>OW799236.1:64835224-66281764 GCA_941918925.1 Phyto melanocephala | reverse complement strand
TACCAAATAAGATTGCGAAAAAAATAATAACAAGCAAGCCATTTAAGAAAGCACAGACAGAAAAGAAGTAAATTTTTTTTAAAGAAAACAAAGTTGCGAAAACTAAAAACGTCAAATTATGCAATTAAACATTATAGAGTGCAAATTGCCAAATGTGCAAGAAATGGGAAATTTCAAAATCCACGATAAAAGTGAAAGGAAATAAGTACAACTGGTTGTGAGGAAGAAAACAGACAGAACAATTCGTTCAATGGATTGCAGCAGTGATTCTTGTATTATATATAAAACTAGCCAAACCCGGCGCGCGTTGCTACGCCCCTTAATGAATCGAAATGCATTCTGAATTTTAATTGAATATCAAGTGCAAAAACCTAAAAATTATAATTTGTTTATGGGCGTGGCATTGCCCACTTTTCTAATCACGAAATTGTAAAGTCATAATAGCTCAATATGTGTGCAAAGTTTCAGAAGAATCGGACCAGTGCAAGTACCTCAAAATTATATGGGGAAGTATGCAAAATAAACTTGAAGTTTATAATAGGAAATGTGACTTGTAGATAAAATAATAGTTTAAACCCGATTTGACAGCTTTTCTCTGCAATAATTTTCAATACAACGGCTTATATTCTGTTGATTTTAGCATTTATTAGGAGCCTTGAAATATATTAATGTCTTGCCGGTTAGCAACCCATTGATTCAAAAGTGTTTAAAAATATCCCTAGAGGCATGCAGTAGCTATAAATGGTAGCAAACGTCTCTATTAATTAACATAGGGCTGAAAAATTTTTATTAAAAATATGTCAAAAAAAACCGCGGCAGTTTTTTATATTTGCTCATATCTTAAGAAATTATAGAACGATCGTACTAGATTTCCATAGCGATTCATTTCCGGATATTATCAAAAGTTTAATACCACACACACATCTGAGAAACATATGGGAACTTCTAAAAATTAATTTTAACCAACACATGGTCAGACGGATACGGTTCAATCGACTCCCCTAGTCATAAGCTTGCAGAAAATAAATACCTAATGGAATCGTAATTTAATATTGTAGAAATTACGAATAAAATTAACCTTAGCATTACAGGCGAAGTGTATAAAAATATTGGAAAAATTTAGTTTCAAGAAAAACTTAAATTAATTTTATTTTTTATGCATTTCACTGGTGCTTGTACCAGATCATCAATAGAGCTCTTACCCAAATTCTTAAAAAAGATTGAAATGTTACAAGTTTTGTTTTCAAATTATCATTAACAAAATGAGAATTCAAAAATAAAATAAAAAACTATAAAAAACTTCCTCAAAAACCCAAACAATATTTTTTCTTTTCAAAGTATTTTATTTTTCTTAAAAACCAACAACCAAATAAAATATTGAAAATTTTTTTAGGAGCATATCCCGAATAATTTCTTAAATTAATTTTATTTTTATTAATTATAGAAAAAAATTCTTATTTATTATTGGAATGTTTAAAAAGTATTTTTAACATATCGTTCACAAAATCGTTTTCCGTTTGTAATTTCTACAATATTCCTTTAAAAGTATAAATTCCGAATCCTTATAGATGAAGGAATTTACTTAGCTAAGTCCGTCTTAGTCTATTGTCCGTCTATCCGCGTGTATATTAAAATCAACTTTTTGAAGCGGTCACGCAAACTTTAAACTCTTATATGATATCAATTTATCAGATATGCCTTCGAGAATTTTTCAATTGGAAATCAGTTATGTGGTACATACGAGCTGACATATAAGCAAAAGAACAGGATTGCTTCTCTTTTGCAGCTTACATGGTACTTCTTACAATGTTTGTAGCCGACACAGAAAATGATACAGAAATGACACGCGGGCGTTGCCGTAGGTGTTTTTTCAAAAAAAACTGCTTGAATGGCATCACTGGTTAACACTAAGTTGAAAAATAGATAGCAATAGTTGAAATATTTCTATTGCTATCCCTTATTTTACATGGTGTTAAGCATTTTTTTATTTTCATTTTTGTGTTAAAAATTGGCGCAGAAAAATTGAAAAATTAAATAAAGAAATTTGGGGCACATATTATAATACATTTTGGCGCAATTTTCTTTATTTATATAATTTTTTTTCATTTTCTGAACATCGCGAAGTGATAGTGCAATCTATAGAGGTAAATTCATGTGTTGGTGTGGACAAATTTCAGTGGCAGGAAAAAATGGAAAAATTAAATAAAGAATTTTGGCGCACAAATTATTATATATTTTGGTGCAATTTTCTTTATTTATTTCAATTTTTTCATTATCACAACATCGCCAAGTATAAGTGTAGTGAAAACTAATAAATAAATGTGAGTGAAAAACTTTTAGTGGCCGGAAAATGTTTAAGTATATTTTTGGCAATATGAACATTGTTTATAATGTATTACGTGATTTATAATTTCTGGCTATTGTTCCCATTAGTTACATTGCATTAAGACAAGGTATCCAGTTGATTTTGTGTGAAGTGTTTTGTACTAGTGGTATGTAAAAGTGTATAATCGTGTTGCAATGCCAAGACCAACCTTACTAATAATTGTGCCTGCGACATTGAGTACATCTTTGGAAGATCATGCCAAATTTTTATCTCAATCGTACAATTAGTTTAGTAGCATATAGTGGACTTTCGTTTTTATATAAATATAAATAAAAAATACATTTTTGACCATTTAGGCTATTATTTCAAAACTTTATTTAAAATAAAATTATTAAACTAATACATGTTATATGACACCCTTAAAAATAGTAATATAATTTATGGCAAATCAATAAATATTTCCTTTTTTTAATTTTTAGGTACTTTGGAATATACAACGTTGATTCCTGGAGGATTTCGTCCAATTCGTCCAGTTCCCACAGGTCAGTATCTTTTTCAATTTTTGTAAATTTGTTTGCAAAACATCACCCTTAAACGAAATTATAAAATTGCAGAAAAATGGATTAATATTTCTTTTATTTCATTTTTAGATGCTGGAGGGTAATTTCCGCTGATTCCAGAAAGATTTCGTCCAATTCGTCCAGTTCCCACAGGTCAGTATCCTTTTCAATTTTCGAAAAATGTTAAGAAAACAGCACCCTTAAAAGAAATCATAAAATTTTAAAAATACTAACTAATGTTTCTTTTTTCACATTTTCAGGCGCTTGAAGACACTTACCGTTGATTCCAAAAAGATTTCATCCAATTGGTCCAGCTCCCACAGGTCAGTATCCTTTTCAAATTTCGTAAAATTGTTTGCAAAACATCACCCTAAAACGAAATTATAAAATTTAAAAAAAATTGATTAATATTTCTTTTATTTCATTTTTAGATGCTTGAGGGTACTTACCGCTGATTCTAGAAAGATTTCGTCCAGTTCCCACAGGTCAGTATCCTTTTCAATTTTTGTAAATTTGATTGCAAAACATCACCCTTAAACGAAATTATAAAATTTTTCAAATACTAATTAATATTTCTTTTTTCACATTTTCAGGCACTTGAAGACACTTACCATTGATTCCAAAAAGATTTCATCCAATTGGTTCAAGTCCTGTATTTATTCCACTAGCAGCCAGTGGCCAACTTCAGATTCTGTGGGTAACTTTACATATCACACAAAATACACATTTAAATAACATTTAAAACAATTATTTTAGTTACACTTATTTTTACCACTTATAAATGTATTGTATTTGTTCTTATATTAACTTTTTTAACACTTTTTAATTTATAAACTTAAAAAATAAAAATTTTTACAACTTTTTGCAATAAAAATGTTTTTTGTTATGATTGTTTTGTTTCTATTTTATGTGGTATATACCTGATTTCACTTTCTTGTACTAAATTTTATATCAGGTTTTTTTTTCTCTCTTTCCACAGTAGTGTTAAGCACATATGATTTGACGATTTTTTAAACGTCAAATTTGACCAGTCTGGTTTAGTTTGTGGTAGCCGACTACACGGCTACTTTTGTAGCCCGTAGCCAACTTAGGCTAATTTCTATTTTTCTTGGCTACAAAAAACAGATTAGTGCTGCCAATACAATAAATGCATGAAATGGTGGTTTTAAAAACGCAATACATTAAATATCGCTATTAAAAACGCGAAAAACTATTATAGTGGCACCATTGAAAAATAATAATCATCTGTTCATTTGTTTGTAGTTAGTGGTCGGTAGTCGTTAAAAGAATTAAGTAGCTGGCGACTTGGCTATTTTTGTAGCCAGCTACTTTTGTAGTCGGTAGTCGATGGTCGGTAGCCTTTGATTGTGTTTATAGCTTAATGATAAAATTTTTTAAACTCGCATTTTTTTTAATATACATAGATGGAAAATTAATTCTTCATTTCGATATTAATTAATTAACTTAAGTGTACATTGTTATTGAAAAATGTTCCAAATTTAATTATATTTATTATTTTTATACCATATTTTATTGGGATACAAATATGTATACATTTTTTAATCAAATCGTATTAAACATAGCACATGATAATGGCTTTTTCATCCCTAATATACGTATTTGTCATGATAGAAAACAACTACTGAAAAGCTGCTCTATTGTAGCAATTCACCGTTGCTTATAGTTTTGTGAATATGCCTTGTGGTTAGCCAAGTTTTATTTTTTATTATTAACTATTTATACTTAATAACATTTTTATTTAAATTTTATACAAAACTGTGTTTTAATACAAAGTTTGTAAATTTTAGTCTCCAACTGTAATGGCAGTTTGAGGCTGGCTCAACATTTATGATTGTATATGTACAAATGTAATTACACTACTATTACAGGATTTAGTAAATTCATTAAAACTGAATTGTTTATCCATTTATTTATTCCATAAAACTGTTTGTTTTAAAGGCTAAATTTATGAATGAAAGCGACTAAATTGATATTTACATTTAACAGCAGATAATATCACTTCGTATCTACAATCGTACCTTGGTAATGTATGCACATTAAAAACATACCAAAAATCACCCACTTATAAGTAAATACTACAATGCAACCCAACAATAAAAATAAGGGGTAAGCAGGCCTGATAAAAGGCCTTCTTTGGTAGCGACAATTACTCTGAGACTCCTGGAAGTCCTTCTGATGAATTTGAAACATTTATGTGAAGACTAGAATATATCTTAGTTTTGTAAAAATTTTTGATTTTTCTAATTTTATTAAACTCCTATAAACTATTTTTTTACATTTTAAAAATATGACGGATTATGAACATGAAAAAAATATCATTTGATAAGAAAGAAAAGAGGAAAATTTTAAAATGAATGCTATGCTTCCCCAATTATAATTTCATTACGTTGTTATGTAAATAGTTTTTAGAAAGTTTAAGAATTGAAAAATAAACTTTATCCAGAATAAAAATTATTTATAATAAACAATTGTTTACTATTTTTGCCTGCCTGCCTGCCTGCCTGCCTACCTACCCACCTATCATTTTGAACTCAGCACTATTAAGTAAACACAAAAAAAGTTTATTTAATTATACCCTTCACCTGTGGTGCACAAGGGTATATATAGCTTTGTCATTCCGTTTGTAATTTCTACAATTTTCATTTCCGACCCCATAAAGTATATATTTTCTGAAAGCTTATGAATAGAGGAGTCGATTAAGCCCTGACCGTCTGTCCGTCTATCCGTCTGCCAGTCTGTCCGTGTGTTGGTTGAAATCAACTTTTAGAAGCAACTATATGTTCCTCAGATCTGTATATGGTATCTCTTGGAAATATCCAGGAATGAATCGCTATTGAAATTCAGCACAATCGCCCCATAACTTTCTGAGATATGAGCAAAAAACCACGACCACCTCGTTTTTTTTCACAATTACAACAACAACATACATACATACATACATACATACATACATACATACATGTAAAAAACATACCAAACAAAAAAAAATTACAAAAAAAAAATATTAAAACTAAGAAAAAAATAATAAAAAAAACTACAAAAAAAAATTTTAAAAAAAATTTTAAAAAAAATTTTTCTAAAAAAATTTGTTAAAAAAATATGAAAAAAATATAAAAAAAAATAATAAAATATAAATAATATATTAAATAAAATAAAATTTTTTTGGCTCAGCTGGGATTCGATGCCACATTTATTCTAACGTGTACGTATGCACGTATTTTACATGGGATGAATGGTGATATAAACAATTGTTATTGCATGACTACACGTTGTGAAGGGTATATAAGATTCGGCACGGCCGAATATAGCACTGTTACTTGTTTTTTTATTAATTTTAATATTTTCTGGAGCGCTATATTTGGCCCTTTACATAAGTGTAGATACGAAACTTTAAGCGTATACATACATACGTGTAAGCTGGTTGTGAAACAGATTTACACTTGCTCAGTCTTTGTTGTTGTTCATTTATGGCATGTCATCCTAAAGTCACATACTTTCTTGCTATGTGTAATCATGTTCGTTCAACTTATACTAAATAAACGAAAAACTTCGCATTACATACCTTCATACATATGAATAGCGTAACAACAATATAACAACCACAAGAAAGCTGACACATTTTCGTACCATTCCGTAGATTTCTACATGTATCAACACCGCCTACTTTTGTTGTCTTTTAATAACATTTTGATGTTGCAATCTTAATAGATAACAGAGGCATACTTGTCTTTTTGCTCATATCTGAGCTACTAATAAGTTTTAATTGCTTATTTTCAATAACAATATTTTCAAAAAATTTTTTCGTTAACTATAACTACATACAAGCCTGTGGGATATATGGCAGTGTCAAACTATTGATTTCAACGCTCACGGAGACTCACAGACGGACCAAGCTAAATCGACTCCTTTATCTACACGGAAGCAATTCAAATTGAACATTTTTAATTTAATGAATTAAATTAAATTTTAATTATATTTTTAATTACTTGTAATAAAATTTAAATTGATATTATATTTTTTCTAAAAATCTTAGAGACTTCTGTCAGTTGAAAAAAGTATATTGAATAATAAAATTGAGAAAATTTACATTTTTTTTTGTCAAAAACTCATTTTGAAAAAAAGGTTTGATGTAATTTTTATTTATCATGTAAAATAGGGAGATTAATATTATATAAAATCAATCAGCAGATTTATAAAGCTAAAAAACAGACTTTGGAGAGCTTGGACTTAATTGCAGATGGGAATCAATTCAATATTCCTTGCAGTCCGATATACTCTGATGGATTCTAAATTTAATATGTAAATAAATAATTATTTGAAGTTTTTCCTTTCGTTTGATCAAAATTTGTTAAGCGTAAAATTTATTTGTACCTAGGTCTAGAATGCACCCTCTTTATTTTGGAAAATATGACATTTTGATATGCCACCACCTCCGAAATGTATAATGTTGTATGTATTCTTATGCCTTGTATTTTTATTTGTATAATTCATATAACTGACACAATCAATAATTTATTTAAATTAATCCCAAATTTTAATTATAGGATTGATAAATTTTATTAAAATCATTTTTAAAAATTCAAGGAATTTTAGTTAATTTTTTAATACTGTTTTAATTGATATTTTCTTGCAACATATTTTCTATTAACATTTTTAAATTTCATTCAATTAATAGTATCACTTCGGTGATTGGAGAAAAATTAAATAAAATTTTAATTAATAGTATTAATTTCATAACAAGGTTAGGTTAGGTTAGATCCGGCAGCCGCCCGAAGGCACAGCTCACTTGGGTCCTCCGAGGGTCCCGTTGTGATACCGTAGGCAATTCATAACTAAAATTCATATTTCTTTAGGTGTAAAAGGATTTAAGTAGAATATATGTAATTTGTCGGGTCGCAAATGAATACTGCAGAAATTACAAGCGAAAAGACAAACTTGTATAGTCAAGGCTAAAAATATACAAACGAGAATGAACATCTTTCTTCCCTTACTAAAAAGGAATATAAGGATGACTATCTAAAATCTAAAGATTCTTATATCTTTATATAAAAGCGGAAGTAAAAGGGCCCTTTGAAAACTTTTATGTGAAAGTTTTAACATGTGAAGGTTTAACAAGGGTTTAAACAAGATTTCATATCAAAAAGAAAAATGTAACTACTACTTACCAGAGGGCCTTAAATTTAAAGTTATGTTGCTTTTACCGCTCGTAAGTTTGTATTGGACAAAATATGTATAATAACGATTATTATTTACAAGCCAAATTACAAATATAAATACTATTTTAATTACAAGAACAACAAATTCATAAAATACCAAATATTCTAAATAAGCAAAAAGTGAAAACAAACACACCCATACATAAACATTCATACATAAGTAAGTATGTGGATAAATAAAAAAAAAATTAAAAACTAATTAAATGACATTTATTAAATGTACTCGTTTCTAACAAAATAACTCAATAAAATGTTCAACCATTTAAAATAGAGAGGTTTAACTCTATATTTACTTAATCTAAAATACATTAAACACAAAAGCTATTTTTATACCCTTCACAGTGTGTGTAAATGTATAGGTATAGGTTTGTCATTCCGTGTGAAATTTCTACATTTTTCATTTCCCAATAAAGCTAATATTTTCTGAAAGCTTATGAATAGAAGAGTCAGTTAAGTACTGTCCGTCTGGTTGAATTCAACTTTCTTAGCCACATAGTACAACAATATCAGAAATATTTGGGAGCAGATCGTTATTGAAAATCAAAAAAAAACTTTTTTTATACAACTGAGATATCATGAAAAAACCTAGAACACCTCGTCTTTTCACACTAATACAAGCTGAATGAACGGGGGGGGTGCTTTAGTACCATGTGAGATAAGGCCATGATGGCTTTATCTCTCATTCAATAGGAAGATAAAGCCTTTTTTTTAATTTAAATGGGAGGTAAAGCCATCATGGCCTTATCTCGGAAACACTAAAGTTAAGTATTGGAATCTGGCTTCGCATACTAAAGTATTTCTGCGTTGCGGCCTGCGGCCGTGCTTACGGGTTTTCTCCTCCAGTTGGACGCGGCAGGTGGCTTCGCTGAATAAAGTTTTCCTGCGTGCGTCACAAGAATAAAAAAATTTATTTTCCCGGAAACACTAAAGTTAAGTATTGGAATCTGGCTTCTCATACTAAAGTTTTTCTGCGTTGCGGCCTGCGGCCGTGCTTACGGGGTTTCTCCTCCAGTTGAACGCGGCAGGTGGCTTCGCTGAATAAAGTTTTCTTGCGTGCGTCACAAGAATAAAAATTAATTAATTGTAAAAATAAGAAAAGTATTAATCAATGTAAAATACAAAAGTTCTTCAAAACTAAAATGAGAGATAAAGCCATTTTCTAATATTGCTAATGTGAGATAAGGCCATGATGGCTTTACCTCCCATTCAAATAAAAAAAAAAAAGGTTTTATCTCTCTATTGAATGAGAGATAAAGCCATCATGGCCTTATCTCACATGGTATTAAAGCATTAAAGCACCCCCCCGAATAAAAATAAATTAACTATAAAAATAATTATAACAATATTCTGAAAAAATATGGCTTTATCTCTCATTTACAAAAAAAAAAATATGGCAAAATTTTAAATATGGCCTAACCTCTCAATGATTGGGCAATAAGGCCATTATGGCTTTATCTCCCATTCAATTGAGCAATAAAAACATCATGGCCTTATCTCACATGGTATTAAAGCACCCATAGTTTCGAATCCCAGTTAAGACAACAAATTTTTTTTTATTAATTTTTGTTTTTTATATTTTATATTTTTTTTAAGCATACATACATAAAATCAATTTATAATTTTATGTTTTTAAGATGTTTTTAAGCGGATAAAGTAATTATAAAGATATTGAAGCATATGTGGGTATGCATGTATGTACATAATGAGATGAATGGTGATAAAAACAATTGTTATTGCATGACTTAACGTTGTGAAGGGTATATAAGATTTGACATGGCCGAATTTAGCACTTTTGCTTATTATTATTGGAATATTTAAACACAACAAGTCATGTAAAAAGTTTAACTTTTAATCCTTGAATTTTTACGTACAGCTTAAAAATTAGTTTTAAAACTTGCAAGCATTTATGGTTAAATTTTCTGAATAATGTTAAAAATTAAAAAAAAATCTATAAAGTGTAAATAAAATAAAGTTTCTGATGGTCGGTCATATTAATTATGCTAAAGTTTAATGCTAAAAAATGGAATTTGAAAATTAAATTTGAATTTAAAATTACACTGCTCTGCAAAAAATAATTTTTTGTCTTCCCATTTATTAAAACTATGTGAACTATATGGATTTTGACGCGCTGAACTCAAATCCGTTGTCGGTTTTTTTCCATCAGATCGGGATTTTTTTTTATGGGCGTGGCAAATTTTTCCCCCTAAATTAGTCAGGTGCGGAGACTTATTTAATCCTAACTCGAGAACCAGTCATCCGATTTTCAAAAGTAAAAAACCAGAATATGTGTAACTAAATTAGTTATATTTTAGTGGAATAAAATTTTTCTCTATCTCTTATCGTTTTGGAGTTATTTAGAAATTAATGGAGAAAAAAAAAATTTGTCGTGCAAAATTCGTAATATTTTTAAATTTAAAAATGTAATTAAAAAAAATATAAGGCAAATATTCAACATTTAAAACTTTTTTCTGAGAGATGGTTGGTTGGTTGGTTATCGTGGTAGTTCGCTGCACGCCAACAGTCAAGTAGAGTCTGTATGACTCCGTTTTGACAGGACCACATCACTCGTCAGCTTCTAGTGTATCTCAGAATAAAATCCAAGAGTAAGGGTACTAGATCCACCCCGTGGCCCTGAGATATCTCAGTAGATAATTCAGTCCAACTTCAGATATCGCAGAGAGGCCATCTAGTATATGTTCGCCCAGAAATCTGTGTCTCTTAGCCGCCAGTGCAGGACATTCGCAGAGAAAGTGGAAAACCGATTCCTCCTTCTCTCTATCCAGACAACTGCGACAATGGTCGTTCGATGGGAGTCCGAGCCGACTTGCATGTTTGCCTAACATCCAGTGACCCGTCAATACCGCCACCAACCTCGATATGTCCCTCCGACTCCGACTGGTAAGTTGCAATGTACGTCGTGCATCAAAAGAGGGCCACGTAAGCCGTGCCACCTTACACGTGCTCAGCCCACGCCACCTTTTATCAGCCTTCCGGAGAAAGTGTCTGGAGATTCTGCTCTTAATAGTCCCCAACGGGATTGCAACTGCAATTGCATTAGAGATATCCAGAGCAGATCCTCCCCTGGCTAGCTCATCAGCACGCTCGTTACCATAGTGGCCGTTATGCGCAGGAATCCAAACTAGAGTAACGTCAGCCCGCTGACCAAGCCTTGACAGTTCCTTTCTACATTGGCCAACTAATTTAGACGTAATAATGTATGACCTGAGTGACAAGAGTGCCGCCTGACTGTCGACAAATATTCCAATGCTCCCGTGGATATTCCCGTCATTCATTATCCTACATGCTTCCCTGATAGCGAGTACTTCCGCCTGAAAAACGCTGCAATCATCCGGAAGACAGAAGGAGAGTTCAATCTCCGGTCCATCAGAGAAGACACCAGATCCAACACCACATTCCATCCTCGAACCGTCAGTATAGATCCTGGTGTCAAAACTCCCCAAAAGGCGACCCCCATTCCACTCTCTCCTGGAGGGAATAAGAACCCTGAACGCCCCATCAAAATCCATGTAGGGCGTAATGTAGTCAGAGGGTTGATTCACGCTCGAAAGCAGCGTGGCCAATATACTCGCATGGCCATACGTCCTCGACCTCCAACATCCAGTCGCATTAAGCCTCACCGCACTACTTGCGGATGTGGCCAATATATGAATATCTATGGGAACGAGATGCAACATAGTGTTCAGCGCCTCCGAAGGACTAGTTCGCATCGCTCCCGTCATCCCAATGCACGCCGATCTCTGTACTCTATACAACTGGTCCACAACATACTTACGCCCTGTTGCAGTCCACCATACCAGAGATCCATAAGTGAGAATTGGACGTACTACGGCCGTATACATCCATTTAATCATGTTGGGGGTAAGTCCCCATTTCCTACCAAACATCCCACGACACGTGTAGTAGGCCACCGTAGCCTTCTTCACCCTGTGCTGGACGTTCAGCTTCCATGACAATTTAGAGTCCAGGATAATACCCAGATATTTCGCCCTATCCGATAGGGGAATTTCGCAGTTCCCCAACCTCGGTGGTCTGAAGCTTGGAATCTTGGTCTTTGTTGTGAACAGTACCAGTTCCGTTTTGCTTGGATTTACTACTAGACCGCTGTCCGTGGCCCAGTTTCTTAGTAATCTCAAGGCGTCGGACATGATATCACTAATCACGTCCGGAAACAGTCCCGATACCAGTATCACAACATCGTCCGCATAAGCCACGACCCTTATCAAGCTATTGTCCAGTTCAATAAGAATCTTGTTAACAACAATAAGCCAAAGCAGTGGAGAGATCACACCGCCCTGAGGTGTACCTCTCTCCACTAGCCTTGACATAGTGGTGTTACCAAGATTAGCAATAACCACCCTTGTGCTCAGCATAGTCACTAGCCAGTTGCTGATGTACTCCTCAACATCTAGACCAGTGAGGGCATGCTGAATCGCAAGGGTGGTTACGTTATTGAAGGCCCCTTCTATATCTAAGAAGGCTGCCATAGTATACTGCCCGAATTCGAGAGACCTCTCTATAGTCCCCACGACCTCATGTAGAGCCGTCTCCGTAGAGCGTCCCTTAAGATAGGCATGCTGACTGCCCGACAAACGCGTCGTTCCATCCAGTCGCTGCCTGATATGAGAGTCGATGAGTCGTTCCAGTGTTTTAAGCTGAAAAGATGAAAGGCTAATTAGACGAAAGTCTTTCGCACTATCATGACTTCTCCTTCCGATCTTCGGAACAAAAACGACCCTGACCCTTCTCCAATTCCCAGGAATATAATTTAGAGATAGGCAGAGCATGAAAATCCTCTGGAGCCAGGGAATAACATATCCCTTGGCACTCTGCAACATACGTGGCAGAATTCCATCAGGTCCAGGTGATTTATATGGGGAGAAACTATCAATCGCCCACGAGATTCTCTCGTAAGAAAATATGTTCCCATCGACCACGGAATGGGTCCTATCCGCACTCACGATTCCCGTATCAACCTCCCTGCATCCCGGAAAGTGAGTGTTCATAAGGATATCAAGGGATTCAGCCGAAGATTCAGACCAGGAGTCATCTTCCCTTTTTATATAGGTCGGAGTTGACTGATCCCTGGCTAGAATCTTACTAAGTCGCGCTGTGTCCCTAGTGCTGTCTATAGATCCGCAGAAGTCTCTCCATGAACTTCTTTTTGCGGCCGCTATAGCCTTCTTATAAGCTTTCAGCTTATCGCGGTACGGCTGCCACGATTTGCTTTCATAACATTCATTAAAGGCCCTACGTGCCTCCCTCCGAAGGCCAGAGAGCTCCGAGCTCCACCATGGAGGGAAGGTTTTCCTAACCTTCGTCATAGGGCAGGAAATTTCGAAGGCTTTCACCATAACGTTGCTGAAACACTTCTCCATTTCCTCAAGACCAGTTATCGAATCTTCGATAACTGGCAGTTTACCCAATTTACGCTTTACGACCCCATTGAACTTAAACCAATCAGTTCTTCTTGGGTTCCGAAAAAGCGGTGTCGTAATCTCGCCACGAAGTCTAATCTCGAAGAGAATCCAGTTATGATCGGAAAAAGACCTCTTACTGGATACCCTCCACCTATCAACTGATATCCTAGACTTACTATTCATGAGTGTAATGTCCAGTACCTCCTCCCATCCATTGTTATTAACCGAACTCGGAAAAATAAATGTTGGGGTGTTACCAGAGTTACATATACTTAACTTGTTAGTATTAATGAAATCAAGGGTATACTCACCACGTTCATTAATCTCAGTGCTGCCCCAGATCGTGTGCCTTGCATTGGCATCGCAGCCCAGGACTATATCGTCAGATATCCCGATTGAGGCTAGGAGATTACTCACTTCCACTGGCGGAGCAGGCTTCTCATGCGCCATGTAGCTCGAGGCAATTATGAAGCTTTCTCTGTTTGGCAGTTCGACCCTTGCAACTGTAAGGTCCGCTGAGCTAAGCTGCGTACAAAGAAAAATGTTAATATTCCTTTTGGCAATAAGACATGACCTAGGCTTACCACAATCTTTTGCGTAGAGTACTTTGTATAATGAGGACGGGAACCCTTTTACCACCGAGTTGACTACCCAGGGTTCCTGCAATAGTCCAATGTCCAGATCCTCCTCAGCTAAGAGCATCCGAAGATTATCTGTAGCGCATTTCGAGTGCTGCAGATTAATTTGGACTATTTTAAGTGCCATTCTGTTATTTATTGGATGGTTCCGAGAGGTTCATCCCAGACAGCAGAGCGTTGGCGGCTTCAACGACATCCGCTTCACCTGAACCTGTTGGTCGGAATACCTTCACCTTTGCTTCCCGCACACCGAAAAACAGTTTGAAGCCCGTCTTTTCGAGCTTCATTGTTGCCGATTCGGTGATTGCGAGGGTGAGGCAAGTGTGTTTATCACCCTGCTCGGTGCGGATGATCAACCAATCATCCATTGGGATACTAGGGTTCTGAATCTTCAGACACTCCAGCATCTTTTGAGCATCGGCCTTCATCTTTGGTAACCAAATCCTTGCCCGAGGTCTCATTGGAATCTCTTCAGCAGGGATGAGCTTAAGACTTAAGCCTTCCCAGTCACCGCTAATCTGAGCGATACACTTGCTGAGAAAGTCCTTTGAGAACCCGTCCAAGCACCTGATTACCCTGTAGCCCCGGTGTATCTCACCGGAGTCAAAACAGGGAGCCTGTCCAGTCTTACTAGTGAGCACGTAATCCATAACGAGCTCTGCTAGTTTAGACTCTATGGCACCCCATTCTGTTACTACAGGACTGATGGCACCATCCTTTTCGTTTGCCAGGGCCAGAATGAGATGGTCTTTTACCACTTCATTAAAGGGGCGCCTGGCAGATGTCGACGTAGCGTTCGTGGCTAGTCCCGGAGTGGTCTTTTTATCGGCGACCTTTCTCCTTTTGGGCGATTTACCTCCCTCTGTCTGAGATCGGTTTCGCTTGGACCTCACCTCAGTAGTTGCCTCTTTAGATGTGCTGGGTAAGGAATCCTTAATCTTAAGGTACTCATCTACCACAGCCTGGTATTTGACGCGATCTTCCTCGTCGCGTTCATGGGGAATACCATTGGCGGTGTTCTTGGCTATCTTGTCAAGAATAAAAACCGCCTTATTGTATTTAGCTTTGTGGATGTCATTCTGACTCCTCTTTCTTTGTTTCCTCCTCTTCAATTTGTCGTCAGCCTTGACGTCGAGTTGAAGAGTATTAGAAGGGGTATTGGAGGGCAGCAGGGTGCTATGACTGGCTCCCTCTCTGCCTAATAAGTCGACCAACGTCTCTTGGCTAGAGGCCAGAAGGTCGTCTTCAGATGAGATACCCAACTCATCCGATTTAATTTTTCTCAGTTTCTGTGTGTTTTTTTCATTATTTGTTTCATTCATATTTTGGTCCCACGAGTGAGCACGTAAGGGGATGGACCATCCACACAGTGACGGCGTACGTGGACTGGACGAGTAATACAACCGGCCCATGTCATAGGCACCGGAGGGGAGCTGTTAACGACTAGTCCTCTTTATCCACTAACTAGCCATTCAGGTTCTCGGCACTGCTTCCTACCACCTTAACCTTACAAGTGGGGGAGAGGGAGGAGGAGTAAGAGGAGGTTAAGGAAAAGGGAAAATAGGATGGGATTGGATAACCTTTTGTTATGACCGCTTTTAGCACATGCCTCATTGACCGACTTCGAGTAGCGAGATACGAGTATCTCGTCTACTAAAAATCAGCCCCTGAGATAGGTACCACAGCTGTCACTTAAGCCACCACATCGCGGCAAGATCGTTATCCAGGTGGTGGTTTTCTGAGAGATACTTATCTTAGAAATAAAAAAAGGCATAAACTATAAAAATCGGTTTAAAACTGTAGATTTTATTGTCAATTTACCGCTGGTACCCAATATTAACCAAATATGTGTAATGCAGCAAACAACGTCAGAGTGGGCGCACTAAAGCGACTTGTAGCAACAATGAATGGCAACTTTTTACTTCTATCTACTTTCGTACAACAAAAACAAATACAAGCAAAAAAATTTGCTAGATTGTAATTTTGTAGCATCGCCTCGCTTAAAGCACCCACCCTGTCGTCACCCGTAGATAACTTCAAATAACAATAAAGAATAAAAATATTTACAGGCTATTTTACATAAAATAACACAAAACTTTTGTTAATAATTATTAATTTTTATTTAGGAAACATTGTTAAAATAAAAAAGTAGCTTAAGCTCCCATGCCCTTTTGTCCACATCATTCAATTTCGTTCTGAAGACCTCGTCTTTCATAATTTGTCGTATTTGTGGACCTACAAATATGCCTTCTTTTTACAAATATGCCTTCTTTTTCCTGGAATAAAATGTACTCTTTTCGGTAAAATTTTAACATTGTAGTGTTTTTCTTTTGCGCGGCTATCCCATTTACATAAGAAGCAATAAAACTTAGTATATCCACTTTGCAATCCATTTAACATTGCTACGACTTTAAAATCTGCAGATTCCATCAGTAATGTGAATATTTAATTTTTTGTAGTATCATCTTCATGCCACAATAGTTTTCTTTCATATTTCTTGCATACGCGAGTGGGACCAATGGAAATTTGTTCCCATTATGAAGTAAAACCGCTTTCAAACTTGTCTTGGATGAATTAATAACAAGCCGCCAATCCTGAGATTTATGACTGAAACACAGTTGTCGCAAAAGTCCATCAGCATTATCGCAAAATATCAAACCTTCCTCTTTGCTGAAATATATTAAAAAAAAGTTGTTCTTTTTTTCGAAAGTAAGAGACGTTAACGTCCGTTTGCACCAAACTCCATTCTTTTCATTGGGATGCAAGAAACTCAGACTTGGTTTTTTTAAAGCCTTGATTTACAAACTAAGTTATTCATATCAGTTTAATTCGGAAAATAAGGTGTACTCGTTGGACTTCCAAATGAATGCGAAGAAACACCCATGTTGGCGTAAGTGGATTCAGTTGCTGCAGAAAGCCCATCTTCTTCATCGTCTGTAGGAGGCAATGGAGGTAAAAATTTACTTGTTAATTGGAAAACTGGTCATTTGACGCATGAAGTATTTGGATAAGTAACTTTATTTTTGGTTTTTTTGGCGTAAGCCCGCGTGTTTAGTATGGCAAAAGAAGCAATCATTTTGATGATTTTGTGGTTCACTCCAAATCGCTGGCTTCATAAACGGCAAAGACTTATGATTTCCTTTTCACCAACCTCTTAAAGACTTACCACAGCTACTACAACATATTTTCGGCAGCCATTTTTTATCTCTATCATCGGTAGGAAACCCAAAATAACGGCGATAAGCATATTTAAGCTTGGAAGATATTGTCTCCCGTTGAGAACTTAAAGTTAGATCGCCACATACGTAACAAAATAAATTTGGAGATTTGTTACAAATCCTTGACATTTTGTAATCTGAAAGCGTTTGTGGATTCTTTAATTGCTTTATTTCATTACACAATAACAAAGTACACTATAAGATCTATTGACTGCTGCCGATTTTAACCGCACGATATTCAAATTAAAAGTGACTAACTTATGGCCCATTAGCTTCTATATATACAATAAATACCAGAATCTACCCTAATGTTTTTAATTTGAAATCACAGGTAATTGAAAAATACTGTTATAAATATTAATTCCAAGAGCTATGTAAAATACCATTGTACTTTAGTTCCATTACCTACTCTCCTAACGAAATGTTACATATATCATATGTAAGGCTGGTTGCATTACAATATCGGGTACCAGCGGTAAATTGACAATAAAATCCACATTTTTTAATCGCTTTTTATAGTTTATGACTTTTTTTATTTCCAAGATAAGTAGCTCCTAGAAAAAAGTTTAAAATGTTGAATATTTGCCTTATATTTTTTTTAATTCCATTTTTAAATTGAAAAATATTACGAATTTTGCACGAAAAAAAATTTTTTTCTCCATTAATTTTTAAATAACTCCAAAACGATAAGAGATAGAGAAAAATTGAATTCCACTGAAATAAAAACAATTTTGTTACACATTTTTTGGTGTTTTATTTTTGAAAATCGGATGACTGGTTCTCGAGTTAGGATTAAATATGTGTCCGTACCTGACTAATTTAGGGGGGAAAATTTGCCACGCCCATAAAAAAAAATCCCGATCTGATGGAAAAAACCGACAACGGATTTGAGTTTAGCGCGTCAAAATCCATATAGTCCACATAGTTTTATTAAATGGAGGATTTTGTTGCAGAGCAGTGTTATTATTTGTCAGAGAATGTCCATTATACAGGATAAAGATGAAATATGTAGTTAAAATTTTATGTAATATTATTATTAACTATCTTATTTTATATCTAATAAATTAAAATAAAACAAAATTAACTAAAATTAAATTAAAATTAAGTAAAAATTAAACAACTTAAAATTAAATAAAAAAAAGCAGACAGTTGTCCGAGGCTTTCGGCCACGTACTGTCCCTGCAGGCTGTGTCAGAGACACGGCCATTAAGTTTAACGTTGAAAACGTCATCCGATAAGACAGAAAACATATATAACAATAAATGATAAACAATATAGGCAAATAAATTTATTTATTTGTTAGTTACTTTTGATAATATACATAAGCTTATGACAGGAAAACAAGTAAGAGCACTATATTCGGCTGTGCCGAATCTTTTATACCCACCACCAATGCACATTTAGAGCACAATATTTATTATTTTGTTAATCATTATGGAATAATCTGTTTTTAATAAAATATGTATCACTTTCTTTGTAGAGCGTGGTTAAATTTTAAGGGCCCATGTTGAAGGTGAACTACAACTAGCCTTTAAATTTGTTTTCTGCATTTCATTTGACATTTCTCAATCTCAAACTTACTCAATTTGATCCGTGTAAAGATACGCAAATGAACAACGCGTTAAAGTTATTCAGGTTTTTTATAAAAATGGGCGTTCAAATCAAAATGCATTTTGTGCACTTCGTAATTGTTTTGATCAACATAATCGTTCAAATTCGTCCACAATCAGGAGAATTGTAAAAAATATTTAAATTTCTGCAAAACAGGTCTGTATAAAATATTAGAAAATCTGTAAATGCCTTCTCAGTTCGTTGAATGGGAACCACTGCTGATTTTTGCGATAGAGTAGCAAAAGAGCAGTCAACCTCGCCTCATCATCATGCCCAACAATTGAGCATCAACATTGTCATTGAAAATTTGGACCATCAGATAGAGGAGTGGCGCCAAGAATGGGGGGGGGGGCATTTGGCCGATATTTTGTTAAATACATAATTGAACCATACAAATATTATAATTACAAAAAGAAATAATAATAATATCCTAAAAAATTTGTGTTTTATTCAACATCGGTCCTTAAAATTTAACCACCCTTTATAACTTTGATATGCTACTAAAATGCTCTTGTAAATGTAGTCTTTCAATGAAAGTGGGCGTTAAAGTAGGCGTGTCAATAAAGTTTCTGCTAATAAATACAACTTAGATATTTCAATATAGTCCTTTATTTTCCCAAAAACATTGTCAATAGAGAAATTACATGAATTTAAGATAAACCGTTATATGGGAGGTAGGCGTTAAAGTGGGCGTGTCACCTAAACTTTTTGGCACAACAATAATATTGATTATAGGATATACGTAGCAAAGTAATTGTTATGCAAAAAAGTTTAGGTGACACGCCTACTTTAACTCCTACCTCCCATATAACGGTTTATCTTAAATTCATGTAATTTCTCTATTGACAAATTTTTTGGGAAAATAAAGGACTATATTGAAATATCTAATTTGTATTTATTAGCAGAAACTTTATTGACACGCCTACTTTAACGCCCACTATCACTAAAAGACTAAATTTACGAAAGCATTTTAGTAGCATATCGAAGTTATAAAGGGTGGTTAAATTTTAAGGGCCGATGTTGAATTTAAATAAGAAACAAATTATTTAGGAAATTATTATTATATCATTTGTAATGATAAAATTTGTACGGTTCAATTATGTATGGAAGAAAATATCGCCCAAATGGCCCCCCATCCTTGGCGCCACTTCTCTATCTGATGGTCCAAATTTTCAATGACAATGTTGATGCTCAATTTTTGAACGTCCATTTTTATAAAAAACCTGAATAACTTAAAAGCGTTGCTCATTTGCGTATCATTCTACGGATCAAATTGAGTAAGTTTGAGATTGAGAAATGTCAAATGAAGTGCAGAAAACAAATTTAAAGACTAGTTGTAGTTCACCTTCAACATGGGCCCTTTAAATGTAACCACTCTCTACAAAGAAAGTGATACATATTTTATTATAAACAGATTATTCCATAATGATTAACAAAATAATAAATATTGTGCTTTAAATGTACACAAAATTGGTGGTGGGTATAAAAGATTCGGCACAGCCGAATATAGTGCTCTTACTTGTTTATATTCAAACTTAATTTTTAAATTTTTATTACAATGTCAATTAAACTTTTTATACCGTCCCTCAAGTTTATATAATTTTTAGATTGTTTTCCTTATTAAGAAATAAAATTGTATTTGCAATAACGAAAGAATACATTGAAAAAGTAAGTTTTTAAAGGCAAATGCATTTGCAAAACCAGCTACGGTATCATCATCATCACCACTCTTTCATTGGTGTTTTAGTGTTGGTTGTAAATATCATCTATTGAACTCACAAGCTGTTAAGAAATAGAATTCGATAATCAAATGATTATTGTATATATATGTCCTACCAAAAGTGAGTGCGAACGAAATTTACTACAAAAGATTTTTACCCAGTTGTTTTAATTGTTTTTTATTTAATTGCCACTTCTTGTTATGGCAACTTTTTCTTTCAATTATATTTGTTTTTGTGTAGCCCGTTATCAGCAGTATGTTGGTATGGGCCAGACAATATGATTGCTACACCTGGAAATGTCTTATTATTAATTTTTTTTAATATTCGAACTTCTTCTTTAAATCTTATTACAATGTTTATTAGACTGTAATACAGGCTTTCAATTTTATGGCGTTTTTTATATTGAAGTAAAATCTCACATATGACTTAGTAGTAGTATACATGCAGGTCAAGTAGAATGTCAACCATTTTATTATTTTTATTCTGTGATCACCTTATTATTATATCTAAAAGGATGTTTAACCATTTTTTAATATATGTGTATGTATATGTATATATCTATCTTGATTATATAAAATTATGTCATCTCCTTACAATTTAGTCTTAAGATAAAATATGTACTCTACGTCATGTAATTCTACTATATAACAATTGTACGTCTTTTTAAAAAATATAATCTTAGTTATATTTTCAATTTAACATCCTATAAAAGGATTGTGACCTTTAGCACCAGTGCTATTAGAAATGGCAGTACCTTGAAAAGAATCTCTACTATTTATTTTCTCACTATTAGTGTGTTTAAATTTTCATTTTAAAATCATAAACTTTATAAACACAACTAAGAACTTTGGGAAAAACGACTACCTTTTCAACTGTATTACTAGAACGGCAAAAGGCATAAATTCTCATAAAAACAGTTATAATCAAATCCTTGAAATAAAGGTGATGGGTAGAGAAAATAACAAGACAAATAAACGCACCATTAAAAATATTTAATATATATTTTTTTTATTTTTTATTTTTTTTAATAATAACAGGCTTCGAAATAAATATTTTTATTGCAAAAGTTTTTAAAAAAAATAAATATATAGACTTATATTTGTGAGCATGTGGACTAGCCAGTTCTGTTTCAACTCATAAATTATACAAGCAACAAGGTATACACACTATTACTTTATTGTACATCACATGCCAATAAACATTATGGCGTTGGCAGTGTAAACAAATTATTAACCGAAAAGAATACAGCCATAATTCTCTCTAAAACTGCGTCCGGCATTTGCATAATAAATGCTTTTTATACAAAGAAAATATTTTCAAATAAAATAAAACAAAAATCATACTCATACTGCGAGTATCATCATCATCATTATCATTCAAGTTGATTTACAAAACTTTTAAACGCTATTCACACAGTTGCTCAGCCAACCATTGCAAACGCGTAAGCACATGCACACAAAGGCAGACATTAAATATAGACGTTCGTCTTAGAACGACCAATATACAAAAAGCAGAAACACATAATTAAGTCAGAGCAAAGTTAAAGGAAAATAGGTCATTGTGTGCCAAGTTATAAAGAGATACAGTCGAAGATGAAAGTTGTGATTTGAAAATTTTAAATTTTTTTTTGTACAAATATAAATTTTCTTAAGGTGGATAACTACTGCTGGCATGCGTCTATCACAGATTTCAGGGTCTAGCGATTGGTGATATATAGCGTAGTATTAATCGTGGTTAAATTGTGTCAATTTGCCGGCGTAATCAACAGTTTAACTTCTATCCATCTTTTAAAAAGAAAGCAAGCCGTTAGATTGTCCTCCAGCGAATTTGGTTAATGGATTAAGGGAAACAATGATTTTAAGTAACAATTTTATTTTAAACCTTTGCTCAGTACTAAAACATTTTCGGGATATTCTCAAAGTAGAATGACGAGTCGTATGATCGTAATTTTATAACTTACTAAAATTATTAAATGGTGAAAATATTGCTATTGTTCATTGTAAATTTATTTTTAATACATATTTTGAAATTTTTAAAAAATTTCGTAATATAGCAATACGATATTTGAGCACACTGACATTTAAGAATTCATTTTTCAGTGTCAATATAAACGAATATAAAAGAATATGTTGAATAAAAAATGTCATTTGATAGGTGAAGTGAAAATACAACAAATTTGAAAATTAATACTATGATTTGCTAATTCAAATTTCATTGAATTGTAACATATATTGGAATTTTAAAGAGTGCTGAGTGCATTCCACTCGGCTAATATAGGAAATAATTTTAAAATAATATTCCTAAAAATGAACTTAAGCCAAAATAAAGATGATTCACTTTAAAATCTAGTGCAATTTGTTTAAAGACACAAAAGCTTTGCGACGTTAATGGCACTTAAACTAATATCTGGCATTCGGTAAATAAGAATTATGCTCGGAGAAGCCATCATTAACTATGTAGTCGTACTCTAGGGTTAAAACTTTTATCTTATTACCTCGAACTATAATACTTAAGGTATTTTGCCTGGAAATATTAAGCCTTATCTATATTGTTTATCTATATGTAAAAAGATATAACTTTTGGGAAGTCTTCTGAAGCAAGCTTATGTCAAATTAAACTTGCGAGTGTCCGAGTGAGAGAGAACGAAGGTGGAGATTCTTGTCAAAGTCTGTAGATTGGACTAATGCCATTATAGTGAGATTGATATTCACTAGCACGTCTGTGGCATAGTTTCCCAAGGTAACTCAATGAATGTTAAAGCAAAAGCAAATGTGGATGTTTGCTTGCATTTTCAATTGTGGTGAAATGCTTACCACACCAACACAAGCAATAAGGGTAATACTGGCTTTACTTTATTGCACTTATCCATTAAGAAAACCAAGTGCATTGCGTCGCTTTGGATGGAATTCAGATTACAGGAGTATTTAAAGTTTTATACATAACAATGTTTGAAACAATCGAATTTAAGTAAAGTCGGGTTATAAAAGTCAAAATGCAGTCGTGAACCGTAGGTGTTTGAATAATGTCATCAGTCTTTTAACTGGAGTCTATTCAATTAAATTCCTATTCAGCTGGGAAATAGTACGTGTCCAATGGACCAGTTAAGACATAATTGAATTTCCATTTAGATTACCTGTTGCAAGAGTAGAGTAAAAACGAAGAAAATGTTCATTGGTCTTCATAACCAGTCAGTTATATGAGACATGCCGCAAACGAACGTTGGCTCTTCAACGTTGCTTTATTGCGTATTTAAATGCTATATATGTATATGCCTTTATGAATGTGGTAACGCTTACGGGGCTTAAGGGACACGTAAGTATTGCTGGAAATGAGGTAGCAGACAAACTTTCAAAGAAAAAACCTCCACTCCACTCGAAAAATTGTGCATATTGTATGGGCTCTATCAACCTTAAGAGATTCTTGGCAGAAGTGCGAATAAGGTGCTCTGAAATAATTGAACCACTGTAAGCTGGATTACTATATTGGTCACAGGACAAACATTAAGCTGTATTGTCAGTAGTATTGTCGCGTATGACGAAAACAATAAAAATGCGACAAGGTCTCATTCATTTTACATTGTCGTAAATATAACGCGGTACCAAAAAATACACTGTCAATAAGGCTGATTATCTGAACAAAAACAAAATCGAGATAGATGATGTTTGCAAATTATGCCAAAAGAATGCTTAAATAGCAACTTATGTTAATTATATCAATCACTGGCTAGTAATACACTTGGAACTAAAGCCAGTCATTCATTAAGTTTTAAATCTATAGAAAACATCAGTCTAGGACAGATTCCATTAATAATGAATGCCATTGTGATGACTGTAGGTGTTCAAAAATGAACCAAATTATGGAAGTGGTCCTCTATCTCTTCTACATAAATTGAAAAATAGCCCCTCCCTAACTTTTTTTCTTTTAAACAAAACATAGTGAAAAACTCACCGTTAAAAATATATTTCTGTAGCAACTTTTAACTTTAAAAATATCGATATATTTTTTCACAAAAATGTCCGCAATTTTTAGATTTCAGTTAATAAAAACTTGGTGGCCGCAGTTTGAAAATTGCATACAAAATATAGTCGAAATAGTTCTAACTTCGACAACTACGAAGATATAAATTGAAAAGTTAAGGAAGACTAGATCCGTTAGAGACACCAAACACACTAATCAATCAAAAACAATAAAAAAAAAAACAATACAGGATCCTTAATTCGGCGTCGTGGACAAGAATTTAAAAGAGTCCTCAACAGCCTATACTCACAAAGTATCTGTGTATCCATGCTTTCGTTATTTTTGCAATATTGTCCAATAATGAAAAGAAGTTGTTCTATCGTGTAACGCTCCATTTTTATTAACCCTTAATTATTAACCGTCCAATTGTTTTTTTTTACAATTGCCAATACTTTACAGCATCAATGACGACAAATTGAAATTTTGGGACACCAGTTTTTAATAAAAAAATTCTAATATTTTTTTTTAATGAAAATACATTTTTTTCAATCAATTATTGACTCTCTTTATTTTATTAGAAGAGTTAAATTGTATATTTAACACATATTTCATCATGTGACCTTTTTTAATTTTTTTACGCTGTCATTGCATTTCACACTCACTGTATGTATGCAGTTAAAAATTATTAACATTTCATCTCTATTTTTTAATGTGAAACATTATACTTGTACCTTCAACATACCTTCACATACACAAGCTGCGTGGTCTGTGGAAAAACTGCAAAAACATTTATTTTTCTATTACAGTGTGTATAGCACAGTTAAGCTAAAGCTGAATGTTTAACAGACGTTTGTAAGACCATTTATGTTTGAGTAGCCAGTCATAGACTACTTGTAAACACCACAGGAGTTTTGAAATACAAAGAATAATAAAGAAGAAGAACTTTAAACAAAAACATGGAAAATGAAGCTACAGCAAATGTGTTAAGCAACAACAAAAGATGTTACCTTATTTCAACCTTATCTACTTTACTTATAGTCTACTTGTTGTACAGAGGGACTATTGCAGCGCATTTTTTCATTATTTATTTATTTTTTCTTTCTATGCTTAAGTATCAGCACACATTTCCAGTCAGGCGGTATAATGTCTGAATTAATTATAAATTAATTTAACATTTTTGCTTCTTCTTCTTCCTTTATTTTTACTTCCTTTTTGTTATTGTTTCAAAATTAACTTTCTCACAGTTACTAACACTAGTTTATTAACAACTAGTAAAAGTTCTTCATTAAAGTGTGTAGAGGCCATAAATCAAAAGTTTCTTTAACAACATTTTACAACTTAATGCAGGTTGAAAAGTTATAGGAGTAAAAGAGCAGTACTTTTAATTAAATTTAAAAAAAGAGAATTACTTTAGTGAACATAACTTTAAATATAAACGTTCAATTAAATTTTAAAATATTATCTTAAGAATAAAATTTTAAAACAGTAAGATTCATTCTGGACAATTAATTCTTATTATTTTATTAATCTTTTTTATAATTTCTTTATAAAGGGTACTGAAAATATGTCTAAATAAATATTACTATCTGAACGTGAACCGCTTTGTTTGTCCACCGAACAGGTATCACTGGCCTTACCGTGCCGCACAGGTGTTTGCCCCAGTTTATTATGACTTTACGTTATATATAGATAATCATCCAAAATCCTCAACACAGCGTTCTTTATAATCGCCAGTATCTGCCCCAGGTTAACTTTCCCCATAGTACTCACATCCAATGTGGGATTTCCAGTGGCGTTAACTCTGTTTCCAGCCTTTGCCAGACACTTGCACACCACATGCGCTGCCCTCTCAGCAGTCTCAAGTCACATTAAGTAAACATCATTCTCTACAATTTTAGTCCTTTGTAGTTGATACCATGCCCTGTAACTAGCACAGTTATTCAGCTCCAAATTCTCCGAATATATCCAAGGACCCCAACTGCATTCCTGCCAAGAGGCTCTCGGAGCACTATACATTACTTGTATGGCACTGTACGATAACGCACACTGGCTGCCTAGTCAAATCATGAACTGACCACACAAATTAACGCAACAAATAATCTAAAATCCGATACCTTTTCGAAAATTTTCCACTTAAATTTTTTACAGTTTCCGTTAAAGACACATTACTATGGAAGAAAGTTTTTAATATTTCTCAAAATCATTCTATCGCACTGCATTTTACTTCGCAAATGTCAAACATAAACCTGAAAATTAAAATAAAAATTAAAGTTATTCTACCTTTTAAAGTCAAAGTAATCGGTAGTACATAAGTAGTATAACGAGTTATTCAATAATATTTCAATAATGAAAAAAATCATTTTTTTTTTTTTGCAGAAAAACTTCATGCACTTAATTCATTTTGTAAATTAATACAAAAATATTTCTTAACTTTTTTATACCCTTTACACAGTTAAAAGAATATATATAGGTTTGTCATTCCGTGTGAAATGTTTACAATTTTCATTTCCGACTCCGTACGTCTGTCCGTGTGTATGTTGAAATTAACTTTTTGAAGCCCCCTGACATCGCCTGGAAAATATTTTTTTATATATTTTTCAATTTTTTTTTACGTAAACTCAATTTATAATTTTACAATGGAATGTGTTTATATACGTATGTTTTTATATGTATGTAAGTATTTCATACAAGATGAATGGAGATGCAAGCAATTGTTGTTGCATGACTACACGTTGTGAAGGGTATATAAGATTTGGCAAGGCCAAATATAGCACTGTTACTTGTTTAAGTTATTTTATTTCATATCGTAACAAGTTAATAAAGAATACAATGTTTATACTACTTAGAAAACAGACAACAATATAATATCATTAATATCGCAGGTTTTCAACTTTTAAAAACGTGTGCAGTTGCAAATGCAATTATCCCTCATATACTATGACGTATGACTTATATATGCAAATAAATAGCACTCATTCTCGCAAAGTTATATTAAACATAAAAGCCGGATCTTCTAAATCAACCCATGAACAAAGTTTATCACACATTACAACTACCCCATGGATATTAAACAAGTTTTTTATACAATATCCGAAAACATTATACATGGTGGGCCAAAAGTCACCCTGGGTTTCAGAATTCAATTACTTTATCGTTTATAAATATTTTTTTCAGATTAATATAGAGAAAATGGAAATTTTGTATACCAGGTATGAACAAAATGTCACTTAAATACTCCGGTCATTTAAGAGCATTCCCATAACATCTTTGAAAATTTTTGGCTTTGGCGCTCGAGTTTCTGCGCTAAGCTTGAGAATTGCTTTAGGTTTATTCATACGTATTCGACTCCTCAAATAACCCCCAAGAAAATTGCGGATTCTGATAATTTCCGAATTTCTGGAAATTATTCACTCTACAAAACTGTAACTCCAAAATTCCTAAGAGTCTTAGGCAGTATGTGCAGAGTCATTTATAATTTTACACCAGTAATAAGGAAGTCCTCAAAATGTAATTTGCTTTGCACTAATTCCAATTTTTTTTTTTGCTGGAATAGAAAGAAGAATATATTTTGGTTACTTATACAATTTTCCTTGCGAAAATGGTAGTTGTAATTGACAACGACATGTTATACATTGTCTTTTGCTGCCTGCAAGAATTTTTGATAATTTGCCAAAAGATATTCCAATTGATAGAATATGGTCCATTTTTTAAATGCGATAAAAATAAAAAAGAAAATCTATAAGTTGATCTCATTTTATCTTTCCATACCAATTAGCTATGCTTTTTGTGAAAGAACTCTTAGTATTTGTAATAATCTACTCTCACAACAAAGGAATAGAATGTCCTTCAATTTAATAAACGCTGAAGTTGAATAAATTTTAATTGAAGTTTTTAAGCAATTTTGCTTACGACTAAAATCAAACTACATAATGTATGCCGCAAAAAAATATATGTATACTTTTTTTGTGCTGGAAATTAATATGCTCATTTGTAATTTGACGTAGGACTGAATTTTAATTGCTACATTTCCTTTTCTTTTTTTTTGCTTTTGCAAAGAAACATTTCTTCAGGATGAACTTTCATCAAAAGTAACTGATTGTGCTAAAAGTTCCAATATGTATGATTCTAAAAAACGTTATATAGTTGAACAATGCCATCAAAAATTTTATAATAAAGTTTGCAATAATAAATGGTATAAGAACTTTGATAGGGAAACCACGTGTTTAAGGAAAGCTTTCATTTTACATATATTATTAGGGTTAATAACGTATTCTAAGATTAAAGTATACTCATATTCATACTTTTTTAAATACAAACATTGAATGTTTAGGTCGTTAATTTATCTTCATTTTTAAATCCAATTGGTCTCTTAGCGATGGAAAATACATTAAAACCAACCTCATTAAATAAGAGATTTATAAAGAAACATAAATAACCCAAATTCAATTACACACATAAGCCATAAATGATTTATTTATTGAACTGTAATACTTATTACTCTCATGGTTTGTGTCACTTTAATATGAGCTGGACATTTCAAGTGTCTAATCAAGCATTTAATGAATTTCTTGATGAAGAAAAAACTTACAGGAGAAGCTATAATTAAACTATACAATACGACTGTTCAAATATTTTCACAAGTGTCAAGTATTTGGAAAAAATTATTGTGAATTGAACATCGAATTGACCTTAACTGAATGCGTTTCAAGTGCAGATGAATTGCAAAACGAAAGGCGTGATTAACACAAGAACATTCCTTCACTGATTAAGCCACAATACTGGAATAAATATGGGCATAGAGTTGTTAATTAACAACAAAAATAACGACAACGCTAAAGACAAGAACTCTAAGACTTATTATAATCTCTCAATAAAAGAAAAATAAACTAAAGCCAGAATAAAAATGATTTTTAATAAATTTAAGAATAAAAATTTCAAATAAATATTAATTTAGAATAATGACAAACATACATGGCACGGTGTTTTTGACATTTAGGAATTCATTTTTTGGTGTCCATCACCTTGATATTTTTATAAAAATAAAAATACAACTTTACCATCAATACTGCCAGCCATAGGATGGATATAGAAAGCATAACAAAAATGTATGAGAACCACATTGACATCGGCCATTGAGAATATACTATCAATTTGGCCAATAGAGATACAGGTTAAACATGAAGCGGCCTTAGCTGAATGGCTTATAAGAAACACAAGGCCAGATACCAAACAATAACGGATATCTTACCGATGGGAAATATTACGAAAGTAACATGTGATAAAATTCCGATGAGATATATGAGAATACTAACTGCATCACCATAATACCGGAAGAGGGAGAATAGGATGAAATAACCAGGATAGGAAACACCCATAGAATCGATCTTTCTACATACGGTTCAAAGATTGGTGACCAAACTGCAATGGGCTTATACGATACAGAAGCAAATACTTCCGTCTACCAGATCACAATACTATCTTCCAGGCTGAGATCATGGCGATTACGGAAGGAATTAAATGGATAAAGGAAACAAATAGCAACGCTCCGATTCGTATCTTTACGGACAGCCAATCAGTGATTAAAACACTGAGTAAGGAAAAAGTTGAGTCCCGGAACGTTCAGCAATGCAAGAGCGAGATAAACTCATATGAAAATTGTGAACTTTTGGAGATAATATGGATACCAAGCCATCATGGGGTGATCAGAAACAAGAAATTCGACAAATTATCGAAAATGAGAGCTCTTCTGAGTACTATAACTATGGAAAATACAAAACCCTTTAAACGATTCGGAAAATGAGGCGATGGAGGAACATGTCAGAAAATGGCAAGGCACTGATGTCGATAAAATGACAAACATATTATGGGGTGAGCCAAATCATGGAAATTCAAAGGAGATTCTGAGACTGAGTAGACCAACACTTGGGAAACTAACCAGTGTAATTACAGGTCATACGGAGTTGAGAACCCATCTAGCTCGCATGAAATTGTCTGAGGAAACAACATGTAGACCATGCGAGAAAGAGGATTAGACTTTGGTACACTACCTCTATCATTGTCGTGCGTTTGGGCGTATTAGACGCAAAAATTTTACAGTGGATACTATGCAGAACTTGGAAAACCTGGGAAACTCGAACTGGAGATCCATAAGAAATTACATTGAGGGAACTGGGTTCTTAGACTAGTCCGTTATTTATAAGAAACTAGCCAATCCCGGCGCGCGTTGCTACGCCCCTTCATGAATTTTAATCGCATTCTAAATTTTAATCGAATATCAAGTGCAAGGCTAAAAACTTTTTTTTTATGAGCGTGGCACTGCCCACTTTTCTAATTACGAAACTGTATAGTCATGACAGCTCAATAAGTGTGCAAAGTTGCAGAAAAATCGGTCCAGTGTAAGTACCTCAAAATGATACCTTTTTTATGGGCGTGGCACTGCCCACTTTTCTAAATACGAAACTGTATAGTCATGACAACTCAATATGTGTGCAAAGTTTCAAAAAAATCGGTCCAGTGAAAGTACCTCAAAATGATACCTTTTTTTAATGGGCGTGGCACTGCCCACTTTTCTAATGACGAAAGTGTAGTCATGACAGCTCAGTATGTTTGCAAAGTTTCAGAAAATTCGGTCCAGTGCAAGTAGCTAAATCTGATAACTAATTTTTTATGGGCGTGGTCCCGCCCACTTTTTCAATCACGAAATTATTTAGTCATGACAGCTCGATATGTGTGCAAAGTTTCAGAAAAATCGGTCAAGTGCAAGTAGCTAAAACTGATAACTAATTTTTTATGGGCGTGGCCCCGCCCACTTTTTTTCACCCATAAACACTTCCTGGTATGTGTACACCAACTTACCAAAGTTTGAGCCCGATCGGTTTTACAGTTTCAGAGTCTATAGCTAACACACACACACACACACACGCAAAAAAAAAGAAAAGGAAATGTAGCAATTAAAATTCAGTCCTACGTCAAATTACAAATGAGCATATTAATTTCCAGCACAAAAAAAGTATACATATATTTTTTTGCGGCATACATTATGTAGTTTGATTTTAGTCGTAAGCAAAATTGCTTAAAAACTTCAATTAAAATTTATTCAACTTCAGCGTTTATTAAATTGAAGGACATTCTATTCCTTTGTTGTGAGAGTAGATTATTACAAATACTAAGAGTCCTTTCACAAAAAGCATAGCTAATTGGTATGGAAAGATAAAATGAGATCAACTTATAGATTTTCTTTTTTATTTTTATCGCATTTAAAAAATGGACCATATTCTATCAATTGGAATATCTTTTGGCAAATTATCAAAAATTCTTGCAGGCAGCAAAAGACAATGTATAACATGTCGTTGTCAATTACAACTACCATTTTCGCAAGGAAAATTGTATAAGTAACCAAAATATATTCTTCTTTCTATTCCAGCAAAAAAAAAAATTGGAATTAGTGCAAAGCAAATTACATTTTGAGGACTTCCTTATTACTGGTGTAAAATTATAAATGACTCTGCACATACTGCCTAAGACTCTTAGGAATTTTGGAGTTACAGTTTTGTAGAGTGAATAATTTCCAGAAATTCGGAAATTATCAGAATCCGCAATTTTCTTGGGGGTTATTTGAGGAGTCGAATACGTATGAATAAACCTAAAGCAATTCTCAAGCTTAGCGCAGAAACTCGAGCGCCAAAGCCAAAAATTTTCAAAGATGTTATGGGAATGCTCTTAAATGACCGGAGTATTTAAGTGACATTTTGTTCATACCTGGTATACAAAATTTCCATTTTCTCTATATTAATCTGAAAAAAATATTTATAAACGATAAAGTAATTGAATTCTGAAACCCAGGGTGACTTTTGGCCCACCATGTATAATGTTTTCGGATATTGTATAAAAAACTTGTTTAATATCCATGGGGTAGTTGTAATGTGTGATAAACTTTGTTCATGGGTTGATTTAGAAGATCCGGCTTTTATGTTTAATATAACTTTGCGAGAATGAGTGCTATTTATTTGCATATATAAGTCATACGTCATAGTATATGAGGGATAATTGCATTTGCAACTGCACACGTTTTTAAAAGTTGAAAACCTGCGATATTAATGATATTATATTGTTGTCTGTTTTCTAAGTAGTATAAACATTGTTTTATAGGTACTAAGTTCCTCTAATATTTTATTTTCTGGAATTTTACTGAGGTATGGTGCATATATTGTACCTTTTGTGAAGTAAAGATATTCGTGGAGTTTACATGTTACACGACAAATGTCAAACAGTTCTTTGGTTGAAGTAACTTTTTCGCGATTGAATCGTCTTTTACCAACAAAAGTAAAATACTGTCTCTAAGTTGAGAAATGGATGTAATTTCTTTACTAATTACATGAAGTGCTCTATGTATAGCAAAACATGAGTATTCAGAAAGCATTTTTATACCCTTCACACAGTGAAAAAGGGTATATATAGGTTTGTCATTCCGTGTGAAATTTCTACAATTTTCATTTCCGACCCCATAAAGTATATATTTTCTGAAAGCTTATGAATAGGGGAGTCGATTAAGCTCGGTCGGTCTGTCAGTCTGACCGTCTGTCCGTATGTATGTTGAAATCAACTTTTTGAAGCCCTTCGATATCGCTTGGACCCGGGTGAGGTATTAAAATATCAGAAATATTTGGGAGTAGAACGGTATTGAAATATAAATTACCCAAATTCAATTACACACATAAGCCATAAATGATTTATTTATTGAACTGTAATACTTATTACTCTCATGGTTTGTGTCACTTTAATATGAGCTGGACATTTCAAGTGTCTAATCAAGCATTTAATGAATTTCTTGATGAAGAAAAAACTTACAGGAGAAGCTATAATTAAACTATACAATACGACTGTTCAAATATTTTCACAAGTGTCAAGTATTTGGAAAAAATTATTGTGAATTGAACATCGAATTGACCTTAACTGAATGCGTTTCAAGTGCAGATGAATTGCAAAACGAAAGGCGTGATTAACACAAGAACATTCCTTCACTGATTAAGCCACAATACTGGAATAAATATGGGCATAGAGTTGTTAATTAACAACAAAAATAACGACAACGCTAAAGACAAGAACTCTAAGACTTATTATAATCTCTCAATAAAAGAAAAATAAACTAAAGCCAGAATAAAAATGATTTTTAATAAATTTAAGAATAAAAATTTCAAATAAATATTAATTTAGAATAATGACAAAAATACATGGCACGGTGTTTTTGACATTTAGGAATTCATCACCTTGATATTTTTATAAAAATAAAAATACAACTTTACCTTCAATACTGCCAGCCATAGGATGGATATAGAAAGCATAACAAAAATGTATGAGAACCACATTGACATCGGCCATTGAGAATATACTATCAATTTGGCCAATAGAGATACAGGTTAAACATGAAGCGGCCTTAGCTGAATGGCTTATAAGAAACACAAGGCCAGATACCAAACAATAACGGATATCTTACCGATGGGAAATATTACGAAAGTAACATGTGATAAAATTCCGATGAGATATATGAGAATACTAACTGCATCACCATAATACCGGAAGAGGGAGAATAGGATGAAATAACCAGGATAGGAAACACCCATAGAATCGATCTTTCTACATACGGTTCAAAGATTGGTGACCAAACTGCAATGGGCTTATACGATACAGAAGCAAATACTTCCGTCTACCAGATCACAATACTATCTTCCAGGCTGAGATCATGGCGATTACGGAAGGAATTAAATGGATAAAGGAAACAAATAGCAACGCTCCGATTCGTATCTTTACGGACAGCCAATCAGTGATTAAAACACTGAGTAAGGAAAAAGTTGAGTCCCGGAACGTTCGGCAATGCAAGAGCGAGATAAACTCATGTGAAAATTGTGAACTTTTGGAGATAATATGGATACCAAGCCATCATGGGGTGATCAGAAACAAGAAATTCGACAAATTATCGAAAATGAGAGCTCTTCTGAGTACTATAACTATGGAAAATACAAAACCCTTTAAACGATTCGGAACATGAGGCGATGGAGGAACATGTCAGAAAATGGCAAGGCACTGATGTCGATAAAATGACAAACATATTATGGGGTGAGCCAAATCATGGAAATTCAAAGGAGATTCTGAGACTGAGTAGACCAACACTTGGGAAACTAACCAGTGTCATACGGACACTTACAGGTCATACGGAGTTGAGAACCCATCTAGCTCGCATGAAATTGTCTGAGGAAACAACATGTAGACCATGCGAGAAAGAGGATTAGACTTTGGTACACTACCTCTATCATTGTCGTGCGTTTGGGCGTATTAGACGCAAAAATTTTACAGTGGATACTATGCAGAACTTGGAAAACCTGGGAAACTCGAACTGGAGATCCATAAGAAATTACATTGAGGGAACTGGGTTCTTAGACTAGTCCGTAATTTATAAGAAACTAGCCAATCCCGGCGCGCGTTGCTACGCCCCTTCATGAATTTTAATCGCATTCTAAATTTTAATCGAATATCAAGTGCAAGGCTAAAAACTTTTTCTTTATGAGCGTGGCACTGCCCACTTTTCTAATTACGAAACTGTATAGTCATGACAGCTCAATAAGTGTGCAAAGTTGCAGAAAAATCGGTCCAGTGTAAGTACCTCAAAATGATACCTTTTTTTATGGGCGTGGCACTGCCCACTTTTCTAAATACGAAACTGTATAGTCATGACAACTCAATATGTGTGCAAAGTTTCAAAAAAATCGGTCCAGTGAAAGTACCTCAAAATGATACCTTTTTTTAATGGGCGTGGCACTGCCCACTTTTCTAATGACGAAAGTGTAGTCATGACAGCTCAGTATGTTTGCAAAGTTTCAGAAAATTCGGTCCAGTGCAAGTAGCTAAAACTGATAACTAATTTTTTATGGGCGTGGCCCCGCCCACTTTTTTTCACCCATAAACACTCCCTGGTATGTGTACACCAACTTACCAAAGTTTGAGCCCGATCGGGTTTACAGTTTCAGAGTCTATAGCTAACACACACACACACACACACACACACGCAATTAATGAAGTTACTACACAGGGGACTAATACCCCAGTGTCGGCGGCCGCGAGGGGTGGGCAAGCAGGCTCCCGGGCGTCGATATCAAGCGACTGCAATGCTATTCCGGTAGGCTTGGCTGGATTGGCAGATAATGCTACAAGCATAAATGATAGCGGTTCTAGTGGAAGGGGACTAGATGGCGGCAAGGGTGACCATTTGGTAACAGTCAACCCCTTTGCCCGAAATTCGAAAATGCGCAGATCACCTCAGCATGAGAAGACTGGATCCAATGAGACGGCAGTAAACCCGAATATGGAAACCACAGCATTCTGTAGACTCGGCGTCTGCATCCGGAATTTAGTGGACATGCTGGAAGATGGGAAAAGGCGTTCGATTCATCAACCTATGCGGGATGCTATAGAGAGCATTAAGGCCTTGTACGAGCTATCGGCGATAGAAAACCATGACGAAAAGGCGAAAGAGGTCATCAGAAGCTCAAAATCCTCTCAAACCTCGCCATGGTTAAGGAGAAAAGAGCCCAAGAGGAAACCAGAGGGGAAACCGGAGGGAGCACCAAAGGAACCTATGGCAAAGAAAGTCTACGAAGGCAAGAAATGCGAGGAAGCAAAACCGGAGAAAACCGCCAATATACAGGAGAATGATGGTTGGAAAGTGGTAAAGTCTAAGGCGAAGACAAAGAAGTCAAACGGGAATCGCAATAGGGTAAGGACGAAACCCGACGCGATTGTAATAGAGGCTGTAGGGAATAGTTCCTACGCCGACATCCTGCGTAAAGTGAAGGCCGATCCGAGTCTCAACGAACTAGGTCAGGCAGTATCCAGGATTAGGAGAACCAATAATGGTAACCTATTACTCCAACTGCGAAATACGGGCGAGCGGACAGACGAGTATAAGGAGGCGATCGGTCAGAGTTTAAATGGCCAGGCGTCTGTAAGGAGTCTGAAACCGAGAAAAGTTATAGAGATCGGAGATATCGATGAAGTAACGACGAAGGAGGAGGTAGTTAGGACAATTAGGGCGCAACTAAAGCTAAGAGACTCTGACCCGGTAGAGATGCTTAGACTTAGAAGTGCATACGGTGGAACACAGATCGCCAAAATAAGTTTGCCAGTAGACAGAGCCGAAATGCTTCTGAAAATGGGGAAAGTCGCTACAAATTGGGCAATATGGCGTATAAGGGAGGAAAAGGGCCTCCTAAAATGTTTTAGATGCCTCGAATTCGGGCATTTGGCGGTCAAGTGCGGAAATGCTATGGATAGATCGAAGATGTGCAGGAGATGCGGTAAGGAAGGGCACATGGCTAAGACATGTGAGGAAAATCCCGTATGCATGTTCTGCAAGAACAGTAATACAGGCGACTCAGCCCACATTGCTGGAAGCAGTAGATGTCCGGTATTCAGGAGAGCTCTCGAAACTAGGAAATAAATATGGAGCTAAGGATCATGCAGATAAACCTCAACCATTGCGAATTGGCAAACGACCTACTGTCACAATCAGTAAGAGAAAAGCAAATAGATGTTGCGATAATAAGCGAGCCATATGGAGTAAGAAGTAGCAATGTTTGGACAAGCGACCAAAGTTCGAAAGCTGCAATATGGGCATGTGGCAAACATGCCTTTCAGAACATTGGAGATAAAAGAAAAGGCTTTACTGGAGCAAGGATAAAGGGCATATTCTTCTACAGCTGTTATGCTCCACCGAGTTGGTCCCATGAAGAATATGAATCTATGTTGCAGGAACTTGTGAATGATGCAGTTGGGAAGTCCCCACTTGTAATAGCTGGTGACTTCAATGCATGGGCGACGGAATGGGGCAGTCAATCGACAAACAGAAGAGGACGGAGCCTCCTGGAGGCATTTGCACCCCTGGATGTAGACGTGGCTAACAATGGAAGGAGCCAGACCTTCAGGAAAGCCGGTCGGAGCTCTATCATCGACATTACGTTTGTCAGCAGCTCGCTAACTCCAAGGACGAAGTGGTGGGTTAGCGAAGATTTCACTTACAGTGATCACCAGGCGGTAATGTTCGTAATCTCAGGATGCAGTGGCCGTGGGCGATATACTAAGCCTACAACGGGTCCAAAGTGGAAGGATTCACGTTTCGACGTGGAAACATTCAATGATTCAATAATGGACGAGGAGATCGAGGAAGGTCCAGTGCAGATAGCGTCAGTGCAACTATGCCGGTTAATAGAAAGAGCTTGCGATGCGTCAATGCCACAACGTAAGCCGAACAGATTTGGTTCTCCATGCTATTGGTGGAATGAGGAGATACGAAGCCTCAGATTGGAATGCCTTAGATCGAGGCGCAAGGCACAGCGATCAAGAGGGAAAAGCTACCACACTCAGAGGATTGAGGAATTCAGGGAACATAGGAAGAAACTCAAAACTGCAATTAAGAAGAGCAAAGGAGAAAGCTTCAAGCTCCTCTGCGAGGAGGCCGATGCAAACCCTTGGGGTACGGCATATAAGGTGGTAATGAAGAAGCTTAAATGCCAAGCGGCTCCCCAGATAACATGCCCAACATTCCTACTGGGCATTGTATCGCACCTGTTTCCACAGCGGGAGAACAATTGGGTATACGTCGACAGCAGATTCACGGACTGCAATATTCCCCCTGTCACGGAGGAAGAGATTCTCAAGATAGGTAGGGAAATTGGGGATAACCGGGCACCTGGCCCGGACGGAGTTCCCAACAAAGCCATTAAAGCCGCAATACAGCGACGACCATGCTTGTTCAGGAGAATTATGCAAAGTTGCCTTAGTGAGGGTATTTTCCCGGACCAATGGAAGAGACAGAGACTAGTTTTGCTTCCGAAAGGGAACAAACCAGCTGGCGACCCTTCATCTTATCGCCCTATCTGCCTTCTTGATACACTGGGCAAAGCACTGGAAAAGGTGATCTACAACAGACTCATGGACATCGTCGAGAGAGAGAATGGACTCTCCGAGACACAATTCGGATTCAGAAAATCACGCTCCACGATTGACGCCATAAAAAGGGTAGTAGATACAGCTGCGGGCGCAATAGCAGGAGAACGTTGGAGATGGGGGACAAAAGAATACTGTGGTGTTGTCACGCTTGACATTAGAAACGCGTTTAACTCTGCCAGTTGGGATTTCATAATGGCAGCTCTAGAGAGACTGAACACACCGAAGTACCTGATTAGAATAGTGAATAGTTACTTTTCGAATAGGAAACTGATCTACGCAACGGACGATGGGCCACGGATGTATGATGTTAGTTCAGGTGTTCCACAGGGATCGGTTCTTGGTCCACTACTATGGAATATCATGTATGACGGAGTTCTTAGAACACAACTACCGAGCTCGACAAGGATAATCGGGTTCGCGGATGACATAGTGATTGTCAGTGTAGCGAAACATATTGTGGAATTAGAATCGGCTATAAACGATGCAATTGTGAGGATCAAGAGATGGCTAGATTCGGCGAATCTCAACCTGGCAGAACAGAAGACTGAAGCAGTACTTATTACAAGTAGGAAAAAAGTGGAATTTATGAAGGTGAAGGTGGGAAACCAGGAGATATGTTCTAAACCGGCAATCAAATATCTTGGGGTCATGATGGATAACAGACTTAAATTCGGGCCTCATATTGAATACGCGTGCGCGAAGGCCGCAATGATTCAAAGGAGTATTGCTAGAATACTACCTAATATTGGAGGACCAAAGGGTCCAAGAAGGAGGCTTTTGGCTACGGTTACCAATTCCACATTGCTTTACGCAGCCCCTGTTTGGGCACAGGCTCTGAAGATAAAGGAGTATAGAAGAAAAATGTCCTCGGTTCATAGACTATGCGCGCTCAGGACAATAAGTGCCTTTAAGACGGTATCGGACGACGCGGCTTGTGTCATAGCGGCAATGATTCCAATAGACATACTGGCGGCGGAGATCCAGAGAATCTACAATAGGCGAACGACAGGCCAGGCAGTAATAAATTTAGCTGCAGTTAAGAGAGAGGAAAGATCGTTTTCAATCAGAGAATGGCAGAGAAGGTGGGATACATCGACTAAAGGTCGATGGACATATAAACTCATCCCTAATATTGCGGTATGGATGGATAGGAAGGCTGGGGATGTGAACTTCTACTTGACACAGTATATGACAAACCATGGCGCTTTTAGGCAATATCTGCACAGGGTTGGTCATGAAAATTCCCAAACCTGCCCAGAATGCCCAGAAGAGGCGGAAAATGCGGAACATGTCGTATTCCGATGCCCTAGATACTTGGGGTGGACTTCGGGTATGACGAATCCATCGGAGTTTCTTCGGCATATGTGTCAGGACGTGGAAAACTGGGAGGTCTTTAGTGGAGTGTGCTCCCGGATAATTAAGGACCTAAGAAGGCTGGAAAGGGCTAGACGGTCCGACGAGGAGGAGGCGTAAATGCCAACGGCCCCCGCGAAGTAATACCTAGCGGCAGTCCCGTGGGGATGTCCGTTGATGATCGAGGGGGTGTGGTTTAGTACGTAGGCGCTACGGCGAATCGTACATGCTTGTGGCACGGGCCACTAGTATCTATGAAGATTCCACACCACCGGCTCGAAAGCAAAAAAAAAAAAAAAAAAAAAACACACACACACGCACACACACACACACACACAGAGTTTCACTTTTATATATATAGATTAAGATTATGGTTTTGTTTGGGAATTCCGTTTTCCATATGGAGCGCACAACATGCCAACTGGGCATAAGTGTATACCTGTCATTGGGCTTTTAGTATTCCTCCGTTTCAACATAAACTAACTTAAAATGTATTTAGAGTATGACAGAATCTATATATATAAAAGTGAAACTCTGTGTGTGTGTGTGTGTGTGTGTGTGTGTGTGTTAGCTATAGACTCCGAAACTGTAAAACCGATCGGACTCAAACTTTAACAAGTTGTTGGACACATACCAGGGAGTGTTTATGGGTGGAAAAAAGTGGGCGGAGCCACGCCCATAAAAATTAGTTATCAGTTTTAGCTACTTGCACTCGACCGATTTTTCTGAAACTTTGCACACATATCGAGCTGTCATGACTAAATAATTTCGTAATAAGAAAAGTGGGCGGGGCCACGCCCCTAAAAAAGTTTTAATTTTGAGGTACTTGCACTGGACCGATTTTTCTGAAACTTTGCACACAAATTGAGCTGTCATGACTAAATAATTTCGTCATCAGAAAAGTGGGCGGGGCCACGCCCATACAAAATTAGTTATTAGTTTTAGCTACTTGCACTTAACCGATTTTTCTGAAACTTTGCGCATATATCGAGCTGTCATGACTAAATAATTTCGTGCAAAGAAAAGTGGGCGGGGCCACGCCCATAAAAAAAAGTTATAATTTTGAGGTACTTGCACTGGACCGATTCTTCTGAAACTTTGCACACATATTGAGCTGTTATGACTTCACAATTTTGTGATTAGAAAAGTGGGCAGTGCCACGCCCATAAAAAAAAATTATAATATTTAGGTTTTTGCACTTGATATTCAATTAAAATTCAGAATGCATTTTGATTTGTAAGGGGCGTAGCAACGCGCGCAAGGTTTGGCTAGTATGAATATAAATATGAAAATCATTTAATAAGAAAGACAAACACAATTTTAAAAATTAATGCCTCCTATTCCTAATTCTAATTGCATCAAATTGTAGCGTAAATAGTAGTTTCACATTGCTTTTGAGTATACCAATTAAGAAGGCAAATGATGAAACCGTAGCTGGTTTCGAAAATACATTCCCCTTGGCTAATATCGGAATGGTTTTTCAGTATTCTTAAATAATTTAATTTAATAAATGTTTTAGGAAGTTTAATACTTAATCTAAAAATTAACTGAAGCCTGAATAAGAATGACTTACAATAAATATAAAATAAAAACTTCGAATAAATATTAATTTATAATTATGAAATCAGTCTCCGTCTAACAGTCAACCCAATCCTCTTTAAACATTAAGCATTCTTGTATTATTGTTGTGTATCTTACATAAAAACATTTGGCTATAGAGGAAGACCAGTTTGCTCTTTTAGCAGACAGTCCTTAAGCAAACGAATGCAATAGAGTCAACCATCAAGTAGACTTTTCCCTCTTCCACCACCGAAGTCTTTCAACATGTCATCTCCGCAGATAAAACAAGTAAGAGCGCTATATTCGGCCGTGCCGAATCTTATATACCCTTCACAACGTGTAGTCATGCAATAACAGTAGTTTGTATCACCTTCATCCTATATGAAATACGTACATACATATCAAAAACATACATATATAAGAACATCCCATTGTAAAATTCTAAATTTACATTTAAAAAAAAAATAAAAAAAATTTAAAAAAAAATAAAAAAAAATTTTAAAAAATAATTAAAATATATATAATAAATATAAAACAAAAAAAAAATAATAATCAAAATATAAATAATATATTAAATACAAAATAAAAAAAAATATATAAAAAAATTTTTTTTTGGCTCAGCTGGGATTCGATACCACGTTTTCTCTAACCAGTATATACGTTTGTATATATGTATGTTGTTGTTGTAATGTTGTTTTACGAGGTGGTCGTGGGTTTTTGCTCATATCTCAGTTGTTTATGTACCGATGTTTCTGATTTTCAATACCGTTCTACTCCCAAATATTTCTGATATTTTAATACCTCACCCGGGTCCAAGCGATATCGAAGGGCTTCAAAAAGTTGATTTCAACATACATACGGACAGGCGGTCAGACTGACAGACTGACCGAGCTTAATCGACTCCCCTATTCATAAGCTTTCAGAAAATATATACTTTATGGGGTCGGAAATGAAAATTGTAGAAATTTCACACGGAATGACAAACCTATATATACCCTTTTTCACTGTGTGAAGGGTATAAAAATGCTTTTTGAATACTCATGTTTTGCTATACATAGAGCACTTCATGTAATTAGTAAAGAAATTACATCCATTTCTCAACTTAGAGACAGTATTTTACTTTTGTTGGTAAAAGACGATTCAATCGCGAAAAAGTTACTTCAACCAAAGAACTGTTTGACATTTGTCGTGTAACATGTAAACTCCACGAATATCTTTACTTCACAAAAGGTACAATATATGCACCATACCTCAGTAAAATTCCAGAAAATAAAATATTAGAGGAACTTAGTACCTAAGGTGTCGTTGACATTTTTAAGTACGAAAAAACCTTTGAAAGAAGCTATATCGAGAGTTATTTTGCTAACTTTCGACCTGTATTATTTACCTGATTCCACAGATATTTCATGGTATAAGGTCAAGATACGGGAATACATATATAACCCCATGAGATGTCGTAACTGCCAATTGCTTGGCCATACACGCAAACGGAATAAAATACTCCCTACTGTGGGGTTTGCATCCTTTCTCCACATTCTCCACAAGAATGAATTAGAACCTACTTAACAAATTTAGAAAACAGAACACAACAATTGCCCAACTTCCTATTCTTCTATTGCAGCCAACATATCCACAATGACAAATCACGATAGTGCAAGAAAACAAATAACAATCAATTCCACTATTACTGATCCCATAACTTCCGAAAACAAACCATCAAACCCAATAACAAATAACATTACAACACCAAAAATACTAAATTTTAATAATAATACAGAAAACAAGGCAAGTAAAATATAATCACCTGTTCAAAACTTAAAGAAACTACACCATTAACTTGATAATAATCCTCTCTTAAAAAAACTAACAACTTATATTTACAACGATACCTCCTTGTTTATAAGAAATATTCTTGCAAAATTTGAGCCCCCTAGCTTTTTCGGTTCGACCTCTATCGTGCTCTCAACAGACGGCCAGAAGTACAGACGAATCGACATAGCTATATCGTCATAAAATCAAACCCCGATTCAGAATATATACTTTACGGGGTCTAAAATGGATGATTGATTGTGTTACAAACGGAATGATAAAATAAATACACCCCCACCATTTTTTTGTTTGCGGCTATAAAAAAAAGAATTTAAAATAATTTTTGATGTAACACAGAAGATTTTCTTTGTGATAGAAATTCCAGTTAAAAAGCCAATATTTGAACAAAACCATTCTATGGAAGATGTAGAAGAGTACTACCGCATACAGAGATACAACTCCCTTATTGATTCTGTTCTCGAGGACTTAAAAATACGTTTTTAAAAATACGTTCTAAATTTATTTAACATCCCTTAACTTCTACCAAAAAGCATTGAACATAATTCATTAGACTTAACCAATGGCACAACATGCCAACTGGGCATAAGTGCATACCTGTCATGGGTTTGGGCTTTTATACCCCTCCTTTTCAACATAACCTAACCTAACCAATTTAATTCCACTCCTTGTAGACGATTTGTTTAAGTACCAAGAAACAAATAAAAAACTATTAAATTTTAAATATGAAGCTGAACTTTTGCATTGGCAGCAGAAATGGCAGATCTGTCAAGAACTTCCAGAAAAAGTGATAGATGTTTTAATTATGTGTTCTGGGTCACACATATTTATCCAAATTTAAGAAAAATATTTGCCATTTTTGTTTCAATGGCGGTAAGTAATGCTACGGTCGAAAGATAATTTTCTACTCTTCGTCAAATTAAAACGTGGCTGAGATCAACAGGATAAACGGGTTAGCCATATTACATATTCACAACCAAATCGAAGTTGATTCAGAAGTTTTGCTTAATAAATTTGCTACAACAGGCAACCACAAATTACTTATGTAATATAAGTGTTTTTATTTTTATTTTTTATTTCATTTATTGTCTATAGATTATAAATCCTTACAGACTAAAGTATGTAAAATAACAAAACAAAATTAAGGATATATATAAAATATATAAGTGTTTTTGTTAAACTTTATGTTAGAACTTTTGTTTCACTTATACTTCCCAACCTAAAAGCTTAAGCTAGATCCGCGCCTGCACATATAAGTTCGCATAACACATTCTCACGTATTGATTTATCCATAGCATCAATCCCTCTTTTCCCAATTATATAATAGTGACTATTTCCCAATTGCGTTAAAACTACATTTTGATAATCCCACAATTGTTTAACCTTCTCCTAAATTTAAAAACGCTAACTGGGATCCTTACCGCACCAATATTTTACAACACAGCAGCAACTTTGAAACAACTGATGACAAAAATAAAAAACGGCTAATTAAAAAAATTTTATTCGGCTTTTGGCGAACAATAGTAAGGAATAAAACTGTTAATTGATGGTCATCTGAATTACAACTGCATAGAAATAAAAAAAGTATCCTAGAAAAAATTCCAACAAAACATATCATCCGAAAACTAAAAGAAAAAATTCATAATTTAGTAGAGCCAAGAAGACATCTAAACACATATCATTTGAGGAATTTACCGAACACCTTAACCCCGGAACATCTTTTGCCTTTTTATGGCAAGGAATCCGGAAATTATCGCTACACTATGTACCACGTTCAATAAACTCAAAAAAAACACAAACCTTATCATTTTCGAGAGTGACAACATTTTCTACGAAATCAATAATATTAAAAACGACATTTAATATACAGAAACTGACCTACAGCCTTGACACATCTGGAAACATAACTGTAAATAATGTAGATAACTGTATGATACTAGAACTAAATATAAATTCAAATATCACTGTAACCATCTAAAACAGCAATTAACCAAGAAATTGAATATTATTAAGTTCCTTTCATCAGCGAAAAACTTAATGCATACAAACAGAGTTTTAAGATTGGTAAAAATAGTCATGGTTGCAAAACTAGATTATGGATTAGTGATATACGACACAGCACAAAAATCTAATTTACAAAAAATCGAAAGCGTACTAGATGCTTCGATTACAGCCAGTTTCAGAGCTTTTAGAATGACAAAAGTCAAAAACCTACAAGCAGAAGCTGGAATCGACAACCTACATACCCATGCAAAAAAATAAATAGCAGACTAAGTATTACACAAAATTGTATATGCAAATTCCCGACTTCTTCGTAAACAAATTTCAAGGCTTAAAAATAATAAAAGACAACAAAGGTTCCCATCCACTTTCTCCCACCTATACAAAATGACAAATAAATTTTCCTACAACAAATTTACTCCCCCAAAGGAAAGCCGTCCTCCATGGCTTTTAGAACCCAAGTCATTTGTAAATAACCTGCTTTCGTGCAACAAAGATCACACATCACCAGAAGCATATATATAAATAAATATTTACCGAGACGTTTGTAAAATTAAAAGAGAAATTCCTGGCAATTCATGTATACAGATGGATCGAAAACTTCAACAAATATTAGACTTGCATTGGTTAACGAAAACCTAGCCTATTTAATATAGGGACTTTAAGCAGAAACCTCAACAATATTTAAAGCCGAACCTATCGCAGTTTTAGAAGCTCTAAAATTAACAAAAAGCCTGAACAGAAAAACTTTTATATGTACAGACGGCAAGTTAGTTTTTGAAGGGGCGAAAAATACTAGAAATACAAATAAGACAGTCGTCCTAATTCAGCAATTCTTAATGGAAATGAATAACAAGGCGAAACTTTTTTAGGTACCCAGTCACGTCAGAATAAATAATAATGAAACAGCCGATCTCACTGCCAGAGAAAAGTAAATGGTCTTAACATTTAATTTTATTCCCCAGACAAAGACTTTTATAACGAAAAGTTCTTTGTATAACCTTTACCACTCTATCCTCCAAAACTGGAGAAACTATAACCATCTGTACCGCGAAATTAATCCAGAAAAAAAAACAAATACAACTACCAATATCTACAAGCCGCCTCGAAAATAAAATTTATAAGACTTCGCTTAACCCACACCCGGCTCACCCACGGATACCTAATACCTAAGGATCCACAACCCAGATGTACCTTTTGCAATAATGCACCGTTAACTATAACACACAACTTAGCCGGCTGCTATTCGCTTCGTAATATCCGTTTAAATATAAGTACATATGTAATTCAGATAATATTATTACCCTACTAACCATTCGATCTGAACAAAACATAACTTTAAACAATAATTCTTATAACGTGTAAACATTCAACATGAAATCTAACTATAAAATAAATTGTATATAATTTTGAGTTAAAATCTCTTTGTATGTAAAAAATTTCCAAGCGGATAGCCTACATTGCTAGTGCTTTACGGCCATATGCATAACAACTTATAACAGGCTTTTAAGTCGTTTTCAAGCTAAATTCACTATTGCTGCATTCATAAATCATTAATAGACTGATAAACCTTTTATAAACCATTTATAAAATCGAAAATTTTATTGTTTGACTTACCCTTCATTAAAAAAGGGCAGGAAGTAAGACGGTTAACATTTCCCAACTCCCGAAAGAAGACCCTCCGGCCAATCTGAAAGGAGAAAGAAATGAACCAATAGCTTCAACCTCCAAACAGGCGAAAGCGGTAGCTAAAAATACAGGTGATGATGAAACAGCCGGGAAAAAAACCCCACCATCACGTAAAAGAAAGCCGGAAGGCAAATCGGCTAAGGAACAACCCACGTATGCGAAAGTGACCAGAAGGAAGATGGCAGAGGAGCTATGCTATGCTGTTATCGACTCCAATAGCGCATCGGGTAAAATTCCAATGGCACATCAGAAAGAAGTAGATAATGCCATAAATGAGAGGATTGTGCAGTATCTCCTGGAAGCAGATGATAATGCTCCACAAATCCATATAGATAGCTGTAGGTTCGCCAGGGAAGTACTGTTTCTACAACTAGAATCAGACACCTGCGCACATGTTATGAAATACCTAGTGGGAGGCATACCAGCCCCGTTGGAGGGTGGCAAACTTGCCATGGTGAAAAAGGCCGATATCCCATCCCTAACCAAGGTTTCATTTTTCGTTAAAGGTTGGGGCAGCAAACTTGATAGCAAAGCCATGCTTAAAATCATTGGCAAGCAAAATAGAGGTCTGGAAGTAGACAAATGGGAGGTTTTCCATCGTGAGGAAACTGACGATGGCACCCTGGTAGTTGCAGGAGTGGATAAACCCTCCATGTCTTACCTCGGCTCCACGAAAAGCCCCCCAATGAAATAACGCCCAGGAAACAATCCCCAATGAAGTAATCCCCAAAAAATTGGAAATAACACCCAAAAACAGTGAATGAAATAACATCCAAAAATAAATGAAATAAACCCCAAAGCGAACACGAAACAACCCCCAATATTTGGGAGTTATTTCATATGAAACAACTCCCAATGATGAAAATGAAATAACCCCCAATGAAATAAACCCCATTAGCAACAAAAATGAAATTATGCCCAAAATTCATAAAAGAGTCAGATTCGTTAAGGATTTCATGAAGTCAATATGGTCCAACAGCAAAATCGCAAATTTATTGATATAAATCGTGTGGAGGCCCGCAGGCGTCTTCTTCATAATAAGGATATATGCAACTTCGAAAGTGTGCCAGCATTTAAAATCAATTTTTATGGTGAAGGAACATACAAAGCTCGTTTAATAGTGACTACTTTTGGTTTTGTAAATGGACTAAGTCCAGTGCAGTAAATTTCCCTTATACGATGGAAGCAATTTCAGATTAGCCACCAACGAGCTATCCTAAAACTTTACGAATGGCTCGAAAATCCAACTTATAGGAGACGTTATTATAGTTACAATATTGTAAAGAAGGCAGTAATTTTCTGAAATGGAGATGTAAGGAAGTATGGACAAAGAATTGTTTAATATTTCCAATATATTTATTTTTGAAACCCAACTACCAAAAAATTATTTTCATGTACATAAATAAATAATAAACTTAATACATTATACGTAAGAAATGGTAAAAAAACAAAATGGTTGCTCATGAAATCAAGATGGAGAAAATATACGTTGTATGTATAAATGCTTCCAGTTGGTTACACATTGTTATTATGTACCTCCCCACTGTTTGGCAGAAGTGGAACTAACAACCGATTACTTTTGATTTACGGAAAACAATCATTATTTCCGTCCGTATACTAATTTCGTAGTCTGTCACGAAGGTCGCACCATCCAAATCCAGAATGTTATCATTTATGTATTTGAAAACATATTTTGATATATTTACAGGCTAAAAGTTTTCTTGTAAAAGGCCTATTTTTATATAATTTATTTACAAACAACCCCAAAACCAAAAGCTTTAAAAATGAAATAACCCCCGAATACAAAATGAAATATCACCCAAATTATACACGCTATGAAACAAGCCCCGAATTTTAAAAATTTGTTGGGTGTTATTTCATTGGAGATTATTTCATAATTTGAAAACCCCAAATGAGAAAAGAAATAATTTCCAAAAAAAATGAAAGATGGCCCAAAAAAATTGGGAGTTATTTCATATGAAATAACACCCAAAAATGTATGAAAAAAATTTGGAGAATATTTCATTTCTCGTTTGGGCGTTATTTCATTGGGGGGCTTTTCGTGGAGCCCTTACCTCGAGGAGCAAAAAGGGAAGGTGTACTTCGCGAGTACAACTATTTTCTTCAAAGTTGGTAAGACGCCCATTGGTTGGACACATAATCCAACGGAGAAGAAAGATCCCGACGACGAAGCAAAGGAGGCTAAAGAAGATGAAGGCCACCCCGTGCCAATGAAGAGGGAGGAGTTGGAGATTAGTCAATTCCAAGAAGAATCTCTTTTAGCCGAACAACAATGATACTGCTCTTGCAGATCAATCTCCATCGGAGCATAACGGCTACACAAGCTTTGATGGAAAATATAAATAAAGGTAAGATACACATAGTTCTCATTCAGGAACCCTGGACTGTTAAAGACAGAGTCACTGCCTTGAATGAGTGTGATTACCAATTATTTATGCTAAAACTGGGTCTCGACCCAGAACATGTATACTTTGTCATAAGGGATTAAATTTTCTTTTTTCCCCAGATTTATCTACAGCGGACGCCACTACCTTAATACATGGCTCACGCAATTTAATGCTGGCATCGGTGTACCAACCTTCTGATGCTCCGGCACTACCACCAACGTCGGATTTAAGAAGTATAATAACATCGGCAAGGCGAACAGGTAGGAATATTTTAATAGGTTGTGATGCGAACTCGCATCGCCTCTCTTGGGGCAGCACGAACTGTAACAAGAGAGGATACGTCCTATGGGAATTCCTAAATGCTAATAACTTATTAACTCTTAACTCAGGTAATAAACCTACATTTATTAACAGAATTAGGGAAGAGGTAATTGATGTGACTATATGTTCAGAAAATTTAATTGATGAAATTTGCGATTGGCACGTATCTGATATGCACTTTTATTCGGACCATCGCTATATTTTTATGACCTTAACTCATCCGCCACCGGACTAGCCAAATTTTAGGATAAGTCTTCAACATAAACTCGAAACTTATCCAGAACCGGATGAAAATCTGGACACGATAGATTCGATGGTGGGAAGACTGACTGCCGATTTTAAGGAAACTTTTGAGGAGCATTGTCCAATCCGACAAAGGCGAACCCCAAGAGAAAAGCCCTGGATGACAGGTGAACTGATTAATCTCAGGAAAGAAACCCGAAGGCTATTTAACAGAGCCTATCAAAAGAAACAATCAGTATACTGGGACGATTATTGTGAGAAGCTCAGAATATACAACAAAGCAATACTGGAGGCTTTTTTGCAATCAGGTGGACAGCGTGAATGACGTTTCTAGAATTAAGAAATTCCTATCGAAAAGCCACACCCAACCGGAAACCCTCGTTGACTCGAACGGGAAAAGGTCGGAAACGATGGAGGAGATGCTAGGAATACTGATAGAGGCACACTTCCAAACACCCCCATGACGGTAGTGCCACGACGGACATAATTATAACCGCAAAGATGGTCAGAGAGGCGGTAAATAGTTTCTTGCCATATAAGGCAACAGGGCCGGACGGTATTTTTCCGGCTCTCCTACAAAGAAGCATTGACCTAATCGATATAAGGCTGGCGAATATTTTTACTACCTGCCTGAAATATGCGTATACCCCTGTGGAATGGAGGGAGGCGAGAGTCGATTTCATACCTAAGCCAGGGAAGGAAAATTACGCAAATCCTAAAGCTTATAGACCCATAAGCTTAACATCATTCTTATTGAAAACCATGGCGCGTATCGTCGATGGAATAGTCAGAAGACGATTACCAGGCGATTCAATGAAATTCGGACAACACGCCTATATCAAGGGCAGATCTACTGAGACTGCTCTTCAGGAAGTTGTTTATCATATAGAAAGATCCTTCGACCTGGGTGTGTATACCATGGGCGTATTCATAGACATAGAAGGAGCTTTCAATAACGTAATGAACTCGAGTCTTATCGATTCCTTGGAAAACTTAGGGTTAAGCCATGTCTTAATTGCATGGATTAGCAGTATGTTAAGGAACAGATGGATAAATTGTGAGGCAAATGGAGTAAGAAGAAGGGACAAAGTATGTCGAGGAACCCCGCAGGGAGGTATTTTATCTCCATTATTATGGGTAACTACAATAAATAGTCTACTGAGGATTCTATCTAACGAGGGATTCAAGCCTATCTGTTACGCAGATGATGTTGCGATACTGATCAGGGGGACGAATCCTTTATGTATGAGAGCAATGGAGGCTTTGAATATATCCTATAACTGGGCAAAGGAGCGAGGGCTCAATGTCAACCCGGAAAAGACTTAAATCTGTTTGTTTACGAGAAAGAGGAAGATACCGGTGCATAGCTATCCCATCTTTTGGTATAAGACAATTAAGATTGATAAGAAGGTCAAATACCTAGGAATAGTACTTGATTGGAGACTATCCTGGAAGGACCACATTGAATGTAAAGTGGAGAAAGCTCAAAGAATATGGGCCCTCTGCAGAAGAGTGATTGGCTCAAAATGGGGCTAAAGCCCAAGGATGACACATTGGCTATATACGAGTGTACTGTGGCCTAAAATTACGTACGCTTCATTAGTGTGGTGGACATCCTTAGAGAAGAAGGTGAATATAAAACCTCTTCAAAAGATTTAGAGACAGTGCTGCATTAGTATTTGCGGCGCCATGAGGACCACATCGACAATGGCCATTGAGAATATATTATCCATTTGGCCTATTGAGATACAGGTAAAATATGAAGCGGCCTTAGCTGCCACAAGATTAATGGCAATAGATGAGTGGTATATAAGAGAACATAAGACCAGAAACCAAAGAATAACGGATATGTTACCGATGGGAAATATTACGGAATTAACATGTGATAAGATCCCGATGAGATATGAGAATATTAACTGCATCACCATTATACCGGAAGAGGGAGAATGGGATGAGATAATCAGGATGGGAAACACCCACGGAATTGATCTTTACACAGACGGTTCAAAGATTGGTGACCAAACGGGAATGGGCTTATACGACATAAGCCGAAATAGAAGCAAATACTTCCGTCTACCAGATCAGAACACTATTTTTCAGGCTGAGATCATGGCGATTACGGAAGGAATTAAATGGATAAAGGAAACGAATAGCAACACTCCGATTCGTATCTTTACGGATAGCCAACCAGTGATTAAGACATTGAGAAAGGAGAAAGTTGAATCCCGGAACGTTTTGCAATGCAAGAGTGAGATAAACTCATATGCAAATTGTGAACATCTGGAAATAATATGAATACCAAGCCATCACGGGCTGATCGGAAACGAGAAAGCTGACAAATTATCCAAAATGGGAGCTCTTCTGAGTACAATAACTTTGGAGGACGCCAAACCCCTTAAACGATTTAAGGATGAACTTAAACGTTGGGCGATGGAGGAACATGTCAGAAAATGGCAAAGCACTGATGTCGGTAAGGTGACAAGAACACTCTGGGGTGACCCAAATCTTGCGAAATCAAAGGAGATTCTGAGACTAAGTAGACCTACACATAGGAAATTAACCGGTGTAATTACAGGTCATACGGAGTTCAGAACTCATCTAGCTCGCATGAGATTATCTGAGGAGACAACATGTAGAGCTTTCGAGGAAGAGGATGAGACTCTGGTACACTACCTCTGTCATTGTCCTGCGTTTGGGCATATTAGGCGCGAACATTTTACAGTGGATACTATGCCGAACATGGAATATCTGGGGAACTCGAACTGGAGATTCATAAGGCGTTACATTGAGGGGACTGGGTTCTTAGACTAGTCCGTTATTTATGGGAAATTATGTTTATGGTTTTTGTTTGGGAATTCCGTTTTCCATATGGAGCCCACAACATGCCAACTGGGCATAAGTGCATACCTGTCATGGGTTTGGGCTTTTATACACCTCCTTTTCAACCTAACCTAACCTACCCTTCTTTAAGCCAAAAATAAGGCGACATTTCATGCATAGTTTTCGTTAAAATAAATTTGTTAAGGAAATTTTGTGAAAAAATTAAGAAAAAGTAATTGAAGTATTAAAATCTATTAACGCTATTCGACGTATAGGTAAGTGTAATTTACACAAAAGAATATAATAAATTTAACACAAATATTTTAAATTATAAAAAACTAAAATAATACCTATAATAGCGATGTAAGAAAAACGTAAACAAACTTATAACCCGAATACTATTCTTATCGCTATTAACAAAATAGGTTAATAATGAATGTTTCGATTATTATACTTTTTCATATACCAAGGTTAAATACTTTTCATTTTTCAACGATCTTTTTAATAACCGGGTAAATCTTATAAAACGTGATTCTTTAAGCATAGTTTTTTTAAAAGTCTAATAAAACACTCGAATTTGCATCATATGTTAAAAATTTTTATCGGAATCTATAAATTGGTCTTTGTCATTTACTTTTTAAAAATAACTACATGTAAGTGTTCGTAAGGTCCAATTTTGCACCACATTTTCGCGCATTTTGGCCTGTATTCCATGATTAAATCGTGTTTTGTTATACGCTAAGGCTTCAATCGTGGTTGGCTTGTCCACATAGAACAACGACCCCACAAGAAATAGTCAAGAGGCGTCAAATCACATTATCTTGGCGGCAAACTTACTGCGCCGAGAGATAAACTGCTCACCAAATTCATCCTTCAATATGTCCTTTGTTTCACGAGCTGTGTGGCATGTGGCACTGACTTGTTGAAACCAGATATCAACAGAGTCCAAGTCGCGTATCATGGCTCGATATCGTTCGCCGTTGACGGTAACGTTTCTACCACGGTCGTCTTCGAAGAAAAATGGACCGATGATGCCACCAGCCCATAAACCACACCAAACTGTAATTTTTTCGGGATGTATCGGTAACTCTTGTACGTCATGTGGCTGTTCTTCACTCCAGATGTGACAGTTTTGCTTGTTTACGTATCCATTTGGCTAGAAATGAGCCTCATCGCTGAACACAATTTTTCGATGAAACAGTAGATTTCCATCGAGCTGTTGTTGATAATAAATTTCAACGATCGGCAGTCGTTGCTCGTTTGTGAGTTTCTCCATAATGAAATGGCAGAGTATACTGAACACTTTTCACTTTCACAAATGTAGCTTGGACACAATTACCGACCAGTGCTGCCAGCCCAAAAACTTAATTGATAAAAAAATCACCCTTTAGTAGTTATGAGCACCACTGACAAAAAAAATGGCAACTAAATATAAAAAGAGTTGCCATACATAGTAATAAAATCAATACAAACATTTAATGACTAAAGGGTGTTTTTTTACAGGTTTGTTTTTCGAATAGAGATAAAACTGGCATTTTGTGGTCAAATCTGGCAACTCTAATGTCATTTATGTTCAGTTTGGTTTGCCATTTCATCATGAACAGGTTGACAAAAGAACAACGCTTGCAAATCGTGCAAATTTATTTCGAAAATTGAGATTGATCTCGTTGCTGATTTTCATCGCAAAATTTTGTTCAGTGATGAGGCTCATTTTTGGTTCAATGGCTACGTCAACAAGCAAAATTGCCGCATTTGGAGTGAAGAGAATCCACATGCGACCCTTGAGACGCCATTACATCCACAAAAACTGACTGTTTGGTGTGCTCTATGGGCTGGTGGAGTCATTGGGCCATACTTCTTCCGAAATAATGCTGGAGAGGCAGTTACCGTTAATGGAGACCGGTATACAGCCTTAATAACCGACTATTTTGTTCCCGAATTGGATGGCATGAATGTGGATGAGTTGTGGTTCCAACAAGACGGCGCTACATGCCACACAGCGCACGCCACAATCGATTTATTGAAGGAAACATTCGATGAGCGCATAATTTCGCGGAATGGACCTGTCAATTGGCCACCAAGATCGTGTGATTTGACGCCATTGGATTATTTTCTTTGGAGATATATTGAAGTCGCTCGACTACGCCAACAAACCAGAATCGTTAGGGGAATTGGAAGCCAACATTTGTGGCGTTATTGCCGACATACGGCCCCATATGCTCGAACCAGCCGCGGCGGCCACATGCCTGAAATCATATTTAAACATTAATGGCATAAAATTATCCTTCCAATAAAGCCAAATTGATGGTCATTAAAACGATTTTCTTGTGTTTTATTTCAATTCGAAGTTCTATACCACTGAAAAAAACACCCGGTATAAAGGTATTATTGTACGTTTATATATTCAAATTCTTATTAGTGGTTTATAATATAAAAAGTGTTTAATAACTGTTGTACACTATAACTATAAAATTTAGAAATTTTAATGCATATGTCCGTTAGTCTTTAGGATTTATTATAATTTTAAATTGTAAAAACAATTGAATGAATACACATAATAATTATGAAATAGAAATATTTTTTTATTGAAATAAAAATGATACCTCACATTTGGACACCCTATATTTATCTTTACATATTTGGTATTGCTTTGTTAACTACTAAAAGCATTAACAAAATATCACCTTTAAAATTATCTCCGAGGTGATTTAAAACTTTATAGGTTTCAGTAAAAAAAAAATGTTTACGATAATCAAAGGGAAATAAAATGTAAGCGCTTTCTAGCGCATTTTTGTAATAAATAGTTAACTGTAATTTATGCTTTTTTATATTATAATATTATATTTTAATTAAACTCCATTGCAGCCAAAATCATACAATTGAATGATAGTATGTTTAAATTCTTATATAAAAGTCTTTATGAAAAATTCTGAAATTGTAACAATCTTTCGAACTAGTTTTTAACTATACAACAAATGGTAAAATTGCGTAGCACTTATCTAATGAGAATTGATAAAATGCCTGAAACTGTCAAATAAACTTTATCGCTCTTAAATTGTCCAAATACCCATTCATCATCCTGCTAATCATATCAACTACACTCCAAACATTTATTCTATTCAAAAAGTCAATTTTAACTAAATGATATAATTCTGTCATTGTATTGTAAAACTTGCACATGTAATCACGGCATATATTTGTTGGTGTATGTTGACGTGTCTATGATGGATATGTGAATGTATTTATAAATTAGAATCAATAAATTATTATTATACTTAAGTAGGTATAATTAATTAAAAGAATAATACAAATTTAGCTATTTTGACAGATCGCTTAATATATTCAGAGATTTACATTAAAATATAAGCAATTATTGAAATCAATACAGACATACATATTTGCATATGAATTTGTTTGGCACCTACATAGATCCTGTGAACCGTATTAAAATACTTGTTGTTTATTTGTGTAACTTTAATTATTTTATTCAATTAAATTCAATTCATTAGTAACAAACTTAAAGCCAAAACTAGACCAAAGCCGAACATATCCAAAAAGCAACATAAAAAAGCATAGTTGTAAAAAAGTGTAAGAAAGTAAATAATAAAGAGAAATAAACCCATATAAATCAGTGATAACCGCCAACAGAACTCATATTCCTATAATTTTTAAAAACTTTTGTCTCAAATATTCTGTTCTTCGTCAAATATTTATTCACAACCGTTCAAACATTACTATCACTATTTATTTTAGTAAATGACCTCTAACAGCAACAATCACAGAACCGAACAAATTCAGAAATACCAAAAAAAAGTTGGGTGTGAAAAACTCAATTTAAGCAAATGTTAATGAAACCTTTTTTAGGTACGATAATTTGAAGAAAAACAATTTATGTAAAGAAACAACTTACAACGGTAAATTAGGCTATTTTATATCCACCACTATGTTACACATACATACATATATAGCATTGACAACTCTTCAAAGAACAAAACGGTCGCCTACGGCTTAAACTCAGTAGTTATTATAAGATAATGCACAAAGATGAGATAAAATATAACTAAACTTTTATTTGAAAGCATTTAATAACTCACAAATACAAATTACAATAAAAAGGCATAGCATTTTTTTAACGCAAATTACGCTTTTTATACCCGCCACCAAAAAAAAGGTGGGGGTATATTCATTTTGTCATACCGTTTGTAGCACATCGAAATATCTACCTTAGACCCAATAAAGTTTATATTTTCTGAATCGGGGTTTCATTTTATAACGATCTAGCTTTGTCAGTCCGTTTGTCCGTCTGTTTGGTGTTGAAAATTAGCTAAATCGGTATATTAAGAAGAGAATTATAGCTCGCAATCTATACCCATCGCCAATTTGATGTACTTTAATAGCACAAAATTTATTATGTTGTTATTAACAGTAATCGCTATGGGAAAATCTTTTTATACTTAAATATTTATCACTTTTATTTTATAACTTCGATATGCCAGTAAAATATTTTCGTAAATTAAGTCAATTTATGAAAGTGGGCGTTAAAGTAGGCATGTCAATATAGTTTCTTCTAATAAATAAAACTGAGATATTTCAATCTAGTACTTTATTCTTCCAAAAACTTTGTCCATAGAAAAATTATATGAATTTAAGACAAACCGTTATATGGGAGGTAGGCGTGGGAGGAGTGGGCGTGCCACTTTAATTTTCTGGCATAACAATGACTTTAACTACAAGGATATATGTAGCGAAATTTCATCATCAAACCTCTAATTTTGTTGGTTTTATGAGCTTTTAAATCTCATTAACAGAAGATCACGTAAAAAGTGGGCGTTAGAGTAGGCATGTCGAAATAGTTTCTGCTAATGAATACAACTTAGATATTTCGATATAGTCCTTTATTACTCCAAAATCTTTATTCATAGAGAAATTTTATGAATTTGTGATAAAGATTTATATGGTAGGAGGGTGTAAAGTGGGCGTGTCACATTTATTTTCCGTTAGAACCAATCCAAAAAGCAATGTTAGCAAAATTTCAGAATCCTTAATATAATTTTGTCAGTTTTCTTACGTTTCAAATTTTAAATATACCAAAAAATACATTGTGCGGTATAAATTTTCATACATTTTGATCAATAATTCCATTTCCAGGCGAATTCATACAGGTGAAATTATCAGCCCAGCTGATTGGCAAACTTTTTACCGCAACAGGTTGAATCGCCTTGATTTCATTTAATAATGCAGGGATGGAAAATGAAATTTTGGTTCGGTATTAAACAATTAACTTGAGTGTAATTTCTGATAATAAATGTGCTAAATTTATGTATATTTGTTGCTTTTGCGTCAATAATAATGTGTTTAAAAAATTCATATCCTTTTTCTAAAGAAATGTTATTATATTTAATATGTAAAAACAACTTTTCCATTCCTGGTATACGAATGGACGTTGACATAAAACCTCCCCTGAAAAGTTGCTTTGTTGTATCAATTCGCCGTTGCACATACCTTATGGATATGCCTTGCTCCATTCCTAATTCATAAATTTAAGCAATTTTCAGAGATAATTATTGTTTTTACTCAGGAAATAAATATTGAAGCTTCATTAGTCTAATGCGTTTGGACCCAATTGCATTTTATTCGATGTTGGAAGGACACGGTTTTTTACGAGTTATAACTCTCTTTCTAATATTCCGATTTAGCCCATTTTTAATACCAAATGAACCTTGTATATAAGAAAGATTCTGGCAAAATTTTAGCCCAATAGCTTTTTAAGTGCGACCTCTATCGTGCTTTCAACAAACGGACAGACGGAAGGACATGGCTAGATCGTCATAAAATGAAACCCCGATACAGGATATATATATGTACTTTCTGGGGTCTAAAATAGATATTTCGATATGCTAAAACCGGAATGAAAAAATGAATATAACCCCACTAAAAATAAAATAAAACCTGTTGCGTCAACACAGAAATAATAAATATGAATTTCATTTACGAAATAAATACTACTAATTAAAATTTTATTTCATGTTTCTCCAATCATCATAATTAATTGAATTTCAAATAGTTACTTTCAAAGGGTAGTTAATATTAGGGGCAGATGTTGAATATGAACCACACCCAAATGTCAAGTTTTTTTCTGCATTTTCTTTGACATTTCTCAATTTCAATCTAACTTAATTTGAACCATGGAAAGAGCAACGCGTTAAAGTTATTCAGCTTATTATGAAAATGGGCTTTTAATCAAAATGCAAATAGTTGTGTTTTATTCGAAATCAACATCGCCCCTTAAAATTTAACCACCCTTTATATTATGGTTAGAATATATCGAGCTGCTGGGAATTCTCAGTTTAGTCCCATCTGCAATAAAGTGAAAGCTCTCTATGATATTTATTAGGAACAAAGTCTGTTTCTTAACTATATAAATATGAACTTACTAGAACTTTAACTGCTGATTGACCTCTTTTTAATATTTTATATGAGTAATACAAAATTTAATCACCCGTTTCTTCAAAATGAATTCTTGACACAAAAACATATAAATTTGAACAATTCTATTTTATAATATATTTATTATTCTATAATATAGACGTGTTTTCAGCTAATTTCAGCTAATTTTATTTAAGATCAATTAATATCTACAGCTATTCATAATAGTCTACAGACATAAGACATTCGTTTTCATACCCTTCACAGAGAGTGTTAGTCATTTCGAGGGAAATTACAGTATTTGTTTTCTTCCCCATGGAGTATATATTTTCTAAAAATTTATGATTTGGAAAGTTTGTGGAGCAATGTCCGTCTGTCTGTCCGACTGTCCGTGTGTATTTTGAAGCCCCTGACATCGCACAGACCCATGTGTAATATCAAAGTAGAAAGAAAATTCGGGAGCAAATCAATATTGAAAATCATAAAAATCGATTCAAAACAACTGAGATATGAGGAAAAAATCGAAACCACCTCGTTTTTCTCAACAAATTTATACAAGCGTGGTATACTGGTTAAAGCAAATACATACATACATACTCAAACTTATTTCATAATTTTACGATGCGAGGTTTTCAAGAGGAAATTGTGTAAAAATGTAACCCCCATAATAATATCAAATGAAAGGGCTTGAACAGTAGACAACAGTAAACTGTGAAAAAGCTCAAATCCAAGATGGCTTTCTTAACGAAATGGCGGATAATTTTTTTCTCAACCCAGGCGTTTTTTTTTTTTTTTTTTTTTTTTTTTTTTTTCAAACTAATATTTATTGTATCTTCATATATGTTTATGAACTAACAATAAGTAATCAAATCTTAAATCTATAATTAGTAGATGAAAGTCCAGCCAATGCCAGACTAAATCTGGTTTTCGAAATTAAAATAAATTGTAGAGATTGCGATTATTTAGTTCATCTAAGAGAGATGGTGTCCCAGGTGTAACCCAGGCGTTGACTAATAAAATACAATCACCTACCGACGAAAAAACTTTATTCAAAAATAGCTCTTCTTGAGCTTCCTTAAAGCTTACTTCCTTCTAGAGGGCATGATTTTTATCTGCGATGCTTCATTTCGTAGGTTTTTTTGTAATTAAGAAGAGCTTATTTCAGCCTTATCTTGAACAGCTTAATATACCTTCCTGTTGCTCACTGCTAAAATATGAAGCACCCCGTAAAGGAAAATATAAAGAAAAAATGTATATTTAAATATATTTGCTTTATTTTTCGTAGTGCTGAAATACAAAGCATTAGAGAAGACATACATTGTTGTGCTTTCGTGAGCAAGCAATTTATTCATTTTCATGAATTTATAACGGTAATGGAATAAAGTCAACACTGCTTACAAAATTCGAAAAAAAATTTTGGAGGATATGTAAAAATTCAAAATCAAATATGGCATCGAAAATAATAAAGTAAAATGACGTATAGCATTTTAATCATATAAAATCTAGGCTAAGCTACGCTGTCGTCACTTTACTTTGAACAAAATGGTGAAGTGTATTTTCAGATTCGGCACGGCCGAATATAGAATTTTTATTTGTTTTCTTCTTTTTCTGCTATAATCTTTTTATGTTTCATTTGACAAAGTACTAACAGACTACGGCTTTAAGAGCATATTGCACAATTAGTACTCAAGAAGAGTATATTTTTCATTCTTCTTCTTATTGATTTTTTTTCAACTTGTGAAAGATGGTTTTCCAAAAAGTATGAAATATTATTTGTGCAAACAATTTTCCATCAACTTAAAATTTGTTAAAATTTAACAAATAATCATTTGTCATCTGCATTTAGTGTACAGATGTTGTGCGCTTGATTCAATGTGTATACACATTTACATCCGTGTGTTGATTAATATTCATGTATATTAATACTTACGTACGTATGTTTATATGTGTGTGAGCATGTGTTTCAGCTTGAATTCGTTATAGTGCCTATGGCATAAAATAGACATTTGACATATTTTATCATTTGCGGTTGTTAAAATGTCAAAAGAAAATTTTGTTTTTTTTTATTTTTCCGCGATTGCTCATGTGAAAAAAAAATAATATTCAACCTACGGAAAAATAATTATTAGGGAATTTTTTTAACTTTGCTATGTTTTGTAGCTTTTGTCTATTTGCCATTTTTAATTCACATCAGATTTGTCACATTTTCTGCTTTCAGCCTGAGCTACTTTTGCGGTTTTTTCATGTGGTAAAAACATGTTCGACGCCAAAAACTACGTGCATAAAATAAAAGCATTTATATTTATTTAATTTTCGTACAATTTCAATATTTGTTTAATTAATTTTAGATATTTTTTTATATAGTATGTAAGTATATTTTATAAATATACATACAAATGTAGTTTAATAGTGTATTTCTTTTTAAATACAAATTGTTTTAGGAAAATTTAAACAACTAATAGTGCTATATGTGAATCAGCTGATTATTATTCACCCTGCACTAACACGTGGGGATACAATAAAAACAGTTCTTTACACATATAATTTTTAAATTTAAAAATGTAGCTTTGGTAAACAATTTAGTTTTTTTTTTATAAATTTTCATTTGCAATAATGCAAAATATTTTTTTGAAGAAGTTTTTAAAGTGCAGAAATTCAATTATCTGTTTTGAAGATCTGCATTAGACTGCTGCATGAACACAGAAAATCTGTGTCTGAAGACGCTCACTTTATTTTTTATGTTTAACTTGTTTGTGTTTATTGCCGACAAGTACCGATGAGTGGACAAGTATGAACAATAAACAGTACCAAACAAGTATGATCATAAACATGAATACGACCGATTGTATGTATTCATAATCATGAACACTAGTAAACGTAGTGAAAATAGTGTTGAACAGTTCAAACAATAATAAAAGATCAGCGTGTTCAATCAAAGTTCGAACACATTAACAAATTTATATAAAAAGAAAATAAATGCAGTAGTTTCCGATCAATTTATTTATTTTTTTTTAATGTACCCGATACTACCTTAATTGATTTTTAAATGCATTTTATAAGGTACTAGCATTTAACCCGCTACTTCGTTAGCGCAGTTCTTACTATTTATTGAATACTATTTCAGAATTCTATGTATACAAAATATATAAAAGGAGAAAAAGTAATTTTGTTCGTCCATAATATTAGGAGTTAGACCTCGAATCAAAAAACACTACTTTTAAGAATCTATGTTTACAAACGTAAAAATTCAAAGAGTACAATAAAAATGCGAAAAGGCTTTTTTGTGTCTCCAATATAATTTTAATTTTCAAATTGAATCAACAATCCTTTATTTCACTATTTTAGTTTTATAAACGTAGGAAATACAAAAATTCCCATTAAAATTCAGAAAAGTACCTTTTCGATCGCCCATAACATATTTAGCCTTACCTTGTATCACTAATTTCGAAATTCTTGCTTCGCAAACGTTAAAAATACAAAAAGTACCATAAAAATTCAAAAAAGTACCTTTGTGGTCGCCCATAACATTTTCAATTTCACCTGGAGTCAAAAGTCCTTGATTGTAAGATCCTACCTTCATAAACGTAGAAAATACAAAAAGTACCTTAAAAATTTAAAAAGTACCATCTTGGTCGCCCATAACACTTTCAGTTTCACCTGGAATCAAAAGTCCTTCATTGTACAATCCCACCTTCATAGACGTAGAAAATACCAAAAGTATCTTAAAAATCAAAAAAGTACTTTTTTGGTTGCCCATGACATTTTCAGTCTCACCTTGTATCAATTGTAACTAATTTGAAAGTTCTAGCTTCGCAAACGTTGAAAATACAAAAAGTACCATGAAAATTCAAAAAAGTACCTTTTTGATCACACATAACATTTTTTGTCTTACCTGGAATCAATAGTCCTTGATTGTACAATCCTACCTTCATAAACCTTGAACATACAAAAGGTACCGCAAAAATTCAAAAAAGTACCTTTTTGGTCGCCCATAACATTTTTAGTCTCACCTGGAATCAATAGTCCTTGATTGTACAATCCTACCTTCATAAACGTAGAAAATACCAAAAGTACCACAAAAATTCAAAAAAGTACCTTTTTGGTCGACCATAACATTTTCGGTCTCACCTTGTATCAATAGCCACTAATTTTAAAATTCTAGCTTCGCAAACGTTGAAAATACAAAAAGTACCATAAAAATTCAAAAAAGTACCTTTTTCGTCACCCATAACATTTTTAGTCTCACCTGGAATCAATAGTCCTTGATTGTACAATCCTACCTTTATAAACGTAGAAAATACCAAAAGTACCACAAAAATTCAAAAAAGTACCTTTTTGGTCGACCATAACATTTTCGGTCTCACCTTGTATCAATAGCCACTAATTTTAAAATTCTAGCTTCGCAAACGTTGAAAATACAAAAAGTACCATAAAAATTCAAGAAAGTACCTTTTTGGTCGCCCATAAAATTTTTAGTCTCACCTGGAATCAATAGTCCTTGATTGTACAATCCTACCTTCATAAACCTTGAACATACAAAAGGTACCGCAAAAATTCAAAAAAGTATTTTTTGGTCGCCCATAACATTTTTAGTCTCACCTGGAATCAATAGTCCTTGATTGTACAATCCTACCTTCATAAACGTTGAAAATACCAAAAGTACCACAAAAATTCAAAAAAGTACCTTTTTGGTCGACCATAACATTTTCGGTCTCACCTTGTATCAATAGCCACTAATTTTAAAATTCTAGCTTCGCAAACGTTGAAAATACCAAAAGTACCACAAAAAATTCAAAAAAGTACCTTTTTGGTCGCCCATTACATTTTTAGTCTCACCTGGAATCAATAGTCCTTGATTGTACAATCCTACCTTTATAAACGTAGAAAATACCAAAAGTACCACAAAAATTCAAAAAAGTACCTTTTTGGTCGACCATAACATTTTCGGTCTCACCTTGTATCAATAGCCACTATTTTTAAAATTCTAGCTTCGCAAACGTAGAAAATACCAAAAGTACCACAAAAATTCAAAAAAGTACCTTTTTGTTCGACCATAACATTTTCGGTCTCACCTTGTATCAATAGCCATTAATTTTAAAATTCTAGCTTCGCAAACGTTGAAAATACCAAAAGTACCACAAAAATTCAAAAAAGTACCTTTTTGGTCGCCCATAACATTTTTAGTCTCACCTGAAATCAATAGTCCTTGATTGTACAATCCTACCTTCATAAACGTAGAAAATACAAAAAGTACCATAGAAAAGCGAAAAAGTACATTTTTGGTCCAAGTTCCAAATTGTAAGTTTAAAATGTTCAAATATCTATGTAACAAAATATTTTAATAGACATGATTTAAAGTCAGTAAATCTACTCTTTTTCGCATAAAAGTAACTATGTTCGAAAAAGTACCAAACTCTTCCCGATTTTTCCCTTTTCTACCCTGTTATGAATGTGTTTAAATTTTTACTAAACTACATAATTTTTTATGTCTAGTGAAATCCCAATTAAACATTTTATGAAAATTTACCGTCTAATTAGGAATTACATACATTTTCCGGAATTTTCCCCTTTTTGGTACCTTTTTTGTCCCCCGAAAAGTTTCCAAAAATGTTGTCATATGGACAACTATTTAAGTTGTCCATATTCTATTAGGAAATAATAATTGTCAAATTTTGTCCAATTGAATAATATAAGAAAAGTTTATTTTAAAAAAAGTACCAAAAAAAGGCACAATTTTTACCCCTTATACATATGAATTTGAAAAAAGTGCCGAATTCCTATTAATATTTTTTTGCGGATTACTTAATACGGTTTAAATTTTTTTCCTAGCTTTATGCGTTTGGAAGTAACATAAGGTACCAAAAAAGTACCAAATTATAGTTTTTACCCGTTTTTTCCCCTTAGGGGTTGAAAATTCCAAAAAAGGCCAGACACCTGTGAGGTTATTTTTTGTGTAAATTACAATACTTTTTCAATTTAATTTGTATCATTTTTAGTTTAGCAGATATAAGATTACCGATTTTACCCGTTTTTACCCTTTTTTACCCCCTTAAAGTACGAATTTCCAAAAATCCCTTCTTAGTGGAGCTATACATCGAAAGAGGAACCGATTGTCCAAATTTCATGTCTCTAGCTCTTAGCGTTTTGGCTGTGCGATGATGAATCAGTCAGTCAGTCAGTCAGTCAGTCACGTTACTCTTTTATATATATAGATATGTATATATTTTTTATATTCACTATTATTTCACGTATTATTTAAGGTATACCTATGTATTGTATTTACATATGAAAATAAAATATTGTTTTAAAATGAAATAAAAAAACGAAAAACCAGGTACATTCCTCGTAGAATTACTTATTTAATTAAAGGAGCTTACAAATAAAGGAGATCAACATTAAAAAAAATAAATAAAATAACCCTAAAAACTAATAAAATTATTTATAATTTTTACATACGGTCATTTTTAAGTTCTTTTTCATAAAAAAAATAATAAAATCGTTAATGTACGTAAATTGCAAGCCTCGTGTTCCTGAAAACTTTAACACTAAACAGAATTCATCTATACATATAAAAGTGAAACTCTGTGTGTGTGTGTGTTAGCTATAGACTCCGATACTGTAAAACCGATCGGACTCAAAATTTGGCAAGTTGTTGTACACATACCAGGGAGTGTTTATGGGTGGAAAAAAGTGGGCGGGGCCACGCCCATAAAAATTAGTTATCAGTTTTAGCTACTTGCACTTGACCGATTTTTCTGAAACTTTGCACACATATCGAGCTGTCATGACTAAATAATTTCTTGATAAGAAAAGTGGGCGTGGCCACGCCCCTAAAAAAGTTTTAATTTTGAGGTACTTGCACTGGACCGATTTTTATGAAACTTTGCACACATACTAAGCTGTCACAACCATATAATTTCGTGTTTAGAAAAGTGGGAAGGGCCACGCCCATAAAAAAAGGTTTTAATTTTGAGGTACTTGCACCAGACCGATTTTTCTGAAGCTCTGCACACATATATAGCTGTCATGACTAAATAATTTCGTGATAAGAAAAGTGGACAGTGCCACGCCCATAAAAAAAGGTATCATTTTGAGGTACTTGCACTGGACCGATTATTCTGAAACTTCGCACACATATTGAGCTGTTATGACTTTACAATTTCGTGATTATAAAAGTAGGCAGGGCCACGCCCATAAAAACAATTATAATTTTTAGGTTTTTGCACTTGATATTCAATTAAATTCAGAATGCATTTCGATTCATTAAGGGGCGTAGCAACGCGCGCCGTATGGAAACGCAATACAACATGAGTATTCAAACTGGTTGTTTCTGTTCGAACAATGCCTTCTGTTCATGAACATCGAACAGAATTCATTGAACACCGAACAGTATTCACCGTGATTACAACATAAACAAACATTTGATTACTAATGTTAAACTCGATCAAACATGTACTCAGTTACCCAGCCTGCAAAATTGTCCGACATCTGTCAGATGTCTGTAAGAAATGTCGACAAACAAGTAAGAATTCTATACGAATTCTGTCAGACTTCTGACCGCCAAACATATGAAGTGGTTGACACGAATTCTGACAGACATGTCGTGGGAAATTCTGAGTTTTTTACCGACGTGTCTGATAGAAATCTTACAGAAATCTGAAAGAAAAAGCAGGGAAATTCTGATTTATTATACGACATTCGTATGGATTTCTGACAGATTTCTGAAAGTTTGTCGGATGTTTGTCTTAAATATTTAATAAAATAAAACTCAGTTTTATGTTATATTTTTTTATTCATTTAATTTATTACTTAATTACATATATTCATATACATTCTTTATATGCCAGATATAATAGTTAAAACAATTCTTTTAAATATTTTAAGCCAACTTGAAAAACCAAATACGCATCTTTTTGAACATTTTTCCGAAAAGCCTGACGTGACACTCTTTTTATATACATATATTGTTTATTAATCACAAAACAATCACTTTCTATATTACTTTTAAACTTTTTTAACACACCAATAAATTAAATTTTTTAATATCACCTATTTTGTTGCACTCTATGACTTAAATAAATAATTTGTAAAACAAACAAAATTAAGATTACAAAATTGGTAAAGGCAAAGAAAGAAAAAAAAGTAAAGTAAAGAAAAAACAAAACAAAAAATCCTTAACAAAAGGAATGAAAACAACTTAGACATTTCTGTACGAAATCAGTCAGATATCTATCAGACATGTCCGTAAACAATAAAGAATAAAATCCCTTCGACATATCGGTACGAAATCAGTCAGAAATCTATCAGACGTGTCGTACATTAAATTTGCCAGACATGTCTTACAGAAATCTGTACGAAATGTCCGTAAAAAAAGTCAGATATATGTAAGACTTGTCTGATTCAGACATTGTCGTACTTTTGTGCAGGCTGGGTAGCTACTTTGTGTTCGATGTTAGCTGTTTATTCATTGACACATAAACATGATCACTGTATGAGGCTGTTCATGCAGCAGTTTAATCTGCATATGTATTATCTTCACAAATACCAATAAACTCAAATTTACACCACAAGAGTTTTAACCCTTTATCTGGCCATGTAACAGTAATGTCACATACCCTAAAATTTGCCGTATATTGCTGTGTTTTATAAATTTTAATACTTTAGGCGTTGTGACATAACTAGTGCATACCGTGTACAATAAAAAACAAGTAAAATATAACGGGACAACATTATTATCACATATTTTTCTGTGCCAAAATTTTGTTGCTGAAAAAAATTTCAAACTATAACAAGCGTTTAAGTTTTTAGTGCAAAAATCAGACTTACGATATACATATTATTTTCTTGGTTAATAATAAGTGCGTAAGTATATAATAAAGTGATTTTTATAAAATACAACTGAAAGCAAACCATATTCAACTTGTATTTGGTTAATTTCTGTTTGTAACATTTATGTCACATTGCCCAGTAATATGCCTTTTTTTGTTGCCTAGATGCAAATATGTCATTGACGAATGCAAAAATTTTAGAAATTCTTGAGGAAAGTGAGGATGGACTTGATTTTGACGATGATAGTGTGGCTGATCCTGAATATTGTGTAGATGTAGACGACTCAATTTTCAAAGACGTTGCTTATGATCCTGATTATTTAGTAGACGTACAAGGCTCCGTTTTCGAATATGTGACTCCATATTCAGAATCTCCAACTTCGGTCGCTTTACCAAAACAAGCAGCAGAAAGTAGGCAATACCAAAAAAAGCGTTATGAGAATATTCTTTGGAAAAAGAAACAGCTAGTTCTGAACGAGCAACAACTACAATTCAAATTCAATTGAATCTGATTTACAAGCAAAAAAATTCAAAGGACCGGCTCAACATGCTCCACCACCAGCTGTGCGTCAAGACCAGGTTGGTCATTGGCGAGTATGGACCGAAAAGAGAATACGGTGCAAAATGCCAAATTGCCAAGGCGTGTCACAAACTTTGTGCGAAAACTGTGGTGTTGCATTGTGCTATAACAAAAATAATAACTGCTTCCGTGCATTTCATCTATCATAAAATATTAAATACTTTTCAGGCAATGTAACATTTCTGTAACAAACCAGTTTTTTTTTAAATTCACAAGTAAAAAATTTTTTTAAAAAATTTTTGACTAAATATGTGTTTTTATTTTAGTAATAGAAATCGAAAAATAACTATTTGCACTTAAAATGTCAAGTTGCCCGATAAAGGGTTAAATTTTCATTATTTTTGTATTTATCATATGATTACACTAGACGTAAAAAAAGTCGAGAACGAAATCAGGATGCTCTTCAATATATTCCGCTAGAGCCTGTAGTTGTTGATAAGTTGATTTTTTGTTGCTGAAATATTAATGCATTAATTAGTATTAGTCTTTAAAATACAAAAATACGAACAGACCTACATACATATGTATGTATAAGTATAATAAATAAACTTAAAACTTACCATTTATTTTCCATTTTTAACTTTCTAAATTTTTATTATTTTTATTAAAAACTTATGCTTTGTTAATATCCAAACGACAATAAGCAAATATGTGACTCGATTTGGCATTTGTGTTCGTACAAACATAAAAAAAATACATACTGGGACGCAATTTTATATTGACATGCTTACGTTATCGTTCGTAATAACTTTCTCTCGACTAAGAATGTTATAGGGCCGCAAATCAGCTGTTTGCCGTTTAAAATAAAAGCGAACGATAACGTTTGATATCGTGGGCCTGGCTGTAAATAAAATATTGATATTTTAATATTTAATAGATAGATATGTATTATAATAAAAGTAAATAATCTTACACCTAAATGACTTCTATTGTATAAACTAAAATCTTAAATGAAATTTATTATTAATTAAACAATGAAAATTAATTATTATTTGGAAGATCGCTTTCTTTTATAAGTGATACCTGCTATTTCACGATTGATTTCTCAGCAACTTTACTGGTGACCACTTACTGTTAATTTCTTTCCATGTGCACAATATCTTGGTGCAGTCTTTTACCATGCTCACACCCCACCAAGATTAACAAGGAAATAATCTAAATTCGAGTTTAAAAAGTGTATTTTTAATGACATGTTCCTTCCGAGTTGGTGATGTGAAAAAAGATGTTCTTGCACCACTTCTTTGCATTTTGCTTCTCTTTTATTTCCAAGAAAGTTGTGACATTTATTTTCGTAAGTTCTTAAGCTCTCCTTTCTTAATTGCCCAACTTGATGAAAATGAAAACTATTAAATAACTATTTTGTTTTAATGACTTTTTATATACGTTCGTAGTTTACTTACACAAAATACTCACTGCACTTGCGTATGTCATTTATAGTCCGAAGAAATTGCTCAATTTATGTATGTTGTGGTTTTGTACCTGAACCGCAAAATGCAAGTATGTCGCGCATAAATGTGTTACATAATGTGTGTCAAAGTAGGTACCTGCACTTAAACGTTAGCATCGAAGTTAAATTAAATCGCTTTTCATCATTAATAACTTATCTTATTCCTACTACGTCCGTATAAGAACAAAAATGTAGAATATTTACCGTTTCAAGTTTAGTTTTAGCGTTTTTTAAAGACAAACAAAATATATTTTTTCAATTAAAATGTTTTTTTTTTGGGCACCAATTTCTGAAAAACTCCGAAACAGTTGAAAATTAAAAAAAAATTACGTAAGGTTAACTTTTGGTGTTTAATCCGTTGTGGAGTTATATTTAAGTTTAGGGGAAAATACTAGCCATGCCCATAAAAAAAATATGTATGCAACACGCGAAAACTGAGAGCGGATTTGCTTAACGAGACGAGATCCCTACATTCCTCATATTTTATATGTTATTTCTCATGAAATATATAGTATGATGTCCCATATAGTGCAAACGCTTGAAAACATATACATATTAGAAGTTGCATTTAGGAAATACTGTTTGACGTTTGTTATTGGTAGATTATATACAGCTTTAAGAGCTTTATTTTGCATATGTTGAACCGACTTAAAGTCGTTACTGTTGTTATAATCATAACGAGTTTTTTAATAATTTAAATGGCTCTTAATCAAGGTATTACAAACTTAAAAGTTTGTGTTTTTATTAAACTTATTTTTGAATTGATATACTTATACACCTTGAGCAGTTTTAGTTTTTCAAATTTGAAGGTGCTAATTTCAAACGAATTTGAATTTAAATTTTATATTTTTCTGACAAACGTTTTTTAGTGCAAAAATTGTACTTGATCAAATAAATTGAATCTTCGTCGTAGTTGGGGCCTACTGCTATACAATATCATACTGAATTAGCATTCCTGATAAAATTTCTACTGAAGAATTTGAAGAAGTCCCTAAAAAAAAACATTTTTTTGTTACAAAGAACAGTTTTCTAATAAATAGTACTAAAATGCAAAATATAACAAAATACGTCTAACATTATTATATTAACCATTAGTGAATTCACTCACTTTCAAAAACCGGGAAATTATAAAATTTATCTACAGTAATTGTTGTTTGTTAGTGTAAATATACTCGGAAATTTCCTGATTCTTTTACGTTTGCTAGTGTTTCATAGCCAGACCAATACCTTATGAACAGTAAAACAAGAACTTGATAAGTTTCTAGAAACATCTGTAAATAACAAGGTGATCGAACCAAAACGCACGATGTTATTTGTAAAGAAAATAAAAAGTTTATAGAGAACTGCCTTAATATATTTTATTAAGACAAAAGGACTTATGCGACATATTTGTATCCGAATGTCTGTATATTCAATGACTATTTTGTTGTTCAATTACTAGGAATAACGGCGATCAAGATTGACAACACTTGTGCCACATTTTAACATTTTTTACAGACCTTATCTGCTGATATTTCGCCACTTGCACAATCTCCCGATTGTGGACAAATTTAGTCTATTTTGCTGAACATAAAAAAGAATTAAGTTCACGAAAAGCAATTTGAATTCAATGCCCATTTTCGTAAAAGGCTTCAACAATCTTAACGTGCTGTGTAATTGTGTACCTCTTTATGGTTGAATTTGTCAAACACTGAAGCAAATGAAAGTCAAATCAAGTTGGGCAAAAAAATTGAGGTTAAGGTGTGTCTCATAATTAATATCATGCATTTTGGTTGGACCGCCATTTTACTTTGATGTCTTTTGAATTTCAATTACAAAATAAATACTATTAATTAAAAGTTTATTTGCTTTTGCCCCAATCATCAAACTAATGCTATTAATTTAATGAAAATAAATAATTTTAATTGAAAACTATTGCTAAATAAAACAGTAATAACAATTTCTTGAATTCTAAAACATGATTGTAATTCGTTTTATCATGCCTATAACTGAAATTTTGGATTAATTTAAGTTAAAAGTATTTTTGTACCAGTAATATTAACTATTGATATCTTAAATAAAAGTACTCGATCTATAAATAAATATGTTTAAATAAAGGGAGTGCATCTCGAACTATGTACATACAAATAAATGTTTACAATACATATATGTATGTATGTACATACATATAACGTATTATGAACTGGCGGCACAACCAAACGTCATATTTTCCTCAATCTAGGCACAAAAAAAGTTAACCTTAAAAAAATGTTAATGAAACCAGTAGAAGGAATTCAAACAAATACAGTCCGACAGAATCACATTTCCCTTCCCTGCATTAATAAGGCAAATTCAACCAATTTTGACATAAAGTCTCCCCATCAGCTGCGCTGATAATTTCACTTGTGTGGATTCGCCTTGAGGGCAACCTTATGTATGAACTTACTTGGACTTTAATCTGCTGATTGGCCACTACTATTTAACTATTCATTTTTAATTAAAATTATGTAAACTTATTCTCGAAAATTAAATATTGACAGAAAAATATTTTCTTTTTCAATTTGATTTTTCTATACATTATATTTTCAATTTGATTAAAAAAAGGATATAATTGTTTAAAACACATTATTAATGACGCAAAAGCAACAAATATACATAAATTTGGCACATTTATTATCAAAAAAGTACACCTAAGTTAATTCTTTAATACAGAATTTAAAATCACATTTCCCTTCCCTGCATTAATAAGGCAAATTCAACCAATTTTGACATAAAGTCTCCCCATCAGCTGCGCTGATAATTTCACCTGTGTGGATTCGCCTTGAGGGCAACCTTATGTATGAACTTACTTGGACTTTAATCTGCTGATTGGCCACTACTATTTAACTATTCATTTTTAATTAAAATTATGTAAACTTATTCTCGAAAATTAAATATTGACAGAAAAATATTTTCTTTTTCAATTTGATTTTTCTATACATTATATTTTCAACTGACAGAAATTTCAAAGCTTTTCAAAAATATTTAATATCAAAGTCTTTATATAAAGTATGACGGTATGAAATGAAACAAAACACTAACACTTTAAAACGTAAAATGAAATATATTTAACTCTTTTTGTGTCTGCAAAAACAAATCATATATTAATAAATAAACAAAGAAACGCAAGTTCTCCACACGTACCTTTCATTAGTCTCAACAGTAACTCCTTTTAAGAAATTAAAAAGTAGCGTGAATACATAAGAGACCCCCAAATGTTATAAATAAAATAAAATATTTCATTTTTCGCTGAAGTTAATGTGTTGTGACTTATGGTTTTTCATAAAATCAAATGAAGCTTGTTCACAAGAAAATAGGGGAATGAACGAATACGGAAGATGAATCGGAATATTTTTAACTAAAAATTACATATACACACAAACGTAGAAATATTCGTTAAAAGATAAAAAAAGACTAAAATAAAATAAAGCTTAACTGATTTAGCACATATGGTGCAGCCAGACATACAACTTAACACATGTATTAATGTGAACACCTACATTTTAAGAAAATTTCAAATCCCCACAGTTCTGTGAAACTCTATTGTCATGAAATATCGAACCTCAATATACGGTGATAACGTTAATTTATTTTTTTCAACAAACCTCCTCTAATCGTATAGTTACTTTTCCAAAATTTATTTTGCTAATAAACGAATGAATTGAAGGCTAAATATAATAACGAAAGAGAAGTTAATTGTGCTTTATGTACAGTTTAGAAAAGTTAGAAAAGGAAAAGAATTTATTTAAATAATATTTTTATACCCGCCACCAAAAAAATGGTGGGGGTATATTCATTTTGTCATTCCGTTTGTAACACATCGAAATATCCATTTTAGACCCCATAAAGTATATATATTCTGAATCAGGGTTTGATTTGATGACGATCTAGCTATGTCCGTCCGTCTGTCCGTCTGTCCGTCTGTTGAAAGCACGATAGAGGTCGCACCGAAAAAGCTAGGGGGCTCAAATTTTGCCAGAATCTTTCTTATAGACAAGGTTTGTTTGGGCTAAATCGGAATATTAGGAAGAGAGTTATAGCTCGAAAAGCAAGAGTAGGTCGAAAAAACCGTGTCCTTCAAACATCGAATAAAATGGAATTGTGTCCAAACGCATTAACGTAGACTCATGAAACTTCGAATATATATTTCCTGAGTAAAAACAATATTTTTCCCCGAAAATTATCTAAATCTATGCATTAGGAGAGGAGTTATCGATCAAAATGTACGAAAATTTATACCGCACAGTGTATTTTTCGGTATATTTAAAAACGAAAACGTCATAAAAGCAACAAAATTGGATATACGACTCTGAAATTTTGCACACTTTGCTTATTGGTGAGACGCTTTTTTGTAACGGAAATTCAATGTGCCACGCCCACTTTTACGCCCACCTCCCATATAACGTTTTACCCAAAATTCATATAATTTCTCAATTTATGTAGATTTTTGAATAATAAAGGGCTATATTGAAACATCTCAGTTGTACTCATTCGAAAATATAACTTTGACACGCCCATTATAACGCCCACTTTTCACGTTATATACCGTTAATGAAATTTAAAAGCTCATAAAACCGCCAAAATTAGAGGTATGATGATCAAATTCGCTACGTATATCCTTTTAGGCAATGTCATTACTGCGCCAGAAAATTAAGGCGCCACGCCCACTTTTACGCCCACCTCCCATATAACGTTTTACTCAAAATTCCTCTAATTTCTCTATTAATAATGATTTTGGATTAATAAAGGGCTATATTGAAACACCTAAGTTGTACTCATTCGCCAAAACAACTTTGACACGCCTACTATAACGCCCACTTTTCACGTTATATACCGTTAATGAAATTTAAAAGCTCATAAAACCGCCAAAATAAGAGGTATGATGATAAAATTTGCTACGTATATCCCCCTAGGCAATGTCATTACTGTGCTAGAAAATTGAGTTGCCACGCCCACTTTTACGCCCACCTCCCATATAACGTTTTACTCAAAATTCCTCTAATTTCTCTATTAATAATGATTTTGGATTAATAAAGGGCTATATTGAAACACCTAAGTTGTACTCATTCGCCAAAACAACTTTGACACGCCTACTATAACGCCCACTTTTCACGTAATCTACCGTTAATGAAATTTAAAAGCTCATAAAACCGCCAAAATTAGAGGTATGATGATCAAATTTGCTGTGTATATCCTTCTAATCAATGTTATTGTTGTGCCAAAAAGTTTAGGTGACACGGCCACTTTAACGCCTACCTCCCATACAACGGCTTACCTTAAATTCATGTAATTTCTCTATTGACAAAGTTTTTGGGAAAATAAAGGGCTATATTGAAATATTTAAGTTGTATTTATTAGTAGAAACTTTATTGACACAGCTACTTTAACACACTTTCATTGAATTTCATTTCATTTAAGGACCGATGTTGTATTTAAATAAAACACAAATTATTTAGGATATTATTATTTCTTTTTATAATGATAATATTTGTATGGTTCAAGTATGTATTTAACAAAATATCGGCCAAATGGCCCCCCCCATCCTAGGCGCCACTCCTCTATCTGATGGTCCAAATTTTCAATGACAATGTTGATGCTCAATTATTGGGCATGATGATGAGTCGAGGTTGACTGCTCTTTTGCCACACTATCGCAAAAAACAGCAATAGTTCCCATTCAACGAACTAAGAAGGCATTCACAGATTTTCTAACATTTTATACAGACCTGTTTTGCAGAAATTTAAATATTTTTTACAATTCTCCCGATTGTGGACGAATTTGAACGATTATGTTGATCAAAAGAATTACGAAGTGCACAAAATGCATTTTGATTTGAACGCCCATTTTTATAAAAAACCTGAATAACTTTAAAGCGTTGCTCATTTGCGTATCTTTCCACGGATCAAAATGAGTAAGTTTGAGAAATGTCAAGTGAAATGCAGAAAACAAACTTAAAGACTAGGTGTAGTTCACCTTCAACATGGGCCCTTAAAGTTTAACCACCCTCTACAAAGAAAGTGATACATATTTTATTATAAAGAGATTATTCCATAATGATTAACAAAATAATAAATATTGTGCTTTAAATGTACACAAAATTGGTGGTGGGTATAAAAGATTCGGCACAGCCGAATATAATGCTCTTACTTGTTTTATTTCCTGTACTGCTTTGTTATTCAGCAGAGCCTCTCCTATTAGAGAGGAAATAGTTGCTAAATAGAGACCTACGAAATGGGACATCACGTATAAAAAATAGTTATGACTAACTACATTGGCACAACTAGACAATCCTGAGCGGAGAAATAACCCCCACCCCCTTAATTGCTTTTGCCCCCCAAGATTTTGAATATTAGCTATAATATAGATAAAATTTACCGAGTTTAAAATTTTGAAGAAAACATTTTTTTTTATGTTTTGTCACACCTAGCTACGCTTATGACTAACTAAGCGATTTAGTAACCGCTATTTGGTAATAAAGTTTTTTAGTAGGTAAAGATATGCCTAAAAAGTGTAGTTACGAGATATAATAACCGAACATGCTTCATGTTATAATAAAAGAGTTTTTTCTGTCTAAATAAGATGATAAATATTTAAGCAGTTTCAAAACAATGATGTCACATACCATACAGTGCGTGAAACAATTTAGTTACTGCGTGAGACATCTCCAGGTCATGTACTCTTAAGGCTGGGTTAGCCGACCGGAATGTAATGTTTCCTTAACGGAACGCAACGGTAGATCGTTTTTGTTATGTGTAAAACAGTTCGAGCAGTTATAGTAATGTAATGTGATGTTGCTGTAACGTCCGAACCTGTTAAAAATAGAAAATCATTACGTTTCTACGTGACATTTATTAAAAGTGATGTCAACATGTTGATTCTTAAAGTAGCTTAAATGGAAAATACTTTGTAAAGACAAATAAGAAATTAATATTAGCAATTTTCTAAAAATTGGGAATTATATACATATGTATGTATATATATGTAAATAAAGTGTGTACATAATATTCTGTAAAAAGTTTTTTGAAAATTTCATAATGGAAACGGTCAATCAATTTTTTTGCCTACAAAATTTTACTTAAAGGATTTTATATTTACTTTACATGTGTTTAAAATATTTGTTAAATCTTGTTAAATCAAGAATTTTTTTATTTTAATTTTTAATAAAAAATTAAATATATAAGTACATACTTATATATATATTTTTTTTTCCTTTTATTTATATACATCAAAATGCTGTAACACGGGCTTATATAAACGATACAATTGGTTTTATAGCTGGTTTATATATTACAACTAATCGCAAAGACGCATAATATATATAATTCCAAAAATTAATATGTACGTTCTTCATGTTCATTTAAAACAAAAAATATAATAAACGTTCACGCACGGAGTAATTTTGAATCTCTTTTAATCACGCATGCTCACGAAGAACATTTTTTAATCACGCACATTCTCTCATTATTTTTTCTCGAGCGCTCAAGAAAAATTATTATATGCCGGAACTTTTTTGATTATGACGTAGATAAACAAAGTTACCCAATTTCTTTTGTTTAGAAGCACAACCATTTAACATTTTATCCTGAGCTTTGCGAGATTTCATCTTATTACGACCATGCGTGACACAAACAAATTACGACATGCATACACATCCACTTAAACGTTACAATTGATATTAAAACTGGTATTAATAGTACAACAAATCGCAACACTTACTTAAAATAAAATTTATTAAACAAGTTTTGCATGCTATGTTTTGCAAAATATATAAAGCAAGCTTTTATATAATATACGTTTTATATATAAAATACTATTCAAGAAACTTTAAAAAGCCGCATTTAAATGTTTTAAGCTGTTTAAGAAAAATCGCTGTAAAACTTTTCAATAAATTCTAAAGCACTGTATTGACAACACCTTTTGTGTTGGTTGTTTATGAAAAAATCATATGGCACGTTTTTAAAGTTTTTATAACTGCACTTAAATCGTACGTTAAGTAAACGGTGCGGTTACATTCCATCAACACTCGGCTAACCAAGCCTTTACTCTCTCGATTTGGTAATACAAATTGGTTTTCTAGATCATGTAATTAGCCACCATCGAATTTCCTTTCCGTTGTGTAATAGCAGTGTGCACTTATATTTAAAAAAAATCTCACTAAATGGAAATATAAATTCCAATATATAAAATTCTTGTGTCGTGGTGTTTGTGATTAAGCTCCTCCGAAATGGCTCAACCTATTCTCATGAAGTTTTGTGTACTTATCGGGTAGGTCTGAGAATCGGTCAACATCTATTTTTCATACCCCTATATATTTAGAGTAACTCACCCCAAGGGACAATTTATGCCTCACCTAAATAACGTAACGATTACATTTAAAAAAATACGATCTGCATACCGTAAAACACATATGGTTTACGTTTTTTTAATGTAAAAAATATTTCCCAGAAACAATTTATATGGCAAAACAACGTTTGCCGGGTCAGTTAGTATAATATATAAATTTGAAATATAAATTGCTAGATTTTTATAAAAATAGCTTAAATTACATTATTTTGCAGCAACTACAATACCAAAAAAAGAACAACATCAGCCAACTTAATACCTACTTCATTGTCAACATGGGATTTTCCAATTACAAACCGTTTCCGCAGCTGTTTTTCTGTTTGCTTCATACAAATTAGAATTTTTTATTCTTGGTATTTAAGTTCGGATATTGTAGTAGGACTTATTGATTTTTTTTTTGTCTTGAAATAATATCACCCCTACGTTAAGCAACAAAAAATAATAATAAAACGAATAAGAGTAATATATTTGGTCGTGGCGAATCTGATAATACCCTTTACCATAAACATTAGTCTTCTGGAGACAAAAATATCTAAGATCTACAATAAAAGTTTTCCTTTTAAGGTGGGACGCTCTATCACATAAATAGCCTAATTATGTGCATACTAGAATTTAAAAAAAGAGCTACAAAAAACTTTGTTCTAAAAATATACACAATTTGTTTGACCGTTTGGTTCATCAAATAAGATCATAGCCAGTAAATAAAAGTCAAGTTTTTTGAAGCAATACTATATATTAAAATTAAAATTGGAAGCACGCTTAATTGCTCTTTAATAAAAGCTTTACTTTGATGCAGTAGTGAAAGTAAATAAACTAATGAAAAATTTCGCAAATTTATTAACTACAATTGCACCCATTCCTCCCTTACTACGAAGCAGTTTTGTAAGGGAGAAAATTAAAAAAAAACACTCTGTTCGTAAGCCGGTCATTTACACACAAGTACTTTTAAAAGCGCACATTTTCTACTAAAGTATTAATGCTTCAAAGGAGAAACTTACCATACAAATTGTATGCCTTCCACAAGCTAGTATATAAAAGAAACTTAAATATTTCACCCTCACTAACATACTGAATTCGAACGACTATTTTTCATTGCGTGGTTTAAAGTTTTTTGCAAAAAATAAAAGATTGATTATTGTTAAAAAAAAAAGTAGATAAGTGTTATATGAAAAATGGCACATCCAAAATTTCTGCTTGTCATTTGTAGATTATATATATATCCTTTGCAAGGGATATAAAAAAATAAATAGATGCACAAAAAACTAATTTTTTAGTACTTTTAGATCATTCTAAAGCCTTCAATTCAGTTGGTCATAACCTTATGTGTTATAAACTAAAAAAATATGTTTATGTTCTCTTCTACCGCTATGCAGTTGATATCAACATACCTCTCAAAAAGGTGCCAGTTTGTGCAAAATGCAAATGAAAATTCTAATTTACTACCAGTTGTAAGTAGTGTCTATTGTTGGACCACTACTATTCTCGTTATATGCTAATGATCTTCCCAACCGACTTAATTTCTGTAAAATAAGAATGTATGCTGACGACGCTCAAATTTGCAGAAATTAAACAATGTATTGAAACACTGAATGCATATTGCGATGGGCTACAGCTAATGGATCAAGTATCAGTGCTCAAAAATCCAAATACCTAGTCATTCCTACAATTAACATCATACCTTATACTCACCTCAATAATACACGAATAGAGATAGTATCTTTAGCCAAAAGTCTTGGTGTTTTTTTTAACAAAAATCTTTCGTGGTCCAACCATATAAATTACGCATGTGGACGAACATATTCAATGCTTAGAACTTTATGGCCAACGCAATATTGTAGACTTATCAGGATAAGATCACTTCTCGCTAAAACCTATTCCTATTCTGTTACTTATATGGATGTAAGTTATTTGCTAGATGTGACGCCGCAAGTAATCGAAAACTAGACACAATATTTAGAAGCATTATTCGGTATGTATATGGCCTAAAAAAATTTGCATCTGTATCGCCACTTACAGGTAAATTATATGGTATTCAGTTTGATGATTTGTTGAAAACATGGGTGCTTAAATTCTTGCTCAAAATCGTGTACATGCTTCAGCCATATTACACTGGAAAACAGCATGTCTGTTGCATGAGATTTTTTACATGAATCTGATTTAAAAAATATACGCCATTTTCATGTAACAGCTCTAGTTTTGGAGTTATGAAGTGACAGGATTTTTCATTGAAAATGCACATAGTTTAAGTTTAAAAAGTTTATTAAATACATCTATTCTGAATAAAATTTCCTTTTTTTTGACTTGTTACTCCAACAATAATCAGCCATCATATGTTTATTCCAGTGCCTCTGATACCTCTCCACCATAGTGCGAAAATATCCTGGTGAAAGCGCTCTCCTTGTTCCTCGCATAGGTCACCGCAATTTACAGGAAAATAGTCTAGATGGCCGTGAAGGTAGTGAAGCTTAATACTTATGTTGCATCCAAGCCGCTGGAAGTGTATCAGCAACTGTTCAACGTGCTGAATGTAGCCGTCACATTTTCTATTGCCCAAAAACTTCCTCACTACCCAAACAAACTCTTCCCATTTACATTTCTCGACAGCTGTCATATGGTTGATGAAAATTTTATAATCTATTAGCTTCCTGATTTTTGGGTCATTAAAAATACTACCTTTGATTTTCTCACTACTCAATTTTCAAAACACTTTTACAATGTATTTGAAAGATTCGCCATCTTTGTTAAGAGCTTTTACGAATTGTTTAATCAACCCCCAAAGGAGGCAATATAATTCGGTCTCTGGATACGAGTAGAACATTAATAACATTTTGCTTGCCGGGAATCAAAGCCTTCCTAGAAAGCCAGTCATTTATTGTTTATTGCACAGCTTAAGCTCGGCTGCCCCATAAGCATAGGAAACAGGAATATTTTGTGTAGCCACTTTGTTGCCCCAGGATAAAATTTACCATTTTCAAATACAACCCAGTTATGTTCCTTGTACTTGAATTTGTCGAGATCTAAAGATATTGTGGGATATTCTTCTTTAACCTTTGTAGAATGAGCAATAGGTAAGGAACCAAGTTTGTTACCATTATGTAAAATTACACATTTCAAACTTCGTTTTGATGAATCAATGAACAACCACCACTTATTTTGATTATACACTTTTAATCCCATTACAATAATTAGGCCCGGAATATCAGTACAAAACACAAAATTATATTTTTGAGTAAAGAAAGAAAGAAAATCCTTTTCCCTGTTACGGTAGTACGATATTTTCGCTCCTCTGGTCAACAAAGTTATATCTTTCAATAGTGAAGCTAAAATTGTTTCTGCCATTTTAGAAAGTCAAAGGTCCCTGATCCAGTCATTTAGATCATCTTGATTTAGTGGTCGAGGACTACCGTAGCAATCAAAATCACTGTCGTCGTTTTCGGTTTGTCCGCTGCACTGGTCTGAATTTTGCGAAGATGTACATGGGTGCTGTGGTGTTGATGTATCACTTATACTTAAGACTGGTCTTATGACAGCTTTTAAGTTTGGATATATCCACTTAGAGCAATTTTTATGGTTTATTCCTACGATTTTCATTACACAGAAATGACAGTCGTCATGAAGGTTGGATTGTTCACGCCAAATCATAGAAGTATTGTACTAAAAAGTAGGTCTTTGTTTGTTTGCCCACAGTCGCAAAAATTTAACACATGTTTTACGTACCAAACTTGGTATCCAAGGTTAAGCGTTTGACGGCAACGGAAACCCAAAGAAGTCCAAGTATGCCTTTTTCACAAAGTCCGACAAATTTAAACGAAATTTTTGGAACATATATTCTCCACAAATAACACAAAAACAATCTGGATTATTTAAACACGTCCTTCTTGAGGAAGACTTACTGAAATTTATAAAGGGACTAATTAAGTTATACCGCTATTGATATAAACAATCGACTACTTATGTACCTGTATCTCACTAACTAGAGCTGCTACAAAAAATCTGAGGGTAGATTTGAAATCAGCGCACCCACTTTATGCAACAAAAAAAGTGTTATTTTGTTTCTCTGTGTTACCTTTATAACCATTTAAGCTTCTCAAGATCTGATCGGGTAATTAATTGGCTTATATCTTTTGGACATCAAAGTTTAATTTCTGATTGGCATTTTTTTTAAATGCAATTCGTCTTTGGAATTCCCTCCCGTATAATTACATATTATTAGTACCGCACTGAGCCTTAAGAAATTATTATACAAATTGTTTTCAAACAAATTTTTTTTTAACATAAAACATATATCGTTCAATTAAAAAACCTCTTGGTTTTTTTATAACTGTATGTTTGTTTTAGTTATATATTATTTATTGTGTTGTGTTACCATAAAACATTGTTTATTTTATATTTATAAATATATACTATTTTTTTAATTCATTTATAATTCGTTTATATACTAGACTTTTTCTATACTATAAAAAGAGACTATAAGTATAAGTCTTGTGCATAGAATTGAAAATAAATAATTAACTACTGTATAGTTTACTTTAACAATAAAGTAAAAATGATGTATATGTAATACAAAAACTGCAGGGTTGCCTACATTGATGCAAACATGTTTATATGTATATGTGAGCAACCGTAAGAGAGTGCGTTAGTAAATGTCTTTATATGGGATTTTGTTTCACACTTTTACTTAACAAAAATTCTTTGAATGCCTCGTTGGATTCCTTAAACAGTTTTCCTTTCAGATTTTTCTTTATTTCTATTTTCCTGTCATTTTACTTCAACTTTAAGCATGTGAATATGATTATGAATACGAGCATAAAAACTTACATGAAATAAAATATGTATATGCAAAATCAGGGTTGTCAAGAATAATATATTAAAGTCAAACTCTTTTACTATTAAAAACGAAATTATTAAAAGAACTTCCCAAGACTAACCTGTATTGTCAAATCATATACAATAACATTGCAATGCCAATTAAGGGCAATTTAATTTAATCCTGAACACAGATTAGGGACGAATAACTAATTTACAAATGACTTTTTTAAAATATACTTAGCTATAGACAAATAAATATTCGGCATTTAGGAAAAGCCGGTTAGCTGAATTAATGGAAATCTGGTTATCGAGTATTTGGAAAACCTCATTAAAAAATGGTCATCAGTTAGCATTGCCACAATATTCTTCGGTCGCTTTCTGTCAAATCATAAAAGCCGTTTGGTGCGCCAAGTATCCATTCTATACTATTTCATCGAGAGAGGGGTATACCACAGTATTGATAGATTTCCCGAACACTTAGTGATGCATCCCTTTATGCAAAGTCATCAGCTATGCAATTCTCATCAAAATTCTGATATTCCTATGAAATACCTCATAATACCTGAACAAGCATGCCGCCCGTTTAATCGCAGATACTTCAGACTGATATATGCAGCACTAATCCGGACCCCCTCCAGTCTAATATAGACACCGCCAACTACTTAACATATTGCTATTGACTCATCCGTGTACGTCAGTTTCTCCTCTGCTCCCGTCTCCGAAATCATGTAGAGGAATTTTCTGCATAAGAAAGAAATTGAAATAGAGAATAACATTTATGTAACACTGCACAACAATTTCAAACTTTTTCTCAAATAACGTGATTCCGACGAATGATTTTGGTAAAGGAGTTAAAAAAAAGTTTAGTGTGTCGCCGTTTTGAAAGATCACATCGGAGTTTTATTTTAGAGGCGGTTAAAGATTACTAACTTTAGAGTGTTCTTGTAGTGTATCGGTATATAACACTGGTTTACAGCCAAAAAATACCAAGAACGCCACATGCCTAGATAAGTTAATTGGGACCTCCTCAACACGAAAAACGTTGTAATTTTTTTTTTCTAAGTACCGTTTTTTAGATAACGGTACTTTTGTGTTTTTCGGTGTATGGTCTCACTCAAACCCTTGTGGAGCCCAACCGTAATTAAATTCCTTTTCCGTCGATATGCTGAAAATTTCTATCTGATAAGAAATGGCTGAGTTATGGCACCTCAAAGTTCAAAATTTGCCTATTTTTTACGTTTTTTCAAAAATTTTTCATTTTTACTTCGGTTTTTTTCTTCGTTATAGTAAAGATCTGGAATGTTTTATTTTTTTACCAAATAGCTTATTTAATTATAAACATTTTAAGCGTAATTTGAAAAAAATCGGATAAAAAATAAAGTTTTTATTAAGGATTTTGTGGAACGACAATATTTTCATCTTCATTGCTTCATTTGCCTATTTTTAACGTTTTTTTTTCAAAATTTCTCATATTTACTTCGTTTTTTTTTTCTACGTTATAGTAAAGATCTGGAATGTTTTATTTTTTTACCAAATAGCTTATTTAATTGCCAACATTTTAAGCGTAATTTGAAAAAAATCGGATGAAAAATAAAGTTTTTATTAAGGATTTTGTGGAACGACAATATTTTCATCTTCATTGCTCACACACTACATACATATATTCGGCGTCCATCAGTTTTTGGAATTTTAATTTAATTTTTTTAATTTACGCCGAATATAGTGTGTGAGCAATGAAGATGAAAATATTGTCGTTCCACAAAATCCTTAATAAAAACTTTATTTTTTATCCGATTTTTTTCAAATTACGCTTAAAATGTTTATAATTAAATAAGCTATTTGGTAAAAAAATAAAACATTCCAGATCTTTACTATAACGAAGAAAAAAACCGAAGTAAAAATGAAAAATTGTTGAAAAAACGTAAAAAATAGGCAAATTTTGAACTTTGAGGTGCCATAACTCAGCCATTTCTTTTCAGATAGAAATTTTCAGCATATCGACGGAAAAGGAATTTAATTACCTTTCTAACGATATGCCACTTATCTCGATCAGACTTTTCGGTTGGGCTCCACAAGGGTTTGAGTGAGACCATACACCGAAAAACACAAAAGTACCGTTTTCTTAAAAACGGTACTTAGAAAAAAAAAATTACAACGTTTTTCGTGTTGAGGAGGTCCCAATTAACTTATCTAGGCATGTGGCGTTCTTGGTATTTTTCCAAATTAAAAATTTGTAAAGCAGTGTAATACATTGCTTTCAATCTAAGGTTTTGGGTATGTTCAGCGATTTTGTAGGAAATGTTATGGAAAATATTTTTGTATAATATTTTAACCCTCTTACACTCCCCTAAATTTTGAGGCTTTGTTCTAACAAATAGTATAAAATAAAAAGGGGAAGAGCGAGAATGACATGTTTAACAAAAATGTAGATCATCAACTTCTACTGTATATATCAAAACAAAAACAAACACCAAAAACCAATCTAATTTAAGATTGCCCATTTAGGGTTGTATTTTGACTAGAACAAATCTATGACTTTTGCTACAGTTTAATAACAACTAGTGATATGACTGTCCCAAAACATTACTAGTTAATAATTTAACTGCAGGTTATATGCAAAACAAACACTTTAAAAACAATTAAGCAATTCTGGAGTGTGTTAGAGACAAAAGAATTTAAAAAAAATGTTTAAAAAGGGTAATGCAAAAGTTATTTATATCGTCATATAAAAACTCGATTTTTAAAAACCGAATGAAACAAAAAAACCCAATTTTTTATTTATTCTTATAAGCCGATTTTTTCTTACGCAGCACACGCTCACATTATCCAACCGATTTAAATCAAAACAAGGAAAATTGCTATATTCGGCCGTGCCGAATCTGATAATACTCTTTACCCTTATGTACATAGGTATAATCCCACATCGTAGCTAAACTTTTATTTCATGTTATACGACGTTTTTCCGTATTATTTCTGACGCCATCCCTGATTTTGAATTTTTACGTAGAAAACTGTATTCTACTAGTAAAGCCCTTTAATCTAATACCCATATTGATGGAGTTAAAATAAATTAGATCCGTTATTTTTTTAGACGCCATCTTGAATTTTACATATTTGTATAACTTATTGTATTCTACTGGTCAATCCCTTTAATTTGATAGCAATATTGAGGAGGTTCTAGAAGTTACATTTTCAAATACCAGATTTGACCCATATATAAATTTATTGTCCGCCATTTTGTAGTGAATCTTAATTTTTTTATAGTGCTTATATTGCGCTAGTCAAGTTTTTTCAGATGATACCAATATTGACTCTCTCGCTTGTCTAGAAGATGAAAAAAATTGATTTTTGTTATTAAATTTTTGGAATAATTTAAAAAAAAATTTTCTTGCCTATAATTTTATCGAGCCCGATTTATCCAAAATTTTTCACCAATATCTCCAGAATCATATTATATCTACAAATAGAAGCAAAATAAATTATTCAATGGCTGAAAAATTTTTAGCTTTGGTGTTAAAAATATGGGAAAAACCAGATTTAGTCATGTTTATTTGCTCATATCTATATAGGGCGATTGTGCTTTAATTTAATAGCAATTCATTCCTGGATATTTCCTAAAGATTTATAGCATACACAGATTTGAGAAACATATGGTTGCTTCTAAAAGTTCAACCAACACACGGACAGACGGTCAGGGCTTAATCGACTCCTCTATTCATAAGCTTTCAGAAAATATATACTTTATGGGGTCGGAAATGAAAATTGTAGAAAGTACAAACGGAATGAGAAAGCTATATGTACCCTTGTGCACCACAGGTGAAGGGTAAATATAAAAACATACCAAAGGAGTTTTCCTGTTTATGTGCACAATCTTTAATTGGTTCAGTATTTTAAGAGTTTAAAGTAGTTTAATTTGCTACTAACACATGCGCAAAACATATGTCTGTATGAAAACCACTGGCGTAGCTTAAAATTTGTTCTGTGGGTGGCAAAAGCGTTAATTTTATATGTGTATTAAATGTAAAAAAGTTAATTTTTTAAATTTCTTTAAAAACTATTCTGGTACGCCCATAAACAAAACAAAAACACAAATTTGTTTCTACAAATTAGTTTTGCAAAGAATGTTTTATGGATGGAATAAAAAATTTAAAAAAAGAGTATAGTCACATTAACGTTCGATTGGGTTGACCGCCGAACATGAAAGGTTTTATTAAAATTGACTGACTTTAATAATATTTACTAAGTTGTACTAAATATTATTTATTTAAAATTTTTTTAATAGTTACCACAGAGAGAGAAGTACTATGTAATATTTTTGTATTAAGTAAACTGATTTGTTTTTTAGTTTTGAAATTTATCGTAATTAAGATATAAATTTTGCATTGAGAAAAGCTTTTCTGGCAACACCCAACATAACCCACAAAACAGAAAAAAGAAGAAAAAAAATTTTTGTACATTGCTAAAGGATTTCCTGGTTTGTACTTTAAGATGGTTTTACTTAAAAAAAAAGTCATTTATAAAGAAAGACGAATTTTTGGCAAACATTAAAAAAAAAACTTTAAGTACATAATTAACATATTTTTCTACTTAACATATTCTTTTTAACATGTTCGTTTATATGGCTTGGAAAATCCTGTTATTCTCGAATTAAACATAAAAATTTACAGGCTATATTGAGGGCATTGACAAAATATATTTGGTAAATTCACTTAGTGCCCTAAGTTTTGTATTTGCATAATGTCATATTATTTGTTAATTTTTGCAAGTTTTTGAAAGTGTTACTACAAATAATAATTTAAGATTTTTTGATCATTAACACATTATGACCAGATGACACCTTGGAATTCTTGTGAATAGAGTAGTGTATTGTATGATTGTAGTTAAAACATAAAATGGTATCAAATAATTATCACATTATGATGGCAAATTATTATTAATAATGAAACCGCACGACCGAGAAATAATTATTTAAAATTATTATAATTTAATCTTACGTAATCATTAAATAATTCCTTATAATCATAAAATATTCACATATTATCATAATAGAAATAATTTTAAGGGATTTCTTGGATCATATTCATAATTAATGCTTGAAATTTATAAAAGGTTTATAATATAAATATGTTATACAAATATCACTCATCATATTTAATACAATGTCTTCAGACAATAACTTCAAAATGATTAATTTTTCTTATATTCGATTAACAAGCAGAGGAGGAAATTGTTCTTAACTGTTTTGATAAACATTTTATTTAATTTAAATAATTTAAGACAAATTGTTTCTATTTACGTTCATGATTTGGGATTGAGTTTTTTATTTTTTTTTCCAAAAACAATACGCAAATCGGGGTACATGTGTATAACAATGGAATGCAAATCATACCACATCTTTCATTAGAAAAGAAAACGAGGGCATTAGATTATCACGGCTTCATTATCTAAATTTAAAAATATAATTTTATCGTGTCTTTTCCTGTCAACAAGGAAATATTGATTTTTTCTACCCTTAGCGCCAAAGTTACTTTTAAAATATATAACTAATAAAGGTTTAAGAAAAAAAAATTACACGTGAACTTGCTGCAAAATTTAAAGAAGAACAATACAAGAAAATTTAAATAATTTAAAACATAATTTGCAAAATGATTTTACATACTTTTCTTCATTGTAAACATTTTTTACACATTTATGATAATAATTGTAAGATTTGCCTACAAAAAAAAAGTCATTTAAAAAAGCAAAGGAGCCAAAAATAAATTAAAAACGAAAAATTATATACAATACTTGAGGGAAAAAAATTTTATTAAATAAGCCAATGTCTTGGTGGTTAAGAGAAGAAAAAAACAATGAACCCATTTTATTAAAAGCTCTTTATCACCTTGATTTTCATTTTACTAAGTAGGGAATACTTAAATACCTTTAACTTAACAGCGTCATAAGAAAATTTTGTTATTTTACGCTGAAACAGCAGCATTTCTCTACCATACATGCGTAAATAAGTTCGTATGTATGTACATATGTATGAATTTGGGCTTTTCTAGAGTTTTTTGTTTTAGCATTTGCACCCTGTTGTGGTGTGAAGATACTTAACTCGATTACTGAAAGTTGTAAAACGCAGTATCATTCAACATCTGTTGGTGGTATACGTATTTAAATTTCAAAAGAAAAAAAGTAAAGTAAGAAGAAAAACCAATTGCCTTTTTTGTACCTTGGAGAGGTTTACTTTTATTTTTCACTTCTCTTACTCTCCTTTATACAAACAGATTTTGACTCACAATTTATTGACTATATGTTTTTTTTAGTTTTTAAATTTAAAATTTTAATTTTTTTTAAAGCAGCATCTTACCACACAGTGGTTTCTTTTTGAATAAAAAATGCTATTAAATATATTATTCCAAATCAGCTTTTTCGAAATGTAAAAAACAAACCAAGTCTCGTAACCCAACAATTAAGTTATAGTTGTAGGTAAAGATATCTATATCTTTTCGCTAATATGTATGTATGTATGTATATATGTATGTATGTATGTTTTTTTTTTTTTTTTTGCTTTCGAGCCGGTGGTGTGGAATCTTCATAGATACAAGTGGCCCGTGCCACAAGCATGTACGATTCGCCGTAGCACCTACGTACTAAACCACACCCCCTCGATCATCAACGGACATCCCCACGGGACTGCCGCTAGGTATTACTTCGCGGGGGCCGTTGGCATTTACGCCAACGATCTTTCCTCTCTCTTAACCGCAGCTAAATTTACTACTGCCTGGCCTGTCGTTCGCCTATTGTAGATTCTCTAGATTTCCGCTGCCACTAGTCTATTAGAATCATTGCCGCTATGACACAAGCCGCGTCATCCGATACCGTCCTAAAGGTACTTATTGTCCTGAGGGCGCATAGTCTATGAACCGAGAACATTTTTCTTCTATATTCCTTTACCTTAAGAGCCTGTGCCCAAACAGGGGCTGCGTAAAGCAATGTGGAATTGGTAACCGTAGCTAGAAGCCTTCTTCTTGGACCCCTTGGTTCTCCAATATTAGGTAGTATTCTAGCAATACTCCTTTGAATCATCGCGGCCTTCGCGCACGCATATTCAATATGAGGCCCGAATTTAAGTCTGTTATCCATCATGACCCCAAGATATTTGATTGCCGGTTTAGAACATATCTCCTGGTTTTCCACCTTCACTTTCATAAATTCCACTTTTTTCCTACTTGTAATTGGTACTGCTTCAGTCTTCTGTTCTACCAGGTTGAGATTCGCTGAATCTAGCCATCTCTGGATCCTCACAATTGCATCGTTTATAGCCGATTCTAATTCCACTATATGTTTTGCTACACTGACAATCACTATGTCATCTGCGAACCCGATTATCCTTGTCGAGCTCGTTAGTTGTGTTCTAAGGACTCCGTCATACATGCTATTGCGCCCGCAGCTGTATCTACTACCCTTTTTATGGCGTCAACCGTGGAGCGTGATTTCCTGAATCCGAATTGTGTCTCGGAGAGTCCATTCTATCTCTTGACGATGTCCATGAGTCTGTTGTAGATCACCTTTTCCAGTACTTTGCCCAGCGTATCAAGAAGGCAGATAGGGCGATAAGATGATGGGTCGCCAGCTGGTTTGTTCCCTTTCGGAAGCAAAACGAGTCTCTGTCTCTTCCATTGGTCCGGGAAAATACCCTCACTTAGGCAACTTTGCATAATTCTCTTGAACAAGCACGGTCGTCGATGAATTGCAGCTTTAATGGCTTTATTGGGAACTCCGTCCGGGCCAGGTGCCCTGTTATCCCCAATTTCCCTACCTATCTTGAGAATCTCTTCCTCCGTGACAGGGGGAATATTGCAGTCCGTGAATCTGCTGTCGACGTATACCCAATTGTTCTCCCGCTGTGGAAACAGGTGCGATACAATGCCCAGTAGGAGTGTTGGGCATGTTATCTGAGGAGCCGCTTGGCATTTAAGTTTCTTCATTACCACCTTATATGCTGTACCCCAAGGGTTTGCATCTGCCTCCTCACAAAGGCGCTTGAAGCTTTCTCCTTTGCTCTTCTTAATTGCGGTTTTGAGTTGCTTCCTAAGTTCGCTGAATTCCTCAATCCTCTGGGTGTGGTAGCTTTTCCCTCTTGATCGCTGTGCCTTGCGCCTCGATCTAAGACATTTCAATCTGAGGCTTCGTATCTCCTCATTCCACCAATAGCATAGAGAACCAAATCTGTTCGGCTTACGTTGCGGCATTGACGCATCGCAAGCTCGTTCTATTAACCGGCATAGTTGCACTGACGCTATCTGCACTGGACCTACCTCGATATCCTCGTCCATTATTGAATCATTGAATGTTTCCACGTCGAAACGTGAATCCTTCCACTTGGGACCCGTTGTAGGCTTAGTATGTCGCCCACGGCCACGGCATCCTGAGATTACGAACATTACCGCCTGGTGATCACTGTAGGTGAAATCTTCGCTGACCCACCACTTCGTCCTTGGAGTAAGCGAGTTGCTGATAAAAATAATGTCGATGATAGAGCTCCGACCAGCTTTTCTGAAGGTCTGGCTCCTTCCATTGTTCGCCACGTCTACATCCAGAGATGTCAATGCCTCCAGGAGGCTACGTCCTCTTCTATTTGTTGATTGGCTACCCCATTCCGTCGCCCAGGTATTGAAGTCACCAGCTATTACAAGTGGGAACTTCCCAACTGCAGTGCGGACTTCCCAACTGCAGTGGGGACTTCCATTCACAAGTTCCTGCAAAATAGATTCATATTCTTCATGGGACCAGCTCGGTGGAGCATAACAGCTGTAGAAGAATATGCCCTTTATCCTTGCTCGAGTAAAGCCTTTTCTTTTATCTCCAATGTTCTAAATAGCATGTTTGTCACATGCCCATATTGCTACCTTCGAACTTTGATCGCTTGTCCAAACATTGCTACTTCTTACTCCATATGACTCGCTTATTATCGCAACATCTATTTGCTTATCCCTTACTGATTGTGACAGAAGGTCGTTTGCCAATTCGCAATGGTTGAGGTTTATCTGCATGATCCTGAGCTTCATATTTATTTCCTAGTTCCGAGAGCTCTCCTGAATACCGGACATCTACTGCTTCCAGCAATATGGGCTGAGTCTCCTGTATTATTGTTCTTGCAGAACATGCATGCGGGATTTTTATCACATGTCTTAGCCATGTGCCATTCCTTACAACATCTCCTACACATCTTCGATCTATCCATAGCATTCTCGCACTTGACCGCCACATGCCCGAATTCGAGGCATCTAAAACATTTCAGGAGGCTCTTTTCCTCCCTTATACGCCATATTGCCCAACTTGTAGCGACTTTCCCCATTTTCAGAAGCATTTCGGCTCTGCCTACTGGCAAACTAATTTTGGCAATCTGTGTTCCATCGTATGCACTTCTAAGTTTAAGCACCTCTACCGGGTCAGCGTCTCTTAGATTTATTTGCGCCCTAATTGTCCTAACTACCTCCTCCTTCGTCGTTACTTCATCGATATCCTTGATTTCTATAACTTTTCTCGGTTTCAGACTCCTTACAGACGCCTGGCCATTTAAACTCTGACCGATCGCCTCCTTATACTCGTCTGTCCGCTCGCCCGTATTTCGCAGTTTTAGTAATAGGTTACCATTATTGGTTCTCCTAATCCTGGATACTGCCTGACCTAGTTCGTTGAGACTCAGATCGGCCTTCACTTTACGCAGGATGTCGGAGTAGGAACTATTCCCTACTGCTTCTATTACAATCGCGTCGGGTTTCGTCCTTACCCTATTGCGATTCCCGTTTGACTTTTTTGTCTTCGCCTTAGACGTTACCACTTTCCAACCATCATTTTCCTGTATAATGGCGGTTTCCTCCAGTTTTGCTTCCGCGCATTTCTTGCCTTCGTAGACCTTCTTTGCCATTGGTTCCTTTGGTACTCCTTCCAGTTTCCCTTCCGGTTTCCTCTTGGGCTCTTTTCTCCTTAACCATGGCGAGGTTTGAGAGGATTTTGAGCTCCTGATGATCTCTTTCGCCTTTTCGTCTTGGTTTTCTATCGCCGATAGCTCGTACAAGGTCTTAATGCTCTCTATAGCAGCTCGCATAGATTGATGAATCGAACGCCTTTTCCCATCTTCCAGCATGTCCACTAAATCCCGGATGCAGACGCCGAGTCTACAGAATGCTGTGATTTCCGTATTCGGGCTTACTGCCGTCTCATTGGATCCAGTCTTCTCGTGCTGCGGTGATATACGCATTTTCGAATTTCGGGCAAAGGGGTTCACAGTTACCAAATTGTCACCCTTGCCGTTATCCTCTCCCCTTCCGTTGTTGTTTATGCTTGTAGCATTATCTGCCAATCCAGCCAAGCCTACCGGAATAGCATTGCAGTCGCTTGAAATCGACGACCAGGAGCCTGCTTGCCCACCCCTCGCGGCCGCCGACACTGGGGTATTAGTCCCCTGTGTAGTAACTTCATTCACTTTAACTAACTTTTCCATCTTTGTTTTATTATTCGGGGATCCTACCCCTAGCGTTTTTCGCCTTCCGCCAGGACAAAAAGGACAGCCGCTCCTAACATGGAGACAGACGCTGACCAGGAAGCCGCCCAATGTGGGTCAGACGCGCCTGGATTTGAATAACCTACCATTCAGTCATAGTGCTAGATTTTGGTCACCCCCAGGTATTTTATTTCCCTGGTACCCTTCACGCCCTGAAAAGGGCATGATGAGCGCTCCCAATTCGACGATCCCGATGGAGGATCTAGCTAACCCCACACGGGTGTATGTATGTATTTATGTATGTATGTATGTATGTATGTATGTATGTATGTATGTATGTATGTATGTATGTATGTATGTATGTATGTATGTATGTATTATGTATGTATATATGTATGTATGTATGTATGTATGTATGTATGTATGTTTTTTTTTATTAACGAGGTGAAATCATCGAAAGACCCTGGTACTTAGGTCAACCAGGAGTGCGTGACTTTAACACGCTAAAACACCTCGGTACACTGGCCCAAAATCCCTGTGTAACTACCACAAAGCTATACATCGCAGGGAGGGAAGGTACAACACCCAAACTATAACATCCTATTACGGATTCTCTCAACCCTACGAAGTTCAATGAGAACCAATCTAACATATTCACATACATACTCCCAACTGCGTGCAGAGGACAACATAATCTCCACTATATTTCCGTGATCAACACTACGGCCTATCATCCCCTCAAGGTGTATTCTATCCCTATCATAACGCGGGCACGAAAAGAATACATGTTCAGCATTCTCCTCGACATTACCATCACAACTTGGACAGAACGGAGAAGTATCATGACCAAATCTGTATAAGTAAGACTGGAAACAACCGTGTCCACTAAGCAACTGCGTAACATAGAAGTCCAGATCCCCATGTGTTCGCCTGAGCCATGGGACTAAGTCAGGAATAAGAGAAAACGTCCATCTACACTTCTCTGACAAGGACCATCGCCGTTGCCACTCAGCAATCGTTTCAATATCTGAGAACCCTCTGATCTAAAGATCAATTGGCATCATTCCCGCAATCACCAATGCTGCATCATCTGATACAGTCCGGAAAGCACAAATAACTCGCAAAGCAGCCAGTCTATATACTGGGCTTATAATTCCCCTATAGGTCTTCAACCCAAGAGCCCAAGACCAGATAGGTGATGCATACATAATCACACTCTTAACTACTCCAGCCAGAAGTTTCCGACGTAAGTACTTTGAGCCTCTCGTATTTGGCATTATACGAGACAGAGCAGTATATGTTCTCGAAGATTTCCCAGCAACATATGTATAGCAGATGGTCCTTAAAAAATAAACGACAATCTATCATAACCCTAAGATATTTAAGCGAAGGTTTCGTCTCAACACAACAAGATCCCACATTTAATTTCACAGACTCCATTGACCTACGGCTGGATATCAAAATCGCCTCTGTCTTTTGGTCAGCGAGCCCCAAATTAACAGATTCCAACCAGGAGCGAACAATTCCTATGCTTGCATTAGCAATGGTCGTAATCTCCACTAACTCCCTAGCGACACATATCAGGGCTATGTCATCGGCAAAACCGACAATCTTAGCCCCATCGGGAAGAAACATACGGAGTATGCCATCATACATCACACTCCACAACAACGGTCCGAGAACCGAACCCTGTGGGACCCCACCTCTGATATTATGCTGTCGCATGCCCTTGTCGGTTTCGTACAGCAGGATTCTGTCACGGAAGTAATCCTTCACTATAGCCAACAAGTACTCAGGAATGGCTAAACGCATGAGAGAATTCACTATAATCTCCCAGTTCGCCGAGTTAAATGCATTCCTGACGTCGAGCGTTACGGATTTTTATACCCTTCACCTGTGGTGCACAAGGGTATATATAGCTTTGTCATTCCGTTTGTAATTTCTACAATTTTCATTTCCGACCCCTTAAAGTATATATTTTCTGAAAGCTTATGAATAGAGGAGTCGATTAAGCCCTGACCGTCTGTCCGTCTGTCCGTGTGTTGGTTGAAATCAACTTTTAGAAGCATGTCCCTATGTCCCTCAGATCTGTATATGGTATCAATCTCGTAGTTATATCCAGGAATGAATCGCTATTGAAATTCAGCACAATCGCCCCATAACTTTCTGAGATATGAGCAAAAAACCACGACCACCTCGTTTTTTTTTCACAATTACAACAACAACATACATACATACATACATGTAAAAAACATACCAAACAAAAAAAATTACAAAAAAAAAAATATTAAAAATAAGAAAAAAATAATAAAAAAAAAACTACAAAAAAAAATTTAAAAAAAAATTTAAAAAAATTTTTTATAAATTTTTCTAAAAAAATTTTTTAAAAAAATTTAAAAAGAATATAAAAAAAAATAATAAATATAAATAATATATTAAATAAAATAAAATAAAATTTTTTTGGCTCAGCTGGGATTCGATGCCACATTTATTCTAACGTGTACGTATGCACGTATTTTACATGGGATGAATGGTGATACAAACAATTGTTATTGCATGACTACACGTTGTGAAGGGTATATAAGATTCGGCACGGCGGAATATAGCACTGTTACTTGTTTTTATTCATTTTTTTCTCTTGAAAAGCTTCTATTCCATTCAAAATTACACATTCAAATTTTCTGGCAAGGCTCGATAATTTAACATTCTTTTTAAAACTCTACATATTTTCATATATATATGAACAGGCATGTACATACACATATGCAATTGTTACGGTTGGCAACCAATTTTTTTATATATGAGTTTCGCTAAACGATCATAAATTAACAGTTTTGTCACCTCTCATGTCTTTACGTCTCCTCTTACGAATGTCACCACCTCAGTTTAACGTTAGATTTTTTGACCAATAGCAGCACGACACATTTCAAACCGGTTTTGTAGAAAGAGGAATGGAAAAGAGAAAAAAGAAAGGAAAGGAGAAAATAAAAGTCAGATAAGAAAAGGATTGAAAAAGTTGAAAGCAGACAGTTGATCTTAAGAAGTTAAAAAGAAGAGTTGATTTTAAGAAGTTAACAAGAAAAGTCGAGTTGAGGAGTTAAAGGAAAAAGTGAATTAGGAAGTTGAAAAAAAATTTGGTTTTATGAAGTGAAGAAAAACAGTCACACTTTTTTTTCTATCGGTTCTTAAAGTGGAAAAAAAAAACAATTGGAGAATACTTTTTAATAGATTTAATAGATCTAAAAATTATAATATTGTGTGAAAGATGATGTTTTATTCTTATTTAAAATATTTGCAAAATAAAAGGAGAAAAAACCATTTATAAATTGAAAAATTACTGTACCTTGTTTAACCAAAAAAAGAAAGAAAAAACACATTAATTGTGACGAAATAAAAAAGTCTGTGTTTTCCTAAAGAAAAAAGAAAGAAAAATTTAAAAAAAAACAAAAAGAAAAAAAACCCTCAATGCAAGTTTTATTTGCAACTCAAACAATTTTAAAATTAATTTAAGTTATCACAAAAATTTTAAGTTATCAGCAAAACCAACTCTACCGGCGGAATCGCTTCTACCAGCAGCTACGAGTTACCAGCAAGAACTTTTACCTGCAACAATTTTGCCAGCAACAGTTTACCAGCAACAACTTTACCAGTGTGAAAACGTTCTACCAGCAACGAAATTACTGCCAGTAACAACCCATCACCAACAGCATAACAAACCAGCAACGTAGCAGTTTATGTTAAGTATTATTATTATAATAAAATACTCTTATTTTTATTTTAAATATTATTATTGTAAACATTATTACAAGTATTACTTTCGTCACTATTAACATTTGTATTATAAGTTTTCTATAAATATATACAAATATATATGTACATATATATATATAAGAGCTAAGTATAATTTGGAAATTGTAGAATAAAGTTTTTTTTACCTCATGTAAGCGCAACATGAAATTTTAAATTTTTCTTTATTAGAGGAGGAATGTTGGAGGTAAGTGGAATGCACTGAGCGGGTGATCACGATATTGGGACAGACATAAAATTTTAGGTACTTGGTGTGTCATAGGAGCAAATTGCGGGAGGGAAAACAATAGTACCAGGCATGACGATCCACCTGGTCATGCCAACGTTTGCATAACAACAGCGATGTTAGATTTTAAAAGCTTTCCCGTACTCTAAAGGTGTGTAGGGTACGGTCATATGTTCACGTGCCAAATACCCCGGGTTGAGAACCACTGACCTTTTTGCTCGAGCTAGCTGGCAACCGCCTTTCACGCCCTTAACCCAATATTTGGCGTGGGTATGTTTCGTTTTGTTCTTTTTGTATTTGGTAGTCGAAAAATACCGGCACGTAACACTACGCAATACTCCTTTGTGCCATTCCTCCATCGTTTGCCCTCAATCGCCGCAGTGGCCGTATGAACCACTTCGTTCAAAGCATCCACAGTCGATCTTGCCTTTCTAAAACCGAATTGATTATCAGATAGACCTCCTAGGCACTCAACATATTCCTCTAGTCTCCTACAAACTATGCTTTCCAACAGTTTCCTAAACGTGTCAATCATACAGAGTGGTCGGTAGCAGGAAGGATCCTCCTGAGGTTTTCCCTGTTTCAATAACAAAACTAGCTTTTGCCTTTTCCACATAGTCGGAAATATACCATGGCGTAAACACGAATTGATCAAATGGATAACCTGATCAGGGCAATACTTGAAAGTCTCCCCTACTACCGCATTCGGTATGCCATCCAAGCCAGGGGTTTTCCCGTCCCTAAATTTGCCCATGGCAGCTTCAACCTCAACTGTCGTGACAAGCGGAAAGTCAACTACCATATGAACAGTATCAGTCTGCCAAGATGTCTCACCTTGGTAAGGAAATAAGTGATCCACTATGCGTCTAAGTACTTCAGCATCTTTAGGTGGTGGAGGATTTAGACACTTTAGCTTTTTTGTTACCAGCTTATAAGCCAGAATCCATGGGTCGTTTTCAACCTCTTCCCACATCTGTATGACACATGCCCTCTTAATCCTACTGATCGCCATTTTCAAGGATTTGCGGATGCGCCTATATTGGTCACGGTGCTCGTCACTCCCTGGCGTACCTCGGCTAGCCCGGATACATTCCGACCGTAGTTGGGAAATTTCCCCGTTCCACCAATATACCGGCCGCTCTCATCCTCCTTTTAATCATAGACGTATCGCATGCCTCTGATACCCTACTTATGAGTTGCGCAGCCATTGTTTCAGGCTGCCCTTGCAACCTCATATTTTCCACCGCTACTCCAAATAATTCCCTATCAAGGCTGTCTGTTTTCTATCCCGAAATTCGTTCCGGGTGTATAATCATTGTATGTATGTATGTATGTATGTATGTATGTATGTATGTATGTATGTATGTATGTATGTATGTATGTATGTATGTATGTATGTATGTATGTATGTATGCATATATGTACGTATGTATGTATGTATGTATATATGTATGTATGTATAATAAAAATTACCGGAAATCTCGATTTTTGTACCTGCCACCAAAAAAATGGTGGTGGTATATTTATTTTGTCATTCCATTTGTAACATATCGAAATATCCATGTAAGACCCAATAAAGTATATATATTCTGAATCGGGGTTTGATTTGGTGACGATCCAGGTGACGATTGAGGTCGCACCGAAAAGGCTAGGCGGCTCAAATTTTGCCAGAATCTTTCTTGTATACAAGGTTTGTTTAGTATTGAAAATGGGCTAAATTGAAATATTAGGAAGTGAGTTATAGCTCGCATTAACGTAAAGTCATGACACTCCATATATATGTTTACTGAGCAAAAACAATATTTCTTCCCAAAAAATGCTTAAATCTATCCATTAGGAAGGGAGTTATAGATCAAAATGTACAAAAATTTTTACCGCGCAGTGTATTTTTAAGTATATTCAAAATTTAAAACCTAATAAATCTAACAAAATTAAATATACGATTCTAAAATTTTGGACACTGCTTTTAGTCATAGGCTTTGTTTTAACGGAAAATAAAGGTGAGACGCCCACTTTTACGCCCACCTCCCATATAACATTTTATCCCATATAATTTCTCTACTAATAAAGATTTTTTAATAATAAAGGACTATATTGAAATATCTAATATCTAGCAGAAACAACTTTGACACGCCTGCTATAACGCCCACTTTTCACCTTATCTACTGATAATGAAATTTAAAAGCTCATAAAACCGATAAAATTAGAGGTATGATGATACAATTTTCTACGTATATCCTTCTAGTCAATGTCATTACTATGCCAGAAAATTAAGATGACAAGCCCACTTTAACGCCCACCTCCCATATAATGCTTTATCTTAAATTCATGTTATTTCTCTATTAACAAAGTTTTAGGAAAAAAAAAGAATTATATTGAAATATCTAAGTTATGTTTATTAGCAGAAACTTTATTGACACGCCTACTTTAACGCCCACTTTCATTGAAAGACTAAATTTACGAAAACATTTTACTAGCATATCGAAGTTTAGAAAGGGTGGTTACATTTCTAAGGTCGATATTGATTTTGAATAAAATACAATTTATTTAGAAAATTATCGTCATTTCTTTTTACTATGATAATATTTGTATGGTTCAATTATGTATGATGGATCAAATTTTCAATGACAATGTTGATGCTCAAAACAGCAATGTTTCCCATTTAGCGAACTAAGAAGTCATTCACAGATGTTCTCACATTTTATACAGATCTGTTTTCCTGAAATTAAAATATTTTTTCACAATTCTCCCGATTGTGGACGAATTTGAACGATTATGTTGACCAAAACAATCACGAAGTGCAGAAAATGCATTTTGATTTGAACGCCCATTTTCATAAAAAACCAGAATAACTTTAACGCGTTGCTCGATTGCGTATCTTTCCACGGTTCATATTGAGTTAGTCTGAAATTGAAAAATGAAATGCAGAAAAAAACTTGACGTTTAGGTGTGGTTTACATTCAACAGCGGCCCTTAAAATTAAACCATCCTTTATATTCCAAACAAATATTTAATTGTACCCGCCAACAAAAAAATGGTGGGGGTATATTCATTTTGTCATTCCGTTTGTAACACATCGAAATATCAATTTTAAGCCCCATAAAGTATATATATTCTGAATCGGGGTTTGATTTTATGATGATCTAGCTATGTCCGTCCGTCTGTCCGTCTGTTGAAAGCTAGGGGGCTCAAACTCTGCCAAAATCTTTCTTATACATAAGGTTTGTTTTGTATTGAAAATGGGCTAAATCGGAATGTTAGGAAGAGAGTTATAGCTCGTAATGCAAGAGTAGGTTAAAAAAAACGTGTCCTTCCAAACATCGAATATAATGGAGTTGTGACCAAATGCATTGACGTAGAGCCATGAAAATTTGAATGTATATTTCCTGAGTAAAAAAAATATTTGTCCTCAAAAATTACTAAAATCTATGAATTAGTAAAGGAGTTATAGATCAAAACATACGAAATTTTATACCGTGCAGTGTATTTTTCGGTATATTCAAAATTTAAAACGTTATAAAACTGGCAAAATTAGATGAATGATAATGAAATTTTGATATCATTGCTTTTTGATTAAAGGCTTTGTTCTAACGGAAAATAAACGTTACACGCCCACTTTTACGCCCACCTATCATATAACGCCTTATTTCAAATTCATTTAATTTTTCTATTAATAAAGATTTTGAAAGAATAAAGGACTATATAGAAATATGTAAGTTGTATTTATAGCAGAAACTTAATTGAGTTGCCTACTTTAACGACCACTTTCATTGAAAGACTAAAATTACGAAAAGAAATTGATAAATATTTTAGTATAAAGAGATTTTTCCATAGCGATTACTGTTAATAACAAAATAACAAATTCTGTGCTATAAAAGTACATCAAATTGGTGGTGGGTATAAAAGATTCGGCACAGCCGAATATAGTACTCTTACTTGTTTTTTTTAGTCTTGAGTTTAAGATAATAAAAAATATTCTTTTATAAAAAATATTATTTATTTCTACCGATATTTCGCTTCTACTAAAGGAGCTTATACACGGCATGTTTTTTACATCTGACTTGTCAAATTCTTCACTGCTAATACAAATATGTCGTGTGTTACCTTTAAAACATTACTTCTGTAAAAAAACATGTGCTGAGACATTTGACAAAATTTTAATTAGAGTGCGCTCTATTTTCTTGTGTCAAAACATGTGACATCAGTCGTTGGCAGAAATCTCTGCTGCTACATAGCAGTCAGCGTAAAAGTTCAATTTTGACAGACATGTAGATTTACATATGTCTCACAAATTTTAATGTCAGATGTAAAAAACATGCCGTATATTATAGCCTTAAGTAGAATAAATATACATATATACTAAAATAATCATATAAAACACACACAAACTAAAATCATTAATCTACCAAAATAACGAAAATCTTTCTTTTGTTTAACAACTGAATGTACATATAAATAAATATATTTAAAATAGTTTTTCAAATATAAATTGCTTACTTATGTCCATAATGATGTTTATATTAAAAAATTCCAACTAAAATATTTGGCAATTTATTATACATATTAAGTTTATTATTCACAATTAATTAAACTAAAAACAATTACTTAGTTGCTAGTGATGCAAATTAAAACATATTAATCGAGTAAAATATATAAGAATCATATAATAATCTGAAAATATTTCTTCATAAGCAACATACAAATTAACAAATTAAAAAATAACTTATTAAATAGTGCCGACTCTTATACCCTTCACAACGTGTATTCATGCAATAACAGTAGTTTGTATCACCATTCATCTCATATGAAATACGTACATACATATATAAAAAACATACATATAAAAAAACATCCCATTGTAAAGTTATAAATTTACATACATATGTATGTTAAAAAAAAATAAAAAATAAAAATTTAAAAAATATTAAAAAAAAAATTTAAGAACAAAAATTAAAAAAAAAATAATTAATATAAATAATAACTATAAAACAAAAAAAAAAACATTTAAAAACAAAAAAAAATTAAAAAAAAATTATAATAATAATATAAATAATATATAAAATAAAAAATAAAAAAAAAATAAAAGAAAAGTTAGAAAAAAATATTTAAAAAAAATATTAAAAAAAATTGTTTTGGCTCAGCTGGGATTCGATGCCACGTTTACTCTAACTAGTATACATGTTTGTATGTATGTATGTTGTTGTTGTAATGTTGTTTTTGTGAAAAAAAATCGATGTGGTTGTGGTTTTTTGCTCATATCTCAGTTGTTTATGTACCGATATTTCTGATTTTCAATACCGATCTACTCCCGAATATTTCTGATACATCACACGGGTCCAGGTGATATCGAGGGGCTTCAAAAAGTTGATTTCAACATACACACGGACAGACTGACAGAACTTAATCGACTCCCCTATTCATAAGCTTTCAGAAAATATATACTTTATGGGGTCGGAAATGAAAATTGTAGAAATTTCACACGGAATGACAAACCTATATACCTATATACCCTTTTTCACTGTGTGAAGGGTATAAAAATAGTATTTTGAACAGATTCGATTACTTATTTTCGTACTTCAATGAAAATATGACTATTTAACGAATTTTTATTTTAATATTTACATGTAACCAAGTATATGTATGTTTTAATGTGTGAGTATATTGATAATAGGTACAATTGTGTTTCTACACATTCAGACAAGGAAAGTAAAGGGTTTTCCAATACAGTCAGATCGATATTTACAGTGAGTCATATTGTTGAAATGATATTTTTCAGCTAAGTTTGCATACCCAGCCAAATAGCATATTACAAAATAATGAGTTTAAGGTACTAGATACCAATTCTTCACTACTTACAATTTGGCATCTTAACTCATCATTTTAACACGGCGATGTCATTGGAGGCATGTAATTACCTCGCTCACTTACAAATAGGAAATCAAATAAGCACTTACCACCTTCGCTTACATAGAGGGAGTCCTATAAGTACTAATTACAATCGTTTATTAATAGGAACTTAAATAAGTACTCACTTTTTTTGCATTAACTAAGTATTTACTTGATTTTAGTAACCTGAATAACCCATTATTATAATTGACTTACAGAAGTTGTTCGATCCTTTTAAGGCCAAAAATCGGTTTTCGATTTTTCAAAAACGTATCTATAACCTACGACTGAAATTTAAAATTTGTTTAAAAATGTTATGGAAAAACAGTGGTAGTCGTGTTTATTTGCTCATATCTCAGAAAGCTACAGTCAAGTGTTGTTCAAATTCAAAATCAATTCATTCTCAAACATTTCCACAATGGGGATACTACATGCAGGTCGGTCTGTTCAACATGTAATAAAATAAATTTTTAAAATAAAATTTTATTAAAAAGATTAACATATGGCATTAGCAATTAAAAATGTTTTCGAAAATATGATCACTACGTCCAGTGAGGGTATCAAATCGAATGATTTTGAAGGTCTTGCATTTTGACAAGTCTATTCTTCACTCATTCTTTTCCATTCTTTGAAACAAATTTAAAATTCTCTATAGACCGCAACGATAGTTTCGGCTTTATTTTGAAGACATAAAGTCAACACAATATATGCCGCGCCAAACGGTACTTTTTTGGGAATGTAATGAACTTTGTATGGTCTGTTGTGGACTCGTCTCACTCTGCATGCTATATATTAATTTTTTTTTTAATAAACTCGTTAACAGTTTTGTGGTAAAACATATGTCGAAACAGTGACTAATTATGAGAGTAAATTTATATTATTTAGAACTTCCTTAAGCTTCAGTTAATTCATGATAATATACCAATACATTCTTGCCATAAATGTTAAAAAGTTAGCACAGTGTGACAGTGTGTTTGACACTTAACACACACTCATAATTTCTATTTGGCTTAAAGTTTTCCTACTTATTGACTTATAGGGCCCATACACAACACCATAATAATTGTCCAATCTAGTGATTGAGCCAGTTGATTGACCGTGTATGAGGTTATGGTGTGATTGTACCAGCTGATGGTGCTTTTTTTTTGCTCCTTATTTGTTTTAGGATAATAGCAATAATAAGTACAGCACAAATTTTTTCGTAATTCATTACAATTTTTTCCATACAATTTTTGGGTAAAAAATTAATTTTGTACCACCATGCTGGTATATTGTGTACTTAAAGCCTAATTGCACAATCACTTGATTGCACAATTATTATGGTGTTGTGTATGGGCCCTATTACTTATGTACATGGAGCAGTCAAATATATATTAAAAACACATATACAGTATGTTTCACGTTTTTTAACATTAACGTTCTTATTGAAAGAGCCGTTAAATTTGTACACATACACGCAAAGAAAAACCATGGTTACGACATGATCACGACGATCATATTACAGTTTCTATAACAATATTTGGTTGTCGAAAGCAAGTAACAGTTATTTCTGTTTCATTTCATCATATATTTTGTCACGATAATCAAGCATTTGTTTGAATTGTATCATTTAATGTTTACTTTGCGTAAAAATTTCAAACTGAAATAAATTGACAAAAATAACATTATATTCAAAAGCATTCAAAATTACAAATAATCATTAAATAATAGGTGAGACCACAGTATGATTACAAACTAATCCAGCTATGATTTATTTGTAACAATAATTTGCTTTCAACTGTTCTTCTTTCTGAATAAATTTTTATTATTTTAAAAGTTTGCGATGTAAAAAATATTTACAAAAATTTTGAAAATTTAATAAAACTACAACTGATTACCTTTTTGAAGTCATCTAGTGTGCAAATTACATGAAGAAATAAAGCTATAATTCGTAAACTTTAAATTAAAGCTTTTGTGGACTGTAAAACACAGCATAAACAGTAAAACTTTGAGCATACTTTTAGGGATGCAATAATATAAAACAATATATATATAAACTAATATTTAAATTTTTAATCAGGCTTGAGTTCATATATTTAATATTCTTTATTTTTACAAAGAATTTTTTAATTGTGATAAATGAAAGAATAATTCTGAAAAATTATATTTTTACCGACACTAGCCGAGTGGAATGCATTTTCGAAACCAGCTACGATTTCATCATCAGCACTCTCTGATCGGTGGTTACATGTTGGTTGTAAATATCATCTATTTAACTCACGGGACTTAAGTTATTTGAATTCGGTAACTAATTCTTTGTAAAAACAAGTAACAGTGCTATATTCGGCCGTGCCGAATCTTATATACCCTTCACAACGTGTAGTCATGCAATAACAATTGTTTGTATCACCATTCATCCCATATAAAATACGTGCATACGTACACGTTAGAATAAATGTGGCATCGAATCCCAGCTGAGCCAAAAAAATTGTATTTTATTTTATTTAATATATTATTTATATTTTATTATTTTTTTTATATTTTTTTTAAATTTTTTTAAAAAAATTTTTTAGAAAAATTTTTAAAAAATTTTTTTAAATTTTTTTTTTAAATTTTTTTTAAATTTTTTCTTGTAGTTTTTTTTTATTATTTTTTTCTTATTTTTAATATTTTTTTTTTTTTGTAATTTTTTTTGTTTGGTATGTTTTTTACATGTATGTATGTATGAATGTTGTTGTTGTAATTGTGAAAAAAACGAGGTGGTTGTGGTTTTTTGCTCATATCTCAGAAAGTTATGGGGCGATTGTGCTGAATTTCAATAGCGATTCATTCCTGGATATTTCCAAGAGATTGATACCATATACAGATCTGAGGAACATATAGTTGCTTCTAAAAGTTGATTTCAACCAACACACGGACAGACGGGCAGACGGACAGACGGACAGACGGTCAGGGCTTAATCGACTCCTATATTCATAAGCTTTCAGAAAATATATACTTTATGGGGTCGGAAATGAAAATTGTAGAAATTACAAACGGAATGACAAAGCTATATATACCCTTGTGCACCACAGGTGAAGGGTATAATAAAGAATATTAAATATATGAACTCAAGCCTGATTAAAAATTTAAATATTAGTTTAAAACAAAAAGTTCAACAAAAATAAAGAATTCAATTTGCATAAACACAGGGCACGGTGCAAAAATCATTCATTCCTGTTGGTCAGTCAACATTTCGTTGTATACTGACCTCACAGAAAATAAAACAAATGATTATAAACATTGATTGTTAAAAACAATTATCTGTTCTTATCTCTACCTAACTGGTGGCTAGAACAGGACAAAAATAGTGATATAAATGAAAGATAATAACAAACAAAAGTAAAAGGGTTGCTGTTTGGTTAAAAATTTCAATCTAACTCATCGTGGTAAAATATATGAAAAAGGAAAAAACTAAAAATTAGTTACCGAATTCAAATAACTTAAGTCCCGTGAGTTAAATAGATGATATTTACAACCAACATGTAACCACCGATCAGAGAGTGCTGATGATGAAATCGTAGCTGGTTTCGAAAATGCATTCCACTCGGCTAGTGTCGGTAAAAATATAATTTTTCAGAATTATTCTTTCATTTATCACAATTAAAAAATTCTTTGTAAAAATAAAGAATATTAAATATATGAACTCAAGCCTGATTAAAAATTTAAATATTAGTTTAAAACAAAAAGTTCAACAAAAATAAAGAATTCAATTTACAAAATATATATGTAATAATATAATATAAAATAAAACATTTTAATATTTATAAATAAAGTAAATAAACAACTAACTAATTACAATTGCGATAAAATTTTCACCGAAATTTCCAACTGAAAAATTATGTACACAACACGACTAAGAAATAAGAATAAAAACAAGTAAGAGCACTATATTCGGCTGTGCCGAATCTTTTATACCCACCACCAATTTTGTGTACATTTAAAGCACAATATTTATTATTTTGTTAATCGCTATAGAATAATCTCTTTATAATAAAATATGTATCACTTTCTTTGTAGAGGGTGGTTAACTTTTAAGGGCCCGTGTTTAAGGTGAACCACATCTAAACTTCAACTTTTTTCTTGTATTTCATTTGACATTTCTCAATCTCAGACTAACTCAATTTGAACCGTGAAAAGATACGCAATCGAGCAACGCTTTTAAATATTAAAGATTTTTATAAAAATGGGCGTTCAAATCAAAATGCATTTTGTGCACTTCGTGATTCTTTTGGTCAACATAATCGTTCGAATTCGTCCACAATCGTGAGAATTGTAAAAAATATTTAAATGTCTGCAAAGCAGGTCTGTATGAAATGTGAAAACATCTGTGAATGCTATCTTAGTTCGTTGAATGGGAAACATTGCTGTTTTTCACGATAACGTGGCAAAAGAGCAAGCAACCTCGACTCATCATCGTGCCCAATAATTGAGCATCAACAGTGTCATTGAAAATGTGGACTATCGGATCGAGGTTTTATTCAAAATCAACATAGTCCCTTAAAATTAAACCACCCATTATAACTTCGGTATGCTAGTAAAATGTTTTCGTAAATTTAGTCTTTCAATGAAAGTGGCCGTTAAAATACGCGTGTCAATAAAGTTTCTGCTAATAAACATAACTTAGATATTTCAATATAGTCCTTTAGTATTCCAAAATCTTTATTCATAGGGAAATTTACATGAATTTAAAAGGAAGAAAGTGAATTTAAGGTTAAATTTTAAGGGCCACAGGGTGATTTAAAATATACATTCTCTGCATTTTTCTAAAACGGGAAATTTATTAGTAAGATTTTGTTTTTTAAACTTCTATAACATTTTGCTTTTAAAAGATTTTCAAACGAAATAAGTTTTGTATAATTTTAAAATTTGTTAGCCGTTAGTACATGAAAATAAATTGTTTATAATGTTTAGAGATAATTTTTTTTTACTTAGTTCAAAATTTTCCTAAATTCCCATTTTTAATAGAGCATAACTTCAGGCGAACATAAGCATAAGTCGTTAGCATGCCATCTAGTAGTTGCTAGTAGAGTCATCTATCTTATCATCTTTATCTTATATTAAGCTACAGTACAATAAATGACGCAGTGTATGATGAATAAATGCTAGTATATATGACTAATATATTTTTATAAAAACTTAAGGAAAAAAGTGTGCGTGGAACATCTATTTTCCGTTATAACGAAAACTTTGACCAAAAAGCCATGTTTGCAAAATTTCAGAATCGTACATATAGTTTTGTCAGTTTTATTACGTTTTAAATTTGAAATATACACTGTGCGGTATAAATTTTCGTACATTTTTATCTATAACTCTTTTCCTAATTCATAGATTTAAGCGATTTTCAGGGAAAAATATTCTTTTGACTTGATAAATATATATTCGAAGTTTCATGACTACGTTTATGCGTCTGGACACAATTCAAAAGTGAAAGTGGGCGTTATAGTAGGCGTGTCAAAGTTGTTTTTGCTAATGAGTACAACTTGGGTGTTTTAATATAGTCCTTTATTATTCAAAAATCTTTATTAATAGAGAAATTATATGAATTTTAGATAAAACGTTATATGGGAGGTGGGCGTAAAAGTGGGCGTGGCACCTTAATTTTTTGGCATAGTAATGAAATTGCCTAGAAGGATATACGTAGCAAAATTTATCATCATACCTCTAATTTTAGCGGTTTTATGAGCTTTTAAATTTCATTAACGGTAGATAACGTGAAAAGTGGGCGTTGTAGTAGGCGTGTCAAAGTTATTTTTGCGAATGAGTACAACTGAGGTGTTTCAAGATAGGCCTTCATTATTCCAAAATCCTTATTAATAGAGAAATTATATGAATTTTAGTTAAAACGTTATATGGGAGGTGGGCGTAAAAGTGGGCGTGGCACATTGATTTGCTGTTACAAGAAAGCGTGTCACCAAAAAGCAAAGTGTGCAAAAAATCAGAGTCGTACATCCAATTTTGTTGCTTTTATGACGTTTTTGTTTTTAAATATACCGAAAAATACACTGTGCGGTATAAATTTTCGTACATTTTGATCGATAACTCCTCTCCTAATGCATAGATTTAGACAATTTTCGGAGAAAAATATTGTCTTTACCCAGGAAATATATATTCGAAGTTTCATGAGTCTACGTTAAGGCGTTTGGACACAATTCCATTTTATTCGATGTTCGAAGGACACGGTTTTTTCGACCTACTCTTGCTTTTCGAGCTATAACTCTCTTCCTAATATTCCGATTTAGCCCATTTTCAATACCAAACAAACCTTGTCTATAAGAAAGATTCTGGCAAAGTTTGAGCCCCATAGCTTTTTCGGTGCGACCTCTATCGTGCTTTCAACAGACGGTCAGACGGACAGACGGACGGACATAGCTAGATCGTCATAAAATCAAACCACGATTTAGAATATATATACTTTATGGGGTCTAAAATGGATATTTCGATGTGTTACAAACGGAATGACAAAATGAATATACCCCCACCATTTTTTTGGTGGCGGGTATAATAAGCCCATCAAAAAGAATAAACGAGAAATTGCAAACACAACAACAATGGAACCTGTTAATTCGACACACAATTCTCAAATCTTTTTTACTCCAACTCAAAAGCGGTTAAGAGAAGTTGTGCAAAGCTCACTTGTGGAAAACACAGCGATGACACCCTGCTTATCAAATGCTGCTACTACTGCTTCACCCTTAAAACTCCTGCAAATAATGGATAAACGTTTCGATAAGTTAACTGATCAATTGACCAAACATTTACAAGCAGTAATGCAGAAAATGCTAAAAGAGTCTGAAGATAGTCTCTTAAGTGAAATAGACAAAAAATTTAATGTAATAATGAGTGACCTAATTAATGTAAAAGAAAGAGTATCGAATTTAGAATCATTTGTTGAAGATATTAAAATTACTGCTATGAAGGAAATGGTAGCATTAAAACGTGAAAATGAAATGTTAAGAAATGATATCATTTATCTCAAAAATTATGCTATAAAGCATAAAAACTCTATAGTGTCCTGTGATATTAGAATTACAAATGTGCCCTCTGATTCAAATGAAAACCTTTATAACTTCTATCATAAATTGTGTGAAATAGTTGAAATCTCGCCTCCGAGTATTAAATCAATTTTTCGTGTTAAAGTAAAGAAAAATAACACAAACCCAAGGAATAACAGTAAAAGGTCATCTGATGCTGCAATAATCGTCAAATTTCAATGTCCCTATGAGAGAAACTTGTTTTTGAAATCAATAACCAATTTTATCAAGTATCGAAGGGACCCGTTGCGTTTAAATCAAATTGGATTTAATAGCTCTGTTCCTTTTTATGTAAATGAAAATCTTACCCCTGATAATCATCGTATATTTTTGCAAGCTAATAGATTAAAAAGAGATGGATTAGTATCAGCTGCTTTTATAAACCGAGGTCTAGTTTACGTGCGGCTGCTTGAGAACGATGAACCATAATGCATATTTTTTTTTTATTTATTTATTTAATTTCTTGTCTATAGATTATAAATCCTTACAGACTAAAGTATGTAAAATAACAAAACAAAATAAAGGTTATATATAAAATAATATTCTATAATAATTCAACGATTTAAATATAAAATGATATTTCTTTTAACAATTTCTTTACTTTCATTAAGGCCAATAAGGTGATAATAATTATTAAAGTTTTCACATATACGACGAAGAGGATCATTATTAGCATAGTTGGTTCTATAGTATTTTAAGTTAATAAAACGGAAATATCGAGTTGGTCTGGTTGGAACATTAAAAGATATTTTACTTAGCAGGAATTCTGAGTCGATATCGCCTTGAATTAGGCCCAGCACAAAAGAAAAACTCAGCATTGAACGACGACTTTTTAAAGTTGGTAATTTTATAAGACAGAGTCTGCTTTTGTATGAAGGTAGTAAAAACGAATTCCATCCAAGGCCACGAAGACAAAATATTAAAAACATCTTTTGTACAGACTCGATACTATCAATATGAATATTATAGCAAGGATCCCAAATAATCGATCCATATTCTAGAATAGGTCGAACTAACGATGAATATAATTGTTTCGTAATATAAGGATCTATAAATTCCTTGCACCACATCTTCATAAATCCAAGTACACCATTTGCTTTGTTAACAATTAAAGAAATATGGTCACGAAAATTTAATTGGTGATCAAGCAAAATACCAAGATCAAGAAAATTCAGAACTTTATCAAGTTTACACTCATTAATGCAATAAAATAAATCCAATTTCTTAATTCTGAAAAAGAAGAACGAAAAATTTTGACATCATCGGCATACATCAAAACTTTAGAGTGCTGAATAACTGAAGGTAGATCGTTTATGAATAAGGTAAATAAAATAGGACCAAGGTGGCTACCTTGCGGAACACCAGAAGGAACTTTGATAGCTTTAGACGTAGCACTTCCATACTTAACTTGTTGAGTTCTTAAAGACAAGTATGATCTTAACCATTTTATTGTCATATCCGTAAATCCCATTAATGACAATTTGTTAAGCAAGATATCATGGTTTACCTTATCAAAAGCTTTACTAAAATCTGTGTAGATAGCATCAGTTTGCATATAATTTATAAAACCATCATTTATTGTAGTAGTTAGCTCCAAAATATTAGTCGTTGTAGAGCGATGTTTACAAAAACCATGTTGGCACGGTGACAAAATCGAAGAAATTTGATAGTATAAATTATCAGTTAAAATTTTTTCAAAAAGTTTGGGAATATCACTCAGCTTAGCAATGCCACGATAATTTGATATCTCAATTTTGCTTCCATTTTTAAACAACGGAATTATATACGATAATTTCCAAATCAATGGTACGTATCCTAATTTAATGGATTTGTTAAAGATAGCAGTAAGCGGGTAACATAAATTTTCTGCACAATTTTTTAGAACGCAATTTGGTATTTCATCTGGACCAGCGTTAAACGAATTATTTAGTGATAATAAATTTGAAAGAGTCGTTTTATAAGTAATAAAAGAGAATTGTACACCAAATGATTGAGGTATATTAAATGGGTAAGATGTTATGTTATTATATACTTTTTTAGAGTAGGTAGTTGAAAAAAAATCAGCAAACAAATTGGAAATAGAAACGTCATCATCAGCGTCATTTGATCCATATTTATAGTATTTAGGGTTAACGGACGATCGCCGTTTAGAGTTCACAAATTTATAAAACGACTTAGGATTTGATCTCATTTTCGACTTCATACGGATTATATAGTTGTCGTATGCAGATTTATTTGCCAAATTGTAGTAAGAACGAGCAATACAGTATTTGGTATATTCTACAGATGATCCGGTCCTTTTATATTTCTTATATAACTTGTTTTTAATAGTTCGGAGATACTTATTATTCCAGGGTGGCCCAATATTGTTATTTCTAATTGTGATTCTTGGGACAGTTTCAGAAATGCAGCGGCGTAGTGTTGAATAGAAGAGAGAAACAACATCATCTAAGTTTTCGATAGAGATTATACTATCCCAGTTAACGTTTGATACCAAAGAGTTAAGCCTCTGATAGTTTGCACGAGAGAAGCAAAAAACTTTATGGGGTTTAATTTTGTTAGGAAGTAAAACAGGTAAGTCGATTTTTTAAAAAACTTATTTCCTGCTTCGGAACCTGATGATAAAAACATATACAGTACCCGTTATAAAACATTTCGTGATTAAAACTGCAGCTCATAATATTTATTTTTTGTCTCTTAACTTTTTTCATTATTTATGTATTATTTCAAAATATTCCTTCTATTCTCTATATTGTAAACATTTTATAACTTTTTATTTTTCTAATAGACGTTTAAAAGATTGTCCTATTGTTATTGCGTTTTACAGTTTTAGTGCCGCAGTTGATAATTTAGAGCACACTATTGATAAAAAACTTGTAAACTGCTCTTACTTTTTCGGTTGTGCTTTTCTCTTTTTCAGTAAATATCAATTTGTAAAAAATGTTATTGTTAACACAAATGCTTGCATTGCTTATAGGCTTATTATTTGTTATAATTACTTTGCAAGATGAGAATCGGTTAGTTGGCTCCAAAGAAAACTTGTATAGTATGACCAGAATTCTTGCCAGAAGAACTTCTGGTCTCAATATTTGCCACATCAATGCTCAAAGCCTTAATAACAATATGGATGAATTTCGTTATATTTTTGAGAAGTCTTGTATTGACGTTTTGTGTATTTCAGAATCTTGGTTTCATCCTGAAATCCAGGATAGTTCATATAGCCTAAATGGTTATCGTATTTTCCGAGCTGATAGATCCTCAAATGGAGGAGGTGCAGCTATTTATGTAAAGTCATCCAAAATACAAATCTATGGTGGATGAGAAAATAGAGTATATGTTTCTTGAAATTTTAAATGGTAATAACCAAAGACTATTAATTGATTCTGTTTATAGGTCTAATAAGAATATTGATTTTAACCCACTTCTTGAAAAGATAGTTTACTCTTGGTTACACTGACGTTATTATTACAGGTGATTTTAATGAGAATATATTAGCCGACCAAAGATTGATGGAGGATATGAGTGGCATTGGTCTATTGCTCGTAAATCTTTCTACGGCAACCCACTTTACAAATTCTTCAAGTACTCTACTTGACCTTTTTTTCGTCAATAATAGTTCAAGTCTTTCGCTCTTTGATCAGCTCTCTGCATCATTTTTTTCTAGGCATGACATGTTGTTTCTATCGTATGACTTTGACATTGTAACTCGCAGAAACGCACAGCCTCAAAGACTTTGATCGTAGAGAGAAACTTAGCTTATGTGAGATGGAAGCGTTTTAGGACAACTGAGCTCCATAATGCTTTTAAGGATGCCAGAAGAAAAGTGAACTCGAAAATCAAATCTTCAAAGACACATTTTTATAAGTTAAAGTTAGAATCAGCTGTTGGCTTGAGAAGAAAGTGGAAGGAAATTAAAAATATAGGTATTAATAACAGTGATTTTAAAGTTGAAGATGCAATTGATGTTAATCAATTAAACTATGATTTTACCAATTTTCATATGCCTGAGGTGAATGCAAATTTTTATGACTTTTCCAGTGATAATCCTAATAGTACGCTAAATTTTAATTTCGTGCATTTTACACAGGAAGATGTTTTACAATCTGTTTTTAGTATTAAATCTAATTCAGTGGGATGTGACGGTATACACCCTTAATTTATAAGATTTATTATTACCTTTATTATTTTATATATAACACACATTTTGAATACGATTTTTACAACATCAACTTTTACATCAGCTTGGAAACATGCGAAGATTATTCATGTACCTAAAGCTGACAGGACATATAGCTATATTACCTTTTTTATCTAAAGTATTTGAACGTTTAATTCATGCTCAGATGAAACATTTTCTCCGCCCATTATTGTTTATTTTATATTCAAATGATTTACCCACCCGACTCAGGTTTTGTGGAGTGCATATTTATTCCCTAATAAATATTTTGCCACCAATTCTGATTGGAGATTCCATAATTAGAATAGACGAAACTGCTAAGAATCTCGGTATAGTTTTCAACAAGAAATTATACTGGTCTAATCACATAAATTCTGTATGTGGGAGAACCTCTGCCATGTTAAGAAATCTATGGATGTCGCAATATATTACACACCTTTTGATATTCGTATGTTACTTGCTAAGACCTATCTTTTGCCAACCCTTTTGTATGGAGTTGAACTTTTCGCTAGCTGTGACGCTTTTAGTATGAGAAGGCTAAATGTAGCGTACAATAATATTGCTAGATATGTGTTTGGTCGAAGTAGGCGGAGCAGAATCTCGCAATACTCAAGACAGATATGTAGTATGCCTTTTGATAGTCTGTTAAAATTTCGAACATTGCTGTTTTTTCATAAAGTTATTTACATAAAACAGCCTGAATACTTATACAACAGATTAATTTTTTCAAGGTCTGACAGAGGCTACAGAATTAATACCTTTCGCTTTAAAAAGGATATAACGAAAAGGCACTTTTTCCACAATGCCATTAACCTTTAAAGTATGTATTAAAAGTTTTAATTTTAAGTTTTGTCATACTAAATACTACTTGTTAATTTTTATTATTATTTTTTTTTTATTTTTTAAACTGATTTAATTTTATTTATTGGAACTTAAGTTTTATCGTGCCACTATTTACCAGTACTATTAGATAAGACTTGTTCTTGTTGTGCTGTACTAATTACATAAATAAATAAAACTTACAAATAAACCAGAAAACGTAAAAAAATATTAGTATAAAAATTGCAATTAAATTGGTAAGTACAATCAATATGTGTATGTTACAGCAAAAGACAATAATTTGCCGTAAAAAAGCAAAGATTGTCGATTTCAATTGTAGTCATATATATGATTACTGAATGATGCTTAAATTAAACATAATAATGATAACTGGTAACCATTATATGCTTTAACGATAATCATACAATTCAATCATAGTATGTTGCTCTTCGATTATGGTTACCACAACCACATTTTTTCTTTGCGTGTAAGTAATGCCATATAATAATATATGTACATATGTACATACCAACACTAGAAGTGAATAAAGATTTACACTATTTGTGGTATGTTAGTTAGCAAAAGGGAACAAAAATTAAATTTCAATTACATTACAAAACTATAACGGGTGTCACAATAACATACGTAGTAATGTACAAATAACATTATTTAATATGTATCGTACATCTGCGAATATATCAAACTAGAACCAAAATGTTCTCTTACTGATGTATGCATAAAAACTATCAATGCTTTATTTATTAAAGGTATTTAAATAAAATTTTGCATAAAAAGTCAATTTTAAAAACCCTCTACAAAACTTTGATAGTTTTTATGCATAAGGCAGTTGCTGATTAAGCAGCTTGAACTAAAATATAACAAATTCAAATTAAATTGAATTAGAATAAAAAAAATTACTTAGTAAATAATCCCATTCCTAAATAATTGTTGAATTTGCTTTTTCTTAACTATTTAACGTACATTTTTCCTTAACTAATTTTAGACGAAAATGATGTTTTGATGTCAGTGAAAATTGTCATAAATATACTTATTTGACTAACTTACCAAAAATGTTCAAATATTGTAAGCTGTGCAGACTCATTCCTTTACAGTAATTCATCCATGGAAATGCTTAAAGCGTTTGTATATCAAACCACAACAAAGTATGTTTTGACTTTTGCTTCTTATTGCAGCATTTTTCTTAAACGCCTCTTATTTATTTTAATAGTATTTCTTAGCAGTGCGTAGGAGGAAGGCATGATTAAGCTGTTCCTGGTAGGGATGATATTAGCGCTTGTTAAATGCAAAAATGAGACTTACAAAGTGGGATATCGCATATAAAAATCATACCTTCTAGAAGCGCTCTTGGCAGTGGGTAAGCGGTTAATAAGCAATTCAGAAAGTCCTTTTTGGTAATAAAATTTTATGGTGGGAAGTATCGTATTGTCATGTCAAAATTTTTCAAACATTTTCAGAAGGACTAAAAATTTTAAAATTTTTTGAAGCAAGTGGCGACTTTAAAATTTGTTAGCTGTCATATTATATTTTTTTCCGATTATGAAAAATGGAGCGCTTTACGAAATAACAAAGCGTTATTATTCTGAAAACTTTATGAACAAATTTGAAAAGTTACGTTGAAACCGCTCGCAAACTTTGAGGAATTTTCAGTTAAGGAAATACACCTAATGTGTCAACCATTTGAAGAGTAGTAAAAAAAACTTTAAGAGTCTGGGTTAGTTATAGACAGTAAAACTCCCGTGCGTCAACGTACATCTGGGTCTCTTTAAGGCTTTACTGTTGTTAACGAGATTGTCGCCGAAAAGCCGAAAATATCAATTCGACACCATTCTCAGCAACTTCAAAAGAAGCACTTGCATGAGTACAAAATTAAGCTTATTCAGGAGCTCAAACGAGCAGAATATTGAAAGAGCCAGCAATTTGTTCAATGTATAATGGAGGCAAAGTAAAGGTTAATATAAATTTTTCGAAAAAGGTTATCTTCTCTGATGAAACGCATTTCCATTTGAATGGCTTCGTAAATACAAAAAAAAATCGAAGTTGAGGCTGAAGGGCGGATTTTGGGCAAATGGCATGATTGGGCATTAATTTTCGGAAGATGATGCCAAAATTGCAGTGACTGTGAATGGCATTCATTACAGGAATATGATAACGAAGTTCTTGAGACATCAACTAGACAGCATGCATCTGAACGATATATTGTTTCGGTAACGGTGCCATCTGCCGCATTTCACATGAAACAATACATTAATTGGTGGCTATTTGACGGATATTGTATTTCATATATAATCGGAACTTGTGTTCTTTGCAATTCAATAAAAAATCATAAATATCTCAAATAATACGTGTTTTTAAATTAAAATAAAATAATGAATTCATACTGAGACACACTTTATTAATGCCTAATTAAATACTTACTGTATGTAATGTATCAGACAAAATACATACATACATACATACATACATACATACATACATACATACATACATACATACATACATACATACATACATACATACATACATATATACATACATACATACATGAGCTCTGAGCTCATGCTATTATCGGGGTCAGTAGGGGGCAGATAACTGAACGACCTACGGGTCAGCTGCAAATAATAAGTAGTTCCCGACCTAGAGCGGCAGATTCTGAGAGCGTACTGTGAATTAACACATGAGCTCGATAGCAAATTGCGTCGATGCTAGATGGCAAATGGCAATTGGATGCCGCCGTTTAACTAGGCATCCACCTACGGAGGATTCCCTTGAAAGAGCTGCAGATGGAGATGTGACGCCTTCGTGGATTTCCCGGTCAAAGGGCACAGAAGCGTGTGAAATTTTTTCGGCTATAGGACTTGTATGCTCACACGGGTAAGTCCGTCGTGTATTTAACTCTCCGAAAGGTATTGAGATCAAGTCCAGTACGATCTTAATTATGGCAGTTCTGGAACATGATATTTTTTTGGTGAACCCTGGGCCGACAGTCTGTAGTATTCTAGAACCGTATGCGGAGGTGACACTGCTCAGAAACGACTTCTAGGCTATGCTACAACCGTCTCCTCCTATTAAAACTTGGCAATCTCAAAGTGCGCTCGAAGAACGTCTCTATTAAGTTGGTGGTGCAGGCTCGGATGATGATTCCCGACTAACAGGGACCTGGCTCTGGCATGAGGTTTCATAAGAATCTCATGTCAACCATCTTATAGCCTTCCTGCTCGCACAGATAACCATGGGGTTGTAAACGCGACTGTATATCGGTTGGAGATAACGGCTTTAAGTTTGGACGAATAGAAATAATTACAAATAATAATAATGATAAGATAACTACCACGGGGACTTTTTACTTCTGATGCTGATAAGAGCACGTCACTTACGGAAATGGCTCAGAGTGGTAAAACCCAAGTGATGAAAAAATTTGGTGATAAGATACAAAAGCTTCTGCAGTTCATAAAGGCAAGAAGTAATATCCATAAGGATGTTCAGACAATCACACGGGAAATCCAAGCATTGTACATGCAGGCTACGTGTGAAATGACTGGTATGGAAGATGGTTCACCAAAGGCTCAAAAGGTTAATAAGGAAGCCCAGACAGAGAAATCTCGGTTGACACTTCTTCCAACCCAATCTTCTAAAAGAGGCCCGATTACACAGAGTCCGAAGGGGATCAGAAGGAAGAGGAAAAAGTCCACTATGAATGAACAGGTCATTAATAGTGGGGTAGAGATTCTAGGCACTAAGCCTCGTGCAGATTCTGAGGGACCCTCAGTGATGGATAAGAAATCGGAATGGAGAAGGGTACAACCGAAAGCACATATAAAGAGAGACCGGACGCATTGGTTGTCAAGAATTGTGGGAAAAAATTTTATACGGATATTTTGAAACTGGTTAAGAGTGACCTAAGGTTAAGTGAACTTGGCCAGAATGTTAGAAACATTAGGAAGACGGGAAGGGGTAAATTGCTCTTCGAGCTAAATAAACCCCTACATAATAGCACGGCCGATTTTAGAACAGCTGTCGAGAGAGTGCTGGGCGAGACGGCTGAAGTAAGTGCCTTGACGCATGAGGTATTCTTAGAGATTAGGGATATAGATGAGGTTACGACAAAAGACGAGGTATTTAGTGCGTTACAAACGTCAGTGATTAAATCTTTGGAGGAAGTCATATAGGGGAACACAGACTGTCACTATTGGTCTAAGTTCTGGGTTGGCAAACCATCTCATTAAGACCGCCAAGATAGGTATTGGATGGGTGATATGTAGAATACAGGAGAAAACGGCACAAAATAGGTAAAACAGATGTTTGGACTTTGGTCATACTGCGATTATGTGCAAAAGTCAGAATGATTACGCTAACAAATGCCTACAATGTGGCGTATTTTGTCACAGGATCAGGGTGTGTAATACCCAACCATCATGTATATTGTGTAGTTGTGAGAACCCTAGGGTAAAGAGTGATCATATGACTGGCTGTTCTGTCTGTCCGTTTTACAGGAAAGCGATCGAACGCCTCAGACATCGAGAATAAGAGTATTATAACTAAATCTGAATCACTGTCAGGCAGCACAGAATCTGCTGAAACAGAGTGTTTCGGAGATAAATATAGACTTAACACTCTTAAGTGCACCGTATCAATGCCGGGAAATGATTAATTGGTTATCGGACATTACCAAGACGTCGGCAACATGGTTATTCAGTGAATTGGGACTGCGAGATCCTGCCTTACAGTTTATTGGTTTTACTCGGGCTATTGTGCATGGGATTTGCTTCTATAGCTGCTACGTTCCCCCGAGATATTCCTTATTCGAGTTTGAACGAATTGTTCACAATATTGATTCTGATGCATGCTCAAGGAGTCCGGTAATTATTGCCGGCGACTTCAATGCATGGGCGCTAGAATGGGGCTGCCCATGCACAAATTCTGGGGTCAGATACTATTTGATTCACTTTCTACACTTAACGTGATTCTGTTGAACAACGGAAATGAGCACACTTTCTCAAGAGGCGAATCGGGATCAATTATTAATGTTGCCTTTGCTAGTGCTAGTAACATGGGCAGAATAGGATGGAGTTTGCCCGGAATATACACACAAAGCGATCACAATGCTATATTGACTGATATCAGGGAGGAATTGCACGAAGATGCAATGATAATACACACGGAACGAATTTCGGGATGGAGAACGGACAGCCTTGATAGGAAATTATTTGGAGTAGCGATGGAAAATATAAGGTAACAAGGGCAGCCTGAAACAACGGCTGCGCATTTTATAAGTAGGGTATCTGAGTCATGCCATACGAGTGCGAACAAGCGACCGGTATATTGGTAAAACGGAGAAATTCCCAACTACGGCAAATCCTTGAAGATTGCGATCAGCAGAAGTAAGAGGGCATGTTTTTTACAGATTTATGAAGAGCTGGAAAACGGTCTATGGTATCTGGCTTATAAGCTGGTAACAAAAAAACTAGTGTCTCAGTCCTTCACCACCTAATGATGCTGAAGTACTAAGGCACATAGTGGATTACCAAGGTGTGACATCTTAGCACACGGCATAATCCGTGTGTTTCTTCCCAATGTTGGACCACTTACTTTAGATTCTTAAATTTCTTGTACACACTAGCGCCTATCTGATTATAAGTAATAACGTAATAATGCATATTCAGCACCGAAATGAAGACAGGCATTCCAAAACACACTCCGGTTTATGCATACGTATTGCTACGTTGCTCCATCAAATTCAGTTATGTATTTTTACTGTGTTTTAAAGAGAACAAAAAAAAGTATTTTATTTTGTTACTATGCACTATTAAACTTCTTCATATTAAATATTGTTTATTTTTGAAACAATTAAGATATTTTTAAACGGTTTGGTGTGTTGATGTTTGACCAATAAATGTTCAATATAAAGCAATAAAAAAATTTTTTCTTAATGTCACAGAACCGATCACGTCGTTATCATCGTGGTTATATAATTTTTCTCTGTGTGCAGATTCATGTTTTTTGAGCACAGAATATAATACAAATTTCAAACTGTTGGTTATGGACAGACAATCGTATTCATAAATAATATCAAATACATTTGTACACACAATGTTCATGTAGTTGCAACAGATATTTGTATGCGTAAAAGTATTTGTATGTATTCCATGTATCTATTTTTAATGTACATACTTATTGGATCGGAATTTATTATGTGGTAATCACAATTAGATACATATTTGTATAAATATGTAGAAGCTTTTGTATGCACATACAAACACATGTACAAATATTTATTTAATTACTATTTAAGCGTACATGAAAATCCTTGTTTAGATGTGGTTGAAATATTTGTTGGTTAATTGTAGCATGACCTGAAATCTATTTTATGTCAAAATCGCCACTGACCTTTAATTTAGAATTAAAAAAATTTAAATCATATTGTGCTCAGTTTTGTAAAAAATTAAAATAAATAGTTTATAAATACAAATTAGGTTGTTAATTCAATGAGAATTTTGGTTAAATTTCTGAAATAATTAATTATACAATTGCTTCAATGGATTGTATTTAAACAGAATAATTCAGATTTTATAAACTATTATTTATCGAATGGGATGGAGAAGGATCCCATTCTTACTTTGTTTACAAAATTTAAACAACATTTATTTATCCCGATATTTCGCTACACCTTTGTGTGCCATAGAAAAGCAAATCGAATAATTACAAATAAATATGAGAATATTAGAGAAATGATTTTTTTCAATACTGCAGTTATTAATAATACTCTATTAAGAGCTTTTCATTTTGTAAGATTTTTAAGATGCAAAACAAAAGAATATAAAATAAGATCCTTATACACACACATGCTACAGTAAACTAATCATCTAAGTAGAGGTGCCAAAAAGGACTTTAAAATCCTGGGAAATCAAAATTTTTAATAAACCCTTAGAATATGCCGAAAATGAAATGGTTGATCAGCGCGATTTGAATGTACAGAGATAGCTAAGAGAGTATGTAGCTTAAAAGCTGAAACAAAAGAAACAGTAAACAAAAATAACTGATTTTTGCATACTTTTCATTTCTCATCAATTCATTTATTTTTAAATCCATTAAATATTAGATAAAGATCTTAACTTAGTAACTTTTAAGTTGTTGGGGAAAAAAGGAAATTCAATGCGATTCGCATATACAAACAATTTTACAAAAGTAAAGTGGCAATGTTTTTTTAATAATTCATATTATTGCGAGTTCACTCTAGGTACACTCATTTATTCTTTTTTTGGGATTTTCTCAGAAGCAGCTTTTAATTAAGATGTCAAGCAAAATATTTAAAATGTCCAAAAGGAGGGTCTTTATTTAAGTTAGGATCTAATGAAATTAAGACTTGAAGGTAATTTCAGGCATTTGCTGCTGAGGCGAATAAGTATGATGAAATCTAAAAGTCCATATGTAACACACTCTTCGCGATAAATCCGCATTTGGTGCTACGGGATACAATTATGGGGCACTGCTTCCGCCTCAAACATAGAAAAAATTCAACGTCGTCAAAACAAAATTCTAAGAGTGATAACAGGGAGAAGCCCTGGTATATTAAAAACAGCAACATCCACATCTACAAGTTCCACTAGGTTAATTTGAAATCCTAGACTATGTGGACAAGTATTTAAATAAGCTGGAAACACATCCAAGTCCGCTAGCTCGAAAGATCTTGCAGCATAGAGGACACACTCGTTTGAAGAAGAGGGATACTATGGAGCTTAGATGAAACCATTGGAATTAATTAACTTTATTTGATAACTTAAATTTTAGTCTGGCACTGGCTGGATTAATATTAACCATTTAGTTTTAAGATTTGAATACTAACAATAAGTTCACGAAGGTGAAGATCCAAAAATAAAAATGTGATAAAAAAAAATCCGCATTTATTTCGGATGTAATACTTCTAATGTTGATTATCTAGTGCTTAGTTATTTGCCTTGTCGGCGTAGACAAGCGATTTTACATGTCATAAGAGAAAATGATCTGATGAAATCACAAACTTGCTGTCCTTTTTATGTTATGTTAATAGGTCAATATAAATAGGAAACAAAACAATTTCGACGCAAGGACTGTTATCAAACCTAAAATTCATAATTCACTAACTTATGTTGCTCTTTTATCTGAAAGATTGGAAAAATCTCAAATGTTTGACAATAAAAGATATATAATGGCCAACAAAATGTATAATACATTAGGTAGATTATCTAGTAAAACAATATATAAATTAAATAAATAGGAAAGGTCTGATTTAGTTTACAAAATACCATGTAGTGGTAATAATAATGAAAACTGTGATAATGTTTATGTAGGTACAACAAAAAATAAACTTAAAACTAGGTTAGCTGGACATAAGTCTGATCAAAAAAACAGGAACACTACAACTGCACAGCTAACTGCATTATCTTTACACTGCACTAATTCTAATCATTATCCCGATTTTGAAAATACGACAATTTTAAATATAGAAAATAATTACAGACGTAGATATTTATTAGAAATGTTACAGATCATAAAAGTACCATCTACACAAAGGATTAATTATAAAACAGATACAACTAATGTTGCACAAAATTATAGGCTATTAGTTAATAGGATCTAGAATATGTCATTTAGCCAGTTTGTTGTAATGTTATACATATATTATTTATGTATTTTTGTTTGTATAAAATTTAAAATGTAGACAAAACTATTTCTGTATTATAGTCAAGGCATATTTATTCATCAGGTAATTGCAGTTCGGAGAGAATTTTTTTGTTTATATTTTTCATATATGAAGTTTAGCATTTAAAATAAATTAGAAAAGAGAGAAAATTGTTTTTTATTTATGCATTTTGACAGCTGAAATTTAAAATAAGTGTTGAAAAAAATAATCCGCTGACGAATCAAGAGTACTTGATTATAGTAAATATATGTATTTCAAATTTTGTTTGTATATACATATATTGAATGTAGACAAAAATATTTTTCCTGCCTTTTTAAAAAAAAAATTTTTTAAATGTTGACAAAAATATTTTTATTTTTTGATATACACATGTATTTTCATTTTTGTTTGTATATTTTAGTATACTTTAATAATAAATTTCCCGCCTTTTTTGAAAAAAAAAATATAAATAATTTTCATATTGTTATTTGTTCTTATCTGTTTATAGCAGGGACCGAAAATAACAGTTATTTTGAAATTTTAAAACAAAAAAAGCATATAGAAGTAAATGTCGGTAAACGGATTCAAGTATACCATATTGATCCTTATGCATTAGTCTATGATAAAATATGTTGCTTTTTGAAATTTTGATTTTTTTCTTTTTCGAGCAAAAATAAAAGTTATTTTTTCATTTTTATTTTTTCGATCAAAAATAAAAGTTATTTTTTGCTTTTTATTTTTTTGAGCAAAAACAAAAGTTATTTTTTGATTTTTATTTTTTTGAGCAAAAACAAAAGTTATTTTTTGATATTTATTTTTTTGAGCAAAAACAAAAGTTATTTTTTGATATTTATTTTTTTGAGCAAAAATAAAAGTTATTTTTTGCTTTTTATTTTTTTGAGCAAAAACAAAAGTTATTTTTTGATATTTATTTTTTTGATCAAAAAGTATAAGTTATTTTTTGACTTTTATTTTTTTGATCAAAAATATAAGTTATTTTTTGATTTTTATTTTTTTGAGCAAAAACAAAAGTTACTTTTTGATTTTTATTTTTTTGAGCAAAAACAAAAGTTATTTTTTGATATTTATTTTTTTGATCAAAAAGTATAAGTTTTTTTTTGATTTTTATTTTTTCGAGCAAAAATAAAAGTTATTTTTTGATTTTTATTTTTTTGATCAAAAATATAAGTTATTTTTTGATTATTATTTTTTTTTTATCAAAAATAAAAGTTATTTTTTGATTTTTATTTTTTTTTATCAAAAATAAAAGTTATTTTTTGATTTTTATTTTTTTGATCAAAAAGTATAAGTTTTTTTTGATTTTTATTTTTTTGAGCAAAAACAAAATTATTTTTTGATTTTTATTTTTTTTTTTATCAAAAATAAAAGTTATTTTTTGATTTTTATTTTTTCGTGCAAAAATAAAAGTTATTTTTTGATTTTTATTTTTTTGATCAAAAATAAAAGTTATTTTTTGATTATTATTTTTTTGAGCAAAAACAAAAGTTATTTTTTGATTTTTATTTTTTTGAGCAAAAACAAAAGTTATTTTTTGATATTTATTTTTTTGATCAAAAAGTAAAAGTTTTTTTTTGATTTTTATTTTTTCGAGCAAAAATAAAAGTTATTTTTTGATTTTTATTTTTTTGATCAAAAATATAAGTTATTTATTGATTATTATTTTTTTTTTATCAAAAATAAAAGTTATTTTTTGATTTTTATTTTTTTGAGCAAAAACAAAAGTTATTTTTTGATATTTATTTTTTTGATCAAAAAGTATAAGTTTTTTTTTGATTTTTATTTTTTCGATAAAAAATAAGTTATTTTTTGATTTTTATTTTTTTGATCAAAAATAAAAGTTATTTTTTGATTATTATTTTTTTGAGCAAAAACAAAAGTTATTTTTTGATTTTTATTTTTTTGAGCAAAAACAAAAGTTATTTTTTGATATTTATTTTTTGATCAAAAAGTATAAGTTTTTTTTTTGATTTTTATTTTTTCGAGCAAAAATAAAAGTTATTTTTTGATTTTTATTTTTTTGATCAAAAATAAAAGTTATTTTTTGATTATTATTTTTTTGAGCAAAAACAAAAGTTATTTTTTGATTTTTATTTTTTTGAGCAAAAACAAAAGTTATTTTTTGATATTTATTTTTTTGATCAAAAAGTATAAGTTTTTTTTTGATTTTTATTTTTTCGAGCAAAAATAAAAGTTATTTTTTGATTTTTATTTTTTTGATCAAAAATATAAGTTATTTATTGATTATTATTTTTTTTTTATCAAAAATAAAAGTTATTTTTTGATTTTTATTTTTTTGAGCAAAAACAAAAGTTATTTTTTGATATTTATTTTTTTGATCAAAAAGTATAAGTTTTTTTTTGATTTTTATTTTTTCGAGCAAAAATAAAAGTTATTTTTTGATTTTTATTTTTTTGATCAAAAATAAAAGTTATTTTTTGATTATTATTTTTTTGAGCAAAAACAAAAGTTATTTTTTGATTTTTATTTTTTTGAGCAAAAACAAAAGTTATTTTTTGATATTTATTTTTTGATCAAAAAGTATAAGTTTTTTTTTTGATTTTTATTTTTTCGAGCAAAAATAAAAGTTATTTTTTGATTTTTATTTTTTTGATCAAAAATATAAGTTATTTATTGATTATTATTTTTTTTTTATCAAAAATAAAAGTTATTTTTTGATTTTTATTTTTTTTATCAAAAATAAAAGTTATTTTTTGATTTTTATTTTTTTGATCAAAAAGTATAAGTTTTTTTTTGATTTTTATTTTTTTGAGCAAAAACAAAAGTTATTTTTTGATTTTTATTTTTTTTTGATCAAAAATAAAAGTTATTTTTTGATTTTTATTTTTTCGAGCAAAAATAAAAGTTATTTTTTGATTTTTATTTTTTTGATCAAAACTAAAAGTTATTTTTTGATTATTATTTTTTTGAGCAAAAACAAAAGTTATTTTTTGATTTTTATTTTTTTGAGCAAAAACAAAAGTTATTTTTTGATATTTATTTTTTGATCAAAAAGTATAAGTTTTTTTTTTGATTTTTATTTTTTCGAGCAAAAATAAAAGTTATTTTTTGATATTTATTTTTTTTATCAAAAATAAAAGTTATTTTTTGATTTTTATTTTTTCGAGCAAAAATAAAAGTTATTTTTTGATATTTATTTTTTTGATCAAAAAGTATAAGTTTTTTTTTGATTTTTATTTTTTCGAGCAAAAATAAAAGTTATTTTTTGATATTTATTTTTTTTATCAAAAATAAAAGTTATTTTTTGATTTTTATTTTTTTGAGCAAAAACAAAAGTTATTTTTTGATATTTATTTTTTGATCAAAAAGTATAAGTTTTTTTTTTGATTTTTATTTTTTCGAGCAAAAACAAAAGTTATTTTTTGATTTTTATTTTTTTGATCAAAAATAAAAGTTATTTTTTGATTTTTATTTTTTTGAGCAAAAACAAAAGTTATTTTTTGATTTTTATTTTTTTGATCAAAAATAAAAGTTATTTTTTGATTTTTATTTTTTTGAGCAAAAACAAAAGTTATTTTTTGATATTTATTTTTTGATCAAAAAGAATAAGTTTTTTTTTTGATTTTTATTTTTTCGAGCAAAAACAAAAGTTATTTTTTGATTTTTATTTTTTTGAGCAAAAATAAAAGTTATTTTTTGATTTTTTTTTTTTTGAGCAAAAACAAAAGTTATTTTTTGATTTTTATTTTTTTGATCAAAAATAAAAGTTATTTTTTGATTATTATTTTTTTTTTATCAAAAATAAAAGTTTTTTTTTGAATTTTATTTTTTCGAGCAAAAATAAAAGTTATTTTTTGATTTTTATTTTTTTGATCAAAAATAAAAGTTATTTTTTGATTATTATTTTTTTGAGCAAAAACAAAAGTTATTTTTTGATTTTTATTTTTTTGAGCAAAAACAAAAGTTATTTTTTGATATTTATTTTTTGATCAAAAAGTATAAGTTTTTTTTTTGATTTTTATTTTTTCGAGCAAAAATAAAAGTTATTTTTTGATATTTATTTTTTTTATCAAAAATAAAAGTTATCTTTTGATTTTTATTTTTTTGAGCAAAAACAAAAGTTATTTTTTGATATTTATTTTTTTGATCAAAAAGTATAAGTTTTTTTTTGATTTTTATTTTTTCGAGCACAAATAAAAGTTATTTTTTGATTTTTATTTTTTTGATCAAAAATAAAAGTTATTTTTTGATTATTATTTTTTTGAGCAAAAACAAAAGTTATTTTTTGATTTTTATTTTTTTGAGCAAAAACAAAAGTTATTTTTTGATATTTATTTTTTGATCAAAAAGTATAAGTTTTTTTTTTGATTTTTATTTTTTCGAGCAAAAATAAAAGTTATTTTTTGATATTTATTTTTTTTATCAAAAATAAAAGTTATTTTTTGATTTTTATTTTTTTGAGCAAAAACAAAAGTTATTTTTTGATTTTTATTTTTTTGATCAAAAATAAAAGTTATTTTTTGATTATTATTTTTTTTTATCAAAAATAAAAGTTTTTTTTTGATTTTTATTTTTTCGAGCAAAAATAAAAGTTATTTTTTGATTTTTATTTTTTTGATCAAAAATAAAAATTATTTTTTGATTATTATTTTTTTGAGCAAAAACAAAAGTTATTTTTTGATTTTTATTTTTTTGAGCAAAAACAAAAGTTATTTTTTGATATTTATTTTTTGATCAAAAAGTATAAGTTTTTTTTTTGATTTTTATTTTTTCGAGCAAAAATAAAAGTTATTTTTTGATATTTATTTTTTTTATCAAAAATAAAAGTTATTTTTTGATTTTTATTTTTTTGAGCAAAAACAAAAGTTATTTTTTGATATTTATTTTTTGATCAAAAAGTATAAGTTTTTTTTTTGATTTTTATTTTTTCGAGCAAAAATAAGTTATTTTTTGATTTTTATTTTTTCGAGCAAAAATAAAAGTTATTTTTTGATATTTATTTTTTTGATCAAAAAGTATAAGTTTTTTTTTGATTTTTATTTTTTCGAGCAAAAATAAAAGTTATTTTTTGATATTTATTTTTTGTATCAAAAATAAAAGTTATTTTTTGATTTTTATTTTTTCGAGCAAAAATAAAAGTTATTTTTTGATATTTATTTTTTTTATCAAAAATAAAAGTTATTTTTTGATTTTTATTTTTTTGAGCAAAAACAAAAGTTATTTTTTGATATATATTTTTTGATCAAAAAGTATAAGTTTTTTTTTTGATTTTTATTTTTTCGAGCAAAAATAAGTTATTTTTTGATCTTTATTTTTTTGATCAAATATATAAGTTATTTATTGATTATTATTTTTTTTTTATCAAAAATAAAAGTTATTTTTTGATTTTTATTTTTTTTTATCAAAAATAAAAGTTATTTTTTGATTTTTATTTTTTTGATCAAAAAGTATAAGTTTTTTTTTGATTTTTATTTTTTTGAGCAAAAACAAAAGTTATTTTTTGATTTTTATTTTTTTTTTTATCAAAAATAAAAGTTATTTTTTGATTTTTATTTTTTCGAGCAAAAATAAAAGTTATTTTTTGATTTTTATTTTTTTGATCAAACATAAAAGTTATTTTTTGATTATTATTTTTTTGAGCAAAAACAAAAGTTATTTTTTGATTTTTATTTTTTTGAGCAAAAACAAAAGTTATTTTTTGATATTTATTTTTTGATCAAAAAGTATAAGTTTTTTTTTGATTTTTATTTTTTCGAGCAAAAATAAAAGTTATTTTTTAATTTTTATTTTTTTGATCAAAAAGTATAAGTTTTTTTTTGATTTTTATTTTTTCGAGCAAAAATAAAAGTTATTTATTGATTATTATTTTTTTTTTTATCAAAAATAAAAGTTATTTTTTGATTTTTATTTTTTTGATCAAAAAGTATAAGTTTTTTTTTGATTTTTATTTTTTTGATCAAAAATATAAGTTATTTATTGATTATTATTTTTTTTTTTATCAAAAATAAAAGTTATTTTTTGATTTTTATTTTTTTTTTATCAAAAATAAAAGTTATTTTTTGATTTTTATTTTTTTGATCAAAAAGTATAAGTTTTTTTTTGATTTTTATTTTTTCGAGCAAAAATAAAAGTTATTTTTTGATATTTATTTTTTTGATCAAAAAGTATAAGTTTTTTTTTGATTTTTATTTTTTCAAGCAAAAATAAAAGTTATTTTTTGATATTTATTTTTTTGATCAAAAAGTATAAGTTTTTTTTTGATTTTTATTTTTTCGAGCAAAAATAAAAGTTATTTTTTGATTTTTATTTTTTTGATCAAAAAGTATAAGTTTTTTTTGATTTTTATTTTTTCGAGCAAAAATAAAAGTTATTTTTTGATATTTTTTTTTTTTTATCAAAAATAAAAGTTATTTTTTGATTTTTATTTTTTCGAGCAAAAATAAAAGTTATTTTTTGATATTTATTTTTTTGATCAAAAAGTATAAGTTTTTTTTTGATTTTTATTTTTTCGAGCAAAAATAAAAGTTATTTTTTGATATTTATTTTTTTTATCAAAAATAAAAGTTATTTTTTGATTTTTATTTTTTCGAGCAAAAATAAAAGTTATTTTTTGATATTTATTTTTTTGATCAAAAAGTATAAGTTTTTTTTTGATTTTTATTTTTTCGAGCAAAAATAAAAGTTATTTTTTGATTTTTATTTTTTTGATCAAAAAGTATAAGTTTTTTTTTGATTTTTATTTTTTCGAGCAAAAATAAAAGTTATTTTTTGATATTTATTTTTTTTATCAAAAATAAAAGTTATTTTTTGATTTTTATTTTTTCGAGCAAAAATAAAAGTTATTTTTTGATTTTTATTTTTTTTGATCAAAAATAAAAGTTATTTTTTGATTTTTATTTTTTCGAGCAAAAATAAAAGTTATTTTTTGATATTTATTTTTTTGATCAAAAAGTATAAGTTTTTTTTTGATTTTTATTTTTTCGAGCAAAAATAAAAGTTATTTTTTGATATTTATTTTTTTGATCAAAAAGTATGTTTTTTTTGATTTTTATTTTTTCGAGCAAAAATAAAAGTTATTTTTTGATATTTATTTTTTTGATCAAAAAGTATAAGTTTTTTTTTGATTTTTATTTTTTCGAGCAAAAATAAAAGTTATTTTTTGATATTTATTTTTTTTATCAAAAATAAAAGTTATTTTTTGATTTTTATTTTTTCGAGCAAAAATAAAAGTTATTTTTTGATATTTATTTTTTTGATCAAAAAGTAAAGTTTTTTTTTGATTTTTATTTTTTCGAGCAAAAATAAAAGTTATTTTTTGATATTTATTTTTTTATCAAAAATAAAAGTTATTTTTTGATTTTTATTTTTTCGAGCAAAAATAAAAGTTATTTTTTGATATTTATTTTTTTGATCAAAAAGTATAAGTTTTTTTTTGATTTTTATTTTTTCGAGCAAAAATAAAAGTTATTTTTTGATTTTTATTTTTTTGATCAAAAAGTATAAGTTTTTTTTTGATTTTTATTTTTTCGAGCAAAAATAAAAGTTATTTTTTGATATTTATTTTTTTTATCAAAAATAAAAGTTATTTTTTGATTTTTATTTTTTCGAGCAAAAATAAAAGTTATTTTTTGATTTTTATTTTTTTAATCAAAAAGTATAAGTTTTTTTTTTGATTTTTATTTTTTCGAGCAAAAATAAAAGTTATTTTTTGATATTTATTTTTTTGATCAAAAAGTATAAGTTTTTTTTTGATTTTTATTTTTTCGAGCAAAAATAAAAGTTATTTTTTGATTTTTATTTTTTTGATCAAAAATAAAAGTTATTTTTTGATTATTATTTTTTTGAGCAAAAACAAAAGTTATTTTTTGATTTTTATTTTTTTGAGCAAAAACAAAAGTTATTTTTTGATTTTTATTTTTTTGATCAAAAATAAAAGTTATTTTTTGATTTTTATTTTTTTGAGCAAAAACAAAAGTTATTTTTTGATTTTTATTTTTTTTTTATCAAAAATAAAAGTTATTTTTTGATTTTTATTTTTTTTTATCAAAAATAAAAGTTATTTTTTGATTTTTATTTTTTTTTATCAAAAATAAAAGTTATTTTTTGATTTTTATTTTTTTGATCAAAAATAAAAGTTATTTTTTGCTTTTTATTTTTTTGATCAAAAATAAAAGTTTTTTTTTGATTTTTATTTTTTCGAGCAAAAATAAAAGTTATTTTTTGATTTTTATTTTTTTGATCAAAAATATAAGTTATTAATTGATTATTATTTTTTTGAGCAAAAACAAAAGTTATTTTTTGATTTTTATTTTTTTGAGCAAAAACAAGTTATTTTTTGATTTTTATTTTTTTTTTATCAAAAATAAAAGTTATTTTTTGATTTTTATTTTTTTGTATCAAAAATAAAAGTTATTTTTTGATTTTTATTTTTTTGATCAAAAATAAAAGTTATTTTTTGATTATTATTTTTTTGAGCAAAAACAAAAGTTATTTTTTGATTTTTATTTTTTTGAGCAAAAACAAAAGTTATTTTTTGATTTTTATTTTTTTTTTATCAAAAATAAAAGTTATTTTTTGATTTTTATTTTTTCGAGCAAAAATAAAAGTTATTTTTTGATTTTTATTTTTTTGATCAAAAATAAAAGTTATTTTCTGATTTTTATTTTTTTGAGCAAAAACAAAAGTTATTTTTTGATATTTATTTTTTTGATCAAAAAGTATAAGTTTTTTTTTGATTTTTATTTTTTCGAGCAAAAATAAGTTATTTTTTGATTTTTATTTTTTTGATCAAAAATAAAAGTTATTTTTTGATTATTATTTTTTTGAGCAAAAACAAAAGTTATTTTTTGATTTTTATTTTTTTGAGCAAAAACAAAAGTTATTTTTTGATTTTTATTTTTTTTATCAAAAATAAAAGTTATTTTTTGATTTTTATTTTTTCGAGCAAAAATAAAAGTTATTTTTTGATTTTTATTTTTTTGATCAAAAATAAAAGTTATTTTTTGATTTTTATTTTTTTGAGCAAAAACAAAAGTTATTTTTTGATATTTATTTTTTTGATCAAAAAGTATAAGTTTTTTTTTGATTTTTATTTTTTCGAGCAAAAATAAAAGTTATTTTTTGATTTTTATTTTTTTGATCAAAAATATAAGTTATTTATTGATTATTATTTTTTTGAGCAAAAACAAAAGTTATTTTTTGATTTTTATTTTTTTGAGCAAAAACAAGTTATTTTTTGATTTTTATTTTTTTTTTATCAAAAATAAAAGTTATTTTTTGATTTTATTTTTTTTTTATCAAAAATAAAAGTTATTTTTTGATTTTTATTTTTTTGATCAAAAATAAAAGTTATTTTTTGATTATTATTTTTTTGAGCAAAAACAAAAGTTATTTTTTGATTTTTATTTTTTTGAGCAAAAACAAAAGTTATTTTTTGATATTTATTTTTTGATCAAAAAGTATAAGTTTTTTTTTTGATTTTTATTTTTTCGAGCAAAAATAAGTTATTTTTTGATTTTTATTTTTTTGATCAAAAATATAAGTTATTTATTGATTATTATTTTTTTTTTATCAAAAATAAAAGTTATTTTTTGATTTTTATTTTTTTTTATCAAAAATAAAAGTTATTTTTTGATTTTTATTTTTTCGAGCAAAAATAAAAGTTATTTTTTGATATTTATTTTTTTTATCAAAAATAAAAGTTATTTTTTGATTTTTATTTTTTTGAGCAAAAACAAAAGTTATTTTTTGATTTTTATTTTTTTGATCAAAAATGAAAGTTATTTTTTGATTATTATTTTTTTTTATCAAAAATAAAAGTTTTTTTTTGATTTTTATTTTTTCGAGCAAAAATAAAAGTTATTTTTTGATTTTTATTTTTTTTTTATCAAAAATAAAAGTTTTTTTTTGATTTTTATTTTTTCGAGCAAAAATAAAAGTTATTTTTTGATATTTATTTTTTTTATCAAAAATACAAGTTATTTTTTGATTTTTATTTTTTTGAGCAAAAACAAAAGTTATTTTTTGATATTTATTTTTTGATCAAAAAGTATAAGTTTTTTTTTTGATTTTTATTTTTTCGAGCAAAAATAAGTTATTTTTTGATTTTTATTTTTTTGATCAAAAATATAAGTTATTTATTGATTATTATTTTTTTTTTATCAAAAATAAAAGTTATTTTTTGATTTTTATTTTTTTTTATCAAAAATAAAAGTTATTTTTTGATTTTTATTTTTTCGAGCAAAAATAAAAGTTATTTTTTGATATTTATTTTTTTTATCAAAAATAAAAGTTATTTTTTGATTTTTATTTTTTTGAGCAAAAACAAAAGTTATTTTTTGATTTTTATTTTTTTGATCAAAAATAAAAGTTATTTTTTGATTATTATTTTTTTTTATCAAAAATAAAAGTTTTTTTTTGATTTTTATTTTTTCGAGCAAAAATAAAAGTTATTTTTTGATTTTTATTTTTTTGATCAAAAATAAAAATTATTTTTTGATTATTATTTTTTTGAGCAAAAACAAAAGTTATTTTTTGATTTTTATTTTTTTGAGCAAAAACAAAAGTTATTTTTTGATATTTATTTTTTGATCAAAAAGTATAAGTTTTTTTTTTGATTTTTATTTTTTCGAGCAAAAATAAAAGTTATTTTTTGATATTTATTTTTTTTATCAAAAATAAAAGTTATTTTTTGATTTTTATTTTTTTGAGCAAAAACAAAAGTTATTTTTTGATATTTATTTTTTGATCAAAAAGTATAAGTTTTTTTTTTGATTTTTATTTTTTCGAGCAAAAATAAGTTATTTTTTGATTTTTATTTTTTTGATCAAAAATATAAGTTATTTATTGATTATTATTTTTTTTTTATCAAAAATAAAAGTTATTTTTTGATTTTTATTTTTTTTTATCAAAAATAAAAGTTATTTTTTGATTTTTATTTTTTTGATCAAAAAGTATAAGTTTTTTTTTGATTTTTATTTTTTTGAGCAAAAACAAAAGTTATTTTTTGATTTTTATTTTTTTTTTTTATCAAAAATAAAAGTTATTTTTTGATTTTTATTTTTTCGAGCAAAAATAAAAGTTATTTTTTGATTTTTATTTTTTTGATCAAACATAAAAGTTATTTTTTGATTATTATTTTTTTGAGCAAAAACAAAAGTTATTTTTTGATTTTTATTTTTTTGAGCAAAAACAAAAGTTATTTTTTGATATTTATTTTTTGATCAAAAAGTATAAGTTTTTTTTTGATTTTTATTTTTTCGAGCAAAAATAAAAGTTATTTTTTAATTTTTATTTTTTTGATCAAAAAGTATAAGTTTTTTTTTGATTTTTATTTTTTCGAGCAAAAATAAAAGTTATTTATTGATTATTATTTTTTTTTTTATCAAAAATAAAAGTTATTTTTTGATTTTTATTTTTTTGATCAAAAAGTATAAGTTTTTTTTTGATTTTTATTTTTTTGATCAAAAATATAAGTTATTTATTGATTATTATTTTTTTTTTTATCAAAAATAAAAGTTATTTTTTGATTTTTATTTTTTTTTATCAAAAATAAAAGTTATTTTTTGATTTTTATTTTTTTGATCAAAAAGTATAAGTTTTTTTTTGATTTTTATTTTTTCGAGCAAAAATAAAAGTTATTTTTTGATATTTATTTTTTTGATCAAAAAGTATAAGTTTTTTTTTGATTTTTATTTTTTCGAGCAAAAATAAAAGTTATTTTTTGATATTTATTTTTTTGATCAAAAAGTATAAGTTTTTTTTTGATTTTTATTTTTTCGAGCAAAAATAAAAGTTATTTTTTGATTTTTATTTTTTTGATCAAAAAGTATAAGTTTTTTTTGATTTTTATTTTTTCGAGCAAAAATAAAAGTTATTTTTTGATATTTTTTTTTTTTTTATCAAAAATAAAAGTTATTTTTTGATTTTTATTTTTCGAGCAAAAATAAAAGTTATTTTTTGATATTTATTTTTTTGATCAAAAAGTATAAGTTTTTTTTTGATTTTTATTTTTTCGAGCAAAAATAAAAGTTATTTTTTGATATTTATTTTTTTTATCAAAAATAAAAGTTATTTTGTGATTTTTATTTTTTCGAGCAAAAATAAAAGTTATTTTTTGATATTTATTTTTTTGATCAAAAAGTATAAGTTTTTTTTTGATTTTTATTTTTTCGAGCAAAAATAAAAGTTATTTTTTGATTTTTATTTTTTTGATCAAAAAGTATAAGTTTTTTTTTGATTTTTATTTTTTCGAGCAAAAATAAAAGTTATTTTTTGATATTTATTTTTTTGATCAAAAAGTATGTTTTTTTTGATTTTTATTTTTTCGAGCAAAAATAAAAGTTATTTTTTGATATTTATTTTTTTGATCAAAAAGTATAAGTTTTTTTTTGATTTTTATTTTTTCGAGCAAAAATAAAAGTTATTTTTTGATATTTTTTTTTTTTTTATCAAAAATAAAAGTTATTTTTTGATTTTTATTTTTTCGAGCAAAAATAAAAGTTATTTTTTGATATTTATTTTTTTGATCAAAAAGTATAAGTTTTTTTTTGATTTTTATTTTTTCGAGCAAAAATTAAAGTTATTTTTTGATATTTATTTTTTTTATCAAAAATAAAAGTTATTTTTTGATTTTTATTTTTTCGAGCAAAAATAAAAGTTATTTTTTGATTTTTATTTTTTTTGATCAAAAATAAAAGTTATTTTTTGATTTTTATTTTTTCGAGCAAAAATAAAAGTTATTTTTTGATATTTATTTTTTTGATCAAAAAGTATAAGTTTTTTTTTGATTTTTATTTTTTCGAGCAAAAATAAAAGTTATTTTTTGATATTTATTTTTTTGATCAAAAAGTATGTTTTTTTTGATTTTTATTTTTTCGAGCAAAAATAAAAGTTATTTTTTGATATTTATTTTTTTGATCAAAAAGTATAAGTTTTTTTTTGATTTTTATTTTTTCGAGCAAAAATAAAAGTTATTTTTTGATATTTATTTTTTTTATCAAAAATAAAAGTTATTTTTTGATTTTTATTTTTTCGAGCAAAAATAAAAGTTATTTTTTGATATTTATTTTTTTGATCAAAAAGTAAAGTTTTTTTTTGATTTTTATTTTTTCGAGCAAAAATAAAAGTTATTTTTTGATATTTATTTTTTTATCAAAAATAAAAGTTATTTTTTGATTTTTATTTTTTCGAGCAAAAATAAAAGTTATTTTTTGATATTTATTTTTTTGATCAAAAAGTATAAGTTTTTTTTTGATTTTTATTTTTTCGAGCAAAAATAAAAGTTATTTTTTGATTTTTATTTTTTTGATCAAAAAGTATAAGTTTTTTTTTGATTTTTATTTTTTCGAGCAAAAATAAAAGTTATTTTTTGATATTTATTTTTTTTATCAAAAATAAAAGTTATTTTTTGATTTTTATTTTTTCGAGCAAAAATAAAAGTTATTTTTTGATTTTTATTTTTTTAATCAAAAAGTATAAGTTTTTTTTTGATTTTTATTTTTTCGAGCAAAAATAAAAGTTATTTTTTGATATTTATTTTTTTGATCAAAAAGTATAAGTTTTTTTTTGATTTTTATTTTTTCGAGCAAAAATAAAAGTTATTTTTTGATTTTTATTTTTTTGATCAAAAATAAAAGTTATTTTTTGATTATTATTTTTTTGAGCAAAAACAAAAGTTATTTTTTGATTTTTATTTTTTTGAGCAAAAACAAAAGTTATTTTTTGATTTTTATTTTTTTGATCAAAAATAAAAGTTATTTTTTGATTTTTATTTTTTTGAGCAAAAACAAAAGTTATTTTTTGATTTTTATTTTTTTTTTATCAAAAATAAAAGTTATTTTTTGATTTTTATTTTTTTTTATCAAAAATAAAAGTTATTTTTTGATTTTTATTTTTTTTTATCAAAAATAAAAGTTATTTTTTGATTTTTATTTTTTTGATCAAAAATAAAAGTTATTTTTTGCTTTTTATTTTTTTGATCAAAAATAAAAGTTTTTTTTTGATTTTTATTTTTTCGAGCAAAAATAAAAGTTATTTTTTGATTTTTATTTTTTTGATCAAAAATATAAGTTATTAATTGATTATTATTTTTTTGAGCAAAAACAAAAGTTATTTTTTGATTTTTATTTTTTTGAGCAAAAACAAGTTATTTTTTGATTTTTATTTTTTTTTTATCAAAAATAAAAGTTATTTTTTGATTTTTATTTTTTTGTATCAAAAATAATTTATTTTTTGATTTTTATTTTTTTGATCAAAAATAAAAGTTATTTTTTGATTATTATTTTTTTGAGCAAAAACAAAAGTTATTTTTTGATTTTTATTTTTTTGAGCAAAAACAAAAGTTATTTTTTGATTTTTATTTTTTTTTTTTATCAAAAATAAAAGTTATTTTTTGATTTTTATTTTTTCGAGCAAAAATAAAAGTTATTTTTTGATTTTTATTTTTTTGATCAAAAATAAAAGTTATTTTCTGATTTTTATTTTTTTGAGCAAAAACAAAAGTTATTTTTTGATATTTATTTTTTTGATCAAAAAGTATAAGTTTTTTTTTGATTTTTATTTTTTCGAGCAAAAATAAGTTATTTTTTGATTTTTATTTTTTTGATCAAAAATAAAAGTTATTTTTTGATTATTATTTTTTTGAGCAAAAACAAAAGTTATTTTTTGATTTTTATTTTTTTGAGCAAAAACAAAAGTTATTTTTTGATTTTTATTTTTTTTATCAAAAATAAAAGTTATTTTTTGATTTTTATTTTTTCGAGCAAAAATAAAAGTTATTTTTTGATTTTTATTTTTTTGATCAAAAATAAAAGTTATTTTTTGATTTTTATTTTTTTGAGCAAAAACAAAAGTTATTTTTTGATATTTATTTTTTTGATCAAAAAGTATAAGTTTTTTTTTGATTTTTATTTTTTCGAGCAAAAATAAAAGTTATTTTTTGATTTTTATTTTTTTGATCAAAAATATAAGTTATTTATTGATTATTATTTTTTTGAGCAAAAACAAAAGTTATTTTTTGATTTTTATTTTTTTGAGCAAAAACAAGTTATTTTTTGATTTTTATTTTTTTTTTATCAAAAATAAAAGTTATTTTTTGATTTTTATTTTTTATCAAAAATAAAAGTTATTTTTTGATTTTTATTTTTTTGATCAAAAATAAAAGTTATTTTTTGATTATTATTTTTTTGAGCAAAAACAAAAGTTATTTTTTGATTTTTATTTTTTTGAGCAAAAACAAAAGTTATTTTTTGATTTTTATTTTTTTTTTTATCAAAACTAAAAGTTATTTTTTGATTTTTATTTTTTCGAGCAAAAATAAAAGTTATTTTTTGATTTTTATTTTTTTGATCAAAAATAAAAGTTATTTTTTGATTTTTATTTTTTTTTTATCAAAAATAAAAGTTATTTTTTGATTTTTATTTTTTTGATCAAAAATAAAAGTTATTTTTTGATTTTTATTTTTTTTTTATCAAAAATAAAAGTTATTTTTTGATTTTTATTTTTTCGAGCAAAAATAAAAGTTATTTTTTGATTTTTATTTTTTTGATCAAAAATAAAAGTTATTTTTTGATTATTATTTTTTTGAGCAAAAACAAAAGTTATTTTTTGATTTTTATTTTTTTGAGCAAAAACAAAAGTTATTTTTTGATTTTTATTTTTTTTTTATCAAAAATAAAAGTTATTTTTTGATTTTTATTTTTTCGAGCAAAAATAAAAGTTATTTTTTGATTTTTATTTTTTTTTATCAAAAATAAAAGTTATTTTTTGATTTTTATTTTTTCGAGCAAAAATAAAAGTTATTTTTTGATTTTTATTTTTTTGATCAAAAATAAAAGTTATTTTTTGATTTTTATTTTTTTGATCAAAAATAAAAGTTATTTTTTAATTTTTATTTTTTCGAGCAAAAATAAAAGTTATTTTTTAATTATTATTTTTTCGAGCCAATATCAAGTATATTTTAAACATCAGAATTTAGTTTTACTATCATGAAAGCTTCCAAATTGTCCACTGACAAACTGTACCGCAACTCTCCTAGAACCAGTTGGAGGGCTGAAAAGGATCTCTCTACAGTAACTTGTGTCGCAGGTAGAGAATGCACAACAAAATTCAGTCTATGTAGCCAGGGAAGTACATATTTCTTACTGTTGTTTTAAAAACTTTTCAGCAATCATGTAGGATGATTTACTAAATACCTGCACAATTTCGTAAATCAAGCAAACCACCGCCCACCATTGATATAGAATACATAGTATACGAAAATGTGATCATCATGGGGATTTTTTATGCACATTAACATGTAACATGTACATTTCGTTAGAAAATAACTTTTATTTTTGCTCAAAAAAATAAACATCAAAAGTAACTTTTATTTTTGATCAAAAAAATAAAAATCAAAAAATTACTTTTATTCTTGCTCGAAAAAATTAACAACAAAAAATAACTGTTATCATCTGATTTTTATGAAAAAAAGGAATAATTGTTACGGTCCCTGGTTTATAGTACTTTCCCTGAAGAAGCTTCCCAATGTGGCAGCGAAATATTGGAAAATAAAATTGATTTTATAAGAAATTGATCTCAAGCTTAATATAAAAAACAAGTAAGAGCACTATATTCGGCTGTGCCGAATCTTTCATACCCACCACCAATTTTGTGTACATTTAAAGCACAATATTTATTATTTTGTTAATCGCTATAAATAGAATAATCTCTTTATAATAATATATGTATCACTTTCTTTGTAGAGGGTGGTTAAATTTTAAGGGCCCATGTTTAAGGTGAACCACATGTAACCTTCAACTATTTTCTTGTATTTCATTTGACATTTCTCAATCTCAGACTAACTCAATTTGAACCGTGGAAAGATACGCAATCGAGCAACACTTTTAAATATTAATGATTTTTATAAAAATGGGCGTTCAAATCAAAATTAATTTTGTGCACTTCGTGATTCTTTTGGTCAACATAATCGTTCGAATTCGACCACAATCGTGAGAATTGTAAAAAATATTTAAATGTCTGCAAAGCAGGTCTGTATGAAATGTGAAAACATCTGTGAATGTCATCTTAGTTCGTTGAATGGGAAATATTGCTGTTTTTCACGATAACGTGGCAAGAGCAAGCAACCTTGACTCATCATCGTGCCCAACAATCGAGCATCAACAGTGTCATTGAAAATTTGGACTATCGGATCGTGGTGTGCCGCCTAGGTTGGGGGGCAATCTGGCCGATATTTTGTTCCATACATAATTGAAGCATACAAATATTATCATTATAAAAATAAATGATAATAATTTCATAATAATTTTATTCAAAATCAACATAGTCCCTTAAAATTAAACCACCCATTATAACTTCGGTATGCTAGTAAAATGTTTTCGTAAATTTAGTCTTTCAATGAAAGTGGCCGTTAAAATACGCGTGTCAATAAAGTTTCTGCTAATAAATATAACTTAGATATTTCAATATAGTCCTTTAGTATTCCAAAATCTTTATTCATAGAGAATTTACATGAATTTAAGAGGAAGAAAGTGAAATTTTAAGGGCCACAGGGTGATTTAAAATATACATTCTCTGCATTTTTCTAAAACGGGAAATTTATTAGTAAGATTTTGATTTTTAAACTTCTATAACATTTTGCTTTTAAAAGATTTTGAAACGAAATAAGTTTTGTATAATTTTAAAATTTGTTAGCCATTAGTACATGAAAATAAATTGTTTATAATGTTTAGAGATGATTTTTTTTGACTTAGGTCAAATTTTCATAAATTCCCATTTTTAATAGAGCATAACTTCAGGAGAACATAAGCATAAGTTGTTAGCATGCCATCTAGTAGTTGGTAGTAGAGTCATCTATCTTATCATCTTTATCTTATATTTAGCTACAGTACAATAAATGTCGCAGTGTAAGATGAATAAATGCTAATATATATGACTAATATATTTTTATAAAATTTTAAGGAAAAAAGTGTGCGTGGCACATCTATTTTCCGTTATAACGAAGACTTTGACCAAAAAGCCATGTTTGCAAAATTTCAGAATTTGAAATATACACTGTGCGGTATAAATTTTCGTACATTTTTATGTATAACTCTTTTCCTAATTCATAGATTTAAGCGATTTTCAGGGAAAAATATTCTTTTGACTCGATAAATATATATTCGAAGTTTCATGACTCTACGTTTATGCGTTTAAACACAATTCAAAAGTGAAAGTGGGCGTTATAGTAGGCTTGTGAAAGTTGTTTTTGCTAATGAGTACAACTTAGGTGTTTCAATATAGTCCTTTATTATTCCAAAATCTTTATTAATAGAGAAATTATATGAATTTTAGGTAAAACGTTATATGGGAGGTGTGCGTAAAAAAGGGCGTGGCACCTTAATTTTTTGGCATAGTAATGAAATTGCCTAGGGGGATAGACGTAGCAAAATTTATCATCATACCTCTAATTTTAGCGGTTTAATGAGCTTTTAAATTTCATTAACGGTAGATAACGTGAAAAGTGGGCGTTATAGTAGGCGTGTCAAAGTTATTTTTGCGAATGAGTACAACTGAGGTGTTTCAATATAGGCCTTTATTATTCCAAAATCTTTATTAATAGAGAAATTATATGAATTTTAGTTAAAACGTTATATGGGAGGTGGGCGTAAAAGTGGGCGTGGCACATTGATTTACCGTTACAAGAAAGCGTGTCACTAAAAACCAAAGTGTGCAAAATTTCAGAGTCGTACATCAAATTTTGTTGCTTTTATGACGTTTTTGTTTTTAAATATACCAAAAAATACACTGTGCGGTATAAATTTTCGTACATTTTGATCGATAACTCCTCTCCTAATGCATAGATTTAGACAATTTTTGGGGGAAAATATTGTCTTTACTCAGGAAATATATATTCGAAGTTTTATGAGTCTACGTTAAGGCGTTTGGACAGAATTCCATTTTATTCGATGTTCGAAGGACACGGTTTTTTCGACCTACTCTTGCTTTTCGAGCTATAACTCTCTTCCTAATATTCCGATTTAGCCCATTTTCAATACCAAACAAACCTTGTCTATAAGAAAGATTCTGGCAAAATTTGAGCCCCCTAGCTTTTTCGGTGCGACCTCTATCGTGCTTTCAACAGACGGACAGACGGACAGACGGACAGACGGACAGACGGACAGACGGACGGACATAGCTAGATCGTCATAAAATCAAACCCCGATTCAGAATATATATACTTTATGGGGTCTAAAATGGATATTTCGATGTGTTACAAACGGAATGACAAAATGAATATACCCCCACCATTTTTTTGGTGGCGGGTATAAAAACAACTATTGGAAAAAAATGTAACAACATTTTTGATGATTTATTTACTGTTTTGTGTCACAAATATTATAAAATTAAATCTTAAACTAAAAAATTGAAAATGTCAAAACTGAATAGAAAAAATTATATAAAATACAGTTTAGTTGTCATATTTTTTTCATAAATGTTATTTTTTTATATAAAAGTAATTTTATCATTAATTTAGCTTGTCGGTCACCTCTAGTAAAATGTGTATTTAAATTAAAGAAAAAACAATTATACATATGTCCTTTAATATCCTTATTTTAATTAACGGGATGTTATAATACTTGCATTTAATGAGTGTCAACTTAAAAAGCAATTAAAGCATCGAACAAACTAGTATATGCCTATATATCGTCGTTGCTCTAACAAATTCAGTCATGTGATTTTTACTGAGTTTTCAGAAGAGCAAAAAAAGCATTTCATTTTCTTACATTTATCAAATTCACTTAATATCCTTTTGGATAGATTATAAATAAAATAAATGAAATGAAAAATGTTCTTACATCACAATATTAATCTTAAGCATACTGACTATTGTTTATTCTTGAACCAATCAAGTTATCCTTAAACGATTTGGTTGATAGATGTACGACCAATAATGGTTCAAATTGAGCAATAAAAACTTTTCTTAAAAATTGTCACAACCGTTTTCGTCAGAGCAGTGACGATATGTATGTCTGTCAGGGGTATAAGGAGGCATTTAAAAAAAAAATTGTATGAAAACTAAGAATTGAATTGTATTTAAAATTAAAGATAGTGCATATAAATTTCAAAGATATATAAAACATTTTAAAAATACACAGGGGGAGATATAATATAATATATTTATATTTCTATTCGAACTTTTCTATATATTAAATTGAAATGTTTATTATTTTTATATTGGCTTAAGTTCATTTATTCTATTATTTATTTTTTTATAATTCAAATTAAATTAAATTGCAATCATTTTTAGAAATATTCTTTTAAAATTATTTCCGATATTGGCCGAGTGGAATGCATTTTCGAAACCAGCTACGATTTCATTATCAGCACTCTTTATCGGTATACTACTATGTAATTTAAAATTCCTATTTATGTTACAATTGAATGAAATTTGAATTAGTGAATCATATTATTAATTTTCAAATTTGTTGAATTTTTACTTCACCTAATGAATGACTTTTTTTATTCAACATATTCATATTCTTTTATATTCGTAATACAGTTTCGTTATGCTTTCAATATCCATCCTTTGGCTGGAAATATTGAAAGCAAGGTTATATTTTTTTTTTTTTTTAATTTTCATTTCTATAAGTCCATCTAGGTGATAGACACTGAATATTGAACTCTTGAATGTCATTAACACCGTGTCATGTGTGTTATAATTATATATTAATATTTTTATCCGAACTTATATCTATCTATATATATAAAAGTAAAACTCTGTGTGTGTGTGTGTGTGTGTTAGCTATAGACTCTGAAACTGTAAAACCGATCGGGCTCAAACTTTGGTAAGTTGTTGAACACATACCAGGGAGTGTTTATGGGTGAAAAAAAGTGGGCGGGGCCACGCCCATAAAAAATTAGTTATCAGTTTTAGCTACTTGCACTTGACCGATTTTTCTGAAACTTTGCACCCATATCGAGCTGTCATGACTAAATAATTCCGTAATAAGAAAAGTGGGCGGGGCCACGCCCCTTAAAAAAGTTTTAATTTTGAGGTACTTGCACTTAACCGATTTTTCTGAAACTTTACACACATAGTTAGCTGTCGTGACTTTATATTTTCGTGATTAAGAAAGTGGGCGGGGCCACACCCATAAAAAATTAGTTATCAGTTTTAGCTACTTGCACTGGACCGAATTTTCTGAAAATTTGCAAACATACTGAGCTATCATGACTTTACACTTTCGTCATTAGAAAAGTGGGCAGTGCCACGCCCATTAAAAAAAGGTATCATTTTGAGGTACTTGCACTAGACCGATTTTTCTGAAACTTTGCACACATATTGAGTTGTCATGACTATACAGTTTCGTATTTAGAAAAGTAGGCAGTGCCACGCCCATAAAAAAAAGGTATCATTTTAAGTTAATTGCACTGGACCGATTTTTCTGACACTTTGCACACATATTGAGCTGTCATGACTATATATTTAGCGATTAGAAAAGTGGGCAGGGCTAGGTCCATTAAAAAAGTTTTTAGCCTTGCACTTGATTTTCGATTAAAATTTAGAATGCGATTAAAATTCATGAAGGGGCGTAGCAACGCGCGCCGGGCTTTTCTAGTATATTATATTATATATTTAATTTTAATGTGAATCAAAAAAAAATATATAATAGACTAAATAAAAATGATTCACATTAAAATTTAATATTTCAATAAACATTAAATTATTGTCATATTACTCGGAATTTAAAAACCTTATACAGTTTACCGAAAATCCTCCATTAAATATTTTAATTTTCCTTTCGCTTTCTTTTTGTCTACATATGCTTAAAATCGGACATGTCCTGGGATATCTTTTCTGTTCTTTAATTTTTAAGAGTCGAATTCCTTCTTTTAAGGCCGAAATTTTAATGGGCGCGTCACCTCTGTTTTCTGGTATTATACATATATAAATAGATTAAAAGAATCTTTGCGTTTGCAATCTTTGTAAATTTGTATCTATAACTCTTTATAATTTGAAAATTTTACGGGGATATACATACATACAAATATGTATACGTAACATCGTGATTATTATATCCATCATAAAATAAATCAGAAACTGCTGCAGACTGTCTGTAAGAGCTTTAAATAAATTCGTCAAATAATGTTTGGTGGGTATATAGAACATGTTTTAAAAATTTATATGCAAATGTTAACCATGCTAAATGTTATGCATGCTCATCCTCGTTAAACCTCAATGCATAATTAAATTTATTTATCGCACTTCAACATCCATAGCAAGTAAATGGATAAATTTCCGAAAATAAAGGATAATCGCATTATTGGTTGATTTAGGAATTGTGTATGGTTTTGCCATTTAAATTGACAATACCTTTATCACATTTAAATGACTTAAATATATTTTGACATCATTGCACATGCAGACACAGAGACATTGTATGTGGGAGCCACAGAGTATGTAGTGATTTGTAATTTTACCCTTCACAGTGAGTGTAAGGGTATATATAGGTTTGTCATTCCGTGTGAAATTTCTACAATTTTCATTTCTGACCCCATAAAGTATTTATTTTCTGAAAGCTTATGAATAGGGGAGTCGATTAAGCATTGTCAGTATGTCCGTGTTAATGTTGAAACTTTTTTAAGCCCCCAGACATTTTTAAGATTTTGTGTAAGCTACCAAAATATCAGAAATATTCGGGAGTAGATCAGTACTAAAAATCAGAAAAATCACTCTATAAGCAACAGAGATTTGATGAAAAACCTAGACCACCTCCTCATTTTAAACCAATACAAACTGGATGAACGTAGGTTCGAATTCCAGATAAGACGAAAAAAATTTTTTTTATTTATTTATTTAAATTTTTTATTATTTTTTATTTATTTTTTATTATGAAATATATCTATATGTATGAATGGTGATACAAACAATTGTTATTGCATGACTACACGTTGTGAAGGTTATATGAGATTCGGCACAGCCGAATATAGCAAGCACTCTTACTTGTTATTTAATAGGAAATGGCAACAAAAGAGATTTTTATTTTAACGCGTTTAACTGTGCGTGTGTATGGTGTTAAAAGTAAAAAATATCCAAATATTTAAAAAAAACCCAAACTAATTTCAGAAATTAAGTTTAATAAAAAAAGAAATATTTGCAACATGTCGCCTTTATATGCGAGTTAAAATCAGTTATTTATATAAAAAAAATATTTGACTATTAATTATTTTAATACATTGGAAATTTATTTATTATTATTATTACATAAGAAATTTATTTTTAATGTTTTTTTTTTCATAAATTTTGCAATTATAGTAAATTTTAAATTAAAATAATTACAAAAAAGAAAGCAATATTTGCAAAATAAAATCTTAATGGATATTTTTATGAAAAAAATATTTTTGTAATAAAATTGAAATTGAATTTCTGTTTATGGAAATAATATTGCCTTTTAAAAATTTTTTTTATTCATTGAAATTAATTTTTTATTATAAAACTAGCTAATACCCGGTGTGCTTCGCCATCCCAAATTTTAGAATTTAATTCATATGTCAGGTGCCACGCCCACTATTGTTAATGTACCTATTTCTTGCCTAAATGTTCATTTGGGTGTAAGTTGCTCTTGCAAAATTTTACTACTCTAATCGATATCGTTTTCCAAATATACGAATTTAAGTATTTAATTCATATGTTGGTGCCACCCCCACTATTGGTAATGTACCCATTTTTTCCATAAATGTTTATTTGAATTTCAAAGTTGCTTTTGCAAAATTTTAGTACTCTAATCGATATTGTTTTCCAGATATACGAATTTTAGTATTTAATTCATATGGTAGGTGCCACGCCCACTATTGATAATGCACCAATTTCTTGCCTAAATGTGCATTTGGGTGTCAAAGTTGCTCTTGCAAAATTCTAGTACTCTAATCGATATCGTTTTCCAAATATACGAAATTTAGTATTTAATTCATGTGGCCATGCCTACTATTGCAAGCCCGCCCTTTTTTTACATAAATGTTTGTGTCGATGTTAAAGTTTACCGTACTTAATTTGAAGACTCTAGCTGCATTAACTTTCGTGATATATAATATTTAATACTTATTCTTTAATAGGGCGTGGCACCCCGCCCACTTACACTTTCAAACCAAAGTATAGCCTTTAGTTCCTTACAGACATACAGAAATATTCTGTGAAAATTTCAAGGAAATCGGTCCAGCCGTTTAACCGTCTATAAAGCACAAACAAATATACAAACATATAAACATACAAACATACAAACACACATTGATTTTTATATATATAGATAGATTATATCTACTTTTTTTTATTTAAAAATAGAAAAGTACTCTATTTTAAAAAAAAAAATGTAGTAAAATATTTGCAAAAAATTTAATACAAAATTTTATTAGACCTACTCTACTCCAATAGAAGTAAAAGCAGGTTTGGGACAAATTTATTTCGTCTAAAGATGAAAGAGCGATGTCTAACTGTCTTTCTAAACTATAAACCTCCATTTCATAAATAAATCGCCTTATTTGCCAAAAACTTTTATTCAATTTGTGGAACGTAACTGAGTCAAAAGACCAATGTTTCCAGTTCATGGTGCTACAAAAAAGACCAACAATGATTAAACAAATTTTTTAAATTCCAGGGGAAATTTAAATTAGAAGACATTAGTTGTTAGCATGCATAGATTTTCCTTACCATATAAGGGGTGGTTAAATTTTAAGGGCCGATGTTGAATGTAAACCACGCCTAAATATCAAGTTTTTTTCTGCATTTCTTTTGACATTTCTAAACTTCAGACTAACTCAGTTTGAACCATGGAAAGATACACAATCGAGCAACGCGTCAAAGTTATTCAGGATTATTATGAAAATGGGCGTTCAAATCAAAATGCAAATCGCGCAATTTAATTGTTTAAGTGTGCGTATAATCGGAAAAATCATGCAAAAATCTGAGCAAACCTGGTCTGTAGGAAATGTGAAAACACTAGTGCATGCTTGTAGAGCTCGTCCTGCAGAAAGTTTTGTTGCTGTTCACGATAGTGTGGCTGAAGAGCTGTCTACCTCAACTCGTCAACTTGTCGTGCCCAACAATTGCACCTCTTACGCTCCTCCTTGACAAACATTATGCTTTAAGACTTGCATTTACATGCTTACAAGATGCAATTCACACAAGAACCAAAGCCTCTTGACCATTCTAAGCGTCGTCAATGGTCAGAATGGTGACAAGAAATGACAACCGTGGATGATCAATTTCCGAAGAAAATCGTCTTAAGTAATGAGGCACATTTTAACCTCAGTGTATTCGTCAATAAGCAGAATTGCTGCATTTGGGCGAATGATAATCCAAGAGTGATGTCGAAAAACCAATGCACCCACAAAGAGTGACTGTTTGGTGCGTTTTATGGGCTGACAGCATCATCGGACCGTATTTTTTCCAAAATGGGGCCGGTCAGGCAGTAACTGTGAATGGTGTTCGATATCGTGAGATGATAACGAACTTTATATGGCCTGAATTGGAAGGTATGGATGTGCACGATATATGGTTTCAACAGGACGGTGCCATTTGCCTCACAGCTAACGAAACAATGGTCGTGTTATCTCACTTGGTGGCGATGTCAATTGGCCTCCAAGATCATGTGATTTGACACAACAAAATCAACATCGACTCTTAAAATTTAACCACCCTTTATTACTAGGTGTCCATTCGCATTCTGTATAATTGTGAAATTAAAATTTTTGCATATGACGTCATGTACCTTATTTTTTTAATTTTACAGAAAAATCAACAATTTCTTCCAGATAATCGATTGCAGATATTTAACTTTATGCTACTAAAAATATAGACAATGATTACTGAGCATTAGTAATTTTTTAAGAGCTGAAATTATGACCGGCTTGAATCTGTAGACAAAAAAACCTCACTTATTTCTACGAAAAGTAGGCTAGTGAAGTCAAATCGTATGAACGGCCAATGAACTTCTCTAAACCGTGAGATTAATTGGTCACCAAACTTTCCTCTGAATAAGTATGGCATGTTGTACCGTCCTGTTAAAACCTCATGTAAAATAAGTCCAATTCTTTTATTCTGGTCAAAAAGACATCTTACGTCACCTTAATATATTGCCATCTTTATTGATACTGACCAATAAAAAAGCAATATTCTCCACGGTACGCAATCTTTGCATACTGTATAATGTATTAATGTTAAAAAAAAGTTAAACTAAGTGAAGTTAGATCACAACATCAAGAATAGACTATTCGGAGGATCGGTTTTAACGACCATAAAATGGATGTTTTTTACGAAACACACTTCATAGAGCACGAGCTTTGATAATAAAATTTAATGATTTATACAGAGCCCTTTTGGCATTGCCACAAGCCACAGATTTTTTATTATACAAAAAAAGTGTACAGAAAATAGAACAAAATTGTCCTATAGTAGCGAAGGTTCTAATTGCAGCAAGATTTTTTTGTAACAACAAGAGCATTCCGTATTTAAAACTTTTAATTTATTTCGCAGGTAAAATAATAGCAAAATGACTTCATGTATTTGAATTTTGAATTTCTAATCTATTTTTAGAAATTTGTGATAATATTTTATGGTCATTTTTAAATTTATTTTGTTATTAAGTTTAACTTATTGACTTATATAAAAACTTCGCCCTAACAAATTTTAAAGTTAATAAATGTAATTAAAAACACTTAACAATGATATTGTTGCTCTTTCTGGTAGTGATAAATTTGTTGTGATTTCTTTACTATGCATTTTTACTGATAATGAAAATGAAAACTTTTCTAGCTAAACGTTATCAAAAATGGCTAAATTGTCAACACTGGTAAACACAAACCCTTTTTTTCATTGCTTCTTTGAATTGACCTCAAGAAACCAGACTTAAAAGTTCATAACATAACTTGTAAATACTGTTACATTTATACCTTTTCACAAACGTTGGTTTATTTCTTTTAAATATTCTCTTATTGTAAACAATAATCAGCACTTAGCTTTATAAAAAATATATTATTTAAACACATTAAAATATTACAATAGTTAATTTATTATTTTACAATTATTAAATTCAACTTGATATTAGCTTTTGTATGGTTTATGTACAACAACTGTGACTTGCTGTAGATTCCTCCATATACTGTGAATTCTGATCGATAGTTTTTCAAACAATATAAATATTAACAAGTAAGAGCGCTATATTCGGCCGTGCCGAATCTTATATACCCTTCACAACGTGTAGCCATGCAATAACAGTAGTTTGTATCACCATTCATCTCATATGAAATACGTACATATATATATAAAAAACATATATAAAAACATCCCATTGTAAAATTATAAATTTACGTATGTATGTCAAAAAAAAAAAAAATTAAAAAAAAATTAAAAAAAAATTAAAAAAAAAATTAAAAAAAAATTTTAAAAAAATAATTAAAATATAAATAATAAATATAAAACAAAAAAAATTAAAACAAAATTATAAAAAAAAAATTAAAAAAAAATAATAAAAATATAAATAATATATTAAATAAAAAATAAAAAAAAAACAAGTAACAGTGCTATATTCGGCCGTGCCGAATCTTATATACCCTTCACAACGTGTAGTCATGCAATAACAATTGTTTGTATCAGCATTCATCCCATATAAAATATGTGCATACGTACACGTTAAAATAAATGTGGCATCGAATCCCAGCTGAGCCAAAAAAATTTTCTTTTATTTGATTTAATATATTATTTATATTTTATTATTTTTTTTTATATTTTTTTTAAATTTTTTTAAACAATTTTTTTAGAAAAACTTTGAAAAATTTTTTTTTATTTTTTTTTTAAATTTTTTAAAATTTTTTTTTTTATTTTTTTTTATTATTTTTTTATTATTTTTTTCTTATTTTTAATATTTTTTTTTTTTTAATTTTTTTTGTTTGGTATGTTTTTTACATGTAAAAACGAGGTGGTCGTGGTTTTTTGCTCATATCTCAGAAAGTTATGGGGCGATTGTGCTGAATTTCAATAGCGATTCATTCCTGGATATTTCCAAGAGATTAATACCATATACAGATCTGAGGAACATATAGTTGCTTCTAAAAGTTGATTTTAACCAACACACGGACAGACGGGCAGACGGACAGCCGGACAGACGTCCGGGTGAAGGGTATATAAGATTCGGCATGGCCGAATATAGCACTCTTACTTGTTTTAATCCAAACGATACTTATGAATAAAAATTTTTAATGGTTATAACAAGAGCACTATAAAAATAATTTTAAGTTAATAGAAATTAAAAATGTAAATCAAATTAAAAGTTTAAAATCGAATAAAACTAATTCCGTAACAATATGTTTACTCAAGCAAGTTACAAGAGTCGTGGTGTTGAGTTTTTTATTTTTCCTAGTTCGCATTTTAAACCCACTTCATAGTGAAAAGCTTAATATTCATAAAAGCAACATTACAAAATTCTCCAAGTGCTCCCATATACATAAGGCGCACGACCTCTTAAGGCCGCAGTAAAAAGGCGACTCAAATATTGGTATTTGTTTTAATGTCCGGCTTAATCGATTATAGATCTTTAATAAAATACATTTTATCAACTTTTCATTTTATTTAAAACTGATTTCTTTTTAAAATTAAACTTCCACTTTTTTCCAAACTAAAAAAATATTGTCGTTTTTAATGCGATACTAAATCAATTTATATTCCTTAATAAAAACCATCCAACAGCCCAAATGTACATAAAGCGCCTTTAATGATTTACAATCTTATTGATGAAGTACAATTAGAAAAATTCATAATTTTTCGCAAAGAAACGAAGAAGAATAGTCGTATTTCACTAAGGCATTGTTGGCCACTTAAATGTTGACAGTAAAAACATTTATTAACAATAATTCATACTAATAAAAAAAAAAAGAATGTTGAAGGTTTTAACTTCCACAAAGTCTCATAAATCTTAAAAATTGTGGGCGAAAAATAAAAAGTTTTTATATTTGCACATATACAAAAACATACAGGCATCCATAACTAATCATAAGGTTTCCTTTGAACTCTTTCGCTTTCGTTCCACTTTTTATACCCGCCACCAAAAAAATGGTGGGGGTATATTCGTTTTGTCATTCCGTTTGTAACACATCGAAATATCCATTTTAGATCCCATAAAGTATATATATTCTGAATCAGGGCTTGATTTGATGACGATCTAGCTATGTCCGTCCGTCTGTCCGTCTGTTGAAAGCACGATAGAGGTCGCACCGAAAAAGCTAGGGGGCTCAAATTTTGCCAGAATCTTTCTTATAGACAAGGTTTGTTTGGTATTGAAAATGGGCTAAATCGGAATATTAGGAAGAGAGTTATAGCTCGAACAGCAAGAGTAGGTCGAAAAAACCGTGTCCTTCGAACATCGAATAAAATGGAATTGTGTCCAAAGCATTAACGTAGACTCATGAAATTTCGAATATATATTTCCTGAGTAAAAACAATATTTTTCCCCAAAATTTATCTAAATCTATTTATTAGGAGAGCAGTTATCGATCAAAATGTACGAAAATTTATACCGCACAGTGTATTTTTCGGTATATTTAAAAACAAAAACGTCATAAAAGCAACAAAATTGGATGTACGACTCTGAAATTTTGCACACTTTGCTTTTTGGTGAGACGGTTTTTTGTAACGGAAAATCAGTGTGCCAAGCCCACTTTTACGCCCACCTCCCACGTTTTACCTAAAATTCATATAATTTCTCTATTAATAAAGATTTTGGAATAATAAAGGGCTATATTGAAACACCTAAGTTGTACTCATTCGCAAAAACAACTTTGCACGCCTACTATAACGCCCACTTTTCACGTTATCTACCGTTAATGAAATTTAAAAGCTCATAAAACCGCCAAAACTAAAAAAAAAGGAGATAAAATTTGCTAAGTATATCCTTCTAATCAATGTAATTGTTGTGCCCAAAAGTTTAGGTGACACGCCCACTTTAACGCCTACCTCCCATATAACGGTTTATCTTAAACTCATGTAATTTCTCTATTGACAAAGTTTTTGGGAAAATAAAGGACTATATTGAAATATTTAAGTTGTATTTATTAGCAGAAACTTTATTGACACACCTACTTTAACGCCCACTTTCATTGAAAGACTACATTTACGAAAACATTTTACTAGCATATCGAAGTTATAAAGGGCGGTTAAATTTTAAGGGCCGATGTTGATTTTAAATAAAACACAAATTATTTAAGAAATTATTATCTTTTTATAATGATAATATTTGTATGGTTCAATTATGTATTTAACAAAATTTCTATTCTTGGCGCCACTCTTCTATCTGATGGTCCAAATTTTCAATGACAATGTTGATGCTCTATTGTTGGGCATGATGATGAGTCGAGGTTGACTGCTCTTTTGCCACACTATCACAAAAAACAGCAATGGTTCCCATTCAACGAATTAACAAGGCATTCACAGATTTTTTAACATTTTATACAGACCTGTTTTGCGGAAATTTAAATATTTTTTACAATTCTCCCGATTGTGGACGAATTTGAACGATTATGTTGATCAAAAGAATTAAGAAGTGCACAAAATGCATTTTGACTTGAACGCCCATTTTTTAAAAAAAACCTGAATAACTTTAAAGCGTTGCTCATTAGCGTTTCTTTCCACGGATCAAATTGAGTAAGTTTGTGATTGACAAATGTCAAATGAAATGCAGAAAAAAAATGTAAAAACTATTTAGGTGTAGTTCACCTTCAACATGGGCCCTTAAAATTTAACCACCCTCTACAAAGAAAGTGATACATATTTTATTATAAAGAGATTATTCCATAGCGATTAACAAAATAATAAATATTGTGCTTTAAATGTACACAAAATTGGTGGTGGGTATAAAAGATTCGGCTCAGCCAAATATAGTACTCCTACTTTTTTTTTGGCTTTATTTTTGTTGTTGTAATTTTACCTGAATAATCAGTTATTTATGGTTGTTGGCGTTTAAGGGAGAATAAAGTACGTACATTTAAGTACACTCAAAAAAAAGTTAACTAAGTTTAAGTACTGTGTAATTACTTCTTCTTTAGAATCTTATCCGCCTTATTTTGCAAATTAACATTACAAACCACAGTGACGTTTTACGTCTTTTTCATTAATATGTAATGTAAGATTTTGAATAACTCATGGTTAACAGCTCTACTATTTTTCATATGAATGGTGGCAACGCTTATTTGTAAATAAAACACCCAAAACTTGAACAAATATCAAAAATTGCGCTAGCGAAGTACCGAGATAATCGAAAAAAATAGAATGTTACGCCCCTCCAACGTTAAATTTTTTCGATCAATTTACGATGAATCCAAGAAAATAATAATGTTTTTATACCCACCACCAAAAAAATGGTGTGGGGGTATATTCATTTTGTCATTAGGTTTGTATATTTCTTGTATATATATACTATGTATATTTTCTGAGTCCTGGTATCATTTTAGGACGACCTAGCTTTAACCGTCCGTCTTTCCATCTGTCGATAGCGCTCGAACAGTTAGAGGGATCACATTTTGCCAGAATATTTTTTATACACAAGGTCTGTTTTGTGTTAAAAATCGGCTAAATCGATGTATTAGGAAGAAAGTTATAATATAGTAATTTTTTTTTTTGAGTTAAAACAATATATTTTTCTGTATTTTACGGTATATTTAATATTAATATTTTAAAATTTTTTTCAATTTTGATCAAAATAATTGTAATAACGGAAAATCAATGTGAAACGCTCACATTAAGGCCGACCTCCCACCAACGCCTTATCAAGAATTCATATAATTTCTCTATGGATAAAGATTTTGAAAGTATAAATATAATTTACTGTTAATGAAATTAAAAAGTTCTCTCGTAATGTAGACACACTTAAGGTTCCCTTGCAAGACTAAGTTCAAGAAAATGAATTAATAGCAAATAGAAGTTGCACAAAGAAAGTAATATGTATTATAATATATAAAATTATAGCGTCGTGGTGTTTGTGATTAAACTGCTCCGAAATGGCTCGACCGATTTTCATGAAATTTTGTGTGATCCTCGGGTAGGTCTGAGAATCGGTCATCATCTATTTGTCATACCTCTCACCACCACGCCTTTTTTTCACGCCCCCTCAGGTAGGCCATACTGCAGTACAGATCTTCTTGAAATTTTCACATAATTTTTAGGTAAATCAATAAAATAAAATTAAGTTCATGCCAAACTTAAATTTAGATAAATTTTTTTTCTGCGTATATCACAATAAAAAAAATGAAGAAAAAACAAATTTACTTCACATAGGAAAACAACAAGAACTCTTTTCCAATACTAAATGGCAATTTTTCTTTTTCTCGCACTAAACCTTTTTTCCTCTTACATGCTCTTATGCTCTTTTGATGTTGGTGATAAATTCTTTTTAATGTATGTTTGTATATGTCATGATATTCTTGTTTATGCATGTGGCTGGAAAAGATGTCCTTCATTTATAATTTTTTTAAATTTCTTACTCTCTTCTGCACTAGCTGCTATGAATGTTATTCAGTACTTAAGAATGTATGTACATATGTATGTACTAAAGAATATTTGTGTGTATGCATTTGTATGACTTGTAGTGTTACACTTCACACCCAATACATACTTAAGCTCAATGTTCGTTCAATGCAGCAAATTGAATGTTATAAATAAAAAAAACAAGCAAGAGTGCTATATATAGCCTTGCCGAATCTTATATGCCCTTTACAACGAGTAGTCATGCAATAACAATTGTTTGTATCACCATTCATCTTATTAGTATGAGATACGTACATATACATATATATAGAAAATATACATAAAAACATCCTATTGTAAAATTATAAATGGATTTTATGTAAAAAAAAAATTAAAATAAAAAAAATTTTTTTTGGCTCAGCTGGGATTCGATGCCACTTTTACTCTCAACAGTATACCACGTTTGTATGTATGTATGTATGTGTTGTAATGTTGTTTGTTGTGAAAAAAACGAGGTGGTCGTGGTTTTTTTCAGTTGTTTATGTACCGATTTTTCTGATCTAGTCCCAAATATTTCTAATATTTTACATACTGTATGGGGTCGGAAATGAAAATTGTAGAAATTTCAGACGGACTGACAAACCTATAAACATAAATCCTTTTCCATTTTTGTGTGAAGGGTATAATAAACAAGTATGTACAGCACTTCTTGTGCAACACTTTTATTAACAACACAATACACTACAACATCTACAACAAAAACAACAGCAAACTTTTCCCATCAAAACTTTTTTTCGGTTTAAGTTGAGAAACCAAAACTGCATAATTTTTTATGTTTTTAATTCGTCGTTTTCTTTCTGTTGCAGTGTCTGCTGATGACTTTTTCATGGCGCGCCATTGTTATTTGTCATGCCAAGATGAGCAACAGCACAAACAAATATGTTGGCAATTTTTGTGTTGAACTTAAAAAACAAACAACAACAAAATAAAAACTGATGCATTAACTTATAATTTATCACTGTTTTATGTAAAAATGTTTAAGTATGAAAATTAAAGCATTAAGGATGTTTATCTATTTATAAAGAGAAGAAATCCAAATAATCTTAGCAAAGGCTAACTGAGTTTAAAAGCTCCATGACAAAAAGTTTCTTCTTGCTCATAAAATTCAAAATTACCGAATATTTTAAGTTTAATAAACAAGTCAAGAGGGTTTTCACCATTATTTTATTTTTATTTTCAGGCACTGCTAATTTTATTCGCTTATCGTTTAGCATGCATGGAAATGCTTAAGTTGTTTACATACGAATGAAGATAGAAAATTTTATTGAAGAATAAAAATTTGCTTTTTTTTTAAGAAAATTAAAATTACTAAATAATGTTGCTGATAAACCATAAATTAAGTAAGGAAGAGTCCTTTATTCGCATGTGACGAATCATGATAACCTTTATGCCATCATGTACATATGTATCGTCATATGTTTAAAAAAAGCCTAAGTTACAAAATAATTCACCGTATTAAAATACATGTTCCTGCTAAATCTAACACTCCTACAATTAAAAACAAGTAACAGTGCTATATTCGGCCGTGCCGAATCTTATATACCCTTCACAATGTGTAGCCATGCAATAACAGTAGTTTGTATCACCATTCATCTCATATGAAATACGTACATACATATAAAAAACATACATATATAAAAACATCCCATTGTAAACTTATAAATTTACGTATGTATGTTAAAAAAAAAATAAAAAAAAAAATTTTTAAAAAAATTAAAAAAAAAATTTTAAAAAAATTAAAAAAAAAATTTAAAAAAAAATAATTAAAATAAATAATAATATACATAAAACAAAAAAAAACATAACAAACAATATTAAAAAAAATAATAGTAAAAATATAAATAATATATAAAATAAAAAAATAAAAAAAAAATAAAAAAATAATATAAAAAATAAATAAAAAAAATTTTTTTGGCTCAGCTGGGATTCGATGCCACTTTCACTCTGACCAGTATACCACGTTTGTATGTATGTATGTGTTGTAATGTTGTTTGTTGTGAAAAAAAATCGAGGTGGTAGTGGGTTTTTGCTCATATCTCAGTTGTTTATGTACCGATGTTTCTGATTTTCAATACCGCTCTGCTCCCAAATATTTCTGATATTTTAATACTACACCCGGGTCCAAAAAATGTCGGGGGGCTTCAAAAAGTTGATTTCAACATACACACGGACAGACGGACAGAGCTTAATCGACTCCTCTATTCATAAGCTTTCGGAAAATATATACTTTATGGGGTCGGAAATCAAAATTGTAGAAATTTCACACGGAATGACAAACCTATATACCCTTTTTCACTGTGTGAAGGGTATAATAAAGCTCTTCTGAACAAAATTCTAAAATCCCTTTGTACAAAAGTAGAAAATCCTATGCAAAAATGTAACCTACACCTTTCGATAAAAAAAATAATATAAAAAAAAATTTAAAAAGAAATTTTATAATAGAAGTGGAAATACCTAAATTATATCGAGGTATTCATTTTAAAATATTGTTATGATTTTTATACTAATTTAAAACATTAAAATGAGTGATTTCCCTCCAGATCATATTGGACTACGTCGTCCAAGTAAGATTTAATAGACTAGTTACCGTATGGTTTGAGTTTGTAGTTAAGTGATAAGTTTTCGCAAAGTAAAGTAAAATAAGAACGCAAAGTTAAATCGCCTAGGCAATGCCTTGCTCTTACTAAACAACATACTTTTTAATAACTATTACATATCGCCTGTCTTACCTAGGGTTGCCATCCGTCCTCTTTTCCCCGGACACCTTCTTTTTTTTTAGGGCATCCGGGGCAGTCCTACTTCTTTTTTAGCAAATGTCCGGCTTTTTGCAAATTCTCTGAAGTTTTTTTCGTACACTTAAACTTTAAATCACAGGTCACAAAATGTATAAAAAAGATTTAGGTGCTCGTACAATTAGTTTTGAAAAAGTACAATTTTAAAACTTCTCTTTGTACAAAATTAGTTTTATTATACTTAATTATCGCTATTTATCGAATTGGCCTATTTTAACTTGTCTTTTATTTTAAAAAAGATCGGCAAAGGGGTCTGCTTGTCAGCTGTGTGTTTTTCATAAAGTTTGTTTTCCAAATATAGAAGAAAGTCTAGAACAAAAAATATAAAAAATATAATATATATAACTTTGATATGGATTGCCTAGAGTTTTACAAATATTTGAAGAGATGCGATGGTAATATATTGGCTCAAATTGGGATTGTTGAAAAATATATGTAAAATTTTTAAAAGTATACATTCCCGAAAATGAATGCAATTAATTTTTGTTGTCTTTTTGGTTTTTTTGTTTTTATTTTCAACCATTAAATCAGAATGATATGTTAAGTTTGTATTTTTGTAAAAAAAGGTTTTTTCGTAAAAACAAATTTTGTTTTTGTATTTTAAATGGCGTCGGTAATTTTATCAAATTTATTTTTTTTTTAAATGTGTCCTCTTTTTTTGGGCAAATGTCCTCCATTTTTATGCTGGCATCCTCTTTTTTTGAATAGAAATAGCAATTCTTACCAAGAAGTGTTTAAGTAATGACTTGATTTATAATGTGATACATAGTTTATTATTTCGAAATTTGTTAGAAGCCATTCAAATACATAACTTTTTATAATTCTCATTTAGTTTAAAATGCTAAGAGTATAAGTAATAATGTTCTTGAAAATAGACGCAAAGTAGCAAAAACTCTCATTACAAAATAATGGGTTTAATATACTAAAAAAAAACAGTTCTTCACTACTTAAAATTTGGCACCTAAACCCATTATTTCAACACGGCGAGGTCATTGGAGGCATGTAATTACCTCGCTTGCTTTCAAATTCTAGAAAATTTCGCTTTAAGAACATCTGACTATTGTTTGTCTCGATAGATGCATAGCGCTCAAAAAAATTAGCATTTTTTTCGCACGGAATCTATTTGTTGCTATAAAGGCTGGAAAGGGTCATAGTTAACAATGGCCAATACGTTCATTTAATTTATTAATGTTGCCATATAAGTACTTAAATTTTAAAAGAAATTATACACCCACAAATTTAAAGAAGAGAAGCTTGCACCATATTAAACCATGCTGAAAGTTATTATATATGTCGTTTGTACTATTTATTATGTTAGCAATAAAAATGAATAGCCATTTATTATAATTTCTTACTGTTATTTTTCAATAATGTGTAACGCGAGCCCATCATTACGTTGCTGATGAAAGGGAAAACAAAAGTTTGCTTAATATCTTATTCTAGGAACTACCCGCTAGATTTTAGTTGCTACGGTCCTAATGTACCACATTCTACAAAATTAAAACTAGAAAAATTCAGTTAACTTTTGCTAAGAAAATATTGCTTTAATATAATAAATCTTTTAATGCAAACGTTGGGTTTCCATTTCTGAATTTTTCTTGAGGTCAACTCCTCTAAGAATCAAACATTTCATCTTGAAATTTTTGTTCGGAAGTGGCTTTTAAATGTACTTCATATTATTAGGTGTATCACAAACTACTCGGAAAGCTCGAGAAGAGAGAAAGAGAAAAGTCATTTACATAGTCATTATACATGGAATAATAGGTATCTCCGAACTATTAAAAACAGGAAAAACAAATTATATAAGAAATATAAAAGGACTGCATCATCTGTAGAATATACAAAATACTGTATTGCTCGTTCTTACCAGTGTTGCCAATTTAGCTATTTTATGGCTAGATTTAGCTATTTTTGAACACGCTTGGCTAGGAAAATCTGCTTTTAGCTATAAGCCATTTTTTTAGCTATTCCTAGATATTTCTTAGCCTTTTCTAGCCATTTTTTGTTTTAAGCTTTTAAGTGTTGTTGTTGTTTCGTTTCCTAAATAGTAAAAAAATCTTCTATAAAACAATTTTTTAACTACTAAAAATTGCATCGATGGGAACCTCTTTAAAATATTACATAATCAAACAAACAATCAATCAGTAAAAAAAACCAAACAAGCATGTGTATTTAATAAATAAATAAAAAATAAATTTTAGAAAAATAAACAAAATTTTCCCAGAAGTTTATGTAGGAATGGTTATCCCATCCAAAATTAAAATATTAGATTACAGAAGATAAAAAGTTTTTTTAAATATTGTAAATGTGAAATTAATGCAAAATTATATGATTTAACTGTTCTCTCTGAAACACATAAAGGGTATCGGATATACATATTATAAAGACCAAGCCTATGCCTTTTAATCCAGTGTGTTTTAAGCTGCAACAGCAGAAGGCTACATTGGCTATGTAGAAAGCTTTCCAATAAGATTTCTTTAAAAAAAACACACTTATTGTTACGGAAATTCAAGAGTTTTTTATTTAATGTTAATTACAATCGATACAATTAAATTCTTAATAAAACCTCATTCAAATGGCCTCCACGACTTATTTTGCAGGAACAATTTCGAACGCAATTTTCGAGCATTTTTTCCACTTACTCAAGTCGTATTTCATGAATGGCATGTTCAGTATTGACTTATAAAGATTGAAGAGAGTTTGGTTTATTTCGAAAGACCAAAATTTTGTTTTTTCTAAATTCTTTTTTTAAGATACGGCTTAAAAAGGATTGATAAATGCTGTTATCAATATAAAGAACCACATAATTATCTTAAATTTATAGGATCTAAAGAAAGCTAAGATGACAATGACAATAATAGCGAGCTAGATGCTGATGATAATTGGTCCTTTTAACACCATTATAACAATTCTTGTACTATATAACTATTCAAAGATATATTGAATATATTACAAACGGTCTTAGATTTTATTATTTTTCTTCTTAAACAAATTTTTCTTATTTTTTTTATTCAAATATTGAAATCTTTCTATATAAAACATTTAGCCATTTTTTAGCTAGTTTCTAGCCATTTTTTTCCAGAATTTTAGCCATTTTTGCTTATCAAGTTCTGGCATCACTGGTACTTACTACAATCTGGCAAAAAAATCTGCCTACGACAACTATATAATTCGTATGAAGTCGAAAATGAGATCAAATCCTAAATCGTTTTATAAATTTGTGAACTCTAAACGGCGATCGTGCGTTAATCCTAAATACTTTAAATATGGATCAACTGACGCTGATGATGACGTTTCTATTTCCAATTTGTTTGCTGATTTTTTTTCAACTACCTACTCTAAAAAAGCATATAATAACATAACATTTTACCCATTTAATATACCTCAATCATCTGGTGTGCAATTCTCTCATTCAAGAATATTTAAACAATCATACTACAGGAGAGGTACGGTACGCTGCGAACTATGGCGAACTTTGTTTCCCCTTATAAGGTGGTGTGCTCTAATGAAAACCTTTTACACATACTGTGACAGAAAGATAGTTTAAACGTACTGTTTTATATTTCAGATTATTGATGTAGGTACATACATTAAAAAAATTAATTAGCTTATTTCAATAGAGAACGTATATTATGTCGAAACAGTTCTAAACCTGCGGGGCTGGGATGTAGAACTAAAAATTAATAAATTATTATTACAATACAAACAGCATTAAAAAGAAAATGTATAAACAAAACAATAAACATAAAAAGCAATGAATATTGTTTTTACTTCAAATTTAAACAAAATTAGAACAAAAGATAATAAATAAGCAAAGTCGTAATTTGTTTTTTTCTCATTTAAAAAAAAACGTAGGCAGATACACAATAACTTATTTACACAATCTTTGAAATTCAATTAAAACAATAAACATATTTTGATTGATAATAACCAGAAAAAGTGCCGTACTGTGAACAGTAGGTTATCCCTTGATTTTTTTCCTTAGGAAGTGATATGTAAAGCCCAGCAGATCATTTTAAATTCTAAGCTTAAAAATTTCATACAAAGCGGTTAAATTACCCTCGCTGAACTAAACGATTGCAAATAAAAAATGTAAGCAATAAAGTTCTCTGCAAATAGTCAACACCTTAAAGATGATTTCATCACGTTAACATTTTAAAAAAATATAGCAAATATACAAATTCCAAATATGTATTTCATACAAATTTGTTTTATGTTTAAAATATTCTGAAAATCGAAAATTAAAAAAAAAAGTATCGCATAAACAAAAAAATCAACGATATAAGCAAAAATTTTGTATCTTGAAGAAATTATATATTATAAAAAAATGTTGTTTATAAATATAATTTATTTATAAACTAACATAATCTGTACCGCATTGCTGGTCTCAACAAAATTGTTCCATTCTATACATGCATTTGTTAGGAATGCAACACATAATTGTCATAAATAATACTTCATTCATAGATGGGTATCATTCCCCCTTCTCCGATCCTTACCAGTCTTGAGCTCGTACTATTTTAAGCCAAATAGAAATTACATTTTTTGAAATATGGCATTAAAAGTTTTTTTTGTATCATCTTTTGCTCTGATCCTGTCTACTGCTCTGATCCTATCGAATTTGCGTCCGAAAAAGTAAAACTATATTGTATCCAAATATACAGAATTTAAAGGCTATAGCAATTATAATATATAAATTAAGTATATTTTTTTTTGTATGGTACTAGGTACTACTGTTGGCAAAAGGGGCACAATCGTGCCATTTTTGGCACTATTGACTGTTTAATGGCACTATGGCACGCTCAATAAAATTTTGGCACTTTTTCAAATAATTAAAATATATAATTTTACTTAGTTTTTAAGAAATATATTTTTTAATAATAAGAAATAAATGATTTTTCTCCGTGTTGCAAATACTAAAATGCGAAAATTTGGCCATTTTAGTACGTTTATATGTTGGAAAATGTGTTGATCGATTTTTGATCTTAGTTCAAGTACCTGATGGTTCCAATCAATCGATTTGTAATGTCATTATGAACGTTTTACAGGATAATGAAATTCCTATAAAAAATTTAGGGCCGTATTCATAAAAAATATTTTAGGTTTATTAAAGGCTTATTTGACATAGGCTACTTTTTTATTGCTTTTGTTGTTAATACTAAGTCTACCTTTTATTCCGATAACAACGCAGACGAAGTCGCGGGCACATGCTAGTATTTATATATAATTTATCTGTATAAATTTTTTAAATATTGAAGTTCGAACATTTTTTATATATATTAATAAAACTGAATAAATGGATTTCATTTTTTTAAATATGTAGACATGACATGTTTGTTATGGCACTTTTTAAGATGTTTTGGCACTTTTTAACTCAAATTTTGGCACAAAACTGAAATTCTCATATACCATCACTGCTAGGTACTAAGACCCCTCATTTGATCATATCGAATTGCTGGCGTGAATGGTAAAATTTTTATAGAAAATTCTAATACCGGTATCAAAAACTCAAAAATTTATGTTTCCTGATATATAATAAATTTTTCGTATAGAGGGTTTCACCTTCCCTGCTCCGATCGTATCGATTTTTTGCTTAGGTAAATAAAATTAAAATAAAACAAACAGAGTCTTAAGGTGAATTCACCCATTTGTTCTGAGAGTTTTTACTGAGAGTTTTCTGCAGAACAATTCACCCATTTAAGAAAATTTGTCGGAAAAAACAAAGCTGCCATATAATATAAAAATGCAAACAGTTGTACAGTAGTACGTAAATTATTTCATTAAAATATATGTGAAGAAAATGTCGGATAGAAGAAAACTAAAATTATTATTCTTAATTGAAGTGATTAAAGTCAATTTGTTTGCAAAAGAAATTTATAAAAAAAAATCGAAAATAAAATGAGTCGCAGTGAGAAAAACCCTGTCTTAAATAATTATTTTTGTATGCACTACTGCTCATGTCATACAAACATTTTCTTCCTGGTTTTTTTAATTCTTCTATTAATTTTTAAGCAATATTTTCATTAAATTCCATTTTAATTGTTAATTTTCGGCAAAAGCAATTTTTGTATAATAAATGTACTGACACTGTGTGATGTGGCAACCAAATTCAATTTTCATGTAAATATTGAAAAAAAGTGGCATCCCAATTCAGTTTCTTCTGAACAAGAATTAAAATTAAACCAATTCAAGAAAAAACTTTTTGAACAAAATAATCTCTCTCTCTCAAAAGTAAAACATCAAACTCAATATAAAACAAGTAACAGTGCTATATTCGGCCGTGCCGAATCTTATATACCCTTCACAACGTGTAGTCATGCAATAACAATTGTTTGTATCACCATTCATCCCATATAAAATACGTGCATACGTACACGTTAGAATAAATGTGGTATCGAATCCCAGCTGAGCCAAAAAAATTTTATTTTATTTTATTTAATATATTATTTATATTTTATTATTTTTTTTATATTTTTTTAAAATTTTTTTAAAAAATTTTTTTAGAAAAATTTTTAAAAAATTTTTTTAAATTTTTTTTAAATTTTTTTTAAATTTTTTTTTTGTAGTTTTTTTTATTATTTTTTTCTTATTTTTAATATTTTTTTTTTTTTTGTAATTTATTTTGTTTGGTATGTTTTTTACATGTCTGTATGTATGTATGTTGTTGTTGTAATTGTGAATTGTAATTGGTGGTTGTGGTTTTTTGCTCATATCTCAGAAAGTTATGGGGCGATTGTGCTGAATTTCAATAGCGATTCATTCCAAGAGATTGATACCATATACAGATCTGAGGAACATATAGTTGCTTCTAAAAGTTGATTTCAACCAACACACGGACAGACGGACAGACGGTCAGGGCTTAATCGACTCCTCTATTCATAAGCTTTCAGAAAATATATACTTTATGGGGTCGGAAATGAAAATTGTAGAAATTACAAACGGAATGACAAAGCTATATATAAGTTAACAACAATTTTATTTAATTTTATTTACCTTCATTTACTTCCTGCTTTTTAACAATTCTATGGAATTTAATAAATGTTGTTCTACTTACCGAATATTGTAAACACAAAAGTAAAGCAAAACTGCTGACGCTATGTCTGCTGATTATGTTGCAATTGCTTTGCTTTCGTGGAATTCTTTATTAAATTAAAATGTAAAAAAATAATAAATGAACATTACTGATGTAGACAAATTATTGTTATAAGAAAAGAAATTGCTGAAATAAAGTTAGTTGTAATCATGAACTCACTAAAATTAAAAGTGTTTTAATTTAACTGGCGCCCGAGCAAAAGTCCAAAAAAGTTTTCAAAAAAAAAAATATCCTTGTAAAGGATTACAAAGAAAACATTGGAAACAGTTTAAATAGTTAATAATTTAAATTAATATCCTTAAAGTGAATAAAAGTGAAACATTAAAATACTTTAACTTCAAAAAATAAAATATCCTTGTAAGGGATTACAAAGAAAACATTGGAAATAGTTTAAATAGTTAACAGTTTAAATTAATTAAAGTAAATTTTACTTCAAAAATTAAATATCCTTGTAAAGGATTAAAATTGAAGAAAAATACTTTTTGTAAAGATTAAAATTTAAGAAAAATAATTTAACAAAAAAAAAAAAAATCAAATATCCTTATAAAAGATCAAAATAAAGGAAAACGTATAAAAAATTAAATAAAGTGTCCTTGCAAAGCTGTGAAATAAATAAATTATCTTCAATAACTTTAAAGAGCAATCTAAATATCCTGATAAAAGATTAAATAAAATATTGCGAATAACCATAAAAATTAAAATATTCTAGTAAAAGATAAAAATATAAAAAATAGACAGTAGACTTTATAAAATTCAAGAAGAGAAAAAAAAAAAAAAGAAAAACACAATGTGCATCAATTTATAAATGGACAAAAAATTATATAAAAAAATTATATAAAAAAAAGGCACAAACATAAACTAAAATAATGTTCCAAGTGCTTTATGAACAGAATAGCTAAAAACTAAAACAAACAACAACAACTAACTAAGTGCAAAACTCACATCAAAGAAGACAACCCAATTAACAACAACAACAACAACTAACTAAGGGTAAAACTCACATCGAAGAAGACAACCCAATTAACAACAACAACAACAACAACTGAGGGTAAAACTCACATCGAAGAAGACAACCCAATCAAAAACAAACAAAACCATCTAGAAGAAAACCAGAAATAAAAATATGCAACTAATACTAATTTATCTTTTGTAAGTTTTACTATTATGTTATTATGAATTATCATCATAAACATTTTTTTTTTAATAGACCTTATTAAAAAATAATAATATTACTGTTCATTGAAATTTATTATTATATTTATTACTGCAAGTGTAAAATTTTTTTTTTGGAATTTATTAATTTTGTCAAATAAATAAAAAACATAAACTAAGAATCTTTAGGAAAACATTTTATCTATAAATTCATTGTGAAGAGACAGAAAAAAAATGGCAAACCCAAATAATTTAATCCGACCACCGGTATTAAACCAACCAGGCAATTCTCCTATGATTAATCCTGTACCGGCGGGAATGAATCAGGAACAATTTAATCAATTACAAACAAACCTGTTAGGTTCCCTGAGACAGTTGTTTTTGACTGAAGGTAGGACCCTAGTCAATAATATTATTAATCCCACTCAGGAACTTGCTAATCTACCCGATCAAGTGATCGATGAGAGATACAATAATGATCTTGAGGGTTTAGAGAAAGTACCAGATATAGTAAAGAGTTTGAGGGACTTTTCAGGGAAACATACCGAATTTAGCTCTTGGAGAAAAAGTATTGAAAGAGTGCTAACCCTATATGAGAATTCTAAAGGCACTCCCAAATACTACGCTATTATCATGACTATCAGAAATAAAATAGTAGGCGAAGCAGATGCAGCCCTAGAGGCGTATAATACACCACTCGAATGGAAGGCTATTGCAGCATGCCTAACTCATCATTATGGAGACCAACGCGATTTAAAAACATTAGAATACCAACTACTGTCGTTGACGCAAGGCAACTTATCGATTAACGACTTTTATCAAGCGCTAATCCTCAGTAAAATTTCGTGCATGGAAGCCAGCAACGAGTCAATTAAACTATTGACTCAAACATACAGGGAAAAAGCCCTGGATACATTTATCAGGGGCCTTAGAGGTGATCTACCAAGATTACTCGGCGTCCGTGAGCCCAAAGACCTACCGCACGCTCTATATTTATGTCAAAAACTAGACAACCAGACTGACAGGAACTCACTGTCAGGAAGGAACCAAAGACCACCGGTAGTGCTACCACCAAGAAGGCATATAATGCAACAGGTACAAAAAAATTTTGCACCTCATCTAACACACTCTCATCAAAATCCACAGAGATATCAATTCACTCCCAATTTCATGCAACGACAACATATGAACTTTAATCAAGGAAACTATCAACAACGTAGTTATGCACTGCCTCAACGACCACCAAAACCTGCACCACGCCCACAACCTATGGAAATAGACGAAAGCTTGAGAACAAAAAACGTTAACTACATGAACAGACCTGTCGAAAACAGAAAGTGGAAAATACCTCAACAGATGCAACAAACATCTCAACACGAACCACCCAATAAAATTCAACGCAATTACCATATTAAAACAAAACCCCTAGATCACCCACCACAAGGAAACGTTGAAAGCTATCAATTTGAAGAAGATTCCTTGACAGAAGAAGACTACCAATACCCCGAAGAACCACTTGAACATCAAACCAACATGGCGACAATAGATTCCGAAGACGAAATAATAACAAGCCTGAGCGACATTCATTTTTTAGAATGAGGACTTCCTCATTGCCATACTTAGAATGTCGAATGAGGAATGGGAAACTGCTTAAAATACTGATAGACACTGGATCCAACAAAAACTACATAAAATCCGAAATTATATCAAAACCAACAAGAAACGAAAAACCATTCACTGCAAATTCTGTTGCAGGTAATATTAAAATCACTCATCATATAAAAGCTAATCTTTTTGGACTTAGCAACACTATTACATTTTACATCCTCCCCTTATTTTCTTCTTTCGATGCAATCCTAGGCAACGATACACTTAAAGAGTTATCAGCCATAATTGATACCAAGAAAGACATTTTGAAAATTAAAAACCTCAAATTTCGATTGAAACAATTTCACTCTCAAGATATCAACTCAATTAACATCCAATCGCAACACCTTGATATCGAAACAAGAGCAGAACTTTCGAAAATAATAGACCGATTTCCAGAACTTTTCACCGAACCGAATGAAAAGCTGACTTATACCACTAAAGTTACGGGCGAAATCCGTACGAATTCCGATACACCAGTCTATAGCAAATCATACCCCTACCCAATGCATCTTAAAGATGAAATAAATTCGCAAATAGAAAAATTACTTAACGATGGTATTATAAGAGCATCGCGATCCCCTTACAACTCCCCTGTGTGGATCGTTCCAAAAAAATTAGACCAGTCCAACGAAAAAAAGTTTAGAATGGTGATCGACTACCGTAAATTAAACACGATCACAATTGCGGACAAATACCCAATACCTGAGATTAATGAGGTACTGTCACAACTGGGGCAGAATAAATATTTTTCAATCGTAGACCTGAAGAGCGGGTTTCACCAAATTCCTTTAAAGGAATCTGACATTGAAAAAACCGCTTTTTCAGTCAACAATGGCAAATACGAGTTTACTCGTCTGCCATTCGGACTAAAAAATGCACCTTCCATCTTCCAGCGAACGCTAGATGATATTTTGAGGAATCACATTGGGAAACGATGTTTCGTCTACATAGACGACATAATAATATTCAGCAAAGATAAACAAAGTCATTTAGAAGACATAAAAATTATCTTCGAAACCCTTTGTGATGCTAATATGAAGGTTCAAGTCGACAAATGCGAATTCTTAAAGAACCACGTTGAATTTCTGGGCTTTATCGTATCAGAAAACGGTATAAAAACTAACCCCGCAAAAGTTGAGGCCATCACAAACTTCCCTACACCAAAAACGCTGAAAGATTTAAGATCCTTTCTTGGTCTTTCAGGTTATTACAGACGTTTTGTCAGGGATTACGCCAAACTGGCGAAACCACTGACAACCCTTCTAAGGGGGGAAGGAGGACAGACGTCCAAAAACATTTCTAAGAAAACGCCAATAAAACTAAACAGTGACGCAACTGAGGCACTTAACAAAATAAAATCAGCACTCACAGAAGAAGTAATGCTTCACTATCCAGATTTTACGAAGGAGTTTCAGTTGACAACAGATGCATCAGAGTATGCTCTGGGAGCAGTTCTAGCCCAAAATGATCGACCCATAATGTTTATATCCAGAACACTCAGCAAAGCGGAAGAGCATTATGCTACGAACGAGAAAGAGATGCTTGCGATTATCTGGGCTCTCACCTCTTTAAGAAATTATCTCTACGGTTCGGCCGAAATGAGAATATTTACCGACCACCAGCCCTTAACGTATGCGTTAAGCAGCAAAAACAATAATAACAAGATGAAACGGTGGAAGGCTATCCTCGAAGAGCACAACTACGAATTATTTTATAAACCAGGACGGATGAACGTTGTTGCCGATGCCCTATCACGACCTCCTCAAATAAACGCAATGACCGCTACTGCTCATAGTGATGACACATCGTCACATCACCTCATTCCAATAGTCAATGAACCAATCAACGTATTCAAAAATCAAATTTTCTTAAAACTTGGACAAGAACAATCATACGAGTTTCAAATAGTATTTCCTACGTTCCACCGACACATTATTTATGAAACCGATTATACTAAAGCAAAATTAATGGCAATTCTAAAAAAATACTTGAATCCTTCAGTAAAAAATGGATTGAACACCACTGAGCATATTCTCGGAAAGATACAAGAAATTTATCCCGAAAACTTTTCCAATTACCGTACCAGATTTGCTCGAAAAATTGTAAGAGATGTAACAGACGTAGGCGACCAGGAAAAAGAAATACTGAACGAACACCAGCGAGCGCACCGTAACGCTACTGAAAACAGGATTCAATTAATCGAAAGAGTTTACTTCCCAAAAATGCATGCCAAGATAAAAAAAATAGTTAAGCAATGTAAAACGTGTAAGGAGCAAAAATATGATAGACACCCATCAAAACCACTATTGAATGAAACACCAATACCTGAATATCCGGGACAAATAGTGCACCTGGATATTTATCTCACTAACCAAAACGCCGTATTAACAGCCATAGACAAATTCTCGAAGTACGTAACGGCAAAAATTATTAAATCTAGATCAACACAAGATATCAAGGAACCACTGCGTGAAATTATAGTAACACTAGGACCTCCTGAAAGAGTAGTTATAGATAATGAAAAATCACTAGGATCTGCACCAATAAAGCATATGCTAGAAAACCAATTTGGCATTAAGATATTTAAAGCTCCACCCTATACCAGCACGGTCAACGGACAAATTGAAAGGTTCCACTCAACACTCTCCGAAATAATGCGATGCGTGAAGGCAGAAAAAATTCACGACTCATTTAAAGAACTGCTTGAAATATCTGTTAGCAGGTATAATCGTTCTGTTCACTCTACTACCGGAAAAAGACCTGTGGACTCATTTTTTGGAAGAATGAAGCCGGAGAACCTCATAGAGGAAAGAAAAATTCACATACAAAAATTAAAAGACAAACAAAAAGCAGAATTAGAATTCCATAACAAAAACCGAACATCTCCCAGACAGTATTCCATCGGAGACACAGTCTATGTTAAAACTAATAAGAGAATAGGAACTAAGTTGTCACCTAGATATAAGGAAGAAAAAGTAGCTGAAAATTTTAACAACACTATTAAAACAATATCTGGTCGAATAGTCCATAAAAGTTTGATCAAAACCTAATGAATCTTTCTTTCCATTTTACAGACCTCTTCTTCAAATGGCAAGAACTGAAATACAGATTCTCGACTACACCAATTCCGAGGTTGTGACGTTTCAGACAGGACAGGCACTAATACAGAATGGAACATTTAATCTTATACACGTAATAGACATTGGGATTTACGAACGGGAACTTAGACTTATAAGTGAGCACATCAATTACAAAATAGGGAAATCCAATCCCCTCATGCCACTTCTTCAACATGAAATGACAGAACTGCGCGATATGATAAATCGAATTAAACCTTTTAGCAGAACCAAAAGATCCATCAATGAAATAGGTACTGTATGGAAGTGGATCGCAGGCTCACCAGACCGAACAGATCTTGAAATACTGACAGACAAAATAAACGACAACTTACGACAGACAAACAACCAAATTGTAATAAACAGACTATTCAAACGGAAACTAAATGAACTGACAAACTCGACAAACGACATAACTAAGAACATTCGAACATACGACACAGATGAGACGGCAGCTATTAAATTTAAATTTGAATTGCAAATACTTAGAGAAGAGATGAAAAATATTGAACAGGCATTGTTATGGTCAAAAGGTGGAATCATAAATCCTTTCCTGTTCTCTCACAATGAAATGGATATCTTGAATGAATTGATTGTAGAACAAAATTTTCCTTACAATAATTTAGAACAATGTTTAAAATTTGCTAACGTTAAAGTTGCCTCAAATAATTCAGTCTTGTTATACGTTATTAAATTGCCTATAGTTAATAAACCTCATTGTAAAACTATGTTAATAAAACCAATAAAGACAGGAAAATTTATTATAAAGTTAGAATATGAAACTATAATGAATTGTAAAAATAAAATATTTAGTGTAAAAAAATCATGTCAAAGTTATGACGAACTGACTTTGTGCCAAAGAGGAAGTATTGAAGAAATAACTAACACAAGTTGCATACCAAACCTCCTTAAAAGCAGCCCATCCACTTGTAAAAAAACTAATAATTTAGACATTCCTTCCGTGGAGACTATCCAAGATGGTCTTCTTTTATTAAATCAGTATAACGGTTCAATATTAGCAAACGGTAAACCCGTTGAGATGTATGGAACCTTCGTAGTACAATATCAAAACGCTACCATAACCATTGGTAATGTAACATTTTCTCACTACGAAAAAGAGACATATAAACCACTACCGGCTATTCTAAGCTCATTAAATTCCACTCATTATTTCGAGGAATACCTGTCTCTTCAACTTGTAAAAGAATTACATCTAAATAATACTAAAACAATCCAATTAATTAAGCAAAAAAATAGTATAAATCTATGGGAAAGTTCAGCAGCCCTAATAATTTGTGCAGTAATTTTAATTACCATAATTCTCAAATGTGCCGCAAAAACAAGGTACGAACTTAAATTAACCCAAACTAGCATTCCACAAATCTCGTCCGAAATTAAAGAAACGGAAATATTGGAATGTGTTGCTTTAAAAAATTGTCAACCAATTTCTCCTACAAACGTGGACGTTTGCATTTAAAGAGGGAAGAGTTAACAACAATTTTATTTAATTTTATTTACCTTCATTTACTTCCTGCTTTTTAACAATTCTATGGAATTTAATAAATGTTGTTCTACTTACCGAATATTGTAAACACAAAAGTAAAGCAAAACTGCTGACGCTATGTCTGCTGATTATGTTGCAATTGCTTTGCTTTCGTGGAATTCTTTATTAAATTAAAATGTAAAAAAATAATAAATGAACATTACTGATGTAGACAAATTATTGTTATAAGAAAAGAAATTGCTGAAATAAAGTTAGTTGTAATCATGAACTCACTAAAATTAAAAGTGTTTTAATTTAACTTATACCCTTGTGCACCACAGGTGAAGGGTATAATAATTAAATTATTTTAGTATAAAACATTTGTATAAAGAAAATTTTTCCAAAATAATTTTCTTGTCTTGATGGTAAACACACAACAAGGCAATCGAAAAACAAAGCAAAAATTCAATTGAATTCAGAAAATAAAAATTAATTTTGTTGGAAACGCCGCTGTGTAAAATTATTCGTCTTTGACTTTGTTTTATTGCACACGCATTATAATTTCTGTGGCTTGGAGCTAAAAGGGCCAATGTCACTTTTTTCCTCTTTTGAGTTAATCATTGCATTAGATTTGTTTTCTTGCTCTATTTCATTATGGTAAAATAGCTAAAGTCATACTTAACCCAGAACAGCTTCATTAATAAAATGCTGGCCAATGTCACTATGATAGCATCTATAAAAGTTAAAGTTCAATTCAATTTTCTCAAAAGTTAATTTTTTGACATTGGCTTTTTTAGCTTCAAGCCACAGATTTGTCATTGCTTTACATCAACACCTCTTTTTTTTAGTTTTAATATATTTTATTTTTCAGAAAACACACTGCAGCGAAAAGAATATTTTGTTTCTACCTCTAAAAATCACATCTCTTACATTTACGTACCGATATTTTTAATGTTCTTTTCTACTTTTCCTATCACTGAATTATATTTTTGGAATTTTAACATTATGTTACTAACTACTTCAAAATACCCTTAGATTATATAGTACGAGTAAAACATGTGTAGGTTAGGTAGAACAGACATCTTAAAGTTTGTATTATTTTCGTTTTCAACTTATTTATTAGCGACATGGCAACCATACTTACAAAATGTCATGCTCAAGATTACTTAAGCTTGATACACTTAAACTCGTAAAAAAATGTAACGGTGCTTAAGTATCACGCGGTCAAAGTACTAAATAGCAATCTACACATTTTATTCTCATTTAATAAAATATATACAAAAGGTGTTAATAGCAAAGGGTGTCTCAGTAATAATGCCCTTTTTTAATTTTAATAAAACACGTATTTTTTGAGGTAGGTATGATTTTTATTGAATTATGCGATGAAGTGTGAAATAAAATATCCGTCAAATGGCCCCACGAGTCTGATGACAGACCATTACTCTTTTTATGAAATTATCCATTACGTTTTCACAAAGATCTGGCTGTATTTCACCGAAGACGTGTTGGATCTCGGATTTCAGTTCAGGAATTATTTCAGGTTTATTTGCATAAACCCGAGATTTCACAAAAGCACAAAGCAAACAATCGTACGATGTTAAAACGCATGATCTTAGTGGTCAGTTGACATCATAATTTCATGAGATAATTTTTATGGAAACCGCTTCTGCAATAAATAAATTGTTTACTGCTTAGTGTAGCAGGTGGCGCCGTCTTGCTGAAATCACATACCGTCCAGAAGCACGCTTTCCAGTTGAGGGACAATAACTCCATTATCGTGTTTCTGTGACGAATGGCGTTCACAGTGACTGCAATTTTGCCCTCATCTTTGAAAAGGTAGGGCCCAATCATGCCGCTTGACCGAAATCCGCACTAGACAGTTGCCCGTTGTTGGTGTATTTGTTTCTCATAGATTCCATAAGAATTTTCTAAGCCCCGAATTTGACAGTTTTGTGTATCCCATTCTGATGGTGTGCGCTTGATCGGAGAAGATGACTTCCTTAAAAAAGTTAGCATTTGCTTCACGTTGCTTCATTTCTCATTAAACGAATTGCAGCCGCTTTCCATGGTCTGCTGGTTTAAGATGCTTCCTGAAACTTGCAGTTGTCGAGAACGTCGCCGAATTGATGTTTTCGGTGACATCGGTATGTTGACGCACAGGAGTCTTCAAGACCGACCGAGTTTCTTAAAATTTGTTGACCACTCTTCGAATCGTTAACATATTGGAAGCACTTTCTCTAATGAAAATTGTTCACGGTTAGCGAGCGGTCTCAGCATAACGTTTCAATTTTTTTTATAAGTTTCATAATTAAAACACAATATTCTTCGTAAAGCGCTCTATTTGTTTATCATCGGAATAAACATAAGTGACAGCTGCCAAATAGTTGCTACTTGCATAAAAAAATAACACTAAATTTGAAAAGTGAATTCATATTGATAAACCCTTTATTCTTAATGTTGAACTAAATAGAAACCGCCTTATTTATTAAAATTTACAAAGTTTCATAAAGGGTTTATAAGACTAATATTCTATGAAAATTTGATTAATTAACGCTTAATTAACCCTAAATATTTCATATAAACAAGACCGTAAAATATAAGTTAAACAATGTTTAAACTATTAAGTCTACTATTTCACCAAAAACCTAACACTAACCATCACACATAAATATTTGTTAACTTTTAATAAAAACATTCTTTTTAATTAGAAATGGCGAAGCATCCCATGGTTATGTTAGTTAACTTAATAAAGCCAAATAAATAACTTAAGAATCTGAATAAAAAAATTATTATAAAAGAAACCAAAATAAAACTATAACTAAAGCAATTCCCATGACAGTTATTCCCATATAGTTATTCTTAATTAATGGCACTTATCCAAAAAACTTGCATTTAAAATCACACTTAAAAATTCATAAAAAAAACTCCATGAATTAATTAATTAAAGAAGTTTTAAACGAAGCAGCCAGTCAGTTAAAAATATTTATTTTTATTGTGTAAAAATAGATGAAGAGATTTAAATAACAATATGTTTCAATTAAAATTTATAATTTAATAACAAGAAAATATGTGTGTAATAATGTGTTAGGGAAATAGTTTTACAAAATTGTTTAAAATTTCCGTAAATGATTCTGAAGAACTAAAACAGGTTTCTTTTTAATGAATATGTAGAAAGAGTGGGAAAACAGTTATAAAAAACTTTGGATTAAATGGGAATTTTGCAAGACAATGACATAAATCTAGTTTAGTTTCGAACAAAATTTTTGTTTGGACACAAATTTTTTTTATATCTAGTTGGACGTCTTTCTCTTAGAGACTACTCTCAGCTTGAATTGAATTAATTTTTGTGCGGACAAAGTTAAAATGAGTTGCCATATCATGTTATGTTTGCATATTAAATTGGTTAATTGTATAATTTAAATGCCTTATTTACAAATGTACTGCATTTGGAAGCTTAAATCAATGAATCCTACTGCAGAAAACTCTTAGTAAAAAATTCTCTAGGCAATATTTTTTTTCGGAACAAATGAGTGACTTCACCTTAAGTTACTAATACAATCGAGACAATAGTTTAGTCTTGAAATAATTGAGACTAAAAGCAAGTCTTTTCGGAAGATACGGCAGACAATTCGTAAATCTTGTTAGAACTACTTAAATTGAAACTCTTTTAAGATCGTTAAAAAGCAAATACCAGACGACGCACTGAAATTTGAACAGCACGCCTATATTAAGGGCAGATCCATAAAGGTAGCTCTACATGAAGTTGTTTATTACATAGAAAAATCTCTTGGCCTAAATGTCTTTAGAAACAGAAGAGAAGAATCTTTCAGCAATGTATTGACTATGGATCAACCATGATAATAATTGCGTTGACTATTAACAAGTTTAAGAACAGGAGGATATATTAAGAGGCGAAATAAGTAAAAAATAAAACGACAAAGTATGTCGAAAATAGGTGTCTTATCTCCGTTGCTATGGGTAACCACCATATATAGTCTACTGATAATTCTATCAAACCTGGGTTTCACCCGCCATATGTTACTCAGCTGATGTTGCGTTACTGATCAAGGGAAAAATCCAGATTTTTTTTTTTGCAGGAGAGCAACAGAAGATCTGAATATTTCTAACAACTGGATAAAGAAGCGAACGCTCAATATTAACCCTGGAAAGAGAGGAACTCCATTTGTCTACGAGAAGGGACCTAAGAGTAGTACTTGATTGGAAACTATTCGGGAAAGCTCACATTGAGAGTATAGTGGAGAAAGCTAAAAAAAAATTTGATTCGAGCGTTCTAAGACCGATCCTTAACTATTCCTCGATAGTGTAGTGGACATTTTTAGAAAACAAGACTAATATAAGATCATTTCAAAAGAGCAAAAGAAAGTGCTATATGTGTGGTGCATTGAGAACCACATCGACCATTACTATAAAGAATAGTCTATCAATTCTACCAATTGAGATACAGATGAAATATAAAGCAGTCTTGGCCGCTACTAGGCAATGGGTTAATGGCTGATGAGAGATCATAAACTCAGATACCAAAGAATAATTGATATCTTACCAATGGAAAATATCACAAATGTAACATTTGGAAAAACTCCAACGAAATATGAGAGCGTTCACCGAATCACCATAATACCAGTGAAGTAAGAATGGGATAAAATAATAAGGGTAAAATTACAGTCAGATCGAAGATTGGATACAGAACTGGTATGGGTTTTAATGACAGAAACAAAGTTAACTACTTCTGTCTACCAAATAACAACACTATTTTCCAGGCTGAGAATATGGCAATTATGTAAGGCATTAAATGATGAAGGAGATTAATAACGAAGTTCCAATTAGAATCTATACGGACAGCAAATGTGGTTACCAAATGGATACTAGGCCATCACGGTTAAGTCAGAAGTCGACAAACTGGAACTTCCTAAGAAAATTAAAGTTAGAATGTGTAAAGCATAAAAGCAGGATAACTAACGAACAACAAGATCCGTGGATGATTTTACAGCAAAAGTGGCGGGATCAAGTATTTACATTTTTAGCATGGCGTTGTCACTAAAATGTGAACTGATTCTATGACAGATCACTTAACAGAACAACGCGAACTAGCATTAAGTAAGTATTGAAATCATGTATCTCAGACTCTCTCTTAAAAATTACATATGTCAAGAAGAAGAATTTTTCCCTTTACAGACAAGTTACCAAAAACGGTAAAATTCTCTTGCCGTTGATTACACCTTGCAAAGTAAAAATACTTTGACTTAGAAGACTTAAGACCTAATGACTTAAGCAAAAAGTATCACTGCTAATAATACTTTTCGGCTCATTGTCTCCTTGGATTTAGTTAGCCAAACTTTGACAATAAGTGTGGCTGTTTGGAATAGCAAATTTCATTTAGAATAAAATAAACTACTATTAAGAAAAATTCACATTACAAGCAAATTTTTTTCATCAAAATCTTTTATTGTTGCAGTGGAATAGAAAACCGAAAGAAATACAAAAACTAAAAAAGAATAAGACTGAGTTCATGCCAAAGATTAAATCAAATTCAGCAGATACAAATTCTTAATGTTGATGGCAAATAATACAGTAGGAAAACTCTTGTTCAAGTTCAAACAACGAAAAAATTTAAAACACAATCAACATTGTCTTATAAAGAAAGAGCTGAAATAACTTGTCCACATATCAAAAAAAAAACAGCAATCTTATTAAAACTTTTATTTAACTTACAAATTATATGCTATTTGTACATAAAATTTTTGATAATAAATTTTAAAATTTGTCAATACACTGAACGAAAATTTTAGGAAATTAAATCCTGCATCAAATAAATGAGCCGACCACAGAAAGTTATTAAAATAGTAATAAACTTTTATGTAATGTGTTTCAAATATTAGTAGAGAAGTTTGTATTTCATCATGATGTTATTCAAGCCAATGTTGGTAAAAGTAGCACAATCGTGCCATTTTTGGCACTATTAATTGTTTAATGGCACAATTAAAAAATATAATTTTACTTATTTTTTAAGATATATATTTTTTATTAAAAAGAAATAAATGCTTTTTCTCCCTGTTGTAAATACTAAAATACGAAAGTACGGACTGCACAGTATCGAAAAATTTGGCCATTTTAGTACGTTTATATGTTGGAAAATGTGTTGATCGATTTTTGACCTTAGTTCAAGTGGTGCCGCTCAATCGATTTTTAATGCTATTTTGAACGTTTTACAGGACAATGAAATTCCTATAAAAAATGTACTGGGATTTGGTTCAGATAATTGTTTGGTTATGATGGGAAAGAATAATGGTGTGCAGGCTATGCTTAAAGAAGTCCAACCAAATTTGTACATTAATGGTTGTATCTGCCACAATTTGAATTTAGAGTCCGGCTTCAGGTAAACACTTTATCATCATTAATTCAATCTAAGGATTTATAAAAATCCAACTCAAAATGTTGATATGAAAGCGACGTCTTAAAAATGATTACCCAAACAAATGTTACAAATACAATTTTTGTAAACGAGGCTTTACTAGAATTCTATAACTACTTATATTTAATTTTATTTATTTATATATATAAAAATCAATGTGTGTTTGTATGTTTGTATGTTTGTTTGTGCTTTATATACGGTTAAACGGCTGGAACGATTTCCTTGAAATTTTCACAGAATCTTTCTGTATGACTGGAAGGAACTATAGGCTATACTTTGGTTTGAAATTGTAAGTGGGCGGGTGCCACGCCCTATTAAAGAATAAGTATTAAATATTATATATCACGAAAGTTAATGCAGCTAGAGTCTTCAAATTAAGAACGGTAAACTTTGACACCAACATTTGGGTAAAAAATGGGCGGGCTTGCAATAGTAGGCGTGGCCACATGAATTAAATACTAAAATTCGTATATTTGGAAAATGATATCGATTAGAGTAGTAAAATTTTGCAAGAGCAACTTTGACACCTAAATAAACATTTAGGCAAGAAATGGGTGCATTTTCAATAGTGGGCGTGGCACCTGCCATATGAATTAAATACTTAAATTCGTATATCTGGAAAGCGATATCAATTAGAGTACTAAAATTTTGCAAAAGCAACTTTGATATTCAAATAAACATTTATGGAAAAAATGGGTGCATTAACAATAGTGGGCATGGCACCTGCCATATGAATTAAATACTAAAATTTGGGGTGGCGAAGCACACCGGGTATTAGCTAGTATGCCTATAAAAATTTACGATACGTAGGAATTCTGTTAAAGCATTTAAGCATATGTTTTCATAAGATTCCATTTTACAATAATAAATGGATCATTTGTTTTGGGAGTCTGCATTAAATTTGCAACAATTTTGGTGTATGTACTTTAACAGATAGTTAATTAAGAACGTGGGTATAGTCACTACAACAACAACAAAAGAGAAAAAAAGAACTACATTTAATCTGCATAGACATGGCTAAACAGAAATTTAACACCAATAAAAAATAAAAAAAAAGTGTGTGGTTTTTAAAAAGTTTCCTGCACTGTGTGAACTTTTGTTTTTTGATTTTGTTTTCCGACTCTCATTTTGCCGTTTATTGTCAGTTAAAGCTCGCATAAAAATGTATAAAAAAGCAAGCAATAAAAAAATTATATATTCTGTACTTTCAACAATACTTATTGCAAACAGGGTGTATTTGTTTAGGTGCTAAGTTGTCTGAAGGATAAGTAAATGTCAAAAATCCAAATTTTAAAAATAATTAAAAAAATTTTTAGAACAAAAAGAGCTAAATAATAATTTAATCAACAAGTTGTTAATAGCCGGCAATAATAAAGAAATTAAAATCTTCCACCTCCTCTTCAAATAATCTTAAACATTCCCAGTTCTTCTCTTTTTTAGTTTCTTTTTTTTTTCGTTTATTGAATGGAATCAGTATTGAGATGATGGCAAATGAATCGTCAATATCTGCCACCATACACTTACTAAACAAAACATTTTTCAATTATTGTTGCAAAACAAACCGACAAAAAAGCAATAAGAAAATATTTCTTTGTGGCGAAAAAGAAGCACACGAAAAATCAGGTCATGAAAAACACTTTCATTTATCTACTTTAGCCTCACAAATAACAAAAATTCAATAATGATGATCATGACGATAATGATAAAGATGATAGAGATGAAAATTATTTAAATAATGATCCTAACAAATAAAGAAATTTTTATTAAGAAACAGATTTTCTAACATTTAATCAACTCAGACATAGAAATATTTTGTGGTGAGACCTTAAAACAACTAACTAACACCAACACAGAAAGGCACAGTGAGTCTAAAGATGGCGCCAATACACGAAACTAATCGGCGGAAAGTCAAGTGACGAATCAAGTCTAGTCTGCATTTTATTCGAAACTGCAGATTTGGTCGATTCTTAAGTGTAGTAGATACTGCAGACAATACGGATAATACTGGTTCTACTTTATCTAGTTAAGACTATTTTCTAGTCTATAATATATAGTCTTATATATAGTCTAGTTTATAGATTGTAGAATTTTCAAAGTTAAGATATAAGAGTGTTTATAGGTAAAATTTTGTAATTCTTATAGTCGAGACTACGAGTACAGTTTAAAATCCTACAAAGTGTTTAGTGGAGACTATAGTCTAGACGATTTAATATGAAACTAAAACTAAATCGACCTTCCATTCTATTATCAATAGCCGAGAACAGAAATGATTTCCAAGGTTGAGATTAAGTTACTTCCGCAATCGAAATTATAGTCTATTTGCGACTAGCAGAACCCGAGCCACTTTATTGGCCCCAACAAAGTTTTTGCATTGCATTTATTTGGGGATAGATTTTATTATTATCTGCCACAATTTGTTAGATATGCCATAATGGTCATAAATAGTATTTCATTCGTATGAGGGTATCTCGCCCCCTTCTCCTATTCTTATCATTTTTGTACTCATTAGAAATTGTTATCAAAATTCGCTCCTACGAAATTTAAACAAAATAGAGATTACTTACATCAAATGTTTATTTTGTAATTAGGGGTATCATGTCCCCTGGCCTGATCTCATCGATTTTTTGGACGAAAAAGTAAACAGATATCGCGGCCAATTATATAGAATTTAAGGCCTAAAAGAATTATAGTTCCGCAGCTAAATGTAGAAGTGATAAGACCTTTTATTTTATTCTATCCAACCATTTAAAGAAATTGTACAATATTAAATAAAATGCCTAAAACCTGGATAAAAAACTCTAACATTTGTAATTTCTGAAACATGTCATGCGCTTTGTATGGGGGCTTTCACTTCCCCTTTTCCAATCGTATCGTTTGTTGGCTGGAACAGGACAAATGAGATAAAAGTAAAGCATACAAAGTATTGAGGTTATAGCAGTCATTTTTTATACATCTAATAAAATGTATTTTATATAGATTAGAGGTCCCACGCCTTCTATTTTTTTGCCAGCTCATTATAAGCTCAACTATGGAAGTTATTATTTTACTCCACACTAATTACAAAGACTTTAGTTATTAAAGTACACTATACATATGCTGCAAAAACTGTTGACTTTGTATGGGAGGTACCACGCGCCCTTATTTGATCCTATCCATTTTATAGAATGATTTTCATTAAATAGTCTAATACCAGCATTGAGAACTCTTACATTTATTTTTCCTGAAACAAATCATATAATGAGTTTTTTGCATGGGGTGTATCACTTCCCCTGCTCCGATCGTATCAGTTTTTATCTGGATTAAGTCAAATGAAATACAAGTAAAGCACATTAAGTTTTTATATTATAGATTATAGTTTTCTGAATAACTTATAAAGTGTATTTTATTTATATTGAAGGTGGCACGTCTACTGTTATCTTTAAGCTTATTTTAATACCCCACACCCATTTGGAAGACTTAAGGTATTAAATTACTTTGGATATGCGTCAAAAACTGTTGATTTTATATGGAAATTCAAAATTCAAATTCAACTTTAAAATATGTCTGTAAGAATCATTCTTGAGCTTCATAGATAATTTGGAGAAAAAAAATTAGCATAATCTATACAGCCGTTCTCTGGTGGGTTTTCTCTACGCATTAAAATGTTTGGAGAACACTGTCGCATACTAAAGACCCTTGTTAAGACACTTTAGATTCCAATACATCTTCGTACTATGTAGTAGTATTAAGTGTACTTTTACACACTCAAAAAGAAAACAGCAAAGAAAATTAATAATTCACACAATCCAATTTTTGGTTTTTTTTTCTGTATTTAATTCAATTTTCTTTGCTTTGGTGAGGTTTTTTTTTCTGTCATTTAGCATACAGTTTTGGAATAATTTCTCAGTAAAAGTATAACTAAATATTTAAATGAAGTTACGAGCAAACTTAGTATGAAACCAAATAATTTTACTATCTTCGTGGGATAAGTTGTTGAACAGAAATGAAAACCGCAGTTTTATTGGGTCACACCATTCTCACCTTTTATCGCTTGTTAAAAGTGTTAAGAACGTTAACAGCTAATTTTAAACTTAACACAATAAAATAATAAAATCATATTGTTTATGCTGAAATATTCAGACTCACATAAAATGTTTAAATTTAAAAATTATGCTGATATTCTCTCAATGAGAATTGTGTGAAATTATGATCTTAAATGCTGAAGGAGAAATGCGTCAGCAAAAGTCTGCAACAAAACTCGTCACATAAATTAATCGATGATTATAATGTTCAATACTCTTTTCTTATGGTTTAGTTTGCTTTTGTTTTAATTTTTGGTAGCGCCAAAATCACAAAAACATATTGGTTAATTTGAAAATGTATGAAATTTTTATGAAAATGTGGCAACATTGTTCAAAGAATAAGTGTCTTAAAATAAGAGCATATGAGAAAAGTTCTGTAAATAATTCTACGACGTATTTTAGACTTGTACGAATTAATACGATTCCACCGACATATTAAAGTATGTAATTAAAAAATATATAATTTAAAAGACATACTACTGTCTTAAATCAGCTTGCTAAAGCTTAAACTAAATACTGTACTATATAACTTATATGCAGTTACGAAATTGTTACCATAATTGTTGCCTATCGTATAGTTTATTTATGAAGTAGAGTTTTATGATTTGATTAACAGAATTTCCTTCGGAATATCAATATATAGACAACACGAAGACATAATGATTCTTGCTATAAAAATGGTACGACAACAAAAGAAAAATTTGATTGCCAGAACTGAACCATTTGAATGGCAATAAATTTGATCGTCTGTTTTCTGGGTGGGTGTATAGACTAAAGTATGGTCCGTACATGATAAATGAGTTTATATCATTTACTCTGTAGACCAGATTAAAGTTAAAAATATATAAATTGCACTATTAATTTAAAGTTAACTTATTTACAATAATTCTCTTAACATTATTGATAAAAATTATTTGAGAATTGATGGTAGATGCTTGATGTGCTTAATAAGTGTTGTCAGACTATTAACTGGACTATAGACTAAGTAGTTTTCATTACTTGATTTATATACTAATTTATAGCAATACTTATCTTTAAGAATAACAAATTGTATAATCAAAATGGCACTTACCTAAAAAGAGAGAGACAAAAAATTATATTGAAATAATTTATTACTTGTCAGAAAATTTACATATTAGGGGCCATATTCATAAAAAATATTTTAGATTTATTAAAGGCTTATTTGACAGATGTTGTAGAGAAATTTGTCAAATAAGCCTTTAATAAACCTAAAATATTTTTTATGAATACGGCCCTAGGTATATAACTTAAAAATAAGGGATTTACAAAAGCGGGCGTATTTTCTTAATTAGGTTATAATAAGGTCCGTTTGGCTCCATTAATTTTGTGCCAACAACGCATCATATGCACTTCAATTGCTTACCGAAGCTCACAGTGAATATGGGCTATCGGTTTCAATATAAGAAAAATGGTTTGTGCGGTTCAGAAGTGGGAATTTTGAGACGGAAAACAAAAATCATTCAGGCCCGGAACAAAGTTTGAAGACTCTATGAAGATTGTTGTAAAACACTTAGACGATGAATGAAAATCGTGAATTTTTTTAAGTTTTTTTAAAGAATCAACCAAAATCTGGTTTCATTTATACAATGATTATTGAAATGATTTTTTTATATTTTTTTACTTAAAATCTTTAATTGCTCGCTCGTATTTACAAATATTTGTAATGCAAAATATTTTTGCATTAAATCTTAAATTTTTATAAAAAATTTAATTTTTTTTATTTTTTGTTTGTAGTAGATTTTTTGCTTTTTATTTTTAGTAGATTTTGTGCTTTTTATTTCTTCTAAAAATCATTTGAACCCTCAAAATAGAAACAAGTAAGAGTGCTATATTCGGCCGTGCCGAATCTTATATACCCTTTACAACGTGTAGTCATGAAATAACAGTAGTTTGTATCACCATTTATCTCATATGAAATACGTACATACATATATAAAAAACATACATACATATATAAAACATCCCATTGTAAAATTATAACTGCCTTATTCATAAAAAATATTTTAGGTTTATTGAATGCTTATTTGACAAATTTCTATGCAACATCTGTCATATAAGCTTTTAATAAACCTAAAATATTTTTTATGAATATAGCAGTAAATTTACGTATGTATGTTAAAAAAAAATAAAAAAAAATATTTTTCTTAAAATCAAAAAAAATAAATTTAAGAAAAAAAATTAAAAAAAATAAAAAAATAACTAAAATATAAATATAAAACAAAAAAAATAAATTAAAATAAAAAAAAATTTTTTTTGGCTCAGCTGGGATCCGATGCCACTTTTACTCTAACCAATATGCAAGTTTGTATGTATGTATGTTGTTGTAATGTTGTTTTTGTGAAAAAAAATCGAGGTGGTCGTGGTTTTTTGCTTATATCTCAGTTGTTTATGTACCGATGTTTCTGATTTTCAACACCGATCTACTCCCGAATATTTCTAATATTTTAATAACTCAGCCGGGTCCAGGCGATATCGGGGGGCTTCAAAAAGTAAATTTTAACATACACACGGACAGACTGACAGAGCTTAATCGACTCCCCTATTCATAAGCTTTCAGGAAATATATACTTTATGGGGTCGGAAATGAAAATTGTAGAAATTTCACACGGAATGACAAACCTATATATACCCTTTTTCACTGTGTGAAGGGTATAAAAAATGTGTTCTGAACTAAAATTTTATGGGTGAATCCAGTTTTAGGATTTTAAATATAATAGTTTTCTAGATGTTTTAAAATTTGTATTTTCTTTATACTGAAGGCACCACGCCCATTGTTCTTTTCCAGCAGATTTAAAGCTCAACTATACATGTTATTATTTAAATAGCCGACACAAATTTTAATTACTTTAGGTATTACAGTACTCTGGATATGCGACAAAAACTGTTGATTTTGTATTCAAAGTGGGTGCCAGATTCACTCCAAATTTTAACGAAAGTTGCTTGTAAGAACCATTGTTGAGCTTTATAGATTATAAAAAATAATTGGACAAATCGTTCCAGCCGTTTTCCGATAAAAAAAAATAGTTTTAAGTTTTTATTTTTAAAGAAAAAAAAAATTGTCAGTAAAAATTTAATATCCACAATTAAATCATATTTAAAAAAAATTTAACAAGCATAGTTAAGCATATATAATATATTTAGTCCCACTGTCTCCAACATAATATCATATCACTTATTAGACTGATTGTCTAGCCACGTATTATTCTATTTAACTCTCGTTATGAATATAACCTGTGTATGTGTGTATGCATGTGTGTATCTATGTATATCATGTTAAACGAAACGTAAACAATGTTAATTGTTCTAATAAAAGTTTAGAGAATAGATAAATAAACGCACAATACCATTTCGTGATTATTTGACAATCATTTGTAAATAGAAAAAACAGTTTAATGAATTTACAATTACATACTAAAAACTTTATATTAATTAATTACAAAATATTATAAATTTCGTTGATTTAACTCAATTATTTTGTTCGCACAATCAAGAAGTTTCAATTTACTTTTCTTCAGGAAAAAACTGGGAATATCTGCTTTATATCAACATACATAAGTATTAAAGCAAACTAGAATTTGTTATTAAGTATTTGTTTAATAGTCACAACAACAACTAAATACTATAGTAACAAGTAAGAGTGCTATATTCGGCCGTGCCGAATCTTATATACCCTTCACAACGTGTAGTCATGCAATAACAGTAGTTGGTATCACCCATCATCTCATATGAAATACGTACATAGATATATAGAAAACATACATATATAAAAAAATCCCATTGCAAAATTAACGTGTCTGTTAATAAAAAAAAAAAATAAAAAAAATAATTAAAATATAAATAACAAAAAAAAAAACAAAAAAAAAATTAAAAAAAATTAAAAAAAAAATAAAAACAATAATAATAATATAAATAATATATTAAATAAAAAATACAAAAAAAATTTAAAAAAAAATATAAAAAAAATAAAAAAAAATTTTTGCTTGGCTCAGCCAATATACAAGTTTGTATGTACATATGTATGTTGTTGTTGTAATGTTGTTTTTGTGAAAAAAAAATCAAGGTGGTCGTGGGTTTTTGCTCATATCTCATATCACGGACAGACGGTCAGACGGACAGACTGACAGAGCTTAATCGACTCCCCTATTCATAAGCTTTCAGAAAATATATACTTTATGGGGTCGGAAATGAAAATTGTAGAAATTTCACACGGAATGACAAACCTATATATACCCTTTTTCACTGTGTGAAGGGTATAAAACCAGAAACTAAATGTATAAGCATTTTTCTATTAACAAGGAGAAGAGAGCGATAAATAATATTGAAAAGAGCGTCATTGACGTAAATGAGACAATTCAATGATATCATTAAACTCAAAAATATTTAATTTTTGTTTATATTTATGTGTTCTGCTATTTGTGTACCCTCTACCACCAACACTTAGTTATTATGGTATATATAGGTGTTTCACTCCATGTGTAATATGAACAAGTATATGTTTATCGAATACCCCATCAATACATATATATGTTTAGGATGTTTTTTAGACGTATAGAACTTTCGATGGAAATATCTTATCGTCCATCTGATCAGTAATACACAATACTATGAAGCAATTCATGACAGAGGACTAGTTTTTTTTTATCCAATGTCGTTCTTATAATCTTGATCCCTGCTACTTCAATACATGGAACATTTCGAGGAAAGATCTTGGAAAACATTCATATAAGATTTAACTGGTGCAAGCAATTATAGCCACTGAACTATCGATTGCGTCGTTTGTTTGGTGAATGTTCTGAATATCAACTGAAAGTTGAACCAGATTTTTTTTGTAAAATCATTTTCAGCTATTAGGCTAATTTCTTGCTTTACGAGTGTACAAACAAGCAAAATAGTCACTTTTTGATAAAGCTCGAACCTCATGAGACTTTTACATCCTGGAAAAAAAATTGTGTGGTGCTGTTAAACGACACGTTTTCTTTTTTTCTTCCTCATAAAATGAGAAATTATTTGGAGGAGAAATGCAATACAGCGCGTAAAACCATCATTTTGTTGAGCCAAACGTTTGGTAACCGAATTGTTTTAAGAAATGGGCCGGTTAATTAGTATGATTTGACACCTTTCGAGGTTAATTAAGTTCTGGTCCATGCTAACTAACCAGTAACGATTTTTTTTATTACTTATTATTAATGGACGCAGTAAGACCGGTTATGGTCAAAAAAGATGTACCGACAAGATGACGACTCATGAAAATTTTTTTTAATAACTTTTAATTAAAAAAAAACGGCTTTATATAAAATTTGGTCACCAAAAATAAAAAGCAACTATGTATGAATATCGGTATGATAGGAAAAAGGTAAGCAACTAATATTCTTTAAAAACAGAAGTTTTTTACGATTTTGCTAAAACAAAACAAAAAAAATATTGTTTATACCTTCTCGAAACTTTTCCGTGAACTTTTTTCTAACGATAGTACAAGAGAAAACACTAATAACTCCACTATGGTGACAAATTACTCAGCTGATCATGTATATTCCGTTGTCAAGAAGAAGATAACCCCAACTGGGTAACAACCAGACTATTCATATCGAAAAGTTTCTCTGGTAAATGTTGATAACAAAGCTTACTGTTTTGATACTGATTTTGTCACCAGTACTACTGACTAATTATGATCCATACAATGTTATGTGCTGCAAACATTTATCTTGTGCTTGTCGCGAATTTACAAGTGCTATTAGAACTATTGGGTTAATAATGCAATGGGACCTTACACTATTGGAACTTATTACTAGACATTTACACTCGTAACTTTACAACTTTTAACCTTGTTTTATTTTTATTTTCACTATCCCATGATGTTTAACTCTTAATTATAAGAAACTACCACATAAGCGCTGAGATGACAAAAATTATGTGAAACGAGAAAAAAAAATTAAAAAGTAAAAGACAAATAAAAAAATTTACCAAACACACTCTTCCTCTTACTTTCCTTGTCAACAAGCTTTTTCTGTCTGTCACTTAATTTCTCAACTGTAAACAGTGGTTTTGAAAATTAAAATAAGGAAGTTCTCAGCCGCTATTAAATTTCGTTTGAATTTAATTACCGAAAATTTTCGAAAACATTAGTTTTTGTTTAAATATGGTTTGAAAATACCACTACGAGTGGATTTACAAAACGAAATTATTTTAAGATTTTTTTTTAATTTCCTTTCAAAGTTTGTACGTACCTCATTGGCTATTTTTAAGTTAAAATCTTTTTTAATGCAATTTTCAATTAAATTACATAGCCTGCCATTGTATATTCTTAAAACTAGCATGAAACTGTTTCCATAAATAGTTCTATATTGTAAAATAATTTTATCGTTTTAATAAAAATATTATTTATAGCATTTTTATATAAACAATACAATAAATTTAATTCAATAATTTTTTATTCAATAAGCAAGCACTTTTAAATCGTGGAGGGTATAAAGAATTCATCATAGCCGAATATAGCTCTCCCCCTTTTCGTTATAAGAAAATTTAAACAAAAAACTAAATGAAGTAGTGATGTTTTTTCAAACTTATTTTTTTATTCTGTCGACAATATGTATTGTTGTCGCTTGTTGTTTACAAGTTAAAATAATAACTATTACATACAAGCAAGAAAACAGTCTGTGTGGTAAGTACTCGTACCGACAGAATTACCCATGTGTGATAGAATAAACGTACTTTCAGAAAGCACGTTGAATAATGTATAGTGTGTAATATGTGTACATATGTATGTAAGTGAAATAACGTTTTTAAATGTTTTTCTTTAAATAAATTGAAATTAAGAATCGTGCCTAATATATGGTAGAGTGTAGGCTGTTATAAGGTATCGTTACACTTCCCACCTTTCCATAACACAAGAAAAAGCATAGCAGCTTGTCTCCATATTTATCTTTTTGAGCTTTTCTAATTTAGATACCCAGATTTCGCATTGGCATTAGTATAATTCCTTGAACACCATCAAATTCCATAAGCTGACTCTACGTAATTATTTGACATTAGTGTCCTCAAAACATGTTTCAATACATTAAGCGGGATTAACAAATTGTTCATTAAATTGCTTCATTAAAACTTTCGACAACTGACTATGTTGACATTTTTGCGTGTTAAGTTTTGGCAAGTCATCATGTACCGTTTTATGCCAGAAAAATGCTTTATAGTTGTGAAAATTCACTTTGAAAAAAAATAAATCAGTTCGATGAGTTCATAGAGCACTTTTTTGGTTCTACGTGTATAGTGACAAAGCTCATTTCTGATTGAATGATGTCGAAATTTGCATATTTGGAGCAAAGACGATTCTTAAGCCGTTATCGAATCATCATTAGATTCACTTCACGATAGTCCTTATTTCTTCCGAAATGAGCAAGAATCTGTCGTTACGATGAATGGCAGGTGCTATCGAGCATGCAGACTTAATTTTTATTTCGAAAAATTAATCAACAAACATCAACGACATATGGTTACAACAAGACGAAGCAACTTGCCATACAGCGTGCTCAAAAATCGAGAAGTGGTCTTATTTACTGGACTTACGTATTATCATTTAAGTTCTCATACATCAACAAAAACAACGTACATAATGTACATATCACAAAAGGAAATATAAATGGTTTTCACTAAGTGTGTACATTTTGCAAGTAATTTGTAGGGAATTAATGTTTCAGCCGATTATAACATTCAATAATTTGTTCACAGTTTAGGTAAACACTATGCAATGAATGTGTGTCAGAATTTTTTGAAACTTTAACACTCAAAATATGTACTTATTCTTATGAGCAATGTCCGTCTCTCCATCTGTCCGTGTGTTGAATGAAATTATCTTTTAGAGCATCCCATATGAATCGCTATTTTCAAGCACGATCCCTTTATAACTTTCTGGAGATATGAGCAAAAAAAGATGACTGGCCCTGTTTTTACTCACAAAAAATACGCACAACAAGTTTTTACATATGGGTCAAATCTGTTCAACCTCACATATTAGTATCAAATGAAAGGGTTTGGCCAGTAGAATACAGAAAACTATGAAAAAGTTAAAATCCAAAATTTCACCTCAACTAAAATGGCAGATAATTCTCTTTCCCAACGCCATCAATATAGGTATCAACTAAAAGGCCATGACCTAAAAAAATTAGGTGTCGAAAATAACAAATCACAATGTCATACAACATTAAAACTAAAATTTAGGCTAAGCATTGTAGCTGATTCCTATATCTATGAATATGATGGTGAAGGGTAGTATAAGATTCCGCACGGCCGAATATAGTTAGTTACTTGTTTTCTGAAGAATTTATTCAACGAATTGCTAAAAAAATATTAGTGAAATTATTTATTATCTTATTGATCAAGTTCTGAGTCATCTTATTGATTTTTATTAACAATATTTTCATTGAAATACATACAAACATTTCGATGGTTACAGGTAGAAAAGCTCTTACTCCTATCTTTTACGAATTCGAGTTTTTCAGTGATTCCAATACATTTCACATATGTATACATAAGTATACCTCGAAACAAAAATTAAAAAAAAAAAAAGTTTGATTTTGATAATACAAAGTTACAATTATTTAAGTTAGGGCCCTTTTACCTGTGACCAACGATTTGTATGTATAGTTGTTTTGAAATAAGCTGAAGCATTTATGTAATAATGTGTTGTTTATTGATTGAAACCGAAAGTCAGTTGTGTTAACAGTTTGCAAAAAGTCATAAGATATAGAAACCAACTTACAACAGAAATATTTACTTGCCAACTAGCTAGCGCGGATCCATCGAAAGGGGAAAAAACCTAATATTTCTGAATGCAAGTTTTTTTCTTTTTATATATTTTTATTAAAACTTCACCCTCTTAAAAGCGTTAGCTAAATCCGCGTAACCCAACTACATTAATAACCCTAAAGTAAAAGTAAAGAGTTCGAAGCTCAATAAATCCATAAATATCAATTATCATATTTAAATTCAATTTATTATTTATTAGATTAATAATTTTCATATAAACAAATATTTTTATTTTTTTAAATTGTTATTAATTTCACTTAAAGTTAATACTTTTTAACAAATAACAAATAGTCACAACAAATTCCATTTAAAATTACAATTATCGTAATCATGTTTTCTTCTCTGCGCTCTTTTCACCGTACATGAATACTCTTCACTTCGATGATAATCATAACAAGTGCCAAAATCACATAAATTGCCGTGATGGCAAACACATACAAGGGATTTGAGGTGAAGACCAATTTGGTCAGTAACACTGTACCGAATATAAATATGGCCATAATAAATAATACCATAATAATAGTTTGTAAATCACGATACCACAATGTTTTTTGATCTTGTGTACTAGGCACAATAATTTTGGACTTAAGTGGACGATATTCCTGTTCATATTGCGCTTCAAAGCCACTGGCAAAATCGACATCATCTAAGGGAGATGATTTTTCTAAATCACTAGCTGCCATGTTGGATTATTTAGTATTATTTAATAGAAACAGTTAACCAATTACGTGATTTAGTTCACCTTACAAATTGACAGTTCGTTAAAAACTGTTCCACCCAGTTTTTTTTATTATTTTGTTTTGTATCGTCTCTCTTCAATGTTTGATTCAATACATACTTACGCATCGATCGTTTTGTTATCATATCAAAACAACAACTACAAAACAAAGGTGCTAATGATAAGATACTGAACTACAATTTCCACATTATACACTCAACACATACAATCCAAAATTATACATATACATGTACATAGTTAGAATCATTTAGAGTTTTGTAGTTAAAGAATGACCTAAGTACATACATACATACATTTATATTTAGTTCAATTTAACGATTCACATAATTGAACTGTATGAATCGTTCAGTAGTAAGTTTTTTTTGTAGCCCATCTTTAAATTATACGTACTTTTATTTTATTACATTCGTAAACTATATATGTATTTTTAAAAAACGTTTGGTTGGGGTCAAATTTAAACATGTGGTTTGTAACACATCCCAACAAAAAAAATCAGAAGTACTGGAATAATTTGTCTTAAATGATGTGTTTTTATATAAATAAAAAATCATACAAAATATTTGAAACAATTCATGTTTACAAATATCATTAATTCATGAAACATCGATATTAGGTTTGTTCGACGTACATTACCGCGATAACCCGCGGGCTCCCAATTTTACCGAAAAGCGTTTATTGTGTTAAAAATTGGGTACATGAGAACGTTCATGAGAGAGTAATTTGTGTTTCTCTTCTTACCGGGCATTACCCGTACTTTTTTTGCATGTAAAATGGTAAAACTGTCAGACCACTAAATCAGCTGTTTTTAATTTGTTAAAATATAAAAGGTTGAAAAGATTTTTTTATTTTTGTAAACAATTGAATATACTATGTCTGAAAACATAAATAGAATTTTTGTAATTTGAATAATTTAAATAACTAATAAAACATATGCATTTCACTCTAGTGTTTGTTTGGACATACTTTAACAAAAACTAAAAATTTGTTGAAAATTTTTTTTAGCAAAAGCAGAGGTCCAAGCCGTTGGTAAGAAAAACAGCGTGGTGGCGGCTAAGTGCAAAAATTACCGGCGGTATCTTGGAGATGGGTTAAGAAATTATTGAAATAAAAAAAAAAACGGAAAATAAGTGTTTTAACAAAATAAGTAGTTTTTGCGTACATCATATTGTGCAGTCATATCTTTACGATTACAAAAACTTTGCATTCCACTTTTTTATATAACAAGAGTATTGAAACAAGATATATTTCAGTAAAAACTCAATATAATTTCTTATATCAAACCTAATAATGATTAAACTATTTTAGCGTTATCATACAGAAACTTCCGTTTTTTATATGCTCGAATGAAAGCGTGTTGAAAAGACAACGATAGTTGTTAATATGTTTTTCTTGTAATTTTATGTGCAGCCGTAATATATGTATACTCTATTGTTTGATTACTGACAATACAGAGTTATTTTAAATCTTTTTCATTAAAACTTAGTGCTAAGTCCCCTTTTACAATAGAGAAACTGAAAAGCAGACAGTCAAAATTCGGTAGCAACGGGTTGAAGTGCGTAGTACAATTTGTTTAATTTTATCTTTTTTATATATTTTTTCATATCTCATATCATTTTTTCATCTCATGATCTCTTTAGTAGTTTGTTATACGATTTAAACACCATACGACAGCGAAAAAAAATTAGAAAAATTAATTTCTTAATTGTAAAAAGATTACAAAGTTGTAAAAGAAAATGAGAAAAATATATGCCTCTCATTTCTAGTTTGTAAAAAAGGACTTTGCTAAGCATTTAATGCCATCAGTCGAGATAGCCTTATGCGGTTCGTCCAAACAAAATAATTCGGCAAAGGCGGTAAGCCGGCTGGGAGCATATCAACCTGGACCTCTGAACAACAGCTGTACAATTTTGACGTTTTTTTTCGGGCTTGAAATGTGTTTTTTTGCGTTCCAGCAATTTTGGGTAAATTTATCGTTTTCTGAGAGAATTTTTTGTTAACTCTCATTTTACCAGACTTTACCCGGATTTATGTCGAACAAACCTATTGTTAATTGACAGTTCTTCTTCGTGTTTCTTTTTTTTTTAAAATTATGGTTTTGTATTTTTGGCGGTGAACATTCAGAAATATAAAATTTTATATAGAAAATTATAATTATTTTATCAATGGAGGCAAAAAGTAAGTAATTATTGTAATAATAATGTAAATTTATAAGAAATGTACATATGCAAATAATATCATTATTTTTTTAATTACAGAAAATAGAAATGAGACCCTCTAAACACAATTTTGCGTCATCCAATAATTTTGATGTGGCCAATAGTCTTCTAGACATAACAACTTTCTTTAAAATTTTCTTTTTTGCTTCCATTTTATTATATACATACATACATATATATATTTTTTTTTCTTCTTTGCTTTGATTCTTTTGGCAGCTGGAAATGATAAACAACCGATCAAAATTAGAGAAGATACTAATTTTATAATAATTCGGGTGGTAATTCTAAATGAATTACCCACAAAAATAGTAATTGGCTTTGACAATTTTGCACGGGAAAATTATGCAATTTGGTTCGTAATTAGGCTTTGAATTATAAATAATGCATCGAATTTCTAATATCGTTGCCGTGGAAACATGCTATAATATACTAGTTCACAACTCCAGTTATATTGTACTTTTGTTTCTATTTTGGTATATATTTAAAACTAGAAAAGCCCGACGCGCGTTGCTACGCCCCTTAATGAATAAAAATGCATTCTGAATTTTAATTGAATATCAAGTGCAAGAAGCTAAAAATTAAACTTTTTTTAATGGGCGTGTCACTGCCCACTTTTCTAATCACGAAACTGTATAGCCATGACAGCTCAATATGTGTGCAAAGTTTCAGAAAAATCGATCTAGTGCAAGTAGCTAAAAATTATAACTTATTTCTTATGGGCGTGGCACTGCCCACTTTTCTAATCACGAAATTGTATAATCATGAGAGTTCAATATGTGTGTGCAAAGTTTCAGAAAAATCGGTCAAGTGCAAGAAATTAAAAGTTATAACTTTTTGTTATGGGCGTGGCACTTTTCTAATTACGAAACTGTATAGTTAAAACAGCTTAACCCATTTGATCTCACTGTACTCGCTTGAGTACAGAAAATTACAGAATTTTATGCGCTCGTAAAAATGTCATTACTCTCTTTTTTGAAAAGCTGTTTGCTTTAAATGTTTCTTTAGAGTGTAGAGAGTAAATCTGTGTAAAAAAACTAAACATGCGTAAAAGCTGACAAATATTATAATATTCTTAAAAAGGTAATTCCCCACTTTTCAGTATTTTGCACTTGTCATTGCAATTTTTTGTATATTTTATTATTGTTGAGCTTAACGCAAAGATTCATAAAAATCGGTCAAACGATAACTAATTTTTTATGGGCGTGACCCCGCCCACATATACACTCCCTGGAATGTGTTCAACAACATGCCAACGTTTGAGTCCGATCGGTTTTACAGTTTCGGAGTCTATAGCTAACACACACACACAGAGTTTCACTTTTATATATATAGATATTGTATGCTTGTTGGTAATTTCTATCGAAACAATATTAATTCTTATGTTTTTTTAAATGTTGAATGAATTCAAACAGGGATGGAAAAAGAAATTTTTATAGTGTTTTTTTTTTGCTCCCAAAATAATAAATGTCTAATATTTTCTTAAGTCAAGTATTTTTTGTTTTTTTAAACATATGTTAAAAACTTAAACAAAAATTGTTTTAAAATATTTTTTTGTAACTCTCTGACCTTGCCACTCCTGATTCTTTATTTGCCTGACGTTTACCAATACACCCTATAAAACAGAAATTGTGTTCACAAGTAAATAAGCAAAAACTGTATTTCAATAGGGGGTTGTGAATTTATGCACATGATCTCTAATGAAACGCTAATGTTGCTGGGATATTTTTAACAAACGTTTCCTGAAATCATCACATCACATTTTTATACCCTTCACAGTGACTGTAAGGGTAGATATACAATTCTCATTCCATGTGAAATTTCTAAAATATTAATTTTTGACTCCATAAAGTATATATTTTTGAAATCTGAATATGAATAGGGGAGCTTATTAAGCATTATCCTCCTGTCCGTTTGTCTGTGATTGATTAATTGATATACGTCCATATGATAACAATATCAGGTAATAAAATAAATATGTAGTTTAAAGTCATGTTGTTTCAAACTTTGATTTCACTGCAACAAAAAAAAACAACAGTTATTATCAGATTCGGCACGGTCGAATATAGCACTCTTACATGTTTTTTTTATTATTATTATTTTTTTTTAACATACATACATAAACTCAATTTATAATGAATGGTGATACAATTGTTATTGCATGACTTCACGTTGTGAAGGGTATATATGATTCGGCACGGCCGAAAATAGAACTCTTACTTGTTTTTTTGTAGTTATAGCATACAATTATACAAATAATAATTTCTTAAGTGTTGTTCTCTTAAATTGAACATTAAAGCCAAATCTTAAAAAACCATAACCAGCTCGCACTTAGCTATTGTAGATAAAATAAACATTCTTAAAAAGTACCTAAATAAAATTTTAAATATTTTAAAAAACCTCTTACTGTTACACAAATTAATCGATAATATTTCTGTTTTTTGTTTACTAAAGGCCGCTTTACACTATTAGACTGAGTATTACGACTTGTCAAAAACTCAAATAAAAGGAGAAAGTATAATAGTGTAAATACAATATGTTTTGAAATGTCAAAAAATACGGATAAAAATTTAACAGTCGTATAGCTCTTTTCATTTTTTTAAATTTTTCTAAACACTAAGATTTTTCATTTTATCAAAGTTGTGTTTTTACAGAAGCACATAGACAAAATCAGGTATGGGAAACAAAAATTATCAATATACTTTTTATTACCAGAATTTTTAGACAATAAAGCACTAAAAATAAAATTCTAACTGAAAATTATATTAAATTTAAATATTATTAAAAAAATATTTTTTTTTTAAAACAAAATTGATCGGATTTATTAAACCGTTCTATGTATAACTTGTGTATACAGTTTTGTGTTACAAAAAATCGATAATTTTAAAATCATAATTTTAAAACTCAACTATTTACTATTACATATATTTTTCACCTGGCATTTACACATGAAAAAATACATAAAATTCGCAATACACTTACATTGCTTCACTAACATTTTTTTATTTTTTACTGAGACTTCAACGACAATTTTAAGAAAGTAATTTTTATAAGTTTTCAAAAAGGAAAATGACAATTGTTGCAAATTTAAAATTTTTTGCTAAAACAATAATTGTATATATAATATATAATATAAAAAATTTAATAAAGTTTCAAGAAAATCACTCCGATGAACAGTTTCTGCGGAAGTTTATTTAATAACTAACTTATAAAAAGAAAAAGTACAATTTTTATAATGAAAAAATACTTCAAAAATAATAAGTATGTATAATAACTTCATCGAGAGAGTGAGAGTAAGATTAATTATAGCATAATTAATGCTGGCCATAGTAGGCTTGAATTCAGGCTACATTTTTCACATCCTCGGCCCGGCCATGCCAGATGATACCTCCAATGGATACAGTAACTGAATAGGTCTCTTCAGAATTACGTTATTTCCTAATCGTACATTACAAGCTCTGACGTGACCATCTCTGCCATGGAAAACGGAATCGACTACAGCTAATTTCCAAAGAAGCCTTGACTTTAAATCTTCGTGTACTAAAACAACATCTCCAACTTTGATGCTTCGAATAGGGCCGCTCTTATTGTGATGAATTGTGCGCAATTGTTGCAAATACTCAGCTTGCCATCTTTTGAATATCGTCTAATTATTATTTGCATTAGGTTCCAAGACTTAGCCATAGATGATTGATCGGTTTGAAAATCTGTTGGAATAAAAATTGCTTTTTGATTAGTTAGAAAATGAGCTGGAGTTAACGGCTCTAGATCGTTATGATCATTGGTAATGTAAGTCAGTGGCCTAGCGTTTATGACTGCTTCAGCTTCTGACAAAAAGGTTCGTATTTCATCAAACGTCAAAATACTTTTACCAATCGCTGCCTTTAGGCAATCCTTGACGCTACGGACTAATCGCTCCCAAAAATCGCCCCACCATGCTGCTCTTTCGGGTATATATTTCCAGGTGATGGCTTTATGTGCAATAATTTGTTGGATCTTACTATGCTTCAACAATTGCTCTAGCTTTCTCAGCTCTAAATCAGCTCGCTTAAATGTTTTTGCGTTATCGGATATGATAGTTTCTGGAGAACCAAATATTGATATAAAACGGCGTAAAGCATTTATGCAACTTTCAACCGTCATATCTTTAACTAACTCCAAATGTACAGCACGAATTGCAGCACAGGTAAACAGCAAAATGTAATTCTTTCGCTCAGTTACTTCACCATCGCTTTTTATGTAAAAAAGACCTGCGAAGTCGATGCCTGTTGTTTCGAATGGCCTTGTTGTTCTGATACGCTCTACTGGTAAGGTTGTCCATGGTTCTGATGCGCTTTTGCCATGAAGTCGCTTGCAGATCACACACCGGCTAAGTATATTCTTTATTAATTGTCGTCCTGTTATAATCCAAAAACGTTTTCTCAAGAGTGCCAAAACAGCATTAACACCACCGTGCATTGCAGCGTGATGCGCCTCATTTATTAACAATACGCTGAGATGACATTTCTTAGGTAAAATTATGGGGTTGCAGGAATAATCGCTGAAAGCTGAGTATTATAAACGCCCTTGAAGCCGCATAACACCGTTGATTAAAATTGGGTTTAAACAAATTAACTTAGACTGTGTTGAGACCTTTTTATGTTTCTCTAGATCTGCATATTCCGTTTCGTAGTGTGATTTTTGAAAGTATTTGATCCAATAATATTCCGCTTGTTGTATTTCACTGTAAGATAACTCTTCAATATTGTTGACAGCAGTTAAATTGTCGCATTCTTCTAATAATTTATTTTTACAATTTTTAATAAAGCGTAGTACATACGCTGTGACGCGTAGCAACCTCTTCAATTTGCTGAATTTTTCAACATTTAAAATGGGTTCTGTTTTTTGCATGGTCACTGATTCGCTCTCAACCGATGCAAGAAAACTCGTTGAAGATTTAAAATTGTGTTTGCTTGGCCAATATTCATTACTATTTGCTAACCACATTGGACCCACTTTCCACACGCTACTTTCTGACAATTGCTTAACTGTTAGAGCTCTCGTTAAAAAATCTGCTGGATTCGATTTACCATCACAATGTCGCCATTCATATATATTGCTAAGCTGATTTATTTGGTTAACTCTCGCTTTGACATATGGAATACGTTTACCATTACCATTTATCCAGTTCAGCGCTATGGTAGAGTCTGTCCAGAGCCAAAATGCGCTTATTGCGAAGTCTAGTGAGCATTTAAGAAATTCCTTTAATCGGGCAGCCATCAATGCCGCCGTAAGCTCCAATTTTGGCAGTGATAACTCAACATTTTTTGTGGTTTTATTGATAGGGCGTATTCGATTTTTGAACAAATAAAATTTGTATAAAATTCACCGTTACCTGTTGCCTGCCGTGAATAAGCAACTGCTCCGTAGGCCAAGGGGCTTGCGTCTGCAAATATATGAATTTCAACACTACCTGCATTCGCAGATAGACACCGCTGTATTGAATATTCTTTTAAAATGGACAACTCCTCATGCCACATTTGAAATTCGTTCAATAAATCACCACTTAAACTCAGATCCCAATTAATACGTTCTTTCCAAATCTTTTGTAATAAGATTTTTATTATTACAGTAAACGGACCAAGCATACCAAGAGGGTCATAAATTCTTGCCATCGTTTTTAATATATTTCGTTTTGTTGCTCGTGGCATTTTCTCTTCGATTAAATTTTTCAAGTCGACATAAATGGTGTCGCTTACTGTGCACCAATTTATGCCGAGTATTTTTTGCGATAGTGGTCTCTCTATCCCATCAGACTGAAAATGCTTCCTTACATTTATATCATTTGAATTCCACTTACGTAACTTAAAATTCGCCTTTGCCATAATTTCAGTTGCAGCTTTCATTGTTGTTATTGCCGATTTAACTGACGTTTCGCTGATGACCATATCGTCCACATAAAAGGACCTTTTTAATTTATTACAAATATTTCCGTATTGTGCTTCACAATTTGATAAGTGTTTTTGAATTGTCGCTGTCAACAGAAAGGGACTGCTTGCTATTCCAAAGGTTACTCTTGTCATCCTATATTCTACAATGGGTGGCAGTTTATCTAGCTTGTTTGGCGTATCTTCAAACCAAAGAAATCTGTGGACATCTCGGTCGTTTTCTGATAAGGAAATCTGTAAGAAAGCTTTTTCAATATCTAAGGTAATAACAATTTTATTGGAACGGAAACTTAACAACATTGATAACAGGTCTGCTACTATATTTTCACCAATGCTTAAAAGATCATTTAAAGACGCTGTGCCTGGTTCGCTGGATGATGCATCGAAAACTATTCGCATTTTTGTTGTCACTTTATCTTCTCTGTACACTGGTCTATGCGGCATGTAATAGACACGATTGTTAATATTTGAAGATGGAATTTTCTCAGCACAGCCACTATCTACTAGATCGCGAATACCGGCATCATATTCAGTTAATTTTTCGTTGTTATTCATTAATTTTAACGTTAGACCACGCAACCGAGCCAACGCAATTTTTTTGTTGTCATTTAGCTTAATATTGTTGTCACGCCATGGCAACGACACTTTATAACGATTGTTACCTAAGATTATTTTATTAATTGTTTCGTCAATGATTTCCTTTTCGTTATGTACTGCACAACTCGTTATGCCAATTGACTCTAAGTCCCAGAATTTTTATATTTTGAAACCTTCTGTAGCTTCTCGAATTTGAAAAACACAATGAGCATTATCGCTATTATTGTTAGCACCTTGTAATGTCCAACCAAAAAATGTATTAATAGCAAAAAGATTCTTTGAAATTACCTCACAACCTTGTTTAAAAAATTGCCAGTAATAATCTTGCCCAATCAATAAATTAATACCATCGATAATTCGCACGTTACAGCTGACAGCATCAGCCCAATTATTAAATGCCTTATTTAACCTTTTAGTTTTAGGCACAGGCAAAACGTCATCACAAATTTTTGGCACTACCGTCGCATTAATTGTGATCATTTTATCATCATATTGGTTTTTTATTATTATTTCAACCCGCTTAAACGTGTCAGTTTCAATATATTCTTGTTTTTCACCAAAGGGAATTATTTTTATTTTCGCTGTTCCACAATATTTTAAGTTTAACTCGCTCACCAAATGTTCACTGACGTATGTTCTTTGGCTACCATTATCCATTACGATTCTAGACAAAACGATTTTGTTATTATTTGTGTTGCTGATTATACCCCTCGCTGTTTGCAGATATATGACGTTTTGTTCTGCCACCAATGTATTTAACGCTGCTGCGCCGCTGCTCTCATCTTTTTGACGGCCCTGTGACTTCTGCTGCCTTGTTTCACTGCTTCGACCTTCGTCTACGTTATTAGCATTACTTTTTGCCTTCTCGAACATCGAAGTAATATGCCTACCTCTGCAAGAGTCACATTTAATCCAGTTAGCTTTACAAAATTTAGAGTTGTGATTTTTTTTTGTACATCGAAAACATCTGGCTTCTCTCATCAAAATTCTTTTTTTCTCCTCAATAGATAACTGTGCTTTGCAATTTTTGGTGGCGTGATTATTTCTTTTGCAAAAAGTACAATTGTTGTTTGTGGTATTGTCGCTAATGAATAAGCCAGTAGCTGCACCATAATTCGTTTGGATATCTCTCTTCGAAATTCGCCTCAAAGACATTTCTGCTTTTTCTAACGCTTCTACCTCTATTTTGATAAAATCAAGTAAATTCTTTAAACTTTTATCTCTATTCTCTCCTTCTTCGTCACCTACTCTTATACACGAATGAGCAGCTGTATTTGATGTTTTATGATACACTGTACGAAGCTGTGCTGGTATCGCACCTAATAAAATTGACTTTACCATAAGGTCATATTGTGAAGGTGAAACTTTTAAAGCCATTAACGATCGAATTGTTGGGTTAACTTCATTATAAAGGCGACGAAGACCACTGATATCGCTATTGGAATGTACTTTATTTAAGCACATAAGCTTTTGTACAAAACGTTCTATAATTTTTTCTTGATTACCATATTCCTCTAAAAGTAAGTCAATGGCTTCATTGTAACACGCTTCTGTAGGTGTAAACCCAGCTATTGAGGCTGCCGCCTTGCCCTCCAAAGATTCAGAAAGAAAGTTAAATTTTGCAGCCTTTGATAATTTACGATTATCATGAACTGTACTCTTAAATTGTTCCCAAAAGGGAAGCCAGTTTTCAAATTTTCCATCGAACTTTTTGAGCTCAAAGGATCTTAATTTAACGCCACTAAATTCGCTTATGTTACTGAAGTCAACGCTGATGGGCATAGTTGTGTTATTTGCTTCTACGTTAGAGGCTCTGGGTGTAAACTTCGTGCTAAGAACATGTTCTAATTTTACAATAGTGCAAATTGCCTTATCATCATACTCTATGATTGCATCACATTCTTTCTGATAATCTTCCGGCTTAATAGATACACTAATAGCCTGATCAGCCTTTTGTAAATTTATATGAGCGTTCTTTATTCTCTGAACGTATAGATTAATATCAGCTTCCAACTTTTCAGGTTTTTCGACATCTGCAACTTGTATGTCTTCATGGGATTTCAAGAAGTCCGCAGCGGCGTTGCACAACTTAGTTAGCTGTGTTCGCCATGTGGCCCTATACACATTATCCATTATCGCTATGATTAACAACCGCCCGCTATTTAATTCTTTAATCGCTAACGAAATAATATTTGATATAATGACATTAAAGAACATCTGTTCCCGGGTTTCGGCACCACATAAAAAATTTAATAAAGTTTCAAGAAAATAACTCCGATTCATGAACAGTTTCTGCGGAAGTTTATTTAATAACTTACTTATAAAAAGAAAAAGTACAATTTTTATAATGGAAAAATACTTCAAAAATAATAAGTATGTATAATCATGGTGTAATTAAACAAGGTGGCGGTGCCACCCCAGCTGATTATTTTTTTGTGTTCTGGAGTATGTCAAACAACATATTTAAAAAATGAATTCAGCTCCGGAAATTGTCAAACTTCATATATAAAAAAAGAGAGACAAAAATTGCTCTCCTTTACGCTATCACCCCTACAAGAAATGAATGACTGAAACTAACACATACAAAATGTTTGTACTAACACTATTGCAGCAATTTAATATATAATTTCTGCTACAGGAAATATAATGCGTATGCAAGAGTGAGACAAATAATGTATGTTGATTTCTTGACGTTTAAAAAAAAATTTGGAAAATAATTGTGTAAAATTTTTAATTCAGTGTTACAAAAAGTAATTTTTATTTAATAATTTGCAGTTCTTTCGACCATGTTTTTTATAAAATACTCGAGAAATAAATGGTAAGTACGAAAGGTAGCAGCCAAACATAAATATGTATATGCCTTTGTATATTCTCATAATTTTTACTTTTAGTAATTCAAGCCATAATACCAATGACGCTAATGCCATGGAAACGGATTAAAATGAGCCCCTGCAGGAAGCAGTGAAATCAACGGGAAATATTGTATTAAAAAAAGTGATGTAGTGTTAAATATAATAATAAATAATATAAAAGATAATAAAGTTGTTTTATTGTACGAGTTAGCTTTGACCGATATATACGTTAAGTGTGACTAGTTAGCTTTGACCGATATATACGTTAAGTGTGACTACTATTTATATTATTTTTGATTTGAAACAGCTGTAGTGTAAGTAGTCCAGATATATGTTTTGCAGTCGACAGAACTAATAAGTAAGAGAAAGACGCAAAATCACATGTACACAAAAGTTTCAGTCATTTTTTTCACATTGCCTTTAAGAAACTAATAGAAACTTTAACCGATATATCAGTCACTAATACCAGTCATATAACCGGTTAAATGACCGTCACTGTTCTTGTAGGGACCTTATGTAATTACACCATGTGTATAATAACTTCATCGAGAGAGTGAGAGTAAGATTAATTATAGCATAATTAATGCTGGCCATAGTAGGCTTGAATTCAGGCTACATTTTTCACATATAAAAGTCTTAGGGCCGTATTCATAAAAAATAATTTAGGTTTATTGAAGGCTTATTTGACAAATTTCTCTACAACATCAAATTTATATACATAAAAAACAATTGATTTTTTTAAACAATAATTAAATAAAAAATAAACAAACAAAAAATAATTTCTGAATATTATCTTTAATTTGTGTATGTAATATTTTTGGTAACTCTAAAGGTAGTAAAAACTTGTGGTAAATTTAGCTCATTAAGGTACAATGTTGCAATTAATGCAACTCTTCGCTTCGACATAATTTTTAAATTAGTTTTCTATGTAAACGAAAAAGAAGTTGTCATAAAACTAGTCTTTTTCATTGAAATTTGTATTTATAAGTTTAAGTTTAAGAAAGTAATGAAATGCCACAAAAATCAGTATGAAAAAATTGTATTATATTGTCCATCTTCGATTGAAATAACTATTTATATATGTGACAGCGCATAGAGAAAGGGACCTAAGGGTAAAAACAGGTTTTGTTGAGGAGAGCCATTTTAAAGATTAAATGATTTTTCTATTTTTTTAAATTGTTCATAAGGAAAAAAATAAATTTTTTGTAGTTTCGTAAAATTAAGTTATTTTGTTAATTAAGTAGGGGGAAAAATGAAAATAAATAAATTTTACCGTTAGGTCCCTTTCTATTTGCGCTTAGAATCGTCGACTTCACTTTTATAAAACGCGCATATCTCTGGGAGGTAATACTTTTGGGACATGGGATCGGTCTCATTCGATGCTCAGATGTTGTCCACATCAAAAAAAGAAAAGTGCAAATTGTTTTATTACCCTTTGGAAACTTTCTCTATGCGCTGTCACATATACATACATATATATACTACACATATTGTATTTGATTTGAATCGTGATAGTGTAGACACAAATTGTAATGAGAAAATTTTCTATTTGATTTTTTGACAATCAGACCAAAAATCATTTTATTTTGCTCTGACAAAATCCAATGAAAATCTAAAGACTTGTAGGATAGTGTGAAGCGGCCTGAAATAATAACTAATTTTAAAAAATATTTATATGCACATTTGTGGACTTTTTTTAGGAAATAAATATTTTCGTTTTTTTATTTAAATCAATAGTTGTTTTTTATATTAGGCTTGAGATCACTTTTTTTATAAAAATAATTTTATGTGCTACCACATTGGGTAGCTTCTTCAGGGAAAGTATAAAGTATGTAAAGTAATAAAGAAACTACCTAATTTGGTAGCGATCTCACGGACTCATTTTTGGTTATAAAATATGCTTTCGAGAATTTTTGTAATAAAAATTAGTAATTTATGAGTAGATTTTTTTGAGATTACATTAACAAACTTATATTTTCAATTGAATAAAAACATGATTTCTTAAATTTTATACAAAAAGCAGAAATAAAATAACCAGACAGGTGTTTGGTACTTTTTTTAAATCGAAAGACTAAGGGACAAATCGAAAGACTAAGGGACAAACTTTATCTTTGATACTTTTTAAGATCTCATCTAACTTTTAGACTAATTAATGTCGGAAAATAATTTAAAATAAATTTTTCATTTAAAAAAAAAAATAAACAAAAAAAATCAGAAAATCTTTAGTTTAACACTATTTTGTGATAAAAAAAAAGTGTCAAAACTAGGTACTTTCAGTTTGTCGGAAATAAAACAAGAATTTATCCATGGATTTTCATAAAATGAAATTCATTTTGTGTCTAAAAATTGCAGTTTTAAGACTAAGGACCAAAACTGCTAATTATTTGTTGCTTTTTATTTTTTTATAAATAATTTAATTTCAAAAATTTTATAATTTTTAGAAAAAAGAAACATTTTTTACGACTTGTTTCTCGATAAAACCGTTACCATGGAATTTGAAATCATGATGATTTTTGCAGTTAGTTGACTAGAGAGGTTCAAAAATATATAGTGGTTGACCAGTCGAATACAGTAAACTATGAAAAAGTTAAAATCCAACATTCTTACAGGAATGGAAAAAAATTGTTTGCAGAATCAAAAAAAAATTTTATTTTTTTTCTGCTTCCAAATGTTTTGTTGAGTTTTTTTATATTTGCTAAAATTTTTTAATAAAAATTGTATTAAGATATTTTTTGTAGCTCTGTAAAAGTAAGATTTGATCAACTTTCCCATTCCTGAATACAAACATATATCGATACAATAGAAATTGTCTTCACAAGTAAGTATACTAAAACTGTATTTCAATAGACGATACATAATACAATTCAAGGTTGTGAATTGAACAATTGTAAATATTTTAGATGATTCCATTAAAACATGTAACACTTCCTGCATTTAAATAAGAAGAAACCATCAATTCTTTTTTAATTCTCTTTAATTATTTTTGTTTTCAAACCAATCAATATCAATTAATCAGAACGTTTTAGAATTTATTTGCCATAATAGCTAATGGCAATAGAAATTCCAATATGTTGTTAAGAATTGCTAACTCTTATTAACACAAAAATTTATGTTATTTGTTAAGACAAAAATAAATCACATTACTTTTTCGCAATTCAAGATCATATTTTTATTTTAGACCAAACAATAAATCCAACTAACATTGCAAATATAAAAAAATTAAATATAACACACAACCTAATACCCACAGCTGTCCAGTTTTCTTCACAATTCAATTTGGGAATAACCTCTATATTTGCATCATTTGTTACCAGCGATTCGTGTGAATTTTGGTGATAGCTTTCGATAGTAATTAAGAGAGATTCTTGCGTGTTCCTTAAAACAAACAAATTTTCAAGTAACACTTTTTAACAAAACAAAAATAAGTAAAAAAAATTACCCGGACATTTTTTCAAATTCGAATCAGTAAACAATTCTATGGAAGTTCAAACTTAAACTGTTACATCATACTTTACTTTGTGACTTCAACATAAACTCTTAATGAAGTAGAAGAAAAATATGCTGACACTTTAGAATCTACCAAAAGTAAATAAACAAAATACAATGCACTGCGGCATGTACAGTCAAACATCGATATAAGTAACAGCTCACTGCCAGCATTTTTATGTACATAAATACATACATATGTAAATATAAAAATTATTTACTCCGATCTGATATGAAGTAAATGAATTACAATTGAAAATAAATTTAAATAACCACCCTATACTCCCTGTAAGTGTACAAAAAATGGTTTCACAAAATTATTCAAGGTTGTAGCCGGGGGCTATATTATTAATTTATGGTTTTATTTAATTATGGTCTGAAACTGAAGAGACAGTTGGGGTCAGCTTCGGTTTACAGACTAACAACGTCTACAAGGGCCTTTAATGTCCACAAGGGTTAGTTGTTTTAATTTATTATTTTTAATATTTATGTTACAAAATAAGAAAATGCCGAGGAGGTCTGTTCTGCTTGAAAGCTAAATTCAGAGTGAGTTTTATTGAAATGATTTTCTTACGACTAACTAAAATACGAACATAGCATAAAACAAAATCAAAGATTACAATTACAATGACTTTAAAACTGTATGTTATTTAATCACATAGGGTTGTCCCTTTTTAATAATTCCCAAATTAATGACCGTTAAATAAGTTTAAATTAAATATAGTTCAATGTTAACAAATATAAATAAAAGTATGATAAATAACACTCATAAGAATATATATATGATAAATAAGTATAGCGGCGCTACAAGGTCTTTTATGAGTACGTACTTAAATTTCTCAAAATACGAATTATTATAAGTATGAATGTGAAGAATGTAAAGTATGAATATAAAGAGCGATCACAGTTGAAAAGTTTTTCACAAATTATACATACGTGGTTGCCCATGAAAACCACAAATTTTTTAATACTAAAAGCACTAAAAAAACCCATTAAAATTTTAAAATCGAACAGCAAAAAGAGTTTAATATATTTGTTATTGAACATAATCAAGTACATGCGAATTTTTTTGAACAAACGAATACCACCTTTACCTTTGTTAATAATTAAAATTTCAGCATTTTTTGTTATGCCTCACACTGATATTTGTTAATATAAGAATTCGTAATACTGGGGTTAGATAGTATAAGTGTACATGTCCATATGTATGTGGTAAGTATAAAATAATGCTGTCCACAGTGTTGCAACGCCTTTGTATTGTCAGTTTAGTATTATTAGGTATTCACAATGGGTGCTATAAAATATTAATAAATATAACAAAATTGCAACATCTTCAAATTTGTGTTAGAAATGCTAGTGTTGTAGTTCCACCCGAATTTCAGGCACTAAATTTTTCATTTATCTCTACATGGAAAAATAATCATGTAGAAAATATTGTTTGTATGTATATAAACAATTGACAAAAAAACGTAAAATATAAAATAGAAACGATCAAAAAATAAAAGAATGTGAAAAAAAATACGAAACGTCAAAAATTCCTTGACAAAACAATTGGCAGAACAGTAATTTTTGTTTTAGTTGACCAGTGATGGAAATTTAGTTATTTTTTCGTCAAATCTAGCGATTTCAAAACCAGGTTAGTAGATAAATATACGTTATAACTACTGGCCAAAAATTTAGCGATTTTTACTGGCCGCTTAAAGCTCTAAGTTTTGTTAGTGCAACTTAAACTCCAGATATATTTTCCATGTTGTTGAACGTCCCCCAATGTAACGCAGTTTTCAGGACAATTGTAAAGACCAGGGATAAAATAAATTAAAAAATATCTGTCAAAAGTGACTAGCATTGTGAGTTAAAACAAACCGATATAAAATTTAATGGCATTTTATAATCAGTATCAGATAAAAATATAAACAATATATAAAGGGTGGTTAAATTTTAAGGGCAAATGTTGAAATTAAACTACACCTAAAAGTTTTTTTCTACATTTCAATTGACATTTCTTAGTTTCAGACTAAGCCAATTTAAACCGTGGAAAGATACACAATGGAGCAACGCGTTAAAGTTATTCAGTTTTATTATAAAAATGGCCGCTCAAATCAAAATGCATTTCGTACACTTTGTGATTCTTTTGGTCAACATAATCGTTCAAATTCGTCCACAATCGGGAGAACTGTGCCAAATATTTAAATTTCAGCAAAACAGGTCTGTATGAATTGTGAAAATATCTGTGAATGCGTTCTTAGTTAGTTCAATGGAAAACATTGCTGTTTTTCGCGATAGTGTGGCAAAAGAGTAGTCAACCTAAATTCATAATCATGCCCAACAATTGAACATCAACATTGTCATTGAAAATTTGAACCATCGGATGGAGGTATGCCGCCGAGGTCACGGGGCCATTTGACCGATATTTTGTTCAATTCAAAATGGAACCATACCAGTATTATCATAATAATTGAAATGACAATAATTTTCTAAATAAAAATCAAATCAAAATCAATATCGGCCCTTAAAATTTAGCCACCCTCTATAAAATATATGGGCTAATCCGAAAATTTTTAAACCAAAGACAGAAATTTAAAGTTACCCAAAATCCAAAAGCTTGTTAATGGAATAATAGGATACATATTCAAGCTTCAAAATATATAAGCAATACGTTTTCACAGAGATTTGTTTGGCCTTGTCAGAGGCTAACCTAAACGTACCTCTTGCTTTCATTTATTTTTGTAAAAAAAGGGTATTTTTAATGGTCAAAACAGTCGTTTCAGTATTTAGCGTTTAGCAAAACTTTAATTTGCTTAATTTTCTTTTTTTTGCGATACAAATCATATTTGTAAGTTGTCTAATATATATTAGCAATTTGAACTAAAAATGGGTACACTGTGTGTAACGTCCGTAACGGAAAATAGGGTTTTTTAAGTTTAACAGGATGAATTTTAATAATTTTGTTTTCCAAACTAGCTTTATAAACAGAGTTTTTTATGTACTTTAATCTGATGAAAAAAAATAAATACCTTTATTACACTTTTTTTTTGGAAATATAAATAACAAAGTGTGTAACGTCCGTAACGGCATAAAAATACCCAAAAATTTTATTTTAATATTATGAGGTTGAAGTAAGTGTTTTTAATGGATTTTCATCTGCTGAATCTGAATCTGGGCTTAAAATTGCCGAGAACCCAAAAAACTTCACCTCAAGGTAACAAAAAGTGTGTTTAAATAACATGCGATCTCACAATCTGCAACTTAAATTGAGATGAAATTCAAATTCCTAAAAATCAATAATTAGTAATTAATAACCATGTTGTAATCCTCAACCCCGATGTTCCCCTTAAAATATTTGGTGGTACGCCCATGCATGCAATGTTTAAGTACTGGATTTTCCGTTAGAAATTAGGAATTTTTTTGCTACTTTGCATGGAAGAAGAGCGGTGGACGGTGTTGGCGCTATTGTTAAGCGAAAAGTTTGCCAACTAGTAAAAGCCAAAAATCTCATCTTAGAAAACGCTTGAGATTTTTACAAATTAGCAAAAAATATATAAATGGCGTTTTCCTAATTTACGTTGATAAAAATTATGTCAAAACTATATCTGACGACATATCAAAATATGGATAAATGTAAAAAATATCCAGCTCTTAAATCATATCATTATTTTTCGGGCTTTTCCAATGACAATATGTACTATAAAAGTAGCTCGAACAGCTGGTTCTATTAAGCATAAGATACAATGTTAAACAGTTAAATAAACAAATAAATAAATGAATATAAGCTAATATAAGAGTAATGAAATATTTTATATAAATTGAATTTTTATTTTGTCGAACTTTTCTGTTTAAACTATTATTTAAATTTTTTTTAATCAGGCTTGAGTTCATATTAATATTCTTTATTTTTACAAAGAATTTTTTTAATTGTGATAAATGAAAGAATAAATCTTGAAAAATTATATTTTTACCGACACTAGCCGAGTGGAATGCATTTTCGAAACCAGCTACGATTTCATCATCAGCACTCTCTGATCGGTGGTTACATGTTGGTTGTAAATATCATCTATTTAACTCACGGGACTTATGTTAATTGAATTCGGTAACTAATTTTTAGTTTTTCCTATTTCATATATTTTTACCACAATGAGTTAGATTGAAATTTTAACCAAACAGCAACTCTTTTTACTTTTTGTTTGTTATTATCTTTCATTTATCACTATTTTTGTCCTGCTCTAGCCACCAGTTAGGTAGCGATAAGAACAGATAATTGTTTTTAAAAAGTAAAAAGAGTTGCTGTTTGGTTAAAATTTCAATCTAACTCATTGTGGTAAAAATATATGAAATAGGAAAAACTAAAAATTAGTTACCGAATTCAATTAACATAAGTCCCGTGAGTTAAATAGATGATATTTACAACCAACATGTAACCACCGATCAGAGAGTGCTGATGATGAAATCGTAGCTGGTTTCGAAAATGCATTCCACTCGGCTAGTGTCGGTAAAAATATAATTTTTCAAGATTTATTCTTTCATTTATCACAATTAAAAAAATTCTTTGTAAAAATAAAGAATATTAATATGAACTCAAGCCTGATTAAAAAAAAATTTAAATAATAGAAATATTTTATAGTTTTTTTTGTAACTAATAAATTAATAATTACAAGGTTAAAAAGATTTTTACATTTGTACATGAATGTTTTTTATATACACAATTTGGTTTAATGGAAAAAGTGTAACGTCCGTAACGTAACGTCCGTAACAGACAAAAATTAAGATTTTTGTTTAACGGGACTACTCAGACTTCTTCTCTATGCAGAATTGATATCGTAATATATTCCAATTAATTTTTTGTATATGGACTTTTTTGTTTATTATGCAAAATTAGCTAAAAAATGTGCAAATGCACATAAACCTCAAAATCGACTTCCATTTTTTGTAACGTCCGTAACGGAACTTTAAACTAGCATAACTTTTCTTTGAAAACAGTTAACCTTTAAGTTTAAAACAAGTTTTAAAGTACTCCCAAAGAACTGCATTTTGCAAAAAATTTCATGAAAATATTCCAATGTGAACGCCAGCAAAAAGAAGCAAATTTGCGTGCGAATGTAACGTCCGTAACGCAGGATTAGCCCATAGATATATATGTATTTGTTTAGTGACCAAGGTATTATACAAAATTTCGTTACAAATAGGTCATGAGATTCAATCAGTAATTTCTGGCAATAAACAAACCAAATTTCAACAAACATTAAATTACAAAGGCGAATGAATCACCGGAATGAAAACCTAGCAGGTTAACCCGTGGGGCAGCCACAAAAGAGACCGACCAACTCATACATATCCCAGGCAGAAACAAGAAGATTAAAACAAGTTTGAATGCAATAAAAAAAAATTACGATTAACAGGTCTGGATTAAAAGTTTATATTAACATCATATTTTGGTGTGCTTTTAATGCCGAAAAAGTATTGTGAACTTCTTGTTATTGTTCACGAAAAAAAAGTCTAAATAAATAATTATTATTATTTTTTTAGAAATAATGTTAGTCATGCCTAAACATATTAGAAGGTATATTTCTTGAATCCTCTTTTGAAAATTAAGAAAATTTATGTGAAGCTAAAAAACATTTTTCAAAAGTGGGAATAGAAACCGAAGAGTAAAGAGAACAGGTTGTCAAGTACTAAAGACGCTACCTCTTCCCTTGATAAAAGAAGTTTTACTATTTTCATTGAAAATGACATGCTGACATTAAGTAGGCGTGTGCAAGTAATTTCTGCTAATAAATTCAACTTTGATTTTGCAATTTAGAGTCCAATCTATATTACAAATATAAAAGAGTAACGTGACTAACTGATTCATCATCGCACAGCCCAAACGCAAAGAGCTAGAGACATGAAATTTGGACAATCGGTTCCTCTTTCGATGTATAGCTCCACTAAGAAGGAGCTTTTGGAAATTCGTACTTTAAGGGAGTAAAAACGGGTTAAATCTTTAATCTTATATCTGCTAAACTAAAAACGATACAAATAAAATTGAAAAAGAATTGTAATTTGCACAAAAAATAAGCTGGCAGGTGTCTGGCCTTTTTTTGAATTTTCCACCCCTAAGGGAAAAAGTGGGTAAAAACTGTAATTTGGTACTTTTTTGGTGCCCTATGTAACTTTCAAACGCATATAGCTAGAAAAAAAATTTAAACTGTTTTAAGTAATCTGCGAAAATACATTAATAAGAATTCGGCACTTTTTTCAAATTCGCATGTATAAGGGGTAAAAATTTTCCCTTTTTTTGGTACTTTTTTAAAAAGAAACTTTTCTAATATCATTCAATGGGACAAAGTTTGATCATTATTATTGCCTAATAGAATATGGACAAATATTAAGGTAAAATTTTTGGAAACTTTTTTGGGGACAAAAAAGGTACCAAAAAGGGGAAAATTCCGTAAAATGTATGTAATTCCCAATTAGACGGCCAATTTTCACAAGATTTATAATTGGGATTTCACCAGACATAAAAAATTATGTAATTTAGTAAAAACAGGGTAGAAAGGGGAAGAATCGGGAAAAGTGTATGGTACTTTTTAGAACATAATTACTTTTTTTCAAAAAATAGTAGATTTACTGACTTTAAATCATGTCTATTAATATTTTATGTTACATAGATATTGGAACAATTTAAACTTGAAATTTGGAACTTAGACCAAAAATGTACTTTTTCGCATTTCTATGGTACTTTTTGTATTTTCTACGTTTATAGAGGTAGTATTGTAAAATAAAGAACTATTGATTCCAGGTGAGACTAAACATGTTATGGGCGACTAAACAGGTACTTTTTGAATTTTTATGGTACTTTCTGTATTTTCTACGTTAATGAAGGTAGGATTGACAAGGACTATTGATTCCAGGTGAGACTGAAAATGTTATGGTCGACCAAAATGGTACTTTTTTGAATTTTTGTGGTACTTTTTGTATTTTCTACGTTTATGAAGGTATTATTGTACAATCGAGGACTTTTGATTCCAGGTGAGACTAAAAATGATATGGGCGACCAAAAAGGTACTTTTAAAAATAAACCAAGTTGAAGTTTTAGTGAAAGAAAGAATGTTACTTTTATTCTTTTTAGAGTCATTTTTGCAAATTCTGAATTTATGAATCTTAATTTTTGAAACTCAATATCATTGAATTTGGTTTTCAGGTATAAAATATATACTCTACTTTTTATTTTTCTAAGTAAATCGAATCAGAGATACAAACTTTCATAAATTGAACCAAAAATATTTAATAATTATAAATAGAACTTGAGTATTCAATAAATAGTAAAAACTGCGCTAACGAAGTAGCGGGTTACATGCTAGTTTTCTTCTAAAATCTTTCTCCATCATGGGCGTTACAAGACTTGAAATCTTAAATAGACGAAAAAAACACTGTTCGAGGCTAATTTTTTGTATATGTATAACTCTTTTCGTATTATCACTCTACGTTATTGGGCTTAGACGCAATCGCATTTTATACGATGTCCGAAAATCATTTTTATGACTTCTCTTGCATAACAAGCTATAACTCTATTCCTGTTTTAACCGATTTAGCCCGTTTTCAATGCCAAACTTTTATGATGTACTAGAAATTTTCAAATTTATCCCCTTATCTTTTCTGTTCTATCTCAATCGTACTTGCAACAGACAGACACATGGACGGACATATCTAGATCGTCCATTTAAATCATAGGTGCCCATTTCATCGAACAATTTTTTATAACTCCTCCTCTTTTATTTTTATGCTCTTTAATTTAGTCGTCCATGAGAAAGTGACGAGTACACATGCTTAGCGGCTGTGTTAATATTTATTCAAATACAGTGCGCAAAAGCACTTTGGATGGAATTGGAAAAATATTTTGTTTTTATGAAGTCAAATTTAAAACTGCAAAATTTATTGATAATTTTCCATTTTACCAAGCAAAAAAATAACAAATTCAGCGTTTACTAAATTTTTATTAGTTTTTTACACCTTAAACAATTTCTCGTATTAAATTTTAATGGAAATCTTTAAGATCTATGATTTAAATATAGGCAGGACTCAGAAATTATAATATAAAATGCATACTTTGATGTGTTACGAACGGAATGACAAAATGAATATACCCACACACCACCACGAAGCATGTTTTTACGGAAAAAATTTTAAAGTTTCACTTACAAACTAGCTTACGGAAGACATGAAATTTGTATAGCGTGTTTCCTCTTTGAAGTATTACTTTCTTAGCACAAAATCAATTTATTCACTTCCATTATTGCATCAACGAAAACCTTTTTTTTAAAGCGCATACAATTGCATTTAACCTGCTCGGGTGAACGATTATACTGCTCAGCAGCACAATCCTCCAGTAAATAAAACTATGTGGACTATATGGATTTTGATGCGTCAAACGTTGAACGTGAAATCCGTTGTCGATTTTTTTTCCATCAGATCGGTATTTTTTTATGGGTGTGGCAAATTTTTTCCCCTTAATTAGTCAGGAACGGAGACTTATTTTTTCCTAACTCGAGAACCAGTCATCCGGTTTTCAAAAATAAAACACCAGAAGTTGTGTAACAAAATTGTATTTATTTTTAGTCTCTATCTCTTATCGTTTTGGAATTATTCAGAAATTAATGAAAAAAAAAATTTTTTTCATTCAAAATTCGGTAATATTTTTCAATTTAAAAATGGAATTAAAAAAAATATAAAACATAAATTCAACATTTCATACTTTTTTCTGAGAGCTACTTGTCTTAAAAATAAAAGAAGCTATTAACTATGAAAATCGGTTAAAAAATGTAGATTTTATTGTCAATTTACCGCAGGTACCCAATATTGCATCAAACGTCAGAGTGGGCGCACTAAAGCGCCTTGAGCAACAATGAATGGCAACGCCTCGCTTAAAGCACCCACCCTGTCGTCACCCGTAGATAACTTTAAATTAAAAAATTAAAATATTTAAATTAAATACAATTTACATTTGTATTTAAAATAACACAAAATTTTTGTATATAATTACTAATTATTAATTTTTAAATTTAAAATAAAACAGTAGCTTAACCTGTTCCATTGTATGCGGAGATTTAATTTTAGTTTTCTTTTATTAATATTTATTTTGTTTATTAAAATTATCAGTTTGAGATTCTTTCCAAATCGACCAACAAAAATCTGCAAGCACTCCTTCCGATGGGTTTCCATTATAACGCTTCTCTATATGTAACATATCTTGATGGAACCTTTCACCATGTTCGTCTAATACAGCACCAAGATTATCCGGAAAAAAATCTAAGTGCGAGTCAAAAAAACTAATTTTAAGGGACATATTACACTTTAGAGCTTTGTAGGCAGAAAGTAGTTGTTCGATGATTTCATGGTAGTTTTCAGCTTTTCTGTTTCCCAAAAAATTGTGGCACACATTCACAAAAGCTGGACCTACAAATGTGCCTTTTTTTACTTTAGCATCGCTGATCCTAGGAAATTTGCTCTTAATGTATAGAAAGTTTTCACCGTCCTTGTTCATTGCATTGACAAAATTTTTCATTAAACCTAGCTTTATATAGAAGGAACAAAACTTAGTATATCCACTTTGCAATCCATTTAAGACTTTCAAATCTGCACAAACTTTCCATGAGCAGGCCTGGGCAGTATTTGAAATACTTGTATTTTAAATACAGATACAAGATAAAAATACGTATTTTTTATCTGTATTTGAAATACATGGTTTGAAAGTATTTTGTATTTCAAATACACAACTGAAAAGTATTTTGTATTTCAAATACATGTGGCTCAAAAACACATTTACACAAAATACATTTATTTTTTTACAATTAATTTGAAAATAAGTTGTATCAGACAAAAGAGAAAATTGCTAGAAACTATGACCATTAAAATTTCACATTTGACAACACAACTATTCAGCTTTGAATTGTTTCGTCTAAGGCGAATTCATTGAATATTAAAATTCATTTACACTATTCAAATGAAAAGCTAGAGAGTTATATTTGCCGAGGCATCTGATATGTGTCAGCCACACATTAAAGGCCTAACTATATTATGCATTTGCTGGCTTAAGCAAATGTGCGGATACACAAAATTAAATGTATGCAACTATATTGTACTTAAGAAACTTTTCGTCAAGTTTCGTCAAGTGTCATATGCTTAAGCAAACTGCGAATCTGATCGTACTTTGCTTACGAAAATAGATTTTCATTTGATATGTATACACTGTTGCATTATTTAGCACTTTTTTTATTAATGTTGTTATTTGTTTTTTTAAATTAGTGAAAAAATTTATAAATTTAATAGTTTATAGTAAAATATTTTTACATTTTACACATTAAATAATAATTTTGTGACAATATCAGTATATTTAGGAAATACAGAAATAAAACAGCTTTTGCAAAAGTACAAATATTTGCAACTAATCATAGTAAGTATTTAAGTTTAAAAAGTACAATATATCCACCGAAAAGTCTTCAAAAATTTGCTTAAGCATTTGACAGACTTGTCGTTGGTTTTTGACATTAGCTTAAGCCAGCAAAAGCATAATATAGTTAGGCCTTAAGTTTCATAAAAAAATTCTCGTGCCTGTAGGATTCACTACTCGGCAATTGCTAAATGTACTTTATTATGTAATTAATTCAGAAGACCCAAATCAGCTGAAGTTATAAAAGATTGGCTTGGACATCAGTTAGTATATCCATGTCCCACAAGATGGAACTCACTTTTCGATTCCATAGTACAGCTAATAAAAAGAAAATCAAAATTAAATCAATTATTTGTTAAGTTAGATAAGGCTAACACGTTCTATGCTACAGAACTGGAGTACTTTGAGGAATTCATTGAAATATTGAAACCAATAGCTACGGCGTTGGACTACATACAGGGAAATAATTGCTATTATGGAAAAGTTTTGCCTATTTTAATGTCTGTAAAAATCAGATTAGATCGGCTGCAATGTTATAATTTGAGTCATTTCAGTTGTATTTTACCAAAACTAAGGGATAGCGTTGAGAGAAGACATGTTAAGTTTTTCATGCTGGCACCTGAAGCAAATAGAGCCATATTGGCTTCATGTTTCTACCCAAGTTTTAAAATGGGTTGGCAGCCAGAAAACATAACTAGAAAACATCAATAGATACCTTAGAAAAAAAAAATAACAAAAATCGTGAAGCAATGCTTGGATGCAGCAGAAGTAGTAGTAGTTGCAGTAAAGACGATGAAGATTTTATTATTTTTGCCGAAAAGAACATTGATCAACCTCGCACATCAAATTTCGAATTAGAGTTCATTAGTTTCCTAAATGATAATAGCAAGGAGATTTCCGTTTTGGAAAGCTATCCAAATATTAGAAATGCATTTAAAGAATTTAACAGTAGCTTGTGTTCCTCAGGGCCTGTAGAAAGATTATTTTCCTTAGCAGGTTTTATACATTACCCAACAAAACGCTGTTATCTGATGATTCTTTAAAAAATCTAGTTTTTATTAAAGGAAATACCTGTTTTATTGAATAAATTTTTTATTTACTAACTATTAATACTTAAATATGCTTTCTTGCTTCCCCCACTAATGAAAATTTAACACTTTAACAATTTTATTGTTTTAATTGTGTACCATATGTAAGTACCATAGCTGTTAAGTAATGATTACTTATCGTAATAATTAGTAATTAAATTTTTTTTTAAAGTTGAAGTAATAATTATATTACGACTATTTTTAGATTCGCACTATTACTATTTGATTACGATTACAGATATCCAAAAGTAATCAAGATTATTTGGGATTACGAGAAAATAATCAAAAGTAATCAAAAAATAATTCGACTACTTTTAAGGATTATTTTCAATTATTTTTGATAATTTTTTTTTATTTGACGAAATTATGACAATACTGTCACAAATACATTTTGCTTCATGAAATTCTACCATTATTTAATTAGTTGTTGTCTTTTTCATTTTTTGTTATTATTATTGTTGGCAAAAATATGATTTACTAAGGGATGCATTTATTTTTTTTTAACACGTCTTAACGTCTTCAATTCCAGTTGAACGACTGTTTTCTTTTGCCGGGATCGTCAAAAGTCCAAGGCGGCAATCATTGTCTGATTTTACTTTTGAAAAATTAGTTGTAATTAGGGCCAATTGTAAATATATGTAAATTATAAAACTTTTTTTTTTTTTGGGAAGTGAATGTATTCTGAATGAATTTGTTTCTCATTATTATTTTTTTCACGTATTTTTCCTTTTCTTTTGTTGATTTTTCAAAATAAAATGTATATATGTATAACATGCTGTAAATTCAAAATTTTTAAAAAATAATCAAATATAATCAAAAATATTCTGAAAGTAGTCAATTCTTTTTTGAATTACTTTTAATTATTATACCCTTCACACAGTGAAAAAGGGTATATATAGGTTTGTCATTCCGTGTGAAATTTCTACAATTTTCATTTCCGACCCCATAAAGTATATATTTTCTGAAAGCTTATGAATAAATAGGGGAGTCGATTAAGCTCTGCCAGTCTGTCCGTCTGTCCGTGTGTATGTTGAAATCAACTTTTTGAAGCCCCCCGATACCGCCTGGACCCGGGTGAGGTATTTAAATATCAGAAATATTTGGGAGTAGATCGGTATTGAAAATCAGAAACATCGGTACATAAACAACTGATATATGAGCAAAAAACCACGAACACCTCGATTTTTTTTTTCACAAAAACAACATTACAACAACAACATACATACATACAAACATGTATACTGCTTAGAGTAAGCATGGCATCGAATCCCAGCTGAGCCGAAAAATTTTTTTTTAATTATACCCTTCACACAGTGAAAAAGGGTATATATAGGTTTGTCATTCCGTGTGAAATTTCTACAATTTTCATTTCCGACCCCATAAAGTATATATTTTCTGAAAGCTTATGAATAGGGGAGTCGATTAAGCCCTGTCAGTCTGTCCGTCTGACCGTCTGTCCGTGTGTATGTTGAAATCAACTTTTTGAAGCCCCCCGACATAGGTTGGACCCGGGTAAGGTACTAACATATTAGAAATATTCGGGAGTTGATCGGTATTGAAAATCAGAAACATCGGTACATAAACAACTGAGATATGAGCAAAAACCCACGACCACCTCGATTTTTTTTCACAAAAACAACATTACAACAACAACATACATACATACAAACGTGTATACTGGGTAGAGAAAACGTGGCATCGAATCCCAGCTGAGCCAAAAAACATTTCTTTTAATGGTTTTAAAAATTGTTTTTTAATTTTTTTTTAATTTTTTTTTTATTATACCCTTCACACAGTGAAAGAGGGTATATATAGGTTTGTCATTCCGTGTGAAATTTCTACAATTTTAATATCCGACCCCATAAAGTATATATTTTCTGAAAGCTTATGAATAGGGGAGTCGATTAAGCCCTGTCAGTCTGTCCTTCTGTCCGTCTGACCGTCTGTCCGTGTGTATGTTGAAATCAACTTTTTCACCTCAAGGTAACAAAAAGTGTGTTTAAATAACATGCGATCTCACAATCTGCAACTTAAATTGAGATGAAATTCAAATTCCTAAAAATCAATAATTAGTAATTAATAACCATGTTGTAATCCTCAACCCCGATGTTCCCCTTAAAATATTTGGTGGTACGCCCATGCATGCAATGTTTAAGTACTGGATTTTCCGTTAGAAATTAGGAATTTTTTTGCTACTTTGCATGGAAGAAGAGCGGTGGACGGTGTTGGCGCTATTGTTAAGCGAAAAGTTTGCCAACTAGTAAAAGCCAAAAATCTCATCTTAGAAAACGCTTGAGATTTTCACAAATTAGCAAAAAATATATAAATGGCGTTTTCCTAATTTACGTTGATAAAAATTATGTCAAAACTATATCTGACGACATATCAAAATATGGATAAATGTAAAAAATATCCAGCTCTTAAATCATATCATTATTTTTCGGGCTTTTCCAATGACAATATGTACTATAAAAGTAGCTCGAACAGCTGGTTCTATTAAGCATAAGATACAATGTTAAACAGTTAAATAAACAAATAAATAAATGAATATAAGCTAATATAAGAGTAATGAAATATTTTATATAAATTGAATTTTTATTTTGTCGAACTTTTCTGTTTAAACTATTATTTAAATTTTTTTTAATCAGGCTTGAGTTCATATTAATATTCTTTATTTTTACAAAGAATTTTTTTAATTGTGATAAATGAAAGAATAAATCTTGAAAAATTATATTTTTACCGACACTAGCCGAGTGGAATGCATTTTCGAAACCAGCTACGATTTCATCATCAGCACTCTCTGATCGGTGGTTACATGTTGGTTGTAAATATCATCTATTTAACTCACGGGACTTATGTTAATTGAATTCGGTAACTAATTTTTAGTTTTTCCTATTTCATATATTTTTACCACAATGAGTTAGATTGAAATTTTAACCAAACAGCAACTCTTTTTACTTTTTGTTTGTTATTATCTTTCATTTATCACTATTTTTGTCCTGCTCTAGCCACCAGTTAGGTAGCGATAAGAACAGATAATTGTTTTTAAAAAGTAAAAAGAGTTGCTGTTTGGTTAAAATTTCAATCTAACTCATTGTGGTAAAAATATATGAAATAGGAAAAACTAAAAATTAGTTACCGAATTCAATTAACATAAGTCCCGTGAGTTAAATAGATGATATTTACAACCAACATGTAACCACCGATCAGAGAGTGCTGATGATGAAATCGTAGCTGGTTTCGAAAATGCATTCCACTCGGCTAGTGTCGGTAAAAATATAATTTTTCAAGATTTATTCTTTCATTTATCACAATTAAAAAAATTCTTTGTAAAAATAAAGAATATTAATATGAACTCAAGCCTGATTAAAAAAAAATTTAAATAATAGAAATATTTTATAGTTTTTTTTGTAACTAATAAATTAATAATTACAAGGTTAAAAAGATTTTTACATTTGTACATGAATGTTTTTTATATACACAATTTGGTTTAATGGAAAAAGTGTAACGTCCGTAACGTAACGTCCGTAACAGACAAAAATTAAGATTTTTGTTTAACGGGACTACTCAGACTTCTTCTCTATGCAGAATTGATATCGTAATATATTCCAATTAATTTTTTGTATATGGACTTTTTTGTTTATTATGCAAAATTAGCTAAAAAATGTGCAAATGCACATAAACCTCAAAATCGACTTCCATTTTTTGTAACGTCCGTAACGGAACTTTAAACTAGCATAACTTTTCTTTGAAAACAGTTAACCTTTAAGTTTAAAACAAGTTTTAAAGTACTCCCAAAGAACTGCATTTTGCAAAAAATTTCATGAAAATATTCCAATGTGAACGCCAGCAAAAAGAAGCAAATTTGCGTGCGAATGTAACGTCCGTAACGCAGGATTAGCCCATAGATATATATGTATTTGTTTAGTGACCAAGGTATTATACAAAATTTCGTTACAAATAGGTCATGAGATTCAATCAGTAATTTCTGGCAATAAACAAACCAAATTTCAACAAACATTAAATTACAAAGGCGAATGAATCACCGGAATGAAAACCTAGCAGGTTAACCCGTGGGGCAGCCACAAAAGAGACCGACCAACTCATACATATCCCAGGCAGAAACAAGAAGATTAAAACAAGTTTGAATGCAATAAAAAAAAATTACGATTAACAGGTCTGGATTAAAAGTTTATATTAACATCATATTTTGGTGTGCTTTTAATGCCGAAAAAGTATTGTGAACTTCTTGTTATTGTTCACGAAAAAAAAGTCTAAATAAATAATTATTATTATTTTTTTAGAAATAATGTTAGTCATGCCTAAACATATTAGAAGGTATATTTCTTGAATCCTCTTTTGAAAATTAAGAAAATTTATGTGAAGCTAAAAAACATTTTTCAAAAGTGGGAATAGAAACCGAAGAGTAAAGAGAACAGGTTGTCAAGTACTAAAGACGCTACCTCTTCCCTTGATAAAAGAAGTTTTACTATTTTCATTGAAAATGACATGCTGACATTAAGTAGGCGTGTGCAAGTAATTTCTGCTAATAAATTCAACTTTGATTTTGCAATTTAGAGTCCAATCTATATTACAAATATAAAAGAGTAACGTGACTAACTGATTCATCATCGCACAGCCCAAACGCAAAGAGCTAGAGACATGAAATTTGGACAATCGGTTCCTCTTTCGATGTATAGCTCCACTAAGAAGGAGCTTTTGGAAATTCGTACTTTAAGGGAGTAAAAACGGGTTAAATCTTTAATCTTATATCTGCTAAACTAAAAACGATACAAATAAAATTGAAAAAGAATTGTAATTTGCACAAAAAATAAGCTGGCAGGTGTCTGGCCTTTTTTTGAATTTTCCACCCCTAAGGGAAAAAGTGGGTAAAAACTGTAATTTGGTACTTTTTTGGTGCCCTATGTAACTTTCAAACGCATATAGCTAGAAAAAAAATTTAAACTGTTTTAAGTAATCTGCGAAAATACATTAATAAGAATTCGGCACTTTTTTCAAATTCGCATGTATAAGGGGTAAAAATTTTCCCTTTTTTTGGTACTTTTTTAAAAAGAAACTTTTCTAATATCATTCAATGGGACAAAGTTTGATCATTATTATTGCCTAATAGAATATGGACAAATATTAAGGTAAAATTTTTGGAAACTTTTTTGGGGACAAAAAAGGTACCAAAAAGGGGAAAATTCCGTAAAATGTATGTAATTCCCAATTAGACGGCCAATTTTCACAAGATTTATAATTGGGATTTCACCAGACATAAAAAATTATGTAATTTAGTAAAAACAGGGTAGAAAGGGGAAGAATCGGGAAAAGTGTATGGTACTTTTTAGAACATAATTACTTTTTTTCAAAAAATAGTAGATTTACTGACTTTAAATCATGTCTATTAATATTTTATGTTACATAGATATTGGAACAATTTAAACTTGAAATTTGGAACTTAGACCAAAAATGTACTTTTTCGCATTTCTATGGTACTTTTTGTATTTTCTACGTTTATAGAGGTAGTATTGTAAAATAAAGAACTATTGATTCCAGGTGAGACTAAACATGTTATGGGCGACTAAACAGGTACTTTTTGAATTTTTATGGTACTTTCTGTATTTTCTACGTTAATGAAGGTAGGATTGACAAGGACTATTGATTCCAGGTGAGACTGAAAATGTTATGGTCGACCAAAATGGTACTTTTTTGAATTTTTGTGGTACTTTTTGTATTTTCTACGTTTATGAAGGTATTATTGTACAATCGAGGACTTTTGATTCCAGGTGAGACTAAAAATGATATGGGCGACCAAAAAGGTACTTTTAAAAATAAACCAAGTTGAAGTTTTAGTGAAAGAAAGAATGTTACTTTTATTCTTTTTAGAGTCATTTTTGCAAATTCTGAATTTATGAATCTTAATTTTTGAAACTCAATATCATTGAATTTGGTTTTCAGGTATAAAATATATACTCTACTTTTTATTTTTCTAAGTAAATCGAATCAGAGATACAAACTTTCATAAATTGAACCAAAAATATTTAATAATTATAAATAGAACTTGAGTATTCAATAAATAGTAAAAACTGCGCTAACGAAGTAGCGGGTTACATGCTAGTTTTCTTCTAAAATCTTTCTCCATCATGGGCGTTACAAGACTTGAAATCTTAAATAGACGAAAAAAACACTGTTCGAGGCTAATTTTTTGTATATGTATAACTCTTTTCGTATTATCACTCTACGTTATTGGGCTTAGACGCAATCGCATTTTATACGATGTCCGAAAATCATTTTTATGACTTCTCTTGCATAACAAGCTATAACTCTATTCCTGTTTTAACCGATTTAGCCCGTTTTCAATGCCAAACTTTTATGATGTACTAGAAATTTTCAAATTTATCCCCTTATCTTTTCTGTTCTATCTCAATCGTACTTGCAACAGACAGACACATGGACGGACATATCTAGATCGTCCATTTAAATCATAGGTGCCCATTTCATCGAACAATTTTTTATAACTCCTCCTCTTTTATTTTTATGCTCTTTAATTTAGTCGTCCATGAGAAAGTGACGAGTACACATGCTTAGCGGCTGTGTTAATATTTATTCAAATACAGTGCGCAAAAGCACTTTGGATGGAATTGGAAAAATATTTTGTTTTTATGAAGTCAAATTTAAAACTGCAAAATTTATTGATAATTTTCCATTTTACCAAGCAAAAAAATAACAAATTCAGCGTTTACTAAATTTTTATTAGTTTTTTACACCTTAAACAATTTCTCGTATTAAATTTTAATGGAAATCTTTAAGATCTATGATTTAAATATAGGCAGGACTCAGAAATTATAATATAAAATGCATACTTTGATGTGTTACGAACGGAATGACAAAATGAATATACCCACACACCACCACGAAGCATGTTTTTACGGAAAAAATTTTAAAGTTTCACTTACAAACTAGCTTACGGAAGACATGAAATTTGTATAGCGTGTTTCCTCTTTGAAGTATTACTTTCTTAGCACAAAATCAATTTATTCACTTCCATTATTGCATCAACGAAAACCTTTTTTTTAAAGCGCATACAATTGCATTTAACCTGCTCGGGTGAACGATTATACTGCTCAGCAGCACAATCCTCCAGTAAATAAAACTATGTGGACTATATGGATTTTGATGCGTCAAACGTTGAACGTGAAATCCGTTGTCGATTTTTTTTCCATCAGATCGGTATTTTTTTATGGGTGTGGCAAATTTTTTCCCCTTAATTAGTCAGGAACGGAGACTTATTTTTTCCTAACTCGAGAACCAGTCATCCGGTTTTCAAAAATAAAACACCAGAAGTTGTGTAACAAAATTGTATTTATTTTTAGTCTCTATCTCTTATCGTTTTGGAATTATTCAGAAATTAATGAAAAAAAAAATTTTTTTCATTCAAAATTCGGTAATATTTTTCAATTTAAAAATGGAATTAAAAAAAATATAAAACATAAATTCAACATTTCATACTTTTTTCTGAGAGCTACTTGTCTTAAAAATAAAAGAAGCTATTAACTATGAAAATCGGTTAAAAAATGTAGATTTTATTGTCAATTTACCGCAGGTACCCAATATTGCATCAAACGTCAGAGTGGGCGCACTAAAGCGCCTTGAGCAACAATGAATGGCAACGCCTCGCTTAAAGCACCCACCCTGTCGTCACCCGTAGATAACTTTAAATTAAAAAATTAAAATATTTAAATTAAATACAATTTACATTTGTATTTAAAATAACACAAAATTTTTGTATATAATTACTAATTATTAATTTTTAAATTTAAAATAAAACAGTAGCTTAACCTGTTCCATTGTATGCGGAGATTTAATTTTAGTTTTCTTTTATTAATATTTATTTTGTTTATTAAAATTATCAGTTTGAGATTCTTTCCAAATCGACCAACAAAAATCTGCAAGCACTCCTTCCGATGGGTTTCCATTATAACGCTTCTCTATATGTAACATATCTTGATGGAACCTTTCACCATGTTCGTCTAATACAGCACCAAGATTATCCGGAAAAAAATCTAAGTGCGAGTCAAAAAAACTAATTTTAAGGGACATATTACACTTTAGAGCTTTGTAGGCAGAAAGTAGTTGTTCGATGATTTCATGGTAGTTTTCAGCTTTTCTGTTTCCCAAAAAATTGTGGCACACATTCACAAAAGCTGGACCTACAAATGTGCCTTTTTTTACTTTAGCATCGCTGATCCTAGGAAATTTGCTCTTAATGTATAGAAAGTTTTCACCGTCCTTGTTCATTGCATTGACAAAATTTTTCATTAAACCTAGCTTTATATAGAAGGAACAAAACTTAGTATATCCACTTTGCAATCCATTTAAGACTTTCAAATCTGCACAAACTTTCCATGAGCAGGCCTGGGCAGTATTTGAAATACTTGTATTTTAAATACAGATACAAGATAAAAATACGTATTTTTTATCTGTATTTGAAATACATGGTTTGAAAGTATTTTGTATTTCAAATACACAACTGAAAAGTATTTTGTATTTCAAATACATGTGGCTCAAAAACACATTTACACAAAATACATTTATTTTTTTACAATTAATTTGAAAATAAGTTGTATCAGACAAAAGAGAAAATTGCTAGAAACTATGACCATTAAAATTTCACATTTGACAACACAACTATTCAGCTTTGAATTGTTTCGTCTAAGGCGAATTCATTGAATATTAAAATTCATTTACACTATTCAAATGAAAAGCTAGAGAGTTATATTTGCCGAGGCATCTGATATGTGTCAGCCACACATTAAAGGCCTAACTATATTATGCATTTGCTGGCTTAAGCAAATGTGCGGATACACAAAATTAAATGTATGCAACTATATTGTACTTAAGAAACTTTTCGTCAAGTTTCGTCAAGTGTCATATGCTTAAGCAAACTGCGAATCTGATCGTACTTTGCTTACGAAAATAGATTTTCATTTGATATGTATACACTGTTGCATTATTTAGCACTTTTTTTATTAATGTTGTTATTTGTTTTTTTAAATTAGTGAAAAAATTTATAAATTTAATAGTTTATAGTAAAATATTTTTACATTTTACACATTAAATAATAATTTTGTGACAATATCAGTATATTTAGGAAATACAGAAATAAAACAGCTTTTGCAAAAGTACAAATATTTGCAACTAATCATAGTAAGTATTTAAGTTTAAAAAGTACAATATATCCACCGAAAAGTCTTCAAAAATTTGCTTAAGCATTTGACAGACTTGTCGTTGGTTTTTGACATTAGCTTAAGCCAGCAAAAGCATAATATAGTTAGGCCTTAAGTTTCATAAAAAAATTCTCGTGCCTGTAGGATTCACTACTCGGCAATTGCTAAATGTACTTTATTATGTAATTAATTCAGAAGACCCAAATCAGCTGAAGTTATAAAAGATTGGCTTGGACATCAGTTAGTATATCCATGTCCCACAAGATGGAACTCACTTTTCGATTCCATAGTACAGCTAATAAAAAGAAAATCAAAATTAAATCAATTATTTGTTAAGTTAGATAAGGCTAACACGTTCTATGCTACAGAACTGGAGTACTTTGAGGAATTCATTGAAATATTGAAACCAATAGCTACGGCGTTGGACTACATACAGGGAAATAATTGCTATTATGGAAAAGTTTTGCCTATTTTAATGTCTGTAAAAATCAGATTAGATCGGCTGCAATGTTATAATTTGAGTCATTTCAGTTGTATTTTACCAAAACTAAGGGATAGCGTTGAGAGAAGACATGTTAAGTTTTTCATGCTGGCACCTGAAGCAAATAGAGCCATATTGGCTTCATGTTTCTACCCAAGTTTTAAAATGGGTTGGCAGCCAGAAAACATAACTAGAAAACATCAATAGATACCTTAGAAAAAAAAAATAACAAAAATCGTGAAGCAATGCTTGGATGCAGCAGAAGTAGTAGTAGTTGCAGTAAAGACGATGAAGATTTTATTATTTTTGCCGAAAAGAACATTGATCAACCTCGCACATCAAATTTCGAATTAGAGTTCATTAGTTTCCTAAATGATAATAGCAAGGAGATTTCCGTTTTGGAAAGCTATCCAAATATTAGAAATGCATTTAAAGAATTTAACAGTAGCTTGTGTTCCTCAGGGCCTGTAGAAAGATTATTTTCCTTAGCAGGTTTTATACATTACCCAACAAAACGCTGTTATCTGATGATTCTTTAAAAAATCTAGTTTTTATTAAAGGAAATACCTGTTTTATTGAATAAATTTTTTATTTACTAACTATTAATACTTAAATATGCTTTCTTGCTTCCCCCACTAATGAAAATTTAACACTTTAACAATTTTATTGTTTTAATTGTGTACCATATGTAAGTACCATAGCTGTTAAGTAATGATTACTTATCGTAATAATTAGTAATTAAATTTTTTTTTAAAGTTGAAGTAATAATTATATTACGACTATTTTTAGATTCGCACTATTACTATTTGATTACGATTACAGATATCCAAAAGTAATCAAGATTATTTGGGATTACGAGAAAATAATCAAAAGTAATCAAAAAATAATTCGACTACTTTTAAGGATTATTTTCAATTATTTTTGATAATTTTTTTTTATTTGACGAAATTATGACAATACTGTCACAAATACATTTTGCTTCATGAAATTCTACCATTATTTAATTAGTTGTTGTCTTTTTCATTTTTTGTTATTATTATTGTTGGCAAAAATATGATTTACTAAGGGATGCATTTATTTTTTTTTAACACGTCTTAACGTCTTCAATTCCAGTTGAACGACTGTTTTCTTTTGCCGGGATCGTCAAAAGTCCAAGGCGGCAATCATTGTCTGATTTTACTTTTGAAAAATTAGTTGTAATTAGGGCCAATTGTAAATATATGTAAATTATAAAACTTTTTTTTTTTTTGGGAAGTGAATGTATTCTGAATGAATTTGTTTCTCATTATTATTTTTTTCACGTATTTTTCCTTTTCTTTTGTTGATTTTTCAAAATAAAATGTATATATGTATAACATGCTGTAAATTCAAAATTTTTAAAAAATAATCAAATATAATCAAAAATATTCTGAAAGTAGTCAATTCTTTTTTGAATTACTTTTAATTATTATACCCTTCACACAGTGAAAAAGGGTATATATAGGTTTGTCATTCCGTGTGAAATTTCTACAATTTTCATTTCCGACCCCATAAAGTATATATTTTCTGAAAGCTTATGAATAAATAGGGGAGTCGATTAAGCTCTGCCAGTCTGTCCGTCTGTCCGTGTGTATGTTGAAATCAACTTTTTGAAGCCCCCCGATACCGCCTGGACCCGGGTGAGGTATTTAAATATCAGAAATATTTGGAAGTAGATCGGTATTGAAAATCAGAAACATCGGTACATAAACAACTGATATATGAGCAAAAAACCACGAACACCTCGATTTTTTTTTTCACAAAAACAACATTACAACAACAACATACATACATACAAACATGTATACTGCTTAGAGTAAGCATGGCATCGAATCCCAGCTGAGCCGAAAAATTTTTTTTTAATTATACCCTTCACACAGTGAAAAAGGGTATGTATAGGTTTGTCATTCCGTGTGAAATTTCTACAATTTTCATTTCCGACCCCATAAAGTATATATTTTCTGAAAGCTTATGAATAGGGGAGTCGATTAAGCCCTGTCAGTCTGTCCGTCTGACCGTCTGTCCGTGTGTATGTTGAAATCAACTTTTTGAAGCCCCCCGACATAGGTTGGACCCGGGTAAGGTACTAACATATTAGAAATATTCGGGAGTTGATCGGTATTGAAAATCAGAAACATCGGTACATAAACAACTGAGATATGAGCAAAAACCCACGACCACCTCGATTTTTTTTCACAAAAACAACATTACAACAACAACATACATACATACAAACGTGTATACTGGGTAGAGAAAACGTGGCATCGAATCCCAGCTGAGCCAAAAAACATTTCTTTTAATGGTTTTAAAAATTGTTTTTTAATTTTTTTTTAATTTTTTTTTATTATACCCTTCACACAGTGAAAGAGGGTATATATAGGTTTGTCATTCCGTGTGAAATTTCTACAATTTTAATATCCGACCCCATAAAGTATATATTTTCTGAAAGCTTATGAATAGGGGAGTCGATTAAGCCCTGTCAGTCTGTCCTTCTGTCCGTCTGACCGTCTGTCCGTGTGTATGTTGAAATCAACTTTTTGAAGCCCCCCGACATCGCTCGGACCCGGGTGAGGTATTAAAATATCAGAAATATTCGGGAGTAGATCGGTATTGAAATTCAGAAACATCGGTACATAAACAACTGAGATATGAGCAAAAACCCACGACCACCTCGATTTTTTTTTCACAAAAACAACATTACAACAACAACATACATACATACAAACGTGTATACTGGTTAGAGAAAACGTGGCATCGAATCCCAGCTGAGCCAAAAAAAAATTTTTTTATATTTTTTTTTATATTTTTTTTATACCCTTCACACAGTGAACAAGTAACAGTGCTATATTCGGCCGTGCCGAATCTTATATACCCTTCACAACGTGTAGTCATGCAATAACAATTGTTTGTATCACCATTCATCTCATATCAAATACGTACATATGTATATACTGGTTAGAATATATGTGGCATCAAATCCCAGCTGAGCCAAAAAAATTTTATTTTATATAATATATTATTTATATTTTGTTATTATTTTTTTTTATATTTTTTTTTTTAATATTTTTAAAAAATTTTTTTTAAAAAATTTTTAAAAAATTTTTTAAAATTTTTTTTAAATTATTTTAAAATTTTTTTTTTGTAATTTTTTTTTTGTAATTTTTTTTATTATTTTTTTTTTTATTTTTAATATTTTTTCTTTTTGTAATTTTTTCTTTTTTTGTATGGTTTTTACATATATTTATGTATGTATGTTGTTGTTGTAATTGTGTAAAAAAACGAGGTGGCCGTGGTTTTTTGCTCATATCTCAGAAAGTTATTGGGCGATTGTGCTGAATTTCAATAGCGATTCATTCCTGAATATTTCCAAGAGATTGATACCATATAGAGATCTGAGGAACATATAGTTGCTTCTAAAAGTTGATTTCAACCAACACACGGACAGACGGGCAGACGGACAGACGGTCAGGGCTTAATCGACTTCTCTATTCATAAGCTTTCAGAAAATATATACTTTATGGGGTCGGAAATGAAAATTGTAGAAATTACAAACGGAATGACAAAGCTATATATACCCTTGTGCACCACAGGTGAAGGGTATAAAAAGGGTATATATAGGTTTGTCATTCCGTGTGAAATTTCTATAATTTTCATTTCCGACCCCATAAAGTATATATTTTCTGAAAGCTTATGAATAGGGGAGTCGATTAAGCCCTGTCAGTCTGTCCGTCTGTCCGTCTGACCGTCTGTCCGTGTGTATGTTGAAATCAACTTTTTGAAGCCCTCCGACATAGGTTGGACCCGGGTAAGGTATTAAAATATCAAAAATATTCGGGAGTAGATCGGTATTGAAAATCAGAAACATCGGTACATAAACAACTGAGATATGAGCAAAAACCCACGACCACCTCGATTTTTTTTTCACAAAAACAACATTACAACAACAACATACATACATACAAACGTGTATACTGGTTAGAGAAAATGTGGCATCGAATCCCAGCTGAGCCAAAAAAAATTTTTTTTAAATTTTTTTTAAATTTTTTTTTAATTTTTTTTTTTATATTTTTTTATTTAATATATTATATATATTTTTATTATTATTTTTTTAAAATTTTTTTTTTTTTTTAATTTTTTTTTTATTTTTTTTGTTTTATATATATTATATATATAATAATTTTTTTAAAATTTTTTTTTTAAGTTTTTTTTTTTAATTTTTTTTTTAATTTTTTTTTTTTAAATTTTTTTAAAAATTTTTTTTTTATTTTTCGTTTTTTTAACATACATACGTGAATTTATAATTTTACAATGGGATGTTTTTATATATGTATGTACGTATTTCATATGGGATGAATGGTGACACAAACTACTGTTATTGCATGACTACACGTTGTGAAGGGTATATAAGATTCGGCACGGCCGAATATAGCGCTCTTACTTGTTTTTAATTTTTTTTTTTTTTTTTTTTTTTTATTTTTTATTTAAAATATTATTTATATTTTTATTATTATTTTTTTTTAATTTTTTTTTTATTTTTTTTATTTTTTTTATATTTTTTTTGTTTTATATTTATTATATATATTTTAATAATTAAAAAAAAAATTTTTTTTTAAATTTTTTTTTTAAATTTTTTTTTAATTTTTTTTTTTTTTTTATTTTTTTTTTAACATACATACGTTAATTTTTAATTTTACAATGGTATGTTTTTATATATGTATGTTTTTTATATGAATGTACGTATTTCATATGAGATGAATGGTGAGACAAACTACTGTTATTGCATGACTACACGTTGTGAAGGGTATATAAGATTCGGCATGGCCGAATATAGCGCTCTTACTTGTTTAAGTTTTTTTTTTTTAATTTTTTTTTAAATTTTTTTTTTAAATTTTTTTTAAAATTTTTTTTTTTTGTTTTTTTTTAACATTCATACGTGAATTTATAATTTTACAATGGGACGTTTTTATATATGTATGTTTTTATATGTATGTACGTATTTCATATGGGATGAATGGTGACACAAACCACTGTTATTGTATGACTACACGTTGTGAAGGGTATATAAGATTCTTCACGGCCGAATATAGCGCTCTTACTTGGTTTTTCTTAATATTTTTTTTTTCTAATTATTTTATTTTTATTTTTTATTTTATCTATTATATATATATATTTTTTATTATTATTATACCCTACACACAATGAAAAAGGGTATATATAGGTTTGTCATTCCGTGTGAAATTTCTACAATTTTCATTTCCGACCCCATAAAGCATATATTTTCTGAAAGCTTATGAATAGATTAAGCCCTGACCGTCTGTCAGTCTGTCCGTCTGTCCGTGTGTATGTTGAAATCAACATCGCTTGGACCCGGGTGAGGTATTAAAATATCAGAAATATTAGGGAGTAGATCGGTATTGAAAATCAGAAACATCGGTACATAAACAACTGAGATATGAGCAAGAACCCACGACCACCTCGATTTTTTTTCACAAAATCAACATTACAACAACAACATACATACATACAAACGTGTATACTGGTTAGAGTAAACATGGCATCGAATCCCAGCTGAGTCAAAAAAAATTTTTTTTTATATTTTTTTTTTTTAATATTTTTTTATTTTTTTTTTTTAATTTTTATTTAATATATTATTTATATTTTTATTATTATTTTTTTTTAATATTTTTTTATTTTTATACCTTTCACCTGTGGTGCACAAGGGTATATATAGCTTTGTCATTCCGTTTGTAATTTCTACAATTTTCATTTCCGACCCCATAAAGTATATATTTTCTGAAAGCTTATGAATAGAGGAGTCGATTAAGCCCTGACCGTCTGTCCGTCTGTCCATCTGCCCGTCTGTTCGTGTGTTGGTTGAAATCAACTTTTAGAAGCAACTATATGTTCCTCAGATCTGTATATGGTATCAATCTCTTGGAAATATCCAGGAATGAATCGCTATTGAAATTCAGCACAATCGCCCCATAACTTTCTGAGATATGAGCAAAAAACCACGACCACCTCGTTTTTTACACAATTACAACAACAACATACATACATACATACATGCAAAAAACATTCCAAAAAAAAAATTACAAAAAAAAATATATTAAAAATAAAAAAAAATTACAATAAAAAAAATTAAAAAAAAAATTAAAAAAAAAAATTTTTGTAAAAAAATTTTTTAAAAATATTTAAAAAAAAATATAAATAATATCTTAAATAAAATAAGATAAAATTTTTTTGGCTCAGCTGGGATTCGATGCCACATTTAGTCTAACCAGAATATACATATGTACGTATTTTATATCAGATGAATGGTGATACAAACAATTGTTATTGCATGACTACACGTTGTGAAGGATATATAAGATTCGTCACGGCGGAATATAGCACTGTTACTTGTTTTTTTTAATTTTTTTTTATTTTTTTTTTTTGTTTTATATTATATATATTTTAATTATTTAAAAAATTTTTTTTATTTTTTTTTTTTAAATTTTTTTTTCATTTTTTTTTTTATTTTTTTTATTGCATGACTACACGTTGTGAAGGGTATATAAGATTCGGCACGGCCGAATATAGCGCTCTTACTTGTTTTTGATTTTTTTTCTCGTAAACAGAACTAAGAAGAGATACATATGTATGTATGTATGCATATATGTAAATTTTTACGAGATCGAAATTTTCTGTATTTTTCATTTGAAATATAGAGCTTAAAAGTATTTTGTATCTGAAATACACAACTTGAAAGTATTTGTATTTTGTACTTGAAATACACAACTTGAAAGTATTTGTATTTTGTATTTGAAATACATCAAGGCATGTATTTTGCCCAGCTCTGTCCATGAGTAATGTGAATATTTAATTTTTTGTAGTATCATTTTCATGCTACAATAATTTTCTTTCATATTTCTTGCATACGCGAGTGGGACCAATGGAAATTTGTTGCCATTGTGAAGTAAAACGGCTTTCAAACTTGTCATGGATGAATTAATAACAAGCCGCCAATCCTCAAATTTATGACTGAAACACAGTTGTCGCAGAGGTCCATCAGCATTATCACAAAATACCAAACCTTCCTCTCTGTTGAAAGAACTCAAAAAAGGTTGTTCTCTATTTCGAAAATACGAGAAGTTAACGTCCTTTTGCACCAAATTCCATTCTATTAATTGAGATGCAAGAAGCTCAGAATTATTTTTTGAGAGCCCTAATTTACGAACTAAATTATTTATATCAGTTTGATTCGGAAAATAAGGTTTACTCGTTAGACGTCCAAATGAATGCGAAGAAACACCCATGCTGGCGTAAGTGGATTCGGTTGCTGAAGAAAGCCCATCTTTTTCATCGTCTGTAGACGGCAATGAAGGTTAAAATTTACTTTTAAACTGGTCGTTTGACGGATGAAGTATGTGGATGTATAACTTTATTTTTTGTTTTTTTCGTAAACCCACGTCCAGACGAAAAAAACCGACAACGGTTTTTAGTTCAGCGCATCAAAATCCACATAGTTTTAATTAACGGAAAGACAAAAAATGATTTTTCGTCGAGCAGTGTCTGTAAGTTAACCAACCAACAGTAGCAAGAGCAAACGTTTACAAAATATAAAGCAATTTTTGTTCCTTTAATATAACATTTTTAGCAAAAACAGTTAATCACAATCAATAACAATTATATTGTTTTCATTTTTAATTGTTATATTTAAATAGCATTTTATATTTATCTGCAAATATACTATAAATATAATTAGAGACGTTTTCATTACAACGAACGATAACTCTCCTCATATTCAAATTTTTTGTCATTAAAGCTACAACAATTAAAAGTGTCATTCATAAAGTGTACACATCATTGTCATTATAGTCATTATGACATTACAATTTGAGAATAACAAAAATTAGGTGGCAAAAAAAACTTTTTACTCATAACTATTATTGTAAATGGAAATTCCTTAATTAATTTTAATGTCCTTTTAAAGGACTACTTAAACAACACACATACTTTGAAGAAGAAAGAGAGAGAACAAACGAAACTATTTAAAGACACAAGCATAGAAAAAACAATAAACATATTAAAGAAGGAACACCAAAATGTAATTAGAATTCCACGTAGGTGCAGAATCTTAAATACCCTTCACATCAGTGCTGGTAATTTTTTGTAAATTTACAAAAAAATATTTTAGCATATAAACTAACAATAAATTAAAATGTTTAACAATTTCCTCAAAACAGAATTAAAAAACAAAAACAAGTAAGAGCACTATATTCGGCTGTGACGAATCTTTTATACCCACCACCAAATTGATGTACTTATAAAGTACAGAATTTATTATTTTTTGTTAATAGTAATCACTATGGAATAATCTCTTTATACTAAAATATGTATCACTTTCTTTGTATAATTTCGATATGCTAGTAAAATGTTTTCGTAAATTTGGTTTCTCAATGAAAGCGGACGTTTAAGTAGGCGTATTAATATGGTTTCTACTAATAAATAAAACTGAGATATTTTAATGTAGTTCTTTATTCTTCCAAAATCTTTATTCATAGAAAAATAATTTGAATTTAAGTTAAACCGTTATATGGGAGGTAGGCGTTAAATTGGGCGTATCACCTAATTCTGGCACAGTAATGACATTGACTTGAAGGATATACATATGTAGCAAATTTCATCATCATACCTCTAATTTTGTCTGTTTTATGAGCTGTTTCTGCTAATGAATACAACTTAGATATTTTAATATAGTCCTTTCTTCCTCCAAAAATTATATGAATTTGAGATAAAACGTTATATGGGAGGTGGGCGTTAAAGTGGGCGCGTCACATTTATTTTTTGTCAGAACAAAGCCTTTGACCCAGAAGCAATGTTTGCAAAATTTCAAAATCGTACATTTAATTTTGTTATTTTTTTTTTAATTTGAAATATACCGCAAAATACACTGTGCGGTATATATTTTTGCGTACATTGTGATCCATAGCTCCTTTCCTAAAACATATATTTAAGCAGTTTTCAGGGAAAAATATTGTTTTTACTCAGGAAATATATATTCGGAGTTTCATGAGTCTACGTTGATGCGTTTGGACACAATTCTATTTTATTCGATGTTGGAAAGACACGGTTTTTTTAACCCACTCTTGCATTACGAGCTATAACTCTCTTCCTAATATTCCGATTTACCCCATTTTCAATACCAAACAAATCTTGTGTATAAGAAACATTCTGGCAAAATTTGAGCTCCCTAGCTTTTACATACGTTTTATACTGGCAATACCGTCAACTTTTTTTACCATTTTGTTGTTAACGATACAAAGCAACGAATTTTACTTCTTGCGGGTAGTCGTCCTTAAACAGATTATTTTTATTTGTACATAAAAAAATTTAGTCAAATTGTTGTTGCTTATCTTTTCCTAGTCGTGTATATAATATTTCATTTATATTTAGTAAAACAAAACAAAAAAATAAATTAAAAAGAAGAAACAAGACAGTTTTTCTGAGGATCAAAAATGGTATTCGAATAACTAGCTTTTTTATTTGTTTTGATTTTATAACCATCACTAAAAAAACACGATTCTCAAAAATGCAATTAATTTCATATTTGTCATTAATTTATTTATTATTTATTATTTTTCAAAATCTTCTCATTAAAATTAATATATGTATACATTTTAATTAGAAAAAAATTAACACCATTTGTTGCTTCTGTTAATATTTTTTACAACATTTGACAGCACAAAACATAGTGAAGGTTTAATGAAGGCATATTCCTACTTTAAATTTTTTTAAAGATAATAAAGGTGTATTGAGCTTTTCAAATTTTGTATATAACATTAAGAATTTTTGCTTAACAATGGTTTGTAAAGCTGTATTAAGTTTCTTTGCATACGGCCGATATTATTCTCTTTTTTACTTTTAATATAAAATTATTCTTAATTGATTTTTACTGTATTTGTTGTAGAATTACCACCATCTTATAGTAAATTCGCTTTGGTGGCTTTCTAATGTTTTAGTAACAACTTTAAACGGTTATAGCTTCTAAAATACTAAATCGACTTTAATAGAATCTAGATTGTGCACAAGAAAACTTTATTTTTTATTCTTAAAAATCGGCTGTATCATAGTAGAGTAAATTGTTTAAAAAAAATTTAACTGCCTATGACATAAGATTATGTAAAATAAGACTATAAAAAGATGTATGACGAGCCTGCAGTCCTAATTGTAATGGGCTAATTTCTAGTTTTTTAACACATATCAAGAAACCACTTTACGAATCTTCATATTTTGAATTCATACGCATACCATGTTTGAAACTTAATATGTTTGCCTTATTTTGTTGGTTATGAACCGATTACAATAATATTACTAAATGCTATAATACACGGCATGTTCTTTACATCTGACTTTAAAATTTGTGAGACATATGTAAATCTACATGTCTGTCAAAATTGTACTTTTACGCTGACTGCTTTGCAGCAGCAGAGATTTCTGCCAACGACTAATTTCACATGTTTTTACACAAGGCATATTTATTCATCAGGTAATTGCAGTTCGGAGAGAATTTTTTTGTTTATATTTTTTATGTATGAAGTCTGACATTTGAAATAAATTAGAAAAGAGAAAAAATTGTTTTTTATTTATGCATTTTGACAGCTGAAATTTAAAATAAGGGATGAAAAAAATAATCAACTGACGAATCAAGAGTACCTGATGAATAAATATGCCTTGGTTTTCACAGAAGAAAATAGAGCGCACTCTAATTAAATTTTTGTCAGATGTCTCAACACATGTTTTTTACAGAAGTAATGTTTTAAAGGTAACACACGACATGTTTGTATTAGCAGTTGAGAATTTGACAAGTCAGATGTAAAAAACATGCCGTGTATTAGCTCATTAAGCGATCATGGGCATTATTAGACTATCCTGTGGGGTGCAATGCCCCCCATTATTTTAAAAAATTAACTTATTTGATTTTTTATACTTATTCTATTAACTTAGTTTAAGGTTTTAAAGAAAAATAAAATTTTTTGAGATTTTGCCACCTCCAGAAAAAAATTGCAACTACGTCAATGTTAGTGAATAAATGTCTGTAATTTCTCTTTTTCAAAGTAAAAGTGTTTATTTCTCTTTTAAATTTTTTTACTTACCAACCATGAAAATTCTCTTCAAGTAATTTAAAATTTATTATTTAAAAAAATCACAATTTTTCGAATGTATGTATTTTTTTACCTTTCGCATGATTAATTTTTTCAACATGGCCAATTGGTAGTTAGGATGTGAAAAAATTTCCTTTGACAGACCGTAAAACGGACATATTATAATCGATCGAATGTATCACAAGGCCCAATAACTTACACTTTGTTCGATCTTAGGTAAATATTACTTCAGTGTTACAGACATAACGCCAAACTTATATATACCCTCTTTCGTTAGATGTCGTGGTGAAGGGTATGAAAACACAAACGAAAATTATCTGTAAGGAAGGAACACACACATATTTATGACTTTCAATTATTTAGAAAAACGACAAGAGAGATGAGAGGCAAAAAAAAGAGAAAAAAACAACGACAATTTTCCACAATAAAATTAAAATAATAACGGTTAATTATGATAAGCTTCAAATGAATAAATGAACAGCAGCTTCAGTACCAGCTGCTGCCAATTCCAGCTAAGGCTCTCACCTCAAGTTCTAAAATTGGGGTTCGTATTTTTATCTGTGCTTTCATCATAACAAGCATCCGCTTTGTATTAATTTTTCTTTTAAGGCAAATTTTTACAATGCTACTTGGATGTATGTACTATTTATATAAGAAAATATGTTCTTTAGTCTGTTTGTATGCAGCATGTGTAAGTGCCTTTAACTTAACAAGACCTTTAAGAAAAGAGGGAGAGTAAAGGAAATCTTTAAGTTACTTTGTTTGTGGTTCACTTATAACATTAGTAAGCAGTTAGTAAGAGAGTTGTACTTAGATAAGATTGCAACTTTTAACGTGATTGTAAACAATTATCTTTGTATACATATATTTTTGTTGCTTTGTCCGTCCGCCTTTCTATCTACTTATCTGCTAGTTATATTACGTACTGTCAAAGGAATTCAAATGTTTAAGCAATGCTAATGACACACATATAAAGCTTAAATTAATTAAAAAGAACTGCTTAGGGTTTACCACACAAAACATATTAAATTTGCTCATTTTTCCAAACTTTAGGAGGGAGAGAGTAGTATCTTCTTCTTTTTAAAACAAATACAAATTTAATTATTTTGTATTTATTTTTTCCAAAGAAATTTAAGTCCCATCTTATTTTTATTGTCTGTAAACGGTCTTCGAAAGGCTATTCAGTACAGCAATATTTTAATGATTGATGATGATGTTAAGCTGTGCACATGTTTTGCAAATGCTGAGGACAGTTTTCAATTTCAAACTGATTTTAATAATTTGTGGAATTTAATTTTACAAAATGCAGATCTATGATTTTCTGCAGATAATCAGCCGATTTATATGTCTACTTTTTGTTGACTCGTTTTTGGATCTTGGAATTCTCTGTGATGTAAAGGTAAATTTCAACTCTCATGTAATTATGTCAATAAATATAGGTAATGGGATATAAAGATTCCTAATACGTTTTGCTGTGGAATTTATTGATCGTTATGTTACGAAAAATTTATTTATCTCTTTGATAATTCAGTTATTTGGGATCCCCAATATGATGTGTCTTTTTAAAAACTTGTATCTGTTTAAAAACAGTATTTGCTGTTCGTCCTTCCTAAGGTTCGTTGGAATCTCAATATAAACTTACTGTCATATCGAAGTCGTTTATCACTAATTGCGCTCCCAACTTTACAAAGCCAAAGAATAAATTCCAATAGCATTTATTCTGAATCTGGTTCAAAATAAAATTCATTCTACATATCTTTAACGTAAAACATGTATCATCGCTTCCAACATGCAGCTTAGATCTTTTGATCCGATATAAAATATACATATACAAAATTTTTTGATCAAACTACATTAACTTTGATGTATTTAATTTTATGAACTTTTATTTGTATTATATTTTAAATTTTTAATTAGGCTATAAGTTCAATGCGATAACGACAAGAATATTAAGGAAAAATTAGTCATCCGATACTAGCTGAGTGGAATGCATTTTCGAAACCAGCTACGGTTTCATCAATCTGCGCTAAAGCAAATAAGTTCTATGTTTGCATAGACTTCTCTGAAAATGTTAATATAACAAGAACAACTCTAATTGTTGCTGATAATGATGTTTCTGCCTTTATTTATGTAGTTTCTATGTTTAAAAAAACTCAATGCTAAACTGCAAAATTTAACTATGTTGATTAATATAATAAAATAAACAAATAAAATTCGCGCTAGGAAATTGGAAAATTTTTTTTCGAAAGTCGTGGAGCTTTACTAAAATAAAGGCTTGTACAAAACCAAAGTTAAGTGACCCTAGTTTGCGCCATACCTTAGGTGAATAGGTTGAAAATAAACTGGAAGTTAATTCATTGTGTTATTGCAATATACTGTTCAAAAAGCAGGAACTGGCAAAGATTCTGTTTGGTAATGTTTATTGTGCTGGTCGAATTACCACTTTAAAACTGAATGAATGAATGAATAAATGAATAACATTACCGTCAAAAGCAACCAGTAAAAAAATATGATTTTGATTTATTTTAAACTCTATTTTTTTCAAGGCATTGAGCAAAAAAAAAACTATTTAATAAGTACAAGAAAATAAATTAAACAGTTTCATCCTAACTTCGAAATTGAATTGTTATGCAATCGCATCATTTGCCTTTCGGGTCGCTTCAAATCTAGACTAGGCTTTGCCGATTCTCTACGATGGTAAATCAATAGGCTCTATATTTACTACCCCTACAGGTATGAAACTGTTTTTTGATCTTTCAGTTCAGCATAGTATTTGTTCCGTTGTCCGTCCGCCCATGTAATCTATCTGCCGGTCCGGTGTCACCATCAAAAAGAAGAACGCCTTTTCTGAGCTCAAACTAACGAAACACTCGTTTTAATTATTATTAAATTTATGTTATCTTTCTTCAAGTATCAGACTGTCGTTCTGTAATAGGTTTAGTCTTTCAACAATTGTTCGAAAATATCTCGGCTAGACGCAGTCGTGGCCCAAAATGATGTGTTATTGTATTAAATTTTTAAATAGAACTTTCTTAAGTAATTAAGTTTAAGTATAAAATTAAAATATGAAATTAAATTAATTAATTCGATTATTCTTTTATTTTTAATAAAACAAACCATATAAGTTTTTGTTAATTTTAATTGGTTTTTTTATTTTGCTTTTGTCACTTTAAATTTTTATGTAGGTTTCAATTCTATTGTTTTTACATATTTGGATTCTTCTTTTTTTCTCTTCACAATTTGACAGCATAATTTTCTGATCATAATCATCACGCCATTGTCGATATAACATTACACCCAGAAAAGCTGAGGTTTTGTAAGCCGGTGAAATTATTGGTCCATATGTATTCACAAATGACGATGGTCAGTGCGTTACAATAAGCAGTGAGCGATATAGAGACACGCTTAATAACATTTTCGCACCTCAATTGAAAGGCATTAGTATTGTAGGACTTGTTAACTGGCTACCTCATTCATATGATTTAACGTCATTAGTTTTTTTTTCTACGTATATGTGAAATCATCGGGCTACACAGGTAAACCAGAAACGCTCGGGTACTTAGAAGTAAATGTTCTATGCGTTATTGCTAAAAAACAAGTAAGAGCACTATATTCGGCTGTGCCGAATCTTTTATACCCACCACCAATTTTGTGTACATTTAAAGCACAATATTTATTATTTTGTTAATCGCTATGGAATAATCTCTTTATAATAAAATATGTATCACTTTCTTTGTAGAGGGTGGTTAAATTTTAAGGGCCCATGTTGAAGGTCTAGGTGTAGACCTTAAATTTGTTTTCTGCATTTCATTTTACATTTCTCAATCTCAAACTTACTCAATTTGATACGTGAAAAGATACGCAAATGAGCAACGCTTTAAAGGTATTTAGGTTTTTTATGAAAATGGGCGTTCAAATCAACATGCATTTTGTGCACTTCGTAATTCTTTTGATCAACATAATCGTTCAAGTTCGTCCACAATCGGGACAATTGTAAAAAATAATTAAATTTCTGCAAAACAGGTCTGTATAAAATGTTAGAAAATCTGTGAATGCCTTCTTAGTTCGTTGAATGGGAACCATTGCTGTTTTTTGCAATAGTGTGGCAAAAGAGCAGTCAACCTCGACTCATCATCATGCCCAACAATTGAGCATCAACATTGTCATTGAAGATTTGGACCATCAGATAGAGGAGTGGAGCCGATGATGGGGGGGGATCATTTGGCCGATATTTTGTCAAATACATAACTGAATCATACAAATATTATCATTATAAAAAGAAATAATAAGAATTTCCTAAATAATTTGTGTTTTATTTAAATTCAACATCGGCCCTTAAAATTTAACCACCCTTTATAACTTCGATATGCTACTATAATGCTTTTGTAAATGTGGTCTTTCACTGAAAGTGGGTGTTAAAGTAGGCGTGTCAATAAAGTTTCTGCTAATAAATACAACTTAGATATTTCAATATAGTCCTTTATTTTCCCAAAAATTTTGTCAAAAGAGAAATTATATGAATTTTAGGTAAAACGTTATATGGGAGGTGGGCGTAAAAGTGGGCGTGGCACCTGTGGGCGTGGTTTCTGGCACAGTAATGACATTGCCTAGGGGGATATACGTAGCAAATTTGATCATCATACCTCTAATTTTGCCGGTTTTAGGAGCTTTTAAATTTCATTAACGGTAGATAACGTGAAAAGTGGGCGTTATAGTAGGCGTGTCAAATTTGTTTTTGCTAATGAGTACGACTAAGGTATTTCAATATAGTCCTTTATTATTCCAAAATCTTTGTTAATAGAGAAATTATATGAATTTTAGGTAAAACGTTATATGGGAGGTGGGCGTAAAAGTGGGCGTTTACCCTTAATTTTCTGGCACAGGAATGATATTGACTAGAAGGATATACGTAGCAAATTTTATAATTATACCTCTAATTTTTCCGGCTTTATGAGCTTTTAAATTTCATTAACGGTAGATAACGTGAAAAGTGGGCGCTATAGTAGGCGTGTCAAAGTTGTTTTTGCGAATGAGTACAACTTAGGTGTTTCAATATAGCCCTTTATTATTCCAAAATATATATTAATGGAGAAATTATATGAGTTTTGGGAGGTGGGCGTAAAAGTGAGCGTGGCATTGATTTTCCGTAAGAACAAAGCATTTGACGAAAAAGCCATGTGTGCTAAATTTCAGAGTCGTACATCCAATTTTGTTGCTTTTATGACGTTTTTGTTTTTAAATATACCGAAAAATACACTGTGCGGTATAAATTTCCGTACATTTTGATCTATAACTCCTTTCCTAATGCATAGATTTAGATAATTTTCAGGTAAAAATATTGCTTTTACTCAGGAAATATATATTCGAAGTTTCATGAGTCTACGTTAATGCGTTTGGACACAATTCCATTTTATTTGATGTTCAAAGGACACGGTTTTTTCGACCTACTCTTGCTTTTCGAGCAATAACTCTCTTCCTAATATTTCGATTTAGCCCATTTTCAATACCAAATAAACCTTGTCTATAAGAAAAATTCTGCCAAAATTTTAGCCCCCTAGCTTTTTCGGTGCGACCTCTATCGTGCTTTCAACAGACGGACAGTCGGGCAGACGGACGGACATAGCTAGATCGTCATCAAATCAAACCCTGATTCAGAATATATATACTTTATGGGGTCTAAAATGGATATTTCGATGTGTTGCAAACGGAATGACAAAATGAATATACCCCCACCATTTTTTTGGTGGCGGGTATAAAAACATCATTTGCTTGGAAGGATGTCTGAAATGGATCATTTAATTACGGCTAAATGTCTAACCCCGTATTTAAGCATTAACACTCGTAGCATAAAATTATTCAATTATTAAAGGCAATTTAATGGATATTGAAAACGTTTATCTCATTTCTTTTCGAAATTCTTCATCTCTACAATAAAAACCAATTACACTCGCTATGGCCACATTTTAACACCAGAAAAAAACATAAACTCTGTACTTATAATAAGGGTTTAAAAAACTGTGTCTATATATTAAATAGTTTTTACAAATTTTTATGACGATGTACTTAGTTAACGATCTCAAATTCAAAAGACTACTTTTACCAATTTGTTTCTTTCTGCCTATCTTCCTGAACTCGATTGATTAAACAATAACATTATGGATTTTAATAAAATTGTGTAATATTTTCCTCTTTATAATGAGATGATCTTTAACAAGAGCGGCAAGCATTGTGCCGAGCGCTATCTTGTTAAATAAAACTCAATAAAGTGAAATAAAATTATAAATAAAATTGCTAGATTTTACTTCTAATAATTACGTAAGGCCTTGTCGAAATTGGATTTGAAAAAGCGTTACCGCCGCACTATGAGATTTCTGCTGCAAGAAAGACACTTTTTGACTATTACTTTTAGAAAATCTAATCATGCTATTTTATAAAGAAGAGTCTGACAAACAAAAATCTGCATTTCTTTTAAAATCTGTGTATATATATTCTTAGAAAAGATCGGTTGAAATCAGGTTAATGTTGTGAAGGGGAAACATATGGTAATTTTGTTCAAATTCAGGGAATTATATATCAAATATGTTTCGAGCGGAAAAATCTGAGTGTCAATTTTATTCAAAACCGAAGCCATGTTTTTAATTTAAAAGAAAAGAAAATGTTATTGAGTATATAATTTGGGAGATATGAGTGTATCAAAATTGTCCTTACAAATTCAGCATTGGCTGTTTTCGTTGGAGAAAAAGTCACTTAGCTCTGTTTACTTCCGTGCTCTCAGTATAACGAACTGGAAGGTAAAAGGCTTTTTTTTCGAATTAGTCAAAAAAATTCACCAACTTTTGTCAATCTTTTAAAAAAATCAAAATTTAGTAAAATAAGTCACGAATATTGCACCCTAGTATTTTGGCTAAACGTTTTAAAGAAATTTGAGTTATTAATTATAACAACAACTTGTTATTTTATTGTTGACAGCTGTTTTGAAAAGTGAATAAGAATAAAAAAAAGCAAAATCATATGTTTAAATAAAAGAAAATGTATAGAAGAAAACCGCTTAAATTGAAAACAAAATTTGCAACGAGTAGATAGTTAACGTTAATAAATATTGGAACAAATTTTAAAGTATAATTGCAAAAATTGTTTTAATTTTCTGTGTCATGTAGTAAATTGTGCCAGGAACTTATTGATTGTGGTAGCAATGTCGATTTGTTACCAAATTTTATAAAACATAAAAATTCGTTGCTTACTACTGATGAAATCGAAATAGTGAAAAGGGTAGTTCAAAATAAATGCAACTTGGTTAGAAAGTAAATACATCTTTAAAAAATAAATTAATTTAAAAAATAATTCATTTTGAATATTATGAAATTTTTTTTAGATATGTATATTCGAAGTATCACTTGCTGATGACCATGATGATGGAAAAATGGAGGTCCAAGGAAGGTACCCTAGGAGTCAACGGATTTTAACCAAAATTTGTAGTGCTCTTTTTTAGATAAACTTATGGACATCTGCTAAATTTAATCAAATTCCGTTGCGAATTGCGGCCCATACGTTGAGAAGAAAAATAAGCGAAAAAATGGGGGTCCAAGGTAGGTACCCCTAGTAGTCCACGGATTCAAACCAAAATTAGCCGAGCTCTTTCTTGGATCAACTAATAGACGTGTGCCAAATTTCGTCAAAGAAAGAATGCAAAGAAGAATTCTATGAAGAATTGCGACCTATACATTGAGGACAAAAATTCGTGAAAAAATTGGCGTTCCAAGGGAAGTGCCCCTAGGAGTCGACGAATTTTAAAAATTTTTTGTGTGCGCAAAATTTCATCGTTGTAGGACCGCTCCTTCTATTTATTCGGTTTGCTGTTTACAGATTGCATAGACGTGAGAATCTTGTGCAGTAACAAAACGCTTGCCTCTCTTTTTAAGATTTAATTGAAACATCAAATAAAAAAGGGAGAAATAACAATATTTTAATGATTTAAATGGTACTTAGCAAAAAATTTATACAAACAAAGACATGACAGAAAGTGGATATAAAACTATTTGCACTAAGAATATCAAAAACTTTCTGTAAATAAATTCGATTAAAAATATTTGTTGTTACCACAAAAAATCTGTGTCAGCCAGTATAATATTTATCTTTAATAATTGAAATGTGCCATGTAACATTTCTGCTTAAAGCCACCTTTCCTTAAATAAATTGCTCCACATTATATACCAGAAAAACCACCAACCTGAGTAATCAAGATAAATTTACCACATTATTTAATCAACTATTCAAAAGTATTTCTCTGTCGCTTTCAAAAACTTTAAGATAATTAATTGCTTCAGCAAGTCATACAGCATCACGAGAAAAAAAAACAAATTAATTAAGCGATTTCAAGCTTTTTATTTCTTTATTTTTTTTTTTTTTATTAAAAAAAAAACTTTTTGCTTAACAGTTCCAACAACCATTTAAAATGTAAAAATTAAAAAACAAAAACAAGAAACATCAAATAAATAAAGAAATTTTCAAGTTTCGCCGTTAAGTGATAAAAGGGAGCACTGGGTGTAAATTAAGGACGTGTTGGTGAAGGCAGTAGGAATTACAAAATAGAAATGGAAAATTACGACAATTCAAATTATTTTTAATATATACCATTGCAATTTTGGGGTGTCTAAATAACCAATACTGTGTTTGTATGAACGCTTTAAAAAGCATGTCTATTTATGTGAGTTCCTTGGAAATTTTGTTGGTTAAGTTATGGATGTCTTGCACATTTTAAAATTATTAAATTATATTGTTATTACACTAGAAGAAGAAAACGTGATTGAGGTGATTATAATCCAAGAGCACAATACAAAGTGCTATATAAATATGATTGAATTGTATGATTGTAATTAAAAGAAATAATGGTTGGAATAACAAGTTTTATAATTGTGGATGGATAATCCGGACAAAGCGATTATAAGCGAAAAAGATCGGATGGAAATATGTTAATGGCATTTTCGGATGGAAATATGTTTATGGCATTTGTTGTTTCTTTGCGGCTAAAATCTGATATTTCCTTACACCAAAAAAAAAAAAATCGACGACCGATAGTGTTTTAATTTGCAAGGGAATCGAAACCGAAACTCATAAGAATCACAGAAAAGAACATTTAAGAACAAATACTTAAATAAGATTAAACCCACAAAGTTTGAAATCACTTAATATTTATTGAATGTAGTTACGAGCTCCACCTAACCTGAAATGGGTAACCAACTAACAAATACAACCTCAACATTGTCATGACCAATTTGCAATTCTACAAATGAAGGGAATTATTATGAATATGGAATCTTACCGATGCATGCAAAAATTAGGCATATAGAGATCTTGTTAAAACTAGCGTATACACTTTCACAAGATTTATAAATCATATTATCATTTTATTTGCAATAGTCTGAGAAATGATAAAAATGTAAAATGTTTTCCCTTATAATTTTTAATGACGTTTTTGTAATGAAACAATTAAGAGCATTATATTCGGCTGTGCATAAATTTTTGATACCCATCACCAATTTGATGTACTTTTACAGCACAATCTTATTATATTGTTACTTACAGTAATCGCTATGGAATAATATCTTTATACTAAAATACATAAATATGTATGTATTAACTTCTTTGGGTAACTTCGATTTGCTTTTAAATTAAATTTCCCTAAATTTAGTCCTACAATTAAACATTAATAAACTCTACATTGGAAATGATAATACTGACTCTTTTTTTCGAAAACTTTGTATTTTTACGGAATCCAAAGAGTATAATTTTGTACCTTTAAAAATAATTTATTTAAAATTCGTTGTATGTTATTGATATTCTGTTAAAGTAACGCCCTTTCTCGATAAACGGAATGTCAACAACCCCACGTGTATTAAAATATAATATAAATAACAGTGTCAAAAAATTCAGCGATATTTATTAAAAAAAATTTATCAAAATAATGAGCATGTACTAACAAAGCTATTTTTACTTATGCTACTTGTTTAATCCTTTGTACTTTGCAGTTCATGGAAAAAAGTAACAATCTGCAGAAAATTTCTTGTTATTAAATTCTGGGCAATTTTCCTTTCCAATTCTTAATTTTTCTTTCTAATTTTATATAAAAATTTGAAATAAACTCAACTCAAACTAATTTTTCACAAATACGATATAAACAAATTTTCTTATCAATAAAGTGGAAAGATTTTTTTCATGATTTATTGTTGCATTTAACATTGACAATGAAAAATACCTTACGAATGTTTTAAACGCTTTTTTAAGTTTTAAAAACAAATGAATCAAGCACAGAAAGAACAATACGTGTACGTTAAGAACAAACTTTAATCCAAAGAAATAAACTTTTTCAAATAAACATTGTGCAATAGCGAGCGTGTGAGCAACTTTGTATTTTACTGTATGCGTGTAGCTGACAATGAAAATAAAAAGGGGTTTAACTTTTAGGGCCCTTTAAGTTAATAGCAACTTGAAGCTTAACACTCAAAGTCGTTTTACGAACTAGGTTAAATTAAGTAAATAAAAAATTATTTAATAAATATGGTATAAATTAAATTTAGTTTTGCAACTAACGTAGCAATACAATTTTTTAAAATAATAAAAAAATCTAAAGCTGGTGTTACATACTATGCATTCTATCCGTTGTTCGTTTTTATGCATCTGTCAAAAAAATAATCAGTGTAATTGCATGTGACAAGTTACACGGCAAAACCCACAGAATGCATACACGTGTCAACGCAACAAACCCAGCAAAAATTACTGCATACTCGGAAGCAGGCTTGTAAGGGAGAGACAACTTGCTTTAGGAAGGCATGATTTTTATACATATGATATCTCCCACTTGTTATGGCTCTTTGATACTCTAATTACACTGCTCTGCAAAAAATCATTTTTTGTCTTCCCATTTAATAAAACTATGTGGACTATATGGATTTTGACGCGCTGAACTCAAATCCGTTGTCGGTTTTTTTTCCATCAGATCGGGATTTTTTTTATGGGCGTGGCAAATTTTTTTTCCTTAATTAGTCAGGTACGGAGACTTTTTTCTGAGAGCTATTTATCTTGGAAATAAACAAAGCCATAAACCATAAAAATCGGTTAAAAAATGTGATTTTATTGTAAACTAGAAAAGCCCGGCGCGCGTTGCTACGCCCCTTAATGAATAAAAATGCATTCTGATTTTTAATTAAATATCAAGTGCAAAAAGCTAAAAATTATTACTTTTTTTAATGGGCGTGGCACTGCCCACTTTTCTAATCATGAAGTTGTATAGTCATAACAACTCAATATGTGTGCTAAGATTCACGAAAATCGGTCTAGAGCAAGTACCTTAAAATTATAACTTTTTTTATGGGCGTGGCCCTGCCCACTTTTCTAATCACGAAATTATATAGTCATGACAGCTCAATATGTGTGTGCAAAGTTTCAGACAAATCGATCTAGTGCAAGGAGCTAAAAACTATCACTTATTTTTTATGGGCGTGGCACTGCCCACATTTCTAATCACAAAATGATTTAGTCATGACAGCTCAATATGTGTGCAAAGTTTCAGAAAAATCTGTCCAGTGCAAGTACCTCAAAATTATAAAAATTTTTTATGGGCGTGGCCCTGCCCACTTTTTTAATCACGAAATTATAAAGTCATGACAGTTTAATATGTGTGCATATTTTCAGAAAAATCGGTCCAGTGCAAGTAACTCAAAATTAAAACTTTTTTAGGGGCGTGGCCCCGCCCACTTTTCTTATCATGAATTTATTAAGTCATGAGAGCTCGATATGTGTGCAAAGTTTCCGAAAAATCGGTCATGTGCAAGTAGCTTAAAATGATAACTAATTTTTTATGGGCGTGGCACCGCCCACTTTTCTCCACCAATAAACACTCCCTGGTATGTGTACAACAACTTGCCAAAGTTTGAGTCCGATCGGTTTTACAGTTTCGGAGTCTATAGCTAACACACACACACACACACAGAGTTTCACTTTTATATATATAGATAATGACCACATATATGTAATGCAGCAAACACGTCAGAGTGGGCGCACTAAAGCGCCTTGTAGCATCAATGAATAGCAACTTTTTGCTTCTATCTATTTTCGTACAACAAAAACAAGCAAAAGAATTTGCCAGATTGTAATTTTGTAGCAACGCCTCGCTTAAAGCACCCACCCTGTCGTCACCCGTAGATAACTTCAAATTACAATAAAAAATCAAAATATTTACAGACTATTTTATTTAAAATAACACAAAATTTTTGTTAAAATTATTAATTTTGGTTTAGGAAACATTGTTAAAATAAAAAAGTAGCTTAAGCTGTCCATGTTCTTTCTTCTACATCATTGAATTTCGTTCTGAAGACCTCGTCCTTCATAAGCTTTCGTATTTTACTTTAGCATCTCTGATTCTAGGAAATTTGCTCTTAATGTATAGAGAGGCTTCACCATCCTTGTTCATTGCTTTGACAAAATTTTTCATTAGGCCTAGCTTTATATGAAGTGGAGGCAGAAGAGTTTTGTTCTTTTTGATTAAAAGGCTCTTCTGCTACATTTTTTTCTCCTGGAATAAAATTTACTCTTTACGCGGCTATCCCATTCACATAAGAAGCAATAAAACTTAGTATATCCACTTTGTAATTCATTTTACATTGCTACGACTTTAAAATCTGCAGATTCCATGAGTAATGTGAATATTTAATTTTCTGTAGTATCATCTTCATGCTACAATAGTTTTCTTTCATATTTTTTGCATACGCGAGTGGGACCGATGGAAAATTGTTGCCATTGTGAAGTAAAACGGCTTTCAAACTTGTCTTAGATGAATCAATAACAAGCCGCCAATCCTCAGATTTATGACTGAAACACAGTTGTCGCAAAAGTCCATCAGCACTATCGCAAAATATCAAACCTTCCTCTTTGCTGAAATATATCAGAAAAGGTTGTTCTCTATTTCGAAAGTACGAGACGTTATCGTCCTTTTGCACCAAATTCCATTCTTTTAATTGGGATGCAAGAAGCTCATACTTATTTTTTGAGAGCCCTAATTTACGAACTAAGTTATTCATATCAGTTTAATTCGGAAAATAAGGTTTAATCGTTGAATGCGAAGAAACACCCATGCGTAAGTGGATTCAGTTGCTGCAGAAAAAACAACATCCTCTTCATCGTCTGCAAGAGGCAATGGAGGTAAAAATTTACTTGTAAACTGGTCGTTTGACGCATGTATTTGTATATATAACTTTATTTTTGGTTTTTTCGTAATCCCACGTGTTTTAGTATGGCAAAAGTAGCAATCATTTTGATGATTTTTTGGTTCACTCCAAATCGCTGGCTTCATAAAGACTTATGACTTCCTTTTAACCAACCTCTTAAAGACTTACCACAGCTACTACAACATATTTTCGGCAGTCAATTTTCATCTTTAACCTTGGAAGATATTGTCTCCCGTTTAGAACTTAAAGTTAGATTGCCACAAACGTAACAAAATAAATTTGGAGATTTGTTACAAATCCTTGACATTTTGTAATATTAAAGCGTTTGTGGATTCTTTAATTGCTTTATTTCTTTACACAATAGCAAAGTACACTATAAGATCTATTGACTGCTGCCGATTTTAACACCAAGATATTCAAATTAAAAGTGACTAACTTATGGCCCAATAGCTTCTATATATACAATAAAAACCAGAATCTACCCTAATGTTCCTAATTTGAAATCACAGGTAATTGAGAAATACTGTTATAAATATTAATTCCAAGAACTATGTAAAATACCGTTGTACTTTAGTTCCATTACCTGCTCACCTAACGAAATGTTACATATATCATATGTAAGGCTGGTTGCATTACAATATTGGGTACCTGCGGTAAATTGACAATAAAATCCACATTTTTAAACGATTTTTATGGCTTATGGCTTTTTTTATTCCCAAGATAAGTAGCTCTTAGAAAAAAGTTTAAAATGTTGAATATTTTATTTTTATTTATATTTTTTTTAATTCCATTTTTAAATTGAAAAATATTACGAATTTTGCACGAAAAAAATTTTTTTTCTCCATTAGTTTCTAGATAACTCCAAAACGATAAGAGATAGAGAAAAATTGTATTATTTCACTTAAATAAATTCAATTTTGTTACACATTTTTTGATATTTTATTTTTGAAAATCGGATGACTGGTTCTCGAGTTAGGATTAAATGTGTGTCCGTACCTGACTAATTTAGGGAAAAAAATTTGCCACGCCCATAAAAAAAATCCCGATCTGATGGAAAGAAACCGACAACGGATTTGACTTCAGCGCATCAAAATCCATATAGTCCACATAGTTTTATTTAATGGAGGATTTTGCTGCTGAGCAGTGTTATTTGCTATTTTCAGACATGGTGAATGCAGAAATATCATGTCTCTGCGCTAAAATCATGTGTATTTTTGCAGATTTGCAGTCATAATCCAGGCGTTTAAATCATGTATCTTTCCTGTTCCTTTATTTGCGTCAAAGATGTACTGAACGACTGTCTCCTTTTTGCGCTAATTAGAAGCATCCTAAATGCATTAAAGTCATGCCTATTTTATGTGCTAATTTTGTAGCATTAAAACATATGTAAAAAAAAATATATGTATACATTGAACATTCAATTTCATTTTAACACAAACAAAAAAACAATTCATCACCAGTTCGCATAAGCCAATCCGGTGTACAATGGTTAATATGAATAAATAAAATTCACCGGCTATAGAAAACAAAAACAACTATTTATTTACCTCTTTATCACCACTCAAATACAATTATACGCACCAAAGAAATTCGTTAGCGGTAGTTAAAGAACAAAGAAATTCTATCAGTCACTAATTTTGTATATCATTACACTTTACATTTTTTTATTAATTTCTAAATTTATTACTATTTTATTTCCAAATACACAAGACACATTTTAAGTTTAGACTCAATATTGCCATTTCAGCTATTTTCTCGTCAAATCTAGCGATTTTTAAACATTTTTTGCGGGGAGATATATGATTTAGCTATTAGCGGGAAATCTAGCGATTTTTGCGATGTTGGTTTTTAAATTGTTTTAAATACATTTGTTTTTAACATTTTAGACGTCTAGACGAGCCATCGATTTGTTCAGACTAGAACAAAACGTCGGCAGAGCAACTGTCAAAAAAATTGTTCATATTCTTTGATATGAAGAAAAGCTATAGAGTGTATTCTGTTGCTATTTTCATGTGTCGCTTTTTTCTTTCATATTCAAAAATGCCTCTTAATATCAGACATCGTTGTTCGAACAAATGATCTGTTCTGTTCTTTCACAAAAAAAAGAGACATTCGAAATATTGCAAAAAAAATGCTTCCCGCCTGCAAAGCTGTACAATTAAAAACACAAACATAAACAATTAAAAAATTTCAATTAAAATAAGGCTTCATTTATATCTCAACATACGTCAATCAATTCAATTGATCGCCTTAGTGATTTATGTAAAAAAGATTTCGATGAAACGAATAGAACCAAATGCTTAGCGATAAATAAAAATGTTTGCTTTTGACCTTAGAAACGATGTATCAGGTTCTAGATATAGTATATTACGAGATAAATCAATAGAAGTTGTAATCATCAAGCTATCAGACATGTTTTTTAAAAAACTAAAAAACCTATGTGGTACATAAATCTAAAAAAAAATAATCATTTTGATATAGGTATTCTAATAATTATTTTCAGTACTGAAAAACAACAAATTGTGTTAACATTTCTAAGCTTAGTTGAAGTGGCCGATGCGACAGCTTTAATTACGATATATTTAAATCAGTATCAAAGAGACTAGATTACAATTTTACATATGAAAGCGAGAATCTAGATTATTGACTTTAGGCTTTTAGTGAATAAGTCCCAAAATTTTTTTAATAATTTTATTTTAGTAATTAGTATTACTTGATAAAGGTTATTTTTTTGAATTCATATATAAAGTAATTTTTTCACATACCTTCATGCATATGTAAATTATGTATTGAAATGTAATTAATAAAAGCTGCCTTCGTAATAAAAATTACTGTACATTTCCCTCTGTCTGTCATTATTTAAGAAAAACTTAGCGATAAAACGCTGAGTTTTTCGCAGAATAAAAAAATCTACGAAAACTTGGCTATTTTTTGTTAAATTTATGCCAGAATTTGAAAAAAAAATAAAGAAACAGCGATTTATAATTTTGATAATTTTAAATTTTTAGCTAATTCTAGCTATTTTTCTACTTATTTTAGCGATATTTTTTGGGAAAAAGTTGACAACAGTGTTCACACTGATAATATTATTTTATGTTTTTATTTGCAGAAACAAAGGAAAATTAAAATAATTTTACCTGATATTAATTAAGAGTGAGGCATTCCAAAAAAAACTCATAAAAGTTAAAACAAAAATATTAAATTATAAAAATAAATTATTTGTGTCGTGTTCTCCACCCAGTGAAAATAAACATACCTTAGCAATAAAGTGCCGTTATTCTGCCGACGTTTTTGATTATGCTTACACGCCTTTCTCACTAGGCAAGTCACTTGCGCAAGTGACTTGCGCAAGTGTTGTGTTTATAGGCAAAAGGGGTAAAGTCAGGTTAAGAGGAAGAAACTTGCTCATTTTTGAGTACACACTTGCCTCTACTCGGCAAGTACGAGCAAGTTTTTGTTGAGAAACCAAAAACAAAAGAGTAATAACAAGTAAGAGCACTATATTCGGCTGTGCCGAATCTTTTATACCCACCACCAATTTTGTGTACATTTAAAGCACAATATTTATTATTTTGTTAATCGCTATGGAATAATCTCTTTATAATAAAATATGTATCACTTTCTTTGTAGAGGGTGGTTAAATTTTAAGGGCCCATGTTGAAAGTGAACTACACCTAATCTTTAAATTTGTTTTCTGCATTTCATTTGACATTTCTCAATCTCAAACTTATTCAATTTGATCCGCGGAAAGATACGCAAATGAGCAACGCTTTAAAGTTATTCAGGTTTTTTATAAAAATTGGCGTTCAAATCAAAATGCATTTTGTGCACTTCGTAATTGTTTTGATCAACATAATCGTTTAAATTCGTCCACAATCGGGAGATTGGTAAAAAATATTTAAATTTCTGCAAAACAGGTCTGTATAAAATGTTAAAAAATCTGTGAATGCCTTCTTAGTTCGTTGAATGGGAACCACTGCTGGTTTTTGCGATAGTGTGGCAAAATAGCAGTCAACCTCGCCTAATCATCATGCCCAACAATTGAGCATCAACATTGTCATTGAAAATTTGGAGCATCAGATAGAGGAGTGGCGCCAAAGATGGGGGGGCCAATTGGCCGATATTTTGTTAAATACATAATTGAACCATACAAATATTATAATTGCAAAAAGAAATACTAATAATATCCTAAATAATTTGTCAACATCGGTCCTTAAAATTTAACCACCCTTTATAACTTCGATATGCTACTGAAATGCTTTTATAAATGTAGTTTTTCACTGAAAGTGGGCGTAAAATAGGCGTGTCAATAAAGTTTCTGCTAACAAATTAAAGTTAAATATTTCAATATAGTCCTTTATTTTCCCAAAAACTTTGTAAATAGAGAAATTACATGAATTTAAGATAAACCGTTATATGGGAGGTAGGCTTTAGAGTGGGCGTGTCACCTAAACTTTTTGGCACAACAATAACATTGATTAGAAGGAAAAACGTAGCACATTTGATCATCATACCTCTAATTTTGGCGGTTTTATGAGCTTTTAAATTTCATTAACGGTAGATTACGTGAAAAGTGGGCGTTATAGTAGGCGTGTCAAAGTTATTTTTGCGAATGAGTACAACTTAGGTGTTTCAATATAACCCTTTATTATTCCAAAGTCATTAGTAGTAGAGAAATTATATGAATTTTAGGTAAAACGTTATATGAGAGGTGGGCGTAAAAGTGGGCGTGGCAACTTAATTTTCTACCACAGTAATGACATTGCCTAGGGGGATATACGTAGCAAATTTTATCATCATACCTCTAATTTTGGCGGTTTTATGAGCTTTTAAATTTCATTAACGGTAAATAACGTGAAAAGTGGGCATTATAGTAGGCGTGTCAAAGTTATTTTTCCGAATGAGTACAACTTAGGAGTTTCAATATAGCCCTTTGTTATTCCAAAATCTTTATTAATAGAGAAATTATATGAATTTTGAGTAAAACGTTATATGGGAGGTGGGCGTAAAAGTGGGCGTGGCACCTTAATTTTCTGGCACAGTAATGACAATGCCCAGGGGGATATACGTAGCAAATTTTATCATCATACCTCTAATTTTGGCGGTTTTATAAGCTTTTAAATTTCATTAACGGTAGATAACGTGAAAAGTGGGCGTTATAGTAGGCGTGTCAAAGTTATTTTTGCGAATGAGTACAACCTAGGAGTTTCAACATAGCCCTTTATAATTCCAAAATCTTTATTAATAGAGAAATTATATGAATTTTGAGTAAAACGTTATATGGGAGGTGGGCGTAAAAGTGGGCGTGGCACATTGATTTTCCGTTACAAAAAAGCGGCTCACCAAAAAGCAAAGTGTGCAAAATTTTAGAGTCGTACATCCAATTTTGTTGCTTTTATGACGTTTTTGTTTTTAAATATACCGAAAAATACACTGCGCGGTATAAATTTTCGTACATTTTGATCGATAACTCCTCTCCTAATGCATAGATTTAGATAATTTTCGGGGAAAAATATTGTTTTTACTCGAGACATATATATTCGAAGTTTCATGAGTCTACGTTAATGCGTTTGGACACAATTCCATTTTATTCGATGTTTGAAGGACACGGTTTTTTCGACCTACTCTTGCTTTTCGAGCTATAACTCTCTTCCTAATATTCCGATTTAGCCCATTTTCAATACCAAACAAACCTTATCTATAAGAAAGATTCTGGCAAAATTTGAGCCCCCTAGCTTTTTCGGTGCGACCTCTATCGTGCTTTCAACAGACGGACAGACGGACGGACATAGCTAGATCGTCATCAAATCAAACCCTGATTCAGAATATATATACTTTATGGGGTCTAAAATGGATATTTCGATGTGTTACAAACGGAATGACAAAATGAATATACCCCCACCATTTTTTTGGTGGCGGGTATAAAAAAGCATAAACATGTTTTTGACTTTAGAAAAATAAAAATAAAACTTTTTTGTAATAAAAATATGTTAGAAACTTGGCAACGAATGTAAGAGCAAGGTTTAATTATCTTATAAGAAAGATATATTCAAACTTCAAGAACATTAAAGAGGGTAAAACATGTCCATGTTCTTTCTTCTACATCATTGAATTTCGTTCTGAAGACCTCGTCCTTCATAAGCTTTCGTATTTTACTTTAGCATCTCTGATTCTAGGAAATTTGCTCTTAATGTATAGAGAGGCTTCACCATCCTTGTTCATTGCTTTGACAAAATTTTTCATTAGGCCTAGCTTTATATGAAGTGGAGGCAGAAGAGTTTTGTTCTTTTTGATTAAAAGGCTCTTCTGCTACATTTTTTTCTCCTGGAATAAAATTTACTCTTTACGCGGCTATCCCATTCACATAAGAAGCAATAAAACTTAGTATATCCACTTTGTAATTCATTTTACATTGCTACGACTTTAAAATCTGCAGATTCCATGAGTAATGTGAATATTTAATTTTCTGTAGTATCATCTTCATGCTACAATAGTTTTCTTTCATATTTTTTGCATACGCGAGTGGGACCGATGGAAAATTGTTGCCATTGTGAAGTAAAACGGCTTTCAAACTTGTCTTAGATGAATCAATAACAAGCCGCCAATCCTCAGATTTATGACTGAAACACAGTTGTCGCAAAAGTCCATCAGCACTATCGCAAAATATCAAACCTTCCTCTTTGCTGAAATATATCAGAAAAGGTTGTTCTCTATTTCGAAAGTACGAGACGTTATCGTCCTTTTGCACCAAATTCCATTCTTTTAATTGGGATGCAAGAAGCTCATACTTATTTTTTGAGAGCCCTAATTTACGAACTAAGTTATTCATATCAGTTTAATTCGGAAAATAAGGTTTAATCGTTGAATGCGAAGAAACACCCATGCGTAAGTGGATTCAGTTGCTGCAGAAAAAACAACATCCTCTTCATCGTCTGCAAGAGGCAATGGAGGTAAAAATTTACTTGTAAACTGGTAAACTGGTCGTTTGACGCATGTATTTGTATATATAACTTTATTTTTGGTTTTTTCGTAATCCCACGTGTTTTAGTATGGCAAAAGTAGCAATCATTTTGATGATTTTTTGGTTCACTCCAAATCGCTGGCTTCATAAAGACTTATGACTTCCTTTTAACCAACCTCTTAAAGACTTACCACAGCTACTACAACATATTTTCGGCAGTCAATTTTCATCTTTAACCTTGGAAGATATTGTCTCCCGTTTAGAACTTAAAGTTAGATTGCCACAAACGTAACAAAATAAATTTGGAGATTTGTTACAAATCCTTGACATTTTGTAATATTAAAGCGTTTGTGGATTCTTTAATTGCTTTATTTCTTTACACAATAGCAAAGTACACTATAAGATCTATTGACTGCTGCCGATTTTAACACCAAGATATTCAAATTAAAAGTGACTAACTTATGGCCCAATAGCTTCTATATATACAATAAAAACCAGAATCTACCCTAATGTTCCTAATTTGAAATCACAGGTAATTGAGAAATACTGTTATAAATATTAATTCCAAGAACTATGTAAAATACCGTTGTACTTTAGTTCCATTACCTGCTCACCTAACGAAATGTTACATATATCATATGTAAGGCTGGTTGCATTACAATATTGGGTACCTGCGGTAAATTGACAATAAAATCCACATTTTTAAACGATTTTTATGGCTTATGGCTTTTTTTATTCCCAAGATAAGTAGCTCTTAGAAAAAAGTTTAAAATGTTGAATATTTTATTTTTATTTATATTTTTTTTAATTCCATTTTTAAATTGAAAAATATTACGAATTTTGCACGAAAAAAATTTTTTTTCTCCATTAGTTTCTAGATAACTCCAAAACGATAAGAGATAGAGAAAAATTGTATTATTTCACTTAAATAAATTCAATTTTGTTACACATTTTTTGATATTTTATTTTTGAAAATCGGATGACTGGTTCTCGAGTTAGGATTAAATGTGTGTCCGTACCTGACTAATTTAGGGAAAAAAATTTGCCACGCCCATAAAAAAAATCCCGATCTGATGGAAAGAAACCGACAACGGATTTGACTTCAGCGCATCAAAATCCATATAGTCCACATAGTTTTATTTAATGGAGGATTTTGCTGCTGAGCAGTGTTATTTGCTATTTTCAGACATGGTGAATGCAGAAATATCATGTCTCTGCGCTAAAATCATGTGTATTTTTGCAGATTTGCAGTCATAATCCAGGCGTTTAAATCATGTATCTTTCCTGTTCCTTTATTTGCGTCAAAGATGTACTGAACGACTGTCTCCTTTTTGCGCTAATTAGAAGCATCCTAAATGCATTAAAGTCATGCCTATTTTATGTGCTAATTTTGTAGCATTAAAACATATATAAAAAAAAATATATGTATACATTGAACATTCAATTTCATTTTAACACAAACAAAAAAACAATTCATCACCAGTTCGCATAAGCCAATCCGGTGTACAATGGTTAATATGAATAAATAAAATTCACCGGCTATAGAAAACAAAAACAACTATTTATTTACCTCTTTATCACCACTCAAATACAATTATACGCACCAAAGAAATTCGTTAGCGGTAGTTAAAGAACAAAGAAATTCTATCAGTCACTAATTTTGTATATCATTACACTTTACATTTTTTTATTTAATTTCTAAATTTATTACTATTTTATTTCCAAATACACAAGACACATTTTAAGTTTAGACTCAATATTGCCATTTCAGCTATTTTCTCGTCAAATCTAGCGATTTTTAAACATTTTTTGCGGGGAGATATATGATTTAGCTATTAGCGGGAAATCTAGCGATTTTTGCGATGTTGGTTTTTAAATTGTTTTAAATACATTTGTTTTTAACATTTTAGACGTCTAGACGAGCCATCGATTTGTTCAGACTAGAACAAAACGTCGGCAGAGCAACTGTCAAAAAAATTGTTCATATTCTTTGATATGAAGAAAAGCTATAGAGTGTATTCTGTTGCTATTTTCATGTGTCGCTTTTTTCTTTCATATTCAAAAATGCCTCTTAATATCAGACATCGTTGTTCGAACAAATGATCTGTTCTGTTCTTTCACAAAAAAAAGAGACATTCGAAATATTGCAAAAAAAATGCTTCCCGCCTGCAAAGCTGTACAATTAAAAACACAAACATAAACAATTAAAAAATTTCAATTAAAATAAGGCTTCATTTATATCTCAACATACGTCAATCAATTCAATTGATCGCCTTAGTGATTTATGTAAAAAAGATTTCGATGAAACGAATAGAACCAAATGCTTAGCGATAAATAAAAATGTTTGCTTTTGACCTTAGAAACGATGTATCAGGTTCTAGATATAGTATATTACGAGATAAATCAATAGAAGTTGTAATCATCAAGCTATCAGACATGTTTTTTAAAAAACTAAAAAACCTATGTGGTACATAAATCTAAAAAAAAATAATCATTTTGATATAGGTATTCTAATAATTATTTTCAGTACTGAAAAACAACAAATTGTGTTAACATTTCTAAGCTTAGTTGAAGTGGCCGATGCGACAGCTTTAATTACGATATATTTAAATCAGTATCAAAGAGACTAGATTACAATTTTACATATGAAAGCGAGAATCTAGATTATTGACTTTAGGCTTTTAGTGAATAAGTCCCAAAATTTTTTTAATAATTTTAATTTTAGTAATTAGTATTACTTGATAAAGGTTATTTTTTTGAATTCATATATAAAGTAATTTTTTCACATACCTTCATGCATATGTAAATTATGTATTGAAATGTAATTAATAAAAGCTGCCTTCGTAATAAAAATTACTGTACATTTCCCTCTGTCTGTCATTATTTAAGAAAAACTTAGCGATAAAACGCTGAGTTTTTCGCAGAATAAAAAAATCTACGAAAACTTGGCTATTTTTTGTTAAATTTATGCCAGAATTTGAAAAAAAAAAAAATAAAGAAACAGCGATTTATAATTTTGATAATTTTAAATTTTTAGCTAATTCTAGCTATTTTTCTACTTATTTTAGCGATATTTTTTGGGAAAAAGTTGACAACAGTGTTCACACTGATAATATTATTTTATGTTTTTATTTGCAGAAACAAAGGAAAATTAAAATAATTTTACCTGATATTAATTAAGAGTGAGGCATTCCAAAAAAAACTCATAAAAGTTAAAACAAAAATATTAAATTATAAAAATAAATTATTTGTGTCGTGTTCTCCACCCAGTGAAAATAAACATACCTTAGCAATAAAGTGCCGTTATTCTGCCGACGTTTTTGATTATGCTTACACGCCTTTCTCACTAGGCAAGTCACTTGCGCAAGTGACTTGCGCAAGTGTTGTGTTTATAGGCAAAAGGGGTAAAGTCAGGTTAAGAGGAAGAAACTTGCTCATTTTTGAGTACACACTTGCCTCTACTCGGCAAGTACGAGCAAGTTTTTGTTGAGAAACCAAAAACAAAAGAGTAATAAAAACAAACAAGAGTGCTATATTCGGCCATGCCGAATCTTATATACCCTTCACAACGTGTAGTCATGCAACAACAATTGTTTATGTCACCATTTATCTCATATGAAATACGTACATACAAAACATACATACATAAAAGCATCCCATTGTAATATTATACATTTAGTTTACTTATGTGCTTAAAAAAAAATAAATTAAAAGAAAAATTAAAAATAAAACAATAAAAATTTGAATAAAATATAAAACAAAAAAAAATTTTTTGGCTCACTCTAACCAGTATACCACGTTTGTATGTATGTGTAGATAATTGATAATTGTAGAAATTTCAAACGGAATGACAAACCTATATATACCCTTTTTCACTGTGTGAAGAGTATAATAAGTAAAAGAGTACGAAACTTGGGCAAGTCAATTGCTGAGTCTGAACATGAAAGCAAGTTCAAAGAGAAATAAAAGAAAATAAAAAACTAACTTGAGCAATTGACTTGCCTAGTGAGAAAGGGGTGTTAGCAATGAAAATTGCTACGTGGAGACCCAGCGTAAGGGCCGATGTTGAATGAGAACCACACCTACACGTCAAGTTTTTTTCTGCTTTTCAGTTGACATTTTTATATTTAAGACTAACTCAATTGAAATCATGGAAAGATACACAATCGAGCAACGCGTTTTAGTTGTTCAGGCTTTTTTGTGAAAATGGGCGTTCAAATCAGAATGCATATCATGCACTTTGTAATGTGAAAAATATTTAAATTTCAGCAAAACAAGTCTGTATGAAATGTGAAAATATCTGTGAATGCCTTCTTAGTTAGTTTAACGGAAAACATTGCTGTTTTTTCGCGATAGTGTGGCAAAAGAGCAGTCAACCTCGACTCATCATCATGACCAACAATTGAACAACAACATTGTCATTGAAAATTTGGACCATCGGATGGAGGTATGCCGCCGACGTTATAGGGGGCCATTTGGCCGATATTTTGTTCCGTACATAATAGAACCATACCATTATTATCATAATAAAAACAAATGACAATAATTTCCTAAATAATTTGTGTTTTATTCAAAATTAACATCTGCCCTTAAAATTGAACTACCCTTTACATTATTATTAATACAAGCAGTAACAAAAGTAAAAATGTTAAGACTTAACCAGAAATTATAATGTAAGATTATGAGATGGCGTCACAAAACCTCAAGAAAACACAATGTAAGCTCATGCCGTAGCGGCCACATTTCTGAAATCATATTTAAACATTAATGGTATTAACTGGTCTATTTGCAATAATAAGTATCAATGCTGTGGGAATCTGATAATACCCTTCACAGTCATGCACCTATGTAAAATATTATATACCATTTCGCTTAAATATTTCCGACGTCATCTTTGGCTTTAAATTTTTACAGAGATAACTGCATTCTACCAGTTATTTGATACTCCTATTGGTTAAATTAAGAAAAAAAGTGTCTGGCATTTTGTTCTAGATGCCATCTTAGATCTTACATTTTTTCAAAGTTTTCTCTATTCTACAGGTCAATCCCTTTTATTTATTGTGGGTGTTGTATTGGTCAAAACCGTAATGAGTTTGTTTGACCCATAGGACGCCATATTGTATTTAAGCTTTATCCTAGCTTACATTCTACTAATAAAGCCCCTCGATTTTAAACTAATATTAACGGTGTTAAATGTGGTGCATTTTAAATTACTATATTTGACTCATATATAAATATTTATTATACGCCATTTTTTAGTGTCGGCTATCAGAGATTTTAAGCTTGTTATAGTGTCTTATATTTTGGCTTGTCAAGCCCTTTCTTTCATTTGATATCGATAATGACTACCTTGAAGCTGAAAAGATCGATTTTTGTTCAAAAATAAAAAAATAACAATGAAGCAGTTATGTTTTATATATTTTTTTCAGGAATAATTTTCGAGGCTACGGCTTGCATTTTGCTGTCTTTAGGAGGTCCAAAAATTATTTGTCAAAGCTTGAGAAACTATACTATAGATATACTTAAAAAAATATATAAACTTTTCGAAAAAATTATTGCCTATAACTTTGTCGGATAGCGACCGATAGGAGAAAAAACAGAGACAGTCGTATTTATTTGCTTAAATATGTTTTAGATAATTATGAGGCAATTATGCTGGCTTTAGCGATTAATTTCCAGACATTTCCAAAACATTGATACTGCAAACAAGTCTGTGCAATTTGTGGGGTCTTCTAAATGAATATTGTAAAAATTACAAACGGAATGAGCAATGTCATAATATGCCCTTGGCCATACAGGTGAAGTTAGTAATAAAGTCAATTAGGTAGAATTTAAAATCCTTTTGCTCATTTTATACGCATCTGTAAAAAAACCTATTTAAAAGTGTTATAATTTTTGAACTTATTGTTACTTGTTGGCCTTTTAGCAAGGCTGTTTACTACTATTACACCTCTGACTATTTTTATATGCATGTGTATAAGCTATCTGGTTCTGTATTTGTAATTCAAGCGAATACACAAACACTCGCTCATTTTAGGAATTAAACAGAAAAATGTTTTTTTGTTTCTTACTTACTTTTATTTGCTTGAGTTTGTCTGGATTTGTATCTGGGTGTTAGTTGTTTATTTTTGTCTTGAAACTTGTTGTTAGAATTGTTTTTATGAAAGTAAATTTAACAAAATGTTTTTTATTAAGCCACTTTATCCCAAGTATATTTTACAACCACACGTACTCCAACAAATGATTCTTAAATTTTTTTTTAAAGTTAAACTACAAATAAACATCCACGCAATCAGTCAGGCAGGCAAGTAGACAAATACACAAACTTATAGTTGTATGTATGTAAAATTGCAAAGGGAAACGGAAATATAACAAGAAGTCAACGAATAGTGAAATAAATTAAGAACAAAAGAAAAATAAACCCAGATAATTTAAGGTGAAACTCATCAACTTCATCTGCGCGTTATAGTTTTAACTTTTTTTTTTTGCGAAACTAAACTGATGGGTCCTGTTGTTGACCACTCATTCGTCTTCTCAGTTTCTATTGCTCACATTTTAAAATTATTTTGTTTGAATTTTGATTTAGTTTTTCTTATTTTTTAGTTTTAAGTATCAAATTTTTTCGAGTTTTGTTTCTTTATTACTCATTTTGGCCAAACTTATCTCGATATCTTAAGTAGAGTTATTGATAAAACTTTTTCTATATAAACTCTTTTAATTGCTCAATGACTTATGGTGGACTGAATGCTAACATAAATGTTTTAAAATTATTAAAGAAAATTTATTTTTGATTTCTATATTGAATATTAGTTGGGGTAAAAAAAGAACTTCACATTTGATCGGCATTGTGTATTTTACAAAATTACCTTTTACACTCTAGGTTCTCAGCTTAAAAATCTTGTGGATGACATATGATGGCCTATAATTAGAAAATTTAAAAGGTAAGATTATACTATAAAATTTGTTGCTATTAACATTGAAATCGTTTATTTATTTAAACATAATACCACACATTTCTATTATTCTCGCGTTTGGTGCCACTGTATGAATTAAAAATTCTAAGCATGTTTGTTTTTGCTATTGTTGCTCGCTGTCTCTGTTCTCTGCTCGTTAAGTCTGAAAAATATTGTTGTTGATAATTTTTGTCGTTTCTGCTCTTTAGTCTATTGAAAGTTTTGTTTTATACTATAATAAGTTGCAATTAATATGATTTATATCGAGTATTATGAACAGCATTAGCAGAAAAACTTAAATAATTACAAAGAAAACAAGTAAGAGCACTATATTCGGCTGTGCCGAATCTTTTATACCCACCACCAATTTTGTGTACATTTAAAGCACAATATTTATTATTTTGTTAATCGCTATGGAATAATCTCTTTATAATAAAATATGTATCACTTTCTTTGTAGAGGGTGGTTAAATTTTAAGGGCCCATGTTGAAAGTGAACTACACCTAATCTTTAAATTTGTTTTCTGCATTTCATTTGACATTTCTCAATCTCAAACTTATTCAATTTGATCCGCGGAAAGATACGCAAATGAGCAACGCTTTAAAGTTATTCAGGTTTTTTATAAAAATGGGCGTTCAAATCAAAATGCATTTTGTGCACTTCGTAATTGTTTTGATCAACATAATCGTTTAAATTCGTCCACAATCGGGAGATTGGTAAAAAATATTTAAATTTCTGCAAAACAGGTCTGTATAAAATGTTAAAAAATCTGTGAATGCCTTCTTAGTTCGTTGAATGGGAACCACTGCTGGTTTTTGCGATAGTGTGGCAAAATAGCAGTCAACCTCGCCTAATCATCATGCCCAACAATTGAGCATCAACATTGTCATTGAAAATTTGGAGCATCAGATAGAGGAGTGGCGCCAAAGATGGGGGGCCAATTGGCCGATATTTTGTTAAATACATAATTGAACCATACAAATATTATAATTGCAAAAAGAAATACTAATAATATCCTAAATAATTTGTCAACATCGGTCCTTAAAATTTAACCACCCTTTATAACTTCGATATGCTACTGAAATGCTTTTATAAATGTAGTTTTTCACTGAAAGTGGGCGTAAAATAGGCGTGTCAATAAAGTTTCTGCTAACAAATTAAAGTTAAATATTTCAATATAGTCCTTTATTTTCCCAAAAACTTTGTAAATAGAGAAATTACATGAATTTAAGATAAACCGTTATATGGGAGGTAGGCTTTAGAGTGGGCGTGTCACCTAAACTTTTTGGCACAACAATAACATTGATTAGAAGGAAAAACGTAGCACATTTGATCATCATACCTCTAATTTTGGCGGTTTTATGAGCTTTTAAATTTCATTAACGGTAGATTACGTGAAAAGTGGGCGTTATAGTAGGCGTGTCAAAGTTATTTTTGCGAATGAGTACAACTTAGGTGTTTCAATATAACCCTTTATTATTCCAAAGTCATTAGTAGTAGAGAAATTATATGAATTTTAGGTAAAACGTTATATGAGAGGTGGGCGTAAAAGTGGGCGTGGCAACTTAATTTTCTACCACAGTAATGACATTGCCCAGGGGGATATACGTAGCAAATTTTATCATCATACCTCTAATTTTGGCGGTTTTATGAGCTTTTAAATTTCATTAACGGTAAATAACGTGAAAAGTGGGCATTATAGTAGGCGTGTCAAAGTTATTTTTCCGAATGAGTACAACTTAGGAGTTTCAATATAGCCCTTTGTTATTCCAAAATCTTTATTAATAGAGAAATTATATGAATTTTGAGTAAAACGTTATATGGGAGGTGGGCGTAAAAGTGGGCGTGGCACCTTAATTTTCTGGCACAGTAATGACAATGCCCAGGGGGATATACGTAGCAAATTTAATCATCATACCTCTAATTTTGGCGGTTTTATAAGCTTTTAAATTTCATTAACGGTAGATAACGTAAAAAGTGGGCGTTATAGTAGGCGTGTCAAAGTTATTTTTGCGAATGAGTACAACCTAGGAGTTTCAACATAGCCCTTTATAATTCCAAAATCTTTATTAATAGAGAAATTATATGAATTTTGAGTAAAACGTTATATGGGAGGTGGGCGTAAAAGTGGGCGTGGCACATTGATTTTCCGTTACAAAAAAGCGGCTCACCAAAAAGCAAAGTGTGCAAAATTTTAGAGTCGTACATCCAATTTTGTTGCTTTTATGACGTTTTTGTTTTTAAATATACCGAAAAATACACTGCGCGGTATAAATTTTCGTACATTTTGATCGATAACTCCTCTCCTAATGCATAGATTTAGATAATTTTCGGGGAAAAATATTGTTTTTACTCGAGACATATATATTCGAAGTTTCATGAGTCTACGTTAATGCGTTTGGACACAATTCCATTTTATTCGATGTTTGAAGGACACGGTTTTTTCGACCTACTCTTGCTTTTCGAGCTATAACTCTCTTCCTAATATTCCGATTTAGCCCATTTTCAATACCAAACAAACCTTATCTATAAGAAAGATTCTGGCAAAATTTGAGCCCCCTAGCTTTTTCGGTGCGACCTCTATCGTGCTTTCAACAGACGGACAGACGGACGGACATAGCTAGATCGTCATCAAATCAAACCCTGATTCAGAATATATATACTTTATGGGGTCTAAAATGGATATTTCGATGTGTTACAAACGGAATGACAAAATGAATATACCCCCACCATTTTTTTGGTGGCGGGTATAAAAAAGCATAAACATGTTTTTGACTTTAGAAAAATAAAAATAAAACTTTTTTGTAATAAAAATATGTTAGAAACTTGGCAACGAATGTAAGAGCAAGGTTTAATTATCTTATAAGAAAGATATATTCAAACTTCAAGAACATTAAAGAGGGTAAAACGGGTCAAATTGATAACCTCGGATCTTCTAAACTAAAAAAAAACTGTAAAGGGATGAATTGAAAAAATTAGAGAGACTGGATCCGCTTAAAAAGCCAAACACACTAGTCGTCCAAAAACAAGCCGTTCGAATGTCAACTTCGAAGCTGTGTGTGAGAATATTGGTGACAATTCACGAACCTTAATTCACCGTCGTGAATCAGAATTGTAAGTTCCAAAAAGATCTCTACAGCGTATACTGGGTAAAGATTTCTAACTGCGGCTGCTAAACGTTCATTATTTTTGAAATATTGTTCAAGTCAACTAAGTTAACTTTACCTTACAAGCGTGTCATTGCACATCTTTATTATTAATTCGCAGTACTGATGTTCGTAAGATGTTCACTTGTAGGGCACGACGACTAGGTTGACGGCCAGGCCTGTCATATTTCTCAATTTTTTGCCTCACAACTATCAAAGAGCCGACTTCCCGATTTGTGCCCCAAAAATGCCGTATTTTCGATAAACACTTAAACTACGCAACAATGAAAGAATACTAGTTACATTTAAAGGAGACATCTGTCAATAAATTGGAGCATCTACTTAAAAGTTTATATAAATAAAATGCAGTGTTTTTAAACCCGCCACCAAAAAAAAATGATGAGGTTATATTCATTTCTTCATTCCGTTTTTAACACATCCAAATATCCATTTTAGACTCCATAAAGTATATATATATATACATATATCCTGTATCGGGGTTTCACTTTATGACGACCTAGCTATGTCCGTCCGCCTGTTCGACTGTTGAAAACACGATAGAAGTCGAACAGAAACAGCTACACGCAAAGAAAAACCTTGGTTACGACATGATCACGACGGTCATATTATTTTTTCTAAAACAATATTTGGTTGTCGAAAACAAGTAATAGTTATTTTTGTTTCATTTTATCATATATTTTGTCACGATAATCAAGCATTGGTTTAAATTGTATCATTTAATGTTAACTTTTTGTAAAAATTTTAAAATGGTTATCATTTAAAAATAGTATGATTATAAAAATAATCCGACAAAAATAACATTATATTCAAAAGCATTTAAAATTAAAAATAATCATTAAATATTAGGTGAGACAATAGTATGATTACAAATTAATCAAGCTATGATTTTTTTATAATAATTTGATTTCAACTATTCTTCTTCTTGCTGAATAAATTCATATTATTTTAAAAGTTTGAGATGTCAAAAAATGAACAAAAATTTTGAAAAATTAAAGAAAATTTAAAAATTAACGAGAAAATTTAAAAAAATATTGTTAAAAAATTGCAATTAAATTGGAAAGTACAATCAATATGTATATGTTACAGAAAAAGACAATAATTTGCCGTAAAAAGCAAATATTGTCGATTTCAATTGTAGTCATATATGTACATGATTATTGAATGATACTTTAATTAAACATAATAATGATAACTGGTAACCATTATATGTTTTAACCATAATTATACAATGCAAAACAAAGTATGTTGCTCTTCGATTATGGTTACCACAACCATATTTTTTCTTTGCATGTAGGAAGTTCAAATTATGCAAGAATATTTCTTATATACAAGGTTTGTTTGGTATTGAAAATGGGCTAATTCGGAATTTTAGGGTGAAAGTTATAGCTCGTAATGCAAGAGTAGGTAATAAAAACCGTGTCCTTACAAAATCGCATGAAACGCAATTGTGTCCAAACGCGTCAACGTAGAGCCATTAAATCTCGAATATATATTTCCTGAGTAAAAAAAATATTTTTCCCCTAATTCAAAATCTATGAATTAGAAAAGGAGTTATAGATCATACTATACAGAAATTTATACCGCACAGTGTATTTTTCAGTATATTCGAAATTTAAAACGTAATAAAACTGACAAAACTACATGTATGATTCTAAAATTTCGCAAGCATTGCTTTTTGGTCAAAGGCTATGTACTAACGGAAAGCAAATGTGACATGCCCACTTTTACAACCAGCTCCTATACCTCCTTTACCTCAAATTCATATAACTTCTCTATGAATAAAGATTTTGGAGGAAGAAAGGACTATATTGAAATATCTAAAATCTATTTGTTAGTAGAAATAACTTTGACACGCCTACTGTAACGCCCACTCTTCACGTTATCTACCGTTAATGAAATTTAAAATCTCATAAAACCGAGAAAATTATAGGTATGATGATGAAATTCCGCACATATAGCTTTCAAGTCAATTTCATTATTATGCCAAAAAATTTAGGTGACACGCCCATTTTAATGCCTCCCATATCTCAAATTCATATAATTTCTCTATTGACAAAGTTTTCGGAACACTTTCGCAATGTTTCCCATTTAACGAACTAAGAAGGCATTCACAGATATTTTCACATTTCATACAGACCTGTTTTGCTGAAATTTAAATATTTTGCTCAATTCTTTCGATTGTGGACGAATTTGAACGATTATGTTGACCAAAAGAATCACGAAGTGCACAAAATGCATTTTGATTTGAACGCCCATTTTCAAAATATTCCTGAATAACTTTAACGCGTTGCTCGATTGCGTATCTTTCCATGGTTTAAATTGAGTTAGTCTGAAATTGAAAAATGAAATACAGAAAAAAACTTGACGTTTAGGTGTGGTTTACATTCAACATCGGCCCTTAAAATTTAACCACCCTCTACAAATAAAGTGATACATATTTTAGCATAAGGAGATTATTCCATAGCGATTAACAAAATAATAAATGTTGTGGTTAAAAAGTACACAAAGTATAAAAGATTCAGCACAGCAGAATATTGTGCTCTTATTTGTTTTAATTTATGTACACGAAAATTTTTTTTTAAATTTGATGAGGTGAATTTAGGCTTGTCAGCCAAAAAGTTAATATTAAAATCAAAACTTAACAAAAGCGCAATTTAACAATAATTACATTAATTTCAAATAAACAAATCAACTTATTAAAAGTTCTAATTTTGAACATAAATTTTTAAAAGAGGGATTGAAAATTTGCAAAATTTTGACAACAAATTTCAGAATAAAAACGTGCATATCCAATGCTATAGAAGTTTGTACAACGAATTATGATTCTACCACATTCCTCCACAAATATGTAAAGAATTATTAGTCAAATCAACTTAACTAAAACAAAGTTTCAATGTTCGTACACATTTAATTATCCCTATTCTATTCGGTGTCATCAACGTCATTTCTTATTAGTTGTTGTAAATTCGTATTCACGATGTCAATATCACCATAAAAAAAAATTTGTCTGTTTTCTTCTTTTATCAACTGACATTCTTCTACATGTTCATATTCATTTTTATTCGTAATAAATTTTTGTTGTGTTTTTCAATATCCATCCTTTGGCTGGAATTGTTGAAAGCAAAGTTGTATTTAAATTTTTCATTTATAAGACTATTATATTCTTTTAATATCCTAAAATTATTTTGTTATAAATTTTTTGATTTAAAAAAATTAAATTGTAATCAAATTTTAAAGTTTTTTAGTATGGGAAATCTAGTAGAAATTAAATGGATTCAGTTAAAAATCTGCTACATAATAGATTTAGCTCATGTGTAAATATTAGCATCGTGCAATATCGTTGTCGTTGAAAAGTGAATTTCGGAAAAACAGTTAAGTACTTTCTACAACATATTTTTTTTATATACATAAATAAAAAGTTATGTATTTTAACAAACAAATTTTTAGACATTCAAACATTTTAAACATGGAAATTGTAAATTTTGATGGATACTAAAATATACTTTTTTTCTATATTTATGGTAATTTTTGAAGGTTTATCATTCTAAACTTTATAAAATAAGGGATTTGTGATCCATATTGTGATTTGAAAATGATATGGCCGAAAATTTAATTAAAAATTATTATATTAACTAGCCAAGCCCGGCGCGCGTTGCTACGCCCTTTTATGAATAAAAATGCATTCTGAATTTTAATTGAATATCAAGTACAAGAAGCTAACTTTTTTATGGGCGTGGCACTGCCCACCTTTTTAATCACGAAACTGTATAGTCATGAAAAAGTGTGCAAAGTTTCAGAAAAATCGGTGAAGTTCAAATAGCTGAAAATGATAACTTATTTTTATGGGCGTAACACTACCCACTTTTCTAATCACGAAATTGTGAAGTCATGACAGCTAAAAATGTGTACAAAGGTTTAGAAAAATCGGTCAAGTGCAAGAAGCTAAAAATTTTAACTTTTTATGGGCGTAACCCCGCCCACTTTTTACCACGCATAAATACTCCATGGAATGCGTACAACAACTTGCCAAAGTTTGAGCCCAATCGGCTTTACGGTTTCGGAGTCTATAGCTAACACACACACGCACAGAGTTTCGCTTTTATACATACAAATATATGTGTTAATATATGTAGATTTGGAAAAAAATATATTACAAAAATTACTGTTGCAATTATGTGTTGTACAGTTGAATAATATCAAATGCTTAAATTTTCTTAAAAGAGAATTTAAATAACGTTTAATATCAGGATATTAGCATTTTAACAGGACAAATCGCTTAGAAGATATTCCGCCAATTTCGTAATAAAGCTAAAAATATTATACGTAAAGAAAAAAGGAAATACTTTTTTAATCTGTTTAATTCCTTGGATTCTTATGGTTTTTTGAAAGTTATTAAGGGATCTGGTTGTATTGGGAGGGATGATTATGCTTTTGGATTTGACGCTAATACTATAAATGGATATTTTGTTGGCCCTGATATTTCCACTCCTGATAGCTTTAATTTTGACATTATTGATAACTCTGTTGAATTATTTTCTTTTTCTTGCATAAGTGAAGTACAATTATTTGATGCCTTGAATAAAGTTAAATCTTAAGTCAGTTGGTGTAGATGGAGTTTCTATTAAATTTTCAAAAATTGTTCTACCTTTTATTTCTGATATTATTCTACATTTAATTAACTCTATTTTAACTACATCCAAATTTCCGTCAGCTTGGAAGATTTCTCGTATTGTTCCTATTCCTAAGTCTAAGGTAGTTCATAGTCCTGATGATCTAAGGCCTATTTCTATACTTCCTGCAATTTCCAAAGTTGTTGAACATATTTTAAAGGATCAAATTGTTACCTCTGTATCTGATATGATCTCTGAGTCTCAATATGCCTTTCGTAACGGCTTGAATACTACCTGCCTTCTTTTGAGTCTAACTGACTCAATAAGAAAAAATATCAATGATGACAAGTTGAGTGTTTTAATATCTATGGATTTGTCTAAGGCATTTAATTCTATTAACTTTTGTAAAATGATTTCTAAACTTTCAAGTGAATTTAAATTTTCTAGAACTGCTTGTCGACTTATTATGTCCTATTTATCTGGCAGATCTCAATTTGTGGTCAGCAATACTGAGATTTCTGAAAGACTTAATCTCCACTCTGGGGTACCCCAGGGTTCTGTTTTAGGTCCGCTTTTGTTTACTTTATATATTAATAATCTCTCTAACGTTGTAAATTCCTTTCAATGTACCCCTTTCCTTTTCGCTGATGATGTGTTTCTCCTATTTAGAGGAAATAGAAGATTTAATGAAATATTTGAGAGCAACATAAACTCATGCTTAGAATGCATTAAGCTTTCGACTATTGACAATTCTTTAGCCATTAATACATCAAAAACTAAGGCTTTGATGTTTGGTCCTACTTCTCGTTTTTTTTACTACTCTAGATATTTTTCTTGGTGATGATGTGGTTCAGTTTGTTGATCACCACAAATGTTTAGGAGTTGTTATAGATAGGAAACTTTCTTTTAGTAATCATATTGATTTATTATCTGGTAGAGTTTGGGGTTTGCTGCGGAAAATCTACTGCTCTAATATTCTCTTACCTCTTTATGCGAGGAAAAGATTAGCTTATGCAGTTTCAATGTCTCAAATTTTTTATGGTTTTGAAGTTATCTCTGGCACTGTTGGTTTTCTTCTTGCTAGACTTAAATGCTTGATTAATGCTATTGTTAGATTTGTCTATAATGTTCGTCGACGGGAGCATATTTCTGGTTTCGTTAGAGAGTTTTTAGGATGTTCTTTTAATAAATTTGTATGCTTGCGTAATTTGTACTTGTTTTATAAGATTATAAAATATGGTAAACCTTTATCACTACGTAATGCGTTTTCTTTTTCTCCTCGTCGTAGGAATCCGCACCTAATTTTCCCTAAAATTCTTAGATCTATATACGCTAGGTCCTTTCTTGTTAGAATTATTAAGAACTGGAATTGCTTGCCATTGGAATTACGTATTTTTACTCATTCTAATAATGTTTTCAAATTAAAACTTATGAGACATTTTGCTGCTGTCTAATTTTTCTTTTTTTTTTTCTTTTTTTGAGCTGTGGTGATGAGCCTCCCTAACTGGACTATTTTTTTTTTTGTATTACTTTTTATATTATTACCTTACTATATGACCTAATGTTTTTATGCTTGGGGAGCAAATAAATGAGACTGTTTGTTATTGAAATTGTAAAATAATGTATATAATGTATAGTATATTATATTTTTATTATAAGGCTATGCTTAGGCGTTTTCTAACTATGTAATATATTATAATTGGCCTTTGTGGCTTTATATTACGGAATTGGAATAAATAAATAAATAAATAAATAAAATGTATATCAGGTTGTGACATGATAACTCCTGCCACGCAGTTTTATGCCCAAGATTATATTTAATTTTCTATTAAATTAAGTCAAGTAATATAAAATTTGTAATATTTTAATTTAAAGTTGTCAACACCAATTAAATTGTCTTTTTTATGACCAACTATTTTCCATATATCATAATTCTGAAATTAAAATAATACTTTGAGCGAGAGAACGAGTTATCAGCGCAGATTTGTGATTGATTACGACAACACAATAAATAGAACGGCCAATGATATACATACATACATACATATTATTTAAGAATACATTTAAATGGCAGCAATATTATTTTTAAACGGTTTTTTTAGAGCGTTATGAACTTGTAAACGGACTAATACATTAAATTAGTTTTTTATATTTTTCTTTATTTTGTTAAATTTAACATTTTCCGATATAGCTATATAGCGATATAGCTTTGTCAATCCATTTGTTATTTCTACAATATTTATTCCCCACCACATAAATAACATGTTTTCTGGACGCTTGTGACTAGAGGAGTCGATCAAGGCATATTCCATCTGTCTGTATGCATGTCTTTCCGTGTGTTAGTTGAAATCAACTATTAGGAGACAACACCTACCCCCCTCCCCCCCCTTTAACACAGCTCTCTATATGCTATCAAACTTTTGTAAATATCCAGAAATGAATCGCTAATCAATCCAACACAATCACTTTGTAAAATGAATATGTTGTCAAAGCTAAGTTTTAAGCATTAAGTGCGGATTAAGAATCACTCTTTAGTAATTAATCAAGAGTTTATTTTTTTATTAAAATTCAGTCGAATTTATATATAAATATTGCTTAGATTGCACTCTTACATACAGTGGAAGATATAGTACTTGCCCAGTAAAATAACACATTACAAAATAAAGACTTAAATAAGTACTTACTTTTATAGCAAGAAATAAGTAATTGATTTTAATAACCTAAATAACTCATAACTATTATGGACTTAAAGAAGTCGTTCAATTCTTCTTAAGACGAAAATGGTTAGATTATTCTGCCATACGTTAATTTGAAATTTAAAGATCAGTGAAAATCTATAAGTCACCTATATTTTAATCAAATACTTTGCGTCTGTTGTCAAAATAAATATTGCTTATACCCTAATACCCTGCTCAGACAGATATTTTTAATTGTTTCAATTTAGTGTTCACACATACTCAATTTATCTTACTCCATTAGCATTTGATAGCTGTAAAAATACGATGTATTTATACCAAATCAAATAATGTCTTCTGTTCAGATTATTCCTGTTAATAAAATATATTTACAATTATATTTTTTTATATAAATACATATGTATTTGACTTTATTTGAACATTTTATTAAAATTTCCATCAATCATTTTCAATTTTCTTACTTTTTATTTTTTGAATATTTATTTGTTTGACATTAGAAATGCCACCTATAGAATTTTGTTCTCACTGAACACACTTCTCAAAAGTTGTATTTCGAGTTTTGGACAATAAGTGAAACAATTAAGTATATATTGCTCAATTAATAAGTAATTTTTAGTATGGTAAATAGAGCTCAATAAAGATAGGTAATTGCGAGAATATTATAAATTGACAATTAAGGCGCGTGTGTGAACCAGGGTTGCAAAAGTTGGTACAATTGTACTTTTTTTGGTACAATTCAAAGCTCAAAAGTACAATGGTATACCAATGACTCATTTGGTACAATTTACAAATTTTCTCATTTTAAGTTTATTTTTTATGAAAAAAAAAATCCCCTGTTTATACACGGCACTTCATGCTGTACAATTTGATGGCTGAATGTGCAATTTTGATTGTGTATGGGCTTGTTTAACAATCATTACAAAAACAAAATACACATGCCCATCTAACAAGTTGTACGACGATACTACAAGTGTATGGGCACCTTTTGCTATCATTTCTTTCTGATTTAGTTTTTGCATCACCTGTTTATTTTCAAACAACTACAACCAACTTCACTTTGTTTTTATACCCTTCACACAGTGAAAAAGGGTATATATAGGTTTGTCATTCCGTGTGAAATTTCTACAATTTTCATTTCCGACCCCATAAAGTACATATTTTCTGAAAGCTTATGAATAGGGGAGTCGATTAAGCCCTGTCTGTCCGTGTGTATGTTGAAATCAACTTTTTGAAGCCCCCCGACATAGGTTGGACCCGGGTAAGGTATTAAAATATCAGAAATATTCGGGAGTAGATCGGTATTGAAAATCAGAAACATCGGTACATAAACAACTGAGATATGAGCAAAAACCCACGACCACCTCGATTTTTTTTCACAAAAAAAACATTACAACAACAACATACATACATACAAACGTGTATACTGGTTAGAGAAAACGTGGCATCGAATCCCAACTGAGCCAAAAAAAAAATTTTTTTTAATTTTTTTAAAAATTTATTTTAATTTTTTTTTTTATTTTTTTTTTTTTATTTTTTATTTAATATATTATTTATATTTTTATACCCTTCACACAGTGAAAAAGGGTATATATAGGTTTGTCATTCCGTGTGAAATTTCTACAATTTTCATTTCCGACCCCATAAAGTATATATTTTCTGAAAGCTTATGAATAGAGGAGTCGATTAAGCCCTGACCGTCTGTCCGTCTGTCCGTCTGACCGTCTGTCCGTGTGTATGTTGAAATCAACTTTTTGAAGCCCCCCGACATAGGTTGGACCCGGGTAAGGTATTAAAATATCAGAAATATTCGGGAGTAGATCGGTATTGAAAATCAGAAACATCGGTACATAAACAACTGAGATATGAGCAAAAACCCACGACCACCTCGATTTTCTTTTCATAAAAACAACATTACAACAACAACATACATACATACAAACGTGTATACTGGTTAGAGAAAACGTGGCATCGAATCCCAGCTGAGGCAAAAAAATTTTTTTTTAAATTTTTTTAAAATTTTTTTTTTTAATTTTTTTTTATTTTTTTTTTATTTTTTATTTAATATATTATATATATTTTTATTATTTTTTTTTATTTTTTTTTTTTTAATTTTTTTTTTATTTTTTTTTTGTTTTATATATATTATATATGTATATAATAATTTTTTTTTTTTTAATTTTTTTTTTAAATTTTTTTTTTTAAATTTTTTTTATATTTTTTTAATTTTTGTTTTATTTTTTTTTTGTTTTATATATGTATATTATATATATAATAATTTTTTTTTTAATTTTTTTTTAAATTTTTTTTTTAAATTTTTTTAAAAATTTTTTTTTTTTTTCGTTTTTTTAACATACATACGTGTACGTATTTCGTATGGGATGAATGGTGATACAAGCAACTGTTATTGCATGACTACACGTTGTGAAGGGTATATAAGATTCGGCATGGCCGAATATAGCACTCTTACTTGTTTTTTTTAGTTTTCTTTTATTACAACAATCTTTAAAAAACGATTATTCAGTGAAAAAGTGGTGTTTCATTAAAAATTTACATAAAACAATCTGCATTTCGATGATTTAAATAATGGAATCTGACGAAGCTAGGTAATTTTGTTTTACGATTTTAAAATAACTTAATTAACTAAATTTTGTATTTTTTTAGCTCAAGTAAGCAGGGAAAACCTTATATTGTACCCTTTAGAGATGATTGGACTAAGTTATTTCCATGGCTGGTTAGGGATGGATATCATAAAAGATGCAATATATGTAACATGAGCATAGTTGGTGGAATTGTGCATATAAAACGACATGCGTCATGCTATGGCCACATCAAGAAAACTAATGCAGCTAAAAGTACTCCAAAGATAAATAGTTTTCTGAAAAATACAACTTGTCCCATAGCAGAATCAGTAAAAAAAACTGGAAATTATGTTAAGTATGTTTGTTGCAGAACACAATCTATCATTTTCAGTTTTAGATCATCTAAATAACGTAATAAAGGAAGGGGTTACCGACTCTCAAATCGCCAAAAAATTCGTAATAAATAGGCAAAAGGCACAAAAGATTGTTACCAATGTGACTGGTCCACTTAATATTAATAACATAACTGAATTTTGTAAGAAAAACTATTATTCAATCGTACTTGATGAGAGCACTGACTGCAGTGTCTCCAAAAATTTGGCTGTAATTATACGGATATTTGATGGCCAATGTCGTGATCGTTTTTTGGGTTTGGTGCAAATAAATGACTGCAGCGCAAATGGCATATTTGATGCAACAATTAATATGCTTAATGACAATAGCATTCCCATTAATAACATGGTTGGTATAACGACTGGCAATTGTGCTGTAATGACAGGCTCTGTAAACGGTGTACAGTCAAAATTTAAGACTTTAGTTCCACATTTATTTGGAAATGGTTGTATATGCCACATTTTGAATTTAGTTTCCGCAGCCGCATCAAAACATTCAATTCCCGATGATATTGACAAATTTATAAGGGAAATAAATTTCCACTTTTGCAATAGTTCTAGTCGAAGAGAAGACTTTATAGAATTTCAAGAATATTTTGGTACTGACATCCATGTTATATTAAAATATTGTACTACAAGGTGGTTATCACGGCAGGAAGTTATAAACAGGATCTTGGGACAGTGGGAACCTCTAAATTACTATTTTACTTTAAATGATTTTGAGGCAGAATTTAAAAATTCGAAATTTCAATTCATCATATCAGGATTTTCTAATCCACTTTACAAAATGTTATTTCTCTTTCTTCAATATGTATTAAAAATTGTAAATGCTATAAATTTGGAAATGCAAGCAGAAGACGCACGTATGCATATTTTCTTGGAACGTCTAAAATTTTTATTTCGTCAAATGGGCCGCAATTTTTTAAAAAAAGGAAATTCTAGACAAATACGATATATCAAATATAAACCTAAACGAAAACCATCTTACTCTCGATGAAATATACTGTGGAACAGAAGTTGATATTTATATTTCCACAAATCATGTTGATCGTGAAATTGTGAACAATTTCAAGGAAATTGCCAAAAAATTTTATTTAAAATATTGCGATGTACTGTGTGTAAAAGTAAATTTTGACAACGAAATTTTGAACTGGTTTAGTAAATTCATTCCAGAAAATGTTATATTGGGAAGAACAAGTAGTATAGTGCCCTTTTTAGTAAAAATGTTTCCAAACGAATATAACAATTTTGACTATATTAACACTCAATTTAGATCCCTGGCTGATATAGAAGTACTAAAAGATTTTAAAAATGAAAGCATTTGCAACTTTTGGACTAAAGTTTCTGAAATGAAAAATTAATTGAATGAATTCATGTTTCCCGCAATTTTTAAGGATTGTAGGTGGGGTGTTATCTATTCCACATTCCTCTGCGAATGTGGAAAGGATTTTTTCTTTCCAAAATATCATTAAAACGAAAGAACGAAATAGGCTTCATGTGCCTACAGTTTCCGGTCTTATACAAACAAAAGATTTGTTACGGTCCTCAAGTTCTTGCTGTTTTAGTTTTAAAATAACAAATAATTTATTATCAAAAAAAATTTGATCTCATGAATATATTGATAGACTTTTTATGTACCTTATTTTACGTTAAAATATGTACCTATGTATACCTTAGAGTTGTTTTTTAAGATCTACTTTTAAAGTATAAATGAATTTTAAGTACAAATGTTAATTTTATTATTACAAAAATGAATTTTTATGTACAATTTTATGTTTTTCGTTGTTTTTGTTTAAAATAAAAAAAAAAATTTAAAAAAACAAAAAAAAAATTTTTTTGGTACAATTGGGGTCGAAAAAGTACAATTTTATGAGCTTGTTGGTACAATTTTGATGTTCTCATTTTGCAACCCTGGTGTGAACATAGTATAAGCACATTAAACTAAATAAGAATTATAACAAGTAAGAGCACTATATTCGGCTGTGCCGAATCTTTTATACCCACCACCAATTTTGTGTACATTTAAAGCACAATGTTTATTATTTTGTTAATCATTATGGAATAATCTCTTTATAATAAAATACGTATCACTTTCTTTGTAGAGGGTGGTTACATTTTAAGGGCCTATGTTGAAGGTAAACTACACCTAGTCTTAAAATTTGTTTTCTGCATTTCACTTGACATTTCTCAATCTCAAACTTACTCAATTTAAACAGTGGAAAGATACGCAAATGAGCAACGCTTTAAAGTTATTCAGGTTTTTTATAAAAATGGGCGTTAAAATCAAAATGCATTTTGTGCACTTCATAATTCTTTTGATCAACATAATCGTTCAAATTCGCCCACAATCGGGAGAATTGTAAAAAATATTTAAATTTCTGCACAACAGGTCTGTATAAAATGTTAGAAAATCTCTGAATGCCTTCTTAGTTCGTTGAATGGGAACCATTGCTGGTTTTTGCGATAGTGTGGCAAAAGAGCAGTCAACCTCGACTCAATATCATGCTCAACAATTGAGAATCAACATTGTCATTGAAAATTTGGACCATCAGATAGAGGAGTGGCGCCAAGGATAGGGGGGGGGGGCATTTGGCCGATATTTTGTTAAATACATAATTAAACCATACAAATATTATAATTACAAAAAGAAATGATAATAATTTCTTAAATAATTTGTGTTTTATTTAAATTCAACATCGGTCCTTAAAATTTAACCACCCTTTATAACTTCGATATGCTACTAAAATGCTTTTGTAAATGTAGTCTATTTATTAATAGAGAAATTATATGAATTTTAGGTAAAACGTTATATGGGAGGTGGGCGTAAAAGTGGGCGTGGCACCTTAATTTTCTGGCACAGTAATGACATTGCCTAGGGGGATATACGTAGCAAATTTGATCATCATATCTCTAATTTTGGCGGTTTTATGAGCTTTTAAATTTCATTAACGGTAGATAACGTGAAAAGTGGGCGTTATAGTAGGCGTGTCAAAGTTGCTTTTGCGAATGAGTACAACTTAGATGTTTCAATGTAGCCCTTTATTATCCCAAAATCTATATTAATAGAGAAATTATATGAATTTTAGGTAAAACGTTATATGGGAGGTGGGCGTAAAAGTGGGCGTGGCAGCTTAATTTTTTGGCACAGTAATGACATTATCTAGGGGGATATACATAGCAATTTTTATCATCATACCTTAAATTTTGGCGGTTTTATGAGCTTTTAAACTTCGATAACGGTAGATAACGTAAAAAGTGGGCGTAATAGTAGGCGTGTTAAAGTTATTTTTGCTAATGACTACAACTAAGGTATTTCAATATAGTCCTTTATTATTCAAAAATCTTTATTAATAGAGAAATTATATGATTTTTAGTTAAAACGTTATATGGGAGGTGGGCGTAAAAGTGGGCGTGGCACATTGATTTTCCGTTACAAAAAAGCGTCTCACCAAAAAGCAAAGTGTGCAAAATTTCAGAGTCGTACATCCAATTTTGTTGCTTTTATGACGTTTTTGTTTTAAAATATAACGAAAAATACACTGTGCGGTATAAATTTTCGTACATTTTGATCGATAACTCCTTTCCTAATGCATAGATTTAGATAATTTTCGGGGAAAAATATTATTTTTACTCAGGAAATATATATTCGAAGTTTCATGAGTCTATATTGATGCGTTCGGACACAATTCCATTTTATTCGATGTTCGAAGGACAGGGTTTTTTCGACCTACTCTTGGTTTTCGAGCTATAACTCTCTTCCAAATATTCCGATTTAGCCCATTTTCAATACCAAACAAACCCTGTCTATAAGAAAGATTCTGGCAAAATTTGAGCCCCCGTGCTTTCAACAGACGGACAGACGGACGGACATAGCTAGATCGTCATCAAATCAAACCCTGATTCAGAATATATATACTTTATGGGGTCTAAAATGGATATTTCGATGTGTTACAAACGGAATGACAAAATAAATATACCCCCACCATATTTTTGGTGGCGGGTATAAAAAGTTATGCATTTAAATGACTTCTTGCAATTTTCGCAATAAGAAATTGTATTATGTGAGTCTCTAAGCAAATTTATAAAAATAAGTACTTACGTATTACAAATAGAGTTTTTTTCCCCGGAATTTTTCGTTTTCCGGGAATGCGAGATTTATTTTTTAATTTCCCGTTATCCCGCAGCAAAATAAATAAGAAATAAATTAAGTTTTAATTAATAAGAAACTTTTTATTAAAAGCATAAAATAGTCTATAATGTAAAATAAACACTTCAAAACTATAGAAATCAATAAAGAAACTTGAATTTAATATATAAATTAAGTAAAAATATTTTTTATTGAAAACTAGCTGACCCGGTCCGTGTTGCTGGCCCTAAGCAAACATTAGTGTTAACGAAATTTACGGCCTTCAAATAAAAATCTATGGAATACCTCATACAATTCCAAAGATAATATGTATAATATGATAAGAATATTGTCTAATCAAAAAATCATATGTGTTTCTGAGACGTGGTTTCTTCCTGACGTTAGCAATGGTATTTACAACTTAACTGGCTTTAAACTTTATCGTGACGATAGTTTAACTCATGCTGGAGGTGTAGCTATTTATGTTAGAAATGATATTACTTGTTCTATCAGAACAACTTCAAAACTGGATAAATATCATGGTGAAGATAATAGAGTTACTATGGAATACCTTTTTATCGAGGTTATAACCAAGGAAAAAGAAAAAATACTTATTGGGTGTATTTATAGACGAAATCGGTATATATAGATTTCACACAATTGATTAATACTACAGAGGATCTATCACTTCGTTACGATAATATAATTATTACTGGTGATTTTAATAACAACCTTCTTGTCGACTGTTCATTGACCGCAGCAATGGAAACCTTAGGTTTATTTCCAGTAAATACCACCATACCAACTCACTATCCTTCTTCTGCACAGAATAGCCTCATTGATATCCTTTTTGTCAATCACAGATATAAAGTCCTTCTTTATGATCAAATTTCCGCCTCTTGTTTTTCTAAGCATGACATTCTTTTTGTGACCTACAACGTTTCTATGAACACGGAAAATAGATATATTACATACCGTGACTTTCGGAGTATTGATTATATGATACTGGACCAATATGTTGCGAGTGTTAGGTGGAATACTGTTTATTCACTTGAAAATGTCAACGATCAATTAGCATTTCTTCAACACCACGTAAATGAAATCTTTAATATATGTGTACCTCTTAAAACAAAATTAATCAGGAACAAACAACAACCTTGGTTCAACACTAGAATAAAAAATCTTATTAAGGGACGAGATTTAGCGTATAGCAGATGGAAAAGGTACAAAACTTCTACTCTACATGAAGTTTTTAAGTCAGCCCGTAGAGAAGTTGTGAAAAATATTAAAGTCTCTAAAATGTTATATTACAAGCACAAGTTTAAATCGGCTATCGATAGCAAATCCAAATGGTGGGAAATCCGCAACATTGGCATTGATCGTAAATACCCAACCTTAGACCCTGACATCGATGCTGATAACTTAAACCGTCGCTTCGTTGATATCGATCTACCTCAACCCTCTTTAAACATATACGATAACATATCTACTGCTCCAATTGAAAGCTGCTTCTCTTTTAAATGCGTCGATCAATGTGATGTTCTTGAAAGCATTCTGAAGGTCAAATCTAATGCCGTTGGTTGTGATGATATTGATCCAACATTTTTAAAAGCCTTGCTACCAAAACTTCTACCAATCATAACTGCCATATTCAACAACATTCTCATCAAATCTACTTATCCAAATTGTTGAAAAACATCGAAGATAATTCCAATTCCAAAATCTGACAATGATTATCGTCCGATAGCTATTCTTCCATTTCTATCTAAGGCAATGGAGAATATAATATATAATCAAATGAATAATTTCCCTCAACCACTCCAGCTTTTATCCCCGAAACAATCAGGATTCATGAAAGAACGTAGTTGCATAACAGCATTGATTGATGTAGTGGAAGATATTAGGGAACAATTGGACAATGATTTGGTTACATTTCTGGTACTTCTTGATCACAGCAAGGCATTTAATACTGTAGGTCACTCGATCCTTGTGACAAAACTCGATTATGCTTCTAATATCTCTGATAACATATGACTTGTATGCTAAAATAGTTTGGCACACAAATGTCCATTATTACAACTTGCCTATAAAGTTAATGTTAATAAAAGGTAACTTTGACTACCGTGAGCAGTGAGGTGGTGACTTTTTTAATATTTTTCATTATGACAACCTCCTTGTAACAAAGTTTTTTTTTATATGGCAGTACCAGAGCAAAACCGATTACTTTTACCGAATTAATTTATTTCTTAAACAATTTTACAAAGCGAAATAACATTTTTGATGATTTATTTACTGTTTTGTGTCACGAATGTTAGAAATTAAAAACTTAAAAAAAAATTAACAGGTCGGTAGAAAAATATATAAATCACAATTTAGTTGCCAACAAACAAAAAAAATGGCATTTTTAAATTTATAAACCTTACCTTAAAAGTTTAAAATAATTGAAGCATAAACTTAACTTTTCGGTCACTTTTAGGTAAAAACATCTTTATTTTAAATAACGGCATTTTACAATAATGCCATTGAATTTGTGTCAACCTAAAATGCAATCTAATGCAACACGGCTTTCAGACTAGGCAAGTCACTTGCGCAAGTGACTTGCGCAAGTGTTGTGTTTATAGGCAAAAGGGGTAAGGTCGGGTTAAGAGGAAGAAACTTGCTCATTTTTGAGTACACACTTGCCTGTACTCGGCAAGTACGAGCAAGTTTTTGTTGAGAAACCAAAAACAAAAGAGTAATAAAAACAAACAAGAGTGCTATATTCGGCCATGCCGAATCTTATATACCCTTCACAACGTGTTGTCATGCAACAACAATTGTTTATGTCACCATTTATCTCATATGAAATACGTACATACAAAACATACATATATAAAAACATCCCATTGTAATATTATACATTAAGTTTACTTATGTGCATAAAAAAAAATAAATTAAAAGAAAAATTAAAAATAAAACAATAAAAATTTTAATAAAATATAAAATAAAAAAAATTTTTTGGCTCACTCTAACCAGTATACCACGTTTGTATGTATGTGTAGATAATTGATAATTGTAGAAATTTCAAACGGAATGACAAACCTATATATACCCTTTTTCACTGTGTGAAGAGTATAATAAGTAAAAGAGAACGAAACTTGGGCAAGTCAGTTGCTGAGTCTGAACATGAAAGCAAGTTCAAAGAAAAATAAAAGAAAATAAAAAACTAACTTGAGCAAGTGACTTGCCCAATGCGAAAGGGGTATAATAAAAGTGAAACTCTGTGTGTGTGTGTGTGTGTTAGCTATAGACTCCGAAACTGTAAAACCGATCGGACTCAAACTTTGGTAAGTTGTTGTACACATACCAGGGAGTGTTCATGGGTGAAAAAAAGTGGGCGGAGCCATGCCCATAAAAAATTAGTTATCAGTTTTAGCTACTTGCACATGACCGATTTTTCTGAAACTTTGCACACATATCGAGCTGTCATGACTAAATAATTTCGTGATAAGAAAAGTGGGCGGGGCCACGCTCCTAAAATAGTTTTAATTTTGAGGTACTTGCACTGGACCGATTTTTCTGAAACTTTGCACACATATTGAGCTGTCATTACTTTATAATTTCGTGATTGAAAAAATGGGCGGGTCCATGCCCATAAAAAATTAGTTATCAGTTTTAGCTACTTGCACTGGACCGAATTTTCTGAAACTTTGCAAACATACTTAACTGTCATGACTTTACACTTTCATCATTAGAAAAGTGGGCAGTGCCACGCCCATTAAAAAAAAGGTATCATTTTGAGGTACTTGCACTGGCCCGATTTTTCTGAAACTTTGCACACATATTGAGTTGTCATGACTATACAGTTTCGTATTTAGAAAAGTGGGCAGTGCCACGCCCATAAAAAAAGGTATCATTTTGAGGTACTTACACTGGACCGATTTTTCTGAAACTTTGCACACTTATTGAGCTGTCATGACTATACAGTTGACTGTTTGTTTATGTTTACAGTAAATGCAACATTTATTGTATAATGCTAAGGCGTCTGTAAATTGGAAATGTTCTTGTAGCATTTTTGTTATTTCCTATGCAGAATTTTTTTAGCTGTATATACACACGTACCATGTACGTTACATACTTACTTCACGCTTCATAACTTTCTCAGATATGAGCAAATAAACACGCCGGTCATTAATCGGCAAAGTTATAGGCAACAAGTATATATATATTCGGCCGTGCCGAATCTTATATTCCCTTCACAACGTGTCGTCATGCAATAACAGTACCTTGTATCACCATTCATCTCATATGAAATACGTACATACATACATATATAAAAAACATACATATATAAAAACATCCCATTGTAAAATTATAAATTTACGTATGTATGTTCAAAATAAAAAAAAATTAAAAAGAAATAATTAATATAAATAATAAATATAAATAATAAATATAAAACAAAAAAAAATTAAAAAATATATAATAATAAAAATATAAATAATAAATAATAATAATAAATAATAATAATAAATAATAATAATAAAAATAATAATAAACCAGTATACACGTTTGTATGTATGTATGTTGTTATTGTAATGTTGTTTTTGTGAAAAAAAAATTGAGGTGGTCGTGGTTTTTTGCTCATATCTCAGTTGTTTATGTACCGATGTCTCTGATTTTCAATACCGATCTACTCCCAAATATTTCTGATATTTTAATACCTCATCCAGTCAATATCGGGGGGCTTCAAAAAGTTGATTTCAACATGCACACGGACAGGCGGACAGATGGACAGACTGACAGAGCTTTATCGACTTCCCTATTCATAAGCTTTCAGAAAATATATACTTTATGGGGTCGAAAATGAAAATTGTAGAAATTTCACACGGAATGACAAAGTTATATACATATACCCTTTTTTACTGTGTGAAGGGTATAAAAATGTTTTTTAAAATATATTTATATCTTTTTTATATACATATCTAGTTATTCCAGCTCTTAATTAATTTTTGGACACGCTGCCTTATTTCAAAGAATTTACCAGCACTGTGAAAGGAAAATTGTTCCGTTTTAAATTTCTTTAATATAATTATCAAGCCCAAAAGGTATATGTATATATTCTGAAATCTTTTGAATAGGAAATTAAGAGAATTTTTAAGCTCACTCAATCAAGGAATTGCACACGTTTTAAACTTATTTGTGCACTTTGCCGTATAAAAACATATTACGTCATTCTTTTTTTTAAGGAAGTCAATAAAACGTTAACGCGTTAAAGCGTAGTACGAACCTTAGCCTTAACGTAGTCATAGGATCTTGTCAATTGACGCTTGCACTTTAACTTGACATGATGATTTGTCATCTGGGACTAAATAATAAACAACGGATTTAAAAAATGCCGCCAATATAAGATGGCCTCATTAAGCTGTTAATATATTCCCACCCTTATTAAAGAACTCTATTAAAGGTTCGACAACTTTTTTGTTGTAATTTTTTTTTTTTTTTAATTTATTCATTGATGAAACTTTAAAACAACAAAATTCTCAACAACAAGTAAGATAAAAAAACGGATCCAAAAAAAATCACATACCCAGATCTGTCATTGACAGAATGACTGTAACATACATACATATAACATACAAATACACACACACACACGTACTAAAAAATATTACACACTCAGTCTCTTGAACATAACAATGAAATAAAGTTCTTTTATATTTGATAGGTTATTTGTTTTGTTGAGAATATCCTGTAAGTTTTGTGTCCTAGGCCGTATGTGTTTTGTACATACATAGGGCAAATAAAAAATAAATTTTGTTATTTTGAAATTCTAGAGATCCTGATTTTTGTACAATAGTAAACTTAAATTTTATTATGATTGTTTTTTTCTCGTTTGTGTCTATTTATGTATTTTAGCTATTTTTAATAATTTGTATTTAGATGCAACAATTGTTCATCCTTTTAAATACATCATTTAGTGACTAGGTGGTTTTCTGTTTCATTTAAATTTGTATTTAATCCATGTAGTATTTTAGTGTGTCACAACACAAGAGATTATTTTAAATTGTTCAAATAGTAGATGTTATTGATAATTCGCTTTTAGTTGTTTTTTCTTTTTCTTAAGTCCTTGTGCTAAAAATTTAAGAACTATTTTATTGTTATTTGTGGTGGCCTTTCAATGGGACAAGTTGTATTAAAAGTTGTTTAACCACGCAAAGAAAAAATATGGTTGTGGTAACCATAATCGAAGAGCAACATACTTTGTTTTGCATTGTATGATTATCGTTAAAACATATAATGGTTACCAGTTATCATTATTATGTTTAATTAAAGTATCATTCAATCAATCATATATATGACTACAATTGAAATCGACAATCTTTGCTTTTTACGGCAAATTATTGTCTTTTACTGTAACATACACATATTGATTGTACTTACCAATTTAATTGCAATTTTTTTAACAATATTTTTTTAAATTTTCTCGTTAATTTTTAAATTTTCTTTAATTTCTCAAAATTTTTGTTCATTTTTTTGACATCTTAAACTTTTAAAATAATAAAAATTTATTCAGCAAAAAGAAGAACAGTTGAAATCAAATTATTATTAAAAAAAATCATAGCTTGGTTAATTTGCAATCATACTGTTGTCTCACCTATTATTTAATGATTATTTTTAATGTTTAATGCTTTTGAATATAAAGTTATTTTTGTCAAATTAATTTTTTTAAATCATACTATTTTTAAATGATAACCATTTTGAAATTTTTACGCAAATTAAACATTAAATGATACAATTCAAACAAATGCTTGATTATCGTGACAAAATATATGAGGAAATGAAACAAAAATAACTATTACTTGCTTTCGACAAACAAATATTGTTATAGAAACTATAATATGACCGTCGTGATCATGTCGTAGCCATGGTTTTTCCTTGCGTGAGATACAACTTATGTTCAAGATTATTGAGAGATTATTGGTCAACAATAGTGTGAAATTCGAATTCGAAATTCTAAAATTTTCAGTTGAAGGCAAAAACTGTTTTTCAATGCATTTTAAGTAAATTTAAAAATCGAAATAAATTCCATTAAAAATTATACCCTACTTGTTTTTCTTTAAGTTTTTTATCAATTATTGTAAAAAAAATATTTTTTGAGTTGCTACCATTTTTTTCTTTTTAATTTATTTTAATACAAATTCTATCAAGAACAAAGTATGTATCAACTCAAAATACAACAAAATTTATATGAAACAATTTGATAAGTTTCTACTCGAATAAAAGCTTAACTCAAAATAATTCTCTTAATAAGGAAATTTATGATGCATCTGTTTAAAAGCTTTTCTAATCACTCAAAATACTACTCTTTTTGATAATAGAATGCATAGAAATCAAGAAAATGGTCACAACATTATTTTTTAAAAGAAAGAGTTTAGGAAATACATTTTTACAGTTAATAGATCAGTTAATCACATTTTAATAGTGAATTTTCTTTTTTCAAGTGATTAATGAACATATTGTATGCATTCATTATCTATTATTTATATTTTTGTATTCATGTTTTCATAAATATTATGTTTTAACACAATTAACTTTATTTTATTGTAATGGGTGTCTCAGTAAGAATGCACATTTTCATTTTAAAATAGAGACACAGGTTTTAGGGGTAACTGTATTTTTTATTGGACATGACTTTTAAAGTAAGATTTGGCTGTATCTCACCAACAAAGCGTTGGATCGCGAATTTGAGCTCAAAAATTTTATTAGTTATTCGGAAAAACCCGAGATAATAAAAAACTGCAAAGAAAAATTGAAAGACGTACAATCGCATGCACTTGGTGTTCAGTTGACATTTGTATTTTTTGAGATAATTTGTTCTGGAAATCGTAACTGTAATAAATGGATAAATAGATAGCAGACAGCGTCATATTGCTGAAACCACATGTCGTCGAGATCCATGATGTTCACACACAAAAAAAAATCATGACTGTGGTACTCATAATCAAAGAGAAACATACTATGATTGTGGTTAAAACATATAATAATTGCCAGTTATCATTATTATGCTTAATTGTCCAGTTATCATTATTATGCAAATTCGACAATTATATAAGCCAATCGAACGGAAATGCGCTTTATCCGAGAATATCACTTTTTTCGAAAAATGAATATTGACTTTACTTTACTCCATTACCCATAGAACAAATTGCCGGTGCTTTTCATGGTCTGCTGGTTTGAGCTCCTAAGTGAGCTAAATTTTGGACGCATGAATGTGGAGGTCTTTTGTAAAACATTGCTACCTTGTGCTTCGTGAATTTTAAGGTTGATGAGAAATAAACCGAATTGATGCTTCCAGGTTTTGGGCGACCCTTTCTTTTACAACAGCAATGTCTTCAAGAGACCAACCGGTACGTTGACGCACGAGAGTCCTACTCTCCGTAACCGCTCATATATATTTTTTAACCATTCTTCAAATGGTTGGCACATTAGGTGCACTTTCACAACTGAAAATTCTTCGAAGTTTGCGAGCAGCCTCAGCAAAACTTTTAAAATTTTTGTAAAAAGTTTTCACAATTATAATTCGAATGGTGCTCCATTTTAAATACTTGAAATAAACATGTATGGTAGGTGCCATTTGCAAAAAAATATTCTTAATCTAACAATTTAGAGCACAGCTGTGCAGAATTTTTTATATCCACCACAAAACTTTTTTTCTGCTAATAAATTAAACTGATATATTTCAATATAGTCCTTTATTATTTCACAACTTTCTCCATAGAGAAATTATATGAAGAAAAGAGGGAAGAAAAAGGGCGTGCCACCTTTATTTTCTACCATAACAATGACTAGAAAGCTACAGCGAAAAATTTCATCATCATACCTCAAATTTTGTCGGTTTTTTAAATTTCATTAACAGTAGATTACGTGAAAAGTGGGCATTATATCAGGCGTATCAAAGTAGTTTCTGCTTATAAATTGAACTCACATAATTCAATATAGAGTTTTTTATTCTTCAGAAATTATTATTCTTAGAAAAATTATATGAATTTTAGAAAAAGCCTTGTATGGGAAGTGTGCGTGTCACATTGATTTTCCGTTAGTACAAAGCCTTTGACTAAAAAGCAATGTTTCCAAGATTTCAGAATCAGACATTTAGTTTTGTCGGTCTTATTACTTTTTAAATTTCGAATATTCCGCAGAATACACTGTGTGGTAAAAATTCTTGTACATTTTGATCTGTAACTCCTTTTCCAATTAATAGATTTAAACAACTTTCAAAGAGAGATACATTCGACATTTCATGGCTCTATGTAAATGCGTTTGGACACAATTGCATTTTATTCGATGTTATAAGGACATGGGTTTTTTTACCTACTCTTGCATTACGAGCTATAACTTTCTTTCTAATATGCCGATTTAGCCCATTTTCAATGCCAAACAAACCTTGTGTATAAGAAATATTTTGGCATTATGTGAGCAGCCTAGCTTTTTCGGTTCGTGCTTTCAACTGACGGACAGACGGAAGGACATACCTAGATCGTCATACAATTAAGCCCCGATGCAGCAATATATATTTGCTTTATAGGTTCTAAAATGGATATTTTGATGTGTTACAAACGGAATGACAAAATAAATATCCCCTGATCATATTTTTGATGGCGGGTATAAAATGTGAATTCTTTCTGAGTCACCCTTTCAGAAATATCCCAGCGATTGAATTTTGAGTTTGGAGACATTATGATTTTGGAATTTTTAAATTCAAATCTTCGCCTATGCTATCATATGATGTTACCATTCCTTTGACTGTACAAAATATTTTTGTATCAGATTTATATTTATCCTTATAAAATTAATAATGATGTTATGATATAACACTTAAATTAATATCACATTTAATATCAAACAGCAGACAACGCCGAATTTTAAGACGTTTTAATAGTTGTTTAAAAATAGAAATAGAATTACAAAAAGCTTATACATAGCTATCGTTTTTTATTCATCAATCTTACATACAAAAGAAATGAGCCGCATAAGTGTGTAAAATCACTGAATATATGCAATTTTATTGTACTAAAAACTTAACGGTAAACGGTTAGGTCAAAAGCTAGTAAATAAGATATATCAGTATTAGTAATTTTAGATTTGTGTGGAAAAAATCTCGTTTCTTAAACTCTGATATAAAAACTTTTTGTGTGTCATATTATAAGGTGCCACTTAGGGTTTGGGATTTCCCGGTCTTTTTACTTTCCCGGGAAACGGGAAATAAAAAATCGTCTTCCCGGGAATTCCCGGGATTCCCGAAAATAATATTTCTTTTAAAATAAATAATGTTTGTTAACTTTAACATCACGATTTGGTTAATAACTCATTGTTTTAGTAGTAGTTTATTTTCCATTAGAGTCCTTATTGTGTCAGCATTACATCTTCCAGAAATATAAACTTAACCCAAATTATAAAAAAAATTTATTGCCATGTAAAAAGATACTTTTTTTGGGCAACACTACTCCACTCGTCTAATACAAGAGCAAACCACAAATTGTCGCAAATTTGACTCGATATTGTTTTCACCATAGTATTTTTAACGGCGTTGTAATATTTTATTACAATGTTTTTAACAACAGTTTCATTTTGGTAACGTCATATTTTTACTGAAAAACTGAAAAATAAAAGAACTTTGTGTAATTGTTCGAATAGATATTCCATCGACTGCTGCCAATTTTGAAACAATTTCTGGTAATGTTTGGGTGTCTAAAAACTCTTAATAGTGGAATTATTTTTTTACTTGGTGCAGGTCTTGAAGAATCGTTTTCAAATTTTATTTTATGAACCAAAAAAAGGTGCCGTATGAGACCACTAGTACTACCGCCCTTGGACATTAACCTTTTCGGGAAATATTACATTGTGCTGCGTTGTCTACTTTTTGAAAATAGTTCCAGACTTCAGACATTTTGCTTCTAAACAAAGTGAATTTTATAAAAAAGGATTTTTAGAAAAATTCAATCATAAATAAAAAAAATTATACTTACAAATTCTGTGACCACTTTAAAAGACAATTTGTGCATACGATTATATTTATAAAATTGAACCACGGAAACTACTGCTGGTTTTACGGTTGTTATAAAAACATTTATATACAAGAAAACATTTATGTAATTATGTAGGTATATAATTAATTCATTTGAAATTTATAAGCACTTATTAAAAATAATTCCAGAAAGTCGTTAACTTTGGCGTGAAATATTTTTGACCGACGATGTTTGTTTTTCTTTTACATATTCGTATTTAAGAAAAGTTGTAAAAAACGCTAACAAATTAAAAACCTTACTTTTTATTCAAATCTTCTCTAAATTTACCAAAACAGATAAGAAATTAAAAATAAAATTAAATGTATTTCCTAATATACTATATATTTTTTATTTCCCGTTTTCCCGGGAATAAGAGCAAAATTTTTCCAGGAATAGTAAGTGGTTCATTCCCGGGAATTCCCGGGCGGGAATTCCCGGTTCCCAAACCCTAGTGCCACTACACCTTTTACTATAAAAAACTAGAATTAAACCAAAAAAGATTATATTTAAAACCAGTAGAGATGCGCATGTGAATAGTTATAACAAAAAGGGATTCCGCCGGAGCCTGAAAGACTCCATGTAGGTAATTAAAGATTAACATTTTAAGCAACATAGCTTTCACCACAACATTGCCATAAACATTCAAATTATTATCTTATCTTTTAAGTTTTTTAATTACAATATATATTACATATCGATGGTCACAAATAGAAAGACTTTTACTCGTATTTTTTACGAAATTTAGTTTTTCAGTTATTTTAATACATTTAACACAAATACACCTAGTTTCAATTATGTTTTTGCCTTCTTCTGTACAGATGCAATTGTTAGAGATGGGGACTTTTTACTTCTGACCATTTTCTAATAATAATCTAATAAATAATCTAAAGGATTGTTATTTTGGAAGAGCCATAATCTATTAACTTTCTTGAAAACTATGTAGCTACAACACATAAAACAACTTAAACTACAAAAAATCTTAATTTTGGCAAAATCCTCATATTTACTTGTTTAGCACATGCACATGACTTATTTAAAATAAAAATTACTTGTTGAAAAATTATAACAAGGAAACTCTTGTTAAATTTTTTCAAAGGACAAAGGCACAAACAAACAAAATAAAACCATAATAATTTTAAAACAAGAAGTTCAAAAACAACGTGCTAGGTACTACTAACCACTTATGTACATACAAATGTAGCAAAAGCAACAAGATTCATTATTACTTTTTTACCTCCCTCTATTATAGAGAAATAAACAAGTACAGATAAAGAAGATGTGTAAGTGTTGTATATTAATCTCCTCCAGAGAAAAAAAATGGAATGTAGTCCTCAAAAGACAAAAAAATTATAAACATTAAACTTAAATTATGAAAGAAATAAACAAACAAATTAACGAACGAATACCAAAATTAAAATATGTACTACAAATAAAATCTTTTAAATTAATTAAAAGCTACAGAGAAAGTGAATTCAGCAAAATGTTGAAGGACGCATAAGCAAACAGCGTTGAAAATTTAGCGCTTTTAGTATTTTTTTTTTTTGTCCTTTTGAATTTTATAGACCCGCTTAATTTTCGAGTGCCATTTAAAAGGTTATTTTTAAATTATAACAATGATTCACGTCTTTTTTTTTTGGGGGGAATCTTAGATGAAATTTTTTTACCTTAAGAGCACTTACATTATTGTCAGAGTGGTTTCTCAACAAATTATCATAGTTTAACAGCTCTTAATTTTTTTTTAATTTTCAGGTCCGGACCACTTTATATGATTCTTGCGAATTGTAATCTGAATTGAAGTGAAGCAGAGATCTTACTTCAGAATTCCCAAAGAACTATACCCTAAAGCGGTATAAATGTCTTGCATCTAAAAGAGTAGAGCAGAGGGCACAGGAAGATAAACCACAACAAAATCCAATAGAGGAAAAAAAAGTGCAGTGGCAAACAGTGCAACGGAAAAGGACTAATAAACGTTCAAAAAACCATAGATCAGATGCCATGATTATATCCGCAAAGTAAGAAACAACGTATGTGGATATTCTACGTAAGATAAAGATGGAACCGACCTTCCAAGATATGGGAAAGAGCGTCTCCAGAATTAGAAGAACACAAAAATGTGATTCTTTATTGGAAATAAAGGCGAATAAGCGTGGACTAGTCGGTAAATTCCAGGAGGATAAAGAGATAATATTTGGACAAAAAGTGGATATTATTACGAGGCGAAATGAACTAGTTACTAGAATGTAGGAATTTGGATGAAGTTACTACAAAGGAGGAAATATGTACTGACTTTATCAAAGAAAAGGGAATGACCTCAATAAAGGCAAATAACATAATAAACCTTAAAAAAGGCTACAATAAGAAACAGGTAGCTACCATTTTACTATCGTTGGATACTGCCCAAACTGAACTGAAGAACCATAAAATCCGAAAGGGGTTTCACGAATAAGAGCCTTATTGCGGGCAGTAGTAGATACCCAGTGTTTAAGATTTTTGCAGGTAAATCTAAACCCCTGCGAGGCCGCCATGACCTACTCTCACAGAGCGTATGCGAAAACGGTATCGATGTCGCAATCATAAGTAGAGCAATATAGGAACCTACATCGCAATGAGTAGGTTTCAGACAGTTTCGATAAATGTGCGATATGGGCTTTCAAAAACAAAGCTATAGAGGGAGTACAAACATACATAGGATTTGTAAGAGCTAAAATTGGAGGGATCTACATATACAGCTGCTACGCTCCCCACAATGATACAGTAAAAGAACATGAATAGATGTTAGAGCGATTAGTGAGGGATGCTGATAGGAGGAGACTTTAACGTCTGGGCGTTTGAATGGGAAAGTCAAGTGACCAACGAAAAGAGGCAAGTCCTGCTGGAATTCTATTCGAGTGTGAACTTAGTGCTTGCAAATGAGAGTAGTATTAACACATTTAGAGTGAGGGAAAGGGGATCAGTAGTGAATCTCACTTTTCTAAGCGGCTCACTATGTCGGAACCTAAATTTGCGCGTTTGTGAACAGTACACTCATAGTGAACACCAGTCTGTACCATTAAAGAAGGGTGAGCAAAATCCACGAGACTGGCAAAGGAAGTTTTTCTGGAAACTTTTCTTGACCATGAATTAACTGAAGGAATTGTCATGCAAAAGGTGCATATCATCTTCTGGTTCCTAACCAAAGCTTGTGACTCCTCAATGCCTAGGCTTAGAGTGAAAAAAGTCAGACCACCTATATACTGGTGGACCGAGGACATTAAAGACTCCGAAGTACATGTCCTAAGGCGAGAAGATGCAGCCAGCGTGGCAAGCTTAGACTGGATTTTAACAACAGGCAAGTAGAGTACCGGGTGACATGTAAGACCCTTAAACTTGCTATCAACAAGAGCAAGCGATTATTTTTCCAACAGATATGTAATGAGGCAGATACCAAGTCATGGGGAAGTGCAAATAGAGTCGTGATGGCCCGTCTAAAGGGCACGAGGTCTCCTGAACTTTCTTGTCCTTTACTAATTTGGAAAATTCTTGCAACATTGTTTCCACATAACCTGCAACATAAAGGGCCTACATCTATGAAACGGCAACCATATGATATCACAAGGGTTACAGCAGACGAGACTACAGACAATTTTAAGAATATGGGTGACTTAAAATCGCCCGGACCGGACTTTATACCTAACCAGGTTTTGAAGCCTGTGTGTTTGGAAGAGGGTTTATTCCCAGATCCCTTATCCCAGAGCCCAACAAACGCTTAGGATATTCATTTTCTTATAGATTCATATGCTTACTTGATACGATTGGAAAAATATTGGAAAACATCATATACAACAGATCACAATTTGGCTTCCGTAAGGCGAGGTCCACAGGCGATGCTATAAGACTCGTAACATCTTTAGTAGAAACGGCGATAGAAAGTAGAGGAGCAGAAAGGAAGTATTGCACACTGGTCATGGGATCGAATAATGAACAAGCTATAGAATCTAGGAGTTCCCTATTACTTGATGAAAATAATTTCGAACTATTTTTGGACGAAAAGCTGCTCTATAATACCAAACAAGGCCTGAAAACATATACTGTTACAGCGGGTGTACCACAAGGATCGGTACTGGGCATGCCATATTTATGAAGTGAAGTTATATGTTAATGAGACAGTTAGCAGAATTAGAAGTTGGATGTACGCAGGACTACAATTGGCGGAGCATAAAACGGAAGCAGTTTTAATTAGTAACCGTCGCAAGCACGAAACCTTGGTGATTCGAGTAGGTCAGCACGAAATTATATCAAAGAGACAACTCGAGTATCACGGGGTAGTGATCGAAGATAGAATTAATTTCGGGGCAGATATTAACTACATATCGGACAAGGCATAGAACGTTATTGCTGCTTTGTCTGACATGATGCCGAATGTCAACGGTCCAAGCGGCATGTTATTGCCCGGGTAGTAATCTCTATCATACTGTGCGCAGCACCAACAACTTGCCAAAGGGCTTGAAGTTACAAAAAAAACTGGAATCGGTTTATAGACTGATTGCTATGCGAGTCTGTAGCTCCTACCAAACAGTATCCGCTGATGCAACAAACGTTATAGCTGGTATGATACCAATATACATACTTGCTCACGAAGCACTACAAAGATATGAAAGGGCAAAAGGCGGCAATTCTAGAGGAGAAGCGCGAATTAATGAAAGGGAGGAGAACATGCAAAGATGGCAAGCTCGTTTGGATGAGAGCTAAAAGGGACGATAAACATATATATATCCAAACACAGTCAGTTGGATTGGGGAGGCATGGAGAAGTTAATTATTACCTTACGCAATTTCTGACGTGTAGAATGAAAAAAGTAGAATAGTACAAAACCAAATCGTCATCAGTAGAATAAAACATGAGAGAAAATACGAATGAAAATTTGACAAGCGGACCGTATTTTTTCATTTTTTAAATCATTTTAAAAAAATGGAGCAATTCATTAGATCAGAGGTGCATTTTAACGTATTCATTGGCAAACACATTAAATATGTGCTAGTAATTCTGCAACAATTACAAAAACAACATGTATACATTTGATTATGTTACACAGAGTAGAAGAAAATGGTTGGTTATATCTGTAGTTTTTGTAGAACTACAAACACCATAAATTTTTTTATTCATCAAACACATTTAAAACCAAAAGAAAAAGAATAAAACTAAAATTTTATCTTTGTAAAAAACGCAAAACACCTTATTTAAAATAAAAGTAGATATTTTTTATTATATTTTTTACTCTCGATTATAATTTGATGTGTTAATCAGATTCTTAGTTTGTTTAGTTCTCTAAATGATTCGTCTTTGATTCTACTTCACACCAAGAAACATTTTATTTAAAGCCTTGCAATATTACACTAAATTATACTTTGTAGCCAATCAAAATATCCGTAAGCAGTTTGGTGGAGAGATGAATAGGTTAGGTAGAACAGGCAGCTGTTGTGCAGCTCACTTAGGTCCATTATATTGATCCTTTTGTGATACCTGAATAGAATAGAAAAGAAAGAGAAGCAGGCCAATGCAGAGTTTCTGGTAGGAATCGAAACCGCAACTCCCAGACTAGCAGATCAGCACACTACTGACTAGTCCACCGGGGCACCCTGGAGAGATGTATGATCAATAAGGTTTTAAAATGGAGTAATAAAATAATTTCGAAAATGTTCACATAACTGATCACGACAGAGCAGCGACAATATCCTATTTCCTTTTAAATTAGAAATACTCATGAGTCTTAAGGCATTTGGAATTGTTTTATGCGTAATCCTTATACTTTTATTTAGTAAAAATATATTTATTTTATTTGCGACTGTAAGAGTAAGTGTGTAGCTATTGGTGTATGTTTTGTATACTACAAACATCAACGAAACATAAATTATGCAGTAGATAACGAATATTAAATGAGCTCTTATCATTATGATTAAGATAAATCTTTCAGTTAGGACTGCACCCATGACCAATAGTTCGTCAAACAATCGACTTACATAAAGAAATATTTTGAAAATGATTTAGGTCGTGCGATTTACATTTTTTCTCTGCATGCGGTTAAGTAAACTCGATGGTTCATGATAATGATCATCAGCTTTACACAGCTAAGGAGACGAACAAATGTTATTCCTACATAATGGAAAGTTATTTCATAAAAAGCAGCTTTTTTACAAATTACCCTCTATTATGTTGCCATGAACTTGTGTAACAAAAAACTTTAATGTGCACCAGGTGGAAAAAGTGGCTAATATTTTGTTTATAACTTTACAGATTTAAACTCCGTGGTATCTGGTCAATTTCAGTCATATTTGTCATGTAAAGTTTTATCATTTGTTTCATTCAATAGGTCGGCATTGGTTGATGGTTTTAATTGTAATATTCAGTTGTGGTTTCGGTAATAAATTAGGATGATTAGGCTAGAGCATCCGATACTGGTGCTGGGGTTGCAAGAAGGCCTCCAGGCCGGCACAGTGCATCAAAATTTGCTCCTTTATATCGCCTAAGTTCGGTCAAACCTGTAGAAGATGAAACTTCTTTTTGTTATTTGGGTTGCACTATTACAACAACCGGCAGCTCATCTCAGGATATGGAAACCAGATTGGACAAGGCAAGACGGGTTTTTGCTACTCTAAATCCTTTATGGTTATCCATGGCAATGATCTATGGCAATGAATCTTGGAATGCTGTACACATTAGCAGCATTAAAGTATTTCTTAACAGTTGTCTCCGTAAAATCTGGCCGTATATTCTGGCCTAAAAAAATAATTAAAATAAATCTTTGGAATACAACCCAATAATACCGATCCAGTTAGAGATACGTAGATGTAAGTGGCGCTGTATTGGCCATACGCTTAGAAAGCCATCATGACATTAGCAGAATGGCTATCGACTGGAATCCCTAGGGACAACGACATATTTGAAGCCCTGCTTATACTTAGAGGAGATAGCAGGATACCGATATAAGAATTTCAGAACGCAGCAAATGAAATAGATGATTGGAAGAACTTTATTCTGGCTCTATGTTCCTTATAGGAACTACAGGATTAAATATACTATAAAGACTTACCAAAAAGTAATTATCAAAAACAATATCCCACTCAATACTACGGAGTGTATTTGTAATCGTTCTTTATATTAATGAAAAATGTTTAAGTATTTTTTGTAGCATGCAATAAAAGACATTTGATATCCCAATTTAACTGGCACGTATGCAACAAGACAACACGTTGTTGTATTCGTACTTGAATTGCAAACGCAAAAGTACAGGGGATAATTTTGCAGACAAATGTTAAAACACAAAATATATAAAGCATTTTCAACTTTTATATCTGACTTAAAAAACAAACAAATTACTTACTAAGTAGTTTAGTAGTTTTCGTTCTTACAAACACACGCACACACACATATTCTTATTAAGACTATTGTTGGCTACTTGTAATTCTTGTAATTGTCATATGCGTTTAGAGTGTTACACGTTTTACTATTTTACCACTTTACAAAAGAGTAAAAAAGAAAAGATACAAATATCTTTTACTTATAGTAAATTTAAAACATAGAACTACCCTGTAGCTAAACTTTTAACTAGTTATAGTTTGGACCAATCATACTTGTAACAAGAATCATACGCATTGACTAAAAATAAACAAACTTACCATTTCTCCATTACAAAATTGAAAAGTGCTTTGTTTTTCAAACAAAAATCTTATTAACATCATTTTAAACTGATAGTGCACTAGTGTAGTGGTTATAGCTTGAAACTTTTAAACCAAAAGACTTTATCTTCAGGGTATATGTATGTACTACATATTATAAGTACGTATGTATGAGTACGTTTGGAAAACATTTTAAAGAAATAAATACAGTCGTTAGTGTTGGGGGTAGGGGGTAAATTATTTGCAAAACAAAAGTAACTGTAAACATATATAAGCACAAAACGTGATTTAACCACAGGAACAACTACCTTATGAATTCATTAGAAAATCGTGCTGAAAATATTAAGCAAATTCGTATGGATTTAAGGATCACAACAATGCTTTTCTTTATATTAAATGCTTTTTTCTTATTGGGCTATAACCACAAAAGGGATTAGAATGAAGAAAATGTCAAGGTATTGTTTGAATATTTTATTATATTTGCTTTAAAAAAAAAACTTTATGAAATTAAAGCAAAATAAATAAATATTAAATTTAAATTATGTCTAAGTAGAATTGGAGTGGGTAAGTAATCGTCAAAAGTTCATTGTCATTACTTAAGTATTCAAAAGAGTTATCAAAAATACCTTTGTTTCAAAGGAAATTCTTTTGGCCAGGTATTATTATTGTCTACCGTTTGATTTAATTTTATCATCTGCATTGAGAAGTGACATATTTAATATTGGTCGCACCACTGTGCTAAGTTATTGACGCCCCTGAATGTCCTCATCATGCACCAAGCGTGACACTTTATTGGCAGTTTTTCATACAGAAATTCAACAGATTAAATATAAGCACCAGGCTCAAGAGCTCGTGCTATATAAAATTAATCAGTAACAGAATCGAATTTAGTAACATGAAGTTAGTTCAGTTTTTTTATTTATTATACCCGCCACCAAAAAAATGGTGGGGGTATATTCATTTTGTCATTCCGTTTGTAACACATCGAAATACACATTTTAGACCCCATAAAGTATATATATTCTGAATCAGGGTTTGATTTGATGACGATCTAGCTATGTCCGTCCGTCTGTTGAAAGCCAGAATCTTTCTTATAGACAAGGTTTGTTTGGTATTGAAAATGGGCTAAATCGGAATATTAGGAAGAGAGTTATAGCTCGAAAAGCAAGAGTAGGTCGAAAAAATCCTGTCCCTCAAACATCGAATAAAATGGAATTGTGTCCAAACGCATTAACGTAGGCTCATGAAACTCCGAATATATATTTCCTGAGTAAAAACAATATTTTTCCCCGAAAATTATCTGAATCTATGCATTAGCAGAGGAGTTATCGATCAAAATGTACGAAAATTTATACCGCACAGTGTATTTTTCGGTATATTTAAAAACAAAAACGTCATAAAAGCAATAAAATTTGATGTACGACTCTGAAATTTTGCGCACTTTGCTTTTTGGTGAAACGCTTTTTTGTAACGGAAAATCAATGTGCCACGCTCACTTTTACGCCCACCTCCCATATAACGTTTTACCTAAAATTCATATAATTTCTCTATTAATTAAGATTTTGGAATAAGAAAGGACTATATTGACACACCTAAGTTATACTCATTCGCAAAAATAACTTTGACACGCCTACTATAACGCCCACTTTTCACGTTATCTACCGTTAATGAAATTTAAAAGCTCATAAAACCGCCAAAATTAGAGATATGATGATCAAATTTGCTACGTATATCCCCCTAGGCAATGTCATTACTGTGCCAGAAAATTAAGGTGCCACGCCCACTTTTACGCCCACCTCCCATATAACGTTTTACCTAAAATTCATATAATTTCTCTATTAATAAATAGACTACATTTACAAAAGCATTTTAGTAGCATATCGAAGTTATAAAGGGTGGTTAAATTTTAAGGACCGATGTTGAATTTAAATAAAACACAAATTATTTAGGAAATTATTATTATTTCTTTTTGTAATTATAATATTTGTATGGTTCAATTATGTATTTAACAAAATATCGGCCAAATGGCCCCCCATCCTTGGCGCAACTCCTCTATCTGATGGTCCAAATTTTCAATAACAATGTTGATGCTCAATTGTTGGGCATGATGATGAGTCGAGGTTGACTGCTCTTTTGCCACACTATCGCAAAAACCAGCAGTGGTTCCCATTCAACGAACTAAGAAGGTATCACAGATTTTGTAACATTTTATACAGACCTGTTTTGCAGAAATTTAAATATTTTTTACAATTCTCCCGATTGTGGACGAATTTGAACGATTATGTTGATCAAAAGAATTACGAAGTGCACAAAATGCATTCTGATTTGAACGCCCATTTTTATAAAAAACCTGAATAACTTTAAAGCGTTGCTCATTTGCGTATCTTTCCACGGATCAAATTGAGTTAGCTTGAGATTGAGAAATGTCAAATGAAATGCAGAAAACAAATTTAAAGACTAGGTGTAGTTCACCTTCAACATGGGCCCTTAAAATTCAACCACCTTCTACAAAGAAAGTGATACATATTTTGTTATAAAGAGATTATTCCATAGTGATTTACAAAATAATAAATATTGTGCTTTAAATGTACACGAAATTGGTGGTGGGTATAAAAGATTCGGCACAGCCGAATATAGTGCTCTTACTTGTTTTTTTTATATTTAAAATTAAAACTTGATTAATTTCAGTTTACAAATTTTATTGCATCATAAGAGTATTGTAGGTTAGATTAGGCTAAAGGACAGACAGGTAATAGTGCTTTCAAGTAAATTTTATTATGACAATATTAGTATAATTTCAAAAAATTAATTTGCAAAGCCCACTTTTGCGCCCACCTTCAATATAACGCTTTATCTCAAATTCATATAACTTGTCTATGAATAAAGGTTTTGGAAGACTAAAGGACTATTTTGATATATCTAAGTTGTATTTATTAGCAGAAACTATATTTACGAAAATATTTTAATAGCAAATCGTAGTTACACAAAGAAAGTAGAAATATTACTGATTTCAATTACTGTTAATAACAAAGTAATAAATTTTTTTTACACAAAATTGGTGGTGAGAATCAAAAATTCGGCACAGCACAACAACTACGATCGTTATGTTTCACTTTCTTTAAATTAGGTGCATTTTGTAATTTCAGTTTTTATTTTAAAACGCTATTTACACTCTTATTTTAAATTTTATTACGTTTGAAACAAATTTGACTTGAGTGTTATTTCAAAAATTTTAAAAATTCGGTTTTATTTCATTTTTGTTACAGTCTTATATTAATTACAAAATTCAGAATAAAGGTATTAGTGTTACTAATGCACACAGCTATGACTGACTTACTTACTTACTTACTTACTTACTTACTTACTTACTTACTTACTTACTTACTTACTTACTTACTTACTTACTTACTTACTTACTTACTTACTTACTTACTTACTTACTTACTTACTTACTTACTTACTTACTTACTTACTTACTTACTTACTTACTTACTTACTTACTTACTTACTTACTTACTTACTTACTTACTTACTTACTTACTTACTTACTTACTTACTTACTTACTTACTTACTTACTTACTTACTTACTTACTTACTTACTTACTTACTTACTTACTTACTTACTTACTTACTTACGTACCACACTATATTTCTAACTCAAAAAAATTCCAAAAATCAGAAAATGTATTAAATACTCTTCCATCATAATGTAAGAAATTTATTTGTTGTTTCAAAAACAAATTTAAAATAAGAAAAATAATTAGGCTTAAATATTATTTGTTTTATATGGAGAGCAGGTATTATATACGTTGTTGCGCTTATAATTTGCTCTGATAATCAGCTGTTCAGTAAAGTTTTTTCACCAAATTATTATACTTTGCAATACTTTTTGATCTCATTTTCGAATTTTATAATATTTTGCTTCTACGAAATCTAGCGACTTGTACTAAAGACTACCCATAGCTTAACTAATATTTCTGATAACATATGACCTGTATACTAAAATAGTTTGGCACACAAAGGGTCACTATTACTACTTTCATATGAAGTAAATGTTAATAAAAGGTAACTTTTTCATTATTACAACCTCCTGTTTGTAACAAAGTTTGTTTTTTAATATGGCAGTACCAGAGCAAATAACGATTACTTTACACAAATAAATTTAGTTTTTAAAAAATGTAGTGGCAACAATGTAAATTTTTAAATTTTATTTACAAAACGAAATAAAATTGTTGATGATTAATTTACTGTTTTGTGTCACTAATATTAGAAAATTAAAACTTAAAAAAAATTAAAAGGGTCGAAGTAGAAAAGAAAATATAAATTACAATTTAGTTGCCATATTTTGTTTCATGCAGAGAAACAATGGCATTTTTAAATTTATAAACCTAACCTTAAAAGTTAATGGTAATTTAAGCATAAACATATTTTTTCGGTCACTTTAGCTAAAAAGTGTTCGCCCTTTAACATCTTTATTTTAAACTAGCATTTAACCCGCTACTTCGTTAGCGCAGTTCTTACTATTTATTGAATACTCAAGTTATATTTATAATTATTAAATATTTTTGGTTCAATTTATGAAAATTTGTATCTCTGATTCAATTTACTTAGAAATATAAAAAGTGCTACTGAGTTTCAAAAATTAAGATTCATATTTTGCAAAAATTACCCTAAAAATAATAAAAGTAACATTTTTCCTTCAATAAAACTTCCACTTGGTTTTTTATTACCTTTATTTAGAATTCTATGTTTACAAAATATATAAAAAGAGAAAAAGTAATTTTGGTCGTCCATAATATTAGGATTTAGACCTCGGATCAAAAAACACTAATTTTAAGAATCTATGTTTACAAACGTAAAAATACAAAGAGTGCAATAAAAATGCGAAAAGGCTTTTTTGTTTCTCCAATATAATTTTAATTTTCAAATTGAATCAACAATCCTTTATTTCACTGTTTTAGCTTTATAAACGTAGGAAATACAAAAATTTCCACTAAAATGCAGAAAACTACCCTTTTGATCGCCCATAACATATTTAGCCTTACCTTGTATCAATAGTTACTAATTTCGAAATTCTTGCTTCGCAAACGTTAAAAATACAATAAGTACATTAAAAATTCAAAAAAGTACCTTTGTGGTCGCCCATAACATTTTCAGTTTCACCTGGAATCAATAGTTCTTCATTGTACAATCCTACCTTCATAAATGTAGAAAATACAAAAAGTACCATAAAAATTCAAAAAAGTACCTTTTTGGTCGCCCATAACATTTTTAGTCACACCTTGTATCAATTGTCACTAATTTCAAAATTCTAGCTCCGAAAACGTTGAAAATACAATAAGTACCATACAAATTCAAAAAATTACCTTTTTGGTCGCCCATAACATATTTAGCCTTACCTTGTATCAATAGTTACTAATTTCGAAATTCTTGCTTCGCAAACGTTAAAAATACAATAAGTACATTAAAAATTCAAAAAAGTACCTTTGTGGTCGCCCATAACATTTTCAGTTTCACCTGGAATCAATAGTTCTTCATTGTACAATCCTACCTTCATAAATGTAGAAAATACAAAAAGTACCATAAAAATTCAAAAAAGTACCTTATTGGTCGCCCATAACATTTTTAGTCTCACCTGGAATCAATAGTCCTTGATTGTACAATCCTACCTTCATTAACGTAGAAAACACCAAAAGTACCAAAAAAATTCAAAAAAGTACCTTTTTAGTCGACCATAACATTTTCAGTCTCATTTTGTATCAATAGCCACTAATTTTAAAATTCTAGCTTCGCAAACGTTGAAAATACAAAAAGTACCATAAAAATTCAAAAATGTACCTTTTTGGTCGACCATAACATTTTTGGTCTCACCTGAAATCAATAGTCTTTGATTGTACAATACTACCTTCATAAACGTAGAAAATACCAAAAGTACCACAAAAGTCAAAAAAGTACCTTTTTGGTCGACCATAATATTTTCGGTCTCACCTTGTATCAATAGCCACTTGTTTTAAAATTCTAGCTTCGCAAACGTAGAATATATAAAAAGTACCATAAAAATTCAAAAAAGTACCTCTTTGCTCACCCATAACATTTTTAGCCTCACCTTGTATCAATTGTCACTAATTTCAAAATTCTACCTTCGCAAACGTTGAAAATACAAAAAGTACCATACAAATTCAAAAAATTACCTTTTTGGTCGCCCATAACATTTTTAGTCTCACCTTGTATCAATTGTCACTGATTTCAAAATTCTACCTTCGCAAGCGTTGAAAATACAAAAAGTACCATACAAATGGTAAAAGGGTTCCCGTCCTCATTATACAAAGTACTCTACGCAAAAGATTGTGGTAAGCCTAGGTCATGTCTTATTGCCAAAAGGAATATTAACATTTTTCTTTGTACGCAGCTTAGCTCAGCGGACCTTACAGTTGCAAGGGTCGAACTGCCAAACAGAGAAAGCTTCATAATTGCCTCGAGCTACATGGCGCATGAGAAGCCTGCTCCGCCAGTGGAAGTGAGTAATCTCCTAGCCTCAATCGGGGTATCTGACGATATAGTCCTGGGCTGCGATGCCAATGCAAGGCACACGATCTGGGGCAGCACTGAGATTAATGAACGGGGTGAGTATACCCTTGATTTCATTAATACTAACAAGTTAAGTATATGTAACTCTGGTAACACCCCAACATTTATTTTTCCGAGTTCGGTTAATTACAATGGATGGGAGGAGGTACTGGACATTACACTCATCAATGGTAAGTCTAGGATATCAGTTGATAGGTGGAGGGTATCCAGTAAGAGGTCTTTTTCCGATCATAACTGGATTCTCTTCGAGATTGGACTTCGTGACGAGATTACGACACCGCTTTTTCGGAACCCAAGAAGAACTGATTGGTTTAAGTTCAATGGGGTCGTAAAGCGTAAATTGGGTAAACTGCCAGTTATCGAAGATTCGATAACTGGTCTTGAGGAAATGGAGAAGTGTTTCAGCAACGTTATGGTGAAAGCCTTCGAAATTTCCTGCCCTATGACGAAGGTTAGGAAAACCTTCCCTCCATGGTGGAGCTCGGAGCTCTCTGGCCTTCGGAGGGAGGCACGTAGGGCCTTTAATGAATGTTATGAAAGCAAATCGTGGCAGCCGTACCGCGATAAGCTGAGGGCTTATAAGAAGGCTATAGCGGCCGCAAAAAGAAGTTCATGGAGAGACTTCTGCGGATCCATAGACAGCACTAGGGACACAGCGCGACTTAGTAAGATTCTAGCCAGGGATCAGTCAACTCCGACCTATATAAAAAGGGAAGATGACTCCTGGTCTGAATCTTCGGCTGAATCCCTTGATATCCTTATGAACACTCACTTTCCGGGATGCAGGGAGGTTGATACGGGAATCGTGAGTGCGGATAGGACCCATTCCGTGGTCGATGGGAACATATTTTCTTACGAGAGAATCTCGTGGGCGATTGATAGTTTCTCCCCATATAAATCACCTGGACCTGATGGAATTCTGCCACGTATGTTGCAGAGTGCCAAGGGATATGTTATTCCCTGGCTCCAGAGGATTTTCATGCTCTGCCTATCTCTAAATTATATTCCTGGGAATTGGAGAAGGGTCAGGGTCGTTTTTATTCCGAAGATCGGAAGGAGAAGTCATGATAGTGCGAAAGACTTTCGTCCGATTAGCCTTTCATCTTTTCAGCTTAAAACACTGGAACGACTCATCGACTCTCATATCAGGCAGCGACTGGAGAGAACGACGCGTTTGTCGGGCAGTCAGCATGCCTATCTTAAGGGACGCTCTACGGAGACGGCTCTGCATGAGGTCGTGGGGACTATAGAGAGGTCTCTCGAATTCGGGCAGTATACTATGGCAGCCTTCTTAGATATAGAAGGGGCCTTCAATAACGTAACCACCCTTGCGATTCAGCATGCCCTCACTGGTCTAGATGTTGAGGAGTACATCAGCAACTGGCTAGTGTCCATGCTGAGCACAAGGGTGGTTATTGCTAATCTTGGTAACACCACTATGTCAAGGCTAGTCGAGAGAGGTACACCTCAGGGCGGTGTGATCTCTCCACTGCTTTGGCTTATTGTTGTTAACAAGATTCTTATTGAACTGGACAATAGCTTAATAAAGGTCGTGGCTTATGCGAACGATGTTGTGATACTGGTATCGGGACTGTTTCCGGACGTGATTAGTGATATCATGTCCGACGCCTTGAGATTACTAAGAAACTGGGCCACGGACAGCGGTCTATTAGTAAATCCAAGCAAAACGGAACTGGTACTGTTCACAACAAAGACCAAGATTCCAAGCTTCAGACCACCGAGGTTGGGAAACTGCGAAATTCCCCTATCGGATAGGGCGAAATATCTGGGTATTATCCTGGACTCTAAATTGTCATGGAAGCTGAACGTCCAGCACAGGGTGAAGAAGGCTACGGTGGCCTACTACACGTGTCGTGGGATGTTTGGTAGGAAATGGGGACTTACCCCCAACATGATTAAATGGATGTATACGGCCGTAGTACGTCCGATTCTCACTTATGGATCTCTGGTATGGTGGACTGCAACAGGGCGTAAGTATGTTGTGGACCAGTTGTATAGAGTACAGAGATCGGCGTGCATTGGGATAACGGGAGCGATGCGAACTAGTCCTTCGGAGGCGCTGAACACTATGTTGCATCTCGTTCCCATGGATATTCATATATGTGCCACATCCGCAAGTAGTGCGGTGAGGCTTAATGCGACTGGATGTTGGAGGTCGAGGACGTATGGCCATGCGAGTATATTGGCCACGCTGCCTTCGAGCGTGAATCAACCCTCTGACTACATTACGCCCTACATGGATTTTGATGGGGCGTTCAGGGTTCTTATTCCCTCCAGGAGAGAGTGGAATGGGGGTCGCCTTTTGGGGAGTTTTGACACCAGGATCTATACTGACGGTTCGAGGATGGAATGTGGTGTTGGATCTGGTGTCTTCTCTGATGGACCGGAGATTGAACTCTCCTTCCGTCTTCCGGATGATTGCAGCGTTTTTCAGGCGGAAGTACTCGCTATCAGGGAAGCATGTAGGATACTGAATGACGGGAATATCCACGGGAGCATTGGTATATTTGTCGACAGTCAGGCGGCACTCTTGTCACTCAGGTCATACATTATTACGTCTAAATTAGTTGGCCAATGTAGAAAGGAACTGTCAAGACTTGGTCAGCGGGCTGACGTTACTCTAGTTTGGATTCCTGCGCATAAGGGCCACTATGGTAACGAGCGTGCTGATGAGCTAGCCAGGGGAGGATCTGCTCTGGATATCTCTAATGCAATTGCAGTTGCAATCCCGTTGGGGACTATTAAGAGCAGAATCTCCAGACACTTTCTCCGGAAGGCTGATAACAGGTGGCGTGGGCTGAGCACGTGTAAGGTGGCATGGCTTACGTGGCCCTCTTTTGATGCACGACGTACATTGCAACTTACCAGTCGGAGTCGGAGGGACATATCGAGGTTGCTGGCGGTATTGACGGGTCACTGGATGTTAGGCAAACATGCAAGTCGGCTCGGACTCCCATCGAACGACCATTGTCGCAGTTGTCTGGATAGAGAGAAGAAGGAATCGGTTTTCCACTTTCTCTGCGAATGTCCTGCACTGGCGGCTAAGAGACACAGATTTCTGGGCGAACATATACTAGATGGCCTCTCTGCGATATCTGAAGTTGGACTGAATTATCTACTGAGATATCTCAGGGCCACGGGGTGGATCTAGTACCCTTACTCTTGGATTTTATTCTGAGATACACTAGAAGCTGACGAGTGATGTGGTCCTGTCAAAACGGAGTCATACAGACTCTACTTGACTGTTGGCGTGCAGCGAACTACCACGATAACCAACCAACCACCATACAGTACCTTTTTGGTCGCCCATAACATTTTTAGTCTCACCTTGTATCAATTGTCACTAATTTCAAAATTCTACCTTCGCAAACGTTGAAAATACAAAAAGTACCATACAAATTCAAAAAAGTACCTTTTTGGTCGCCCATAACATATTTAGCCTTACCTTGTATCAATAGTTACTAATTTCGAAATTCTTGCTTCGCAAACGTTAAAAATTCAATAAGTACCATACAAATTCAAAAAAGTACCTTTGTGGTCGCCCATAACATTTTCAGTCTTACCTGGAATCAATAGTCCTTGATTGTACAATCCTATCTTTATAAACGTAAAAAATGCAATAAGTACCATAAAAATTCAAAACAGTACCTTTTTGGTCGACCATAATATTTTCGGTCTCACCTTGTATCAATAGCCACTAATTTTAAAATTCTAGCTTCGCAAACGTTGAAAAAACAAAAAGTACCATAAAAATTCAAAAAAGTACCTTTTTGGTCGCCCATAACATTTTTTGTCTCACCTGAAATCCTTGATTGTACAATCTTACCTTCATAAACGTAGAATATACAAAAGGTACCATACAAATTCAAAAAAGTACCTTTTTGGTCGCCCATAAAATTTTTAGTCTTACCTTGTATCAATAGTCCTTTATTTTACAATTCTACCTCTATAAACGTAGAAAATACAAAAAGTACCACAGAAAAGCGAAAAAGTACATTTTTGGTCCAAGTTCCAAATTCCAAGTTTAAAATGTTCAAATATCTATGAAACAAAATATTTTAATAGACATGATTTAAAGTCAGTAAATCTACTCTTTTTTGCATAAAAGTAATTATGTTCTAAAAAGTACCAAACTCTTCCCGATTTTTCCCCTTTCTACCCTGTTATGAATGTGTTTAAATTATTACTAAATTACATAATTTTTTATGTCTAGTGAAATCCCAATTAAAAATTTTGTGGAAATTGGCCGTCTAATTAGGAATAACATACATTTTCCGGAATTTTCCCCTTTTTGGTACCTTTTTTGTCCCCAAAAAAGTTTCCAAAAATTTCACCTAAATAGTTGTCCATATTCTATTAGGAAATAATAATTGTCAAATTTTGTCCCATTAAATAATATAAGAAAAGTTTATTTAAAAAAAAAGTACCAAAAAAAGGGACAATTTTTACCCCTTATGCATATGAATTTGACAAAAGTGCCGAATTCCTATTAATATTTTTTCGCGGATTACTTAATACAGTTTAAATTTTTTTCCTAGCTTTATGCGTTTGGAAGTTACATATGGTACCAAAAAAGTACCAAATTATAGTTTTTACCCGTTTTTCCCCTTAGGGGTTGAAGATTCCAAAAAAGGCCAGACACCTGTCAGCTTATTTTTTTGTGCAAATTACAATACTTTTTCAATTTAATTTGTATCATTTTTAGTTTAGCCGATATAAGATTAACGATTTTACCCGTTTTTACCCTTTTTTACCCCCTTAGAGTACGAATTTCCAAAAATCCCTTCTTAGTGGAGCTATACATTGAAAGAGGAACCGATTGTCCAAATTTCATGTCTCTAGCTCTTTGCGTTTGGGCTGTGCGATGATGAATCAGTCAGTCAGTCAGTCACGTTACTCTTCTATATATATAGATAACGGCATTTTATAGCAATGTCATTGAATGTGAGTCAATTTAAAATGCAATTAAACCATAGAACAAACTAGTTTATACCTATATATGTATCTCTGTCAAGGGTATAAGAAAAAATTATATTTTATGTATTCGACCGGTTAACCGGTTTTTTCTAAATTTTCAAAAGAGCAACCGGCTTTTTTTTAATTCTAAATTTCAAACTATTTGAAACCCGGTTTCTTAAAAATGACGAACAATAAGTAATACCGATAAGCAGCCTTATTATCACTGAGCCGAAAAATACCCATAAAAAATTACAGACATTTGTTTTAAAGTGTTATTTTCGTCTTTGGAGAAGGGTTTTTTTTATCTGCTGTTTATCGAACCCAAAATTTTTTGTATTTTGCAGCATGCTTTACGTAAGCGTTTAATTTAAGACAAATTATGATTTTTTTTTTTTAATTATTATCTTTAAAAATTCAAAAGTAATCAATGATTTCAATTTATTAATAATAATTTAACGTCTTTCAGATTGTAACATTAATCACAATTAAGTTTAAACCTATCAACACCAATCAAATACAAAATAACACGATTAATTGCAGTACTGTCAGCCATCTAGCTCTGTAAAATAAGTAAAAATCAAATTTTTATTTTTATACCCGCCACCAAAAAAATGGTGGGGGTATATTCATTTTGTCATTCCGTTTGTAACACATCGAAATATCCATTTTAGACCCCATAAAGTATATATATTCTGAATCGGGGTTTGATTTTATGACGATCTAGCTATATCCATCCGTCTGTTGAAAGCACGATAGAGATCGGACCGAAATAACTAAGGGGCTCAAATTTTGCCAAAATATTTCTTATATACAAGGTTTGCTTGGTACAAGTGTTGCCAATTTGGCTATTTTGTGGCTAGATTTAGCTATTTTTGAACACACTTAGCTAGGAAAATCTGCTTTTAGCTATAAGCCATTTTTTTTAACCATTCCTAGATATTTTTTAGCCTTTTTCAGCCATTTTTTGTTTTAAGATTTTAAGTGTTGTTGTTGTTTCGTTTTCTTAATAGTGAAAAACGCTTCTATAAAACAATGTTTTTTTAACTACTAAAAATTGCATCGATGGGAACCCCTTTAAAATATTACATAAACAAACAAACAATCAATCAGTAAAAAAACCAAACAAGCATGTGTATTTAATAAATAAATAAAAAAGAAATTTAAGAAAAATAAACAAAATTTTCCCAGAAGTTTATAAAGGAATAGTTATCCCACCAAAAATTAAAAGAATAGATTACAGAAGTTACAAAGTTTTTTTAAATATTGTAAATGTGAAATTAATGCAAAATTATATGATTTAACTGTTCACTCTGAAACACATAAAGGGTATCGGATATACATATTATAAAGACCAAGCCTATACCTTTTAATCCAGTGTATTTCAAGCTTCAACAGCAGAAGGCTACATTAGCTATGTAAAAGGGTTTTCAATAAGAGTGATATGATTTCTTTGAAAAAAAAAACACACTTATTGTTACGGAAATTCAAAAGTTTTTTATTTAATGTTTAGTACAATCGATACAATTAAGTTCTTAATAAAACCTCATTCAAATGGGCTCCGCGACTTCTTCTGCAGGAACGAATTTTCGAGCAATTTTCGAGCATTTTTTCCACATACTCAAGTCGTATTTCATGTATGGCATGTTCAATATTGACTTATAAAGATTGAAGAGAGTTTGGTTTATTTCGAAAGACCAATATTTTTTTTTTTCTATATTCTTTTTTTACGATACGACTTAAAAAGTATTGATAAATGCTGTTATCAATATGAAGTAGCACATAATTATCTTAAATTGATAGGATCTAAAGAAAGTTAAGATGACAATGACAATAATAGCGAGCTAGATGCTGATGATAATTGAACCTTTTAACACCATTATAACAATTTTTGAACTTTATAAATAGTCAAAGATATATTATTTAAATATATTACAAACGGTCTTAAATTTTATAATTTTTCTTTTAAAATAACGGGCCTGTTCGTAAATGCATCACAGCTGTGCATATTATGCGCACAATGTTCGTAAATGCAAACGTTGGCAACACTGCAGCTGTCATCTGTTCGTAAATGCAACATTAAAGTCTATTATGCACAAATAAATACAAAAAACTAATCACAAAAATGGCTGATGCAATAGATGTGTGAGTATAAAGAATGTGGTTTTTTATGATTTATTTTTGATTATTTTTCTTTTTAAACATTTTTAGCCTCGAATGTGAAATATATGTCAGATATTGTATTATCAAATTCACAAATTAAATTTATAATAATTTTTTCTATTTTTCCGCAGTGTTCGCTCGTTCGTAAATGCAGCAATAAAATAAGCAAAAAGAAGCATCAGCAACATATGATTTGCAGTGGCAGCGCAAAGTAATCATATTGTGCAGCGCAGTGATGCGTTTACGAACAGGCCCAACTTTTTCTTATTTTTTTATTCAAGTATTGAAAACTTTCTATATAAAACATTTAGCCATTTTTTAGCTAGTTTCTAGCCATTTTTTTCCAGAATTTTAACCATTTTTGCTTATCAAGTTCTGGCATCACCGCCTGGTACTGAAAATCGGAATGTTAGTAAAAGAGTTATAGCTCGTAATACAAGAGTAGGTCACAAAAACGATGTCCTTCCAACATCGAATAAAATGAAAATTTCGAATATATATTACCTGAAATTTATGCATTAGGAATGAGCTATAGATAAAAATGTACGAAAATTTATACCGCACAGTGTATTTTTCCTAATAAGTAAAACTGACAAAATTAGATATACGATTCTGAAATTTTGCAAACATTTCTTTTTGATCAAAGGCTTTGTTCTAACAAAAAATAAATGTGACACGCCCACTTTTACGCCCATCTTCCATATAACGCTTTATCTCAAATTCATATAATTTCTCTATGAATAAAGATTTTAGAACAATAAAAGACTATATGAAATATCTAAGTTGTGTTTATTTGCAGAAACAACTTCGACACGCCTACTATAACGCCCACACTTCACGTAATCTACTGTTAATAAAATTTAAAAGCTTATAAACCAACAAAATTAGAGGTATAATGATGAAATTTGCTACATATATCCTTTTAGTCAATGTCATTACTATGCCAGAAAACTTAGGTGACACGTCCAATTTAACGCCTACTTCCCATTTAACAGTTTATCTTAAATTTATATAATTTTTCTATGGACAAATTTTTTTGAAGAATAAAGGACTATATTGAAATATCTCAGTTTTATTTATTAGCAGAAACTATATTGACACGCCTACTTTAACGCCCACTTTAACGCCCACTTTCATTAAAACTAAATTTACGAAAACATTGTACTAGCATATCGAAGTTATACAAAGAAAGTGATAAATATTTTAGTATAAAGAGGTTATTCCATATGCGATTACAGTTAATCGCTGATGGTGGGTATAAAAGATTCGGCACAGCCGAATATAGTGCTCTTACTTGATATTTTTTTAATATTTTTTTATTTATGTCGTTAATGGAGTGGCCTAAAGGAAAAATGTGCATATCATATTTATTCTATTTACATCATTTTTTTACTACATCTACTTTTTGATAATTTTAAACTTAAATACTAAAACACTAAAAAATGATAAAGTTTAACAAATAACCAAAATAAGGCGACGGCGACGAGAATAGCCAGGCAATCTTTTATGTCTGGCTCATCGAACTCATTTTATTTGCTGTGTTAAATAAGACCTTGACATTAGTTGACATACATAAAAAACTAGCCATGACGTTGCAAGCAAACATAAAACCAAAGTATGTATATCAAATGTAAAAGAAAAGCAGAAGAGAAAACATAACATTAATATTTATTAAGTTAAAGGAATTTCTTATGATCTCCATGAAATGTTTGCGCTTTTTGTTTAATCTTACTACAGTACTGCCATACTTCTGAATCAAATATGCTTCAAATAAAACGTTACATGTATATATATATTTATAGGTATGAACATAGCCTGTTGAAAGTTTTATATTAAATCTTTTTTCCTGCTTTATAATACTTTTGCATAAAATTGAAATATCACCATCCAAAGGATTTCCTTTAAAACATTTGACTATCTTAAGTCATTTGTCAATTAATTTAAGTAAAAGGGACTATTAATTTTATTTTTTTTTAATTTATCAATATAGTGTTATAAGATGTCTGTTGAGCCAAATGAATATTTATATAAAAATTGAATTTTAATAATAATAATAATAGATAATAATACTAAAAATGAATTTGATAATATGAACCACCCTAATAATAATGTAAAAAACTAGAATAAGTAAAATATTAAATATAGCGGTATTGCTGAATTTTAGAAATAAGGTTTTATGTATACTAAAGAAGTAAATAAAAAACACTTGCAAATTTGAAAGTAAATAGTGCAGAAGTGTTATTTTTTTTTAATCGCAGTTATTTTTCACCAATCCCGTTTTAGTTTCAAAATTATAAATTATTTAATTTTGAATTTTCCTAAAAAATATTAGGAAAAAACATTTTGGCGCCCGAGCAGGGACCGTGAAAAATAAATAAGTGAAAATACTTGATAATTTATTTCAAGTTCTAAGTTTAAAAAAATATATAACACAAAATTGACAAATTATTTCAAACTATAAAATTTTATAATAAATAAAATAAACATATAAGTGTGTGCTTATTGAAACTCATAAATAAAACAATCACATAAACAAAACAAACAATAACATTAACAAAACAATTTATTAAAAAAATTAAACAGTGAAACAAGTGTTTAAAACAACAAAATAACCACTGGTGCAACATACAATTTGTCCAGACTGAAGTACAGATGCCTCGTCGTTGCCGCTGTATACTTTGTAGAGCTGAATATAACCAGGGGAGTAACTCCGAATCTGAACCAGAGGTAATAAGTGTAAAAAATATTGGTGTTAAATACATATTACTTTAAATTTGTAATTTAATCAAATTTAAGAGATTTTTGTAAATTAATCAAAAATTCTTTCGCTTCTATTTGCAAGTCGAACACAATAAATATTTTTTACACTTAATTGTGAAACATTTCTATTTATTTAATATATTTTATATATTTAAACAAAAACCCACCCTTAAAAGTGAAACCCACTTTATTTGTTAAAATTAACATACACACGAACACATATTATATCACTACTATTGAGTGTCACAATAGTATATTTTATACCGTCGGCATTTTAATCGCGGTAGGAAATTTTTATCGTTTTGGAAAATACACAAAAATATTCGCGAATGTTAATTATATTTATTGTAGACAAAATAAATAACATTTTCTTCTATTTTTTAATTTTACATTTGTTGTTAAACAATTTGTTAAAATCAGTGTTCTATTCCGCACGTTCCTATACCACTTACATTAGTTTGTATACAACAGCTGTAACAGTGTGGTGCATTCACACTAGCATCGAAAAGTTAATTTTCATACAAATTGAAAACACAAAGTTTATTGAGTGTTCACACTAGCATCGAAATTTTTTATTATACTTCAGTGAATATAATTAGTGTGTTCATTCATATTTTATTATTTCCTAATCTATTGCATTAATAAAATTCGATTATACTTGATTAAATTATTATTTTTAATCAAAGGCTGTAAAGTGGTTTTACGTGGAACGAATAATTTATTTTAATTGGAACAAAGTGATAGAATTTGATAATTTTGGGAGGAAAGGACAGGGGAATAAAATCTATACAATAAGAAGAAAATCCGAATATTGTGTATACACTTTCAGAATATAATTTCAGAATAAATTTTGATATTATAATTCTAATTAACCGAAGCAATTTTAATTTAAATTTCTTGAATATTTGGCCAATAAGTTAATTTGGTAATTTTTATTTTCTTTGAGGAATAGATTGATCAATATGACTGGTAAAAAACGCCAAGATTCTCCTTCTAAATCGGAATCGTTGGAGAAATTATTGACAAAGAAGGCAAAGATTGTACAGAATATTCTTCGAATTCGTCAGTCGATTAGGGAGAAGACAATATCTTTTAATCCTGTCGAATTAGAATGTCGATTGGATATTTTGAAAACTTATATTGACCAAGCAATGATGCTTCAGTCAGATGTGGACAATTTAGATCCTGATAATGATGACAGAGCTGAGCTTGAGGATATTTGTGTAACTACAAAGTCTTTGTTTTTGAGTATTTTGTCTAAAAATAGACATTTAAGTGTGCCTGAAACATCGTTTAGTGTACAACCTCACACATCAAGGCTCCCAAATATGAAGCTTCCCAAATTTAGTGGAAAATATTCTGACTATAAGAATTTTATGAGCTTATTCGAGAATTTAGTTCACAATGATCCGACTTTGACAGATATAGAAAAGTTTAATCATTTAATATCATGCTTGTCCGATTCAGCTTTGGGTACAGTCAAAGCTTTTCAGATTTCTGAAGAAAATTATCCCAAAGCATTGTTAAGTCTTAAGAAGGTTTATGACAATGAATGTTTAATATTTTTCGATAATATTGCGAAACTTTTTGATTTGCCGGAAATTACGAAACCTTCGGCTGCTGCTTTGAGAAGCATGATTGATACTGTTTCTGCCATATACGATTCGTTATTGTCAATTGGCGATGACAAGAAAATAACAAATGCTATTCTAATACATTTAGTGATGTCTAAAGTAGATCCAGTAACTAAATCAAAGTGGGAAGAACAGCTTGACTTCGAAAAGCTGCCACTGTGGTCAGACTGTGAAGCCGCCTTGAATAAACGCTACCAACATATTGCAGCTGATGAATCTTCAAGTTCAAGGCCGAGGTTTAATAGAAGCAAAACTGAAAACTCTATAAGAAAATTCAATAAAACGTCACTTAATTGTACTAAATTAAAGCAAACTGCTGATAAATGTTTATTTTGTAGATCTAACCAACATACAATAATAAATTGCCCTTCTTTTGCGGCTGAGCCTGTAATTCGAAGATTTGATTTTATAAAATCAGTGCCAGCATGTATTAACTGCTTGAAAAAAGGTCATACTGTAGCGAGATGTACATCATCTAAGTGTAGAATTTGCAATGCTTCTCACAATTCACTTTTACATAGATACGCTACTAGTGCAAGTACTAATAATAATAGTTTTTCAAATAACGATTTTGAACAACCATCAACTTCTCACGCATCGGTAAATTTCTCGTCTTCTGATGAAAGAGTTATTCTTGCAACAGCCGTCGTGAAGGTTAGAAACAGTTCTGGTGATTTTATATCAGCTAGAGCTCTCTTAGATTCCGGTTCTCAACCGAACTTGATAACTGAGGAACTTGCACAATTACTACGATTAAAAAGAGAAGGAGGCAGATTGAATTTAAACGGTATTAGCGAAACAAGTTCAGTATCAAAATCTTCTGTAAACTTAACTGTCATGTCGAGGGTTAACCGTACTCAATTTACTTCGAAATTTTGGGTATTGAGTTCAATAACTAATTTACAACCTGAATATAAAATTAGTACAACTTGCCTTAACATTCCTGGAAATATAAAATTAGCTGATCCTTGCTTTCACAAGCCCCAGAAGATTGATTTACTTATTGGTGCCGAGATATTCTTCGACTTAATTTGTGTTGGTCAAATAAAGTCTGGCCCAAACCTTCCAATTCTTCAAAAGACTTCGTTCGGTTGGATTGTTACTGGAAAATATAACCAGTCAAAGGGCTACAATGAAAATACTAAGGTATTTTGTTTAAGCACTTCGATAGAAGATGAAAGCAATATTGATTCGATTGTCAGGAAATTCTGGGAGTTAGAGGAACTGCCAAAGGAATTTACTAAATTATATTCTGAGGAACAACAAAAATGTGAGGAAATATTTAGGGAAAATATTCGACGTATACCGTCAGGACGATTTGAAGTCTCTTTGCCTTTCAAATCTGATACGAGGACGCTTGGTTTATCTTATGAAACTGCCAAGAGGCGGTTTCTTTCACTGGAACGAAGACTCTGTAAAGATGTTGTTATGAAGGAAATGTATCACGATTTTATGAAAGAGTATTCAGATTTAGGTCATATGTCAATTGTGGACGAAATACCAGATTCTCCTCACTATTTTATCCCACATCAATGCGTTTTGCGACCTCAGAGCACAACTACTAAACTTCGAGTTGTTTTTGATGCTTCTTGTCGAACTTCCACACAAGTGTCACTTAACGATTTGTTAATGGTTGGACCAACGGTGCAGGAAGAATTATATTCGACATTAATCCGTTTTCGTTTTCATAGATACGTTATCACTGCGGATATTGAAAAAATGTATCGCCAAGTATTAGTTAGCGAAAGTGATAGAAATTATCAATTAATCCTTTGGAGGCAGAATCCATCTGATCCTTTAAAAGTATTTCGTTTAAATACTGTTACTTATGGCACGGCTTCTGCACCATTTCTGGCTATCAGATGTTTGATTCACCTAAGGGATTTATACAAGGAGACTTTACCTATAGGGTCAAAGGTTATTCGCAGTGATTTTTATGTTGACGATTTGTTAACTGGAGCTGAAAGCTACCCAGACCTTATGATAATTCGTAACCAGGTCACTGAAATTTTAAGTTCGGCTGGTTTTAAACTTGCTAAATGGTTTTCAAATCATCCGGAATTTATAGGCTCGTTGCAAAATGAAAAATTGTTACATAACGAATCGGATTCGGCTAAGGCTCTAGGCATACATTGGGCTCCGAAGAATGATTTATTAAGATTTCATTTAAAGGATAATTTTCAAGAATTGAAAGCTACGAAAAGAAACATATTATCAGTTTCTTCTAGATTATTTGATCCTCTCGGACTGTTATGCCCTATAGTAACAAAATCCAAGATATTACTACAAGAATTATGGATTCAGAAACTTGACTGGGATGAATCAATTCCTATGAGACTAAATACGTCATGGGAAAGTTTTAAATCTAATTTACTCGAAATTGATTCAATTAAAATCCCAAGATTCGTTCACACAACTTCTACAGCGAAAATCCAGATTCATGGTTTTGCTGATGCCTCAATTCGAGCATATGGTTGCTGCATTTATATTAGAAGCTCCGATTTAAATGAAATTAAATCGAGACTACTTACGGCGAAATCTAAAGTTGCTCCTCTCAAGACAAAGTCTCTTCCGAGACTTGAGTTATGTGCTGCACACCTATTGGCAAAGTTGTGGAATCGAATTAAGTTTATGATTAATTTTGAAATCGAAAGTGTTAATTTCTGGATAGATTCAGAAATAACGCTACACTGGATTAAAACCCATCCATCTTCACTTACGACTTTCGTTTCGAACCGCGTAGCTGAGATTCAAGAATGGTCGGACCAAGTTTTATGGCGCCATGTACCAACTAAACATAATCCAGCTGATATCGTGTCAAGAGGATGTGAAGTCAGAGAATTGGAAAATTCTATTTGGTTTGAAGGACCTTCGTTTTTATTATACGACAGCTCCAAATGGCCTGTTAACGAACATTTCGAGTTAACAGAGAACCAAAAGTTGTTAGAAACAAGGACGACAAATGTATTTCTTGCAGTAGAGGATCAACGAAATTGCTTACTGGATCTGATAGAAAAATTTTCTTCATACAAAAAGTTGCTGCGAGTAACTACGTTTGTATTAAGATTTGTTGACGTTATGAGAAAACGCGAAATATATAGAAATCTTGTACCTAATGCAATTGAATTTAAATGGTCGTTTTATCGGCTTGTAGAGGCAACCCAGAAATCTTATTTTTCTGAGGAGATTGCTAAATTGCAGAAATCTCTGGTTTTGCCGTCGAATATTCAGAAATTGACACCATTCATTCATACGTTTAGTGAAGGGAAACGTACTTTCTCACTTATAAGGGTAGGTGGGAGATTACTGAATGCAGATTTAGAATATAATTCTAAATTCCCACTTTTGTTACCGAAAGCAAATAGTTTTGTTACACTTTATTTGCGAAATTTACATTTTGAAAATTGTCATGCTGGCACAAAAGCGCTGGTATCTCTGTCGCGAGAAAACATATGGCTTATTAATGCGAAAGAAGAATGCAGTAAAATTGTTCGCAAGTGTGTACATTGTTTTCGCTATAAACCGAAACTTATGTCGCAAATAATGGGCAATTTACCCACTAGTAGAGTGAGAGCTACTCGGCCGTTTTTGACAGTCGGTGTAGACTTTTGTGGTCCTATTAACGTTTCATTGAGAATTCGTGGTAGACCCCCATTAAAAATGTATATAGCGGTTTATGTGTGTTTCACTTCTAAGGCGGTACATTTAGAATTAGTGTCTGATCTGTCTACTGATTCTTTTCTTCTTTCTTTTAAAAGGTTTGTTGCCAGGAGAGGACTACCACAAACTGTGTTTTGCGACAACGCGACGAATTTCGTCGGAGCCAGCCGAGCTCTCAAGGAGCTTCGTCAAGAGTTCGACAAGAATCGACAGGTCGTAGAGTCGTACGCAGCGTCATCCGGGGTGAGGTTCAGCTTCATACCACCCCGCGCACCTCATTTCGGAGGCCTATGGGAAGCCGCCGTGAAGCAAGCGAAGTTCCTACTTCTGCGCGCCGTAGGCAACGCGTCGCTGACGCAAGAAGAAATGGCGACAATGCTTGCAGAAGTAGAGGCGGTGCTCAACAGTCGGCCAATTGCACCGTTGTCTCCAGACCCGAACGACGGAGAAGCGCTAACACCAGCGCACCTGCTGATAGGAGAGGGTCTGCGTTCGCTGCCGCAAGAATCCGTAGAAGACGTGAGCGGCAAAGAGGCGAAGTTATGGAAGCATTGGCGTCTGCTTTGCGCTCTCAAGCAGACATTCTGGCGGACTTGGTCTCGAGAATACATCCTGGGGCTTCAGGGCAAAGGCAAATGGTGCCAAGAAACGCCCAACCTCAGAGTCGGTCAAGTGGTAATAATCCACGAAGACAATTGCCCACCACAGCATTGGCTGACCGGGAGAGTCGTCAGAGTGGTCGAAGGCGACGACGGCAAGGTCAGAGTGGCGGAGATCAAAACCCGAAGCGGCGTATATAAGCGTCCAGTTCACAAATTGGCTCCACTACCTGATGGTTGAAGGAGTGAAGATCTTCAACGGGGCCGGAATGTTGAGCCAAATGAATATTTATATAAAAATTGAATTTTAATAATAATAGATAATAATACTAAAAATGAATTTGATAATATGAACCACCCTAATAATAATGTAAAAAACTAGAATAAGTAAAATATTAAATATAGCGGTATTGCTGAATTTTAGAAATAAGGTTTTATGTATACTAAAGAAGTAAATAAAAAACACTTGCAAATTTGAAAGTAAATAGTGCAGAAGTGTTATTTTTTTTTAATCGCAGTTATTTTTCACCAATCCCGTTTTAGTTTCAAAATTATAAATTATTTAATTTTGAATTTTCCTAAAAAATATTAGGAAAAAACAATGTCATTATAAAAGCTATAAAAAGCACAAATGTAGGCGGAAATTTGCATTAAATTTATTATATTAATGGACATATACATAGATGTATGTATGTATACTTAATAAGGATTCATAGATACATATAATGAATTTTTTAAGAAGGCAATAGAGGCATAACTACTGATTAGTAATGATACTTCTAGTAAAATGTATGTATTAAAAACTAGGTTCCTATTTAATGTTTGGTTAAGTTTTAATACCATTATTAAAATCAAATCTTAGTTTAAGTTTTCCTAAAAGCTCCAAATATTTCTTCTACTACAACAGCGACGACGAGGACAGTAATCATTTTGATGTCTGGCCTACTAACAAAGGCATTTCATTTGTTGTGAAAAAATAAGACCTTGACATTTGTTGACTTATGTATGTACTTGTATAAATAACTCTTGATTATGTTGCAAGAAAAACAAAAACAAACAAAAGAAAAAAATTATTAAGTTCAAGAAATTTGTTACGACCTCCATAAAATGTTTGTGATTTTTCCAGCACCACCATATGGAAAATGTCTTCAAATAATAAAAAAATTTAAATGAATATTAAATTAAAAAATAAAATCAGTTAAAAATTTAAATGTATTTGATTTAATTTTTTTAAGTTCAAAATTCTTACTCTACTGGCTGGTTTTTTAGTACTAGACATTTGTCAATTAATTAGAAAAGAAAATGACTGAGTTTTTTAATGTTTTTGTGTTTTACAAGTTTTGTTTTATTTGTAAAGAAAATAAAAAATAAAACAGTTTCAGATAATGACTTGCTCTTACTAAACAACATACTTTTCAATAACTAAGTGTTACATATCTTACTAAGAAGTATTTATGTAATGATACGTAAGTACTTATTTTCAGACAATTGCGAAGATACCCAAACAATATAATTTCTTATTGCCAAATTTGCAAGAAGTCACTTAAATACATAACTTTTTTATACTTCTCATTTAGTTTAATATGCTTAGGGTATAAGTAATAATGATTTTGACAACAGAGGCAAAGCATTTGATTAAAAAAGAGGTGACTTATAGATTAGGGATGGGCAAATTGGAAAAATCTATCGTTATTTATTATATCGATATTTTATTTTACCATCGATATTTATTATATTTAAAATATCGAAATTTCGATATATCGACTGAAACATATTTACCTAGTTATTGTTGAAATGATTTACATTTGAAAATTAAATACACCCACTTATGTACATACAAACAAAAATAGATGTATATTAGGCTTCGTAGCAGCGTTGTCAACTCGGTGATTTTATCACCGTTTTTGGTGATTTTTAACATTTTGGAAGCGAAAAAATTGCGAGTTAGTGCTTGGTGATTTTTTTTTAAGTTTTTAGTGCTTTTATTTTTAATTCGGTGACACCAAATACTAAATTTGAAAATAATTTTTTTAATTGAAAACAATTTTTGTAAGGATAAATATCTTTAATTACCCTTACGTATTTTGTATCTTAACAAAGCTAAAAAATATTTACTCATTGTAAAATGATATTATGTTGATAATACTTTCAGCTTATGATACTAAAACTAATAATTAAGAAGATTATAAGGATTGATAGTATACAATGTTTCTGTTATTTGAGTGTTTTGCTTGTTTATTATTAATTGTAACTTATTTCCGATACTGGTTTGTTGATATCCTGTATGGTTTATGAGACATAAACCACCTACTTTTTATAAAATGAAATTGTTACGAGAATTTATTTTGTAAGTAAAGTTTCAAGTTGATCAAACCTTGGTGAAAATAAAAAAGAGAAAAAATAATATGCAAATACTTTTCATTTTAAAATTTTTTAGAGCACAAATTGACACCCTGATAAGGTTAATATTTGCATTGATAGTACATTTGGATGTTTCGGCCTAATAATATAAAGAACAGAATATCTTTAGACTTGTATTTCGATTATCGATATCAATCAAAACTCCAGTCTTATTGCCATTTGTAAAATAATTTATTTTAGGGGGCAACTGGCATCTAAAAGCTTTAATTTTTTTTAAGTAATGATTATTGTAATTTTGTGTGCATTGGGCACACACAAAATGCTAAATAATCAGCTTTAGATTGCCAAAACTGCAGGGAATAAATGGGGTGGGTTTCTAAAGCGATTATAATTATAATAACTCTCAGAGAATTATTATAATGGTAGGGAATTATTGAAATGAACAAAAAAATGTAAATAAATTACAACGAGTTACTTTCGTATTTAAATTAGTGGGATTTATTATAAAGTGGGGTATATATTCACCTTTTAGTATGTATGTTTTCGACAATGTATATGTAAATAAAATTAACGGATATATAATTAAATTGAACCAAAGACAATTAAATTACTTTAATAGATGTGTAGTTCACTTTTCAAAAATTCAAAAGGAAGTGAAGTTACGTATGTACTTTAACAATATTTTATACTATACAATTATTTGTTTTTAACGAAAATGTTATGAACTATTGGAAATTCTACATGCATAAAAAATCTATTTCTTATTGAGCAACTTTATGAGATTTACGATCTCTTAAACTTAAGATGAGTGAGTTACAATAATACGTATGTTATAATGGTAAGTATATTACAATGGTAGGTTTTTTACAGTGGTAAGTAGGTTTTAGTATATACGTTACAATAATAAAAATTCAAAGTACTAAATATAAATTGGCAATAATATAATATTCGTAAGAGTTTTAAATATATGTCCAATCAAACTTGGACAATTATATTAGCAATTGTAAAGTTAAATTTGTACACATTTTAAACTCAGTGATTTTTTATGAAAATTACGCGCTTTTTTAGGGGTTTAGGTGCTTTTTGAAATTTTAAAGTTGACAAGGCTGCTTCGTAGTAACTTTTTATTCCAATTTTTATAATATTTAAATAAACTAGATATTATAATATATATTAATAGTATAAATGCTTGCTATGCGTGAGCTTATAAAAACGAAAATTAGAAAAAATATTTACGATTAAGGATAAGATCAGTTATATGACTAGATCAAACATAAAAACAACAAATAACAGTGCTATATTCGGCCGTGCCGAATCTTATATACCCTTCACAACGTGTAGTCATGCAATAACAATTGTTTGTATCACCATTCATCCCATATAAAATACGTGCATACGTACACGTTAGAATAAATGTGGCATCAAATCCCAGCTGAGCCAAAAAAATTTTATTTTATTTTATTTAATATATTATTTATATTTTATTATTTTTTTTTTGTATTTTTTTTTAAATTTTTTTAAAATTTTTTTTTTGTAGTTTTTTTTTATTATTTTTTTCTTATTTTTAATATTTTTTTTTTGTAATTTTTTTTGTTTGGTATGTTTTTTACATGTATGTATGTATTTATGTTGTTGTTGTAATTGTGAAAAAAACGAGGTGGTGTTGGTTTTTTGCTCATATCTCAGAAAGTTATGGGGCGATTGTGCTGAATTTCAATAGCGATTCATTCCTGGATATTTTCAAGAGATTGATACCATATACAGATCTGAGGAACATATAGTTGCTTCTAAAAGTTGTTTTCAACCAACACACGGACAGACGGACAGACGGTCAGGGCTTAATCGACTCCTCTATTCATAAGCTTTCAGAAAATATATACCTTTTGGGGTCGGAAATGAAAATTGTAGAAATTACAAACGGAATGACAAAGCTATATACTGTGAGCGTCAAAAAAAAGTGTACACAAATATTTTTTAAAACATTGTTTTTATATCAGTATTTTCATTTACGATAAAGTTTTACATTTAGGTACTTTTAAATCAGTATTTAGTTCTCTACCTTATTCTAAACAAAACAGCAAAAATATTAACAACAACAAAAAATTTACAACAAAAATAAAAAATAATTAATTTTTTACGCGTCAAAAAAAAGTGTACAAACTGTTTTTAAATGAAAATAAAATCGATTTAGTATTTAGTTGATTTTGCTTTTGCCTTAATTACAGAATTTAGTCTTCTGGGTATCGATTCTACTAATTTTTTAGTTATATCGGATGAAATTTTCTGCCATTCCTCCATTATAACGGATTTCAGCATATTCTTATCGCTAATTGTCCTTTTTCGGAGTTGGCGGTCCAAATGCTCCCACAAATGTTCAATTGGATTTAAGCCCGGTGATTGTGGAGGATGATCCAATGTTTTGGGAGAGCGGTACAGAAGCCATTATTTTACTATATGGGATGTATGTTTGGGGTCGTTGTCCTGTTGAGAAATCCAAGATCCTTCCAACCCCAATTTCTCCATACTGAATGGCACGTTGTTTTGCAAAATGTTCAGGTAGTCCATCTTATTCACTGTACTTTCAATAAAAACCAAATTCCCTACTCCGTTTGCCGCCATACATACCCACACCATCACCGAACCCCCTCCATGCTTAACCGTGGTTATTAAATTTTGGTCAGCATAATCATTGTTTTTTGTTCTCCATACTTTAACTGGTTTTTTCTGGCCAAACACCTCAAATTTACTTTCATCAGTAAAATGCACATTATTCCAGAATGAAACATCTTTATTTTCATACTTTTTGGCGTATTCTAGGCGTCTTTTTTAATTAGCTGGTAATATTAGTGGTTTCTTTCGTGGGAATCGACCATGTTACCCGTTTTCGTGTAATGATCGTCGTATTGTACTGGCACTTACGGTTGTTTCTGATGTTGCCGAAACTTCCTCTGATATTTTAACGGCACTTTTAAAAGGATTCTTTTTTTCATCGCGCACTATGGATCTTATTTCAGCCTCCTTTAAAAGTTTTCGCCGGCCCGACCCTGGACGATTTTCTATTTTGCCGTATTTTTCGTTTTTATCAATAATTTTTTTTTGCAGTATTGTGGCTTCTGTTTATAATAGAGCCAATTTCTCTGAAAGTTTTTCCTTCATTCCGAAGTTTTATTACTAATTCTCTAATATCACTAGAAGTTTGTTTTCCCATTCCAAAAAAATTAAAATTTACTTCACACGAGGAGATCTTACTCTGCAGATCACAATTAATTTACATAAAACAATAAAAACCTTTCATTAGAATGCTAAAATAAAGAAAACAACCAAATATAACGATATTCTTTTACAGTAGCACACCGCTGAAATGATGCATATGCAACATGTACACTTTATTTTGACGCGTAAAATATGGATTCGAATTTGTTTTTGCTCCATCATTTATGTATTTGTAAGAAATTTCTCATTGTCTTTCTATAGCTAACTAGAGATTAGTATACTAATATTAAAAACCCTAGAATGATAAATTTAGTCATATCTTAAAAGACTAAAAAAATACTTTATTGTAGAAAAAGTTTTTGTACACTTTATTTTGACGCTCACAGTATACCCTTGTGCACCACAGGTGAAGGGTATAAACAAGTAACAGTGCTATATTCGGCCGTGACGAATCTTATATATCCTTCACAACTAGGGTTTGGGATTTCCCGGTCTTTTTATGTTCCCGGGAAACGGGAATTAAAAAATCGTCTTCCCGGGAATTCCCGGGATTCCCGAAAATAATATTTCTTTTAAAATAAATAATGTTTGTTAACTTTAACATCACGATTTGGTTAATAATTCATGGTTTTAGTAATATTTTATTTTACATTAGAGTCCTTATTGTGTCAGCATTACATCTTCCGGAAATATAAACTTAACCCAAATTATAAAAATAATTATTGGCATGTAAACAGATATCTTTTTTGGGCAACACTACTCCACTCGTCTAATACAAGAGCAAACCTTAAATTGTCGCAAATTTGACTCGATATTGTTTTCACCATAGTATTTTTAACGGCGTTGTAATATTTTATTACAATGTTTTTAACATCAGTTACATTTTGGTAACGTCATATTTTTACTGAAAAAACTTTGACGAATAAAAGAACTTTGTGTAATTGTTCGAATAGATATTCCATCGACTGCTGCCAATTTTGAAAAAATTTCTGGTAATGTTTGGGTGTCTAAAAAACTTTTAATGGTGAAATTTTTTTTTATTTGGTGCAGGTGTTGAAGAATCGTTTTCAAATTTTATTTTATGAATGAAAAGAAGATGCCGTATGAGACCACTAGTACTACCGCCCTTGAACATTAACCTTTTCGGGAAATATTACGTTGTCTACTTTTGAAAATAGTTCCAAACTTCAGACATTTTGCTTCTAAGCAAAGCGAATTTAAAAAAAAGTATTATTAGAAAAATTCAGTCATAAATAAAAAAAATTATACTTACAAATTCTGTGACCACTTTTAAAAACAATTTGTGATTATAATTATAAAAATGAACCACGGAATCTACTGCTGGTTTTACGATTGTTATAAAAAACATTTATATACAAGAAAACATTTAATTATGTATGTATACAATTAATTCACTTGAAATTTATAAGCACTTATTAAAAATAATTCCAGAAAGTCGTTAACTTTGGCGTGAAATATTTTTGACCGACGATGTTTGTTTTTCTTTTACATAGTCGTATTTGAGAAAAGTTGTAAATACTTAACAAACAAAAAACGCTAACAAATTAAAACCCTTACTTTTTATTCAAATATTCTTTAAATTTACCGAAAAAGATAAGAAATTAAAAATAAAATTAAATATATTTCCTAATATACTACATATTTTTTATTTCCCGTTTTCCCGGGAATAAGAGCAAAATTTTTCCGGGAATAGTAAGTGGTTCATTCCCGGGAATTCCCGGTTCCCAAACCCTATTCACAACGTGTAGTCATGCAATAACAATTGTTTGTATCACCATTCATCTCATATAAAATACGTACATATGTACATGTAAAAAACATCCCATTGTAAAATTATAAATTGAGTTTACGTATGTGTTTCTAAAAAAAATTATAAAAAAAAATATATTGAAAACAAAAAAAAATTACAAAAAAAAAATTTAAAAAAATATTAAAAAGAATAAAAATATAAAAAATAAAAAAATAAAATAAAATTTTTTTTTGGCTCAGCTGGGATTCGATGCCACGTTTACTTTAACCAAAATATATGTATGTTGTTGTTGTAATTTTGAAAAAAACGTGGTGGTCGTGGTTTCTTGCTCATATCTCAGAAAGTTATGGGGCGATTGTGCTGAATTTCAATAGCGATTCATTCCTGGATATTTCCAAGAGATTGATACCATACACAGATCTCGGGAACATATAGTTGCTTCTAAAAGTTGATTTCAACCAACACACGGACAGACGGTCAGGGCTTAATCGACTCCTCTATTCATAAGCTTTCAGAAAATATATACTTTATGGGGTCGAAAATGAAAATTGTAGAAATTACAAACAGAATGACAAAGCTATATATACCCTTGTGCACCACAGGTGAAGGGTGTAAACAGAAAATAAACCAAAACTTCAACAGAAAATCTTAAGTTTAAAGTTAACAATTGAGGTATTGTTATTGTATAAGTATATAATAAGTATACTAGTATAATTAAAACTAAATTCGCCTTTGCTGCTGTACCTTCTTTCGGAAAACTTTTAAAATTATCGACTCCGATATTAGTAAATAAATATCGATGTATCGATATTGAGGTATTTAAAATATCGGCGATTAATATCGAAATTTTTTTAACTAAATATCGATATTTTGATATATCGATATATTTTGCCCAACCCTATTATAGATTATAGAAATTAACGTATCGCAGAATAATCTAACCATTTTCGTCTTAAAAAGAATCGAACGACTTCTGTAAGTCATAATAATTATGTGTTACTTAGGTTATTAAAATCAAGTACTTATTTCTTGTTATAAAAGTATGTACTTATGTACTTTGTATGCGATCGTAATATGTACTTATACGAGTCTGTATTTGTAAGAGAGGGTGGTAAATACTTGCATCCTATGTAGTGGACCAGATTTTAAAAAACATAAAGCTAAATCAGGTTTGAAATAGAGCTAAAAAAATAAATTAAGGCCAAAAAATAAAGATAAGTTTTTGTATTGCTTTTCAATTATATAAATTCATTATTCGAAATATAAATAACATATATATGTAGAGATATTATGTAAAAACCTTTTTTTTGTGGAATGAGTCAAAATTTAACAATAATATCGGCCGACTCATGGAAATCTAAATCTCGTGAAATTGAAATCGATCAAATTTTCAAAACTCTCCCGTATTCAAAGATCATAAAAACATTTCCTTTTATATACATACATATGCTTTGAAGACCACTTTCCTATACTTAAACTACTTTTAAAATCAGGAAAAGCTGCGTCCATTTTTACAAAAATTCAATTGAAAATAATAATTGAAAAATAAGTAAGTACTATTGATCCAAGTTAAGATAGAAAATATATTGGGTATTAAAAGAGTTACTCTCTCCGATTATTTTGATACTTTTTGTATTTTCTACGTTTATAAAGCTGTAATTTTTAAATTAATGACTATTTATTCGAAGTAAGACTGAAAACAATATCGAAGATCTTTCTTGTGTTATTTATTGTACTTTTTGTATTTACTATAATTTTAAAATTAGAATCTTTTGATCTGAGGTTAGACTAAAAATATTTGGTGTACCAAAAAAGTACTTTTTCGCATATTTTAGGTTATTTTTTTATTTTCTACGTTTATGAAGCTATAATTTTGAAGTTAGCAAATGTTGATTGAAATTGGGACTAAAAATTTACTTTTTTCATATTTTGTGGTACTTCTTGTATTTTTTACGTTTTTAAACGTAAAATTTTTCAATTGCTATTGATACGGTTTGAGACCCAAGCGCGAAAAAACATAATTTTTGTCATATTTATTGCACCTTTTCTATTTTTTTGTGTTATGAAATATAAGAAAAGGACAAAATGTTACATTTATTACTTTGATAGGCATTTTCTGTATTAATGAATTTAAGTTTTTAAGTCCAGAAGCATTGATATAAGATATATCACCGATATATCCTACAAATATGACTTTATTTTATTGAACCTTCTTATTTTATAATGTACGAGCCGCCCGGTACGTGCTTCGCTACGTATCAAGTAAAATAATAATAAAAATACATGCATTATGTCCAAAAATACAAAATTTCCGATTTTACCCGTTTTTAGTCCTTTTGCTCCTAAATTCCAACATTTCGAAAAAGTACAAAAATTCACTATAGAATGTTTTAAGGAGAGTAAAACTGCGATTTTACTTTTTTTCTATTGCTATCAAAGATAAATGCTGTTCAAAAAAGTATCAAAATTTAGTTTTTACCCGTTTTATCCCCTTAAAACACAAAATTTCCAAAAAGTACCAGACACCTATCCAATTATCTGTAACAGGCTCTTTGATCCTTTCTGAATTTTTGTGATGTCTTTATTTAGCCCGGAGATACTGTGTTACCGATTTTACCCTTTTTTATCCGTAAACCGCTCCACAAATTTCGTGCAAACATAAACATAAAATAGGAACAAACCCTAAAAATTTCATCGAGCTCGGTTAGACCGTTCGTGAGTAAAAAGTCACAACGCACTTGCAACAATTTTTATATATGTATGTAGATATATGTATGTATAAATCATTCAATTTCAAATAGAGAAAATAAAAAAGCTAAATTTAGCTCGAAAAAAGCTAAAATGGTCACACTTCTCCAATGACATTGCCGTGTAATAATGGGCTTAGATGCCAAACTGTAAGTAGTGAAGAGCTGTTTGTTAGAACATTCAACTCATTATTTTGAGAGTTTTTACTGGGTAGTTAATGCTGCTCTAGTTTCAAAACGCGGAGCTTTTAATTCTTTAAAGCTATAAACACAATCAAAAGCTACCGACCATCGACTACCGACTACAAAAGTAGCTGGCTACAAAAATAGCCAAGTCGCCAGCTACTTAATTCTTTTAACGACTACCGACCACTAACTACAAACAAATGAACAGATGATTATTATTTTTCAATGGTGCCACTATAATAGTTTTTCGCGTTTTTAATAGCGATATTTAATGTATTGCGTTTTTAAAACCACCATTTCATGCATTTATTGTATTGGCAGCACTAATCTGTTTTTTGTAGCCAAGAAAAATAGAAATTAGCCTAAGTTGGCTACGGGCTACAAAAGTAGCCGTGTAGTCGGTAGTCGTGTAGCGTCTAAAAGAATTATCCTCATAAGCACGCATGTATTCTATTTTTGACATCTTGTAGTCGATGGTCGGTGAACTTGATTGTGTTTATAGCATAAGAGTTGTACATTATTTCTGTATGTAAAATCACTTAGCCGAGATGCATCAAACTTAATTTTTGTTTAGTTTTCTTAAAACAAAAGTTTATTGGTATAGCATGCAAATGTGCCAAGTCCCTAAAAAACAAACAAAAACATGTGCTAAGTTCAATTATAAATGAAATATTTTTTATTTGGTTTAAGTTTAAGTTCTTACTCTCAAGATTTTTGATTAAGTGTTGGATATGAATATCATTTATTTAGTTTTAGTGATTGAATGCGGTAACTATTATGTTGTCTTTTTCATATTTTCTTACCACAACGAGATAAAATGAAAGTTACCAACAGCAGCAATCCTTTTGCTATGTTTTTATTATCTTTCTTTTTGCCCTAGTTTGGACAAAACTAATGATATAACTAGATAAAAACTAGCTATCTCTATCTCTATATATATAAAAATTACGTGTATGTGCGTGATCGATAAACTCAAAAACTGCTGGACCGATTTTGACCAAATTTTATATGCATGCTCTATCGGCCGTGAGGAGTGTTTCTGTGTAGTTTGAAGTTCGTCCGACAGATGGCGCAATAATTATTTTTCTTGTATTTTGCCCGATAGAGATTAGCGCGATAACCCTATGCTCTGTTTCGCTGGAGCCAGCCACGCGGACCGGGCCCAGCTAGTAGATATATAAAACTAGCGATATGGTTTTACAGAATATTGTTTTATCACAATTAAATTCCTTACCAAAAATAAAATAACTTTAAATAAATAAACAAAAATATAAATACTTTGTCGTGTTTTTTTTAATTTGTGCCAACGTTTTCAAAACTTTCTGTAAAATGGAAAAAATAGGACTTACCGAATATAATAAATTTAGGTAAAAAATAACAATGATGTTAAAATCCTCCATTAAAGCCCAATTCAAATCCAAAAAAAAAATCCAAAACTTTTTGTCAAAATTGGTTGAATTTGCCGTGATTTTATTTATTAATACAGGAAAATAAAATTTGATTTTGGCTTCGGTATTAAACAATTAACTTAAGTGTACTTATTTGATAATAAATGTACTAAATGTATGTGTATGTATTTGTTGCTTTTGCGTTAATAATAATGTGTTTCAAAAATTTGTATCCTTTTTTTATATCAAATTTTATTGTATTTAATACGTCATAACAGCTTTTCCATCCCTGATATACGAATTGGCCATAACATAAAACATCCCCTCAAAAGTTGATTTGTGTATCAATTCGCCGTTGCATATACCTGTATGAAAATGCCTTGTCTCAAGCATTGTCGGAATTGTTTTTTCAACCCCATCAATGTGAATATCAAATGCAAGAGCTTGATTAGTAAAATACATTTATCTATGTAAAAATTGAAAATCGAAGATGGCGTCGTGAATAACAAAAAAAAACGTTTGACATGATATCTACGATGTGGTCATTATGCACATAATTAAAAAGGGTATTATCAGGTTTGGCTCGAACAAATATATCATGTTAATTCGAAAAAAAGTTTTTATTTTTATTTTCTTTTAGAAAAATTAATTTTTTTATATATCTTGTATTTTTTTATTTTAATTATAAATTAATTTTTCTTTTGCTAAAACAATGTTTTACCAAACACCAAAGATACCCTGCTCAAACTGAATTCTCCAACAATATTTAAAAGTATGGTATTTGTCACCATAAGCATAATGCATTAGCGTATATCTATACATATATGTATATATTTTACACGCGGTTTTATAAATGTATATCCTAAATTTACTAAATGATTGATAAAAATTGATTTTATTTAGTTTTCTGCTACTTATTTCCATTGCAATAACATTAAAAGAGGCAATTGAACCACGTAACTAAATTATACATGATTAACTTAAATATGAAAAATGCAATTTCTCAATTATTTTCTGTAAATAGGAAATTATCTAAAAGTTTGTCTTTTATTACTGGGAGCATATTTTTTAAGAAAAGAAAACGCCATAATATGTATGTAAGTGCTTTAACTACAATTGATATTATGGTCGACTTTAATGTGTACAAACGTATTTTGGCACAACCTTCACAATTTGCGTTAATTTTAAGAAACCCATTATTTTAAATGCATATTAGATATAACACGATTTTGCCATCAATAAATATTCTTAAAGTTCAACAGTACCCCAGCTTAGTACAGGCAACGACCACAGTTTTGAAAGCTTTTAAAAAGCAGTAACTTGCTCCAACCTTAAGCAAAGTTAACAACAAATAATAATTAATAAAACTTTCATCTTAAGCTCAGTGAACAGTTGTTATTTAACGTATTTAAAATATTTAAATTTACCATACATACATATGTATGTATGTATTTTGATTAAAATTATTCAAATTTTTCAGTAAATAGAATTGATTAATTTAAAAAAGAGAAAGCACATATTTTCCTACAAATGTATACATAAATGGTACCAAGTTTTTTTCCCCCATTTTACAAAACAAGAAACTACTACTTTTTTCAGCAATTTTTCCCAGCACTAAATGTCAACGAGCTAAAAAGCTTTATATTGTTGTAAATTTTCCGGCATAACAGACGTAAAAGTGCTCCAACTAAACGTGCGTAATATAATATTCGTAACCCTTAAAAAAGTTTGCAAAAAAAAAGAAACAAAATTGGAAAAATAGTTGCAAATCTTACAGAAAATAATAATAATTAAAACAGTGTTAAAAATGAAATCAAATTTAAAAAAAAATAAAAATGATTTAAATCTACTAAAATATTATTTTAAATAATTTTCTAAAAAAAAAATTGTGTATTTAGTGAAAAAATTGTCTCAAAACTAAACCTTTGAAAACTCCATTTAACTGTTAATAAAATCCTGCTAATTAATCTATCAATTCTATTGTTAAAAATTTTATCAATATTCTTATATTCGTGTCTTATTGATTGATTTATTTAATTAAGTGTTCTTCATTGCAAAAGTTTTTCTAATGTATACATTTTTTCCATTTCTTTATTTAGTATACCTATTGTACATTTTAGCCTCTGTACTCCCGTAAAACGACTTGTGTTAAAAGAAATGACAACAACATAAACGGTAGTTAACGTAAAATTGTATATTTTTTAGATACAGACAAAGTGTTGCCAGAGCATAAACAAATTGACAGTCCTGTTAAGTGATAGAATATTTTACAAGAATTCCTCAAATGTAGAAGTATTAAATTAAGAACTGGCAGAAGCAGCAGTGAAATGCATATAGATCAGCTTAAACCCAACTACCACATAAATATCAAAAAAAAAAAAAAATCCTTCATGGGGTCACAAATAATTGTTGTAGAATTTTTAAATTACAAAGCTTTATATCCGCTTGCCACCTACAGTGAAGAATACAGTGATTCTAACCTATATTAAGTATTAACTTTATATATACATATACATATGTAGCAATTCCAATTGTTATATCGACCCTTATTATTTTGAAGAATTTACAAAAGTTAGAGTGATTTCTGTTGGTATAAAGTATAAAAAAAAATTTTTAGAACGGGAACACTTAAAAATGTTTCGGAAATCTATAAAATTTCACAAACTTTTTTAAGCAATGAAAATTATTTCATAAGGCTAGAAATTATATTTTTCTAACTTAAAAATTAAGTAATCAAACTTTTTGAAATTAAAAGTACTTAAAGTACTAAAAAGCAACATCTGGTAACTTCCTAAATACATACATACATACACTCATTCACTATTCATTCGGTCGTTAGTCAGTGAGTGGATTTGAGATTCCATTTATATATTTATGAGCACAATTCGTGGTAGTAAAAAAATATACATTAAAATCAATTGCGTATCTGCTTCGTAAGCGTTTTTACTACTTTCTTTCCGCCTATCTTTGTACAAGTTATGTATGTTAATGTGTAACGATGTTAAGAAATTAGAGATGCCAAGAGGCACTGGGTTTTGCAAGTCTCGGATTTTGGAATTTAAAAATTTTTACTTTAAAATAAAAACAGATATAAAGATTATTTACATAATTTTTAGGGATCTTACAGAGTAAATTCCGTTCGGGGGTGCAATTAAATCTGAATTTTTTTTATTTGAATATAAATAAAATTTAAAATAAACAAGTAACAGTGCTATATTCGGCCGTGCCGAATCTTATATACCCTTCACAACGTGTAGTCATGCAATAACAATTGTTTGTATCACCATTCATCCCATATAAAATACGTGCATACGTACACGTTAGAATAAATGTGGCATCGAATCCCAGCTGAGCCAAAAAAATTTTATTTTATTTTATTTAATATATTATTTATATTTTATTATTTTTTTTATATTTTTTTTAAATTTTTTTAAAATTTTTTTTTTAAATTTTTTTTTAAATTTTTTTAAAATTTTTTTTTGTAGTTTTTTTTATTATTTTTTTCTTATTTTTAAAATTTTTTTTTTTTAATTTTTTTTGTTTGGTATGTTTTTTACATGTATGTATGTATGTATGTATGTTGTTGTTGTAATTGTGAAAAAAAACGAGGTGGTCGTGGTTTTTTGCTCATATCTCAGAAAGTTATGGGGCGATTGTGCTGAATTTCAATAGCGATTCATTTCTGGATATTTCCAAGAGATTGATACCATATACAGATCTGAGCAACATATAGTTGCTTCTAAAAGTTGATTTCAACCAACACACGGACAGACGGGCAGACGGACAGACGGTCAGGGCTTAATCGACTCCTCTATTCATAAGCTTTCAGAAAATATATACTTTATGGGGTCGGAAATGAAAATTGTAGAAATTACAAACGGAATGACAAAGCTATATATACCCTTGTGCACCACAGGTGAAGGGTATAAAAAAAACACTTTTAATATCTCATTAAGAATTTATATCATCACTTTTACTTGCATTATTCACAATATACAGCGTTTAATGTATCTACTTCTAGGGGCATCAAATTATTTTTCTCCAATAGCTTTGGGCTTAAGAAATTAAAGTGGAACTTTAATGTAAAACAAAATAAAAAAACATACATGAATACGATAAAAAAAACGGTATCTGAAGAAGGTTAAACAAAAGCTATCGGAAAGAAACCCGATTAAAATTTGTGACTGGACGTATAAAATGAAACTATTAAATTCAAGCTAACTTATTCAATTATCTAAGCATTAAGTTATTAAATTAGCAATTCGTCTAAAGTTGCACAAACTAATGACTTAATCCCAGAAAAAATAAAGACCCTATGATTCAACTGTCTCTCAAAGAACTCAAATGGGTTTTTTTCCTTTCCAAAAGTAGCGGTTTCATATGTTTAATTAACATATTAAAGTATTCATTAATGTGTTTTAATACAAAAATTATCCACATTACTGAACAGAAAGTTACGAGTAAACAGTCAGCTGACTTTTAGTTTACTTTATAGTTCTCTGTGTACCGTAGACAACCTTTAATGTTAGTTATATACCTATTATGCCTTTCACCTGTGCTGGAAAAGAAAGTTTGTAATTTCAACAATATTTATTAACAACCATAAGAAGTATGAATTTTCGGAGCCCTTCAAATAGGGATAGATAGATATGACAGAGTTATGACTTTTTCCCCCACATTTTTACCACAAAAAATGCCCTACACGAATCTTTAAAATTTGTTTTTTTTAAATTTACTATTTATCAATAAAATTTGAGAGCTTAGCGGTAAGCAATTGTAATTATTTTTTTTTTTTCATTATATTATTTAGTTACAGTCTACTACTTGCAGCCATTTTAAGATCTTCAATCAGGGTACACTTAACACTTTTTACGCAGTGGAGAATTTAACTAAATTCACAATTCAAGCAAATTAAATATACATAAATATTCAAAAAAAATTTGGAAACTTATTTGTACATGATGTTAAATCAAAGACATGTTCAATACACCAGATATGTAGTCATAGTATCCAAAATTACTCCAGAAAAAAATTGGTTCGAGACTGACTAAGATAAAAACACTAAATACAACTCCCTAAATTTCGTAAAATTTACAAATGAATATTGATTTTTTTAAGCTTCAAAACAACTCAGATATTAAAAGTTTGTTTAAAATATTTTCGATAAAAAATATAAAAAATATATGTACATTTTATTACATATTGGTATAAAATGAAAAGGCTTGACTGGCACGCAAAGAAAAAACATGATTGTGGTTAAAAAATATAATGTTCGCAAGCTATTATATTAAATTAAAGTACATATTATGCAATTATCATAATATGACTTCAAATAAAATTAACATATTTTAGTCTTTCTTATACCAAATTATTATTTTTTCTGTAATAGTTGTATAAATTGTATTACATTTTTACATTTTTTTACATTTTCCTGTGTATTTTCATTATTTCTTTAATATTTTCAAAATCTTTGCATATTTTTTCATATGTGAAACTTTTTAATTAACAGAAATTTATTCAACAAAAAAAATCATACGTTGAATGCTTTGTAACCGTACTAACATTTAATGGTTAGTTGTTATTTGAAATGCTTTTTAATAAAAAGTTATTTATGCAAAAATCTATTCTACAAAATTTAAATCCTAGGAAAAAAATAAATGGTATGGTATACCGTTAACTAATTTTGTTATTATTGTATTCAAGTGACGAAAAATATCATTCGTATTTAAAATTGGTAGTATAATTTTGGGATTTGAGAATCTCGTAAAATGCAGAGATTAACAGGAAACGGATTATGGTCTTGGCATCCCTGTAATGGTTATTTTCATAAATTATAATGATGATATGTCTGTAAACGTATGCATTTTTTATGTTTATTTTTTACCGGCTTTTTACACAACGTATTTGTGTTGCATTCAACGAATGAATGATGTACGTACAAAAACAAATTAAAAATTTAATTGAACATGACAGGTCACAGCTACATTGAAACGAATGTGTGTATGTGAATGAGTGTTGAAAAGGTCATTGTATTTATATTTAATCAACAAATTCTAATTCTATACCTCAACAGATAAACATTTTTTAAACGTTGCCAATACAATTTTGTGAAATTGAAAATATGAAACATGATTAAGTGTATATCGTCGGTCTCATGTAGAAAGGCCCTAACTCGTACTCTTTACGAAATTGAGTTTTTCAGTGATTACAATACATTTCACACAAATATACCTCGACACAAAAATTTAACGCAATAGTATAAAAAATAACAGTTTTACAAGCGATTTTAGGAAAGAAATTACATTAAGATAATACAGTTTCTGTTACCTTCTCCTGTAAAATTATAATTACTTGAGTTAGGGCTTTTCTACATGAGACCGACGATATGTATAAATTAAGTTGACTTTAAAAAATATTTCTCTACTTAGTAAAGCGAACAAAGTCAGCACTACTTAGAAAATTCAAAAAAGATTTGTAGATTAGACCGTTATAACTTAAAGGCAACTAATATTTTGCTCCAACTGTATAAAAAAAGTTAAACTGCAGTAATTTTATCTTCCTCCAACTGCATAAACAAATAGAAACCGTATAAAAACTATATAAAAAATAAAAACCGTCTTTCTTAAATATGCGTAATTAAATCTAAACTAAAAAGATATCAAGGTAGGTAGGTAGGAAAGAGGGATGCAGGAAGCAAAAGCCGCCTCCAATAGCCACACTCGGAGACCAATATGGTCCATTGTGTTACGCTTTATACAATAAAGGATTGATTAGAAAAAAAAGAGAAAGAGGGTTGCCTAAGATATAATAAATGAAAAAGAAAGAAATAGTTAGTAGGAAAGAGAATAGAGAAAAAAATACAGATTCCCTACGAGCTAAATTGCATGTTTACCAGCCACCCGACCCCCATGACGAATATCCCCAGCTTGCACTCCGAAACATCACCCAACCCATCTACTAATCCTAGCTCTCACAGGACAGTGCCCTGTTAAAACCTCAAAAATGGCCCTTTAGACATACCCCATCCAGGCCCAGAAGTAACGTAGAGTCCACCGAATTCAACTTGGGCCATAAAATGCTTGACACTCTGCAGTTTCTTCTGTCTCTTCACGCCATATTAGTCCTATCGGATACCCACACCCTAATACGCCCAAAATAGTAACCTCTCAGAGGCCTCACCATGTCCTCTTGGCCCATCGAAACCAGTCCAAACTAGCAATTTCATTGCCGACGATTCCATTGTGCCCTGGTACCCAACACAATTTGACAAAAAATATCAATAGAAAAACAGAAATCAAAAAAACTTACCTCTATACGCCGAGTCTTGATTTTTTCCTTACCATCTCTTCTTCTATACAAATTTTATTATGTATTAGGTGATATACATATGTATATAATAATCTCAGCAAAAAACAATTGAAATGTTATAAGCAGTAAATATTATTTCTGACTACGTTTGTGCTTTACAACAGGCACATATTACACACTAAATACAATAACGTGACAACTAAAAATTTTCTTAAATTGATTTTTTTCAATAAATTGATTAACAATACACATCTATTTTTTTTACTGGAAAATGCATTTAGTCTGTTTATATCTTGCATCGCTTCTCCACTATCAACAGCTTTTTCTAAAAATTTATGAATTTTGAGTTGTGACATTATTATAAAGGGTCCGCCAAATAACTTTTTTTTTTTTTTGAAAATGCTATAAAATAAAAGTGTAGTTTCGGCTGTGAGGCAAGTAGCGCCGTCCTGTTGAAACCAAATGTTGCCAATATCCTCCTCTTCAATTTTTGTGAACAAAAACTCGTTCAACATGTCCCGATAACAATCGCCATTGACTACGGCCACTCCTTGCTCATTTTCGAAAAAAATTGCCAAATTATGCCTCTGGACCAAAATCCGCACCAAACAGTGACTAGTTTTGGGTGTATCGGCTTTTCAATGCGACAATTTTTCTTGTTTACATACCCGCCAAAATCAAAATGAGCTTCATCTGAAAAGATAATTTTTTTTGGCAAAATCGACCAAAGTAATGTCGCAATATTTCCCAGCGTTGTTCAAGCGTATACACAACCATATTCCTTCAGCGGAAGGATAAAACTAATTATCTGTCAAATCAGACATGAGCTAAGTGTTACCATTTACGAAATAAGCACTAGTTGAAAAAAAACGTTAGATGGCAGACCCTTTATTTAGTTTGTAATGTACATGTATATAATAAATATATATTGATATAATAAATTTCCAAATTTAAAGCATCAATGGTCAATGGAAATCTCTACAGAAAGAAGATTCGAAGCTTTTTGTCGTAGAGAATATCGTCATTGCTCTTAAAAAAATACAGTTATGTGTTTTTTACTAAGTTTCAGGAGAGCAAAAGAAGCATTAATTTTTAAACTTTAAAATATTACACTAACACATACCTATTATTGTTGATTTTTGAACCAATCGAGATATTCTGACTTTAAAATTTGTGAGACATATGTAAATCTACATGTCTGTCAAAATTGTTCTTTTACGCTGACTGTTTTGCAGCAGTAGAGATTGCTGCCAACGGCTGATGTCACATGTTTTGACAGAAGAAAATAGAGCGCACTCTAATAAAAATTTTTTCAGATGTCTCAACACATGTTCTTTTACAGAAGTAATGTTTTAAAGGTAACACACGACATGTTTTGTATTAGCAGTGGAGAATTTGACAAGTCAGATGTAAAAAACATGTCGTGTATTAGCTCCTTAAGTAAGACTTTGTAAACAAATATCATGCCATACGTAAGCAAGTTTCTAAGCCACAACACCTTGATTTTCACTTGTAAAACTTCTTTAGGCGGAGCATTAATTTTTCTATGTATTTATTTGTGCTGCGATAAACAACAAGAGTAAAATGTCAATTATTTATAAAAATTAAAAAACATAACAAAATTAAAAATTATCTGGAAACAAATCAGCGAGAACATTGTTTTTATAATTTTTCTATATTGAAAAAAACAGAGATAATACCCAATAGTTAGGTAAGAACTAACTATTAGAGTGACACATCCATTTCAAGTTAATTAATGCATTTAAAAAATAACATTAATAACAATCCCTACTTTCTCATGCGTTATTCACAAAGAATTTACAATCATTGGCGTAGCTACAAGCTATTGCTGGGGGTGCTAAAAACTTAAACATTTTTTTCTTGACAAAATCATAAACTGAGTTAATTTGATGGTAAACAGTTAATTTTTTCAAATTCTAGGAGGGGCAAGAACAATTATGTGTGGGGACATTGTTCCAACCCCCCAGAATAATCTAGTAACGTCAATGTTTACAAGACATAAATAAATAAAAATCTCACACACTTACGTAAGACTACTAAGAATAACTAAATAATTGCTAAAATCAGTTCTGGCCGTGTTTGGAATTCTAATTAAATAAAATGAAAAACCCACAAAATCGTTAAAAACCACAACATAAGAAATTATTACATCTCGTTAAAAAAACAACAACCAATTTACTTACAAAAATAGCATAAAGATGATAAAAAAAAAGAAATGAATACAATATGTACAGTGATGGTATATGAGAATTTCAGTCTTGTGCCAAAACTTTAGCTAGAAAGTGCCAAAATATATTAAAAAGTGCCATAACAAATATATACACATGTCTATTTAAAAAAAAATTAAATCCATTTATTCAGTTTTTTTTAGATTAATACAATTTATAAAGATGAATTGATTATATACAAAAAAAAATCAGACTTTAATATTTAAAATAAATTAATACAGAAATTATATATATAGATATTATTTATTAAATACATACATGTGTATTTAATATCTAAATTCTTGTAAATAAGAAGCAAACGGACAGACGGACGGATATAGCTAGATCTTCATAAAATGAAACCCCGATTCAGAATATATGTACTTTATGGGGTCTAAAATGGATATTTCGATGTGGTTAAAACGGAATGATAAAATTAATATACCCCCACCATTTTTTTGGTGATTAAATCAACCATGAACATGTAGGATGTCATTCATTTTGAACTAATACTTTCAGAAAGTCATTGTTGCAGTGTTTAGTAGTATTTATAACAAGGAAAAAAGCATTTAGTTATTTTTAATTAAAAATATATTTCTTCAAAAGTAAATAAAATTATATTTTTATAATTTTTTGAAAAAGTGCCAAAATTTTATTGAGAGTGCCATGGTGCTATTAAACAACTAATAGTGCCAAATATGGCACGATTGTGCAACTTTTACCAACAGTGATACAATATACTGCGCTCTAAACGAAACATAAATAAAGATGAAATGTATAACACAATAATGAAGACGTTGATGATAATAGAATAAATAAATGTTGAACAGAATTTATAAACATAAAATCACAATAATTGAATTTTAACAGCCACAAAACTGACATACATACATATGTATATACATACAGATGAAAAAAACACAAGGCAACCATTTAAACCGACAGCCAGCCAAATTTTCATCCATCTAAAAATTCATCCAAACGTCTATTTACTCTTCCAACGGACAATGGCCATTAAAAACACGAGACTTATGGTTGCCAGAAAAAATATGTACATACTTACTTATCAAGCCCCTACAATACGCGGACTATACCGAACTGGAGTGGGACTAAATGCTTTATGCTTTTATAACATACATGCACATAAACACATTTGTTAACTGAATTGTACATTTTTGTATCACATCAAAATACATATTTATTCATAATCTTATAAGGTATAAATTTTCTTAATTCTTAAAAGGAGTATTTTATAGAGGTATAGAAGTTTGAAATTAAATAAAACAAAGATGATTTTTTTAAGCTGACATGAAATGTACTATGTCTAAAAGATAATCTTCTGGCATTATCATTTAAATGTGACTTCTGGTAAATGACCGCCACGGCTGGTTCAGACGTGGTCTAATCTGGAGGTCCAAATTTCCAAAATGCTGCAAATATTGTCCTCCAAGTGGTCAATTGTTTCGGACTTATCCGCTTAGTCGGCGTGTAACATTTATTTTCCGTTAGTACAAAGCCTTCGACAAAAAAGCAATGATATCAAAATTTCAGAGTCATATATCTAATTTTGCCAGCTTTATAACGTTTTTAATTTAGAATATACCGAAAATACACTACATGGTATAAATTTTCGTACGTTTTGATCTGCAACTCCTTTCCTGATTAATAGATTTTGATAATTTTTGAGGAAAAATACTTTTTTTACTCAGGAAATATACATTCGAATTTTTATGGCTCTACGTCAATGCATTTTGGCACAATTTCATTTTTTTGGATGTTTGAAGGACACGGTTTTTTGGCCTACTCTTGCATTACGAGCTATAACTTTCTTCCTTATATTTCGATTTAGCCAATTTTCAATACATAACAAACCTTATGTATAAGAAATATTCCGGCAAAATTTTAGACACCTAGCTTTTTCGGTCCGACTTCTACCTATATCATCATAAAATAAAACCCCTATTCAGAGTTTATATACTTTATGGGGTCTAAAATTGATATTTCGATGTGTTACAAACGGAATGACAAAATTAATATACCCTCACCATTTTTTTGTTGGCGGGTATAATAAAATATTTGTTTGGAATATACAAGATGGTTTAATTTTAAGGGCCGATGTTGAATGTTAACTACACCTAGGATTCAAATTTTTTCTCTGCATTTCATTTGACATTTCTCAATTTCAATCTAACTCAATTTGAAGCATGGAAAGATACACAATCGAGCAACGCGTTAAAGCTATTCACGCTTATTTTAAAAATGAGCGTTCAAATCAAAATGCATTTCGTGCACTTCGTGATTCTTTTTGTCAACATAATCGTTCAAATTCGTCCACAATCGGGAGAATTATAAAAAATATTTAAATTTTAGCAAAACAGGTCTGTATGAAATGTGAAAACATCTGTGAATGCCTTCTTAGTTCGTTGAATGGGAAACATTGCTGTTTATCGCGATATGTGGCAAAAGAGCAGTCAAACTCGACTCATCATCGTACCCAGCAATTGAAGATCAACATCGTCATTGGCCCATAGGATGAAGGTGTGCCGACGAGGTCGCGGCGGCCATTTGTCCGATATTTTATTCCATACATAATTGAACCATACCAATAGTATCGTTATAAAATAGAATGACAATAATTTCCTAAGTAATTTGTGTTTTGTTCAAAATCAACATCGGCCCTTAAAATTTAACCACCCTTTACAATAGAATATATAAGGGTAATCAAAATGTAATTTGGTTAAAAATATATTTTAAATATTCAAATACATATTTGAAATCTACTGATGCACATTTTTTTATACCCGCCACCAAAAAAATGGTGGGGGTATATTCATTTTGTCATTCCGATTGTAACACATCGGATTATCCATTTTAGACCCCATAAAGTATATATATTCTGAATCGGGGTTTGATTTTATGACGATCTAGCTATGTTCGTCAGTCTGTTGAAAGCACGATAGAGGTCGCACCGAAAAAGCTAGGGGGCTCAAATTTTGCCAGAATATTTCTTATAGACAAGGTTTGTAGTATTGAAAATGGGCTAAATCGGAATCTTAGGAAGGGAGTTAAAGCTGTAAAGCAAGAGTGGGTCGAAAAAACCATGTCCTTCTAACATCGAATAAAATGGAATTGTGTCCAAACGCAATAACGCAGAGTACCTCTAATTTTGCCGGTTTTATGAGCTTTTAAATTTCATTAACGGTAGATAACGTAAAAAGTGGGCGTTATAGTAGGGGTGTCAAGGTTATTTCTGCTAATGAATACAACTTAGATATTTCAATATAGTCCTTTATTATTCCAAAATCTTTATTTATAGAGAAATTATGTGAATTTTGGGTAAAACGTTATATGGGAGTTGGGCGTGTCAAATTGATTTTCCGTTACAACAAAGCCTCTCAACAAAAAGCAAAGTGTGCAAAATTTCAGAATCATACATTTAATTTGGTCCGTTTTATTAGGTTTTAAATTTTAAATATACTGAAAAATACACTGCGCGGTATAAATTTTCGTACATTTTCATCTATAACTCCTTTTTTAATGCATAGACTTAAGCAATTTTTGGGAAGAAATATTGTTGACTCGAGAAATATATATTCGAAGTTTCATGACTATACTTTAGTGCGTTTGGCCAAAATTGCATTTTATTCGATGTACGAAGAACACGGTTTTTTCGACCTACTTTTGCATTACGCGCTATAACTGTCTTCCCAATATTCTGATTTAGCCCATTTACAACACCAAACAAACCTTGTCTATAAGAAAGATTCTGGCGACCTCTATCGTGCTTTCAACGGACGGACACAGCTAGATGATCGTTATCAAATCAAACCCCGATTCAGAGTATATATACTTTATGAGGTCTAAAATGGATATTTCGATGTGTTACAAACGGAATGACAAAATGAATATACCCCCACCATTTTTATGGTGGCGGGTATAAAAAATTTTTTTTGCTTAGCTGGGATTCGATGCCACGTTAACTCTAACCAGTATACCACGTTTGTATGTATGTATGTATTTATGTATGTATGTATGTATGTATGTTTGTGTTGTATGTTGTTGTGAAAAAAACGAGGTAGTCGTGGTTTTTTGCTCATATCTCATTTGTTTTCAATACCGATCTTCTCCCGAATATTTCTGATATTTTAATACCTCACCTGAGTCCAAGCGATGTCGGAGGGATTCAAAAAGTTGATGTCAACATACACACGGACAGACTGGCAGAGCTTAATCGACTCCCCTATTCATAAGCTTTCAGAAAATATATACTTTATGGGGTCGGAAATGAAAATTGTAGAAATTTCACACGGAAAGACAAACCTACATATACACTATGTGAAGGGTATAAATATGTGGTAGTTTATAGAAGAAGGTATAAAGTATAATAAGATTTTCAAGTAAATCTGTTTAATTTGTTGCATTTGTTCAATTTTTAGTAATATATTGTCCAAAAAGAGGATCAATAACGGATCTAAAATAACCTTCACTAATGTGTAACAAGGTGAAAAATAATTTATAATAATAAAATACCAACCATATAAAAGAAACCGCTTATAATTTGTTTATCGCTTCTGATTAAACGCATGATGTTCAACCTTTAACTTCTAAAGAAGCAGATGCCATAGCAAAATTTTTCCTAACCGGATGGTCCTATGCTAGTTCATTTTTTTCCAAATTTTTTTCAAATTGTGGGCTTCCAGGTCCAGTTGGCGATGCAAAGTGTTATATGGTCTGCCTTTTCTGTGAGATCTTTGGGCAGGTTTACTTTGTGTATGGCCGAGCCATCGTTATTTTCTTTTATGGATCTGGTGTATGGGGTCTTGGTTTGTGACAGCCAGTAATCTTTTATTCGACATAGTGACTTGGCAAAATATTTTCACATTCCGACGGTGAGAGCGATTTACAAAAACTTGGTTTCTGATTAACAACCAGTTATTTAGTTGTTTTTAGTTAGTACTGGTACTGGTAAGACTTAAAAAAATAAAAGTAGTTATTTAGTCAGCAAATAACTAGTTTCTTTTTGTGTTCAATTTTGATTGCAAACTTACTAGGAAGCAAAGGTTTTTTATTTAAACATACATATAAATAGTTGTTTATACAGATATGTATTTATTTAGCTTATTGTTTGAAATTTTGTCCCACTATAATGGCCAAATGTGGCACTGTGCGTGAAATGAATGTACAACTTAAAAAAATATAATATCACTACAATAACGATGAGGCAGGCAACTGCTACAACTAACAAGAATTCCGACCACAGACTACCCATATTGTTTTCAAATCGCATACCCAGATAAAACTTTTTTAATTTCCAAAAGCCCCTAAATAAACATATACATATATGTATATAAAACAAGTTTTATTTGCATAGCTTTAGACAAAATGTAAAAATTCTATAGACACGTTGGCAAATTTGGAATTAGTAAAATTTTTTAATACGTACACGACAGCAAACGAAGGGTAGTCATTTGACCCTGTTCGTTGATACATTACTGCAGTGCATCAACATTTAAAATTTAAAAAAAATTAAACTTCATGTTTTATATTTATAACAGTTTTCTGTGATCTGTGGCAAATTTGTATAACTTTTTTATTATTATATTTTCTGTTATAAAGTTTTACCATCGTGATGCAGAGATAAACTTACAAAAAAAAAAATCATTTTTATTGCTGTGAATATAATTGGGGGATTCACAGTAGTGTCATAAAGTCATATGTCCTATTATAATAGCATGAAAAATTAAGACTATTGTGAACAACCCCTCATAATTAAGTGTGCTATTATGAATTTAAATCAGCTGATGTAAAACAATTATAAAAATAAATATTTTCTTTAATAATGCCAAAAACAAGTAAAAATAATAGCCAGTTTGTGCGAAAAGTACATTTTAGATGTTCTAATGGCAAACTCAAGTAAATAAATTACAAATAAATTAAATTTTGTTTGATAAACAAAAACAGCAGAGTCCTTAGCCGATCTTATTTGACGCCACCAGTGATTTGTTATCAAAAATTAGCAACTGCGCTCAAATTTGGATGTCGGCCCGATAAAATTATACAATGAACGGCGAGAGCTTACAAAAACTGTTGCGGCTTGGCTTAGGCGGCTTAGCCGTTTAGCACAGGTCTCTGCTTATTAAATACGACAACACAATAAACATAGCGTACAAAGTTCTATTATTATAAGGCACTTTTTGTTTTAAAAGCAACAACAACATTTTTAAACCATTGTAAAATTTTAGGACAATAGTACAATATGACATTATAAGACACCTTGTGAATCACCCAAATATAAAAAAACTTTTTCCTACAATTGTTGTAAAAGTTATAATTGATTTGCAATTATCTAACAGATAAATAAAAGAGAAACCTAGTATTTTTACATCTACAGAAACAAAGCATTATGAGCAGCATTGCCAGAATAAAAATTTTAGATTTTTTATGTCATACTTCTATGCATACGTATTTAATATATTATCCACCCCAGACTTTGTCATTGCGGATTAAAAATTGGGTCCATAGATGAAGTTTTTTAAACAACATTTAAAAAAAAAACTAAGCTAATTATTGCATCAGGTTGTTATCTATATGTGTAGAAAATTCCATATAATTTCCTTCTTAGTTTTGGGCGTTAATTATTTAAAAATAATATGGTCAAATATTAAAATTTTCAGCTAATTTAAGAGATAACAACGATCCGCATTTGATGTAAATAATTTATGTCGTGTATTCTAAAAAAAATATTTAATTTTACGAAAATGCTGTTTATATGCCGTTTCAAATGCAATCGAACCTAAGTGATTGACTACTGCAATTTTGCTGTTTATGCCGCGCATTCTCCACAACTGTTTGCAATAAATACATTTAAAATAATTTGTATCAAATACTTTTTATTTGCGACAAATAAAGATTCTTCAAAAGTATTTGTCAATACTACAGTTTATTTTTTTTTTTTATAAGAAAAAATTTTTAATTCAAAAATTTTTTTCTGTTTAATTAACATTTTTTCAAAAAGCCATAATAATGCTGCAAGGCGCACAACTAAGACGAACAATGAAATTGCCGTAAATTTTCGTTATCAAAAATAAAACATATTTGTGAATGTAAGAATGCATACAATTATAGTGTGGTTCGATATTCGCTATACGCGTGGTTTTTGAAATAGATTTATTTGTGTATATTTCTTACGCCAGGAATGTCGAACAAATTGATATAAGGTGACCATATCCATTATATTTGGTTTTACTTTTCAACTTTTTTTGAAAAAAAATTTTTTTAACTTTAATAATTAATTTAATATTTTAAAGCATTTAAAATAAATATTAAAAAGTTAACCACAAAACTTGTTTTTATTTATGTTTTTGTTAATGTCTGCGTTTTTTAAGTGAATTTTTTTAATATGATCACACATAAGCTGTTGTGCAAAAACAAAATTTTATTGCATTTAGTTTAGTGGACGTACCCACCACATTCTTTGTAAACTTTTACGTATTGCTTATACGTAAAAGTTTTTACTATAAAAGAAATAAAAATTTTTTTGTGTTGAGTTTTATAAAAATTTAAATTCATTGATTATTTTGGTTCTTTCTTTTCACAAACAGTAAACATTTTATCAACTTTAATTTACAAAGCAAATGTTTACTAACGAATTTGTGGCGTTGGTAGAAATTTGTCGTTTATGCGCCTAGCATTAGCCGTGGATTCAAAAAAAAAAAAAAAAAAACAAGTAGGCACAGTCGAATGTTATTAGTATTAGTGGCAATGTCCATTTATAGTAATATTTATAATTAAATGTAAACTTAATAATTGTACAGTCTCATAATAATGGATCAAATAGATGTAGTAAAAAATTGCAATTACTTTAGGAGGGCGTGGCTGCTCACTTTTCAAACTATGTATAAAATTTTGTTTTCAAAAAAGTAAAAGGTAGCGATTCAAATTCATCGAGTGTCTTAAAATGTTAAAAATTCCGTTATATTGATTGATTTATTTTTAGTCAAGCTAAAACAAAATTGTTAAGGCTACAAGGAAATAAAAAAGCAAATATGGCTTTAAAAAAACCAGGCAACATTGTTTATAAAGTACACTCAGACAACACGTTTAAGAAATTTAAATGTATTTCTTCAGTGGTTATTTAAAAGTTAAAAAAAAAACCAAAAAAATTAAATTTTTGTCTTTTTTTATTTTTTAATCTTTAAAATATACCGCTAGTAGATTCACGAATACAAGTTTTCATTCCCAATTTTAAAATAAAAAATTCTTCAATTTGGAAATAAATCTCCTAATATGACAACATTATCATCACTATTATTCACCGACGTACATACAACAATTACTGGACAGGAGTTTGTAACAATCCCTCAGTACGAAACGGTTATTCAAAGAGAACGGTTGTGACAAACGGCGAAACTTAACTCTGTAAAGATAGAAAATAAGAAATACTAAATGTACTACACAATAAAAAAAGTCAGTTTTATTAAAAGCGGTAACTAAATTAAATTGAAAAGATTCAAGTGTATTGAAGAGTGTACAAATACAAATGAACAAATTTAAAACGTTTGGAAAAAATACATAATAAAATTAAAAAAGAGGAATGGAAATAATAATTTTAATCAGATGCAATTTAAAATCATGATAAATTAAAGAAAGCCCAATATAAATTGCTTGTAATTGGTGATTGTACAAAACTCAATTTAACTCAGAATAAATCACAACTGAACCTAACAGATCATCTGTTCAGCTTAGTCCAACTGAACTTGCAAGTGAATGGATTTAGAAAAGAAAGAAAACTTAAAAGAAGGAAAATTATGGGATTTATTTAACAAAAAAAAATCTTTACTTAGATTTTTAATGGTTCTCTCTTGGTTGTTTTTTTTTCGTGCTGGAATATTCTATTTTAAGTATTTTCAATTCAGTTCGCAAAAACTAATCCAGTTTTTTTTATTATTATTTACGTGGTTTCTTTTTTTGTTTTTTTTTTTTTTGTCTACATCTTCTTGGTGGATTTTAATTGAAATTAATTTGTCCGAACTTTTAATGATGTTCATGATGATGATGAGTGTTTATTTATGCCTCGGGATATGTGTTCTAAAGAATATGGACTACAAATATTATATGCTGGCGGTTCGTCAATTGTATATTTTATTCGCAAAATAAAGGCCCCAAAACAGCCTTGTATGCGATCAGATTTAAGTGCAGGGGTCAATACAATTGAAACACATATGTATGTATTTTACATATGTTGTTTGTATGCGTACAAACAAGCAACTATCAAACAAACACAAATTTGTGACAATCAACTTTGTCAATTAATCTGTTGTTTATACAACAATGTTTTATAAAGATGGTTGGTTACGCTAATGTTATCTGATTGCGTAGTTTTTATTTTTATTTTTTTATAGCAAGCAATGGGAATGTGATTTGGCGAAAGTAATAAAAGTACTACCCAGGGCTTTTCATTTCAGACCTTCCGGCCTATACCTTTTAAATTCGGAATCTTAATCTATTTTGCCTGTCCTTAAAACCGTTCTACACTGAACCTACTCCTAAAGATCCGATAGTCGTTTTAACTCTCCTTCCTTAAGACGGTAATCAAGATGTACATTATCGTATATATATTTTTTTTAATTTTTGTGTTGTAAACATCAACAAAAAAATTTGATATCGTTACTTAAATCAAAAAAAAAAAAAAAAAAAAAAAATAAAGCAATCAAAAATTGCTATATATAAAACATTAAATATATTTCTAAAAAATCTAGTGTAGACGCTCTAGCTCTATGTGCGTATAAAAATAAATAAGTATTGTATCTGATTTATTAGGCCCGCTTACCCCTTTTCTTTTACCGCTGGGTACATATAAAACATAAATGTATGTGTTTAATGACTAAATATTGATTTGAAAAGCTATAAAATAATTCTGATTATAAAGGGTGTCCCAAAATTAACGCAAGATTTCAAAAATAACAATTCGACAGCTAAAAGTTTTGAGTTAGTAAAAATATAGCGTTACACGATAGAACAACGTATCTTCATTATTTAACAATATTTCAAAAATAATTCCATATGACATACAGCCCCTGAAGCAATTTAATTACTGCATGTGATATTTCCAGTTCGTGTACTCTCTCGTTTCTGTGATCAAAATTGGCCCCCTATATCGTGTGATTTAACACCATTAGATTTCTTTTTATGCGGTTATAAAAAATCACAGGTCTATGTCAACAAGCCCAACACTTATGCATTCAACGCTGCAACAAAGTATTTCAGCCGCATGTAAATGTTCATGAAAAATTTCGACACCCGAGTTTGTATGTATATGCAAATCCGTGGAGGTCATTTGCCCGATATCTTAGTCATAAAATTACCCTATCCTATAATTCAATAAAAAATATCAATCAAGAGACTAAAAACTGCATTCCTATCATGTAAGTGCTGCGCAGTAAGCATATATTCATATATGAAAATAAGTACATATTTTTTTACTGTGGTACATTTTGAAAGGCAGTAAGTAAAAAATTATAAATTTTCCGACGAGTTCCGAACATAAACGATGCAAGTTTTACTATATTTTACTACATATTTATTACAACCCTAAAACAATAGCTTTAAAGATAATGTTACCAAGTGTGACATTGCAAACAAAAGTTGTGCCATACGTAAAATAAGTTTGAAGCTAAAGCACTTCGACATTCCCGTAAAAGCCTGATTACGGCTAAGCAGCAATTTTTCCTGGGCTGTGAATAATAGGGAGTAGAAAAGAAAAAACTGATTCTTGGCATAGATTTTTTCCATTTGACAACGAATAATTAAAAAAAAAACTATGGTTTTTCTTCACAGCAGTCTTCACATCTCTCTGAAATAGTAAAATTTGGTATGCTTTTTCAAGCGCTAAATATTATGGTGCATTACAGTGATACATTAATCAGGACTTAAACCTTGCGGTGCTGTAAATTCATATCATTAACACCTTCACAATTATCTGCACCCAGGTAGTGGAGTATAAGCAATAAAGGATTTTAGGCCATAGGTAGCCAATTCATAGCACAATTGTGCCAAGTGAACTTTACACATATTATTATGCTAATGAGTGCACTTGTAGCGGATAAATAGAATAAAATAAAATGCAAAGTTAATATACATTTTATTTTTAATATACAATTGTATTTTTTAATTTAATTTAATTTAATTTTGTTTTTGTATAAATATATATTTGAATTGACCAGTGTTCTTATTTTTTCGGTAAAAGTTAATTAAAATATTTTAGATTAAAGAAGAAGTAAAATGATTTTTGTTGCTTATTTATTAACTAATCTTGCATAAAAACAAGTAAGAGTGCTATATTCGACAGTGCCGAATCTGATAATACCCTTCTATCTCTAGAGGCGTATTATATCTACAAATAGTATCAAAAGTACCTATAAATTATTCTATGGCTGAAAATTTGTAATTTTGGTGGTAAAAATATGGGAAAAAACAGAGGCAGTCCTGTTTATTTGCCCATATCTCGGAAAGTTATAGGGAGATTGTCCTGAGTTTCAATAGAAAGAAAATATATACTTTATGGGGTCGGAAATTGTAGAAATTACAAACGGAATGACAAAGCTATATATACCCTTGTGCACCTTTGAAGGGTACAATAAATTAATAAATATTTAAACAAACATAAACATTTTAACCGTTTAAAAAATATTTCTGTTGATTGAAAGCATAAAATATTACGAAGGAATATATTACGCTGCATCATATTTTATTGCCTGGCTATGTTTTTTTTTAGGCTTAGACTTACTCCAATGGAGGTTCTAGTGTACTAGCACTAGACAATAATTTGGCTGTCAAAAGACAAAACTGCCATCACCAATTATTTTTAATTAAATTTTTAAATGTCTTCCAGAGCCTCCTCCAGTAACTGCCAATCGACCTATACCTTCGTATAGGAAGCCGGAGTTTCCGAATTCGACTTCTTATATAAAAATCTGCTTGTGGTCAATTGATTGTCCGCGTAACTGTATCTTCATACAGTTAATTGACGCCACGCAATTAACTAGATAAAAAGGACGACCGGATTGTCTTTATTCGACAACGATAGTGACAATGACGCTCGAGCTCTTGACCCGACCAGAGCTGAATTACGGCTGGCTGACCAAGGCGAATTCATTATCAGGTGGTGTTGACAACGCAGCTGATCTACTTTTTTATTTGCATAAATGATGATTGAGTTGTCAAATATTATTTATGTTTACATAGATTACTCTTTCCCGCGCAAAAAAAACACAAACAAAAACCATGTAGTTTTTGACACATCGACAGTCGAAAGCAACAATAAAAAACCATGTTGTTTTTTTAATGTTGTATTTGTTGTAGAATTACCACCACCTGATAATTAAATTCGTCTTGTGGCTGACTATGTTTTAGACATTCTCAGTGTTGGGAATTTAGCTTTTTTCCGTCAAATCTAGCGATTTCAATTGCAGTTTAGGGGGAAAAAATACATTTTAGCTATTAACGGGATATCTAACGATTTTTGCTGACCCACCCTTTGTACCACTAAAGCTCTACTTTTTGTTAGTGCAACTAAAACTACATACATTAGAAAAAACAGAATAAAAACTGCGACGTATTCTATGAAATTTTAAGTTTTTCATGTCATTTATTTCGCAATTGAAACTCCAATGTAGCGGTATTTTCTCGAATAGAAAAGACATTGCAAGGCTATGGTAAACTGAAAAAATTATAAAACTTTTCAACTCTCAATCTCTCTGTACCATTCCATGTCAAAATAATATTGTTACGTTTATACCTTTTATAAACGTTGGAATATTTCCTTTAAATAAACCTTTTGAGTTCTTTTATTGCAATTAAAAAAAAAACACTTTAAATTCGTTATAAAATTAAGAGCACTTTATTTATTTAAATACACTCAAATATTGTTCTTATATCACTTTACTTATTACACTTATAGTTATACACTTTTATTATCAAACTCACTTTGACACGCACTTTACAAGCTCTATTGTAATACTGATTACGTTAGCTGTGTTGTTCGGCTATTTATAGTAACATAGTGGTGTTCGGTAACATTCGACAAAGTTCTCTTATGTACATTCTAGTACATTCGAAAACCGTTAAATTTAAATTAAGACGTTAAGTAATAGGCACGAATAATAGAAGTGCCTAAAAGTATGCTACACAAAATAACAAACAAAATTTTCGAACAACCAGCAAAATAAACTAATACAAATAAAACTACAGTAACTTAAACTACTACAACTAAAATAAATTATAATGTAAATTAAGCTACTTAAAAATAAATCTGTAACACTACCGCCCGCTTAAGCCTGTTCGTCCCGAATAGGCATAAATTCACTTTTTCCGTACTTAGCGAGGCGCTCGAGATGAACCACTTTCATCTTTGATCTTGGGCTCTTGTATTTCTGGATTCTATACACCACATCATTTATTATCTTTATCACCTTATACGGTCCATCCCAATGATTTTGCAATCCTTTATTGCGTTGTGGGTTATATAATAGAACTCGCTGACCCTCATTAAAGCCTTCAGATTCTGCTGCACGGTCGTCTGGCTTTCATCTTGTTGCTGGACATGTTTGTTTGCTCAAAGGAGCCGCCCAAGTTATACTTCTGCAATGGCTTACAACTTTTTCTTGCTTGGCTTTTCGCTGCGATGCATTGGGCGCAATTTTTTATCCATCCAGCTACCGATTGTTGACAGCCAACCCAATAGAACCGTTGCTTTAACTTTTCTATGGTCTTTGTCACACTAAGATGACCACCGCTTGAACCATTATGAAACTCCTTCAATACCTCTTTGACTTTAGAGGATGGCACCACAATCAGATTTGTTACCGATTTTCCATTAGCACTTTCCCATATTCGGTATAGACATCCATTAACCACCTTCAGGCTATTCCACAGCGCCCAATAGGACTTCATCAGTGGACTTCCCGCTGATATTTGGTTTCGAGTGGGCCTTTTGTCTTTTTCCTTTGCTGATATAATCTTTGCCAATATAGGATCTTTTCTTTGCGCCACTGACCACTCACCGCTTGTGTCTATATGCGTTAGTCGAACATCTATTACGCACTCTTTTTCCTCAGGTTTTGCACAATATTTGCTCTTTAAGCTGCAGAATTTTCGGGAACGTGCATCCGCATTGCCATGTTTGACCCCTTTTCTGTGCTCAATACTGGAGTTATTTTCCTGAAGTCGTTTAGTCCAGTAATCCAACGGAATCTCAATGTTGCGCCAAATCATAACTTTTCGTCCCATGTGCAGATTAATGTTATGACTTATCATAAAATCAGCGCCGATGATTACTTCATCCACAATGTCAGCAACAATAAATACATGTTTAACACTTATATTTGCAATAGTTAATTTCACCTTTATTTTTCCATAAACATTAGCAAACTCTCCAGTAGCTGTTCGTAGACTTACACCACATAGTGGTTCGATTTCCTCCATGACTATATCAGGTCTGATAATTGATTGTGATGCTCCTGTATCTATTGTAAGAACATGCCTCCGACCATTGATATACCCACAAGAAGTAAGGTTGCTATTTTCCTGCTGCATAACTGATATGGAGATTGTGGGGCCCTCTGTAATGGGATCATGCTCATGCCTATAAGTGTTAACTTGTTTTAACGGTAACTGCGTGTTTTCCAGCTTGCTGTACTCAGGTGGCGATACAAATCTAGCCCGCTTTCTTGGTGCTCTACAATTTCGCTGATAATGTCCATCCTTACCGCAGTTATAGCATTTGACTTTTACTTTGCCTAACTTCTCCTCTAACGCCTGTATACGTGCCTTTAAATCACTTATTTCGTCTCTTTCCATTTCTTCAGAAATTTCGAGATTTCGCACCTTATATATCTGAGGCTTAGAAAGCAATTTGGCAGTTTCCTGTGTTAGTGCATACGAAACTGTTTCTGCAAACGTTGATTTATGCGTGCCAAACACCGCGTGCTTTATTTCTGGATCACGTATTCCATTTACAAACGTTTCAATTTTAAACTGATCCAAAAATGGGTGATTTTCACCTGGATATGTCAGCTGCACCAGACGCTCGATCTCCGTTGCGAAATCTTGTAATGACTCGTTAGCTTTCTGTGTTCTGCCTCGTAGTTCCATTCGGTATATATCTCGTTTGTGCTCGCCGCCATACTTACGTTGTAGTGCAATCATTATGTCATCATAGTTTTCTCTGCAGCCAATAGGTATGCTTTCCAAGACTTGCGCTGCGTTGCCTTTTAACGACAAAATCAACTCTATAGCCTTTTCTTCATCGCTCCACATATTTCTATTGGCAACTGTCTCAAATTGAAATTTATAAACATTAAATGGTGCACTACCGTCAAAAGTTGGGGCCTTTATTCTACTCGATGTTTCTGGAATTATCCGCACTGGTCCCTCATGACATTGAAGATCAATAATTTTTGTTTCTAGATTTTTAAATTTTTTGTCAACATTTTTAACTGTCATCTGCAATTTTTCGTCAACATCTCTAGCCTGTGCTCCGATGTCATTTTCGAGATCAGACAGTTTTTTATCAATTTTATTAACTTGTTTTTCAATGCCATCTACTCTGCTGTTCACAGCTTCAGAAATTTCCTGAAGTTTCTCGTTCGTAACTCTAGAACATTCTTGAAATCTCAACTCCATTATTTTACTTTCTTCTTTTACTTCAGCTAATAATTTTTCATTATTAGCTCTAGAAGTTTCTTGAACTTCTACTTTAACTTCGGCTAATAACTTTTCATTATTAGCTCTAGAAGTTTCTTGAACTTCTTCTTTAACTTCAGCTAATAATTTTTCATTATTAGCTCTAGAAGTTTCTTGAGCTTCCTGGAATTTAATTTCCATTTTTTCCATCATAGCAGCAAGCATTGTACTTAAATCTATGTTGTTTGTAGTTGCACGAGTAGAAACTTCCATTTCTTCTTTTTCGTCAAACTCGTAACCATCAATGTCCATATTACGCCGCTTAAGTTCATCTAGAAGCCTCTTCTGCAATTCTACTTTATTACCTGTTGTCGGCAATGCCAGCTTACTCAATTCTTTCTTGAGTTGTTCAACTTTAAGTTCCTCAAATTTCATGTCTGATTTTTATTTTTAAATGCAATTTCACTACTGACACCAGTTGTTACGTTTATACCTTTTATAAACGTTGGAATATTTCCTTTAAATAAACCTTTTGAGTTCTTTTATTGCAATTAAAAAAAAAACACTTTAAATTCGTTATAAAATTAAGAGCACTTTATTTATTTAAATACACTCAAATATTGTTCTTATATCACTTTACTTATTACACTTATAGTTATACACTTTTATTATCAAACTCACTTTGACACGCACTTTACAAGCTCTATTGTAATACTGATTACGTTAGCTGTGTTGTTCGGCTATTTATAGTAACATAGTGGTGTTCGGTAACATTCGACAAAGTTCTCGTATGTACATTCTAGTACATTCGAAAACCGTTAAATTTAAATTAAGACGTTAAGTAATAGGCACGAATAATAGAAGTGCCTAAAAGTATGCTACACAAAATAACAAACAAAATTTTCGAACAACCAGCAAAATAAACTAATACAAATAAAACTACAGTAACTTAAACTACTACAACTAAAATAAATTATAATGTAAATTAAGCTACTTAAAAATAAATCTGTAACAATATTATTTAAATTTGTTGTTCGATCTCCACTACTCTCTGCATGGATTGCTACTCATCGTGATATAAATGGACAAACAAGTTTTTACAAACAAATGTGTTTAATATAAAAATCCTTTGAATTTTTTTGCCACAGTCTATATAAAACAGTAGATCATAAATAAATTTTGAAGTACAAAGGTAGGAATTGAACTGAATAGGTCACTTTCAATTTGTCAAGTGTAACAGGAAACTATATAATTTTTCATCAATTTAACTTGTTTTAAACAAATTTTAATAATTTTATTAAAAATTAACGATTTATCGCTTAAATTTAAGCTAGCTTTTTTTAGCGACTTTGAAGCTGCATTTAGCGGGATTTGTTGAAAAAATTCCCATCACTGGACATACTAATCATTATATAAATCTGGACGGCATGTAAAGGTATGCAACTCTTAAGCCACGCAAGTATTAAGCTTTTTTTCGCGCATAAATAAAAGAATAAAATTAACTGGTGACACATTCCTTTCCACTAGTTGAACATAATTAATAAATAAAAATAATTAAAATGTAAAATGTGAAGAGAAAAATGCGTGTCTAAATAACACGTTGAAAATCCCTAATGCGTCTGTCTAAAAACGTGAAAGGCGGGCTATAGGTAAATTATTTATTGTAATAAAATATTTAAATATTTTCTAATTACAGATCTACACACTAAACACATCAAATAAGTAATTAAAAAAGAAAGAAAATAAAAAGAAAAACAATTAAATTAATAAAACAAGAAAATAAGTATAAATGTTTAATTATTACAATAATACCGATAAATACAACAACAATAATAACAACTTAAAAAATAATGTTAAAAATAGATAACTAATATACAAATATGACCACATTTTTACAAATGAAACTTATACTTAATAACAATATAAGCAAAGCAAAAATTATAAGCAAATTATAGGCTGTAACGAAAAATATTTCAAAGTATTTAAATTTAACGATTTTAAAAAAATTTTGCGCAATGAAATTTAAATGAAAATTCGTGCCATCAATTGCATTTTTATCGTTATATAAATGCAACATTGATGTTGTAAATTTCGTTAAAAAAAGCAAACAAAATTGTATAAAAGACAAGACAGACTATTAATTATTATTATTGTTTTAAACAAATAAGCGATAAAAATTTGTTAACAATTTATTTTCTATACGAATACAACTCATATATATATTAAAGTGATAAAAGAAATTAAAACAATTACGATGTGGCTTCAATTCGTCTGTCCCCTATTAGCGATTGCTACAGTATCCCTTGCATCCGTTTTACAAATTGATCAGAATTTAAAAAACATAAAACTAATTGAAAGTAAGTTTATTCCGGATGTAAATGTCTTACCAGCCGATCAAACCATAAACAGCAACGATGAGAATTGGCAGCAAGTAAGACGTTTTATGGAAGATGGTCTACCTGTTTTGGAGTTGTATGGCTATAAACCACAGAGAGGTGAGTTTGCATGTTTAAATAAATATTTATGTATGTAGTTGAAGTTATGTGATTATTATACAACGACGGTATGTTGTGAAAGCGTGGAGAATGAAATGCATTAAATATTATTTAACTTTAAAACAACTGATATCAAAAGTAATTGTACAAAATATACAGTTGTAGTCAAAATAATAGCTACATAACTAAAATATATTGTCATATAATTTGATCATTTGTTATCAAAATATCAAGCGGATTTCAGAAAAAAATTTTGTGTGAAACATCTGTAAATTATATAATGAATCGGTGGAAAAATAAAATAAAAGGAAACCGAAAAGTTTTAGCGATTTTCTTAGACTTTAAACGAGCATTTAAAACAGAAAAAAAATTTGTGTGAAACATCTGTAAATTATATAATGAATCGGTGGAAAAATAAAATAAAAGGAAACCGAAAAGTTTTAGCGATTTTCTTAGACTTTAAACGAGCATTTAAAACAATAAATATAAAATTTTTTATACAAAAATTATATACATACATACATATGTATGGCATACAGGTTAAAGAACATGAACATAAATTAATAAGAAATGTGAAAAATATAAAATATCTTGAGCTCGAAAAAATCTTTACTTTGATGAGTAGTGAAAGTCAATAAATTTATGTAAAAACTAGCATATTACCCGCTACTTTGAAAGCGCAGTTTATTGAATACTCAAGTTCTTTTTTTAATTACTAAACATTTTTCCGTTAAATGTATGAAAACTATTTTCTCTGATTCATTTTATTTAGAAAAATAGAAAGTACAGTAGGGTTATACCGAGAATATATTTTCCATCTGAACCAAGGTTTAAAAATTTCAGATTCTTTAATTAAAAAAATGCATAAATAAAATAATAAATGGCAAATTCTAATATCATTTCCTCATCTAGCCATCAGTTTTGGAGTTATCGAGGATCAAGTCGAAACATTTTTTTTTTTGTTTTTGTTAAATTATAACATTTTTGAAATAAAAAAATTTATAAAAAATAGAAAGCAACAAATAATTACCAGTTTTGGTTCTTTATCTTAAAACTGCATTTGTAAGAAATAAAATAAATTTTATTTCATGGAAATCTATGAATAAATTCGTGTTTTATTTTCGATAAACTGAAAGTACCTATTTTTGATATTTTTTATCACAAATTACTTGGTGTAAAGCTAAAAATTTTGTGATTTTGTGATTTTTTTAACGAAAAATTTATTTCAAAATATTTTCCGACGTTAATTAGTCTAGAAGTTAGATGAGATCTTTAAAAGTACCAAAGTTAAAGTTTTTACGGGTTTTTGTCCCTTAGCCTTTCGATTTTATAAAAAGTTCAAGACACCTGTCCGCTTATTTTATTTCTGCTTATTTAAAAAATCATCTTTTTATTCAATTTAAAACATGCGTACTTAGTTTTGAAGCTGCATTTATTAAAAATAAAATCTCCCATCACATTTTCACTCCATAGTCCCTGCTAACATTGCTGCATGGTCTTAAGTTGTTGATGAAATCGTTCACCATGCTCGTCGCTTACGAAACCAAGGTTTTCCAGAAAAAAGTCCAAGTGCAAATGCAATAAACGTATTTTAGTAAAATTTTTGCACCTGAAAGTAGAAACTTAGAAAAACAAACAAACATGGATAGGAAAATTCATTGAACTAATTTTTACCAATTTTTTGAATAGTTTTCAAGCAAATCACGGACGATTTCTTTGTAATTTGGACTCCTGATGTTTTTTATTTATTTATTTTATTTATTTAATTCAATCAACATAATAATATTTACAGTTGAGCAACACTTTTAATTTAATTACAAAAATAAAGAAAAATAAAAACAACATTAAACGTATGCATTTGAGTTTAGAAATCTTATCAGCTTTCCACTTGTTACAGCAACATTATCAGAAAAGTCAATGTGAACATAGAACTTATTTACCTCAGCACAAATTCTTCTAATTGGATCAAAGTTAATGTAGTTTGATCTGTGAAATGGTACATATAACGGTTCATAAAATCTGAGCTGCCTATTAGGAACATTGATGCATATTTTACGTTGAAGATATGTAGAATCAATTTTGCCTTGAATTAGATTCATGACAAATGCAATATTGGAAATAATTGTTCGGCTTTGTAACGTTGGGAGCGCAATGAGTAGTAAACGACTACGGTATGACGGTAAGTTTGTATTAGGATTCCAACGAAGGTTACGAAGGCAGAACAGCAAAAATTGTTTTTGGACTGATTCAAGTTTTTGAATATAAACATCATATTGGGGATCCCAAATTACTGATCCATATTCCAGTAAAGGTCTTACCAATGACGTGAATAAATTTTTTGTTACATAAGGATCATTAAATTCCTTAGCCCAACGCTTTATGAAACTTAATACCCCATAAGCTTTATTTACTGTCATTATTACATGTGAGTTGAAATTAATTTTTACATCAAAGAGAATTCCAAGATCCAAAAACGAGTCAACAACATTCAAATTAGAGCCATTTAGAGAGTAAACATTCGAAATCGGTGAATATCTGCAGAAAGTCATAGATTTGCATTTTGTTAAATTCAATTCCATAAGATTTACCGTACACCAATTAAAAAAATTATTTAAATCAGCTTGGAGATAAAAACTGTCGTCAACAGTTCTAATCCATGAATAAAGTTTAACATCATCAGCAAACATTAAAATATTGCTGTATTGAATAGCCTTTGGAAGATCATTTATAAGCAATAAAAATAAGATGGGGCCAAGGTGACTTCCCTGAGGGACTCCGGAAGTTACTTCAATATGTTTTGATATACAATCATTATAAAAAACACATTGTCTCCGATCCTTTAAATAAGAACTAATCCATTTTAAAAGGTTAACCGGAAACCCTAATTTTTTGAGCTTCACTAACAATAAATCATGGTTAACCTTATCGAAGGCTTTACTGAAATCAGTATAGACTACATCAGTTTGGTTACCATTACAAAATCCTGTATTGATGAAGGACGTCAGTTCCATTAGGTTTATGGATGTAGATCTGCCTTTACAAAAACCATGTTGTGCTGGAGAAAGAATTGTTGATATTTGGGCAGTTAGGATGTCCGTTAATATTTTCTCAAACAGTTTAGGAATGGAGTTAAGTTTAGCTATTGCTCTATAATTAGTAACATCACTACGGCTACCAGATTTATGAAGCGGGATGATAAATGAATCTTTCCAACATTTAGGAAATATACCAAATTTCAAAGAACTGTTAAATAGATGAGTGATAGGAATAGCCAAAACGTCGGCACAATTTTTTAATATGCAGCTAGGAATACCATCAGGACCAGGTTTATAACAACTTTTTATACTTCTCAGGCTTTTTAAGACAGTATCGACATCTAAAGATGATATATTAATTGATGAAGACGAAGTAATATCATAAGGATAAATTGAACTATGGAACGTTTTTGCAGAAAAAGTAGAGGCGAAGAAATCAGCAAAAGAATTGGCAATATCTGCATTATTAGAATAAACAACATTATTCATTTTCATAGTAGTTGGATACGTTGAAACTTTACGTTTGGAGTTGACAAAATTATAAAACATTTTCGGATTCTTTTTAAAGTAAAATTTCATTTTGTTTATATACAATGCATAACATTTTTTGTTCTCAAAAATATAACGGCTTTGAGCTATTAGATAATAGCTACGATCAATAAGGGTTTTGCTCTTCATGAACTTTTTATATAAACGGTTTTTACGATTTTTTAACCAGGTTAAAGTACGGGAATACCATGGAGGACGATTTGATGTTACCTTTTTTAACAATGGAGTGCTTGCTGATAAACAACTGAAGAGAACTGAGTAAAATTTCAACACGATTTGATCAAAATTACTACCATTATAAGAAAAAGCAAGAATTTTAAACCAGTTAATATTATGTAACAAGTTATTTAACATATGGTGTCGGTCCTCAGGAATAAATAAGGGGTTAGTCCTAGATACGTCGAATAGAGAGGGATTATTTACAAATACGAGATCCAATAAGCGGTTGTTGTTGTTAAAAATTTTATTTATTTGAAAGACACTTAAATTAGTCAGACTATTGAAAAAATCTTGACTCCAATCATGTGATGTCATCGGTACAAAGAAATCTGTATCATCTGATGTAATCCAGGATGCAGCCGGAATATTAAAATCACCAAAAATCATCAAAAAATCAGCTGACTTTAGTTTATCTGCAACGGATTTTATTAACAAAACATGTTCACCATAAAGTTGTGGATCAGAGTTTGGAGGTATATATGAGCAGGTAATAAAGAGCGATATATTTTGAATTTGTATTACAACAGCGATAAATTCAATGTCAGATGAATTTACAAATAATAACTGTTCAGCAGGATACAAACAGGAAACAGCAATTAAAACACCACCACCACGTTTGCCAATTCTATCACGTCTAAAAACTTGATATTTACTACAAAAAATTTCAGAGTTATTAGTATTATTAGTAAGCCAGGTTTCAGTAAATGCAGCAACATGAAATTCGCAGTCAAAGCTGTTAAGGAACATATCAGTAAGCTTAGTATTCATTCCATTTGCATTTTGATAAATAATGTTAAGGGTAGAATTTTGCATTAGTTTTTTGAAGTTTGATTAGATATTGGAATACGAGCTAAGTTTTCATCACGATAAATAAATTCACGTACTAGAGTATGGTTTGGCCAAAAATTTACATTTACGATTTGTTCAAAATATTCGAGTGGGACAATTATTTTGAACGAGGCTCTATTTCTTGAATTAATTTTAAAAATATTTATGTTAGCAGGTAGATTATTATTAAATTTAGATAATAGGTAGTTTTTAACATCATCAACAGTTGTTTCAAGAAGAAAACGAGTAGCAAATATAGTTTTTCTTGGCGGAATTGTACGAAGTTCTCTGGCGGCTTTAGTTGGTAGAGTATTATCAGAAATTAAAGATGCAGCTGATGAAAAAGATGTAGTAGGTGAATTACTATTTAATTCAAGGGGTATAGTATTTAACGGATAACTTCAGATACAATCAAGTTGTTTTGCTCCATGCAAGGTGAAGGAGAAATCATCGTATTCTACTGAATTATGGGAAGCCGCTTTTGATATTGTTATTGAAGGGATTGGATTTCTTGCAGATTTTTTCCTCTTAGGTGAAGAATTTTTTTGAACGTCAGCAAATTTATCTAAATTCGGAAAATTTGTGAAAAGTTCACCAAATTTTAAAAATTTAGATTGAACAGATAAGAAGTCCTTATTTAGTTGATCGAACTGCTCTTTATAACTTTTGAAGAATTTATAAAATTCAACATTTATATATTTACAATGAGGACAATTCCATTGTAGGGATTTAGTAGGGTCAGCAAGCGCATCTGCATCACGCGCTTTCAGTCCACTACATTTTAAGTGATAGGTTCCAAGACACAACCAACATGATATCAAGCGGTCATTACCCGAAACGTTACAATTTTTGTTCTGGCAATCCATAATTTAATGATGAAATGTAATTTTTTTAAATGTAATTTATCTAATAAAATTTTAACGTTTTGGTTATTTGGGTAACTGGGTAGCAAAAATCAACTACTAAACAGTAGATGGCGCCAATATATTACAAACAGATGTACTGAATAGTTGTTGTATTATATCACTTTATAAACAATATTGATAAAATATAAAACTTTACCATTTACACAAGCCTTTAAAAATAGTGCCGCAGTAATTCGTAGACAATCAAAGCGGGTAAACGTATTATGACCAGGTTAAATCCACTAAAAATATAAATCCAAATGGAGCAGCGAACAAAACACGTCCAAACAGTGTTCCCTAGAAAGTTAGAAACAATTTGTCGAAATGAATTCCTCGCAGCTTTTTCATCTGGTAATAACGAATCTTTGAAGGTAGTGCTTAGAAGCAATTTTCGAATTTGAGGACCATCCAAAACTCCTTCACCAATTTTCGCAGATGAAAGATATAGAAATTTTGTTTTTAAATAAGCAAAGGCTCTACTCTCTTTGTCTAGTGCTTTAACAAAATTTTTAACTAAGACCAGCTTTATATGAAGTGGTGGTAACATTACATTGTCTTTTTTAATCAATGCAGGATACTTTCGGATCTTGTTTTCCAATCCTTTTTTATGTAGTGATTTCCACGATCTCGGCTATCCCAGAGGCATAGGAAACAACAATATATTGTATAGCCACCTTGGAGGACGGTAAATATAGCAACGACTTTTAAGTCGCAACATTCTTTCCAATTGTGCTTTTGATAGTTCAAGTTTCTTAATAAAGTGGCCATAGTTTCATATGTTTCTTTTAAACTCACGGCATGTGCAATAGGTATAGATGGCTTCTCGTTGCCTATATGTAGTAAAACGGCCTTAAGGCTTTCTTTGCTACTATCAATAAATAGCCGCCACTCACTTGGAACATATTTTTGGCCGAGCTTCTCAAAAAGACCATTTACGTCATAACAAAAACACACATTTTTTTTTTTTTTGTTGTATAAAAATTGGCATATGGCTTATGTCGGTTTCGGTATTCCGTTGACTTGACGTCGTTTTGTCAGAAATTTTGCACTCTTAGGCGAGATGCTAAAAGCTCCGATTTCTCTTTTGTTAGCTTGAGGTCTGTTATGAGATCATTTAGATCAAGTTGATTGTAAAGCTTTGGTCTTAGATCATCTGATGTACTACACATGCGAAAAGACGACGTTTGGGGTGATAAAACGTCACTACGTGGAATATCACACGGACTTTCAAGGAGGGACTTTCTATCTTGATTTAAAACCGGAAGTTCAAATCAACCGGCTGAAATGGTTGGTTGATGTTTTCCAAAACCATTTTTAATACTTAAGCAAAAATAGCAATCAGATTCATGGGTCGATGTTTCTGTTCTGTAAGTAGAAAAAAAGTTGCATTGAGAAAAAGGATAAATATGTATATTATAAACTTTATTTAAAAGTACTTACTGGTTTAACGAGTTTTGTGATTGATCGCACGCCATAGTACGCAAATCATTCGAATAGATATTTTTTGTGAATGATAATAATTCGAATGAATTAAATTTTCCACATTGCGACGAATAATTCTTGTTGTTTTCCGAATTTTAAAAATAAAATTTGCGAGACAAATGAAATTTAAAAAAAGTAAGAGTGCTATATATTAGGCCGTGCCGAATCTCATATACCCTTCACAAATGATAAGAAGGAATCTCAAATAAATATTTACAAAAATATTTTTTTTGTTTGCTTTTGCCGCCACGAGAGGGCGCCAAACTCAGAGAATATTATGCAAAAACGACTTAACAGAAAAATGCTTTTTAGTTGTTTCACAAAAACTATTCTCAAAAATTAATTTTTTCAAAGACGGGTACGAAATTTTGTTTTCAAGTACTTTGATATATTTGTAATTAAACTAAAATAAAGGATTTGGTATATGTTTACAAAATCACTTTTTTTTATTGCATCGAAAAAATAATTTTTTTTGTTAAAAATCCAAAAATTGTTTAAGTTTGATGGAGTATAAAAAAAAATATATAAAAGTAGATATTTTTTTCCATACTTTGTAAGTAAGATAAGAGTATACTCTTATCTAACAAAGTTTTTAAAAATTAGTGCCTAATTTTTACCACAACTTAAAAAAAATCTTTTTTTAAATGCCTAAATTTATGATTTTTACTTAAATATTAAGCAATTACGAGTCGTGTTTAATATCATTGTGCAACACGATTTAATATTTTGAATGGTTAAAAAAATTAATGTATACCATTAATATATCAATCCCCCGAAGGATTTTGAAAATTTTGCTCTAGTTTTTTTAAGGCCCACTGAAATTTTTAATTTTTTTAAAAGGCGTATTACTCTATTAAAAAAAATATTATATCTATTTCTGTATTAATAAATGAGTTAATAAATGTTTTAGTGAAATTTGAAAATACAGTGTTTTCCGGCAAGTAATTAATGGATTACATCCAAATTGTTTTCCATCTTTTTATGCGTTGCGAACCGAAAAGAAAAAATTAGTACCACCCATATAACGACGGAAATTTCGGTAGAAGTGGACTTAAAAAGCGTAATGCATAGAACAGCAACCAGTATATTTATACTTTGTGATGTTAAATAAGAAATAAGTAAAATATCGTTAGTTTGTAAGTGGGGTATGGATGGTAGCTCCGGTCATAGCCGCTACAAACAAAAATTTTAAAACGAAAACCATACAGATGAGTTTATGCTTTTCGTAGCATTTGTGTTACTAAAGTAAGTACATTCGAGTATTTACTTAGTTATAGATGTTTGCTATTTTAATAAATTTTAAATTAAAATTAATTTATATTTTTAAGAATTGTATACATGACAAAAAAAATAATATGGGATAATAAAACACCATCTTCAACGCTGTATTGTAGGCCTATTAAATTTGTTTTAGAAAAGGAGAAGACTGATCTAGTGAAAAACTTTTCGGCGAAATTGATGAGAAAATTAAAAATATAGAATGTGATGTTATTGAAATGAAAGGTGCACCTGTAGAAGTTTCTTACGAAATGCAATTTACAATAATAGATGGTGCAGCTATAAATATTTTAAGCGATACAAATTCATCAAGTAGGTGTTTTATTTGCAATGCAAGTACGACGGAAATGAACAGCATAAACCTTCAAATGTGGACAATTACATATATGGACTTTAAACGCTTCATTGTTGGATAAGATTCTTTACATGTTTGCTACATATTGCTTACCGAATCCCATTAAAGTTTGGCGGGTAGATAAAGAAAACAACAAACAGTTTTTGGAAAACAAAAAAATAATTCAAATTGCATTCAAAAAAAGAACCGGATTAATAATAGACCAAGCTAAGTCTGGGTTTGTCAATACTAATGACAGAAAAACGTCTCGCTGATTTTTTTTTCTTACAGTGAAGTAGCGGCGGAAATAATAGGAATTGATAAGCGACTTATTGATAATTTTGCATCGATATTGAGAGTGTTTTCTTGTGGGTCGCCAATTAATGTACAAACTTTCAAGGGACTAATAATAATTACTAGAAATATGTATTTAATACACTATGGGTGGTATTATATGCCTAGCATAGTTCATAAGGTTTTAGTTCATGGATGTGATGTTATCGAGTTTTTCAATTTACCAATAGGTATTTTAATGTTTTGTTTTACTTACAAAAAATTACATTAAAAACTTATTAGCTTATTATTATTAGATTAGCTTTTTTCATTCCATGGTGTTTGCCTGAATAAGCATTGGAACCCATAAAAATGTAAGATAGCGCGACTGTCTCATACCAGTAAAACGTCTCGAGAAAACACAAATAAAAATTTAATGGCACATTTGTATCTGTCATCAGATATAGTATTATCATCAAAGAGGATCATTAAGTTTAAAAATAAAATAATAGACGCTGAAATTGAAAAATGTATTCTTAAGGAAAGTGCTGAAATCAAAGATGATATAATAGCAGACGAGATGACTTCTTTATTAAGCAAAACTTGGTTTTGGGAAGAATAAAGTAGCGATGAAACTTTTTTAAAAGTTTGCATTTATATTTTTTTCTTTAAACGTTTTTTATTTTAGATGTGATAATATAAAATTACTAAGTTAAGCTGTTATAATTTTTGTTTCAAAATCAAAAATCTAATACAAATAAAAATGTTTTTTTTTTATTAAAACATTTTTATGGTTTTTTTAATGACGCTTACACATTGCTACTTTTCCCCTTTAATTTTTTTCAAAAATACCCTTATATTTTTTATTTTTGCTACAGCATTTTAAGCGTTTTTAGCATATTTTTTAATAAATTATGTTTTTGTATTTTCCACATTAATAATCCGAATCAAAAAAAATTTGGCATAAATATATATATTACAAATATCAATTTAAGTACCAAATTTGATTACGATTGGACAATTTTTGTAGCTGTTTTAGCGTTTTTAAGAAAAAGGATATATGACAGAACCTCGAGGCCTTGGTGCGATTGGAATAAAAAATCACACACACGTTGCTAGTTGTATGTGTATCAGCCTGACCCCTTTTTGTAATTTTCTACACATTATTGAAGCTAAAATTACATTTTTTTATTTCAGGACACATGGGAGGTAGTCGTGTCCTTGGGCCTATTTTTTAAAAAATTTATATTTTTCTTATCTAAGCTATTTTATGCTAGTGTACCAAGTTTCAAAAATATCTGATAACTCCTTCTATTTTTGTCCATTGGTTATATGGAAACGAAGCACAGTGCGTCCTGTTGAATTCACATATCGTCCACATCTATATCTTCCAATTCGGGCCATAAAAAGTTTTATGTTTTCGTATATGTAATGAATGCGATTTATCAGTATTATATATAATTCATTTATTAAGACCAATCGTCTTTATACAACGCTATTCTCCTACAAGAAACGTGGTTCTAAAAATACAATGTGAGGTTACAAAATTTAAAAGGAAAATTAGTAATGTATTTTTACGATGTTGCCATTGCGCAAAATGCTTAGCGATTTTTATACATAACAAAAAGTTCGTTATCCTTCAAAATAGCGAACACCATTCACAGTAACTGCCTGACCGGCCTTATTGTGAAAAAAATACGGCCCGATATGCCGTCAGCCCATAAACCGCACCAAACAGTCACTCTTTGCATTGCATTGGTTTTTCGACATCACTCTTGGATTATCATTCGCCTAAATGCGGCAATTCTCCTTATTGACGAATCTACTGAGGTGAAAATGTGCCTCATCACTAAAGATGATTTTTTTCGAAACTTTATCAACCACGGTTGTCATTTCTTGCCACCATTCTGACCATTGACGAAGTTTAGAATGGTCAAGAGGCTTTAATTCTTGAGTTAATTGCATCTTGTAAGCGTGTAAATGCAAGTCTTAATGCATAATGTTAATTGAGAGGTGCAATTGTTGGGCACGACAAGTTGACGAGTTGAGGTGGACAGCTCTTCAGCCACACTATCGCGAACAGCAGCAAAACTTTCTGCAGGACGAGCATGCACTGTTGTTTTCACATTTCATACAGACCCGGCTTGCTCAAAATTTTCCATGATTTTTCCGATTGTACGCACACTTAAACGATTAAATTACACGATTTGCATTTTGATTTTAACGCCCACTTTCATAATAATCCTGAATAACTTTAACGCGTTGTCGAGCTCGATTGTGTATCTTTCCATGGTTCAAACTGAGTTAGTCTGAAATTTAGAAATTAGAATTCTAGAGATTAATATTAAATAGCTTTATATGGTAACTTAGCATCGTTGACTTGAATTTTGTAAAAAATGTATTTTACAGCAATAAAAGTTCTTACTATTACAAATATATGTATTAATTGTATTTACCTTACCTTATAGAAAATCACATAACAATAAAATAAAACTTTTGTTTCTCATCAACATAATGAATCATCATTCATACACGTATTATAAATCAGCAGTTTACATTTTTAGTTATTCCATTCATTTCACTAGAATGCAAATATTTTAAAGTTTAATTTAATGAATTGTATGGCTTCAACAGAACAAGGTTAAATCATTTAGCTCAAAGTGCGAGGAAAGTAAAGACTTTAACATGGAAAAGGTTTTTTTCTATGAAACTTTGTGTAGAAAACAATTGCATAGCAAGTATTTATAATTTATTTCTTAACTAGCAAAACCCGGCGCGCGTCGCTACGCCCCTTAATGAATCGAAATGCATTCTGAATTTTAATTGAATATCAAGTGCAAAAACCTAAAAATTATAATTTTTTTATGGGCGTGGCATTGCCCTATTTTCTAATCACGAAATTGTAAAGTCATAACAGCTCAATATGTGTGCAAAGTTTCAGAAGAATCGGTCCAGTGCAAGTACCTCAAAATGATACCTTTTTTTATGGGCGTGGCAGTGCCCACTTTTCTAATCACGAAATTATTTAGTTATGACAGCTCGATATGTGTGCAAAGTTTTAGAAAAATCGGTCTGGTGCAAGTACCTTAAAATTATAACCTTTTTTTATGGGCGTGGCCCTGCCCACTTTTCTAATCACGAAATTGTAAAGTCACAACAGCTCGATATGTGTGCAAAGTTTCAGAATAATTGATCCAGTGCAAGTACCTCAAAATTATAACCTTTTTTTATGGGCGTGGCCCTGCCCACTTTTCTAATCACAAAATTATATGGTTATGACACCTTAGTATGTGTGCAAAGTTTCAGAAAAATCGGTCCAGTGCAAGTAGCTAAAACTGATAACTATTTTTTTATGGGCGTAGCCCCGCCCACTTTTTTCACCCATAAACACTCCCTGGTATGTGTACAACAACTTACCAAAGTTTGAGCCCGATCGGTTTTACAGTTTCGGAGTCTATAGCTAACACACACACACACACAGAGTTTCACTTTTATATATATAGATTGTTTTCAAACCAAACAATTCAACTAAAAACACACACTTGCTCATACCAGCACTCTTTTCTAAACCAACAAATTCCTCAATTACATAAAGAAAACTTTGGCCAACGAAAGATAAAAAATTTCATATTTTCTGGTATGCCGTATGGTGAATGCGTTTAGAATTAAAAACACAAACAGTACAATCAACATGGAGATAAAAGCTTTGCAGAAAAATACGTATTTTGTTCTTTTTAAACAAGACTAGAATGATATAACCCAAAATGTTATTAAAGTACAAATTTCAGTACATACTGAAATAAAATAAAGAATTAATAAAACACAAAATGTTTTATATTAGAACACACCTGTAATGTGCTAAGAATAATTAATTAAAGTAACCAACCAAAATATTTACATATTGTTCATTGGCTTCAACAGTGTCATTACTCAAAAAACATAGTTTCGAGTAAAATAAATTTAAACAGTAATGCCAATATAGCCTAAAAGTCGCATGTTTGTTGGTCAACGCCTTTTTTTTAAACGCTCTGGACTAGCGCAATTTACTTCAAACATAAAATAATCGAAATGATGTTATATTTTTACAAACATTTACTGCCTGTTCAACGATGTCGAAAGAAAACACAAGCGAACTTTCATTCGTACAAATGTATTGAAAACAACAACAAAAACTAAAAATTTGTTTTTGTTTTCAACGTATTTGTACGAATGAAAGTTCGCTTGTGTTTTCTTTCGACATCGTTGAACAGGCAGTTAATAATTATAAAATAAGTTAGTACATTTATACAATTGCGTACAATAGTGCTTTTTTTGTTTTATTCATACCCTGAAATGTATAGCTTATTAAGTACAAATTTAAGTATAAACTGATCAAATGCTCGAAACAGACTTCAAATCCAATTATCCGATGTTATATGTTAAATGAAAGATGTAAAAAACACATTCTTTTAAATGAATAATTCTGCGAGTGCTTTTTTGATTAAAAATTTCAGGCAATTACAAAAAAAATATACATAAGGCAACAAAATTTAATCTTAATTTTTACATAGATTTCAATACAATATTAAATATTAATTTAAAAAAAAGGGTATACAAATTAAAAATAAAAATGGTCAATGAACATCGCTGCAGGGGGAAGATCCGAGCTTTTTGTGGCGGAAAATTGTTGACTTAGACGTTGAGAATATTTGGGTTCAACAGGATGGTGCCGCTTTCCACACATCAAGAGAAGCAATAGATTTTCTGAAGGAAAAGTTTGAAAATCGCATTATTTCTTGTAAAGGACAAGTGAATTAGTCACTAAGATCGTGCGATTTAACTTCTTTAGAATGTTTTTGGGGGTTTTTGAAAGCAAAAGTTTACAGAAATAATTACACAATAATTCAATAGTTATCGAGCAAAAAACAAACGTTCATTTTGAAAATGCAATTGGGATTTTTGGTAAAAGATTAATTTATATGTGTTTTATTGGCTGTTTAAGCTGGTCTTTATGCATTTGACTGGTGCTCATAGCAGATCATCAGCAGACCTTCACACCACAAACATTGGTTTACACTAAATATATATTAAGGGCAACCGGAAAATAAAATTTCTTTTATTAACATAAAAAATTTGATGATTATTTAGGATATTCTCTCAATAGATTTAAAAATTTTTCCACTTTTTTTTTTGGTTGCCATTAATATATACTTAGTGTTAACTAATGTGTTAGCCAAATAGTTCATACATATATTAGAAAAATAAATAAAAAAGAATAAAATTGTTGGTTGGGTTTATGAGGAAATTTTTGTTTCTTGTTTTATTTAAAATTCTCATATTGAATAAAGCTTGTAAGATTTTTTAACTTTTTCATAAATTTTGTGGTTTAAAGCTCTACTGATGATCTGGCATAAGCACCAGTAAAACGCATTTAGACCAGCTAAAACTCAACAACCAATAAAACCAAAATTTTTAAAACTATTGGGGAATATCCTCAATAATTAGTAAATTTTTTTATATGAATTAATTTATTTTGTTCAATTGATTCGAAATCCTTACAGATCTTTAAACAGTGTATATTAGTTACATTAGGAATTTATTGTTTGATGTCTATCTATCACCTTGATCTATATATATAAAAGTGAAACTCTGTGTGTGTGTATGTGTGTGTGTGTGTGTGTGTGTTAGCTATAGACTCCGAAACTGTAAAACCGATCGGGCTCAAACTTTGGTAAGTTGTTGTACACATACCAGGGAGTGTTTATGGGTGGAAAAAAGTGGGCGGGGCCACGCCCATAAAAAATTAGTTATCAGTTTTAGCCTTGCACTTGACCGATTTTTCTGAAACTTTGCACACATATCGAGCTGTCATGACTAAAAAATTTTGTGATAAGAAAAGTGGGCGGGGCCACGCCCCTAAAAAAGTTTAAATTTTGAGGTACTTGCACTGGACCGATTTTTCTGAAACTTTGCACACATATTAAGCTGTCATGACTTTATAATTTCGTGATTCAAAAGTAGGCGGGGCCACGCCCACAAAAAATTAGTTATCAGTTTTAGCTACTTGCACTGGACCGAATTTTCTGAAACTTTGCACACATATCGAGCTGCCATGACTAAATAATTTCGTGATTAGAAAAGTGGGCAGTGCCACGCCCCTAAAAAACAGGTATCATTTTGAGGTACTTGCACTGGACCGATTATACTGAAACTTTGCACACATATTGAGCTATTATGACTTAACAATTTCGTGAAAAGAAAAGTGGGCAGGGCCACGCCCATAAAAACAATTATAATTTTGAGGTACTTGCACTGGTCCGATTCTTCTGAAACTTTGCACACATATTGAGCTGTTATGACTTTACAATTTCGCGATTAAAAAAGTGGGCAATGCCACGCCCATAAAAAAAATTATAATATTTAGGTTTTTGCACTTGATATTCAATTAAAATTCAGAATGCATTTCAAATTCATTAAGGGGCGTAGCAACGCGCGCCGGGTTTGGCTAGTAGATTTATAAATGAAAAATACAATACAAATTTGCCTTCCATACACCCCTTTCAGATTAGGGAAGTCTCTTGCGCAAGTTAATTTTTATTTTCTTTTCTTTTCCTGTGAACTTGCTTTCACGTTCAGACACAGCAATTAACTTGCCCAAGTTTCGTTCAATTTTTCTTATTATAACCTTCACACAGTGAAAAAGGGTATAATAAGGGCCAGAGAGAATATGTACATGAAGAAAACATGTCATTCGATAGGAAAAAAGACAAATTTAAGAAAATGAATGCTATTCTTTCTAATAATAATTTCATTAAGTTGTAACATAGATAGTGGTTTCAAAATGCATATACTTAAGTAAGTATACCGATAAAGATTGCTGATGACGAAATCGTAGCTGGATTCGAAAATGCATTCTCGGCTAATATCGGAATAGTTTTTTAAGATTCTTAAATGATTACAATTTAATTTAATTAATGTTTTTAGGAAGTCTAATAAAAGAAAAATGAACTTAAGCCAGAATAAAAATTACTTGTGTGAACCTCACACATGTAAAACTCTTCAGGTAAAGATGGGTTCGCACAAACCATAATGTAATTATACCCTTCACACAGTGAAAAAGAGTATATATAGGTTTGTCATTCCGTGTGAAATTTCTACAATTTTCATTTCCGACCCCATAAAGTATATATTTTCTGAAAGCTTATGAATAGAGGAATCGTTTAAGCCCTGACCGTCTGTCTGTGTGTTGGTTGAAATAAACTTTTAGAAGCAACCATATGTTCCTTAGATCTGTGTATGGTATTAATCTTTTGGAAATATCTGGCAATGAATCGCTTTTGCAATTTAGCACAATCACCCAATAACTTTTTGAGACATCAGCAAATAAACACGACTGCCTCTGTTTCTTCACATATTTTTACCACCAAAATTAACTTTCTTCAGCCATAGAAAAATTTATAGGTACCTTTGCTTCTATTTGTAGATATAATATGCCTCTAGAGATATTTGTGGAAAAATTTTGGATAAAGCGGGCTCTAATCGGTAAAGTTATAGGCAAAATTTTTTTAAATATATATTAAAAAAATTTTCAAACGAAAATCAATTTTTTTCAGTTTCTAGACAACCGAGAGAGTCAATATTGGTAAGGACTTGACTAGCGCAATATGTTAGTCGCCACTACAAAATGGCGGACAGTAAATTTATATATGGGTCAAATCTGGTATTTTAAAATGTAACTTTTAAACCCCCTCAATATTGGTATCAAATGAAACGGCTTGACCAGTAGAATACAGTAAATTATTGAAAAATGTAACATCCAAGATGGCGTTTAAAACAAAATGGCGGATCAAATTTAATTTTATAAATAAAGTTATTTTTAATACACTAAATAATTGCATAAATTATTTCGTAAATTCTTTGAAAAGCGTTAATCATAGGGTGTATTTAGACTTTTTTCCTTAACTGTATGTATAAATATGTAAATATATGTTAATTTTGATGTTTTTCTTTATTTAATTGATACTTTCAGATATACCTTTCACTTTAATTGTACCGAAAATTGATGTACGCACAATTGAAAAACCACGTTTGAAAGAATTTATGTTGGAGCATTTGGTGCCAGGTCGTTCATATGATAACTATGGCGATGAGGAGAATTCCTCATCGTTTGGTAATGGTAATGGTCATAAAATAGTTTTTCGCAAATTAGAAAAATCTCCCAACAACAATGCGGTATGGTTACTGAATGGTTTTCAAATACTACATCGTGTACGCATCAACGACAATCTAATTGCTTTGCTTATTGATGGATATTTGGGTGATCGAAAGTCACCCTATTCAAAACGTAATATACAGGAAGGCAGTAATAGGTATGTACAATTTTTAACTATATTATTATTTTATTTTTGTTTTTTTTTTATTATGCAGAAGCATAGTAATTTGGGGCAAAATATGTCATGTTCCAAAAACATATATTAAGATGATGTTTACTTTAAAAAAATAAAATGCATATGTGCATCTGGAAGACTATTGAACAGCACGGACCGAAAAATTTTGATTTTTTTACACAAAGTCCAAAGTATAAATGCTTTAACTTATTACTCTACTTGAATAAAAAATTGTTTACAGTGCTTAGTCTAGAGCAATGTTTCTTAACCTGTGGTTCATGGACCCCTTGGGCGTTCACGGATCATATTTTGGGGGTCCGCCGACTGTTCCTAATTTTTAAAATGTGTCCATCAAAATTAAAAAAAAAAATCACGGGCAACCTCTCAGTCAGTCGTTTGTATGCCATTTCCCAATAGAGACCGCCACAATTTGAAATTATTGAAAACACAAAGTAGCCTTTGAATTTTACTTCACTTGGAAATAAAGTGGCGTTATAAACAGTTTTTGCAAAGTAAAGTTCTTACAAATTTTTAACACAAAATACATATTTGTTTTACTTTTCCATATGTTGTAATTAAAGTATTTTTTCTTTGAGTATTTTTTGTGTGTTATCAACAATGTTTTTAACTAAAGGTGAGTTCAGTCAAGTGATTTATTTGTGAACAATTTAAATTTGAATTCTTAATGTTTTATTCGATTATTTGATATTTTTGTAGCCCAAAATGTCTAAAAAAAGGAAGTATGATGAAAGTTATGTAAAATTTGGATTTTGTTCCATGAAAGAATCGAACGGTGTTTAAAAACCACAATGCTTTCTGTGTGGAAAAGTTTTGGCGAATGCGAGTATGAAACCGGCCAAATTGATAGAGCATCTCAAATCTCTTCATCCTAAAAATGCATCTAAAGATCTTGAATTTTTTGCAAAGAAGAAAGCCCAGTTTTCGAAATCTGGAACATTAACTAAGCTTGGATTTTGTACTCCACAAAAACCTTTGGTTGAGGCTTCTTTCAGAGTTGCATATCGTATTGCCAAAAGTAAGAAACCGCATACTATTGCAGAGACATTAATTAAGCCATGTGCGCTGGAAATGGTTGAATTAGCTTGTGGACTGGAACAGAGGAAACAAGTAAGAGCACTATATTCGGCTGTGCCGAATCTTTTATACCCACCACCAATTTTGTGTACATTTAAAGCACAATATTTATTATTTTGTTAATCGCTATGGAATAATCTCTTTATAATAAAATATGTATCACTTTCTTTGTAGAGGGTGGTTAAATTTTAAGGGCCCATGTTGAAAGTGAACTACACCTAATCTTTAAATTTGTTTTCTGCATTTCATTTGACATTTCTCAATCTCAAACTTATTCAATTTGATCCGCGGAAAGATACGCAAATGAGCAACGCTTTAAAGTTATTCAGGTTTTTTATAAAAATGGGCGTTCAAATCAAAATGCATTTTGTGCACTTCGTAATTGTTTTGATCAACATAATCGTTTAAATTCGTCCACAATCGGGAGATTGGTAAAAAATATTTAAATTTCTGCAAAACAGGTCTGTATAAAATGTTAGAAAATCTGTGAATGCCTTCTTAGTTCGTTGAATGGGAACCACTGCTGGTTTTTGCGATAGTGTGGCAAAATAGCAGTCAACCTCGCCTAATCATCATGCCCAACAATTGAGCATCAACATTGTCATTGAAAATTTGGAGCATCAGATAGAGGAGTGGCGCCAAAGATGGGGGGCCAATTGGCCGATATTTTGTTAAATACATAATTGAACCATACAAATATTATAATTGCAAAAAGAAATACCAATAATATCCTAAATAATTTGTCAACATCGGTCCTTAAAATTTAACCACCCTTTATAACTTCGATATGCTACTGAAATGCTTTTATAAATGTAATTTTTCAATGAAAGTGGGCGTAAAGTAGGCGTGTCAACAAAGTTTCTGCCAACAAATTAAAGTTAAATATTTCAATATAGTCCTTTATTTTCCCAAAAACTTTGTAAATAGAACAATTACATGAATTTAAGATAAACCGTTATATGGGAGGTAGGCGTTAAAGTGGGCGTGTCACCTAAACTTTTTGGCACAACAATTACATTGATTAGAAGGATATACGTAGCGATCATCATACCTCAAATTTTAGCGGTTTTATGAGCTTTAAAATTTCATTAACGGTAGATTACGTGAAAAGTGGGCGTTATAGTAGGCGTGTCAAAGTTATTTTTGCGAATGAGTACAACTTAGGTGTTTCAATATAACCCTTTATTATTCCAAAATCTTTATTAATAGAGAAATTATATGAATTTTAGGTAAAACGTTATATGAGAGGTGGGCTTAAAAGTGGGCGTGGCAACTTAATTTTCTACCACAGTAATGACATTGCCTAGGGGGATATACGTAGCAAATTTTATCATCATACCTCTAATTTTGGCGGTTTTATGAGCTTTTAAATTTCAATAACGGTAGATAACGTGAAAAGTGGGCGTTATAGTAGGCGTGTCAGAGTTATTTTTGCGAATGAGTACAACTTAGGAGTTTCAATATAGCCCTTTGTTATTCCAAAATCTTTATTAATAGAGAAATTATATCAATTTTAGGTAAAACGTTATATGAGAGGTGGGCGTAAAAGTGGGCGTGGCAACTTAATTTTCTACCACAGTAATGACATTGCCTAGGGGGATATACGTAGCAAATTTTATCATCATACCTCTAATTTTGGCGGTTTTATGAGCTTTTAAATTTCATTAACGGTAAATAACGTGAAAAGTGGGCGTTATAGTAGGCGTGTCAAAGTTATTTTTGCGAATGAGTACAACTTAGGAGTTTCAATATAGCCCTTTGTTATTCCAAAATCTTTATTAATAGAGAAATTATATGAATTTTGAGTAAAACGTTATATGGGAGGTGGGCGTAAAAGTGGGCGTGGCACCTTAATTTTCTGGCACAGTAATGACAATGCCCAGGGGGATAACGTAGCAAATTTTATCATCATCCCTCTAATTTTGGCGGTTTTATGAGCTTTTAAATTTCATTAACGGTAGATAACGTGAAAAGTGGGCGTTATAGTAGGCGTGTCAAAGTTATTTTTGCGAATGAGTACAACTTAGGAGTTTCAATATAGCCCTTTATAATTCCAAAATCTTTATTAATAGAGAAATTATATGAATTTTGAGTAAAACGTTATATGGCAGGTGGGCGTAAAAGTGGGCGTGGCACATTGATTTTCCGTTACAAAAAAGCGGCTCACCAAAAAGCAAAGTGTGCAAAATTTTAGAGTCGTGCATCCATTTTTGTTGCTTTTATGACGTTTTTGTTTTTAAATATACCGAAAAATACACTGTGCGGTATAAATTTTCGTACATTTTGATCGATAACTCCTCTCCTAATGCATAGATTTAGATAATTTTTGGGGAAAAATATTGTTTTTACTCGAGAAATATATATTCGAAGTTTCATGAGTCTACGTTAATGCGTTTGGACACAATTCCATTTTATTCGATGTTTGAAGGACACGGTTTTTTCGACCTACTCTTGCTTTTCGAGCTATAACTCTCTTCCTAATATTCCGATTTAGCCCATTTTCAATACCAAACAAACCTTATCTATAAGAAAGATTCTGGCAAAATTTGAGCCCCCTAGCTTTTTCGGTGCGACCTCTATCGTGCTTTCAACAGACGGACAGACGGACAGACGGACAGACGGACGGACATAGCTAGATCGTCATCAAATCAAACCCTGATTCAGAATATATATACTTTATGGGGTCTAAAATGGATATTTCGATGTGTTACAAACGGAATGACAAAATGAATATACCCCCACCATTTTTTTGGTGGCGGGTATAAAAACTTGAGGCTATTCCATTGTCCAATGATGTGATACATTCAAGAATAGTTAAAATTTCTTGCAATATATTGAAACAGATCATCGATGACTTGAAGGCATCGCCATTTCCTTTTGGTATGCAACTAGATAAAACTACAGACATCTCGAATTGTAGTCAACTTCTTGTTTTTGTTCGTTACGTATCTTCTAATACTATCAAAGAAGAATTCTTATTTTGTGAGCCTCTTTTACAAACTACAAAGGCAGTTGATGTTTTAGCGATGTTAAATGTTTTCTTTTCCACTCACAACTTAGAATGGAAACAAAAACTTCATTCCCTTTGCACGGATGGAGCACCTGCGATGCTTGGCAATAAATCTGGTTTTGCCCAATAGGTAAAAAAAGAGGCTCCTAATGTTATTGTAACACATTGTTTTTTACATAGACATGCACTGGCTACAAAAACACTTCCAACCAGCTTAAAAGAAGTATTGTCAATAGTTATTAAAACAGTGAATTTTATTAGAAGTAGAGCTCTTAATCATCGTCTCTTTAAAACACTATGCCAAGAAATGAACGCAGAACATGAAGTACTTTTGTACCACACGGAAGTTCGCTGGCTGTCACGAGCGCAAGTTTTGAAACGAATTTTCATGTTGAGGATAGAAGTATCACTTTTTTTAGAAGAAAAAGAAAACTCTCTCTTCGAATATTTCAAAGAAAAAAATTTTATTTGTAAATTGGCTTATCTGGCAGACATTTTTAGCCACATGAATGATATAAATCTTTCAATTCAAGGGCCTGATATAACAATTATGGATGCCACTGAGAAACTGCAATCATTTTTATTGAAAATTTCACTTTGGAAAATTAGAATAGAAAATTGAATATATGCAAACTTTCAAATGTTGGCTGAAGAGCTTTTTGAGAATGGATCTCGGCAAGATAGTTTGTTATTGAATAACTTAAAAAATGAAATCTCTGAGCATCTGAAAGTACTTCAAGTTTCATTTAAAAAATATTTCAATTCAGATGGCATAAATAAACAAGTAAGAGCACTATATTCGGCTGTGCCGAATCTTTTATACCCACCACCAATTTTGTGTACATTTAAAGCACAATAATTATTATTTTGTTAATCGCTATTGAATAATATCTTTATAATAAAATATGTATCACTTTCTTTGTAGGGGGTGGTTAAATTTTTTAGGGCCCATGTTGAAGGTGAACTACACCTAGTCTTTAAATTTGTTTTCTGCATTTCACTTGACATTTCTCAATCTCAAACTTACTCAATTTGATCCGTGGAAAGATACGCAAATTAGCAACGCTTTAAAGTTATTCAGGTTTTTTATAAAAATGGGCGTTCAAATCAAAATGCATTTCGTGCACTTCGTGATTATTTTGGCCAACATAATCGTTCAAATTCGTCCACAATCGGGAGAATTGTAAAAAATATTTACATTTCTGCAAAACAGGTCTGTATAAAATGTTAGAAAATCTGTGAATGCCTTCTTAGTTCGCTGAATGGGAACTACTGCTGGTTTTTGCGATAGTGTGGCAAAAGAGCAGTCAACCTCGCCTCATCATCATGCCTAACAATTGAGCATCAACATTGTCATTGAAAATTTGGACCATCAGATAGAGGAGTGGCGCCAAGGATGGGGGGGTGGGGCATTTGGCAGATATTTTGTTAAATACATAATTGAACCATACAAATATTATCATTATAAAAAGAAATAATAATAATATCCTAAATAATTTGTGTTTTATTTAAATTCAACATCGGTCCTTCAAATTTAACTACCCTCTATAACTTCGATATCCTACTAAAATGCTTTTGTAAATATAGACTTTCAATGAAAGTGGTCGTTAAAGTAATCGTGTCAATAAAGTTTCTGCTAATAAATACAACTTAGATATTTCAATATAGTCCTTTATTTTCCTAAAAACTTTGTCAATAGTGAAATTACATGAATTTAAGATAAACCGTTATGGGAGGTGGGCGTTAAAGTGAGCGTGTTACCTAAACTTTTTGGCACAACGACTACATTGATTAGAAGGATATACGAAGCAAATTTGATCATCATACCTCTAATTTTGGCGGTTTTATGAACTTTTAAATTTCATTAACGGTAGATAACGTGAAAAGTGGGCGTTATAGTAGGCATGTCAAAGTTGTTTTTGCGAATGAATACAACAGAGGTGTTTCAATATAACCCTTTATTATTCCAAAATCTTTATTAATAGAGAAATTATATGAATTTTAGGTAAAACGTTATATGGGAGGTGGGCGCAAAAAATGGCGTGGCACCTCAATTTTCTTGCACAGTAATTACATTGCCTAGAGGGATATACGTAGCAAATTTTATCATCACACCTCTAATTTTGGCGGTTTTATGATCTTTTAAATTTCATTAACGGTAGATAACGTGAAAAGTGGGCGTTATAGTAGGCGTGTCAAAGTTGTTTTTGCTAATGAGTACAACTTAGGTGTTCCAATATAGCCCTTTATTATTCCAAAATTTTTTTAATAGAGAAATTATATGAATTTTAGGTAAAACGTTATATGGGAGGTGGGCGTAAAAGTGGGCGTGGCATCTTAATTTTCCGGCACAGTAATGAAACTGCATAGGGGGATATACGTAGCAAATTTGATCATCACACCTCTAATTTTGGCGGTTTTATGAGCTTTTAAACTTCATTAACGGTAGATAACGTGAAAAGTGGGCGTTATAGTAGGCGTGTCAAAGTTGATTTTGCTAATGACTACAACTTAGGTGTTTCAATATAGCCGTTTGTTATTCCAAAATCTTTATTAGTAGAGAAATTATATGAATTTCAGGTAAAACGTTATATAGGAGGTGGGCGTAAAAGTGGGCGTGGCACCTTAATTTTCCGGCACAGTAATGATACTGCTTAGGGGGATATACGTAGCAAATTTGATCATCACACCTCTAATTTTGGCGGTTTTATGAGCTTTTAAACTTCATTAACGGTAGATAACGTGAAAAGTGGGCGTTATAGTAGGCGTGTCAAAGTTGTTTTTGCTAATGAGTACAACTTAGGTGTTTCAATATAGCCCTTTATTATTCCAAAACCTTTATTAGTAGATAAATTATATGAATTTTAGGTAAAACGTTATATGGGAGGTGGGCGTTAAAGTGGGCGTGGCACATTGGTTTTCCGTTGCAAAAAAGCCGCTCGCCAAAAATCAAAGTGTGCAAAATTTCAGAGTCGTACATCCAATTTTGCTGCTTTTATGACGTTTTTGTTTTTAAATATACCGAAAAATACACTGTGCGGTATAAATTTTCGTACATTTTGATCGATAACTCCCCTCCTAAAGCATAGATTTTGATAATTTTCGGGGAAAAATATTGTTTTTACTCAGGAAATATATATTCGAAGTTTCATGAGTCTACGTTAATGCGTTTGGACACAATTCCATTTTATTCGATGTTTGAAGGACACGGTTTTTTCGACCTACTCTTGCTTTTCGAGCTATAACTCCCTTCCTAATATTCCGATTTAGCCCATTTTCAATACCAAACAAACCTTGTCTATAAGAAAGATTCTGGCAAAATTTGAGCCCACTAGCTTTTTCGGTGCGACCTCTATCGTGCTTTCAACAGACGGACAGACGGACAGACGGACGGACATAGCTAGATCGTCATCAAATCAAACCCTGATTCAGAATATATATACTTTATGGAGTCTAAAATGGATATTTCGATGTGTTACAAACGGAATGACAAAATGAATATACCCCCACCATTTTTTTGGTGGCGGGTATAAAAAGATGAATTGTGGATTCGAAATCCTTTTCTTTGCGATATTGACTGTATCGATGACATGAACCTTGCAAAAGATGAACTGATTGATTTGAAAACCAAGTCATTGTTAAAAATGGAATTCGATTCAAAAACTCTTGGAGAGTTTTGGTCATCCTTAAGAGAAGCCTACCCATTGCTTGTAAAACAAGCTATGGCAGCCATTTTTCCTTTTGCTACTGTGTATCTTTGTGAAGCTGGTTTTTCCACACTTGTTACAATAAAACAAAAAATCGAAATCGATTGAATGTCGAACATGATATGCGCGTTGCTTTATCAAAACCCGTCCCTCAATTCAGTTTATTAATCAAAGAAAAGCAGCAACCGCCTTCGCACTAAAAATTTAACTTTTTCATATTTGTCATATTATAACTATATACATATTTTATATTATATTTCATATTCAATTCACGAAACATTATATACTAAAATGAAATAATTAAATAATAAAACAGATTTTTTTTAATGAATGATGTTTAAGCATTGTTTTTTACAGAGGGGTCCGTGACATATTTAAAATTTTTAAAGGGGTTTACTGTACCAAATAGGTTAAGAAACACTGGTCTAGAGGATATGTTGAATCAGAAAATTAATGCATCAAAATTTGAGTTTTTATATGTCATGTCTATACCCTAATATGTGTATATTACTTTACTTCGGATGCCATTTTGAATTTGAAAATTTTTTTATGATGTTCTCTATTCTACTTGAGCCTAAATTCTTCAATAAATTTAAGTAAAAATATTTGGTTATGATGGTGATGATGGTATTGGATGTAAATATCACTTATTTAACACCTAGGTTTTTAGTTAATTGAATTCGATAACGTAGCTTCCTCTATCATATTGTTACGTTTATACCTTTTATAAACGTTGGAATATTTCCTTTAAATAAACCTTTTGAGTTCTTTTATTGCAATTAAAAATAACACTTTAAATTCGTTATAAAATTAAGAGCACTTTATTTATTTAAATACACTCAAATATTGTTCTTATATCACTTTACTTATTACACTTATAGTTATACACTTTTATTATCAAACTCACTTTGATACACACTTTACAAGCTCTATTGTAATACTGATCACGTTAGCTGTGTTGTTCGGCTATTTATAGTAACACAGTGCTGTTCGGTAACTTTCGACAAAGTTCTCGTATGTACATTCTAGTACATTCGAAAACCGTTAAATTTAAATTAAGACGTTAAGTAATATGCACGAATAATAGAAGTGCCTAAAAGTATGCTACACAAAATAACAAACAACATTTTCGAACAACCAGCAAAATAAACTAATACAAATAAAACTACAGTAACTTAAACTACTACAACTAAAATAAATTATAATGTAAATTAAGCTACTTAAAAATAAATCTGTAACACTACCGCCCGCTTAAGCCTGTTCGTCCCGAATAGGCATAAATTCACTTTTTCCGTACTTAGCGAGGCGCTCGAGATGAACCACTTTCACCTTTGATCTTGGGCTTTTGTATTTCTGGATTCTATACACCACATCATTTATTCTCTTTATCACCTTATATGGTCCATCCCAATGATTTTGCAATCCTTTATTGCGTTGTGGGTTATATAATAGAACTCGCTGACCCTCATTAAAGCCTTCAGATTCTGCTGCACGGTCGTATCTGGCTTTCATCTTGTTGCTGGACATGTTTGTTTGCTCAAAAGCGCCGCCCAAGTTATACTTCTGCAATGGCTTACAACTTTTTCTTGCTTGGCTTTTCGCTGCGATGCATTGGGCGCAATTTTTTATCCAACCAGCTACCGATTGTTGATAGCCAACCCAATAGAACCGTTGCTTTAACTTTTCTATGGTCTTTGTTACACTAAGATGACCACCGCTTGAACCATTATGAAACTCCTTCAATACCTCTTTGACTTTAGAGAATGGCACCACAATCAGATTTGTTACCGATTTTCCATTAGCACTTTCCCATATTCGGTATAGACATCCATTAACCACCTTCAGGCTATTCCACAGCGCCCAATAGGACTTCATCAGTGGACTTCCCGCTGATATTTGGTTTCGAGTGGGCCTTTTGTCTTTTTCCTTTGCTGATATAATCTTTGCCAATATAGGATCTTTTCTTTGCGCCACTGACCATTCACCGCTTGTGTCTATATGCGTTAGTCGAACATCTATTACGCACTCTTTTTCCTCGGGTCTTGCACAATATTTGCTATTCAAGCTGCAGAATTTTCGGGAACGTGCATCCGCATTGCCATGTTTTACGCCCTCTTTGTGCTCAATACTGGATTTATTTCCCTGAAGTCGTTTAATCCAGTAATCCAACGGAATCTCAATATTGCGCCAAATCATAACTTTTCGTCCCATGTGCAGATTAATGTTATGACTTATCATAAAATCAGCGCCCACGATTACTTCATCCACAATGTCAGCAACAATAAATACATGATTAACACTTATATTTTCAATAGTTAATTTCACCTTTATTTTTCCATAAACATTAGCAAACTCTCCAGTAGCTGTTCGTAGACTTACACCATATAACGGTTCGATTATTTTGTTTACTAAATCGGGCCTGATAATAGACTGCGATGCTCCTGTGTCTATGGTAAAAGTATGCCTTCGACCATTGATATACCCACAAGCAGTAAGGTTGCTATTTTTCTGCTGCATAACTGATATGGAGATCGTGGGGCCCTCGGTTATGGGAGCTAGCTCTTGCCCCGTAGTGCTAGCTCGTTTTAGTTTAACGGTGACTCGTTTGATGATTTCTTGTTCACCCGTTTGCTGTTTCCAGGTGGCGATACCGATCTAGCCCGCTTTCAAGGTGCTCTACAATTTCGTTGAATATGTCCACTCTTACCACAATTATAACATTTGGCTCTGGATTTGCTTTGTTTTTCCTCTAACGCCTGTATACGAGCCTTTAAATCGCTTACTTCATCTCTTTCCATTTCTGTAGAAAATTCGAGATTTCTTACCTTACATATTTGTGGCTTAGAGAGTAATTTTGCGGTCTCCTGTGTCAGAGCGTATGATACGGTTTCTGCAAACGTTGATTTGTGTGTGCCAAACACCGCGTGCTTTATTTCTGGATCACGTATTCCATTTACAAATGTTTCAATTTTAAACTGATCCAAAAATGGGTGATTTTCACCTGGATATGGCAGCTGCACCAAATGCTCGATCTCCGTTGCGAAATCTTGTAACGACTCATTCGCTTTCTGTATTCTGCCTCGTAGTTCCATTCGGCATATGTCTCGTTTGTGCTCGCCGCCATACTTACGTTGTAGTGCAACCATTATGTCATCATAGTTTTCTCTGCAGCCAATAGGTATGCTTTCCAAGACTTGCGCTGCGTTTCCGTTTAACGCCAAAATCAACTCTATAGCCTTTTCTTCATAGCTCCACATATTTCTATTGGCAACTGTCTCAAAGTGCAATTTAAAAACATTAAATGGTGCACTACCGTCAAAAGTAGGGGCCTTTATTCTACTCGATGTTTCTGGAATTATCCGCACTGGTCCCTCATGACATTGAAGATCATTAATTTTTATTTCCAGATTTTTAAATTTTTCGTCTTGTAATTGAAATTTTTCATCAACATCTTTGACTTGTAGTTGTAATTTGCTATTGAAGTCACTTGCTTGAGTAACTATGCAATCTTCAAGGTCAGATATTTTTTTATCAATTTTATTAACTTGCTTTTCAATGCCCTCTACTCGGTTATTTACAGCTTCAGAAATTTCTAAAAGTTTCTCGTTTGTAACTCTAGAACATTCTTGAAATTTCAACTCTATTATTTTACTTTCTTCTTTTACTTCAGCTAATAATTTTTCATTATTAGCTCTAGAAGTTTCTTGAGCTTCCTGGAATTTAATTTCCATCTTTTCCAACATAGCAGCAAGCATTGTACTTAAATCTATGTTGTTTGTAGTTGCACGAGTAGAAACTTCCATTTCTTCTTTTTCGTCAAACTCGTAACCATCAATGTCCATATTACGCCGCTTAAATTCATCTAGAAGCCTCTTCTGCAATTCTACTTTATTACCTGTTGTCGGCAATGCCAGCTTACTCAATTCTTTCTTGAGTTGTTCAACTTTAAGTTCCTCAAATTTCATGTCTGATTTTTATTTTTAAATGCAATTTCACTTCTGACACCAGTTGTTACGTTTATACCTTTTATAAACGTTGGAATATTTCCTTTAAATAAACCTTTTGAGTTCTTTTATTGCAATTAAAAATAACACTTTAAATTCGTTATAAAATTAAGAGCACTTTATTTATTTAAATACACTCAAATATTGTTCTTATATCACTTTACTTATTACACTTATAGTTATACACTTTTATTATCAAACTCACTTTGATACGCACTTTACAAGCTCTATTGTAATACTGATCACGTTAGCTGTGTTGTTCGGCTATTTATAGTAACACAGTGCTGTTCGGTAACATTCGACAAAGTTCTCGTATGTACATTCTAGTACATTCGAAAACCGTTAAATTTAAATTAAGACGTTAAGTAATATGCACGAATAATAGAAGTGCCTAAAAGTATGCTACACAAAATAACAAACAACATTTTCGAACAACCAGCAAAATAAACTAATACAAATAAAACTACAGTAACTTAAACTACTACAACTAAAATAAATTATAATGTAAATTAAGCTACTTAAAAATAAATCTGTAACAATATTTTCTTACCACAACAAGTTAGGTTGACATTTTACCAGCAGCAACCCCTTTTCTGTTTGTTATTATCTTTTATATTATTACTAGTTTTGTCCTGCTCTAGCCATCAGTAAAATAGCGAAAGCAACAGATGATTGTGATGTATAGATTTAACGGTGTCATCTTTGAAAATTTTAAAAGCATCAAAAGAGATTAAAAAACGCATTATTTTCAAAAATTTCAACTTTTTATTTTATTTATTTCATAAAATTCCACATAAAAATAAAATAAGTTTTCCTCGCTCGTATTAGACACATAAAGCTACAAATAAAGTTCTATATCACCACTTAAATTATAATGCTATCAATACGATCATCAGATACTATTTACTTATGAAAATACGAAGAACATCATGGTGTCAATTGTTATTGTGTGAAATTGTAAATTAAAAAGTTTTTGCATATTAATTTCGTTTTTATTTCCATTTCTTTTAATACAAAAAAAGTTAAATATTCCAATTTAATTTTTTATATGTACATTTAATGCGTTCTATAAACTTGACACTTTACATAGTAAGTTCCATAGATAATATAATTTTGTAAAAATAATATAATTAGAAAAATATAAGATATATAAAAAAAGGAATTAAAAATGTATGGTGGGGTTTATGAAGAGTTTTTCAATTATTGTTTTTTGTTTTATTTAAAATTCTCATATTGTTTATGAAAATTGTATATAAATTTTGTAACATTTTTAAACATTTTCGAAAATTTTGTGGTTTAAATTTCTACTGATGTTCATGGCATAAGCACCAGTAAAATGCATATATACCAGCTAAAACTCACCAACCAATAAACAAAATTTCGTAAAAAGTATATACTTTGTCTTATAAATCATATAAGATATCATGAAATAAGTATGGGAATTAAATAATAATAAATAATATAAAATATATAATCCACATATAACTATTGTTTATTATGGTTTTTGGTTCAAAGCAATAATAAGCTAACGATCTGCAATAACATAAACATTGTTTACTATCAATCCTCATTATTTTCCTTCACATAGTGAATAAGTAAGACTGCTATATTCGGCCATGCCGAATCTTATATCCCCTTCACAACGTGTAGTCACGCAATAAATATAGTTTTTAGTACCATTCATCTCATATGAAATACGTACATACATATATAAAAACATCCCATTGTAAAATTATAAATTTATGTATGTTAAAAAAAATATAAAAAAAAATAAAAATAAAAATTAAACAAAAAATAATAAAAAAGAGATATAAAAAAAAAATAAAATGAAAATTTAAAAAATAATAGAAATATAAATAATAAATAATAAATATAAAATATAAAATAAAAATTAATTAAAAAAAAAACTTAAGAAAAAAATTTAAAAAAAAATAAGAAAAAAATAAAAAAAATTAAAAAAAAATAATAAAAATAATATATAAAATAAAAAATATAAAAAAAAATAAAAATTTTTTTTGGGCTCAGCTGGGGTTCGACGCCACGTTTACTCTAATTAGTATACCACTTCTGTATGTATGTGTATTGCTGTTGTTTTTGTGTAAAAAAAAAAAAAAAAACGGGGTGGCCGTGGAGTTTTACTCATATCTAAGTTGTTTATGTACCCATGTTTCTGATTTTCAATACCGATCTACTCCCGAATATTTCTGATATTTTAATACCTTACCAGGATCCAGGCGATGCACTGTGCTTCGTTTCCATATAACCAATGGACAAAAATAGAAGGAGTTATCAGATATTTTTGAAACTTGGTACACTAGCATAAAATAGCTTAGATAAGAAAAATATAAATTTTTTAAAAAATCGGCCCAAGGACACGACTACCTCCCATGTGTCCTGAAATGAAAAAATGTAATTTTAGCTTCAATAATGTGTAGAAAATTACAAAAAGGGGTCAGGCTGATACACATACAACTAGCAACGTGTGTGTGATTTTTTATTCCAATCGCACCAAGGCCTCGAGGTCCTGTCATATATCCTTTTTCTTAAAAACGCTAAAACAGCTACAAAAATTGTCCAATCGTAATCAAATTTGGTACTTAAATTGATATTTGTAATATATATATTTATGCCAAATTTTTTTTGATTCGGATTATTAATGTGGAAAATACAAAAACATAATTTATTAAAAAATATGCTAAAAACGCTTAAAATGCTGTAGCAAAAATAAAAAATATAAGGGTATTTTAAAGATAAAATAAATGAAAAAAATTAAAGGGGAAAAGTAGCAATGTGTAAGCGTCATTAAAAAAACCATAAAAATGTTTTAATAAAAAAAAAACATTTTTATTTGTATTAGATTTTTGATTTTGAAACAAAAATTATAACAGCTTAACTTAGTAATTTTATATTATCACATCTAAAATAAAAAAACGTTTAAAGAAAAAAATATAAATGCAAACTTTTAAAAAAGTTTCATCGCTACTTTATTCTTCCCAAAACCAAGTTTTGCTTAATAAAGAAGTCATCTCGTCTGCTATTATATCATCTTTGATTTCAGCACTTTCCTTAAGAATACATTTATCAATTTCAGCGTCTATTATTTTATTTTTAAACTTAATGATCCTCTTTGATGATAATACTATATCTGATGACAGATACAAATGTGCCATTAAATTTTTATTTGTGTTTTCTCGAGACGTTTTACTGGTATGAGACAGTCGCGCTATCTTACATTTTTATGGGTTCCAATGCTTATTCAGGCAAACACCATGGAATGAAAAAAGCTAATCTAATAATAATAAGCTAATAAGTTTTTAATGTAATTTTTTGTAAGTAAAACAAAACATTAAAATACCTATTGGTAAATTGAAAAACTCGATAACATCACATCCATGAACTAAAACCTTATGAACTATGCTAGGCATATAATACCACCCATAGTGTATTAAATACATATTTCTAGTAATTATTATTAGTCCCTTGAAAGTTTGTACATTAATTGGCGACCCACAAGAAAACACTCTCAATATCGATGCAAAATTATCAATAAGTCGCTTATCAATTCCTATTATTTCCGCCGCTACTTCACTGTAAGAAAAAAAATCAGCGAGACGTTTTTCTGTCATTAGTATTGACAAACCCAGACTTAGCTTGGTCTATTATTAATCCGGTTCTTTTTTTGAATGCAATTTGAATTATTTTTTTGTTTTCCAAAAACTGTTTGTTGTTTTCTTTATCTACCCGCCAAACTTTAATGGGATTCGGTAAGCAATATGTAGCAAACATGTAAAGAATCTTATCCAACAATGAAGCGTTTAAAGTCCATATATGTAATTGTCCACATTTGAAGGTTTATGCTGTTCATTTCCGTCGTACTTGCATTGCAAATAAAACACCTACTTGATGAATTTGTATCGCTTAAAATATTTATAGCTGCACCATCTATTATTGTAAATTGCATTTCGTAAGAAACTTCTACAGGTGCACCTTTCATTTCAATAACATCACATTCTATATTTTTAATTTTCTCATCAATTTCGCCAAAAAGTTTTTCACTAGATCAGTCTTCTCCTTTTCTAAAACAAATTTAATAGGCCTACAATACAGCGTTGAAGATGGTGTTTTATTATCCCATATTATTTTTTTTGTCATGTATACAATTCTTAAAAATATAAATTAATTTTAATTTAAAATTTATTAAAATAGCAAACATCTATAACTAAGTAAATACTCGAATGTACTTACTTTAGTAACACAAATGCTACGAAAAGCATAAACTCATATGTATGGTTTTCGTTTTAAAATTTTTGTTTGTAGCGGCTATGACCGGAGCTACCATCCATACCCCACTTACAAACTAACGATATTTTACTTATTTCTTATTTAACATCACAAAGTATAAATATACTTGTTGCTGTTCTATGCATTACGCGTCCACTTCTACCGAAATTACCGTCGTTATATGGGTGGTACTAATTTTTTCTTTTCGGTTCGCAACGCATAAAAAGATGGAAAACAATTTGGATGTAATTCATTAATTACTTGCCGGAAAACACTGTATTTTCAAATTTCACTAAACATTTATTAACTCATTTATTAACACAGAAATAGATATAATATTTTTTTATACCCGCCACCAAAAAAATGGTGGGGGTATATTCATTTTGTCATTCCGTTTGTAACACATCGAAATATCCATTTTAGACTCCATAAAGTATATATATTCTGAATCAGGGTTTGATTTGATGACGATCTAGCTATGTCCGTCCGTCTGTCCGTCTGTCCGTCTGTTGAAAGCACGATAGAGGTCGCACCGAAAAAGCTAGGGGGCTCAAATTTTGCCAGAATCTTTCTTATAGACAAGGTTTGTTTAGTATTGAAAATGGGCTAAATCGGAATATTAGGAAGGGAGTTATAGCTCGAAAAGCAAGAGTAGGTCGAAAAAACCGTGTCCTTCAAACATCGAATAAAATGGAATTGTGTCCAAACGCATTAACGTAGACTCATGAAACTTCGAATATATATTTCCTGAGTAAAAACAATATTTTTCCCCGAAAATTATCAAAATCTATGCTTTAGGAGGGGAGTTATCGATCAAAATGTACGAAAATTTATACCGCACAGTGTATTTTTCGGTATATTTAAAAACAAAAACGTCATAAAAGCAGCAAAATTGGATGTACGACTCTGAAATTTTGCACACTTTGATTTTTGGCGAGCGGCTTTTTTGCAACGGAAAATCAATGTGCCACGCCCACTTTAACGCCCACCTCCCATATAACGTTTTACCTAAAATTCATATAATTTATCTACTAATAAAGGTTTTGGAATAATAAAGGGCTATATTGAAACACCTAAGTTGTACTCATTAGCAAAAACAACTTTGACACGCCTACTATAACGCCCACTTTTCACGTTATCTACCGTTAATGAAGTTTAAAAGCTCATAAAACCGCCAAAATTAGAGGTGTGATGATCAAATTTGCTACGTATATCCCCCTAAGCAGTATCATTACTGTGCCGGAAAATTAAGGTGCCACGCCCACTTTTACGCCCACCTCCTATATAACGTTTTACCTGAAATTCATATAATTTCTCTACTAATAAAGATTTTGGAATAACAAACGGCTATATTGAAACACCTAAGTTGTAGTCATTAGCAAAATCAACTTTGACACGCCTACTATAACGCCCACTTTTCACGTTATCTACCGTTAATGAAGTTTAAAAGCTCATAAAACCGCCAAAATTAGAGGTGTGATGATCAAATTTGCTACGTATATCCCCCTATGCAGTTTCATTACTGTGCCGGAAAATTAAGATGCCACGCCCACTTTTACGCCCACCTCCCATATAACGTTTTACCTAAAATTCATATAATTTCTCTATTAAAAAAATTTTGGAATAATAAAGGGCTATATTGGAACACCTAAGTTGTACTCATTAGCAAAAACAACTTTGACACGCCTACTATAACGCCCACTTTTCACGTTATCTACCGTTAATGAAATTTAAAAGATCATAAAACCGCCAAAATTAGAGGTGTGATGATAAAATTTGCTACGTATATCCCTCTAGGCAATGTAATTACTGTGCAAGAAAATTGAGGTGCCACGCCATTTTTTGCGCCCACCTCCCATATAACGTTTTACCTAAAATTCATATAATTTCTCTATTAATAAAGATTTTGGAATAATAAAGGGTTATATTGAAACACCTCTGTTGTATTCATTCGCAAAAACAACTTTGACATGCCTACTATAACGCCCACTTTTCACGTTATCTACCGTTAATGAAATTTAAAAGTTCATAAAACCGCCAAAATTAGAGGTATGATGATCAAATTTGCTTCGTATATCCTTCTAATCAATGTAGTCGTTGTGCCAAAAAGTTTAGGTAACACGCTCACTTTAACGCCCACCTCCCATAACGGTTTATCTTAAATTCATGTAATTTCACTATTGACAAAGTTTTTAGGAAAATAAAGGACTATATTGAAATATCTAAGTTGTATTTATTAGCAGAAACTTTATTGACACGATTACTTTAACGACCACTTTCATTGAAAGTCTATATTTACAAAAGCATTTTAGTAGGATATCGAAGTTATAGAGGGTAGTTAAATTTGAAGGACCGATGTTGAATTTAAATAAAACACAAATTATTTAGGATATTATTATTATTTCTTTTTATAATGATAATATTTGTATGGTTCAATTATGTATTTAACAAAATATCTGCCAAATGCCCCCCCCCCCCCCCCATCCTTGGCGCCACTCCTCTATCTGATGGTCCAAATTTTCAATGACAATGTTGATGCTCAGTTGTTAGGCATGATGATGAGGCGAGGTTGACTGCTCTTTTGCCACACTATCGCAAAAACCAGCAGTAGTTCCCATTCAGCGAACTAAGAAGGCATTCACAGATTTTCTAACATTTTATACAGACCTGTTTTGCAGAAATGTAAATATTTTTTACAATTCTCCCGATTGTGGACGAATTTGAACGATTATGTTGGCCAAAATAATCACGAAGTGCACGAAATGCATTTTGATTTGAACGCCCATTTTTATAAAAAACCTGAATAACTTTAAAGCGTTGCTAATTTGCGTATCTTTCCACGGATCAAATTGAGTAAGTTTGAGATTGAGAAATGTCAAGTGAAATGCAGAAAACAAATTTAAAGACTAGGTGTAGTTCACCTTCAACATGGGCCCTAAAAAATTTAACCACCCCCTACAAAGAAAGTGATACATATTTTATTATAAAGATATTATTCAATAGCGATTAACAAAATAATAATTATTGTGCTTTAAATGTACACAAAATTGGTGGTGGGTATAAAAGATTCGGCACAGCCGAATATAGTGCTCTTACTTGTTTAATAGAGTAATACGCCTTTTAAAAAAATTAAAAATTTCAGTGGGCCTTAAAAAAACTAGAGCAAAATTTTCAAAATCCTTCGGGGGATTGATATATTAATGGTATACATTAATTTTTTTAACCATTCAAAATATTAAATCATGTTGCACAATGATATTAAACACGACTCGTAATTGCTTAATATTTAAGTAAAAATCATAAATTTAGGCATTTAAAAAAAGATTTTTTTTTAAGTTGTGGTAAAAATTAGGCACTAATTTTTAAAAACTTTGTTAGATAAGAGTATAAACTTACAAAGTATGGAAAAAAATATCTACTTTTATATATTTTTTTTATACTCCATCAAACTTAAACAATTTTTGGATTTTTAACAAAAAAAATTATTTTTTTGATGCAATAAAAAAAAGTGATTTTGTAAACATATACCAAATCCTTTATTTTAGTTTAATTACAAATATATCAAAGTACTTGAAAACAAAGTTTTGTACCAGTCTTTGAAAAAATGAATTTTTGAGAATAGTTTTTGTGAAACATTTAAAAAGCATTTTCCTGTTAAGTCATTTTTGCATAATATTCTCTGAGTTTGGCGCCCTCTCGTGGCGGCAAAAGCAACAAAAAAAAATATTTTTGTAAATTCCTCTTTATTCGTTTTATTAAATATTTTTATTTTTCAATATTTCGTGCACCTTCGGTGCACTTCCTCAGGATATAAAACTGAAATACACAATGAAATTTTTTTTTTAAAAATACATTAATACACATTAATACAAAAATTTTTTTTTTTAAATACATTAATACACATTTACAACGTAAAAACTTTCTTTAAAAAAATAAAATATACAAATAAACAATAATACTAGCTTACATATTTGAGTAAAGCCGTCGTCTTTTCACAAAGAGAATTCACTGCTTACTGCTAGTTCTCAACTATACTTATCTACAATCATAGCTGCCAGATTTGACGATTTATCGTCATTTTGACGATTTTACGTGCTAAAATTAAGTGTTGATGATTTGACGACTTATGCTATGTTTTGACGATTTTCAAGAATTAAAGTTTGCAACATTTTTCATTACTTTAATACCAACCAAGGTCTATTAAATAAGGTCTGTGCAACTCTACAAAAGCAAAAAGCAAAAAAAATATACGTGCATTTTGTTAGTGTAAAATTACTCTAAGGTAGTCAAAAACAGCTGACTAAAATACCAAAAAATTCATCCTGGTGAAATTATCAGTCTATCTGATGGGAAACGTTACTGTCAAACTCTATGTATAAAAAATTATTTTTTATGAGGTATTTGACAGAGAGCAGCACAGCAAATTCGCCGTTGCATATACCTGTATGAATATGCCCAACGCCTATTAAATTTTGTGTTTTCATTTTGTTTAACAATTTTTTCAAGACAACAAAAATAAATTGTGTTAATAGTAAATATTTGCCAAAAATATGGCTGATAAAGATAAAATAGAAGTCTAGACGATGTCTTGAAGAAGCGTGCTGTTTCACAAGGTATGTTGGGCCAGAAAGATGCTCGTTTCGCTGCTGGTGTTGTACAAATGGTGCGTGAAGGCAAAATAGCTAATCGTTGTATTTTCTTGGCCTGTGAGCCAAGTAATGGCAAGGCTGCTATAGCTGTTGGTGTGGCTCAGTCCTTGGGTACAGAAACGCCTTTTACCAGCATGTCCGGCTCGGAAATATATTCATAAGTTGAAAAATTATCAATCATAAAATTGAAGAACATAAATGTCGCCCTAAAAAGGTAAACAAATTTTGACAACTTCGAGTAGTAAACATAGGGGAGCAAAAAACGATCAGCTGATTAGTTGAACAGACCTTATTTAATAGACCTTGATACCAACCTTAAACTAGATAAAAATAATTTGTAACGGTTTTTTGTGTTATTAATAATAGAACAGAGTGAAAGAGATACATCGATCATTATTTAATGTGTTTGTGTGGGTAATTTTTCCACTTTGTACATTTTTAACATAGTATATGCCACATATTATCAACTGATACCTACAACACGAACAAATATAAATTTGGAAATGCGTTTAAAACAATTTTAGTTTTTTAAGTAAATTTATTTAAATTATTTAAGTGACAAATTAATATGCTTAAATACTTCAAAAAAATGGTAAGTTCTTTTTAATTATACATTAAAACCTTAAAAATCAAACATTATATTTTCAATAGAAAACCAAGATGATGAAAATTCTAGCAGCTCTTCCTCTGTAAGTAGAAATTTCATCCATTTTTTATACAAAATTTTGTAGTAGCTAAAATAAAATTTTAATGGTGTTTTTCACAGGTAATACTACATTTACACCTACACAAAATCTTGTACTTAAGGGATTTTAAGCGAAATCTACCAGATTTCCCATACAAAATGAAATCTACTTCGCACTAGATTTTGGCAAAATCTACTTAAAATCTAGTACTACTTCGTGATGCAGCTGCGGTTTTTATTAAATTGTACTAAAATATACTACGCTGCACACAGAAAAATTCAATCATAATATATAAGTTGGTTGCAGTTGGACAAGTACTTTATTGTTTACATTTTTTTTATATGGAGTTTGAATTTTGAAGAAGTAGAGCATAGAGAGCATCTCAGACCACCTTGTAAATATATTGTTTTGAAAACGAAATCTTGCAAAATGGCAAAAAACAGTGGTATAAACCGTTTAGATTTTAATAAAGATTTAAAATCAAATCTACTAGATTTCGCTTAGGTGTAAATGTAGTATAACGAACAAGAAGAGGAAAATTAAGGAAGACTGGTTTGCAGATTATGGGCTAAGAAGCGAAACGATGTAGTTTATTTTGGCGTTGTGCTAGTCTTACGCTTGCCTAAAGCTACCTTAATCGGTAGAAACTTTAGAAAGAAATGATTATAATTATTTGTCAATTAGTCTGAATTAGATGCAGCCAATTCATTATTTATTATTTTTTGTATATATATACATATACATATTAATATTTATTTTTCGAAATTAATTCTAAATTGTATTATATTTATTGTCATGTTCTTAACTTAAAAGGGTCTAATAAAACCATTGATCTCTCTGGATTTAAAAAGTTTGTTATGTTATGCATTAAATAAAAAATGTTTTGTTTTGAAAAATGCGTTTTTTTATTTTGACGTTTTTATGACGATTTGAGTTAACTATTTGACGATTTTGACGATTTTTTTCCCCAAATTAGACGATTTTGCCCCTATTTTATCTGGCAGCTATGTCTACAATATGTCTGTACGTGTGCGCGCAATTTTCTGTGTCTGCAATTTTTTTATTTTTAGATTTTATTATTTTTTTCTTATTTTTAATTTTTTTTTTTGTAATTTTTTTTGTTTGGTATGTTTTTTACATGTATGTATGTATGTATGTTGTTGTTGTAATTGTGAAAAAAAACGAGGTGGTCGTGGTTTTTTGCTCATATCTCAGAAAGTTATTGGGCGATTGTGCTGAATTTCAATAGCGATTCATTCCTGGATATTTCCAAGAGATTGATACCATATACAGATCTGAGGAACATATAGTTGCTTCTAAAAGTTGATTTCAACCAACACACGGACAGACGGGCAGGGCTTAATCGACTCCTCTATTCATAAGCTTTTAGAAAATATATACTTTATGGGGTCGGAAATGAAAATTGTAGAAATTACAAACGAAATGACAAAGCTATATATACCCTTGTGCACCACAGGTGAAGGGTATAACAAGTGACAAATTAATATGCTTAAATACTTTTCAAAAAAATGGTAAGTTCTTTTTAATTATACATTAAAACATTTGATTCTTAAGGTTTTAATTATTATTTAAATGTTTATATTATATTTTCAATAGAAAACGAAGATGATGAAAATTGTAGCAGCTCTTCCTCTGTAAGTAGAAATTTGTAGTAGCAAAAATTAAATTTTAATTGTGTTTTTCAGTAACCAACAAGAAGAAGAAAATTAAGGAAGGCTGGTTTGCGGATCCAAAAATAAGTTTATGGGCTAAAAAGCGAAACGATGTAGTTTATTTTGGCATTGTGCTCGTCTTACGCTTGTCTAAAGCTACTTTAGTCGGTAGAAACTTTAGCTAGGAATGATTATAATTATTTGTCAAAAAGTCCAAAAAGATGCAGCCAATTTATTATTTATTATTTTTTGTATTTATATAAAAATATTAATATTTATTTTTCGAAATTAATTTTAAATTGTATTATATTTATTGTCATGTTCTAAACTTAAAGGGGTCTAATAAAACCATTTATCTCTTTAGATTTAAAAAGTTTGTTATGTTATGCATTAAATATGTAAAAAATGTTTTGTTTTAAAAAATGTTTTGTTTTAAACAAGTAAAAGCGCTATATTCGGCCGTGCCGAATCTTATATACCCTTCACAACGTGTAGTCATGCAATAACAGTAAATTCACGTATGTATGCTAAAAAAACAAAAAAAAAAAAAAATAAAAAAAAATTTAAAAAAAAATTAAAAAAAAAATTATTATATACATATATAATATATATATAACAAAAAAAAAATTAAAAAAAATTAAAAAAAAAAATTGAAAAAAAATAATAAAAATATATATAATATATTAAATAAAAAATAAAAAAAAAATAAAAAAAAAAATTAAAAAAAAAATTTTAAAAAAATTAAAAAAAAAAATTTTTTGGCTCAGCTGGGATTCGATGGCACGTTTTCCCTAACCAGAATACACGTTTGTATGTATGTATGTTGTTGTTGTAATGTTGTCTTTGTGAAAAGAAAATCGAGGTGGTCGTGGGTTTTTGCTCATATCTCAGTTGTTTATGTACCGATGTTTCTGATTTTCAATACCGATCTACTCCCGAATATTTCTGATATTTTGATACCTTACCTGGGTCCAACCTATGTCGGGGGGCTTCAAAAAGTTGATTTCAACATACACACGGACAGACGGTCAGACGGACAGACTGACAGGGCTTAATCGACTTCCCTATTCATAAGCTTTCAGAAAATATATACTTTATGGGGTCGGAAATGAAAATTGTAGAAATTTCACACGGAATGACAAACCTATATATACCCTTTTTCACTGTGTGAAGGGTATAAAAATGCGTTTCTTTATTTTGACGTTTTTATGACGATTTGCGTAAGCCATTTGACGATTTTGACGATTTTTTCCCCCAAATTAGACGATTTTACTCCAATTTTATCTGGCAGCTATGGTTTAAAGGAGTATTAATTATATGGAGCATCTCTATTGTAAATCTCTTTTTGTAATTGTTCTCTTGCTGGAGAATTGTTGTACCTTTTATATTGGGGGAATGTCCACTAATTGCACAGTGGGCTGCAAGCGCTGTTTTATGCTCTGATATACCTTTTTTAGTTTTATGATCTGATTTATGTGCAACTAATCTCGTCCGCAATTTTGACTTTGTCGTTCCGATATATATTTTATTACACATACTGGACCCGTCTCCGTTACACGGTATTCGATATATTACATTAGATTTGTCCAATATATCAACTTTTGTCTTAGTGTTTGAAAACAGCATCTTTAAAGTTTTGTCAGTTTTAAGTGCAATATTAACTTTGTCTCTGTCAAAAATATCCGAATGTGTTATTCGCTCAGAAAACCCAGGGACGTGGGTCATCGACTTAAAAATTCTTTCTGGTTTTTCCATAGGTGTTTTTTTCAGGTTTTTAATAGCGTTAACCAAGTTTGTCGCCAAAGTAAAAGAAAAGCTGTTTTTCTGCAATATTTCTTTGATTTTGGTAATATTTGCCCTATGGTATATTTTATCGCTAATTTTTAATACTCTAGTTGTAAAGTTCTGTGCTGTGTTAATCTTGACGTGTTTCGGATGGTTTGAATAAAAATGTTTGATGCGGCCTGAGGCTGTTGGTTTTTGATACCAGTCTATTGTTATTGTGTTGTGTTTCCTTATTATAAGAGCGTCCAAATATGGTAGTTTTCCTTCGTGTTAAAACTCTTTGGTAAACTGTATACGTCTGTGGAAGCTGTTGAGAACTTAAAAAAAAAAAATATTTCAACAATTGAAAGGAATGCCTATGGGCTCACCAGCATCGCCAGTAATTGCCGACATAGTTATGGAGGAATTGTTAGATGTTGCAATTGACAATTTGGTTGTAAAAAGGACAAAGTAGAAGAAACACTTGAAGTTCTTGTGCACCACAGGTGAAGGGTATAAAAAGAGATTTACAATAGAGATGCTCCATATAATTAAAAAATGTATTAATGTGTATTAATGTATTTTTAAAAAAAAAATTTCATTGTGTATTTCAGTTTTATATCCTGAAGAAGTGCACCGAAGGTGCACGAAATATTGAAAAATAAAAATATTTATTAAAACGAATAAAGAGTTTTATTTAAATAGAAAAATTGACCTTGAGCCTAAAGAAAATTAAAAAATTTTAGTTACCATTTTAAGGTCAAAGAAAATATTTTTGTAAATATTTATTTGAGATACCTTCTTATCATTCAAAAAATCTATATTTAAACGCAATTGGACACACAAATTTTTTTTTTATTTTTGTCTATGAGACGAAGCATAGTGCGATTTCGGGTGGCTTCAAAAAGTTGATTTCAACATACACACGGACAGACTGGCAGAGCTTTATCGACTACCCTATTCATAAGCTTCACACGGAATGACAAAGCTACATATACCCTTTTTATACCCTTCACCTGTGGTGCACATAGGTATATATAGCTTTGAAATTCCGTTTGTAATTTCTACAATTTTCATTTGCGACCCCATAAAGTATATATTTTCTGAAAGCTTATGAATAGAGGAGTCGATTAAGCCTTGACCGTCTGCCCATCTGTCCGTGTGTTGGTTGAAATCAACTTTTAGAAGCAAATATATGTTCCTCAGATCTGTGTATGGTATCAATCTCTCGGAAATATCCAGGAATAAATCGCTATTGAAATTCAGCACAATCGCCCCATAACTTTCTGAGATATGAGCAAAAAACCACGACCACCTCGTTTTTTTCACAATTACAACAACAATATACATATATGTATACTGGTTAGAGTAAACGTGGCATCGAATCCCAGCTGAGCCAAAAAAATTTTATTTTATTTTTTTTAATATATTATTTATATTTTATTATTTTTTTTATATATTTTTTTAATTTTTTAAAAATATTTTTTATAAAAATTTTTTTTAAATTTTTTAAAATTTTTTTAATTTTTTTTTATTATATTTTTTTTATTTTTAATATATTTTTTTTTGTAATTTTTTTTTTGGTATGTTTTTTACATGTATGTACGTACGTATTTTATATGAGATGAATGGTGATACAAACAATTGTTATTGCATGACTACACGTTGTGAAGGGTATATAAGATTCGGCACGGCCGAATATACCACTGTTACTTGTTCACTGTGTGCAGGGTATAAAAAGGATATATATAGGGTTGTCATTCCATGTGAAACTTCTACAATTTTCATTTCCGACCCTTTAAGTAAACATAAACCGCTTATGAATAGAGGAGTCGATTAAGCCCTGACCGTCCGCCAGTCTGTCCGTGTGTTGGTTAAAATAAACTTTTAGAAGCACAATATGTTCCTCAGATCTATGTATGGTATTAATCTTTTGGAAATATTTGGAATGAATTCCTATTGAAATTCAGCACAATCGCCGCATAACTTTCTGGGATATGAGCAAATAAGCACGACTGCCTCTGTTTTTTCCCATATTTTTTACCACCAAAATTAAAATTTTTCAGCAATAGAATAATTTATAGGTACCTTTGCTACTATTTGTAGATATAATATGCCCCTACATATATTCGTGAAAAAATTTTGATAAGGCAGGCTCTAACCCGTAAAGTTATAGACAAATTTTTTTTTAAATATATATTCCAAAAATTTACAAACGAAAATCAATTTTTTCAGCTTCTAGACAACCGAGAGAGTCAATATTGGTATCATCTGAAAGGACTAGACTAGCGCAATATAAACACTATAAGAAATAAAAATTCTTGTTGACCGCCACTATAAAATGGCAGACAATAAATTTATATATGAGACAAATCTGGTATTTTAAAATATAACTTCTTTAATCCCCTCAATATTGGTATCAAATAAAAGGGCTTCACCAGTAGAATACAGTAAATTAAACAAACAAAATGGTGGATTAAATTTGTTTAACACCATCAATTTGGGAATCCAATGAAAGGACTTGACTAGTAGAATACAGTTAACTACGTAAAAATTCAAAATCGAAGATGGCGTCGGAAATAATAAGGAAAAATTGAGTATAACAGAATATAGGTTAAGCTACGATGTGGGATTATACCTATGTACATGATGGTGAAGGGTTATATTAGATTCGGCACTGCCGAATACAGCACTTTTACTTGTTTTAAATAGCATTACGCGACATTAGCTTTTTAAATATCTAAATTAAATGATTCCTAATTAAACTAAATAAAATTACCCACAACATACTAAATCACTCAAAAACGGCTGAACCAACGGACTTAAATAAAATATGCTTTATAGATAATATGTAATTCCGATAATTACTGATAAGTGACTGATTTGCCCAAATTTTTTTACAAGTAATCCTAGAAGCATAACATATTTATAAAAAAAGTGCGCATAAATTATTTGAGGGCAGAAAAATTTTACCTCTTTTGGTAAAAATATAAGAAAAGAAGACACTCAGCAAATTCTAAGGCGATTGTGCTGGTTTTTATTAACGGTGTGTGCAACATTTCGGATCTACTTTATGCTCGGCGCACAATTGGGACGGATGACGAATTTCGCCCAACACGACGAACTCTTCGGTAAAAATTCGTTGTGCAAATTCGTCGTGTGAGGCACAACAACGACGAAAAAGTGACATCTTTTATAGTTGATAAAATTGTTTAGTGTTTGTGCAAAGAAAAAACAAAAATAATCTAAGAATTTAATTTTTTGTGAAACTCAACAAAACAATAAATATAATTTCTGTAATAATAAAAACTTGTTTTCGTATAAGCAAACGTTTGCAAAGAATGTCGTAGGTACGTGCATTAAACAATAATAAAAATTTTGTTTGTATATAACAGCTAATAGTGTGACCATATGAAAAAAATATCACTTAATAAACTTAAACATTTGCAAAAACACAAATAAAAACAAATTTTTGTACTAACTTTTTTATACTTTTTTTTAAATGTTTTAAAATAAAAAATAAAACAATTATTAAAAGAAAAACTAACTTTATTTTCTTAAAAAGTTGAGAAGTAAACCCAAATTTAATAAAAAATGGTCACCTTGTAACAATTTGTTCGTCGTTCGCCGGCGTAAGAAATAGAAATAAATCTAATGCAGAGTTCGCCGCGTATAGCGAACTTCGACTGACGCCACAATTGTATGCATTCTCAAATACACAAATGTGTTTTATTTTTGATGACGAATATTCGCGACGAAAAATTCGTCGTTCGTCCCAATTGTGCGCCTAGCATTAAATTGATTTTAACCAGCACTCGGATATAGGGACAAAATTAAATCAACTTTCCTATTCATTAGCTTTCAGGAAAAGCCGCAAGTAAACCTTAACAAAGGTCAGAGTATAAACGTTTGAATTGGAATAATTCTTGAACACTAACATCTTGGAAAACGATAAACCCTTTTAAAGGTATAAAACAAACTTAATGTTTGGGCGATGATGTAACACTTCAGGGAGTGGAAAAATTCTGCTTTCGGTAAGATAACAAACATACTACGGGGAAACCCAAATCTTGAAAAATCGAAGGAGATTCCAAAATTAAGAAGGCCAACATTCTGAGCTGTTGTGATAACAGGAAATACAAAGTTCAGAACTCACCTAGCTCGCGTGGGACTATTGGTTATAAGAACAGCAGAGCTTATAAGATAGTGGACGAAACATTGTAAAACATTTTTGCCAATATCCTGAATAACTTTGAACTTGGGACTGAAAATTCTTAAGAAATTATAAACTAGAGGACTGGCTTTCTTACGTGGTTGAACATACCAACATAGGAAGCATAAGCGTATACCTGTCATGGGTTTTGGCTTATAAACGGTGTCTCCGTAAGAATTAATTTTTTTAAGTGTTAATTCTGAAATTTATCAGCTGTCACATATGTATGTTTATTTTGATTTTTAAAAATTGATTGTTTTGCGAAATAAAAACACGTTATGATTTCTGAAACCGCTCGCAAACTTCTATGAGTTTTCATTCAAGAAAGTGCACCTAATGTGTAACCACGTTATAGATATTATAGACATTAGGACTTATGTGCCTGAATGTGCCATACCGGTCTCTTGAAAACATTGCTGTTGTAAGCGAGAGTGTCGCAGCGACAAACACCTCCACCTTCGTGGGTACAAAATCTAGCTAATCAGGAGCTAAAACCTGCAGATCATTTTAAGCGCCGGCTTCACAACATGTAGTCATGCAAAAACAATAGTTTGTATCACCATACATCTCATATGAAATACGTACATACATATAAAAAGCATACATAAATATATAAAAACATCCCATTGTAAAACTTTAAATTGAGTTTACGTATGTATTTAAAAAAAATAAAAAAAAAATGTAAAAAAAATAAAGAAGCAATACAAATATAAATAATATATATATAAAAAAACAAGTAAGAGTGCTATATTCGGCCGTGGCGAATCTGATACAATGTGGGTAAAATCCCACATCGTAGCTTAACCTATATTTCATGTTAATCGCCATTTTGCTTTATAATTACCGACGCTATCCTTGATTTCGAATTTTTACGTAGTTAACTGTATTCTACTAGTCAAGCCCTTTAAATTGATACATATATTGATGGGGTTAAACAATTTTTATACGCCATTTTGTTTTAGACGCCACCTTGGATTTTACGTTTTTTAATAATTTACTGTATTCTACTGATCAAGACCTTTCATTTGATACCAATATTGAGTTCAAGAAGTTACATTTAAAAAAAGAAGATTTGACCCATATATAGATTTATTGTCCGCCATTTTATAGTGGCGGCCAACATGAATTTTATTTTTTTTATATATTGCGCTAGTCAAGTCCTTTCAGATCATATATTATATCTCGGTTGTCTAGAAGCAAAAAAAAAGATTTTCATTTGTACATTTTTGGAATATATATATATAATTTTTTTTTTGTCTATAACCTTACCGATTAGAGCCCGATTTATCCAAAATTTTTCACGAATATCTCTAGAGGCAAATTATATCTACAAATAGTAGCGAAGGTACCTATAAATTATTCTATGGCTGAAAAATTTTAATTTTGGTGGCAGTCGTGTTCATTTGCTCATATCTCAGAAAGTTATGGGGCGCTTGTGCTGAATTTCAATAGCTATTCATTCCCGGGTATTTTCAAAAGATTGATGTCATGCACAGATCTGAGGAACATATTGTTACGTTTATATCTTTTATAAACGTTGGATTATTTCCTTTAAATAACCCTGAGTTATTTTATTGCAGTCAAAAACAGTTGAAATTAGTTATAAAATTAAGAGCACTTTATTTATTAAGATACACTCAGATATTGTTTTTATATCACTTTACTTATTTCACTTATGGTTACACACTTTAATTATCAAACTCACTCTGATACACACTTTACAAGCTCTATTGTAATACTGATCACGTTAGCTGTGTTGTTCGGCTATTTATAGTAACATAGTGGTGTTCGGTAACATTCGACAAAGTTCTCGTATGTACATTCTAGTACATTCGAAAACCTTTACATTTAAATTAAGACGTTAAGTAATATGCACGAATAATAGAAGTGCCTAAAAGTATGCTACACATAATAACAAACAACATTTTCGAACAACCAGCAAAATAAACTAATACAAATAAAAGTACAGTAGCTACTACAACTAAAATAAATTATAATGTAAATTAAGCTACTTAAAAATAAATCTGTAACACTACCGCCCGCTTAAGCCTGTTCGTCCCGAATAGGCACAAATTCACTTTTTCCGTACTTAGCGAGGCGCTCGAGATGAACCACTTTCATCTTTGATCTTGGGCTATTGTACTTCTGTATTCTATACACGACATCATTTATTCTTTTTATCACCTTATACGGTCCATCCCAATGATTTTGCAATCCTTTATTGCGTTGTGGGTTATATAGTAGAACTCGCTGACCCTCATTAGAGCCTTCAGATTCTGCTTCACGGTCGTATCTGGCTTTCATCTTGTTGCTGGACATGTTTGTTTGCTCAAAGGGGCCGCCCAAGTTATACTTCTGCAATGGCTCACGACTTTTTCTTGCTTGGCTTTTAGCTGCGATGCATTGGGCGCAATTTTCTATCCAACCAGCTACCGATTGTTGACAGCCAACCCAATAGAACCGTTGCTTTAACTTTTTAAGGGCTTTTGTCATGCCAAAGTGACCTCCACTGAGACCATCGTGAAACTTTCTTAAAACTTCGTCGACTTTAGAGGACGGCACCACAATTAGATTTGTGACCGATTTTCCATTAGCACTTTCCCATATTCGGTATAGACATCCATTAACCACCTTCAGGCTATTCCACAGCGCCCAATAGGATTTCATCAGTGGACTTTCCGCTGATATTTGGTTTCGAGTGGGCCTTTTATTTTTTTCCTTTGCTGATATAATCTTTGTCAGTATAGGATCTTTTCTTTGCGCCACTGACCATTCACCGCCTGTGTCTATATGCGTTAGTCGAACATCTATTACGCACTCTTTTTCCTCAGGTTTTGCACAATATTTGTTCTTTAAGCTGCAGAATTTTCGGGAACGTGCATCCGCATTGCCATGTTTGACCCCTTTTCTGTGCTCAATACTGGATTTATTTCCCTGAAGTCGTTTAATCCAGTAATCCAACGGAATCTCAATGTTGCGCCAAATCATAACTTTTCGTCCCATGTGCAGATTAATGTTATGACTTATCATAAAATCAGCGCCCACGATTACTTCATCCACAATGTCAGCAACAATAAATACATGATTAACACTTATATTTGCAATAGTTAATTTCACCTTTATTTTTCCATAAACATTAGCAAACTCCCCAGTAGCTGTTCGTAGACTTACACCACATAGTGGTTCGATTTCCTCCTTGACTATATCAGGTCTGATAATTGATTGTGATGCTCCTGTATCTATTGTAAGAACATGCCTCCGACCATTGATATACCCACAAGCAGTAAGGTTGTTATTTTCCTGCTGCATAACTGATATGGAGATTGTGGGGCCCTCGGTTATGGGATCATGCTCATGCCTACAACTGTTAACTTATTTTAACGGTAACTGCGTGTTTTCCAGCTTGCTGTACTCAGGTGGCGATAGAAATCTAGCCCGCTTTCTTGGTGCTCTACAATTTCGTTGAAAATGTCCACTCTTACCACAATTATAGCATTTGGCTCTGGCTTTGCCTTGCTTTTCCTCTAACGCCTGTATACGAGCCTGTAAATCGCTTATTTCATCTCTTTCCATTTCTGTAGAAATTTCCAGATTTCGCACCTTGTATATCTGCGGCTTAGAAAGCAATTTTGCAGTTTCCTGTGTTAGTGCATATGACACTGTTTCTGCAAACGTTGATTTATGCGTGCCAAACACCGCGTGCTTTATTTCTGGATCACGTATTCCATTTACAAATGTTTCAATTTTAAACTGATCCAAAAATGGGTGATTTTCACCTGGATATGTCAGCTGCACCAAACGCTCGATCTCCGTTGCGAAATCTTGTAATGACTCGTTAGCTTTCTGTGTTCTGCCTCGTAATTCCATTCGGTATATATCTCGTTTGTGCTCGCCGCCATACTTACGTTGTAGCGCCACCATTATATCATCGTAGTTTTCTCTGCAGCCAATAGGTATACTTTCTAGAACTTGTGCTGCGTTGCCTTTTAATGCCAAAATCAACTCTATAGCCTTTTCTTCATTGTTCCACATGTTTCTATTGGCAACTGTCTCAAACTGAAATTTAAAAACGTTAAATGGTGCACTGCCGTCAAAAGTAGGGGTCTTTATTCTACTAGAGATTTCTGGAATTATTCGCACTGGTCCCTCATGATTTTGAAGATCAATTATTTTTATTTCTAGATTTTTAAATTTTTCGTCTTGTAATTGCAATTTTCTATTGAAGTCATTTGCTTGTGCAACTATGCCATCTTCCAGGTTAGCTAGTTTTTTATCAATTTTATTTACTTCTTTTTCAATGCCATCTACTCTGCTGTTGGCAGCTTCAGAAATTTCCTGAAGTTTCTTGTTCGTAACTCTAGAACATTCTTGAAATTTCAACTCCATTATTTTATTTTCTAACTTCATCTAATAATTTTTCATTATTAGCTTTAGAACTTTCTTGAACTTCGGCTAATAATTTTTGACTGTTAAGTTTCATATTTTCCATCATTGCTGCAAGCATTGTACTTAAATCCATGTTGTTTGTGATTGCTAGAGTGGTAACTTCCATTTCTTCTTTTTCGTCAAACTCGTAACCATCAATGTCAATATTACGCCGCTTAAATTCATCAAGAAGTCTCTTTTGCAATTCTACTTTATTACCTGTTGTCAACAATGCCAGCTTACTCAATTCTTTCTTGAGTTGTTCAACTTTAAGTTCCTCAAATTTCACGTCTGCTTTTTTTTTTTTAATGCAATTTCACTTCCGACACCAGTTGTTACGTTTATACCTTTTATAAACGTTGGATTATTTCTTTTAAATAACCCTGAGTTCTTTTATTGCAGTCAAAAACAGTTGAAATTAGTTATAAAATTAAGAGCACTTTATTTATTAAGATACACTCAGATATTGTTTTTATATCACTTTACTTATTACACTTATGGTTACACACTTTAATTATCAAACTCACTTTGATACACACTTTACAAGCTCTATTGTAATACTGATCACGTTAGCTGAGTTGTTCGGCTATTTATAGTAACATAGTGGTGTTCGGTAACATTCGACAAAGTTCTCGTATGTACATTCTAGTACATTCGAAAACCGTTACATTTAACTTAAGACGTTAAGTAATATGCACGAATAATAGAAGTGCCTAAAAGTATGCTACACATAATAACAAACAACATTTTCGAGAAACCAGCAAAATAAACTAATACAAATAAAACTACAGTAACTTAAACTACTACAACTGAAATAAATTATAATGTAAATTAAGCTACTTAAAAATAAATCTGTAACAATATTGTTGATCCTAAAAGTTAATTTCAACCAACTCACGGACAGACGGTCAGGGCTTAATTGACTCCTCTATTCATAAGCTTTTAGAAAATATTTACTTTATGGGGTCGGAAATGAAAATTGTAGAAAGTACAAACGCAATGACAAAGTTTTATATACCCTTGTGCATCACAGGTGAAGGGTATAAACACGAATTTTTAATTTTTGAATTTGGAGCTCAGAAAATCCTCATGCAACCCATGAGAAACAAATGCACCAACAATAAAACAACAGGCGGCGTGGTTGGGCCTTACTTTTTTAAAGCACCGATTTCCAAAACAAATTATTTCAAGAAATTCTAATGTCAACTGGCCACCAAGATCATAAGATTGAATGCCGTGAGATTTTGAGAAATCTTGAGCTTATACGAATAAACTAGAAACAATTTCTAAGATCAAATCCTAGATACTACGCGTCATCAGTGTAAAAGAATCATAGACAATTTTAAGAAAAAAGTATTATGACATCAGAGCCGTGGAGGCCATTTGACAAATATTTTAATCCGTACTTAAGCGCAACATGTTTCTTATAAAAATGTGTGTAAAAAAGTGCATTCTTAAGGTGAATTCACCCATTTGTTCTGAACAAAATTTTTTCCGGAGAATAACATTTTTTACTGAGAGTTTTCTGCAGAACGATTCACCCATTTAAGAAAATTTGTCCGAAAAAACAAAGCTGCCATATAATATAAAATGCAAACAGTTGTACAAAGTGGAAGCAGCGCTAGCAAACTATGTAAATAAATACAAACGTAAATTATTTCATTAAAATATATGTGAAGAAAATGTCGGATAGAAGAAAACTAAAATTATTATTTTTAATTGAAGTGCATAAAGTCAATTTGTTTGCAAAAGAAATTTATAAAAAAAAATCGAAAATAAAAAGAGTCGCTTCTATTTCATTCCATAAACCCTGTTTTAAATAATTATTTTTGTATGCACTATTGCTCATGTCATACAAACATTTTCTTCCTGGTTTTTTAATTCTTCTATTAATTTTTGAGCAATATTTTCATTAAATTCCATTTTAATTGTTAATTTTCGGCAAAAACAATTTTTGTATAATAAATGTACTGACACTGTGTGATGTGGCAACCAAATTCAATTTTCATGTAAATATTGAAAAATAGTGGCATCCCAATTCAGTTTCTTCTGAACAAGAATTAAAATTAAACCAATTCAAGAAAAATCTTTCTGAACAAAATAATCTCTCTCTCTCTCAAAAGTAAAACATCAAACTCAATACAAAAAAAATTTGTTCTGAACTAAAATTTTATGGGTGAATCCAGCTTTAATAAACACTCTTTATTATGCCCCTCCTTTTCGATCAAATCTAATGCATAATGTTTTTTAACCAGTCACTTCCTATATAAAAATTGTTCATACTTTTTTACTTATTGATAATCCCTATTGTTTCTCAAATTTTTACGCTTCTGCTTTACGTTTTTCCAAAGATAGCGAGTATATAAATTAAGTTAAACTTTCTGACAGTGTTTGTGCAAAATTTAAAAACACTTAAAACATAGTTCTAGTTTTTGTTGTTTCACTTTTTCAATGGCCGAAATAAACTTTTACAACCAATAAATTTTACAAAACATTTTAACATCCGTTTTTGTAAGACTCTTGCATAAATTGTACAATATATATAGACACATAAATACATACATATTTACAATACATACTTATGTATTCATGTATGAATGTACATATATGAATCTAGTTGTAAAAAATATTCTACTATTAATGTTCTGTATGATTACAGTCGTTACAATGAACCACAACGTTTAGAGATGCGCAATTCAACCAGCAATATTGCACACACGAAAAATGAACCCATTTTAAAGGAATCAAAGGCGAGCCCTTTAATGTCATTTCTTGGCAGCATGAAAAGTGGCACAAAAGTTTTTCAGCATTTCCTGTCGAAAAGTAATCTTACACAAATAATGGACGATGGCTCTTATACAATTCTTATACCCACCGATAATGCATTTCAACGTTGGCATCCCATTGATTGGGGCTTCTATCCGTTCAGTGTGCAAGATTTTACGGAAAGTGTGTTGCGCAATCATTTCTTGCCCACCCTAAAGCCTTTACGTATGACAGACGTTAAGAATATGGAGCAAATGATTGTACGCACCATGGGTGGTGAGAATGTCATCTTCAGAGGTCAACGTAAGCATTAAACATTATTATATATGTACATACATACATACATACATACATACATACATACATACATACATACATACATACATACATACATACATACATACATACATACATACATATATACATACATACATTCATACATACATACATACATACATACATACATACATACATACATACATACATACATACATACATACATACATACATACATACATACATACATACATACATACAAATAATTATATATGATTATGAGTAGACAATTTTTTATTATCATCCTTCATTTATGTTTTACATTTCTTTCTTCCTCTTGCTTTCGGTGGATGTTACCTGGCACACACCTTTAGCTTCGCCTTCGGTCAACAACGTATCCATAATGTCCGATTACACATTATCTAATGGTAATCAGGTATTTATTATAACCGAAGTTCTGTTTGTCTCCGAAGCTGTGGTATCCAAATTGCATCAGGTAAAAGTGTGTGTTGTTATGTATGGTGATGATGTTTTAAAAATGAATGTTTGTAAATCCTTATATTTGTGTGTATTTCTTGTTGTTTTTATTTTCCTATTTTATTATCTGTTATTGCTGAAATATTTATATACATACCAATCAATTCTAAAACTGTACAGATGCATAAGGATAAGGAGACACCTCCATTGCTGGCCTTCCCCTGGTTTGGTGCACAATTTTTGTCACATTCGTTTTTGGCTCTGGAAAGAGATCCCAGATTTACACAAATCACCAGGTACACAATTGCTTTTAAACTTTTGACTATTTAAATGTTGGCTTGCTTTATGTTATCTTTTATGATTTTTTGCAATTGCAGGTTTTTAAATAATGCAGAAATAGCACCACATGTATCTGGAGCCAATTACACATTCTTTGTTCCGGACGATAAAGCATTTGAGAAATTAGGTTTCGATAAATTAAGTGATGATGTTATGGTAAGTTAATAATGCTTACTAGTGTTTAATTTTTGTATTATTTATGTATCTGTGAAGTATATAATAGTGATGTATACCCACTTATGTACATATGTATGTATGTAAGGATGTAGTTAGATGTGGTTGGATATTTTTGAGTTTTAAGTAATCATTAATTTAAGTTTTTTCATAAAAATCCAACCTAAATAAAAAATAATAAATTTATCGTTATAACTAAATTAAAGTATTGTTTTGTAATTAACATTGTTTATATTTAATTAAGGAATGTATTAAATGGCAAATCATTTAGGTAATAATTATATATGCCAAATTGGAATTTTAAATACCCTGATTTCAGAATTCCTATCTTTTGTTTTTTTTTAAGCAAAATAGAAATTACAAAAAATGTAACTATCAAACAAACTGCCAGGCTGCAATAACGTTTATTTATAAACAACACTACAAAATTATTCACATAACTTGACTAAATTTTATCAACAAAACATTTGCTCTACTCCTGTTACAGTTGATATGCTCCCAATTATAGAGCCTCTAGCCGGTAGATCGTATGTAGATCACATTAATGAGGCTAATTTGACAAGGTTGCGTTTTATATCCCACATTGTTCCTTATGCTTCTAGATGGAGTAATAGAGCAAGCAAACACCGATGTTCCTAGAAGCAATCGTCTAAACGATATAACTATACAAATGATACATGCTTGTTTGCTCATAAGCCTTGATGACAACCCAAGGAAATTTGGTCTTAAGATAAACAAAAACAAGTAAGAGCGCTATATTCGGCCGTGCCGAATCTTATATACCCTTCACAACGTGTAGTCATGCAATAACAGTAGCTTATGTCACCATTCATCCCATATGAAATACGTACATACATATATAAAAACATCCCATTGTAAAATTATAAATTCGCGTATGTATGTTAAAAAAAAAAAACAAAAAAAAAATAAAAATAAAAAAAAAAATTTAAAAAAAAAAATTAAAAAAAAAAATTTTAAAAAAAAATTATTATATATATAATATATATAAAACAAAAAAAATTAAAAAAAAAAAATTAAAAAAAAAATAATAATAAAAATATAAATAATATATTAAATTAAAAATTAAAAAAAAAAATAAAAAAAAATTTTAAAAAAATTTTAAAAAAATTTAAGAAAAAAATTTTTTTGGCTCAGTTGGGATTCGATGCCACGTTTTCTTTAACCAGTATACACGTTTGTATGCATGTATGTTGTTGTTGTAATGTTGTTTTTGTGAAAAAAAAATCGAGGTGGTCGTGGGTTTTTGCTCATATCTCAGTTGTTTATGTACCAATGTTTCTGATTTTCAATACCGATCTACTCCCGAATATTTCTGATATTTTAATACCTTACCCGGGTCCAACCTATGTCGGGGGGCTTCAAAAAGTTGATTTCAACATACACACGGACAGACGGTCAGACGGACAGACTGACAGAGCTTAATCGACTCCCCTATTCATAAGCTTTCAGAAAATATATACTTTATGGGGTCGGAAATGAAAATTGTAGAAATTTCACACGGAATGACAAACCTATATATACCCTTTTTCACAGTGTGAAGGGTATAACAAGTAAAATGCTATATTCGGCCGTGCCGAATCTTATATACCCTTCACAACGTATAGTCATGCAATAACAATCGTTTGTATCACCATTCATCTCATATGAAATACGTACATACATGTAAAAAACATTAAAAAAAAAAAATTACAAAAAAAATATTATAAAATATAAATAATATCTATATATATAAAAGTGAAACTCTGTGTGTGTGTGTGTGTGTGTGTGTGTGTGTGTGTGTGTGTGTGTTAGCTATAGACTCTGAAACTGTAAAACCGATCGGGCTCAAACTTTGGTAAGTTGTTGTACACATACCGGGAAGTGTTTATGGATGAAAAAAAGTGGGCGGGGCCACGCCCATAAAAAATTACTTATCAGTTTTAGCTACTTCCACTTGACCGATTTTTCTGCAACTTTGCACACATATCGAGCTGTCATGACTAAATAATTTCGTGATAAGAAAAGTGGGCGGGGCCACGCCCCTAAAAAAGTTTTAACTTTGAGGTACTTGCACTGAACCGATTTTTCTGAAACTTTGCACACATATTAAGCTGTCGTGACTTTATAACTTCGTGATTAAAAAAGTGGGCGGGGCCACGCCTATAAAAAAAGGCTATAATTTTGAGGTACTTGCATCAGACCGATTTTTCTGAAACTTTGCACACATATTAAGCTGTCATGACTAAATAATTTCAAGATTAGAAAAGTGGGCAGTGCCACGCCCATAAAAAAAAGGTATCAGTTTTAGCTACTTCCACTTGACCGATTTTTCTGAAACTTTGCACACATATCGAGCTGTCATGACTAAATAATTTCGTGATAAGAAAAGTGGGCGGGGCCACGCCCCTAAAAAAGTTTTAACTTTGAGGTACTTGCACTGGACCGATTTTTCTGAAACTTTGCACACATATTAAGCTGTCGTGACTTTATAACTTCGTGATTAAAAAAGTGGGCAGGGCCACGCCCATAAAAAAGGTTATAATTTTGAGGTACTTGCACCAGACCAATTTTTCTGAAACTTTGCACACATATTGAGCTGCCATGACTAAATAATTTCGTGATCAGAAAAGTGGGCAGCGCCACGCCCATAAAAGCAATTATAATTTTTAGGAACTTGCACTGGTCCGATATTTCTGAAACTTTGTACACAAATTGAGCTGTTATGACTTTACAATTTCGTGATTAGAAACGTGGGCAATGCCACGCCCATAAAAAAAATTATAATTTTTAGGTTTTTGCACTTGATATTCAATTAAAAATTAGAATGCATTTCGATTTTATTAAGGGGCGTAGCAACGCGCGCCGGGTTTGGCTAGTATTAAATAAAATATAAAAAATATATTAAATAAAATAAAATAACATTTTTTTGGCTCAGCTGGAATTCGATGCCACGTTTACTTTAAGCAGTATGTATGTAGGTTGTTGTTGTAATTGTGAAAAAAACGAGGTGGTCTTGGTTTTTTGCTCATATCTCAGAAAGTTATGGGGCGATTGTGCTGAATTTCAATAGCGATTCATTCCTGGATATTTCCAAGAAATTGATACCATATAGAGATCTGAGGAACATATAGTTGCTTCTAAAAGTTGATTTCAACCAACACACGGACAGACGGTCAGGGCTTAATCGACTCCTCTATTCATAAGCTTCCAGAAAATATGTACTTTATGGGGTCGGAATTGAAAATTGTATAAATTACAAACGGAATGACAAAGCTATATATACCCTTGTACACCACAGGTGAAGGGTATAGTAAAAAGGGTATAAATAGGTTTGTCATTCATAAATTGACATGCGTAAACTCAATTTATAATTATACCCTTCACACAGTGAACAAGTAACAGTGCTATATTCGGCCGTGCCGAATCTTATATACCCTTCACAACGTGAGTCATGCAATAACAATTGTTTGTATCACCATTCTCTCATTCTCATATAAAATACGTACGTACATACATGTAAAAAACATACAAAAAAAAATTACAAAAAAAAATATATTAAAAATAAAAAAAAATTACAAAAAAAATTAAAAAAAAATTTTAACAAATTTAAAAAAAAAAATAAAAAAATATAAAAAAAAAAAACAAGTAAGAGCACTATATTCGGCCGTGCCGAATCTTATATACCCTTCACAACGTGCAGTCATGCAATAACAGTAGTTTGTATCACCATTCATCCCATATGAAATACGTACATATAAAGAACATACATATATAAAAACATCCCATTGTAAAATTATAAATTTACGTATGTATGTTAAAAAAATTTCAGTAATCAGTAAATTTTACTTAAAAAAAATTTCAGTAATCAGTAAATTTTACTGATTACCATACATGGGCACTTTGCAGTACCAGTACTTTTAAGTATTTTCTTTTTTTTACTGGTACTGCACTTGTATTTTCATTACCAGTATATTTTTACTGATTACTGAAAAAAAAATCAGTATTCAGTAAATTTTACTGATTACTGAATACTGAAAAAAATTACAGTAATCAGTAAATTTTACTGAATACTGAAAAAATCAGTAATCATTAAATTTAACTGATTACTGATAAGAATGCAGTATCGGGAGGTTTTTACTACCTATACATACAAAAAAAAACAAGAATTATAAAACTAAGAATTTTCGTACTCAATAAAGGTTAATAAAACGAAATTCTAATATGCATATAAAACAACGGGGAAAACAAAAAAAGAGGTTAAGAAAATGTTTAATACATATGTATTTTGTAAAATATGGAAAAATACCCACAATTGAAAGCCGTGCTTTGCCTCAAAGACCGCAAAAATCATTTTTAGATTTTGGCGAGGAAAATAATGGTAACGATTTGCATCTTATTTACCATTAAATTTTTGTATTTATTACTCACATTCTTATCTTATTTTCTTAAACAGATGCGGGCATAACTATTAATTCAGGTGACTTGGCAAACTATCTCCAGGAAACAATTTTGTACCTGGCCGAACAAGACACTAGCATAAATTGTCTGCATAATCACAGTGCTATTAAAAACGTGTTTTTGAAATACAATACTCCTTTGCCTTCGTCTGCTCCTGTAGAAAGATTATTTTCTTTCGCTGGGATTGTGAATCGTTCCAGAAGACAAAAACTGAGTGATACAAATTTTGAAATGCTTGAATTAAGAAAAGCTAATAATATATAAAATCTTTTATCTTTATTAAACAATTTAAATTTACAAATATTTCTTGTGCTAAACCCGCAAAGCTTTGAACTTGTCAAAAAACCAGTATACACGTTTGTTTGTATGTATGTTGTTGTTGTAATGTTGTTTTTGTGAAAACAAAATCGAGGTGGTCGTGGGTTTTTGTTCATATCTCAGTTGTTTATGCACCGATTTTTCTGATTTTCAATACCGATCTACTCCCGAATATTTCTGATATTTATATACCTCACCCGGGTCCAAGCGATGTCGGAGGGCTTCATAAAGTTGATTTCAACATACACATGGATAGATGGTCAGACGGACAGACTTACAGAGCTTAATCTTCCCTATTCATAAGCTTTCAGAAAATATATACTTTACACAACCCTATATATATCCTTTTTATACCCTTTACACAGTGAACAAGTACCAGTGGTATATTCGGCCGTGCCGAATCTTATATACCCTTCACAACGTGTAGTCATGCAATAACAATTGTTTGTATCACCATTCATGTCATATAAAATACGTACGTACATACATGTAAAAAACATACCAAAAAAAAAAAAAATTACAAAAAAAAATATATTAAAAATAAAAAAAAATATATAATAAAAACAAGTAAGAGCGCTATATTCGGCCGTGCCGAATCTTATATACCCTTCACAACGTGTAGTCATGAAATAACAGTAGTTTGTGTCACCATTCATCCCATATGAAATACGTACATACATATGTATATAAAAACATCCCATTGTAAAATTATAAATTCACGTATGTATGTTAAAAAAAACGAAAAAAAAAAAAATTTAAAAAAAAATTTAAAAAAAAATTAAAAAAAAAATTTATAATATATAATTATAATTATTATATATAAAACAAAAAAAAATAAAAAAAAATTAAAAAAAAAAATTAAAAAAAAAAATAATAAAAATATAAATAATATATTAAATAAAAAATAAAAAAAAAAATAAAAAAAAAATTAAAAAAAAAATTTTAAAAAAATTAAAAAAATTTTTTTTTGGCTCAGCTGGGATTCGATGCCACGTTTTCTCTAACCAGTACACACGTTTGTATGTATGTATGTTGTTGTTGTAATGTTGTTTTTGTGAAAAAAAAATCGAGGTGGTCGTGGGTTTTTGCTCATATCTCAGTTGTTTATGTACCGATGTTTCTGATTTTCAATACCGATCTACTCCCGAATATTTCTGATATTTTAATACCTTACCCGGGTCCAACCTATGTCGGGGGGCTTCAAAAAGTTGATTTCAACATACACACGGACAGACGGTCAGACGGACAGACGGACAGACTGACAGGGCTTAATCGACTCCCCTATTCATAAGCTTTCAGAAAATATATACTTTATGGGGTCGGAAATGAAAATTGTAGAAATTTCACACGGAATGACAAACCTATATATACCCTTTTTCACTGTGTGAAGGGTATAAAAATTAAAAAAAAAATGTAAAAAATTTTTAAAAAATTAAAAAAAAATATAAAAAAAATAATAAAATATAAATAATATATTAAATAAAATAAAATAATTTTTTTTTTGGATCAGCTGGAATTCGATACCACGTTTACTTTAACCAGTGTGTATGTAGGTTGTTGTTGTAATTGTGAAAAAACGAGGTGGTTGTAGTTTTTTGCTCATATCTCAGAAAGTTATGGGGCGATTGTGCTGAATTTCAATAGCGATTCATTCCTGGATATTTCCAAAAGATTGATACCATATAGAGATCTGAGGAACATATAGTTGCTTATAAAAGTTGATTTCAAACAACACACGGGCAGACGGTCAGGGCTTAATCGACTCCTATATTCATAAGCTTTCAGAAAATATGTACTTTATGGGGTCGGAAATGAAAATTGAAGAAATTACAAACGGAATGACAAAGCTATATATACCCTTGTGCACCACAGGTGAAGGGTATAAAAAGGGTATATATAGGTTTGTCATTCCGTGTGAAATTTCTACAATTTTCATTTACGACCCCATAAAGTACATATTTTCTAAGGGCTTATGAATAGGGGAGTCGATTAAGCTCTGTCAGTCTGTCCGTGTGACCGTCTGACCATGTGTATGTTCTTTTGTATCAACTTGTATCAACTTTTTGAAGCCCCCTGACATCGCTTGGACCCGGGTGAGGTATTAAAATATCAGAAATATTCGGGAGTAGATCGGTATTGAAAATCAGAAACATCGGAGCATAAGCAACTGAGATATGAGCAAAAACCCACGACCACCTCGATTTTTTTTTCACAAAAACAACATTACAACAACAACAACATACATACAAACAAACGTGTATACTGGTTAGAGAAAACGTGGTATCGAATCCCAGCTGAGCCAAAAAAATTTTTTTTTTATTTTTTTATATTTTTTTTTTTTTAATTTGTTTTTATTTTTTTTTAATTTTTTTTTATTTTTTTTTATTTTTTATATAATATATTATTTATATTTTTATTTTTTTTTAATTTTTTTTTTTATTTTTTTTTTTGTTTTATATTTAGTATTTATATTTTAATTTTTTTTTTTTTAATTTTTTTAAAAAAAAATTTTTTTTAATTTTTTTTTATTTATTTTTATTTTTTAACATACATACGTTAATTTTTAATTTTACAATGGGATGTTTTTATATATGTATGTACGTATTTCATATGGGATGAATGGTGATACAAACTACTGTTATTGCATGACTACACGTTGTGGAGGGTATATAAGATTCGGCATGGCCGAATATAGCACTCTTACTTGTTTTTAATATTTATTTTAATTTTTTTTTTCTTTTATTTTTTATTTAATGTATTATTTATATTTTTATTATTATTACTTTTTTTTTTGTTTTATATATATTATATATATATATATCGTCTAAATTTCTTGATCTTTTAAAATAAATAATTTTTTATAAAAAAACTAAAAAAGTTGATCTCAAGCTTGGAAAAATCATATATTATATATAGTTTAATTATTTTTTTAAAATTTTTTTTTTAATTTTTTTTTAATTTTTTTTTTAAATTTCTTTTTTTATTTTTTTTTTTAACATACATAAATTTATAATTTTACAATGGGATGTTTTTATATATTTATGTTTTTTATATGTACGTACGTATTTCATATGGGATGAATGGTGATACAAACTACTGTTATTGCATCACTACACGTTGTGAAGGGTATATAAGATTCGGCACGTCCAAATAAATCGCTCTTACTTGTTTTACAATGTGATGTTTTTATATATGTGTGTTTTTTATATGTTTTATATGTAAGTAGGTACGTATTTCATATGAGATGAATGGTGATACAATTGTTATTGCATGACTACACGTTGTGAAGGGTATATAAGATTCGGCACGGCCGAATATAGCACTCTTACCTTTTTTTCTTTGCGTTTATTGACTTAAATTAGGGTTACCATATTTGAAAAGTGAAAAAAAGTACATTGAGGGGAAAAAACAGTACTTTTCAAAAAAAACAGTAAATTTTTTTATTTACTGATAACATAACTTTTACTTCAAAACATCACATTTTTATTTAAAAAAGTTAATAAGAAACATAAAAACATGTAAAAACTATGAGAACATAACGGTGACTTAACTTTTAATTCATTACATCACATATGTTTTCAAAATAAGTAAAAAAAAATAACATAAAACACATGTACAAAACTATGAGAACGTAACAAAAAATATTGCATTTGTTTCAAAATGCAATACATATATAGATCGAGTCGAACTACAAATAGTATCTTAAGTTACTAACGTGGTCAAAAACACAAATTAAACGTCGTTTTTCGATATTAATATTGATATTAATTTGAATAAACGAATTACCAATGCTTTAACATTTTTGACTATATTTCAGAACTATGCACTATATTTTCAAACTTAATTTTGAAAATGATCTAATGTATTTCAAAAGTTATTAATTAAATTTAAAAATAGTAAATATAATTTTGAAATTGGTAATTGAATTTCAAAAACTACGAGTTGAATTTTGAAATTATTTATAATATGTAAATTCAATTGATTTGTTTCTTCAAATTACAATAATATTCCATTACTTAATACTTTTGGAATACTATTTATAACTTAAAAAATATCAATTGTAATTGACAAATTATCAATTTTTAAGTAGACTTAGGGCCATTATTACAACTTGCCGTTAGCTAAAGGCAGGATTTTGTTTGGCAGATAAATAGCTTTGCATTATAAACCCTTAATTTATTATTTTTTTGTTTATTAAATATTATTAAATTTAATAATAATAACAAAAAAAAGGAAGTTGTAATAATGCAAAGCTATTTATTGAGCAAAAAAAATCCTACCTTTAACTAAAGGCAAGTTGTAATAATGGCACTTAATCTAACATGCATAGAAATTGTTATTGTACTTAAAATCAATATTTAAAAATATTTAAGAAAATAATATTTAGGCTCAACAAAAAGAAAACATTCCTTGTTTAAGTCGATTATAATATTATTTTTAATAATTCTTTTGAAGTTTATTTTAAAGACAATAACAATTTTTATAAACAATAAAGTAAAGTCTACTTTAAAATTGGTAATTTGTCAATTAAAATCTATATTTTTTAAATTATATATAGTAATCCAAAAGTATTAATTAAATATTGTTTTAAAAGAAAAATTCTAAAAAAAAATCAATTGAATTTTTAAAATGAAATTGAAAATTTTTAAAATTCAGTAAATAATTATGCAACACAAATAGAGGTGGTATAGTTAAATAAAAGCAAATAATTTATGCTTACAAAAAAAGTTAATTCAAAAATAAATTCTAAATATATAACCCTTTTTTGTACACATTTAACAATAAAATTTTTTCCTGTTTCATTCTTCAAAAAATTACAAAATTCAATACATGTACATATATCCAAAAACAGTACAAATATAAAACAAGTAACAGTGCTATATTCGGCCGTGCCGAATCTTATATACCCTTCACAACGTGTAGTCATACAATAACAATTGTTTGTATCACCATTCATCCCATATAAAATACGTGCATACGTACACGTTAGAATAAATGTGGCATCGAATCCCAGCTGAGCCAAAAAAATTTTATTTTATTTTATTTAATATATTATTTATATTTTATTATTTTTTTTATATTTTTTTAAAATTTTTTTAAAAAATTTTTTTAGAAAAATTTTTTTTTTGTAGTTTTTTTTATTATTTTTTTCTTATTTTTAATATTTTTTTTTTTTTGTAATTTTTTTTGTTTGGTATGTTTTTTACATGTATGTATGTATGTTGTTGTTGTAATTGTGAAAAAAACGAGGTGGTCGTGGTTTTTTGCTCATATCTCAGAAAGTTATGGGGCGATTGTGCTGAATTTCAATAGCGATTCATTCCTGGATATTTCCAAGAGATTGATACCATATACAGATCTGAGGAACATATAGTTGCTTCTAAAAGTTGATTTCAACCAACACACGGACAGACGGGCAGACGGACAGACGGATAGACGGACAGACGGTCAGGGCTTAATCGACTCCTCTATTCATAAGCTTTCAGAAAATATATACTTTATGGGGTCGGAAATGAAAATTGTAGAAATTACAAACGGAATGACAAAGCTATATATACCCTTGTGCACCACAGGTGAAGGGTATAAAAACAGTACTTTTTCGTAATGTTTTAGGTATTGTTAATATAATAGTACATATTACAAAAAATAGTACATGTACTGTTTAAAACAGTACGAATGGCAACCCTAACTCAAATCAAGTCAAACTGCATTTTATATGTACTGTGCATGTTTGTATCTGGAAAGGGAGGCTTAGAACTTTATGATAACATTTGTTTGAAACTAAACGAAAAATAAAGTTTTTCTTGTTTTATTTCTCATTAAATTTTTTACCTGGGTTGGTATACTAAAAACAAAAAAAATGGGAAAATATATATCTGCCTGGCGTGATAACAATATACCAATATAATATTATCACTAAAATAGTATATTTTTCATAAAAATGTATTGAAATACATAGTGTGCCTGGCCAGAGACATGTGCTTTGTATGTTACTATTGGGTGCCAGATGTCATTATTGGTTGCCAGATGTCACACTTCCTACCAGGTGCATGTACCACATGCTTTTATTATTGGTTTCTAGTGATCTAGTATCTTTAGGACGGTTTTCTTTTACTTTTTTAAAAAAATAAGGTTGTGTGATCAATATGAATATCGAGATATCGTCCTAATAATGTAACTGCCGTTTGCATAAAAATTATTTAAGGTTTATAAAGGGTTTGTTAAACTGATTTTGTACGAAAATATTTATTTATAAACCTTGTTATTTTGTATGCGTACGACATACTTGTACATATGTATGTACTAGCAAAATATCCGCTACATTCAAGTTTTTTTTAAATTACTGAATAATTTTATGCATAAAATGATAAAGAAAAACTGCTTAGGTCTATTGTTTCTCAGAAAATCACTTTTAAGTTTTTCAGTTGGTTTTTATAAATTGGTTTCCTTTAAAATAAAGACTATTATATTAATTCCACGCTATATTAATTTAATAGCAAATTGGTTTTCGTATATTTAAGTAAAGTAAAAGTTGAAATATGTTATTATTCTATAAATATACATACATTAAAAAATATATTCAAAACATTTTTACGCTATAACCTTTACAGCAAATAGGTAGTTGAAAGTTTTCCTCTTAGTAGTTTTGAACTGTGGAAATAAAATGGTGTTATTATCTTAATTTTACTTTTGTCGATTTAAGAAGTTATTCCTCTTTGACAAGAAAAAATGTTATTTTAGTTTTATTTAAAACAGTTAAAAATATTATAAACTAGAAAAGCCCGGCGCGCGTTGCTACGCCCCTTAATGAATAAAAATGCATTCTGAATTTAAATTGAATATCAAGTGCAAAAAGCTAAAAATTATAACTTTTTTTATGGGCGTGACACTGCCCACTTTTCTAATCAAGAAACTATGTAGCCGTGACTACTCAATATGTGTGCAAGGTTTCACAAAAATCGGTCCAGAGCAAGTACCTCAAAATTAAAACTTTTTTCATGGGCGTGGCCCTGCCCACTTTTCAAATCACGAAATTATATAGTCATGACAGCTCAAATGTGTGTGCAAAGTTTCAGAAAAATCGATCTAGTGCAAGTATCTAAAAATGATAACTTACTTTTTATGGGCGTGGCATTGCCCACTTTTCTAAACGCGAAATTGTAAAGTCATGACAGCTCAATATGGGTGCAAAGTTTCAGAAAAATCGCTCCAGTATAAGTACCTCAAACTTATAATTATTTTATGGGCGTGGCCCTGCCCACTTTTCTAATCACCAAATTATATAGTCATGACAGCTCAATATGTGTGCAAAGTTTCAGATAAATCGTCCAGAGCAAGTAGCTAAAACTGATAACTAATTTTTTATGGGCGTGGCCACGCCCACATTTGCCACCCATAAACACTCCCTGGAATGTGTACAACAACTTGCCATAGTTTGAGTCCGATCGGTTTTACAGTTTCGGAGTCTATAGCTAACACAAACACACACAGAGTTTCACTTTTATATATATAGACTAGAAAAGCCCGGCGCGCATTGCTACGCCCCTTAATGAATCGAAATGCATTCTGAATTTTAATTGAATATCAAGTGCAAAAACCTAACAATTAAAATTTTTTTTTATGGGCGTGGCACTGCCCACTTTTCTAATTACGAAATTTTAAAGTCATAACAGCTCAATATGTGTGCAAAGTTTCAGAAGAATCGGTCCGGTGCAAGTACCTCAAAATTATAATTTTTTTATGGGCGTGGCCCTGCCCACTTTTCTAATCACGAAATTGTAAAGTCATAACAGCTCAATATGTGTGCAAGGTTTCAGAAAAATCGGTCCAGTCCAAGTAGCTAAAACTGATAACTAATTTTTATGGGCGTGGCCCCGCCCACTTTTTTTCTCCCATAAACACTCCCTGGAATGTGAACAACAACTTTCCTAAGTTTGAGTCCGATCGGTTTTACAGTTTCGGAGTCTAGAGCTAACACACACACACAGAGTTTCACTTATATACATATATATATATATACATAGCGGTCAAATCTGGTATTTTAAAATGTTTTTTTATTTTTAAGTCTTAATTTTTTTAATAAGGGATTATTAATCCAAATTGATATTAAACAAGTAAGAGTGCTATATTCGGCTGTGCCGAATCTGATAATACCCTTCGCCATCATGTACATAAGTATAATCCCACGTCGTAGCTATATTTGATGTTATACGCCATTTTTCCTTGTTATTTCCGACGCCATCCTTGATTTTGAATTTTTACGTAGTTATCTGTATTCTACTAGTTTAGCCCCTAATTTGATACCCATATTGATGGGGTTAAAAAAAATTTGATCGGCCATCTTTTGTTTTAGACGCCATCTTGGATTTTACATTTTTTAATAATTTACTGTATTCTACTGGTCAATCCCTTTCATTGGATACCAATATTGAGGGTGTTCAAGAAGTTACATTTTAAAATACCAGATTTGACCAATATATACATTTATTGTCCGCCATTTTGTAGTGGCGGCCAACAATAATTTTTATTTTTTATAGTGCTTATATGGCGCTAGTCAAGTCCTTTCAGATGATACCAATATTGACTCTCTCGGTTGTTTAGAAGTTGAAAAAAATTTATTTTAGTTTGTAAATTTTTGGAATATATATTTAAAAAAAATGTGTGCCTACAACTTTACCGATTAGAGCACGTTTTATCTAAAATTTTATCTACAAATAGTAGCAAAGGTACCTATAAATTATTCTATGGCTGAAAAATGTTAATTTTGCTGGTAAAAATATGGGAAAAAACAGAGGGAGTCGTGTTTATTTGCTCATATCTCAGAAAGTTATGGGGCGCATTTGCTGAATTTCAATAGCGATTCATTTCCGGATATTTCCAAAAGATTGATACCATACACAGATCTGAGGAACATATTATTGATTCTAAAAGTTGATTTCAACCAACACACGGACAGACGGACAGGACTTAATCGACTCCTCTATTCATAAGCTTTCAGAAAATATATACTTTATGGGGTCGGAAATGAAAATTGTAGAAAGTACAATCGGAATGACAAAGGTACATATATATACCCTTGTGCACCACAGGTGGAGAGTATAAAATACCGTGTGCTTCCAACATCAAATGAAATGGAATTGTGTCCAAACGCATTAACGTATTAACTTCGAATATATGTATATATCTTGAGTAAAAACAATATTTTCCCCTGAAAATCGCTTATATCTATGAATTAGGAAAGTAGTTATAGATCAAAATGTACGAAAATTTATACCGCACAGTGTTTTTTTCGAAATAAAGTTAAAATTTAGAGCCTAATAAAACTGACAAAATTAGATGTACGATTTTAAAATTTTCAAAACATTGCTTTTTGGTTAAAGGCTTTGTTCTACCAGAAAATAAATGTGACACGCCCACTTCAACGACTATCTCCCATATAACGATTTATCTTAAATTCATATAATTTTTCTATGGACAAAGTTTTTGGAAGAATAAAGGACTATATTGAAATATGTCAGTTTAATTTTTTAGCAGGCATTAAAAGACTAAATTTACTAAAACATTTTACTAGCATATCGAAGTTATACAAAGAAAGTGATACATATTTTAGTATAAAGATACTATTCCATAGCGGTTACTGTTAATAACATAATAGTAAGTTTTGTGCTTTAAAAGTACACAAAATTGGTGGTGGGTAGTTAAAATATCTTTTTATTTAATCATTAAGATTACAATAAATAAAAATTACTTACTATATAAAAACAATTATAACTTTTTTAAAAATCTTTATCCATGAATTTAAATTTCAATAGTTTTTGTACCTAGAAGACCCTTACGTACTAAAAACAAATAAGAGCACTATATTCGGCTGTGCCGAATCTTTTATACCCACCACTAGGTTTCCGTTCTTTTGTAGCTAGGGTTTTTTTCCCAAAAACTTGTTTCCCGGGAATGCGAGATTTATTTTTTAATATCCCGGGATACAGCCGCAAAACAAATAAAATGTAAATTTGTTTCTAATTAATAAAAAAACTTTTTATTAAAAAGCATAAAATAGTTTATAATGTAAAAGAAACACTTCAAAACTATAAACATTAATAAAGAAACTTGAATTTAAAATATAAATTGAGTAAAAATATTCTTTATTGAAAAAAATATTATTCTCTAGATACGAGATCAAATACATATGAGCACAAAAAAAACAAAAATACAGGTACTTCAGCTATGAGATCAAAAATAAAATTATTAGAATTCAATTTCAATATTAACAATATAAACATCTGCTTTCGAATCGTAGCCACCTTTTTTATTTCCCGGGATCCCAAAAAATAATCCCGGGAAATCGGGAAGATTAAATAACTCAAATTCCCGGGAAATAAACCAATTTATACCACAAAATGTATTTGTTTGTTATTAATCGCTATGCAATAATCTATACTAAAATATGTATCACTTTCTTTGTATAACTTCGATATGCTAGTAAAATGTTTTCGTACATTTAGTAATTCAATGACAGTGGGCGTTAAAGTAGGCGTGTTGAAGTTGTTTCTACTAATGAATGCAAGTTAGATAATTCACTATAGTCCTTTATTATTCCAAAATCTATATTCATAGAGAAATTATATAAATTTGATATAAAGCGTTATATGGGAGGTGGGCGTGTCATTTATTTTCCGTTAGAACAAAGCCTTTGAAAAATACACTGTGTGTTATAAATTTTCATATATTTTGATTTATAACTCCTTTCCCAATTTATAGATTTAAGCGATTTTCAGGGAAAGATATTGTTTTAACTCAAGAAATATATGTATACTCGAAGTTTCATGGCTCCACATTAATGCGAAGGACACGGTTTTTTTGACCTTTTCTTGTATTGCGAGCAAATATTTAGATTTAGCCCATTTTCAATACCAAACCTTGTGCATTAGAAATATTCAGGCAAAATTTGAGCGCCTAGCTTTTTCGGTCCGACATCTATCGTGCTTTCAACAGACGGACGGACATAGCTGATTTATGGGGTCTAAAATGTATATTTTGATGTGTTACAAACGGAATGACCAAATGAATATACCCCCACCATTTTTTTGGTGGCGGGTATACAAATTATAGAGGTAGAGAACAAAGTGTGTAGTTTACAATACAATACGTGAGCATGTGGTAAATAAAAACTGATTAGTTTTTGTCAATTACAAATGTTCTCAAAACTCTAAATACATACATATATGTATGTATATGAATATGTTTATAGGTGCTATGTATAAAATTAAAGACAACAATTTTCAGTAACAAAGATTGTCTTTCAAAACTCATACAAATGTTAATATGCATTTAAAACTCCTCTACATTAAACGCGAAATTATCATGTTACTAACAACCTGTGCTATACCTGTTACTGTAGTGGTAGCTCAACCACTTCGTCTTATACCTGTATGTATAAGAAAATAACCCAACAAAAAACAACAAACAAAAAATCAACCTCCCATGTTGTGTGTAAATTAAAAATTGTTTTTCAAGACAACTTTTAATAAATGTCGTAAACATTCGTTGTATTTTCCACAATAAACAGAACGAAAATATAATTTTGTTTAATAAAGAATTCCACCCAGTTTTATTGTGGCCACACTGTTTTTAACATAAAATACCAATAACAAATAAACGTTTTCAAAATAAACGCAGCCAAATAAGAAACTCCATACTTGCACAAGTGAAATTTGTGTTGTTGCTGATACTTTGGCACCAAAGTCGATTTATTATTATTTTTACCATTAAAAGCGTTCATTTTGTTTAGTTTTAAAATAATTTCTTTTTCGGGTATGTGTCTCAGCTTATGATGCGAATGTATTTGTTCTTTTCGTATTTTGTAATGTATTCTTATTCTTAATGGTTAGATTGGTCGTTTGATTTCCTTTAAGCATTCACCCTTTTGCCAGTTGTTTGCAGTTAAGTCTATGTTTGGATAATTTTCGCTGCCGCAACAGCAACCTGTCTGCGAGGGGAAGGTTATCGCAGGATTATTAACGTATGCACATCTTCAATATAAGACAATTTTTGATTGAAGTTTTTAAAATACACTGTCTTAAACTTTAAAAATTGTTTGTATTATTTGATTAATTAGTTATCATTACCATTTCAGGTGACCCATATTAATTACGTAATAATAAATAACCTGGTTTCATTTACTAATACATACTAAACAAGTAACAGTGCTATATTCGGCCGTGCCGAATCTTATATACCCTTCACAACGTGTAGTCACGCAATAACAATTGTTTGTATCACCATTCATCCCATATAAAATACGTGCATACGTACACGTTAGAATAAATGTGACATCGAATCCCAGCTGAGCCAAAAAAATTTTATTTTATTTTATTTAATACTAGCCAAACCCGGCGCGCGTTGCTACGCCAATTAAAGAATAAAAATGCATTCTGAATTTTAATTAAATATCAAGTACAAAAAGCTAGATATTATAACTTATTTCTTATGGGTGTGGCACTGCCCACCTTTCTATTCACGAAATCGTAAAGTCATGACAGCTCAATATGTGTGCAAAGTTTCAGAAAAATCGGTGCAGTGCAAGTACCTCAAAATTATAACTTTTTTTTATGGGCGTGGCCCCGCCCACTTTTTTAGTCACGAAATTGTAAAGTCATGACAGCTCAATATGTGTGCAAAGTTTCAGAAAAATCGGTCCAGTGCAAGTACCTCAAAATTATAATTTTTTTTTATGGGCGTAGCCCTGCCCACTGTTTTAATCACGAAATTGTAAAGTCATGACAGCTCAATACGTGTGCAAAGTTTCAGAAAAATCGGTGCAGTGCAAGTTCCTCAAAATTATAACTTTTTTTTATGGGCGTGGCCCCGCCCACTTTTTTAGTCACGAAATTGTAAAGTCATGACAGCTCAATATGTGTGCAAAGTTTCAGAAAAATCGGTTCAGTGCAAGTACCTCAAAATTAAAACTTTTTTAGGGGCGTGGCCCCGCCCACTTTTCTTATCACGAAATTTTTTAGTCATGAAAGCTTGATATGTGTGCAAAGTTTCAGAAAAATCGGTCAAGTGCAAGTAGCAAAAATGATAACTAATTTTTTATGGGCGTGGCCCCGCCCACTTTTTTCCACCCATAAACACTCCCTGGTATGTGTACAACAACTTACCAAAGTTTGAGCCCGATCGGTTTTACAGTTTCGGAGTCTATAGCTAACACACACACACACACACACACACACAGAGTTTCACTTTTATATATATAGATATTATTTATATTTTATTATTTTATCCCAGCTGAGCCAAAAAAATTTTATTTTATTTTATTTTATTTAATATATTATTTATATTTTATTATTTTTTTATATTTTTTTTAAATTTTTTTAAAATTTTTTTTTTGTAGTTTTTTTTTATAATTTTTTTTTTCTTAATTTTAATATTTTTTTTTGTAATTTTTTTTTGTTTGGTATGTTTTTTACATGTATCTATGTATGTATGTTGTTGTTGTAATTGTGAAAAAACGAGGTGGTCGTGGTTTTTTGCTCATATCTCAGAAAGTTATGGGGCGATTGTGCTGAATTTCAATAGCGATTCATTCCTGGATATTTCCAAGAGATTGATAGCATATACAGATCTGAGGAACATACAGTTGCTTCTAAAAGTTGATTTCAACCAACACACGGACAGACAGGCAGACGGACAGACGGTCAGGGCTTAATCGACTCCTCTATTCATAAGCTTTCAGAAAATATATACTTTATGGGGTCAGAAATGAAAATTGTAGAAATTACAAACGGAATGACAAAGCTAAGTATATATACCCTTGTGCACCACAGGTGAAGGGTATAAAAATCAAATTCAAAAGATCATTAAACACTTATCGTTGAAATGCGTTTCAGAAATGAGAGTTAATGAATAGTCCGATTTCAATTAAATAATTATACCATTTTTATGTTCCATGAATGTATGTATATTCCAACACAAGTTTGGATAATTCTTTGCCAAAAAGGAAAAACTTCTTAAGTCGACATTAGCTTAAATTAAAATAATCACATCATTGCAATCCCGGAATTAAAAACTAGCCTCAGGCAAATTTTTAAATATTTTGGTGAACATTACAGAGAGTTTAGCTTTAAACCTTAATGCCTATATTTTCAAAGAACAATATCAGTTGGAATTAACGCATAGCGCAATATTCATATAAAAGGTTTATTTTAAAAGGAATCGATTTTTTAAAATCAAACTAAAAATTTAGAGTGCTTTCCTGAAAAACTATAAAGACATACATAAGCAGTTTTTCCTTATTGCAAAAGAAATCTTATTAAATAAAATTGTTGTTTTGTTAGAACAATTAAATGGGAATGCATAACATTGTTTTTTTCCGGTTTTCAATTGGGTTTAAGATCATTCGGGTCAAAGAACAAAATTGAGGCCGCATTTTTGAGAACATCTTTGTAATAAACTATGAACACCAAGACCGATATTATTGTAAATTCAGGCATAAAGAGAATACAAAATCCTATGAAACTTAAAATTTAAGGCTGTTATCAATATGTGCTTAGTACATATGTATTAGACTCCTGCACAATTCAACATTTTCTGTTAAAATTTCATTTTCAAAGATTTCATGCTTTGCTATGCCATGCGAATTCAAACAAGGTGTTATAACATGTTATGCCAACTCAAACATACTGGCTTAGCATGTCATTGCAACTTAGGCAAGCTGTTGTACGCTGTTGTGTTTAATACCATGTCTTTCTTTGAATTCAAAATTTTATTTTTAGAGCTCTATAAATGCACAACTAACGGTAACTTGAACAAGTAACAGTGCTATATTCGGCCGTGCCGAATCTTATATACCCTTCACAACGTGTAGTCATGCAATAACAATTGTTTGTATCACCATTCATTCCATATAAAATACGTGCATACGTACACGTTAGAATAAATGTGGCATCGAATCCCAGCTGAGCCAAAAAAATTTTATTTTATTTAATATATTCTTTATATTTTATTATTTTTTTTATATTTTTTTTAAATTTTTTTTAAATTTTTTTAAAAAATTTTTTTAGAAAAATTTTTAAAAAATTTTTTTAAATTTTTTTTTTAAATTTTTTTTTTGTAGTTTTTTTTATTATTTTTTTCTTATTTTTAATATTTTTTTTTGTAATTTTTTTTTGTTTGGTATGTTTTTTACATGTATGTATGTATGTATGTTGTTGTTGTAATTGTGAAAAAAAACGAGGTGGTCGTGGTTTTTTGCTCATATCTCAGAAAGTTATGGGGCGATTGCGCTGAATTTCAATAGCGATTCATTCCTGGATATTTCCAAGAGATTGATATTATATACAGATCTGAGGAACATATAGTTGCTTCTAAAAGTTGATTTCAACCAACACACGGACAGACGGGCAGACGGACAGACGGACAGACGGTCAGGGCTTAATCGACTCCTCTATTCATAAGCTTTCAGAAAATATGTATGTATATACTTTATGGGGTCGGAAATAAAAATTGTAGAAATTACAAACGGAATGACAAAGCTATATATACCCTTGTGCACCACAGGTGAAGGGTATAAAAAGAATTTGGTTTTATTTAAAAGAGAAAACGCTGTTTTTTTGAAAAACAAAACATTTTTTGCAAAAACATTTATTTTTAGCTCTCAAAAGTCTGAAAACAAAAAAAAAACACTTTTTTTCATCTCACAGCTTATTTTATGCAGTAAATTTTTACCGTAACGGTACTTCAATGCAGTTTTGTTTTTGGTTTCGATTTTCGTATTTTTAATTCTAGCAATGTTTTTTGTTGAATTGTTAGTTTAGATTCGTTCCTTGGAGTGTCAATTTACAAAAATTCAAATGAGTCCGCGTACTACTTTAGAGCAAAGAGAATTGGTTTTGAACCATTTCAAAAATGGCCACTACAGCGAAAAATAGCTGAAATGGTTAACATGAATTCTTCTACTTCAAATTTCATTGAATTGTAACATAAATAGGAATTTTAAATTACATAGTAGTATACCGATAAAGAGTGCTGATGATGAAATAGTAGCTGATTTCGAAAATGCATTCCACTTGGCTAATATCGGAAATAATTTTAGAAAGAATATTCCTAAAAATGGTTACAATTTAATTAAATTTGAATTATAAAATTAAATGAAAGAATAAATGAACTTAGGCCAAAATAAAAAATGGTTCACATTGAAAATTTAATATAAATGTTATTATTTAATGTATATAATATTCATATGTATAAAGAAATTGTTATTTATTCATACTAACTAGTACAGCTGATAGGTTATTTTATTCAGATTTTTACAATTCCAAATAACATAAGTGACATAACATAAGCTGTGCATAGCTGTCAGTTAAAATTGGAGTAAAATCGTCTAATTTGGGAAAAAAATCGTCAAAATCGTCAAATGGTTTACGCAAATCGTCATAAAAACGTCAAAATAAAGAAAAGCATTTTTTAAAACAAAACATTTTTTATATAATGCATAGCATAACAAATTTTTTAAATCTAGAGAGATCAATGATTTTTTAGACCCTTTTAAGTTAAGAACATGACAATAAATATAATACGATTTAGAATTAATTTCGAAAAATAAATATTAATATATAAATACAAAAAATAATAAATTGGCTGCATCTTTTTGGACTGTTTGACAAATAATTATAATCATTTTTTGCTAAAGTTTCTACCGATTAAGGTAGCTTTAGACAAGCGTAAGACGAGCACAACGCCAAAATAAACTACATCGTTTCGCTTTTCAGCCCATAAACTTATTTCTGGATCTGCAAACCAGTCTTCCTTAATTTTCCTCTTCTTGTTGGTTACCTGTGAAAAACACCATTAAGATTTCATTTTAGCTACTACAAAGCTTTGTATAAAAAATGGATGAAATTTCTTCTTACAGAGGAGGAGCTGCTACAATTTTCATCATCTTGGTTCTCTATTGAAAATATAATGTTTGATTTTTAAGGTTTTAATGTATAATTAAAAATAACTTACCTTTTTTTAAGTATTAAAGCATATTAACTTGTCACTTATTTTTAAATAAATTTAACTATACCCTTCACCTGTGGTGCACAAGGTTATATATAGCTTTGTCATTCCGTTTGTAATTTCTACAATATTTTCTGAAAGCTTATGAATAGAGGAGTCGATTAAGCCCTGACCGTCAGGTTGAAATCAACTTTTAGAAACAACTATATGTTCCTCAGATCTGTGTATGGTATCAATCTCTTGGAAAAATCCAGGAATGAATCGCCATTGAAATTCAGCACAATCGCTCTATAACTTTATGAGATATGAGCAAAAAACCACGACCACCTCGTTTTTTTCACAATTACAACAACAACATACATATATACTTATACTTTTTTTTACACTTGCTCACATCTTAGCGGAATGCGTGTTGAAAATGAAAAAAACTTGTTTACATTAGCAAAATCTTTCATCCTTCATCTTTCATCTGTCATAATATTTTTTTTACATTTTTGCGCAAATAAAAATAAAAAAAAATGGAATTTAAAAATTCTGTATTAATTATTGCCCTTGGAAAGCGATTATTATTTCAATATGCAGATTTCGTTAAATTTTGTTATAGGATGAAAATAATTAAAATATCTTATTTTATACGACATATTTCAGGTCCACTCGTTGTATGTATTATTTTCTGCGCTTGTAATTTTTTTTTCTAGTGATGGTATGTATTTTTTACAGCAATTTCTAGTGAAGACACTAAAACAATCGAAAGATGTTGAATGGAACAAAATGAGATAGGAACATCTTGAAAAGATGTTGAAAAATGTTGACAAACAAATACGTACAATTCATATGGGAAGATGTTAACATCTTGTTGATTTGATGAAAGATGAAAGATGTGAACAAGTGTAAAAAGGCTATTTTAGCCTTTGATGTTGAGTGGAACAAAATGATTTAGGAACATCTTTAAAATATGTTGAGATATGTTGACACACAAACACGTACAATTCACATGGGAAGATGTTAACATCTTGTTGATTTGATGAAAGATGTGAGCAAATGTAAAAAGGCTAATACCCGTGAACATAACAAACTCGCTGGCAAACTTTTTTTTTTACACTCAATTTAATGAGTGCAACTTAAAATTATTCTCTTTTAATATGAGTAATACATACTCAGAGAATGTGTTTGAAGTGCTACCAAGTTTATATATATGATTTTAGTTCTAATTCAGTGATGCCAATTTGCTCCGATAAGGAAAAATGGGTAGATTTTTATAATTTGTGCGTACCTTGGGTGTATGTGGCTTTTTTAATTTTTTTAAGTTTTTGGTAAAATATCAGGTTTTTTGTTTTAGAAGTAATAGGAAATTGATAGTAGAAAATTTTATTGAAAAAAATGTAAATTTTTTTTATAACTGTTAAAAACTAACGTATTTAAATTAAATATTTAAAAGCTTCTTTTATATAAATAACATTTAAAAATCATAACACTGAAAACAAATGCTGTAAAGGAGGATGTAAAAATGATATAAATTTTATCATTATCTCTTAATTTTATAAGCACAATTTTTTTTATACTAACATAAAGAAATGCAATTATAAATAAATTTTTATTCGAAAATTTTTCCCAAAATGTATTGCAAAACATTTATTCTGGCCTAAGTTTATTTTCTCTTATTAATCATCCTAAAACATTTTTTTAAATTAAATTAAATTATAATAATTTTAATAATATTAAAAAAACTTAGGCCAGAATAAATGAATTACAATAAACACTATTAAAATACTCAACATAAATTTATCTAAAAATATTAATAATAGATAAAGTATTTCTTATACTATATTAATAATTAAATTTTTACTTTAAAAGGTATTTATTTTTTGCACATATTTGCCCGATTTTTCGAAAAATTTTACAGGAAAATTATTATTGTAGTGGCATCCCTGATAGATATACATAAGTAAAGTATATTTAAATGGCAATGCTGAATATTTGCATGGGAGAGGATTTTCGGTCTTCAACAAACTTTTACATGTATTTCAACAAACTTTTTGGTCTACTAAATGAAATTTAAAAAAATTATTTTTTAACTTTATTTCGAAATGCCGTAAAACACAAATAAATTATAGATACATATATAATTTTTTTATTGCTATAAAAAATATATATATATAAAAAAAAGTAGCGAATACACAAATGTAACTCAACCCACTTTTTGGCCAATTGGGTTAAAACAAAGAGATGTGCCAAAAATTTGAAAACGGGGCGTGATGGAGGAAGGCACGGGCTACATTCCCTCATATCCAGTTTTCCCTGGTCATGTTTTGTTTCGAACAACTTTTTTGAAAAACTATTTTTATAAAATTCACTCAACCCACTTTTTGGCCAATTGGGTTGAAACAAAGAGATGTGCCAAAAATTTGAAAACGGGCCATGATGGGGGAAGGCATGGGCTACATTCCCTCATATCCAGTTTTCCCTGGTCATGTTTTGTTTCGAACAACTTTTTTTTAAATATATTTTTATAAAATTCACTCAACCCACTTTTTGGCCAATTGGGTTGAAACAAAGAGATGTGCCAAAAATTTTAAAACGGGAATTGATAGGGGAAGGCGTGGGCTACATTCCCTCATATCCAGTTTTCGCTGGTCATGTTTTGTTTCGAACAACTTTTTTTAAAATATATTTTTAAAAAATTCACTCAACCCACTTTTTGGCCAATTGGGTTGAAACAAAGAGATGTGCCAAAAATTTGAAAACGGGGCATGATGGAGGAAGGTATGGGCTACATTCCCTCATATCCAGTTTTCCCTGGTCATGTTTTGTTTCGAACAACTTTTTTTAAAATATATTTTTAAAAAATTCACTCAACCCACTTTTTGGCCAATTGGGTTGAAACAAAGAGATGTGCCAAAAATTTGAAAACGGGGCATGATGGAAGAAGGCATGGGCTACATTCCCTCATATCCAGTTTTCCCTGGTCATGTTTTGTTTCGAACAACTTTTTTTAAAATATATTTTTATAAAATTCACTCAACCCACTTTTTGGCCAATTGGGTTGAAACAAAGAGATGTGCCAAAAATTTGAAAACAGAGCGTGATGGAGGAAGGCATGGGCTACATTCCCTCATATCCAGTTTTCCCTGGTCATGTTTTGTTTCGAACAACTTTTTTGAAAAACTATTTTTATAAAATTCACTCAATCTACTTTTTGGCCAATTGGGTTGAAACAAAGAGATGTGCCAAAAATTTGAAAACGGAGCGTGATGGAGGAAGGCACGGGCTACATTCCCTCATATCCAGTTTTCCCTGGTCATGTTTTGTTTCGAACAACTTTTTTGCAAAACTATTTTTATAAAATTCACTCAACCCACTTTTTGGCCAATTGGGTTGAAACAAAGAGATGTGCCAAAAATTTGAAAACGGGCCATGATGGAGGAAGGCACGGGCTACATTCCCTCATATTCAGTTTTCCCTGGTCATGTTGTGTTTCGAACAACTTTTTTTAAAATATATTTTTAAAAAATTCACTCAACCCACTTTTTGGCCAATTGGGTTGAAACAAAGAGATGTGCCAAAAATTTGAAAACGGGGCATGATGGAAGAAGGCATGGGCTACATTCCCTCATATCCAGTTTTCCCTGGTCATGTTTTGTTTCGAACAACTTTTCCTAAAAGGAGAATAGGGGTTAATAATATGTTCATTATACAAATATGTTCCTATGAACTCAATAACAAACTATTAAAAATATAAAATAACTAAAAGCTTTCTAACTTTTGAGGGAATGTAGCTCATGCCTTCCCCCATCATGGCCCGTTTTCAAATTTTTGTCACATCTCTTTGTTTCAACCCAATTGGCCAAAAAATGGGTTGAGTGAATTTTATAAAAATAGTTTTTCAAAAAAGTTGTTCGAAACAAAACATGACCAGGAAAAACTGGATATGAGGGAATGTAGCCCATGCCTTCCCCCATCATGGCCCGTTTTCAAATTTTTGGCACATCTCTTTGTTTCAACCCAATTGGCCAAAAAGTGGGTTAAGTGAATTTTATAAAAATAGTTTTTCAAAAAAGTTGTTCGAAACAAAACATGACCAGGAAAAACTGGATATGAGGGAATGTAGCCCATGCCTTCCCCCATCATGGCCAGTTTTCAAATTTTTGGCACATCTCTTTGTTTCAACCCAATTGGCCAAAAAGTGGGTTGAGTGAATTTTATAAAAATAGTTTTTCAAAAAAGTTGTTCGAAACAAAACATGACCAGGGAAAACTGGATATGAGGGAATGTAGCCCATGCCTTCCTCCATCACACCCCGTTTTCAAATTTTTGGCACATCTCTTTGTTTCAACCCAATTGGCCAAAAAGTGGGTTGAGTGAATTTTATAAAAATATATTTTAAAAAAAGTTGTTCGAAACAAAACATGACCAGGGAAAACTGGATATGAGGGAATGTAGCCCATGCCTTCCTCCATCACACCCCGTTTTCAAATTTTTGGCACATCTCTTTGTTTCAACCCAATTGGCCAAAAAGTGGGTTGAGTGAATTTTATAAAAATAGTTTTTCAAAAAAGTTGTTCGAAACAAAACATGACCAGGGAAAACTGGATATGAGGGAATGTAGCCCATGCCTTCCTCCATCACACCCCGTTTTCAAATTTTTGGCACATCTCTTTGTTTCAACCCAATTGGCCAAAAAGTGGGTTGAGTGAATTTTATAAAAATATATTTTAAAAAAAGTTGTTCGAAACAAAACATGACCAGGGAAAACTGGATATGAGGGAATGTAGCCCATGCCTTCCTCCATCACGCTCCGTTTTCAAATTTTTGGCACATCTCTTTGTTTCAACCCAATTGGCCAAAAAGTGGGTTGAGTGAATTTTATAAAAATAGTTTTGCAAAAAAGTTGTTCGAAACAAAACATGACCAGGGAAAACTGGATATGAGGGAATGTAGCCCATGTCTTCCCCCATCATGGCCCGTTTTCAAATTTTTGGCACATCTCTTTGTTTTAACCCAATTGGCCAAAAAGTGGGTTGAGTTACATTTGTGTATTCGCTACTTTTTTTTATATATATATATTTTTTATAGCAATAAAAAAATTATATATGTATCTATAATTTATTTGTGTTTTACGGCATTTCGAAATAAAGTTAAAAAATAATTTTTTTAAATTTCATTTAGTAGACCAAAAAGTTTGTTGAAATACATGTAAAAGTTTGTTGAAGACCGAAAATCCTCTCCCATGCAAATATTCAGCATTGCCATTTAAATATACTTTACTTATGTATATCTATCAGGGATGCCACTACAATAATAATTTTCCTGTAAAATTTTTCGAAAAATCGGGCAAATATGTGCAAAAAATAAATACCTTTAAAGTATAAATTTAATTATTAATATAGTATAAGAAATACTTTATCTATTATTAATATTTTTAGATAAATTTATGTTGAGTATTTTAATAGTGTTTATTGTAATTCATTTATTCTGGCCTAAGTTTTTTTAATATTATTAAAATTATTATAATTTAATTTAATTTAAAAAAATGTTTTAGGATGATTAATAAGAGAAAATAAACTTAGGCCAGAATAAATGTTTTGCAATACATTTTGGGAAAAATTTTCGAATAAAAATTTATTTATAATTGCATTTCTTTATGTTAGTATAAAAAAAATTGTTAGCGGCACGCCAGCCGAAGCGATGTCTAGTGACTTCCACGGGGATTTTGAATAAAAACCAAATACACAAGTTTAATAAAATACTTGATTTATTTAACTAATAAGTGTAATGGCAAATTTATTAAAATTCCTAAATTAATAAAATTAATTAAGATTTCTATAAAAAATATAAAAATATTAAGTTTACATACTTTTTGGTATGAAAACCACTAGATCTTTTTATACAAATTTGGTAGCTTTCCGAGCCAGTGCTTAAGCCTTCTTTTCACGTGGTAAAACTTGGAATAAATTCAAAATGACGAAGGCTTAAACATGGCGACGTAAGCTGTTTTTCTCGTTAAGTTCATCAGAGTTACATTTAGAAAAAGTATTAAATATTTAGAACTTAAAATAGGGTGCTGCCAGATGAAATCATGGAGATTTTGGTTGTGGCGTTAACATTCCCCCCTCAGTATGGTGAGAAGATTCTTCGTAGCCAGACTCTTGTTGTGGAGCAACTTCCAAAATCGCCAACTTTGTTACAGGTCTTTCCAGAATTCCATGTTGAGTGAGCACTTTTGCACTTCGTACCTGACCATCACTTGCCAATCTAGTCTCTAAAACTTTGCCACGGAGCCATACGTTACGAGGAACTGAAGAGTCAACAATTATCACTAAATCCCCCTGACTTAAAGGTTTTGAACGATCATGCCATTTTGACCTACATGTTAGCGAAGGTAGATATTCATTAAGCCACTTTTTCCAGAAAATGTTGGCATATTGTTGTGAAATAAGCCAAGTTTGTTTAAGTAATATTCCAGCATCGTTACAAACCGACATAGGTTTCATCCCTGAAGAGCTTCCTACTAGAAAATGGTTTGGAGTTAATGCCTCATCTGATTCTGCATCAATAGGAACGTAGGCTAGTGGCCGAGAGTTAATTATATTTTCAACTTCTATTAACATACTACGTAGAAGCTCATCGGTGGGTGACCTTGAAGGCATAATTTGGTATAAGATTGTTTTAATAGAGCGTACCAGTCGCTCCCATGCGCCGCCCATGTGGGGTGAGGCCGGAGGATTAAAATTCCATTTTGTCGTCGTTGTAGTGAATGCTTTTACTAGTTCGTCTTTATCTACATCTGCTAACGCTTCACGCAGTTCTCTTTCCGCGCCAACAAAATTAGTACCATTGTCGCTGAAAAATTCATGTGGAATTCCTTTTCGTGCCATAAAATTGCGAATAGCTAAAATGCATGAGTTTGTTGTTAAAGAATTTGCTACTTCAATATGTACTGCCCTTATAGTCAAACAAGTAAATAGGCAGCCATACCGTTTTTCCGTATGACGGTTAACCTTTATTATGATGGGACCAAAAAAATCTACACCAGTAAATGTGAAAGGTGCAATATATGAAGCAACACGAGCATGAGGCAAAACTGCCATTTGTGGATTTTGAGGTACAGCCTTTTTAATTTTACACATTTGACAGGAGCGAATGACAGATTTATATGTTGCACGTAGTCTTGAAATTGAAAACTTTTGTCTGATTTCATTCACAGCAGTTTCATGGTTCATGTGATAAAATTTCATGTGGAAATGCATTAAAATAAGTTTAGTTATATAAGCTTTTCTGGGCAATATAATAGGACGTTTTTGTTCTAGTGGAATATCTGCGTTGTCTATTCTTCCATGGACTCGTAAAATCCCATTTTCTAAGTATGGACTTTTATCGTATATATCGCTGGATTTAGGTACTAGCAGATTTGATTTGAGTAATGAAATTTCGTAGAAATATTTTTCAGATTGAGCCTGCTTATATAATATATTTTTTGCTCTATTTAATTCTTCTTGGGTGAGTTCCCGCTTTTGTTTTTGAATATTGCAGCAGTTATTTATAAATCTTAGAACATAAGCTGCGGTTCTTACCAGTCGGTTCCATTTTGAAAATCTAGAAACATCAAATACTATTTTACATTCTGTAGTTTTAAATATATGATGAACACATTCTTCGTTAGTTGATTTTAGTATAGCAGTCATTTGAGGCCATTCATTTTCCGAGCGCATTAAAAATTCGGGACCTCGCAGCCATCGAGAGGAATTATTAAGTTTTGGAATTTTTGACCATTTCGTAGCATCATCTGCAATATTTTGGTTACTTGAAATCCATCTCCATTCATTTGTTGAGGATAATTCTAAGATCTCGGTTATGCGAAAGGCTACGAATTGGCTATATTTTCTGTGGTCAGAATTTATCCAGCTTAATACCGTTTTTGAGTCAGACCAATAAAATTTTTTTGAAATTTGTATATTGTGATTTTCTGTCACGTATTTCGTAAAACGAGCCCCTACCAGGGCAGCCATAAGTTCTAAGCGGGGAACGGACGTAATCTTTAGAGGGGCAACTCTGGTTTTCGATCCAACTATTGAGCAAGTTATGACGTCGTTTCTTTTCAATCTAAAGTAGCACACAGCTGAGTAACCATCTTGGCTTGCATCTACAAATGTATGTAATTGAACTTCTACGTTGTTATAATTTTCAAAAGATTTTAAATAACAACGAGGAATTTTTATTTTTCCAATATCAGGTAAAATACTTATCCATCTAGACCACTTAGATTGCAATTCAGGGGGAATCTGTTCATCCCATTCTATTTTTGAACGCCATACTTCTTGCATTAGTACTTTCACATACATGATGATATGTCCAATCAGACCTAGGGGGTCATATATTGACATAACTAGTCTTAACATTTCTCGTTTTGTCGGGGCTTTTGCGCCAGAAAATATATCGCTTTCTAAGAGCCACGAAGAAATTTTAAATGTTATGACATCCTCTTGATGTTCCCAAAAGACGCCCAAAACTTTCTCGATTTGATTTTCCTCTTTCATATTAATGCATTTTACCAACTCCATACTAGTAGGTGATAAAATGGATTTTAATACTAATTTATCGTTAGAAATCCAATTTCGAATATTAAATCCTGCCTGGCGATGAATAAAAGAAACGTCTGTAATAAGTTTTATAGCGTCCTCGGAACTGTCAACGGAGTCAAGAAAATCGTCTACGTAATGGTTTTCTTTTATCGCTTTAGCGGCCATGGGAAACTCTTTTTCAAAATTACTTGCATTCAAATTTTTAATATATTGAGAAAGGCTAGGAGCGCATGTAGCACCAAATATCATGACATCCATGACATAAATATCGGGGGTTTTATCTTGTTGACAATTGCGCCAAAGAAATCGTTGAACATCACGATCTTCTGGTCGTATATGCACCTGGTGGAACATCTCCTCGATGTCTCCACAAAGAGCCACAGATTTTTGGCGAAATTTAAAAAGAATTGATGGCAAAGAAGCCAACAGATCAGGCCCTTTTAATAAAAAGGAATTTAGGGACACACCATTTGATTTAGCAGCTGCATCCCAAACGACACGCGATTTACCGGGTTTATTTCTATTAAATACAGCAAAAATAGGGAGATACCACACTTTTTTATCGGCCCGATAAATTTCATGGGGACTTAATTTACGTATGTAGCCTTTATGTAAATATTTAGAAATTTTGTCTTTAAAAATATTTTGAAGCTCTAAGTTTTGTGTTAATTTTCTTTCTAAACAAAACAACCGCTTCAAAGCCATTTCATAACTTTGTGGCAATTCTATTAAATCAAACTTCCATAAAAGTGGAACTTCATAATGTCCATTTGATTTTTGTTTCGTAAATTTTGTCAATAAATCTACCGCCCTTTTATCAGCCTCAGACTCTAGAGGAGTCTTTATATTGATTCCAATACTATCAAGGGAATAAAACTTCCTAACCAACTGATTGAGTTCATCAATAGCGGCTGAACAATCGCATATATGAAAATTAAAATTCTTACTTGTGTTTTCTGTCGTCATAATGCCATATATCAGCCATCCAAGTTTTGTACAAGCAGCTACAGGCTCATTTAGTGCTCCTTCACGGATTTTGTTTGACACGCCTAAGTCAAAGTGGTTTAGCCCAATTAATAATTGTGGAACAGCATCACTGTAGCTTTCTATTGGTAGCTTTCGCAAGTGGCGATAACGCTGTGACATCATTTTGTAGTCCAGGGATTGCGTAGGCAAATTTAAAGAGTCTACGGTAGACACATCCATGCACACTCGTTTATTATTATTACCTGAAATGTATATTTTAAGTTTCTTTGAATTTTCTTCTCGTCTTTCCATACCTCCCGTCCACCTCAAACACAATGGATGTGGTACACCATTTAAATCCAATTGATTTGCTAGCGATTTTTCCATTAAACTGATAGATGACCCTTCATCTATAAACGCAAATGTATTTATTTCTTTATTTTTTCCATAAATTTTTACTGGAATTATTTTAAACAAAACGTTTTTATTTTCAGCACTGTGTGCATTATTTGCAAAGGTTTCTGTAACCTGTGTGCTTGCCGGTTTGTTTTCTGTTGACATACTATTATATTTTTGTTGGTTTGTTGGCACAGAATATCGATGTAATGAGGTGTGGTGAAAATAATCGCACCCCTCTTTACCGCATTTTTTTTTCTTATTGCACTCACCATTGTGCTTAAATAAACAAAACTTACAAAGCTTGTTTTTTCTAACAATATTCCATCTTTCATCACGATTCATACATAAATATGTTGGGCAATTAGCTACTGCTTTGCAATTATTGTTGTTGTTACACACAAAACATTTTCGTTCACTATGAGTGTGAATAAAAGCTTTTTTATTTGTTGTTGTTGTACTTGAATTATTTATTGTTTTTTGCTTATTGCCCTTTTCTATGTAGTGATCAAGTGTTATACTGCTAGCTGTTATACCAATACCAAATAACCACTTGTCAAATTCGGACAAATTTGGTTTTTTGTTTTGATTTATCAACATCATTTTTTGTGTTGCCCATTGCATTTGATATGACGGTGGTAGTTTTTTTATTATTTCAAGAAGAAGAGATGAATTATTAATTTCATCATGTAAATTACTAGCTGTAATTGTTGACAAAAGACTGCGGACTTCTATCGCCAAAGAGGTAAGTGTTTTCAAATTATTTTTATCGACTTTTGGTGATAAATTAATTCTATTTTTTATTGAATTTATTATCTTTTCAGGTTGACCATACAGCATAGCGAGCACTTGCATTACATCAGGTACATTAGAGGGATGAATTAACATTTGCTGGACACTATGCTTGGCTTCCCCCTTCAGGGCTTTTTGAAGACGAATGAGGTTTTCAGCATCATTAAACCCGCAGGCGGAGGTGGACCATTCAAAGGTGGAATGGAAAATAGGCCATTCTTCTGATTGGCCAGAAAATTCAGGTAATTCTTTCGGGAGTGAATGCCGTGAATTAAGATGGCTTTGTTGAAGATGCGTTGGTGGAGCCAGGTTAACTGTCATACCAGGCCTTACGTTTTGTGTTGTGTAAGGCAAATAATTCATTGTAGACGATATCGGTTGTCGTGAAATAATTTTTCTTGTGGAACTGGAGGGTAAGTTGTGTGAATTTGAGGCTGCATTCGTTGATAGTTACTAAAGTTGGGTACTGTCGTAGTACAATTTAGTAATGTTGAACTAATGGCAGCAGCGGTGGTTGTCGTTGGCAGATTTGTTGACGCGTTTGAGGGAAAATTAAGTGTAGATGTAATTGGTTGTTGTGAAATAAATTCTTGTGAAATTTTATTAAATAAAAACTGTGGTTGATTATTATTTGTATCAAAAGACGTAAGTATCTCACCAGGAGGGCTAGTTGTAACCGTAGGTCTTGAAGGCTGCATTCGTTGTTGAAAGCCACTATAGGTGGCAGTGTTTGCTGTACAATTTGGTACTGCAGACACGTTAGTAGACGAATTTATGGCAGCCGTAGTGACCGTTGATGGTACGAACGTGGCAGAATTTTGCTGCCTTATATTTAAGGAAGTATACGGTATACAAGCAGTTTTAAACGTTGAGGTTTTGTTTACATCTTTGCTCACAGACCGTTCATTGGTATTATTAGGCACTGATGAGGCCAGCCAATCATGAACAGACTGTGACCTTTCGGACGACATATCACTACAAGATTTAGCTTCTTCAAGAAGTTGATATTTTTTATTTAAATATTCTTGATTTATTTTTCGTTCTTCTTCTAGCCTTTTTAGTTGCAGATAAATTTTTTGCGATTGTAAAAGGCACGAACGATTTGAAGATCGACTTGTAGCACTCGGTGCTGGTGAATTTGGCCTTATAGCAGAACACTGCGGGCATTTTAAGGTTATGTCATCGGTGACAGTAACACATTTTTTATGAAATGTGTTTTGGCAATCGTTGCAAGTTGTCATATTTTGATCAGGGGGATTTTGGCAAAGTGAACAATTATTTTTAAGTTGTTCATGCTGCAGTTGACCCTCTGTATTTGGCAAAGACATTTTGTACTTACTGCGATTGGCAAGATGGTGAAGCAAAGGAGACCCAGAAATATATGTTGTAACAAAAAGAATTTTAAGAATGTTAGCGGCACGCCAGCCGAAGCGATGTCTAGTGACTTCCACGGGGATTTTGAATAAAAACCAAATACACAAGTTTAATAAAATACTTGATTTATTTAACTAATAAGTGTAATGGCAAATTTATTAAAATTCCTAAATTAATAAAATTAATTAAGATTTCTATAAAAAATATAAAAATATTAAGTTTACATACTTTTTGGTATGAAAACCACTAGATCTTTTTATACAAATTTGGTAGCTTTCCGAGCCAGTGCTTAAGCCTTCTTTTCACGTGGTAAAACTTGGAATAAATTCAAAATGACGAAGGCTTAAACATGGCGACGTAAGCTGTTTTTCTCGTTAAGTTCATCAGAGTTACATTTAGAAAAAGTATTAAATATTTAGAACTTAAAATAGGGTGCTGCCAGATGAAATCATGGAGATTTTGGTTGTGGCGTTAACAAAAATTGTGCTTATAAAATTAAGAGATAATGATAAAATTTATATCATTTTTACATCCTCCTTTACAGCATTTGTTTTCAGTGTTATGATTTTTAAATGTTATTTATATAAAAGAAGCTTTTAAATATATAATTTAAATACGTTAGTTTTTAACAGTTATAAAAAAAATTTACATTTTTTCAATCAAATTTTCTGCTATCAATTTCGTAGTACTTCTAAAACAAAAAAACCTGATATTTTACCAAAAACTTAAAAAAATTTTAAAATAAGCCTTGTGTATGAGGCTTATACGCACAAATTATAAAAATCTACTCAATTTTCCTTATCGGAGCAAATTGGCATCACTGAATAAGAAAATCATATATATGAACTTGGTAACACTTTAAACACATTCTCTGAGTATTCTCGCATATTAAAAGAGAATAATTTTATATTGCACTCATTAAATTGAGTGTAAAATAAAAAGTTTGCCAGCGAGTTTGTTATCTTCTCGGACGTAAAAGGCTATTAGAGTAAACGTGGCATCGAATCCCAGCTGAGCCAAAATTTTTTTTTATACCCGCCACCAAAAAAATGGTGGGGGTATATTCATTTTGTCATTCCGTTTGTAACACATCGAAATATCCATTTTAGACCCCAAAAAGTATATATATTCTGAATCAGGGTTTGATTTGATGACGATATAGCTATGTCCGTCCGTCTGTCCGTCTGTTGAAAGCACGATAGAGGTCGCACCAAAAAGCTAGGGGGCTCAAATTTTGCCAGAATCTTTCTTATAGACAAGGTTTGTTTGGTTTTAAAAATGGGCTAAATCGGAATATTAGCAAGTGAGTTATAGCTCGTAATGCAAGAGTAGGTAAAAAAAAACGTGTCCTTCAAACATCGAATAAAATGGAATTGTGTCCAAACGCATTAACGTACAGTCACGAAACTTCGAGTCTAAACAATATCTCTCCCCAAAAATTGCTTACATCTATGCATTAGGAAAGGAGTTATAGATAAAAATGTACGAAAATTTATACCGCGCAGTGTATTTTTCATTATATTTTAAATTTAAAACCCAATAAAACGGACAAAATTAGATGTACGATTCTGAAATTTTGCATACTTTGCTTTTTGGTGAGGTGCTTTTCTGTAACGGAAAATCAATGTGCCACGCCCACTTTTACGCCCACCTCCCATATAACGTTTTAACTAAAATTCATATAATGTCTCTATTAATAAAGATTTTGGAATAATAAAGGGCTGTATTGAAATATCTAAGTTGTACTCATTAGCAAATATAACTTTGACACGCCTACTATAACGCCCACTTTTCACGTTATCTACCGTTAATGAAATTTAAAAGCTCATAAAACCGCCAAAATTAGAGGTATGATGATAAAATTCGCTACGTATATCCCTCTAGGCAATTTTATTACTGTGCCAAAAAATTAAGGTGCACCGCCCACTTTTAAGCCCACCTCCCATATAACGTTTTACCTAAAATTCATATAATTTCTCTATTAATAAAGATTTTGGAATAATAAAGGACTATATTGAAACACCTTAGTTGTACTCCTTAGCAAAAACAACTTTAACACGCCCACTATAACGCCCACTTTTCAGGTTATTTACCGTTAATGAAATTTAAAAGCTCATTAAACCGACAAAATTATATGATGAAATTTGCTACATTTTTTCTTTCTAATCAATGTAATTGTTGTGCCAAAAAGTTAAGGTGACACGCCCACTTTAAAGCCTATCTCCCATATAACGGTTTATCTTAAATTCATGTAATTTCTCTATTGACAAAGTTTTTGGGAAAATTAAGGACTAAATTGAAATATCTAAGTTGTATTTATTAGCAGAAACTTTATTGACGCGCCTACTTTAACGCCCACTTTCATTAAAAGACTAAATTTACGAAAATATTTTACTATCATATCGAAGTTTTTAAGGGAAGTTTTTGATGCTCAATTGTTGGGCATGATGATAAGTCGAGGTTGACTTCTCTTTTGCCACACTATCGAAAAAAACAGCAATGGTTCCCATTCAACGAACTAAGAAGGCATTCACAGATTTTCTAACATTTTATACAGACCTGTTTTGCAGAAATTTAAATATTTTTTACAATTCTCCCGACTGTGGACGAGTTTGAACGATTATGTTGATCAAAAGAATTACGAAGTGCACAAAATGCATTTTGATTTAAACGCACATTTTTATAAAAAAAAACCTGAATAACTTTAAAGCGTTTCTCATTTGCGTATCTTTCCACGGATCAAATTGAGTAAGTTTGAGATTGAGAAAACAAATGCAGAAAACTAATTTAAAGTCTAGGTGTAGTTCACCTTCAACATGGCCCCTTACAATTTAACCACCCTCTACAAAGAAAGTGATACATATTTTATGCTCTTACTTGTTTTATTTTATATATTATTTATATTTTTATTATTTTTTTTATATATTTTTTTTAATTTTTTTTTAATTTTTTTTTTGTATTTCTTTTTTTTAAGAAACATACATACGTAAACTCAATTTATAATTTTACAATGGTATGTTTTTTTATATGTATGTTTTTACATGTACATATGTACGTATTTTAAATACAAACAATTGCTATTTCATGACTACACGTTTTGAAGGGTATATAAGATTCGGCATGACCGAATATAGCACTGTTACTTATTTATATATTAAAATTGTTTTAAACACGTTTCCAAATTTATATTTGTTCGTGTTGTAGGTATCAGTTGATAAAATGTGGCATATACTATGTTAAAAATGTACAAAGTGGAAAAATTATCCACACAAACACATTAAACAAGTAACAGTGCTATATTCGGCCGTGCCGAATTTTATATACCCTTCACAACGTGTAGTCAATATTTTATTGTTTGTAGACTTACATGGAAAAAATCACATTAAGGCGAAGAAGCACCATTTGAGTTTAAAAACTAAACGGCTATTTTGGTTACTTGGCCCAAGGTCAAAACTCAGTCTTGAAAATAAAATAATTTATACAAGGTAATAAAAAATTATACAAGGTTATGTTAAAACCAGTTTGGACCTACGGTATACAGTTATGGGGAACAACCAGTAATTCTAACATTGAAATTTTACAAAGGTTTCAATCTAAAACATTAAGGTCTATTGTTAATGCCCCATGGTTCATAACAAATAAAGCTATTCATAATGATTTATCAATTCCGATGATCAAGGACGAAATTAAGAGATATAGCGAAAATTTCGAAATTAAATATCCTTTTATATGTATAAAAATGTATTAAATACATGTACATGTTTGTAAATAGGTTATTATATTTAACTAATTTCTTTCTGAAGATTACTTTTTAAATATCATTGTTGTAATTTATATTGTAGTTCTCGTGGGAGTTCAGCAATGAATGTTATTCTTTATTTAAAATATAAATAAAAACAAATTTACTTATTATCCTAGGATAGATTGTAAATAACATGAACTATATTAAAAAAAAACAATTTTTTTTTAACATTTTAATGTACCATGGTCAATATGACTAGTATATGAAATATCATGACTAGCAAAATATGAAACTATGAAAAAAAAAAACTAAACTAAATAAATATCTATTTTTATGTATTTTTCCCATTTAGTACCCAGTATTTTTTAATTAAACTACATATGTACGTAAATTTTTATTTTACAATGGGATGTTTTTATATATGTATGTTCTCATATCTCATATAAAATACGTACATACATGTAAAAAACCTACCAAAAAAAAAAAAAATATTACAAAAAAAAAATATATTAAAAATAAAAAAAAATTAAAAAAAAAATTAACAAAAAAATTTTTAAAAAATTAAAAAAACAAAAAAAAATAACAAAAAATATAAATAATATATTAAATAAAATAAAATTTTTTGGCTCAGCTGGGATTCGATGCCAGGTTTATTCTAACCAGTATAAATGTATGTTGTTGTTGTAATTGTGAAAAAAACGAGGTGGTCGTGGTTTTTTGCTCATATCTCAGAAAGTTATGGGGCGATTGCGCTGAATTTCAATAGCGATTCATTCCTGGAGATTGATACCATATACAGATCTGAGGAACATATTGTTGCTTCTAAAAGTTGATTTCAACCAACACACGGACAGACGGACGGTCATTGCTTAATCGACTCCTCTATTCATAAGCATTCAGAAAATATATACTTTATGGGGTCGGAAATGAAAATTGTAGAAATTACAAACGGAATGACAAAGCTATATATACCCTTGTGCACCACAGGTGAAGGGTATAATAATGGAAGATTTATCTCTTTCACTCTGTTCTATTATTAAAAACATAAAAAACCGTTACAAATTATTTTTATTTAGTTTAAGGTTGATATAAAAGTAATGAAAAATGTTGCAAGCTTGAATTCTTGAAAATTGTCAAAAACATAACATAAATCGGCAACATGTAATTTTTAGCAGGTAAAATCGTCAAATCTGGCAGCTATGAAGCTGTGTTTAGAAATATATTTTTGGTTTAATTTTAAACAAAATAGTCCAATTCACAATCTTGTATCTTTGCCATTGCAAATATGTTCTATTTTTGTAACTTTGTTAGTGTAAAGTAAAAATATACTCTGCACTGATGCAAGACCGTTTGCACAAGATTTTGAATTACGCTGTTATGTAATTTTCGTTTCAGTTTATAAAGTTTCAATTTATAAAATTGTTTCCCTCTCCTGTAAACTTTTGAAACTGCAGTTAGGTTATTTTATTTTGTCTTTAAGGTGATATATACAGTTTAACATATTCTGCCATACCAAAAACTAGGCCGACTTCCTAAACACAAGCTGCAATGCATATTTACAATAGGGTTGGGCAAAATATATCGATATATCAAAATATCGATATTTAGTTTAAAAAATTTCGATATTAATCGCCGATATTTTAAATACCTCAATATCGATACATCGATAATTATTTACTAATATCGGAGCCAATATTTTTAAAAGTTTTCCAAAGAAGGTACAGCAGCAAAGGCGAATTTAATTTTAATTATACTAGTATACTCTTTATATACTTATACAATAACAATACCTCAATTGTTAACTTTAAACTTAAGATTTTCTGTTGAAGTTTTGGTTTATTTTCTGTTTTTTTTTTTTTTTTTTTTTATAGTCATATAACTGATCTCATCCTTAATCGTAAATATTTTTTCAGAATTTTTTTTATAGATTTGGTGTAAACAATACATCAATTGTTGACTTTAAAACTTAAGCTTGTCTAATGAATTTTTGGTTTATTTTTATACCCGCCACCAAAAAAATGGTGGGGGTATATTCATTTTGTCATTCCGTTTGTAACACATCGAAATATCCATTTTAGACTCCATAAAGTATATATATTCTGAATCAGGGTTTGATTTGATGACGATCTAGCTATGTCCGTCCGTCTGTCCGTCTGTTGAAAGCACGATAGAGGTCGCACCGAAAAAGCTAGTGGGCTCAAATTTTGCCAGAATCTTTCTTATAGACAAGGTTTGTTTGGTATTGAAAATGGGCTAAATCGGAATATTAGGAAGGGAGTTATAGCTCGAAAAGCAAGAGTAGGTCGAAAAAACCGTGTCCTTCAAACATCGAATAAAATGGAATTGTGTCCAAACGCATTAACGTAGACTCATGAAACTTCGAATATATATTTCCTGAGTAAAAACAATATTTTTCCCCGAAAATTATCAAAATCTATGCTTTAGGAGGGGAGTTATCGATCAAAATGTACGAAAATTTATACCGCACAGTGTATTTTTCGGTATATTTAAAAACAAAAACGTCATAAAAGCAGCAAAATTGGATGTACGACTCTGAAATTTTGCACACTTTGATTTTTGGCGAGCGGCTTTTTTGCAACGGAAAACCAATGTGCCACGCCCACTTTAACGCCCACCTCCCATATAACGTTTTACCTAAAATTCATATAATTTATCTACTAATAAAGGTTTTGGAATAATAAAGGGCTATATTGAAACACCTAAGTTGTACTCATTAGCAAAAACAACTTTGACACGCCTACTATAACGCCCACTTTTCACGTTATCTACCGTTAATGAAGTTTAAAAGCTCATAAAACCGCCAAAATTAGAGGTGTGATGATCAAATTTGCTACGTATATCCCCCTAAGCAGTATCATTACTGTGCCGGAAAATTAAGGTGCCACGCCCACTTTTACGCCCACCTCCTATATAACGTTTTACCTGAAATTCATATAATTTCTCTACTAATAAAGATTTTGGAATAACAAACGGCTATATTGAAACACCTAAGTTGTAGTCATTAGCAAAATCAACTTTGACACGCCTACTATAACGCCCACTTTTCACGTTATCTACCGTTAATGAAGTTTAAAAGCTCATAAAACCGCCAAAATTAGAGGTGTGATGATCAAATTTGCTACGTATATCCCCCTATGCAGTTTCATTACTGTGCCGGAAAATTAAGATGCCACGCCCACTTTTACGCCCACCTCCCATATAACGTTTTACCTAAAATTCATATAATTTCTCTATTAAAAAAATTTTGGAATAATAAAGGGCTATATTGGAACACCTAAGTTGTACTCATTAGCAAAAACAACTTTGACACGCCTACTATAACGCCCACTTTTCACGTTATCTACCGTTAATGAAATTTAAAAGATCATAAAACCGCCAAAATTAGAGGTGTGATGATAAAATTTGCTACGTATATCCCTCTAGGCAATGTAATTACTGTGCAAGAAAATTGAGGTGCCACGCCATTTTTTGCGCCCACCTCCCATATAACGTTTTACCTAAAATTCATATAATTTCTCTATTAATAAAGATTTTGGAATAATAAAGGGTTATATTGAAACACCTCTGTTGTATTCATTCGCAAAAACAACTTTGACATGCCTACTATAACGCCCACTTTTCACGTTATCTACCGTTAATGAAATTTAAAAGTTCATAAAACCGCCAAAATTAGAGGTATGATGATCAAATTTGCTTCGTATATCCTTCTAATCAATGTAGTCGTTGTGCCAAAAAGTTTAGGTAACACGCTCACTTTAACGCCCACCTCCCATAACGGTTTATCTTAAATTCATGTAATTTCACTATTGACAAAGTTTTTAGGAAAATAAAGGACTATATTGAAATATCTAAGTTGTATTTATTAGCAGAAACTTTATTGACACGATTACTTTAACGACCACTTTCATTGAAAGTCTATATTTACAAAAGCATTTTAGTAGGATATCGAAGTTATAGAGGGTAGTTAAATTTGAAGGACCGATGTTGAATTTAAATAAAACACAAATTATTTAGGATATTATTATTATTTCTTTTTATAATGATAATATTTGTATGGTTCAATTATGTATTTAACAAAATATCTGCCAAATGCCCCACCCCCCCATCCGTGGCGCCACTCCTCTATCTGATGGTCCAAATTTTCAATGACAATGTTGATGCTCAATTGTTAGGCATGATGATGAGGCGAGGTTGACTGCTCTTTTGCCACACTATCGCAAAAACCAGCAGTAGTTCCCATTCAGCGAACTAAGAAGGCATTCACAGATTTTCTAACATTTTATACAGACCTGTTTTGCAGAAATGTAAATATTTTTTACAATTCTCCCGATTGTGGACGAATTTGAACGATTATGTTGGCCAAAATAATCACGAAGTGCACGAAATGCATTTTGATTTGAACGCCCATTTTTATAAAAAACCTGAATAACTTTAAAGCGTTGCTAATTTGCGTATCTTTCCACGGATCAAATTGAGTAAGTTTGAGATTGAGAAATGTCAAGTGAAATGCAGAAAACAAATTTAAAGACTAGGTGTAGTTCACCTTCAACATGGGCCCTAAAAAATTTAACCACCCCCTACAAAGAAAGTGATACATATTTTATTATAAAGATATTATTCAATAGCGATTAACAAAATAATAATTATTGTGCTTTAAATGTACACAAAATTGGTGGTGGGTATAAAAGATTCGGCACAGCCGAATATAGTGCTCTTACTTGTTTGTTTTTATGTTTGATCTAGTCATATAACTGGTCTTATCCTTAATCGTAAATATTTTTTCTAATTTTCTTTTTTATAAGCTTACGCATAAGAGAAAGCATTTATACTATTAAAACATATTATAATATCTAGTTTATTTATTATTAAAATTGGAATAAAAAATTACTACGAAACCTAATAAACATCCATTTTTGTTTGTATGTACATAAGTGGGTATATTTAATTTTCACATGTAAATCATTTCAACAATAACTATGTAAATATGTTTCAGTCGATATATCGAAATATCGATATTTTAAATATAATAAATATCGATGGTAAAATAAAATATCGATATAATAAATATCGATAGATTTTTCCAATTTGCCCATCCCTAATTTACAATGCATACACTTCGTAAACGCATACATATGTAAACTTTCTAGCAATGTCCAATGTTCCTAATCGTTTGGCAACTCATTTTACTAAGTATCAGCTGTCAAAGTCGCGCATCATTTTTATTTTGTATGCAAACATTTGAGCTGCAATGGCTGAGTTAGTATTTTCTTTGTTTATTTTTAATAAATTATTTATAATTGATAGAGTTTATTTAAATCACAGACTAATAATTTAAATAATTAAACACTTTATATTGCAGAGACAAAAAGTGGATCCATGAGCGTTCTTAAATGCCGATAAAATGCAAAAAAAATCTCTGCAACTCAAGGTTACACTTAAGACATGTTTAGCATTGCATACGCATTTTTTTAAATTGTGAATTGCAACTTGCGTTTAGGAAGTCGGCCCTACTCTTAAACTTTAAAAAATCAACTCACTTTCCTGAAAAACCAAACAAGCTTTTTTTCTTATTGTCACAGATATACATATTTTCATATGTATACTTAGATGAAAAATAAATTGGAAGAGCAATATTCATAGCAATAAACTATATGCTAACTAATTACTAACCATTTTCGTGTTAATTTCCAAATAAAATATGTCAAGAAAATATAATAAAGCAACACGTGATTTAATATTTAAATTAAGATTTTATTTTTCAAACGTGTTAACAATTAGATGGCAAAAATTAGAATGCCGGAAATACAAAAATAGTTATCGATTCATACGAATCGATAACTTACCTTAAAAATAATCATATGACAAGTATTGCCACCTATCCCGAATAAATGAACAAAACATAATACACTTAAAGTAAATCATTATAGCTCGACCAATCTGACTCTACAATCGACCCCGATTGTCAACTATTCGAATCAAATTCATCGTCCAAAAATTCATATTCCACATAATCATCCTCAGTGTTGCCTTCGAAGTCCCTTAAAGCATCTTCTGTATGCCCAATAGGTTCCAACCATTTTCTAAGCCTACTCGAATCAATAATGCCACTGTATGGCATTTGAGTTATCTGACAGCCCTCAACATCAGTTATCAAATAACGGTCATTACCCAATTGCTTTCGCACGACATAAGGACCGCGATACTTAGGTATGAATTTCTTATTAACTCCCGCTGTTGTATCAACATTTCTCATTACAACTAGATCTCCGACCTCAAATAATTTCGCAGGCCTATGGTGCTTGTTAAAGTATTTATGATTATACGTCTGAGACTTTTGTATGGCCTCAGATGCTTCACCCCTAATACTAATCAAATCGGAATCCGTACCACAATAAGCACTCTCCAAGTGCTCCGTAAATTCGTCAATAATCGCACCGCGTTGCTCTACACCAAATAACAATTTACTCGGCATCTGTTTAACAGAACTTTGCACCGTGTTATTCATAGCGAACTCCACCTCAGACAATTTCCTCACCCAGTCCGCATGGCCAATCGGCTCAGTCAATTTAGCCAACATAGCCTTCAGGTCTCTATTCACCCATTCGACCTGACCGTTCGACTGGGGTGAAGCTACATAAACTTTAACGTGTTTCACATTATTCTCCAGCACGAAATTCGCAAACTCGTTCGAGGTAAAACATGTGCCCCTATCACTAATTATCCTACGTGGTCGACTATAACTTTCAAAATACTTCCTAAGTGCACAACATGCCTCCTTCGTCCCTGGAGAATTAACAGCATAAAGTTTTACAAACTTAGTAAATGCATCTACCACAACCAATATATGCTTACGTTTAAAATTAATGGAAGGAAGTGGTCCAAAGTGATCGATATGAATCGTATCAAAAGGCTCCGACTTCTTCGGTATATCGTACAAGTTCCTCTCATTACTCCTGGCAGATGGTGAATACTAAATACACTTCAGACAATTCCTAATAAAGCCGTTTAATTTCTCCCGCATTTTAGGAAACCAATAATGTTTCTGTATCTGATTCGCACACTTCTCTATGCCAACATGTCCATACTTCTCATGTACCAGGCTCATGACATTATCCTCCAGTTCATGAGGTACATACAACTGCATCTGATTCCTAACCCCACGTCTAAACACTAACCCATTATCCAATACATAATCCTCCAACTCCTCGTTCTCCAGTTTCCCCAATATTGACTGAATTGTCCCATCACGCGACTGTGCTATTTGAATATTTAGGTCGACATCCCCTCCATCTATTGCCGCTACCATAGGTGCCCGACTAAGTGCATCAACGTGAGCCATCATTACCCCCTTGCGATGCCTAATCTTATGATCATAATTTTCCAATTCAAGTGCCCACCTAGCAATTCTTGGATTTATTTGCCTCCTAGTCAAAGTCAAAGAATTGCAGTCGGTGACTATAGTGAAAGGAATTCCCTCTAAAAACATTCTAAATCTCTCCAAAGCATAAATTATAGCTAGAGTCTCAAGTTCAAAGCTATGGTATCTCGACTCAGCTGGCGAAGTAGTCTTCGAAAAATATGATACCGGATGAAATTTGTCATCAGCCTTTCTTTGCAGCAGAACAGCACCAAAACCCTTCGAACTAGCATCCGTGTGTAGTTCAATCTCATGAAATGGATCGTATACTGCCAACACGGGTGGATTGATCAACGATTCCCTCAGACTCAGAAATGCATCGGTGCACTCATCCGTCCACTCAAACACGGCATCCTTTCTAGTCAACTGGGTCAACGGTTTTGCTCTTCGTGAAAAATTCTCAACAAATCGTCGAAAATAAGAAAATAACCCCAAACACCGTAACAACTCCTTGCCATTAGTCGGCATAGGGTAGTCCCGTATAGTCCCTATATGACTATCACTAGGCCGAACACCATCCCCGTTTATAAGGTAGTCCAAGTACTGAATTTCCCTATAAGCGAATTTACATTTCCCCAAATTAAGCTCCAAGCCATACTCACTAACCAATTTTAAAACTTCCGTTAAAATCTCAATGTGCTCCTCCAAAATCTCAGTCGCAATACTAATATCATCAAGATAAATAACAATTTTCCCAGCAGCAATTAAACCCCTAAAAATTGTATTAATAAATCTCTGAAAAACCGCCGGAGCATTTTTGAGACCAAATGGCATATTGCAATACTCAAACTGGCCCAGCGGCGTAACGAACGACGTGTAGCGTATAGAATCCTCATGCATCCTTACATGGTGAAATCCATTCTTCAAATCCAAAGTGCTAAAATACCTTTTTCCCCCTAAATATCCCAAACAATCCTCAATTACAGGCAATGGATAGTTGTTCCTCACAGTTATCGTGTTCAAAGAGCGATAATCGTAGGTCACCATTTTTCCTTTTAACCAGAACTATCGGAGATGCATACGGTGATTCACTAGGCCTTATAATACCCTGATCTAACAAGTCATCCAAAGTCTTCTGCACATAAACTTTCTCACGATATGACAATCGACGGGGTCCACAGTATAAAGGTACATCGTTGCTTAAACGAATCCTCATTGAATAATCTAAAGTCCTCGTGGGCTTACCAACGCATTGTTGATACTCATTAACTATAACCAACCTTAAAAAATCTGCATCAGAAACATCCAACAAACCATCAACATCAATTTTCGTTTCCGTCCCAATATTGCAAATCTGAAATCCCAAATCCACAAAATCACATAAATTAAAATCATCAATATCGTCAACTTTAACACCACAAGTCAAATTATTCAAAGTCATTATCATCAAAGTCTCATTATCAATATCACTAATATCCAAAATCTCCAAATCGGAAATACCATTGGTATCGGTGTCCATACGTGCAAACGCATTTGAGTCAATTACACTCACATCCTCTCCAGACAAAGAAACGTCAACGTTGTCATACCCCATATTCGTAACATAACTATCACCCCTGGACCTCTGTATAAGTCAAACTTAAGTGCACTGACAATCTGTTCATTCAATTTAAAAAATTAATTTTCCTTATTTAATTCTACATGTTTTATTTGACATGAACGTATATTCATTCCAAGTAAGAGATCACGGCCAATAAGTAAAGGCACAACAGTTTCATTATCCGGTAAAACAATCAAAAAATGTGTAAATTTACACTTTCTAAAAATAATGTGGCATTTTACAACCCCATATGTACTTATTCTCCTATTTCCAACTCCAATGTATGACGATAAAGTTTTTTCCCTATTCATCTCAAAAGGAACTAAAGTTCTTCGTATAAAACTAGCGGGGCTACCGGTGTCAAATAAAGAAACACAATCGATTAATTCAGTGCACTTATTTTGATCTAGGAAGGCAACACTTACCAATTGGAAAGCTTCAAGTTGTGCAGCAACCTCATCATCATTGGATTCAACAGCAGCTACAGCACGCTTTTTCTTAGGGCAATCTTGGTGATAGTGACCAACCTCCGCACAGATGAAACAGGAATTTTGTGGTCTCCTCGGCATCTGGCACTGGCTTTGGTAATGACCAAATTGTGAACAATTAAAGCAACGGATTTGTGAATCAGTAGGCTTGACAACAGCAGAAGATTTTGAAGCTACAGCAGAATTAGTCGGCCATTTTGATTTAGGAAGGCTAGCGGATACCACATTTGCACTTACTTTTGATGCACCTAAAACTCTCTTCTTTTCATAACGCTCCAGTAAAGTTTTAAGCTCCGTCATATTTTTGGCGGTATATAGCATCGACACATGTTGCGATTTGTCATTAAGACCGTCAATTATCGAGTCAATCAATTCGGACTCAGGAATCTTAGACCGCATTGCAATTTCTTGCTTTTCAATCACATAGCGCTTAACAGATTCTGTTGGTGCCAAGACACGAGATTTAAGTTGATTGAAAACTTCTTGCATCGTAAAAGTTTTTCCAAATTCTCGAATAAGCTCTTTCTTTAGCTCATAAGTGCGAACAGAAATCGTGCGTAAAAATATTTTGGCAGTGCCATCAAGCAAACGGCGTGTTGTGATAAATTTGTCACCGTCATTGAACTCAATATTAGATATGGTTAATATTGAGAAAGCATCCTCCAAATCATCGAATTTACACATATCATATGTATCGTCTCCACTAAAGCGGTGTACCATTGCCTCAAAAGCAACAAAGTCAAATTTTTTTCCACTCGATCGATTTAACTCGCCACTCAAAGCTAACATTTCCTTACGCTTTTGTAACAACGGAATTTGACGATTCAGATATTCTTCTTCATTGAAATCAGTATTGTTTTCGAAATTAAATTCTGTTTCAGCTGCGATGTTCATATTAGCACTAGCAGTTGAGTTTACTTCATTTATTTTAGCTTCCAAATGAGACTTCAGCACAGCATCAACAATAGATTTTACTAATTCAGCAGTAACTTCAGAATTTTGCGGCAGAACACTAGCATCAGTAATTTTACATCCGTCAGTCGGAACAATTTTATTTTCATCAGCATGCGAACTTCCACTACACTCAGCTTCAAAATGTTCATCATAAATTTTCCGCAATTCAGGGATTGTAGCATTTTCATTGAATTTGATATTTTCCGCTTTTAAAGCATTAATTATCGTTTGCTTATGAATGTATTTTGGCATTTTGATCAACCCCACACCTGAATTATAATAAAGCAACACGTGATTTAATATTTAAATTAAGATTTTATTTTTCAAACGTGTTAACAATTAGATGGCAAAAATTAGAATGCCGGAAATACAAAAATAGTTATCGATTCACACGAATCGATAACTTACCTTAAAAATAATCATATGACAAGTATTGCCACCTATCCCGAATAAATGAACAAAACATAATAATACACTTAAAGTAAATCATTATAAAAAAAAGCTTTTTTTCCGTTTTTAGCTGAATTTATAAAAAAACCGTAATGTTTTTAGTTTAAATACAGATGCATAAAAATGCTTTACAAATTTGTTTAATAATTTTATTTTAAAAAAATTTACATATTTTCTTCATTACTTACAGGCCTCACAACGCGGGGTAAAAATGTTGCTAAATCACTTTGTTAAAGGACGTCTATACAATCGTAACTTAAAGGACAGCGAAGTTTTTGAAACCATCGGCGGAGGACACATAAAAATTACGCGAAACCCGGGCAGCAATGCTACAAGTGTTAATAATGCCAAAATTACGGAGAGTGAAGTATTTGTTTATAATTTGGGTACCATGTTCTACATTGACGACATACTGTACTCACATCTGTTGAGAGAGTATGTGATCAAACACAAGTCGAGAACAAATTATGCCGGTGGCAATAATGGACGATCATCGACTTTGGGAACACCCAGCGATGTTGAAATAGTACCAAATGAATTTAATCGTGAACAAAATGGTGGCAACGGTGATTATTCCATACATGATGATGATTTCGATGATGAAATTATAACACCTAAAGCGCTTCCCGTCCAATTTTACGAATTACCAAAATAAATGTTTTTATCACAAAAAATATTTAGAAACGAAAAATGTTTTTAATACTAAAATATAGCAAAGAAATCTTGCAAAGAAAAAGAAAAATAAGTTCATTTTTGGATACTATTATATATTAATTAGTCAAACATAAAACCAAAATTTGAAGTGAGAAAATTTTTTTAAACTACATTTCATTGTAAGAAGTACAGACATAAATAAAAACATATATTTATTATGCAATATTCTGAATCTAATTATTATATTTTTTATTATTTTTATTTTTTTCAATTTGTAAGGGAGAGATTGTTAGAAGGCTTTAAGCTTTTTTTTTCTTTTTGTGTATAGTTTTAAGACAATATCTTGATCACTATTGTATGCATTTTTAAAAACAAATAGCAAATCGAACAAACAACCAACAACAACAAAATATAGTATATTTAATGTTAATTTTGTGTAGATTTATAGTATTATTATACAAAATAAAAAATATATAAAAATAAAAAATAGATTATTAAATAGGTTATTATTTTCTATACATTTTTAGATTTAAATTTATAACAATAGCCAGCCAGACAAACAGACAGATATTCCATTAGTATATGAATAATTACATATATACGTAAACACAAATACAAAAAATAATCCTAAAACTGTAATTCTAAACCAAGTATACTTAGATTTTTAATTAAAAGATTTAAGCAAAATTATACAACAACCATAAGTATACTAATTTTTATAGAAATTAAGTCAAAACTAAAGGGAGAAATTATTAAAACTTAACGTAATATTCTAATCTGCAATATTCCGAAATTTCAAGCTAAGCAACAAAATTTCCAAAAATTTGTGTGACTTTAAGTTTTAATGTCTAATGACAAAAATTAAAAAAAAGAACAAAACTGCAACATTGTGTGTTTGCACATATCTTAAAAAATTTATAAAAAAATTAAAATTTTACATCAACTTTCAAGATTGTGTGTTGTACCAGCCATTATTTCAAAAGAAAAACAACACTTGTATGACTTCAAAACGTCTAAAATATACATAAAAACAAAAGAAACATTATGAGAAATAAAAAACAATTTAAATTTAAGAAGAATTCGAGAATTTTTTATCATACCTAAAAAAATTAAACAACATAATGAATATTAAGAAAAACAAAAATCTCACTTTCCATTCTGAAAGTTTGTTAATGAATAAAAAAATAGTGAAACCAAAATTTAACAAAATTGTTTTTTATATACATTTGTAAGTGTGAAAAACTGTAAGTAAAATATATTTGGTTATGCCGAAGATTGCTGTTTGAAATCGCAATTGCGAACTACTATTATCGATTTCAAATTGCTATTGGCAGAAAATGGGCTATAGAGTTAATCAAAAACAATGTAGAGACATTAGATTAAAGTAAACATTAAAAACACCTATAAAAACACAAAATTATATTAATTATATATGTACATATGTAATGTTAGATTACATTCCCAAAGTACAACTCTGCATATTTTTCGCATTCTTCTTTTACCTATTATCCTTTTTATTGTAATAAGCTTCAATGTATTTGTAAGAGCGTCTTTTGTACATTATATACATGCATATACATATATTTTTTCTTCTTAAATAAACGTTTGATTCAACAGGTTATGGGCCCAGAAGCTCAGATTTTTTTAAGGAAATTTAATCGGTATTAAAAGAAAAATTTGTTTAGCGTCAGTCGCAGATATTAAATAATAAATCAATAATATGATGTACCAAATAGATAAACTTGAAAACAGCAATTACGACACATGGTGTGTGCAAATGCAAAGTGTTTTGGTACACTCCGAGGTTTGGATCGTTGCAAATGGAAGAACCTCTAAACCAACTGAAGCAAAAGAGGCTGAAAAATGGGACCGGAAAAACGAAAAAGCCCTCGCCACGATAATGTTGTCAGTAAAACCATCACAACTAAACTACATAAAAAATTGTGAAACTGCCTTTGAGGCATGGCAAAAGCTTGCAGGTATTTATAAGCCCTTGATAATTTACCGGCTCTGGATGTTTTAAAGGTAAAATTATTAGAAGAAGGTGATCGCTGAACATAACAAAATGGTAATGCTGATGGAGCAGATATTGTAGTAAGTCAACAAGCCTTTGTGGCACGCTCAAACCAAAATGTAAGTAATAAAAACAACAACAATGACAGTAACGGTAGAAAATTCAAATGCTATAATTGTGGCAAACGTGGTCATATCGCGAAAAATTGTAAGGCTGCGACAAAAAATTATGTAGAAAGGAGAGAGGTTAATCGTGCATTCGCTATGCTTGCAGCGTGCAACAACAAAATTTTTAACAAAAATGTTTGGTGCGTCGACAGTGGAGCTACCGCTCATATGTGCTGCGAACGTCAACTGTTTTCAACATTTAAGGCTTGGTTAGCCGACTGTTGATGGAATGTAACCGCGCCGTTTACTTAACCCTCTCAACCCCGAATTTTTTTGAGCGGTTCAAAAAAAATTTTTTTAAGATATTTAAGTTCGTATATGCCTATTTATGAAATAAAAAAAAATTTGAAGTTCTACCTATCCTGGTTAAGGATATATAAAATGTTGCCTATAGGCAACATTGGGCAGTTGTGGGTAAACTTTAAACACATGTAAAAGTAGGTTTGTTAACTCATTTATTGCATTGTTTTGATATTTTATGTATGATACAATACAAAGCAATCTTTTTGTTGATTACAACATAAATGAACGCTGCATTTGCTGCACTTTAAACGTGGAAAACCTGTGTGACACATCCTGCATCGTCCTTTTGATCCCCATTTAACGCAGTGGCTAGTTTTGTCAAATCTTTTGTTTTTTACGTGTTCTGCAACATAAGATCTTTTTCGAGAGCTTGCGCTGTTGGATGGTGATGAGGTTGATGAAATTGGTGATGATGGCGAATCTAGCGATGAAGGACCTGGTGAATATGGTCCTGGTGATAAAGGCGAATCGTTCAGTATGGAGATATTTAAATTTGAAGAACGACCTCTTTTGCGTGGAATCGGCGTTACATTTGTTGCATTCATTAATTCGTTTTAAAGCTCTTTTTCTGATTTAAGTTCACAATTTTTAATTCTATTTGCTCTTATTGTTCCGACAGCTAATATACCTCTTTTTTCAGAGCAATTAAAAGGCTTACGGACGTAATACTACATTTACACCTGAGCGAAATCTAGTAGATTTGATTTAAAATCTTTATTAAGATCTAAACCGTTTACACCACTATTTTTTGACATTTTGCAAGATTTCGTTTTCTAAACAATATATTTATATACAAGGTGGTCTGAGAGGCTCTCTATGTTCTACTTCTCCAAAATTCAAACTCCATATGAAAAAAATGTAAATAATAAAGTACTTGTGCGATTGCAACCACCTTATATATTATGATTGAATTTTTTTGTGTGCAGCGTAGTATATTTTGTTACAATTTAATACAAACCACAGTTGCAACACGAAGTAGTACTAGATTTTAAGTAGATTTTGCCAAAATCTAGTTGTGAAGTAGATTTCGTTTTGTATGGGAAAGTGATGGGAAATCTGGAAGAAATGAACAAGATTTCGTCCAAAATCCCGTAAATACTAGATTTGGTGTAGGTGTAAATGTAGTATAAACCAATTGTCAAAGAACAATTTGAAATTTTAAAATTCTTTTGATAAGTGCACTACAATATCTGACGATATTCCTAATCCATAAGATGAACACGTTCCATCACCAACGTACATTGCAAAATCATATACTATTCCTGAAACACCAGCTCTTGTAAACATCTTGAAACCAAATTTGTGGGGCTTCTTTGGAAAATATTGCTTCATGCTACTATGACCTGTCATACATAATTAACATATCTGCCATATCCGACATATCCGACATTCCTCCTGTGGTATTTTGTTAAATTTTTGCTTTAGTTTCGCTAGTAATGGATTTACTTTATGCAGTTTTTCATAGCTTACATGTCCTTTTTCGGGTTGTTTTTCGAAATCATTGATGTGGAAGTACTGCTTCAATTTTTCAAACCAATTCCTGGAAAATTCATTTGCCACAGCTGGAAGTTTAAAATTTTTAGCCCATGCCATTTTTACCTGTGGTATTTTTATTTCAAAAGGTTCACATTTTAATTCGAAGCCATCTTTTTGCATTGCATTTTTGTTAGTTTCATCACAAATTTTTTGAATAATTTCATCATAAAAAAACTGGACAAAATAAGCTATTGGTTCTTTTATTTCATCACCGATGGCTTCGTTTTTCCAGGTGGTATCGAACGAACTTATTGGAATACTTCTCCATCTCAAATTAGCCAAATCAACTTTTTCCAACGTTTATTGTACAATTTCCTCATCATCCATTTTACTAGTATCCTCATGTCCATCGTCAACAATCCTCTCAATCAAATCAGCCTCCAATTCGTTTTCGTTTATGCTTTGTATTGTTTCCTCTAATACACCCTCCACAAATCCATCAATTTCGATGTCTTTATCTTCACATTCGTCAGCAGAATCACCCAAATCAAAATTAATAATTTTTTCAATTTCCAACTTGGTCAAACCCCTTGTACTCATTTCTAGTGAACAAAATATTCTTATATTAATTATGAACATAATGGACCAATGTTGCCTATGGGCAACATGGTTTTTAAAAAAATACTAAGGGTAAGGCTAAAACAATTTTTTTATTTTTGTTGTTTTATATCATTAACTTGGCTGTTTTAAATAGTAAATTGCACTTTTTACACAAATATTTTTTTTAATATATAGTTTTTTAGTTCTTTAAAAATACACTTTTTTTAAAATAATTTGTATAACGTGTGGGCGCTTAAACAAACAGTTCGCAAATGAACACGATCAAAGCTTATTGTATCAAATTCTGCACTCACGCTGCTAAGATGCATATCTACTAAGAAAATAAAAAACGTTATAAAAAACAATAACATTTTCGGCAGTTACAAGCGTTAGTGTGCAATGTTGCCTATAGGCAACAATGGGGCTGAAAGGGTTAACGTACAACCAAAGACTATAGTCTTTGGTACAACTTTAGTGTAGTTATAGAAACTTTAAAAACGTACCATATGATTTTTACCCGCGGTTTCCACGTAGCAATATTTATCACCGCAATTGTCAAATTTGTCCATAGAAATGCAAGGTGTAGACCGCAAATTGCCATATGTAGCAATTTATTGCGCAATCATTGCTCTGCTAATTGCTTGAGCAATTATTGTCGCAATTAGCTGTCAAAATTGTTTAATTTTCTTTGAATTTAATGTTTTTCTTTGCAGAAATAAAGGAAAATTAAAATAATTTTACCTGATAATAATTAAGAGTGAGGTATTCCAAAAAAACTCATAAAAGTTAAAACAAAAATATTAAATTATAAATATAAATTATTTGTGTCGTGTTCTCCACCCAGTGAAAATAAACATACCTTAGCAATAAAGTGCCGTTATTCTGTCGACGTTTTTGCTTATGCTTAGAGCGTGTTTACATGAAGGGACATGTCCCCTGTGACACGAGTTTGTTGGTGAGGGGTGCGGCGTTGAGTACGGGGTAGCAATTGTCGTACGTTTTGTGAATTTGAGAGGACACATTTGACATTTCTCTTTTACATCTTTTGTTCTCTTGGCAAGAATCATGTTATGTATGACCGGTGTTGCCAGACTGATATTTTGTGGAATTTTCCAAAAAAAAAATATGAAATATCCAATGAAAGGTCATTCATTAGAAATACCATAAGCTGTGTAATTCTTGCTCTAAAGGCCTAACTATATTATGCTTTTGCTGGCTTAAGCAAATGTGCGGATACATAAAATTAAATGTATGCAACTATATTGTACTTAAGAAACTTTTCGTCAAGTGTCATTTGCTTAAGCAAACTACGAAACTGATCGTACTTTGCTTGCGAAATTTGCTTTTCATTTGATTTGTACACACTGTTGCATTATTTAGTACTTTTTTATTAATGTTGTCATTTGTTTTTTAAATTAGTGAAAAATTTATAAATTTAATACTTTATGGTAAAATATTTTTAAATTTTATATATTAAATAATAATTTTGTGACAATATCGATATGTTTAGGAAATACAGAAATAAAACAGCTCTTGTAAAAGTACAAATATTTGCAACTAATCATAGTAAGTATTTAAGTTTAAAAAGTACAATATATGCACCAACAATTCTTCAAAAATTTCTTAAGCATTTGACAGACTTTTCGTTGATTTTTGACATTAGCTTAAGCCAGCAAAAGCATAATATAGTTAGGCCTTAACCCCCATGGTTTTACTCACTCCTTTCGTGTTCTTTTATTCGGTAAACTATATGCATTTTTATAGCATTCCAGCAAATTAAAAATTATTTATGTATTTTCAACATCATGTAGATCTAACGCTTCTACAGCCAGTTCAGTTAGGTCAACAATATTGTTAGAAATACTTGAACGTTTTTATAGTTTTAATGTAAATCCTTATTCATAGTAGTTATTTCTTATATGTTCAATAATTTTTCTATGTTTGTCAGTTTGTGTAAAATTATCCAGACGAAAAGATATTAATATTTTTAATAAACTAGCTAATACCCGGTGTGCTTCGCCACCCCAAATTTTAGTATTTAATTCATATGGCAGGTGCCATGCCTACTATTGTTAATGCACCTATTTATTCCATAAATTTTTATTCGAATATCAAAGTTGCTTTTGCAAAATTTTAGTACTCTACTCGATATCGTTTTCCAGATATACGACTTTTACTATTTAATTCATATGGCAGGTGCCACGCCCACTATTGTTAATGCACCCATTTATTCCATAAATGTTTATTTGAATATCAAAGTTGCTTTTGCAAAATTTTAATACTCTAATCGATATCGTTTTCCAGATATACGAATTTTAGTATTTAATTCATATAGTAGGTGCCACGTCCACTATTGTTAATGCACCCATTTTTTTCCATAAATGTTTATTTGAATATCAAAGTTGCTTTTGCAAAATTTTACTACTCTAATCGATATCGTTTTCCAAATATACGAATTTTAGTATTTAATTCATATGGTAGGTGCCACGCCCACTATTGATAATGCACCCATTTCTTGCCTAAATGTTCACTTGGGTGTCAAAGTTGCTCTTGCAAAATTTTACTACTCTAATCGATATCGTTTTCCAAATATACGAATTTTAGTATTTAATTCATGTGGCCACGCCAACTATTGCTATTAAAGACTATATACTATTGAAGACTAGCTGCATTAACTTTCGTGATATATAATATTTAATACTTATTCTTTAATAGGGCGTGGCACCCCGCCCACTTACAATTTCAAACCAAAGTATAGCCTCTAGTTCCTTCCAGACATTCAGGAAGATTCTGTGAAACAAACATATAAACATACAAACACATATTGATTTTTATATATATAGATAAAATTATATCTCTATGTTTATTTTCCAATTTCTTCAATAATTTCTTCTTTAGAAAGATCAGCCATTATGTTTCTTGAAATTTATTTAATTTTGCTTTTTGAAATACTTGTATTGCCACTGCTACTGTTGACCAATCATAAATTGTATATGTATGGCAGCCCTTCTTACGAATGAAGGGATAAAAAGAATTAGTTAATTTAACGTCAAAAAGTCGCTTTGTCCCTGCAAAAAAAAACAAAATCCCTTCATATAAACACAAGAAGATTTTAGACGGGACACCAAAAGAAAATACAAGCAAAAATAAAATACAACAGAGTCGCAGGGACATGTCCCTTCGTGTAACACCTCGTCTACAACAGACATGACATGCTTTTTTCTTTTCTTTGCATTAAATTGAAAAAAAAAAATAATTAAAAAGAAATTTAATTAAAAAGTAATTAAATTAAAACGAAATAAAGTGTAAAAAAGTTTGCGAAGAAAGTTAAAATTTATATTAAATTATTTTAATTTAACAATTTTTTTTTTAATTATAATTTTATAAGTTCCTTCACAAATTCAAAACACAAAAAGTGCTAAAAGCCACAGCACATGCAAAACCGTTAAAATACTTTTAAAAACTTATCTGTATTGCTTCGCCGACAATCGAAAAATAATGAAAAATCTTAACATTAACATAAGTACGTGTACTCCATAGTATAACATAAAAAATTTAACACTAAATCAAGGCGAATTCACTATCAGGTGATAACATCCCTGAAACAAACACAAGAAGGCCAAGAGAATGTCAAAACACAAAAGAACAACTTTTTTGTTTATTTTTAATTAAAATTTTATTTTCATAAATTTACGCGAAAAGTTTTAATATAAATAAGTATTTTTAATTTATTACATAAATTTGTGCTAGATTATATCACATATTTGTGTTGTATTTTAATATTGTTCACAATTTTCACAACTTTTAATCAATAGGACAAGCAAAACGGAAATTTTGTATTGTCTGAATTAAAAACATTAAAAATGTTGTTTATTCCAATTATAAATTGTATTTTACTTATTTTCCAATAAGTTATTGCACAAATATTAGTATTTTTACAATTATTTTTCACAAATATTACCACTTTTATATAAATATTTAGCTAACGCACATAAAAATTAATTTAAATGTAAACAAACTTTGACATTGTGCCGTAAAAATAAAACGAGCAAAAAACAATCAGCTGGCTTCTTAAAATCACCTGATATTGAATTCGCCTTGCACTAAATTATAACATCATGTTTTAAAAACAATTCATGTCTGTTGTGGACGGGGTGTAAGCAACCGAAACAAAAGGTGTTGTCAACTTGATTGATTGATTGAAATTTTATTAATTCCCATTAAATTCATTACATAAAATTTAGTTTCTTAATCTAGAAAGCTAATACATTTCTACTGTTTTCCTTAGTCGATGGTCACACACGACGATTATAGTTGGGCAATTCTTGAGTTTATAGATGTTTTTACCGTTTTAGGTGAGGAGAAAACGAAGGGAAAAATAATCGCCGGTACTCGGCTATTTGAAGCAATTTTTCTTTTTTTTAAATATTTGACATTTCTTTTCATTCGGTGTTTCGCTTCTTGGTGTGTAGTAATTTAAAACTTGGATTAAAAACGTCACAAATTAAACGTTTAAAATATTTCAAAATAAAAAAACACAAACAAAATATTTTAGTGAAAACATTTTAATTAAAAGCGTTAATAAAAATCAATTATATTATTTTATGTATGTTTTTATTTTTCTTATTGCTATTTACGGCAAAAGCAGCGTTGCCAGAAGCTTCGGAGAGAAAATCATCACTTAGGGCAAAATAATCATATTTTGAAAAAGAAAATCATCAAATCAAACATTTTATTACAATCGCAAAAAAAAACAATAAAAATTTATTTAGAAAACTGTTTTCTTATTAGATAAGTTATTTAAAACAAAAAATATATTAAATTGATATTAAAATAAATATACATATTCGTATAGCAACTTGTGAATAAAGTCAAATTGACAGATACTCTGTAGTATGTTAATATATTAAAATTGAATATCTATCATTCGAAATGTAGAAACATAAAAAGCTTGAATGTTTTAATATAAAAAAACAATCATACATTTAACAACACATATGAATTAAAGTATTTTAGGAATCATCATTATTATCATACAGAATAGGTTTCATATTTGTATTTATACCTTAATATATTTTTAATTATAGCATGAACAATCGTTTAACTTTAAGTATTATTTTGAATATAATATACCCTTAAGAGTGCTGTTATCTAATCTATTTCTAAATTTTGTTTTACTTAAATATAAAACTTAAAATATTCGTTCAACATTTGCAGAAGAAATAGGAAAACATATTAAGGTTTTAACAAGTTTTGACAGGGTCGGAAAAGCCAAGATTTTGTCATCTCGAGTTATTTTTGAGACTTCTGACCAAAATTCTTCACAACTTAGATCATCTAAAGTTGTAAAGTGTTCGTCAAAGTGGAGAAGACGTATTTTTCTAAGCTCGTTTTCTAAGTTTTGAACATCATTCTTATCAATTGAATAAATTTGAAAAGTTTTGTATAAAACCTTTTAAAGAAGCTACTTTTCTATTAATTATTTTCAAACGGTCAAGACAAAATAATGAAAAAAAAAGTTTTTTAAAATAATTATGGTTAAAATCAAATCGTAAAATGAAGTACAATTTTCAACAAATTTTTTTTTTAATTTTCTTAAAGTTTAAGATTGGAAATTTTTTTGTTTTATAAACACGACTAGGTTAGGTTAGGTTGAAAAGGAGGGGTATAAAAGCCCAAACCCATGACAGATATACACCTATGCCCAGTTGGCATGTTGTGCGCTCCATGTGGAAAACGGAATTCCCAAACAAAAAACCATAAACATAATTTCCCATAAATAACGGACTAGTCCAAGAAACCAGTCCCCTCAATGTAACGCCTTATGGATCTCCAGTTCGAGTTCCCCAGGTATTCCAAGTTCGGCATATTATCTACTGTAAAATTTTCGCGCCTAATATGCCCAAACGCAGGACAATGACAGAGGTAGTGTACCAGGGTCTCATCCTCTTCCTCACAAGCTCTACATGTCGTCTCCTCAGATAATCCCATGCGTGCTAAATGAGTTCTCAACTCCGTATGACCTGTAATTACACCGGTTAATTTCCTAAGTGTAGGTCTACTTAGTCTCAAAATCTCCTTTGACTTCCCAAGATTTGGGTCACCCCAGAGTGTTCTTGTCACCTTACCGACATCAGTGCTTTGCCATTTTCTGACATGTTCTTCCATTGCCCAACGTTTAAGTTCATCTTTAAATCGTTTAAGGGGTTTGGCGTTCTCCAAAGTTATAGTACTCAAAAGAGCTCCCATTTTGGATAATTTGTCGGCTTTCTCGTTTCCGATCAGCCCGTGATGGCTTGGTATCCATATTATCTCCAGATGTTCACAATTTGCATATGAGTTTATCTCACTCTTGCATTGCAAAACGTTCCGGGATTCAACTTTCTCCTTTCTCAATGTCTTAATCACTGATTGGCTATCCGTAAAGATACGAATCGGAGTTTCGCTATTCGTTTCCTTTATCCATTTAATTCCTTCCGTAATCGCCATGATCTCAGCCTGAAAAATAGTGTTGTGATCTGGTAGACGGAAGTATTTGCCTCTATTTCGGCTTATGTCGTATAAGCCCATTCCAGTTTGGTCACCAATCTTTGAACCGTCTGTATACAGATCGATTCCGTGGGTGTTTCCCATCCTGATTATCTCATCCCATTCTCCCTCTTCCGGTATAATGGTGATGCAGTTAATATTCTCATATCTCATCGGGATTTTATCACATGTTAATTCTGTAATATTTCCTATCGGTAAGATATCCTAAATAAATATCTTCGTTTTGTAAACGAAGCAATTCAAAAATTAAGTTCATTAATCAAATTGATGTTAACGTAATTTGTTTTATAAAATTATCTAAAATTCATCATAAATTCTTTGTATTTGAGAGGATGTGGTTTCAAAAATTATGTTAACTTTGTTTATTATGTTGAGAATATACTTTAAAAACACAGATAGAGTTAGACCTGTTTTTAATAGACCTGTGACAAGCTGATATAAAACTTTATTGGTTAAAAAATTGATTGTTGATAAGAATTGTAGAACTCTTATCGTATCTACAATAAATATAATTTCTAAAAATATAAATCATTATTTTGGGGAAAAAAATCATAAATCATATATTAGCAAAGAAAATCCTTAAAAATATGACAAAATCATGACTATGGCAACGCTGGGCACAAATGACAAATTGTAAAAAAAAAAAGCTAAACAAAACGCGTGCGTGAACAAAACATACCGGGAATACGCGTGCGTGAACAAAACATACCGGGAATACACTGATTTTAACATACTTTTTTGAACAGTTGTAAAAAACCGTACTTACGGAAAAAAGTACCGAAAAAGGGGGAAAAAGTACAAAAGTACTTATTTTTGCAACCATTACAACTTTTTTTTTTTAATTTTATTTCAATTTCATTTCGTTCCTAACATACTTTGATAATAAATTATTATATATATTTAGTTTTTTGATCCACAAAATCGAAAACTTTCGCTCTCTCAAAAATTGGAAAGTGTATTTCGATAGTAAAATACCATCTAAATCGCGCTATAGGGTTGTCACTTTCGAAAAATTAGCTGTTTATAGGATATACCCAAAATAGTGTTATATAGGTAAAACCATCTATATAAAGTATGCTAATCGATAAAATCGATAACTTTCGCTCTCTCAAAAATTGGAAAGTGTATTTCGATAGTAAAATACCATCTAAATCGCGCTATAGGGTTGTCACTTTCGAAAAATTAGCCGTTTATAGGGTATACCCAAAATAGTGTTATATAGGTAAAACCATCTATATAAAATATGCTAATCGATAAAATCGATAACTTTTGCTCTCTCAAAAATTGGAAAGTGTATTTCGATAGTCAAATACCATCTAAATAACGCTATAGGGTTGTCACTTTCGAAAAATTAGCCGTTTATAGGGTATACCCAAAATAGTGTTATATAGGTAAAACCATCTATATAAAGTATGCTAATCGATAAAATCGATAAGTTTCGCTCTCTCAAAAATTGGAAAGTGTATTTCGATAGTCAAATACCATCTAAATCGCGCTATAGGGTTGTCACTTTCGAAAAATTAGCCGTTTATAGGGTATACTCAAAATAGTGTTATATAGGTAAAACCATCTATATAAAGTATGCTAATCGATAAAATCGATAACTTTCGCTCTCTCAAAAATTGGAAAGTGTATTTCGATAGTCAAATACCATCTAAATCGCGCTATAGGGTTGTCACTTTCGAAAAATTAGCCGTTTATAGGGTATACCCAAAATAGTGTTATATAGGTAAAACCATCTATATAAAGTATGCTAATCGATAAAATCGATAACTTTCGCTCTCTCAAAAATTGGAAAGTGTATTTCGATAGTCAAATGCCATCTAAATCACGCTAAGGGTTGTCACTTTCGAAAAATTAGCCGTTTATAGGGTATACCCAAAATAGTGTTATATAGGTAAAACCATCTATATAAAGTATGCTAATCGATAAAATCGATAACTTTCGCTCTCTCAAAAATTAGAAAGTGTATTTCGATAGTCAAATACCATCTAAATCACGCTATAGGGTTGTCACTTTCGAAAAATTAGCCGTTTACAGGGTATACCCAAAATAGTGTTATATAGGTAAAACCATCTATATAAAGTATGCTAATCGATAAAATCGATAACTTTCGCTCTCTCAAAAATTAGAAAGTGTATTTCGATAGTCAAATACCATCTAAATCGCGCTATAGGGTTGTCACTTTCGAAAAATTAGCCGTTTATAGGGTATACCCAAAATAGTGTTATATAGGTAAAACCATCTATATAAAGTATGCTAATCGATAAAATCGATAACTTTCGCTCTCTCAAAAATTGGAAAGTGTATTTCGATAGTCAAATGCCATCTAAATCACGCTATAGGGTTGTCACTTTCGAAAAATTAGCCGTTTATAGGGTATACCCAAAATAGTGTTATATAGGTAAAACCATCTATATAAAGTATGCTAATCGATAAAATCGATAACTTTCGCTCTCTCAAAAATTAGAAAGTGTATTTCGATAGTCAAATACCATCTAAATCACGCTATAGGGTTGTCACTTTCGAAAAATTAGCCGTTTACAGGGTATACCCATAATAGTGTTATATAGGTAAAACCATCTATATAAAGTATGCTAATCGATAACTTTCGCTCTCTCAAAAATTGGAAAGTGTATTTCGATAGTCAAATACCATCTAAATCGCGCTATAGGGTTGTCACTTTCGAAAAATTAGCCGTTTATAGGGTATACCTAAAATAGTGTTATATAGGTAAAACCATCTATATAAAGTATGCTAATCGATAAAATCGATAACTTTCGCTCTCTCAAAAATTGGAAAGTGTGTTTCGATAGTCGAATGCCAACTTAATCACGCTATAGGGTTGTCACTTTCGAAAAATTAGCCGTTTATATGGTATACCCAAAATAGTGTTATATAGGTAAAACCATCTATATAAAGTATGCTAATCGATAAAATCGATAACTTTCGCTCTCTCAAAAATTGGAAAGTGTATTTCGATAGTCGAATACCATCTAAATCACGCTATAGGGTTGTCACTTTCGAAAAATTAGCCGTTTATATGGTATATCCGAAAAAGTGTTATATAGGTGAAATTGTCTATATAAAGTATGTCGCTCGATAAAATCGATAACTTTCGTTGTGCCAAAAAAAGGAAAATGTATTTCGATAGTAAAACACCATCTAAATCGCGCTATAGGGTTGTCACTTTCGAGAAATCAGCCGTTTACAGGGTATATCCGAAAAAAGTTTTTTTTTTAATTTTGTATGTAATATTTAATTTACTTTATATATTTATTTACAAAAATGTCTTATTTAAACTTTAAATAATTTAAAATATAATTTCATATATATCTTAAATTTACTTTCTTTTACGACTTATATTTTATATTTTAATCAAAATATTAATTTTAAAACAAACAAACTTACTAACAAAACAACACTTGTTTTTTTAGTAAGTGTTTTTTTAAAACGGTATTTATTGTACGAAATTTACCGCAATAGTCATAACCAGTTTTTAAAGACATTTTGCATGAAAATATTCTTAATATAAATAACAAAATTTTTTTAATATATAAAATTTATTAAGAATTTGGGTGATAATATTTGAAATAATACTCTCTCAGTTATAAACTTTTGTATATAATATATTTTAATTAATATATTTACAAATTTATAAAAATTTTATAAACGTAATTAAATAATTTTTATAAATGATGTCAAACATATCAGTAAAACGAATTTTTGCATATTAAGAATAAATAATATGACACGATACACCGAAAAAATTCAAAACTACATTTAAAAAATTTTATCAAGGAAAATCGGTTCGATCTGGCAACTACGGAAATAATTTTGTTTCATTCAGTAATGGGTACTTTTTTAAAAAAAACCGCTAAATGTGGCTTCAAAATCGCTAGTAAAAAGTTGCTATTTTATTTTAAAATTTTAGTGATCGGCGATTTATCATCCATATCTTGGTACAAAAGAAAACTTCAAGAAAAAATTCGATAAATTTAGAACATATTTAAAACTAGTTTTTATGTAAAAAAAGACTGGATGTAAATACTAAATCCAATTTTAATCATGTTTATTAATATTATTAATTATTAACTATTGATCCAAATTGAGATTGAAAAAATATTGCACGAAAGGAAAGGTTCTTTTTCACTTTTTTATATTACTTTTTTGTTTTCTACGTTTATGAATCTAGATTTATTTAATTACAACTTAAATTTTTATCCTATTTTTAAATTTTCTATTACTTTATCCAAATTTTTTTGTAATTGGAGGTGTGTTGGTAAACTAAATATATTTTTATATTATATCAAGCGTGAGTTTGCTTTTTATTAAACTCAATTGTGATTAAGTGTATAATTGAAAAAATTATCTGAAGCCAATACTACAGAAACACTATATTACCTTTTATATTGTACATTTCACGACTTTAATTTTTATAACCGCCACCAAAAAAAATGGTAGGGGTATATTTATTTTGTCATTCGGTTTGTAACACATCAAAATATACATTTTTGACCCCAAAAAGTATATATATTCTGAATCGTGGTTTCTTTTTATGACGATCTAGCTATGTCCATATGTCTGTCCGTCTATTTAAAGCACGATAGAGGTCGACGAAAAAAGCTAGGGGGCTAAAATTTTGCCAGAAAAGGGCTAAATCGGAATATTAGAAAAAGAGTTATAGCTCATAATGCAAGAGTAGGTCAACAAAACCATGTCCTTCCAACATCGAATAAAATGCAATTGTGTCCAAACGCAATAATGTAGAGCCATGAAATTTCAAATGTACATATATTTCCTGAGTAAAAACAATATTCTTCCCCGAAAATTGCTTAAATCTATACATTTGGAAATGAGTTATAGATCAAAGTATACGAAAATTTATACCGCACAGTGTATTTTTCGGTATATTTAAAATTTAAAACCTAATAAAGCTGACAAAATTAGATGTATGATCTGAAATTTTGCAGGAATTGCTTTTTTCTCAAACGCTTTGTTGTAATAGAAAATAAATGTGACACGCCCACTTTTACGCCCACCTCCCATATAACGTTTTATCTCAAATTCATATAATTTCTCTATGAATAAAGATTTTGGAATAATAAAGCACTATATTGAAATATCTAAGTTGTACTCATTAGCAGAAACAACTTCGACACGCCTACTATAACGCTCACTTCCATTGAAAGACTAAATTTATGAAAACATTTTACTATCATATCGAAGTTATACAAATAAAGTGATAAATATTTTAGTATAAAGAGATTATTGCATAGCGATTACTGTTAATAACAAACAAATATATTTTGTGCTATAAATTGGTTTATTTCCCGGAAATTTGAGTTATTTAATCATCCCGATTTCCCGGGATCCCAGGAAATAAAAAAGGTGGCTACGATTCGAAAGCAAATGTTTATATTGAAACTGATTTTATTTTTGATCTCATAGCTGAAGTACCTGTAATTTTGATTTTTGTGCTCATATTTGATCTCGTATCTAGAGAATAATATTTTTTTCAATAAAAAATATTTTTACTCAATTTATATTTTCAATTCAAGTTTCTTTATTAAGTTTTATAGTTTTGAAGTGTTTCTTTTACATTATAAACTATTTTATGCTTTTTAATAAAAAGCTTTTTATTAATTAAAAAAAATTTACTTCTTATTTGTTTTGCTGCGGGATCCCGAGAAATTAAAAAATAAATCTGCATTCCCGGGAAACAAAAAATTGCGGGAAAAAAACAATAAATATAAAAGTACACAAAATGGGTGGTGGGTATAAAAGATTCGGCACAGCCGAATATAGTGCTCTTACTTGTTTGATATTGCGGTTGACAATTTAAGCCACCCAATTATTAATCAACTACTATAGTAATACAACCTTATAAATACCACCTTTGAACAATTGAGCACTATTTTAGTGCTTTTTAAAATTATTGACGCAAAAAATTGTTAAGTCAGATTTTTTTAATTTTTAGTGGTTTTCTTTTTTCTATGGTGATACCAAATACAAAATTTCAAATTAATTTTTTTAGTAGAAAAATTTTTTTGTAAGGGTATATTAATACAAAATAAAAAAATATTTACTCTTTCTAGTTAAATTTAAAGTATAGAAAATTTATTTATACTATTATTTAGAAAAATGATAAGGATGGATGGTACAGAATATTTTTGTTATTGTTTTAAACTAGCAACCATTTAAAAAAAAATTGTTTTGAGTATATTATATATGTTACATTATTTATTGTAATTAAATTTCGATACTCGTTTTTTGATATCTTGTATGGTTTATGAGGCATAAAGCACCAACTTTTTATAAAATTATATTTTTACGAGAACTTATTATGTAAGTAATGTTTCAAATCGATCGAACTTATTAAATAAATAAATAAATAAAAAATTACATTTGAATATTAAAAAACTTTTCACTTTGTATGGAGATGCATAAAAAAGAAATTGATATTCTAAAACTTTTCTGTTTAAAATTTTACAGAGCAACAATTGACACCCTATTATTACCTTGATAGAAATTTTTATATTTATAGCACCATGATATTTGGGCAGGGGTTCAATTAACGTTCTGTGAATCTGTGAAATGAATAGTTTTTGCGTGTTATATCATATGGTGCCACTATACCTCATGATGTACAAAAACTTTTCATTTCACAGAATGAATGAGGATTGAGCACCAGATGATATTAATAGTAAAATATCTTTAGACTTATAGGTCAAATATCGTTAGGAATACAAATACAGTTTTGTTGCCAGTTGCAAAACAAAGACAATTTATTATTAAAAATAAAATTACTTTTAAATTTATTTGCTCCTTATGCTTTTAATATTAGCGATGGTTGCTTATTATGTTTTTTTATGGTTTTCAGTTGTTTATTAGCTTATAAATAAATAAGATTGTTGTTCAACTCGATATAGAATTATATCTAAAATATTTTTTTAAATATCCCTGATGATGATCTACGAAGTAGGTCGAAATATTGGAAAAAAAAATAAATAAAGAAATTTAAAATATTTTCTTTAAAAATAAAACAACAAAATTGAATTTTTATGACCTAAAGCCAAACAAAAATCTACAACAAAGGAAATTTATAATATTATAAAACAAATAGAATCAAAAGTAAACAATTTTTATAACAATGATTTTTTTTTTTAAATACTCCGTTTTCTTGGTATTGGTGCTTTTTGAAATTTCAATGCTGACAACACTGCATTTGAATATAGTGTATACAGTTGTTTCATTTTCAATGTTCCAAGTGTTACCTTTTGTTGCCAGACTTTTCTCTTTTATTGTAAAATGCCACACTGTTAATGCACTCAACAAAATTAGTGTAAATTTTGTACAGCTTGAATGTGGTAATAGTTTCTTTAAACGTATTATCCATATATCTATGAGCGAGTTTATAATGGCAATAAATTATTAATTTATTTGATTTGATTTGATGGTCTAATTTTAATTATTATTTATTTATTTATTATTTTTTAATTATCTCAAATGTTTATTTATGCAATAGATGTAATACATTTTCCAAATATTTGATTTCGTTTATTAAATTTATTAATAATTATTAGTTTATTTGACCTTTTATAATAATATATAATAGTTTTATAAGCTTAAAGTCCTTTTAATAATAAAAAATCTTTTTGTTTTATTTAATATTATTTGATCAATATTTCGCTACTTCTTTGTGTAGCATCATCAGGATACGAGCTTTTTATTATATATTTGTTTTTTATTGGATTAGTGTCTTGATATTTGTTATTTTTAAATAAATTTATAGTTTGATTAACAAAATTGAAAATAACATCATATATAACTATATATATTGTTATAACTATTACATATTATTAAATTTATTTGTAATATATGTAAAGTAAGTTGTATTTTATATAATATCAATCTTGTTTTGAGCCTATTTACCGAATATACGCCTTGCTATTCAGGCGTCAGTCTATTTATGTTGAAATGTCAAACCAAGCTAAACATAAATTTGACAGCTGACCAAATAGTCGCCAGTTAAAAAAGTATTGCTAACTTAAAAATCTATACCTCTATAAAAAATACTTTACCATTTTATTTTCTAATAAATTTAACTTATAACCGCAATAATTTTACAAAATCCAATTTTTTACATATTTTTTTAGCAAAAAATTTCTTTGAGTAACAGTAAACTATAACAAAAATGTTGACGATATCTTTAAGGAAGGTATTAAAAAAGTTTTATTTTTCATTATTTTTGCTTCAAATTTAAGTACATTATTAATAATTAATGTGAACGATTTTAAAATATCAAAAAAGTAAATATGTTTTATTATTTTTAGTTCAATAAATTGATATAAGAAGATTTTATTTCTTTTATTAGTATAAATTTTTAATTTAATTGTATTTAACTCTTTTGCGATGCAATTTTATGAACTCATAACATTTTTAATAATACAAGATTAAGCTGTTCAAATATGATATAATTTAATTATAGTGCTATTTTCTATGTAATATCAAAATAAACCTTAATATATTTACATTCTGTTTTTCATGTAACGTTAAAAATTACCTTAATACACTTTTACATAACATTGGAATTATATATACGTTTTTACACCAATTTCTCTTTAATACGTAATTAACTAATTTTTTAACTATATAAATTTTTTTAAGTGTAATTTTAAAATTGGCTTAGGAACGTTAGGAAAATAAAAAAAATCATACTTTTTTACAGAAAAATACTTTTAAAAACGTATTTTGAAAAGTACGTACAGAGTACTATTTTTTACAACTATGGTAAGAGTATGAAAAAAAAGTATGTTTTGTTCACATCGATAAACAAAACAGAAAAATCGCCAAAGGAATCGTCGAGTGTGAACATAAAAGCAAGTTCAAAAGAAAATATGGAAAAAGTTGGGCAATTAAAATCGTCGTGTGTGACCTTCGACTTACATACTAACATATTTTTCAAGGACTTTTCTATTACACATATATTATAGCTTAGCTACGTCATTCTTACATTAATCTACTTGGCTCTTGCTTTAAATTCCCCAAAAAAGGGATCAAAAAGTGGAGGTGTTGTCAACACGGTGCTTTAGAATTTATGGAAACGTTTTACAGCGATTTTTCTAAAACAGCTTTAGACATTTTAATGCGGCTTTTAAAGTTTCTTGAATAGTAATTTTAATATACATACACGTATATATATTTTATATATAACGTATATTATAGAAAACCTTGCTTTAAATATTTTGCAAAACATAGCAAGCAAAAGTTATTTTATAAATTTTATTTTTATGGGAGTTTTGCGATTTGTTGTACGATTAATACCAGTTTTAAAATTATTTGTAAGGCTTAAGTGGATGCGTATGCATGTCATAATTTTTAATGTCACGCGTGGTCGTGATTAATCAAGCATGAGTATTCCTGATTAAGGAATATTGCAAAACTTAGGATAAAATGTTAAAAAGTTGTGCTTCAAACCGAAAGAAATTTGGAATCTTTGTTTATCTACGGCATATAACAACTTTTCATGAGCGCTCGAGAAAAAACAAGTAAGAGCACTATATTCGGTTGTGCCGAATCTTTTATACCCACCACCAATTTTGTGTACATTTAAAGCACAATATTTATTATTTTGTTACTCATTATGGAATAAACTTTTTATAATAAAATATGTGTCACTTTCTTTGTAGAGGGTGGTTAAATTTTAAGGGCCCATGTTGAAGGTGAGCTACAGCTAGTCTTTAAATTTGTTTTCTGCATTTCATTTGACATTTCTCAATCTCAAACTTACTCAATTTGATCCGTGGAAAGATACGCAAATGAGCAACGCTTTAAAGTTATTTAGGTTTTTTATGAAAATGGGCGTTCAAACCAAAATGCATTTTGTGCACTTCGTAATTCTTTTGGTCAACATAATCGTTCAAATTCGTCCACAATCGGGAAAATTGTAAAAAATATTTAAATTTCTGCAAAACAGGTCTGTATAAAATGTTAGAAAATCTGTGAATGCCTTCTTAGTTCGTTGAATGGGAACCATTGCTGTTTTTTGCGATAGTGTGGCAAAAGAGGAGTTAACCTCGACTCATCATCGTGCCCAACAATTGAGCATCAACATTGTCATTGAAAATTTGGACCATCAGATAGACGAGTGGCGCCAAGGATGGTGGGCCATTTGGCCGATATTTTGTTAAATACATAATTGAACCGTACAAATATTATCATTACAAAAAGAAATAATAATTATTTCCTAAATAATTTGTTTTTTATTTAAATTCAACATCAGCCCTTAAAATTTAACCACCCTTTATAACTTCGATATGCTACTAAAATGCTTTTGTAAATGTAGTCTTTCAATGAAAGTGGGCATTAAAGTAGGCGTGTCAATAAAGTTTCTGCTAATAAATACAACTTAGATATTTCAATATAGTTCTTTATTTTCCCAAAAATTTTGTCAATAGAGAAATTACATGAATTTAAGAAAACCCGTTATATGGGAGGTAGGCGTTATAGTGGGCGTGTCACCTAAACTTTTTGGCACAACAACTACATTGATTAGAAGGATATATGTAGCAAATTTCCTCATCATACCTCTAATTTTGTCGGTTTTATGAGCTTTAACATTTCATTAACGGTAGATAACGTGAAAAGTGGGCATTATAGTAGGCGTGTCAAAGTTGTTTTTGCGAATGAGTACAACTTAGGTGTTTCAATATAGCCCTTTATTATTCCAAAATCTTTATTAATAGAGAAATTATATGAATTTAAGGTAAAACGTTATATGGGAGGTGGGCGTAAAAGTGGGCGTGGCACCTTAATTTTCTGGCACAGTAATCACATTGCCTAGGGGGATATACGTAGCAAATTTGATCATCATACCTCTAATTTTGGCGGTTTTATGAGCTTTTAAATTTCATTAACGGTAGATAACGTGAAAAGTGGGCGTTATAGTAGGCGTGTCATAGTTATGTTTGGACACGGTTTTTTCGACCTACTCTTTCATTCCGAGCTATAACTAACTTCCTAATATTCCGATATAGCCCATTTTCAATACCAAACAAACCTTGTCTATAAGAAAGATTCTGGCAAAATTTGAGCCCCCTAGCTTTTTCGGTGCGACCTCGATCGTGCTTTCAACAGACGGACAGACGGACGGACATAGCTAGATCGTCATCAAATCAAACCCTGATTCAGAATATATATACTTTTTGGGGTCTAAAATGGATATTTCGATGTGTTACAAACGGAATGACAAAATGAATATACCCCCACCATTTTTTTGGTGGCGGGTATAAAAAATAATGAGAGAATGTGCGTGGTTAAAAAATGTTCTTTGTGAGCATACGTGATTATAATAGATTGAAAATTTCCCCGTGCGTGAACGTTTATTATTATATTTTTTGTTTGAAATATACATGAATAAGGTAAATATTAATTATTTGGAATTATATTTATTATGCGTGTTTTTTGTTGTACAATATAAACAAGGTTTATAACCAATTGTAGCGTTTAGGGGTAATTGTATAAGCCCGTGTTACAGCAGTTTGATTTATGTACATATATAAAAGAAAAATATATATACATACTTTTAATTTTGTATTAAAAATCAAAAGATTTTTTTCTTTATTTAACAAGTAAATATAGAAAATTGTAGATCAATTATTTTAAACAAATGTAAAAGAACTATTAAATCCTTTAAATAAAATTTGATCGCTCGCCTTCTTTACAATTTAGGTATGGCTAAAAACTTTTTGTAGGTAAAAAAATTTATTTCTAATTTTCATTATGAAATTTTTGGAAACTTTCTACATAATATTATAATATTATACATATGCATATAATTCCGATTTTTTAGAAAATTTTTTATATTAGTTTCTTGTTTGTTTTTTAACAAAGAATTTTCCATTTGAGTGACTCTTAATAAATGTGACGTAGAAACGTAACGATTTTCTATTTTTAACAGGTTCGGACGTTACAGCTACATTACTATAACTGCTCGAACTGTGAAAATAAAATCAGGAACGGATGAAATAACTCTACGTGATGTAATTTATGTTCCTAAAATTATAGGAAATTTGATATCTGTTGGAAAGGCTACAGGAAAGGGACTCATTGTACAATTTGAAATCAATACAGCGAAAATTAAGGATAAAAAGGGTGAAATTATTTTAACAGGCAAAAATTAAATGAATTTGTATTTTCAGAAAAAACTCACACAAATTTTTATTTATCGAATGACGATGCTGTTCGTTGGCACAATCGATATGGACATCTGAACTTTAAAAGTTTAAATGATTTAATAAGCAAAATCGCGGTCAATGGTCTTAAAATGCAAACTGTTTCAAATAGAATCAGTTGTAAAACATGTATGAAATCGAAAATAAGTTCACAGCGATTTACAAAAACCTGCCAGAAAAGGGCAGATAATTTGCTGGATTTAATTCACACAGACGTTTGTGGACCAATTAAAATTCCATCAGTTAGTGGTGCACGTTACTTTGTTACGTTCATTGACGATCATTCAAGAAAAACATTTGTTTATTTTATCTTCTATATATATAAAAGTGAAACTCTGTGTGTGTGTGTGTGTGTTAGCTATAGACTCTGAAACTGCAAAACCGATCGGGCTCAAACTTTGGTAAGTTGTTGTACACATACCGGGGAGTGTTTATGGATGAAAAAAATTGGGCGGGGCCACGCCCATAAAAAATTAGTTATCAGTTTTAGCTACTTGCACTTGACCGATTTTTCTGAAACTTTGCACACATATTGAGCTGTCATGACTAAATGATTTCGTGATAAGAAAAGTGGGCGGGGCCACGCCCCTAAAAAAGTTTTAATTTTGAGATACTTGCACTGGACCGATTTTTCTGAAACTTTGCACACATATTAAGCTGTCGTGACTTTATAATTTTGTGATTAAAAAGTGGGCGGGGCCACGCAAATAAAAAAGGCTCCAATTTTGAGGTACTTGCACCAGACCGATTTTTCTTAAACTTTGCACACATATTGAGCTGTCATGACTTAATAATTTCGTGATTAGAAAAGTGGACAGTGCCACGCCTATAAAAAAAAGGTATCATTTTGAGGTACTTGCACTTGACCGATTATTCTGAAACTTTGCACACATATTGAGCTGTTATGACTTTACAATTTCGTGATTAGAAAAGTGGGCAGGGCCACGCCCATAAAAACAATTTTAATTTTGAGGTACTTGCACTGGTCCGATTCTTCTGAAACTTTGCACACATATTGAGCTGTTATGACTTTACAATTTCGTGACTAGAAAAGTGGGCTATGCCACGCCCATAAAAAAATTATAATTTTTAGGTTTTTGCACTTGATATTCAATTAAAATTCAGAATGCATTTCGATTCATTAAGGGGCGTAGCAACGCGCGCCGGGTTTGGCTAGTAAAGAATAAAAGTGAAGTTTTTGATAAGTTCAAAATATTTAAATCTTTTGTGGAGAATCAATTGGATAAGAAAATTAAGGCCATAAGAAGTGATAATGGCGGTGAGTATGTCAATACTCATTTCAACAAATTTTTAGAGAAGAATGGCGTACAAAGACAGCTAACGGTTCCACATACCCCACAGCAAAATGGAACTGCAGAACAGGCCAACAGAACAATAGTGGAGTTGGCACTTAGTATGATTGTTCATGCAGATGTTGATGAGGCATTGTGGGCTGAAGCTGTAAATACAGCCGTATACATTAGAAACAGATTTATCACGAAAGTTTTAATAGATAGGACCATGGTGTAATTACATAAGGTGATAGCGTAAAGGAGAGCGATTTTCGGCTATCTTTTTTTATGTATGAAGTTTGACAATTTTCGGAGTTGAAATAATTTTTTTAATATGTAGTTTGACATACTCCAAAACACAAAAAAATTGTCAGCTGGACTGGCACCGCAGCCTTGTATAAGTGTACCCTGGATAGGACACCATTTGAGATCTGGAGTGGTAGAAAACCAAATGTCAGACATCTTCGCATTTTCGGTTCACCAGTAGTCGGACTCGATAAAACTTAATCGCGAAAATTTTCTGCAAAAGGAAAAGAATTTATTTTTGTTGGCTATTCATTAACTGCAAAAGCATACCGGTTGTTTGATCCCGTAGATCGACGAGTTGTTGAGAAAAGAGATGTCATGTTTTGTGAAGATTTTTTTAGAAACTTGACCACAGAAAACAATGAAAAAGGTGATGATGCTACAGATTTTTTGTTACTCCCAATGGTAAAGAAATAAATGATGGTGATGAAGAAAAAACAAACGAAACTGATGATAACGATGAATGGTGTGCTGAATCTGGTGTTATAGGTTTTGAGACGGAAAGTGATGGCGAAAATCCACAACAGTCAAATTCAAGTGAAGTGAGAGGTCCAGGTACATAGGCCAAGACTGATTCGTTCTGGTAATGTTGGTCGGCCGAGAAAGGTGTACAACAATCTGAACTTCGCTGGTGCTGCAGATGACGTTTTATTATGCTGTTACATGTAAGTACTCTGTTAAATGGAAAGAAGCATTGATGAAAGAATTTTCTGCATTGAAAGAAAATGACACGTGGTCACTGGTTGATCTACCCACTGGTAGAAAAGCAATAGGTTGCAAATGGGTATTTAATGTTAAAAAGAACAAGGATGGACATATCGAAAGATTTATGGCACACCTAGTTGCAAAAGGGTGTAGTCAAGAATATGGCGTTAACTATTGTGAAACATTTTCACCAGTCGTACGTTATTCAACAATCCAAATGATTTTTGCAATTGCAGCTGAAAGAGAACTTTATTTGCATCATGTAGATGTTTCAACCGCATATTTAAATAGCAAATTAAGTGAAGAGGTTTTTATGAAACAACCTGATGGATGTGTCGAAGGAAATCCAAATCAAGTTTTGCGTTTGAAAACAACTATTTACGGGCTTAAACAGTCAGGTAGAGCTTTGAACATAGCATTAGATGCAGCAATTCGAGATATAGGGTTTGAACCTTGTGATAGCGAACCCTGCCTATACAGTATTCATAATAATGGTAAATTTAATTTGATTGCTGTATATGACGATGACATATTGATTGATTTCGAAAAAATTTAAACTGGTTGATAATGGAAATGTTAAACAATTCCTTGGTATGGAAATTGGACGTGACGGTGATACTGGTAAAATTAGTGTGGGACACAGGCAGTATATTAGCAATCTCCTACAACAGTATGGTATGGAAAATTGCAGGCCAGCATCTACCCCACTTGACCCGGGTTTTCAAATATCCTATAATAAAGAAAACTGTGAACGTGTGGATTCAAATAAATATCAGTCTATAATTGGAACGTTAATGTATTTGGCGATAAGTTCTCGACCAGACATTCTCCATTCCGTTAGTAAACTTGCACAGAAGAATCAAGACCCACATTGCGAACACGAGCAAGCAGTTAAACATATTTGTCTTCAACAAGAAACTTAAAGTTGGAATACTCCAAAACTGGCAAACCACCGGAAGGATTCGTGGATGCAGACTGGGCTAGTTGCTCAGAAGATAGAAAGTCATACACCAGTTATTCGTTTTTCTTAGCAGGTTGTGCATTTAGCTGGGAAAGTAGGAAGCAATCTAATATAGCTCTCAGTAGCACAGAAACTGATAAAGCCACTAAAAACGACTACTAAGAGAAATTAATTGTTATCCTAGTGATGATCCAATTGCAATTTATGGCGACAATCTTGGAGCCCAACATCTGGCAAAGAATCTCGTACTTCATGGAAGATCTAAGCACATAGATGTAACATACCACCATGTGAGACAAGTTGTGAATGCCAATCAGATTCAAATACGTTACATCTAGGGTGATCGATTCGGTTTTACAACCGGTGGAAAACCCGGTTTTTTACTCTTTCAGCTGGCGGTTTTTTTCGAATGTCGAATACACCGGTTTTTTCACTCACAGAAGCCGGTTTTTTTTCATTTTTAGTTTTATGTTCATTTATCTTTGTAACCAAACGTACCATACTATATTTATTACTCAAAAAATTTCCAAAAATCAGAAAATTTATTAAATACTCTTCCGTAATATTGTAAGAATTTTATTTGTTTTAACTGGAGAGCAGGTATTTTATACGTTGTTGCGCTTATAATTTGTTGTGATAATCAGATGTTCAATAAAGTTTTTTTTTACCAAATAATTTTACTTTGCAATACTTTTTGATCTCATTTTCGAATTTCAAAATATTAATTTTGCTTCTACGTAATTTAGCGACTTGTACTAAAGACTACCCGTAGCTTAACTAATATCTCTGATAACATATGATCTGTATACTAAAAAAGTTTGGCAAACAAATGGTCATTATTACAACTTACCTATAAAGTTAATGTTAATAAAAGGTAAATTTGACTACCGTGAGCAGTGAAGTGACTTTTTAATATTTTTCATTATTACAACCTGGCTGTACCGGAACAAATACCGATTACTTTTCACAAATTAATTTAGTTCCTAAAAAATGTAGTGGCAACAATGTAAATTTCTACATTTACTGCCTGTTCAACGATGTCGAAAGAAAACACAAGCGAACTTTCATTCGTACAAATACGTTTAAAACAAAAACAAATTTTTAGTTTTTGTTGTTGTTTTCAATACATTTGTACGAATGAAAGTTCGCTTGTGTTTTCTTTCGACATCGTTGAACAGGCAGTTAATTTTCAAAACGAAATAAAATTTTTGATGATTTATTTTCTGTGTCACTAATATTAGAAAATTAAAAATTTAAAAAAATTAAAAAGGTCGAATTAGAAAAAAAAATATAAATCACAATTTAGTTGCCATATTTTGTTTCATGTAGAGAAACAATGGCATTTTTAAATTTATAAACCTAACCTTAAAAGTTAAAGGAAATTGAAGAATAAACTTAACTTTTCGATCACTTCTAGGTAAAAAGTGTCTGTTCTTTAACATCTTTATTTTAAATAACGACATTTTATAATAACGCCATTGAATGTGTGTCAACTTAAAATGCATTTAAACCATAGAACAAACTAGTTTATAGCTATATACATATGTATCTCTGTCATAGATATAAGAAAGAATTATATTTTATGTATTCGACCGGTTAACCGGGTTTTTCTAAATTTTCAAAAGTGCAACCGGTTTTTTTTTAAATTCTGAATTTCAAACTATTTGAAAACCGGTTTCTTAAAAATGTTGAATAATCGATCACCCTAGTTACATCTCAACAGATAGTATGATATCGGATATATTTACTAAAAACTTATCTAAACAGAAACATTTGAAATTCGTAAAATGTGTTTGTGTTTTTTTGCGCGGGAAGGAGTAATCTATGTAAACATAAATAATATTTGACAATTCAATCATCATTTTTGCAAATAAAAAAGTAGATCAGCTGCGTTGTCAACACCACCTGATAATGAATTCGCCTTGATACATATGTAATATATTTTTTCTTCTTAAATAAACGTTTGATTCAACATGTAAAACCAAATTCAGACTAAATATGATTTAAAATCGTGGATTTTTTAAGTTTCTTTTAAAAAATTTACCAAAATCTCTTTTCATTTATATGATGATTTTTATACCCGCCACCAAAAAAATGGTGGGTGTATATTCATTTTGTCATTCCGTTTGTAACACATCGAAATATCCATTTTAGACCCCATAAAGTATATATATTCTGAATCAGGGTTCGATTTGATGACGATCTAGCTATGTCCGTCCGTCTGTTGAAAGAACGATAGAGGTCGCACCGAAAAAGCTAGGGGGCTCAAATTTTGCCAGAATCTTTCTTATAGACAAGGTTTCTTTGGTGTATAAAATAGGCTAAATCGCATTATTAGGAAGAGAGTTATAGCAAGAGTAGGTCGAAAAAACCGTGTCCTTCGAACATCGAATAAAATGGAATTGTGTCCAAACGCATTAACGTAGACTCATGAAACTTCGAATATATATTTCCTGAGTAAAAACAATATTTTTCCCCGAAAATTATCTAAATCTATACATTAGGAGAGGAGTTATCGATCAAAATGTACGAAAATTTATACCGCACAGTGTATTTTTCGGTATATTTAAAAACAAAAACGTCATAAAAGGAACAAAATTGGGTGTACGACTCTGAAATTTTGCACACTTTGCTTTTTGGTGAGACGCTTTTTTGTAACGGAAAATCAATGTGCCACGCCCACCTCCCATATAACGTTTTAACTAAAATTCATATAATTTATCTATTAATAAAGATTTTGGAATAATAAAGGGCTATATTGAAACACCTAAGTTGTACTCATTCGCAAAAACAACTTTGACACGCCTACTATAACGCCCACTTTTCACGTTATCAACCGTTAATGAAATTTAAAAACTCATAAAACCGCCAAAATTAGAGGTATGATGATCAAATTTGCTACGTATATCCCTCTAGGCAATTTTATTACTGTGCCAAAAAATTAAGGTGCCACGCTCACTTTTAAGCCCACCTCCCATATAACGTTTTACCTAAAATTCATATAATTTCTCTATTAATAAAGATTTGGGAATAATAAAGGACTATATTGAAATATCTAAGTTGTATTTATTAGCAGAAACTTTATTGACACGCCTACTTTAACACCCACTTTCATTGAAAGACTACATTTACAAAAGCATTTTAATAGCATATCGAAGTAATAAAGGCTGGTTAAATTTTAAGGGCTGATGTTGAATTTAAATAAAAAACAAATTATTTAGGATATTATTATTATTTCTTTTTGTAATGATAATATTTGTATGGTTCAATTATGTATTTAACAAAATATCGGCCAAATGGCCCCCCCATCCTTGGCGCCACTCCTCTATCTGATGCTCCAAATTTTCAATGACAATGTTGATGCTCAATTGTTGGGCATGATGATGAGTCGAGGTTGACTTCTCTTTTGCCACACTATCGAAAAAAACAGCAATGGTTCCCATTCAACGAACTAAGAAAGCATTCACAGATTTTCTAACATTATATACAGATTTGTTTTGCAGAAATTTAAATATTTTTTACAATTCTCCCGATTGTGGACGGATTTGAACGATTATGTTGATCAAAATCTAATTACTATTTGTAGCCGTACCGAAAATGGGCAGGATCGCATAAGTGAGCGTGGTAGCTGCGATACAAAGTGAAGTTTTAATATCATATACATATCTTGAGATATATATGACAGGGAGAGCTTTTTAAATTTATGTGAGGCCTTCTATTATTAATGTGAGTAGCCATGCCGAAAATGGGCGGGATCGGATAAGTGGGTGTGGTAGCTCCCATACAAAGTGAATTTTTAACATCATATATATATATTGAGTACTATTACAGGGAGAGCTTTTTTAATTTGTGCGGTACCACCCGTGGAGCAGAAAGTGAGTTAGTTTAATAACAATCTTTTCTATTATATAAAATTCACGTGTCACAGTGTTTGTCACCAAACTCCTCCGAAACGGCTGAACCGATTTCATAGAAATTTTGCATACACATTCTATCTATCTATATAGCTATATATATAAAAGAGAAACTCTGTGTGTGTGTGTGTGTGTTAGCTATAGACTCCGAAACTGTAAAACCAATCGGGCTCAAACTTTGGTAAGTTGTTGTACACATACCAGGGAGTGTTTATGGGTGGAAAAAAGTAGGCGGGGCCACGCCCATAACAAATTAGTTATCATTTTAAGCTACTTGCACATGACCGATTTTTCTGAAACTTTGCACACATATCGAGCTCTCATTACTAAATAATTTCGTGATTAGAAAAGTGGGCGGGGCCACGCCCATAAAAAAATTTTAATTTTGAGGTACTTGCGCTGGACTGATTTTTCTGAAACTTTGCACACATATTGAGCTGTCATGACTTTATAATTTCGTCATTAGAAAAGTGGGCAGGGCCACGCCCATAAAAAATTTTGAAATTTTTAAGGTACTTGCTCTGGACCGATTTTCGTGAAGTTTTGCACACATGTTGAGTTGTCATGACTATACAACTTCGTGATTAGAAAAGTGGGCAGTGCCACGCCCGTGAAAAAAATTTTAAAATTTTTAGCTTTTTGCACTTGATATTCAATTAAAAATCAGAATGCATTTTTATTCATTAAGGGGCGTAGCAACGCGCGCCGGGCTTTTCTAGTATGTATATAAAAGTGAAACTCTGTCTGATTGTTAGCTATAGACTCCGAAACAGTAAAACCGATCGGACTCAAACTTTGGCAAGTTTTTGTACACATTCCAGGGAATGTTTATGGGTGGAAAAAAGTGGGCGGTGCCACGCCCATATAAAATTAGTTATCAGTTTTAGCTACTTGCACTTGACCGATTTTTCTGAAACTTTGCACACATATTGAGCTGTCATGACTTTATAATTTCGTGATTTGAAAAGTGGGCAGGGCCACGCCCATAAAAAATGTTATAATTTTGAGGTACTTGCTCTCTACCGATTTTTGTAAAACTTTCCACACATATTGAGTTGTCATGACTATAATATTTCTTGATTATAAAAGTGGACAGTGTCACGCCCATAAAAAAAATTATCATTTTCAGCTACTTGAACATCACCGATTATTCTGAAACTTTGCACACATATTGAGTTGTCATGACTATACAATTTCTTGATTAAAAATTGGGCAGTGCCACGCCCATTAAAAAAAGTTATAATTTTTAGCTTTTTGCACTTGATATTCAATATAAACTTAGAATGCATTTATTCATTAAGGGGCGTAACAACGCCCCTTAATTTTTTAAATTTTTTTAAATACAAAAATTTTAATATTTTACTAAAAAAAATTTTTGTACTTTCACTATATCGGAAATAAAACTAGAATTTATCCATAGATGTTCATGCAATAAAATTTATTTTATTTCATATACATGCAGCTCTAAGATCATGTACATGTAAACTAAAAAAATTTTTTTTAAGTTGTTTCTCAATAACTCCAGAACTGATAGCTAAATCAGAAAATGATATTTGAAAGACTTAAAGCTGGCATAATTTAAAGTTTTCTGACGGATTGCTAAACGAAATCGAGTACGTCATTCCTAAGTTACGACAAGATGTGTATGGAGCAACCTTTTTAGAAATCACAAATTTTACAAAAAAATTAAAAAACCATAGAATTGAAAATAATAACGATTTTTGCAGGTAGGTGAATATAACAGATCAAACAAAACTAACGTAATTATTTTGTACATTTTTGCTTGTTGCATAATGAAATCAGCTAACGAATCAAAACTACCTGATAAATAAATTTGCTTTGGGTTTATCGTAAAAAATATTTTTTTTTTACAGTTTTTTTAATTGTTATTCTTTTACATATCATTTAAATTATTTTTTTTTTTAATTTTTTATTAAAGGCAATTTGTATACAAACTTTTGGTAAATATTTGCTCAAATATGCGCTAATTTTATTTCTTGCAAATATTGATAAATGTGATGATTTTCCTTACGTTGAATATACATAGTACACATATTAAAATGAATTGATATTAAAATTTGTTTATACTAAGGAAATTTTAAATTAAATAAAGACTTACATATGTATGTATGTATTTCGTTAAATACTTGTCTAATATAAGAATACCTTTAATCTTTTATTATAATACTAGCTTGTGCCCGCGACTTCGTCTGCGTAGTTATCGGCATAAAAGGTAGACTTAGTATTAACAACAAAAATAAAAATATTTACAACACAAACAACCCGTTTAGGATGTGTTATGATCAGTTTGCCAACGACTTCGCGTTATTATCGCGATAAAAAGTAGCCTATGTGTTAATCTAGTTTGTTATCTATCTGTGCCGAATTTCATTTAGTACCTACCGTTCAGCCGTTTTTGCGTGATTGAGTAACAAATATCCAAACATTCACATTTATTATATTAGTAGGATTCACATTTATTATATTAGTAGGATATGCAGGTGATGGAAATTAAAACTTTTTGAAATTGAGTGATAAAAAGAAAAATATAATTGATGTATGTAAATAGAAATTTAAAACTAAAACTGACCAAAACTTTAACAAAATTTTTTTAAAACAAACAATCGATAATATTTTTCCGACTCCAAACCATTTAATTTTCTTACGAAAGTAAAAAAAATAATCAAGGTATGAAGAAAAAATCAAGATGTCAATACACAATATGTAACTAAATAAGCTGATTAAATTTCGGAATAAATGTTTAATAAATTTTTTTATATAAAATTTGACAATTGAAAATTATGAGATGAGAGATGTATAAAATTTGACATTTGGAAAGGAACAGCTTATGATCAGCTGATCAGTCACAACAACCTAATTAAATTAACCCTAAATGCCAACACCTTGAAAAAAATACTTAAAAACAGTAACAGGAACAATTAAATAAATTTTCTACGATTTGATTTTGTTATTAGCTTTAGCAACCTTAGCTTTTAAAGCCGTAACATCCAACATATCCTTTCTGACAGGTTGTTTTCTTGAAGTGGATGGCTGATCTTCCGCGGGTGGTATAAAATCTTGTTGACGCCTTTCCTGTTGTTTTTTGCTGGCATCAACTTTTTTTGATTCTCGTTCTTGTTGCCTGCGCTGTTGTTTTTGTTCCTTATTAAGAAAATATTCGCCAGAAGCCAGTTGTTTATCAATTTTACTTTCCGGTTGAGCAGGTGGGAAAGGTGTATATTCTTTCTTTTGTTTTTTAATCTTCGGTTGTTTACGTTTACTGATGTTTTTATTTTTGAACTTGGGCAAGAAACGTGACCAATCTTCGTTTGCTAGTTTAGGATCTTTCATCAATTCTCTTTTGATCATTAAAGCTTTGATGTTGTAAATGGGATGTACATTTTCCATAGTATCAATAACAATATCTCTCACTTGTTGCAAACCTTTGTAAGGACCCAAAGCGGCTACCGTATTGCCTTGAACCAGCACATAACAATCAGTCAACAATTCAATAGACTTTAATGTGGCACCATTGGGTCCAATAAGTCTCTGACGCCTTTTAACAAATTTTTCCTTTTTGGTTACCAAATTACCAATTTTAATAATATCACAACCAATTTCATCTTGAAGCACGCGCTTAGCCTGTTCGAATGGCACACTACGTGCCATTAACTTAATCATATCTCTCGCCTTAATGATAATATATGGATCCCATGTTTTACGTGTAGTTTTTACCATCATACTGCCTTCAATTAAATCCAATTCGGCTTTTAGATAATGCTCAGCTACAGATTGTTGCACTAAGGGCCATACTTCGTTAAGATATTTTTCACGGTACTTTGGAAACAAAGTAGCGAAGGAAGACTCCTCCAGCAAACCATTAGGATTGCCTCCTGGTTTGAATTCAGGTATTTTTAAAGCCCAGGCATTTTCTACAGGTTTATTGGTATTTAAGATTTGTTCATCTACTTCACTCTCACTCATTTTGAAACTATTTGAATTTTTATTTTTGACCTTTTACGTGAAATTTTACACTTATACAAAATCTAGCAATGCACGTGGGACCAGTTGTTTACAAATTCTTGTTTACGAACAAAAACATTACACGTGCTGCCAGACAGCTTATATTGCCCATCAGTGATGCAGTACCTGGCACAAAATGGCCATTTGTGGTACTTTTAATTGTTTGATGGCCCTGTGGTTCTTTTTATTTATGTTGGCCTTTTCAGATCAAAATTGAGCTAAAACCGTTTAATTATAACTAAAATTAAGAATTCTCTTAAAGTTAATACTATTTCATCTTTCAACAATACATGGGAACTATTTTCTACTAGTAAAATCTTATATACATATATATACTAGCGGACCCGGCGAACTTTTCCTCGCCCAAAATGACACCTGTCAGATTGCGCAAAGTCTAAGTCAACGTATAATGCCATTTATCGGATTTTGGTTGAGAACTTTTTATATTTTTTCATTTGAACGGCCCAGCCGTTCTCATTTTATGAATTACTATACATTTTTTACACTACTTTTATATATGTATATAGATATATGTATATATAAATTTAAATTAAACAGTATTTTTATACCCTTCACACAGTGAAAAAGGGTATATATAGGTTTGTCATTCCGTGTAAATTTCTACATTTTTCATTTCCGACCCCATAAAGTATATATTTTCTGAAAGCTTATGAATAGGGGAGCTCTGTCAGTCTGTCCGTGAGTATGTTGAAATCAACTTTTTGAAGCCTCCGACATGGCTTGGACCCGGGTGAGGTATTAAAACATCAGAAATATTCGGGAGTAGATCGGTATTGTAAATCAGAAACATCGGTATATAAACAACTCAGATATGAGCAAAACCCCACGATCACCTCGATTTTCTTTTCACAAAAACAACATTACAACAACAGCAACATACATACATACAAACGTGTATACTGGTTAGAGAAAACGTGGCATCGAATCCCAGCTGAGCCAAAAAAAATTTTTTTTTTTTTTTATTTAGTATATTATTTATATTTTTATTAATTTTTTTCTTTTAATTTCTTTTAAAATTTTTATTTTTTTTTTTTTTTTGTTTTATATTTATTATATATATTTAAATTATTTTTTTTTAAATTTTTTTTTTAATATTTTTTTTGACATTCATACGAAAATTTATAATTTTACAATGGGATGTTTTTATATATGTATGTACGTATTTCATATGGGATGAATGGTGATACAAACTACTGTTATTGTATGACAACACGTTGTGAAGGGTATATAAGATTCGGCACGGCCGAATATAGCACTCTTACTTGTTTTTAATGGGTTTATTTTATTTATGTTAGGACTTACTTTATTAGGAGTTATTTCAATTTAATAAGTTCCCAATGAACTAGGTCATAAAAAAACGAATCAAGTCCCTGTGTTTTTATATTTTAGAATTATAAGGTATTTGTTATGATATATATATCATAAAACTTATATCAAAATATTTAAAATTATTTATTGTCAAACTATAAAATATGTATTTACTTTAATACAATTTTATCAAAAATAATTTAAGATAATTGGTGAATTCACAAGAAAAGCTTTCATGTCCTATTCTCATGTTATAATTTCCAAAATTTTCAAATGTTTCATATATATTGTGTTTTTTATTAAAGAATTATAAAGTAATTTTTTTATTTTAAGATATGACAACACGACAGGTACGACACAATGTGATTTCAACACATGTATTACTACATCGCTATTTTCTTATTAATGTAAAAAGCAGCTGCTCTACTATTTTATTTGCATAAATGATGGTTGAGTGTTAAATATTATATTATGTATAATATTATGTTTACATAGATTACTTTTCCCGCGCAAAAAACACACATCGGCAGATGAAAGCAACAATAAAAACCGTGTGAGTTTAATAAATGTTGTATTTGTTGTAGTTTTACCACCACCTGAAAATAAAATTCGCCTTGGTAAAAAGCTTTAAATCAAATGCATATATCCCAACATTTTTAACACTATCAAAGGTATTTTGGAACTTTAAATCGTCAAAAGAGTCAAAATGATCACTGTTGCCAATATCAATTTAAATAATGATACCTACTAAAATAATATATATACAGAAAAAATAAAACATATTAATGTATATCTATTTATCTACTCTTTATTAGAAAAAACCTAACAAGGCGAATTCATTATCAGGTGGTGTTGACAACGCAGCTGATCTACTTTTTTATTTGCAAAAATGATGATTGGATTGTCAAATATTATTTATGTTTACATAGATTACTCCTTCCCGCGCAAAAAAACACAAACAAAAACCATGTAGTTTTTGACACATCGACAGTCGAAAGCAACAATAAAAACCATGTTGTTTTTTTAATGTTGTATTTGTTGTAGAATTACCACCACCTGATAAATAAATTCGCCCTGAAACCTAACAAAAAATATTTTTGAAATCATTTTTAAAAAGCTGTTATATTACAGCAATTAAATACTAAACTTATTTAATTTGATTTTTTAATCGCAAATCCTGTGGTTAAAAAAAATTCCATATTTTTCTTAAAAAATAAAAAAATGTGCAATAATCTTTAACCTAAAAGAGAACAAGACAAAATAATAAGATATTAAAGATGTTCTTCCCGTCAGTATTATTATGAAAAAAATTTTTCGTAAGTTTTGATTTTTCAAGTATTTTCCGCTTAAGTCTTTTAAATCAATACCTATAACAAAAAAACAATACAAAAAAAATGTTTTAGAAATTTTTGCATTTTGAGCATTTCAAATTTTTGTTTTAAGAAAAGTTATCTTCATTTTTTCTGTTTATTTATTTTTTTTATTATGTGGTTTTATTAATTATTAATAGAGAAATTATGGATGAAAAAATGATTAGAATCAAAAATCTATTTTATTTCTATTATAAATAAATTAGTTATTTGTTTATTTATATGTTTAGGAAAATGTATCAAAGAAGTCAATTTAAATAGTTGCTTATATTTTTTTATTTAACTATTTAGATAAATAAAATTCCTCACTTTATTAAATTTATCCAAAACAGGACACATTATAAAAAGTTATATAAAATTGTTCATGTTGTTGCTATTTTTATGTGTCGTCTCTTTCATTCATAAGCTCTAAATACATAGACGCCAGCAGACTTCACAACTTCACGGCTTCAAATGCTGCCAACTTCAAATGCTGCTCTGAAGTCAGCTTCATAATTATTTTGAAGACAGCCACAACATAATAATCAGCTGATGTGCATTTTAGCAATACAAATTTCAGGGATGCCGCATATATATTTTATAATGAATAAAATTAAAGTTACTGATAAAAAAAATGTAATTATATCACGAAAAACTATAAAAACACATACATTTGTTTCTTTATTGTATTTTTGTAATGTTCTTTTATGTTTAATATCAAAAATAAGTTTTTGTTATTTTTTTTCCAATTTAGTATATGTAATGGCAACACTATATTTGTTCTTGCTGCCCGTCAAAATAGAAAATAGCCTAAGTTGGCAGCAACAGCAAATGCTGTTGTGCAGTCGTGCTGCTGTGCTGCCGTCAAAATAATCGTTTTCATTTAAACACATGGATTTTATTTTTGACATATTGCTGCTTGCTGTCGTCTATGTGTTTATAGCAATATTCAAAATGCGTTTAAATGTCAGACATCGTTGTTCGAACATATCTTCTGACAACACTGAACAAGAACAAAACATCGACAACAGCGGTCCACACCCAAGGTATATTAACTAAGGTAGACGCACCGTGTATTTTGTTGCTACAAAAAACTTATTAAATGTCAAAATAAAACCTAAAACAGCTGATAAAAGTGGTAGCAAAATGTTAGTAAATAAAAAATATTTATGATACATACACATCTACTAAAAAAAAAGTTATGTAAATGAACAAAAAAAGGTAAACAAATTTTGACATTTGAGAAGAGAAATGCATAAACAAAACAATGATCAGCTGTGGACTTGAGTCTACCTGGAGTAAATGTACCTTGGTCCACACCAGGCAAATTAATGTGAGCACAAAATATTGTTCGTTATTTGAACACAGCGATGGCTCGTGTGGACCGTACATTAGTAAAAAAACAAGACTTTTTGCTGTTGCTGAACTGAGTATATGCCTTAACACAAGGCGAATTTATTTATCAGGTGGTGTTGACAACGCAGCTGATCTACTTTTTTATTTGCAAAAATGATGATCGAATTGTCAAATATTATTTATGTTTACCCTACGTTGCCACAGGCAAGTATTTACTTGCAAGTATTGTATACGTATTACTAACGAAAATAAGAAGAAATTCCAAAAAAAAACACAAAAATTTTTTGAGTGGCTACACAGCACAGTGCAAGTTCATTTTTAAAATGTCGTCAACAAATAAACTTCAAACAAATTTAAAACAAATGGCGCTGCTTCAATTGGTAATTAAGTGTTGTCAATAGCCACTATTAAACGTTACCTTTAGACATATAACTTTTTAATATAATTTTTTTTTATTAAAAATTGATATTTATATTAAAACTTACATTTTAAATGAATATTTATATTTTTTCTTAATATTCTTCAAATAAATGTATACATATTTATTATAAAAACTAGCTGAATTATTTACCACAACTGTATGATATAATAGTGACTTAACAAAAAACTCAGTATTAGACAACACTGTTTTTCGGCTTGTCACTTTACTTGCCGTAACTGTAAAAATTTTACTTGCTTAAAAATTTCTTCGCAAGCTGAGTCGCAGGTTGCCAAAGTGTAGTTGTGTTAGTAAAAAAGTGTTAGTGTATTGGTTTTTTTTCACTTGCACTTGCATGTGGCAACGGTAGGTATTACTAACGAAAATCAGGAGAAATGCCAAAAAAACACAAAAATTTTTTGAGTGGCTACACAGCACAGTGCAAGTTCATTTTTAAAATGTCGTCAACAAATAAACTTCAAACAAATTTAAAACAATGGCGCTGCTTCAATTGGTAATTAAGTGTTGTCAATAGCCATTATTGAACGTTACCTTTAGACATGTAACTTTTTAATATAATTTTTTTTTATTAAATTTTGATATTTATTTTAAAACTTACATTTTAAATGAATATTTATAGTTTTTCTTAATATTCTTCATATACATATATACATATTTATTAACAAAATTAGCTGAATTATATACCACAATTATATGATATATTATTGAGTTAACAAAAAACTCAGTATTAGACAACACTGTTTTTCGGCTTGTCACTTTACTTGCCGTAACTGTAAAAATTTTACTTGCTTAAAAATTTCTTCGCAAGCTGAGTCGCAGGTTGCCAAAGTGTAGTTGTGTTAGTAAAAAAGTGTTAGTGTATTGGTTTTTTTTCACTTGCACTTGCATGTGGCAACGGTAGGTTACATAGATTACTCCTTCCCGCGCAAAAAAACACAAACAAAAACCATGTAGTTTTTGACATATCGACAGTAGAAACACCCCTTTCTGACCAGGCAAGTCACTTGCTGAAGTTAGTTTTTTATTTTCTTTTATTTTTCTTTGAACTTGCTTTCATGTTCAGACTCAGCAACTGACTTGCCCAAGTTTCGTTCTCTTTTACTTATTATACTCTTCACACAGTGAAAAAGGGTATATATAGGTTTGTCATTTCGTTTGAAATTTCTACAATTATCAATTATCTACACATACATACAAACGTGGTATACTGGTTAGAGTGAGCCAAAAAATTTTTTTTATTTTATATTTTACTCAAATTTTTATTGTTTTATTTTTAATTTTTCTTTTAATTTATTTTTTTTTAAGCACATAAGTAAACTAAATGTATAATATTACAATGGGATGTTTTTATATATGTATGTTTTGTATGTACGTATTTCATATGAGATAAATGGTGACATAAACAATTGTTGTTACATGACAACACGTTGTGAAGGGTTTATAAGATTCGGCATGGCCGAATATAGCACTCTTGTTTGTTTTTATTACTCTTTTGTTTTTGGTTTCTCAACAAAAACTTGCTCGTACTTGCCGAGTACAGGCAAGTGTGTACTCAAAAATGAGCAAGTTTCTTCCTCTTAACCCGACCTTACCCCTTTTGCCAATAAACACAACACTTGCGCAAGTCACTTGCGCAAGTGACTTGCCTAGTCTGAAAGCCGTGAAAGCAACAATAAAAAACCATGTTGTTTTTTTAATGTTGTATTTGTTGTAGAATTACCACCACCTGATAAATAAATTCGCCTTGCCTTAACACAAAAACCACTATGTATCGATAATATATATTAACATATTCATATTAATATATAACTTTGAAAACAAAAACAAATTTTCCAGTTTTAACGGTACTAGAAGGCATATAACAAATAAATTTTACAAAACACGATTAAAAGAGAACTATAAAAGGTTTTGCACAAACAACAATCAATTTTGATTTGCATTGAAAATACCATTTAATAAAAACAGTACAAATAAATTGGTGAGTTCAACAATTCCATCTGTGCTCAGTTAGTATACAAAATAAAAAAATATAAATACCTGTAAACAAAATTAAATTATAAAAAGCACATATAAATTGAACTATAAAATTAAAATAACAATATAGGAAATACTGTTATTTTAATTCTATAATATAAACTATAACGGTGTCATCTTAAGATAATAAACTTTAATCATTTTAAACATATCGTAGTTCACAAGTTATTGTGTTCTATGTGACACGTAAAACATATAACGACGATATGTTCTCTAATTTCCCATAACCGACAATTAAATTTTATAAAAGTGGATTTTTTATAAAAGTACTGTAAAACAAAAAGTTCTCTTTGTTGATTTTATACTCGTACAAATCAGCTGTTTCCCGAGATAACGACGAAATAAGAAACTAATTTTTTATCAACATTTTTATTAATCGGTGAAAAATAGATTTATAGTGATTTTTTTACAATAAATTTTACAAAAACACGTTTAAAAGACTATATTAGTTTTAGAACACAAAAATGATAAATTCTGTGCGATATGAACGCAGTAACAGTAGCGAACAAATGCAATATAATATATTACGTGAAAGCAGCGGTGTCTGCAGCATTAGCGGCAGTGAATCACCTCTAATTCCTTACCAAACATCAACACCAGCTTTAAGTGTTGGTGAAGAGCCCATGGGTGTAGGAAAAGTAAGTAATTGGAAAATGTTTTTAATACATTTACTAATGTATTTTTTTTATTTATAGGTTCTGTGCACCCATGATGGTGTTTTACTGAAAAAGGCCAGTGCTGAGCATATAGCTGACTTAAATACAAGTGGCTCTTTGTCATTGGTGGAATATGGTTCTTCTAAACATTTGTATATTGAGTGGAAACCAAATGAAAACATTTTAATAGCAGACGATAGCCAGGATCAAGGCGATTGGGCTTTAGTGGATACTATATCGCAACGTAATCGCACTGTGTCAGAATGTAAAGTTTTTAACACAAAACCCATGGAAACATCAACTGGTTCGATAAAAGTTAAAGTAATTAGAACTTTTTGGGAGGACTTAGCTGGTATCGAGGTAAAACAGCGGCGTCAGACCATGAAATTTATACGTAAATTAGATGGTACTCTACATACCGAGTTTTTTTTCCAACATGCCAATGCTGATCTTTTCTTAAGTAGCCTTAAGAAATTGCATGTCATCGATATGGTATCCGCAGCCAGGGGCGGAGAAGAGTATGTTATTTTAACCACCGAGACACAAAAGCTCAAGAAAACATTTGCCGAACTAGATATAGGAGAAATCAAAGCCAGTTCTTTAGGTAATGAAGGTTGGTTGCCCAATAAAGTTGTCGGCTTACTAGCTAGTCTACCCGATTATATGGCCCATAAAGCACCACCCAAAAGCAGACCAAGCACCATTGAAGCCAAAGATCGCCAGAAATCTTCAACACCTGACAATTATCAACTCATAGACATAACAGGGGGCACAAATACTTCAAACTCTCTAAGTCAAGCCAGCAGTCAAGACAAGTCGCCCGAAATCGATTCAAGTGAATTGGAAAATGTAAAAGAAATCGATGAAAAAATTATCCCACCACTACCAGAACGCAAACCTGTACATAGAGGTTTTCCACTTAATGAAAATCAATGGTTGGTATTTCAAACATCCGATGGTCGCGTTTCAGATCCAAAGCGCATTTTGGAAATTGTGTTCAAAGGTGGCATTGAACCTAAACTTCGCCCCGAGGTATGGAAATATTTATTGAATTATTACCAATGGAATGACTCTGAGGTGGAACGTATAGCAAGGAGAAAACAAAAGTCTATGGAATACTATAGTATGAAAGCTCAATGGTTATCCATGACCACAATTCAAGAGTCCAACTTTTCGGGCTATCGTGATCGCAAGTGTCAAATTGAAAAGGATGTAAAGAGAACAGATCGGTCGTTAAGCTATTTTGCAGGGGAAAATAATCCAAATCTGTTGACATTACAGGGAATTTTGATGTCATATGTGATGTATAATTTCGATTTGGGCTATGTACAGGGTATGTCGGATTTGTTAGCGCCCATTCTGGCTATAATGGTAAGTTAAATTTTAACACTTTCTATTTTAAAGCATTTTGCAATTGAATTTTTTGTGCATTAAAAAAAAAATTTATAATAGTGAAAATTTTTTTAAAGAATCGGCAATATAAAGTAAAAATTTATAAACTCTTAGCAAAGAAATAAAAAAATAGTATTACGGACGTAAAAGCGCGTTTTAATAAAATAGCTTACAATTGGAGTATTTTTTTTTTCTTTGCAAGAATGTATGAATTCAAGGCATATTTATATAAATATGCCTTGGTTTGATTTAATATAGAATTTTTATACCCTTCACCTGTGTTGCACAAGGGTATATATAGCTTTGTCATTCCGTTTGTAACTTCTACAATTTTCATTTCCGCCCCCATAAAGTATATATTTTCTGAAAGCTTATGAATAGAGAAGTCGATGACCGTATGTCCGTGTGTTAGTTGAAATCAATTTTAAGAAGCAACTATATGTTCCTCAGATCTGTGTATGGTATTAATCTCTTGGAAATATCCGGGAATGAATCGCTATTGAAATTCAGCACAATCGCCCTACACCTCGTTTTTTTTTCTCACAATTACAACAACAACATACATACATATATACTGGTTAGAGTAAACGTAGTATCCCAGCTGAGCCAAAAAAATTTTATTTTATTTTTTTGTTTTATATGGGCATTTCTACAGAAATGTCAACAGCAGCCAAAAAAACCAAAGTCTAAAAAAGTATGTTGTTTTAACATATTTTTACAGTTAATCTATCAAATTTATGTAATTTAAAAAAATTTTTCATTTATTCATAACATATTTTGAAATATTCGAATGCAAAGTCTAACAAGTGCAAAAGTTCTGCTTTAAACCTTTTTATTGGATGTTTTGTTGAGATTAATAGTCTTAATGAGAGACATTATGCACTGGTATTTTTTCCTTAAAATATCGGTTAACATTTAAATAATATAAGAAAAATATAAAAGGAATGATGCGATTACCAATTACAGTACATTTTGTTTTGCTTTACCGTATATTTCGATGTAGCGTGCGACATTGAACTAGAACATTTTTTTATCAGTGAGTCGAAGGTATGTGTACAATGCGAATCAAATTTTAGTAGCAAACAGACATTATAATTGCGAATCCAATTAAAAAAAATTCTGGAAAGTAATCATCGCTTTGCTCTATATACGTATTCAAAATTGGAGCGTGCGACATCATAAGTCCATGATGTATAAATTCCAACTTATTTTTGTTTTTAAAATGTTTTTATTTGAATATGTAAATACAAAATATATAAAAGGGTAAAAGGATAATGAAACAAAATTATAAAATTATAAGTTAAAAAAAAGGAAAGAAAGTCGTAGGGAGCACTGGCTGAAGGTAAAGAATATATTATTCAAGAGAAACGAATATACAACAACGGGAGAGGCGCAAACAGCTTTTAGAAAATGAAATGCTATACGCACGTCAAAGCAAGAAATGGCAGGAAGTGAAAAGCATTCCATGTATATTCCAGTTGCATTTGTTTTGTTGCGATGGCCAACAGCTAAAAGCAGCTAAGACTACATACTCCTTTAAAAAAACATTATTTGCCATTAGTAATGCTATTGTCAGTTAAGTTGCATAGAATACACGTATTTGTTTTTCTTTATTGAAGTTATTTATTTATTTATTTCAATTCCCTAATATAAAGACACAAAGGCCAATTATAATATATTACATAGTTAGAAAACGCCTAAGAATAGCCTTATAATAAAAATATATTATAGTATACATTATATACATTATTTTACAATTTCAATAACAAACAGTCTCATTTATTTGCTCCCCAAGCATAAAAACATTAGGTCATATATTAAGATAATAATATAAAAAGTAATACAAAAAAAATAGTCCAGTTAGGGAGGCTCATCACCACAGTTAAAAAAAAAACCAATTAAGAGTACTATATTCGGCTGTGCCGAATCTTTTATACCCACCACCAATTTTGTGTACATTTAAAGCACAATATTTATTATTTTGTTTATCATTATGGAATAATCTCTTTATAATAAAATATGTATCCCTTTATTTGTAGAGGGTGGTTAAATTTAAAGGGCCCATGTTGAAGGTGAACTACACGTAGTCTTTAAATTTGTTTTCTGCACTTCACTTGACATTCCTCAATCTCTAACTTACTCAATTTGATCCGTGGAAAGATACGCAAATGAGCAACGCTTTAAAGTTATTCAGGTTTTTTATAAAAATGGGCGTTCAAATCAAAATGCATTTTGTGCACTTCGTAATTCTTTTGGTCAACATAATCGTTCAAATTCGTCCAAAATCGGGAGAATTGTAAAAAATATTTAAATTTCTGCAAAACAGGTCTGTATAAAATGCTAGAAAATCTGTGAATGCCTTCTTAGTTCGTTGAATGGGAACCATTGATGTTTTTTGCGATGGTTTGGCAAAACAGCAGTCAACCTCGACTCATCATCATGCCCAACAATTGAGCATCATTATTGTCATTGAAAATTTGGACCATCAGATAGAGGAGTAGCGCCAAGGATGGGGCGGCCATTTGGCCGATATTTTGTGAAATACATAATTGAACCGTACAAATATTATCATTACAAAAATAAATAATAATAATTTCCTAAATAATTTGTTTTTTATTTAAATTCAACATCGGCCCTTAAAATTTAACCACCCTTTATAACTTCGATATGCTACTAAAATGCTTTTGTAAATGTAGTCTTTCAATGAAAGTGGGCATTAAAGAAGGCGTGTCAATTAAGTTTCTGCTAATAAATACATCTTAGATATTTCCATATAGTCCTTTATTTTTCCAAAAACTTTGTCATTAGAGAAATTACATGAATTTAAGATAAACCGTTATATGGGATGTAGGCGTTAAAGTGGGCGTGTCACCTAAACTTTCTGGCACAACAATAACATTGATTAGAAGAATATATGTAGCAAATTTCATCATCATACCTCCAATTTTGTCGGTTTTATGAGCTTTTAAATTTCATTAACGGTAGATAACGTGAAAAGTGGGCGTTATAGTAGGCGTGTCAAAGTTGTTTCTGCAAATGAGTACATTTTAGATGTTTCAATATAGCCTTTTATTATACCAAAGTCTTCATTAATAGAGAAATTATATGAATTTTAGGTAAAACGTTATATGGGAGGTGGGCGTGGCACCTTAATTTTTTGGCACAATAATAACATTGCCTAGGGGGATATACGTAACAAATTTGATTATCATACCTCTAATTTTGGCGGTTTTATGAGCTTTTAAATTTCATTAACGGTAGATAACGTGAAAAGTGGGCGTTATAGTAGGCGTGTCAAAGTTGCTTTAGGGAATGAGTACATTTTAGATGTTTCAATATAGCCTTTTATTATACCAAAATCTTCATTAATAGAGTAATTATATGAATTTTAGGTAAAACGTTATATGGGAGGTAGGCGTAAAAGTGGGCGTGGCACCTTAATTTTTTGGAAAAATAATGGCATTGCCTAGAGGGATATACGTAGCAAATTTTACTATCATATCTCTAATTTTGGCGGTTTTATGAGCTTTTAAATTCCATTAACGGTAGATAACGTGAAAAGTGGGCGTTATAGTAGGCGTGTCAAAGTTGTTTTTGCTAATGAGTACAACCTAGGTGTTTCAATATAGTCCTTTATTATTCCAAAATCTATATTAATAGAGAAATTATATGAATTTTGGGTAAAACGTTATAGTGGGCGTGGCACATTGATTTTCCGTTCCAAAAAATCCCCTCACCAAAAAGCAAAATGTGCAAAATTTCAGAGTCGTACATACAATTTTGTTGCTTTTATGACGTTTTTGTTTTTAAATATACCAAAAAAAAACACTGTGCGGTATAAATTTTCGTACATTTTGATCGATTACTTCTTTCCTAATGCATAGATTTAGATAATTTTCGGGGAATAATATTGTTTTTACTCAGGAAATATATATTCGAAGTTTCATGAGTCTACGTTAATGGGTTTGGACACAATTCCATTTTATTCGATGTTCGAAGGACACGGTTTTTTCGACCTACTCTTGCTTTTCGAGCTATAACTCACTTCCTAATATTCCGATTTAGCCCATTTTCAATACCAAACAAACCTTGTCTATAAGAAAGATTCTGGCCCCCTAGTTTTTTTGGTGCGACCTCAATCGTGCATTTAACAGACGGACGGACAGCTAGATCGTCATCAAATCAAACCCTGATTCAGAATATATATACTTTATGGGGTCTAAAATGGATATTTCGATGTGTTACAAACGTAATGACAAAATGAATATACCCCCACCATTTTTTTGGTGGCGGGTATAAAAAAGAAAAAAAAAGAAAAATTAGCAGCAAAATGTCTCATAAGTTTTAATTTAAAAACGTTATTAGAAGGAGTAAAAATGCGTAATTCCAATGGCAAGCAATTCCAGTTCTTAATAATTCTAACAAGAAAGCACCTAGCGTATATAGATCTAATAATTTTAGGGAAAATTAGGTGCGGATTCCTACGACGAGGAGAAAAACGCATTACGTAGTGATAAAGGTTTACCATATTTTATAATCTTATAAAACAAGTACAAATTGCGAAAGCATACAAATTTATTAAAAGAACAACCTAAAAACTTTCTAACGAAACCAGAAATATGCTCCCGTCGACGAACATTATAGACAAATCTAACAATAGCATTAATCAAGCATTTAAGTCTAGCAAGAAGAAAACCAACAAATAAATATATTAAATATATTAAAAATCATTTATAATCATTTTATGCAAGTATTATTATATAAAAATTAAAAAAAATAAACTTAAAAAGTATGATGGAACAAAATGTCGCATGCGACATGTAATAAAATAATGTTAAATGCGTACTAATGTCACATTCGACATTGGAGAAATGCCCATATATTAATTATTTTTTTATATATATTTTTTAATTTTTTTTTTTTGTATTTTTTTTTTATTGTTTTTTTTTGTTGTTAATATATTTTTTTATTTCTTTTGTAATTTTTTTTTAGAAACATACATACGTAAACTCAATTTATAATTTTGCAATGGGATGTTTTTATATATGACTGTTTTTTATTTCATATGAGATGAATGGTGATACAAACAATTGTTATTGCATGACTTCACGCTGTGAAGGGTATATAAGATTCGGCACAATCGAATATAGCACTGTTACTTGTTATACCCGACACCAAAAAAATGGTGGGGTATATTCATTTTGTCATTCCGTTTGTAACACATCGAAATATCCATTTTAGACCCCATAAAGTATGTATATTCTGAATCGGGGTTTGATTTTATGACGATTTAGCTATGTCCGTCCGTCTGTCCGTCTGTTGAAATTTTGCCAGAATCTTTCTTAAAGACAAGGTTTGTTTGCTATTGAAAATGGGTTAAATCGGAATATTAGGAAGAGAGTTATAGCTCGTAAATCAAGAGTAGGTCGAAAAAACCGTGTCCTTCGAACATCGAATAAAATGGAATTGTGTCCAAACGCATTGACGCAGACCCATGAAACTTCGAATATATATTTTCTGAGTAAAAACAATATTTTTCCCTGAAAATTATCTAAATCTATGCATTAGGAGAGGAGTTATCGATCAAAATGTACGAAAATTTATACCGCACAGTGTATTTTTCGGTATATTTAAAAACAAAAGCGTCATAAAAGCAACAAAATTGCATGTACGACTCTGAAATTTTGCACACGTGGCTTTTTGGCCAAATGCTTTGTTCTAACGGAAAATAAATGTGACACACTCACTTTTACGCCCACCTCAAATATAACGTCTAAACTTAAATTCATATAATTTCTCTACGAATAAAGATTTTAGAATAATAAAGGACTATATTGAAACATCTAAGTTGCATTCATTATTAAAAATAATTTCGACACGCCTACCATTACGCCTACTTTTCACGTTATCCACTGTTAATGAAATTTAAAAGCTCATAAAACCGACAAAATTAGAGCTACGATAATGAAATTTGCTACAGATATCCTTCTAGTCATTGTCATTTTTATTCCGGAAAATTTAGGTCACACGCCCACTTTAACGCCTACCTACCATATAACGGATTATCTCAAATTTATATAATTTCCCTATGAATAAAGATTTTGGAATAATAAAGGATTATATTGAAACATCTAAGTTGCATTTATTAATAGAAACAACTTCAACACGCCTTCTTTAACGCCCACTTTCATTATAAGACTACAACAACTTCGACACGCCTACTATTACGACCACTTTTCACGTTATCTACTGTTAATGAAATCATAAAACCAACAAAATTTGAGGTATGATGATGAAGTTTGCAACAGATATCCTTCTAGTCAATGTCATTGTAATGCCGGAAAATTTATGTGACACGCGCAATTTAACGCCTACCTCCCATATAACGGTTTATCTCAAAGTCATATAATTTCTCTATGAATAAAGATTTTGGAATAATAAAGGACTATATTGAAACATCTAAGTTGCATTCGTTAGTGAAAACAACTTCAACACGCTTTCTTTAACGCCAACTTTCGTTGAAAGTCTACAACAACTTCCACACGCCTACTATTACGACCACTTTTCACGTTATCTAGTGTTAATGAAATTCAAAAGCTCATAAAACCGACAAAATTGGAGGTATGATGATGAAATTTGCTACATATTTCTTTCTAGTCAATATTATTGTTATGCCAGAAAATTTAGGTGACACGCTTACTTTAACGCCTACCTGCCATATAACGCTTTATCTCAAATTCATATAATTCGTCAATGAATAAAGATTTTGGAATAATAAAGGACTTTAGTGAAACATCTAAGTTGCATTCATTAGTAGAAACAACTTCAACACGCCTACTTTAACGCCCACTTATATTGAAAGACTAAATTTACGAAAACATTTTACTAGCATATCGACCTTTATACAAAGAAAGTGGTACATATTTTAGTATAAAGAGGGTATTGCATAGCGATTACTGTTAATAACAAACAAATACATTTTGTGCTATAAATTGGGTTACTTCCCGGGAACTTGAGTTATTTAATCTTCCCGATTTCCCGGGATTATTTTTCGGGATCCCGGGAAATAAAAAAGGTGGCTACGATTCGAAAGGAGATGTTTATATTGAAATTGAATTCTAATGATTTTATTTTTGATCTCATAGCTGAAGTACCTGTATTTTTGTTTTTTTGTGCTTATATTTGATCTCGTATCTAGAGAATAATATTTTTTTCAATAAAACATATTTTTACTCAATTTATATTTTAAATTCAAGTGTTTCTTTTATATTATAAACTATTTAACCCCCCGACCACACGAGCGATTGATTATGTTTTAATATAAGCAATAAAGCCGGCAGAATAACGGCATCAAATTGCCAATGTTCAAGCTTATATCTATAGGTGGAGAACACGTTAATATCTTAAAACATAAAATTGAATATTTTCCTGGTGATTGACCTATAATTTAAAATTTTATAAAAAATATACGAAAATAAATTTCACCAAAAACACTAGATTAAAATGATTCTTTTGGCATTATATAATTAAATATAATTAAAAAACTTAATTTTTTTTATAATAACCATGTTAATTTTAATATTTTGTTTTCTTTTTTTTTTCTGCGACGTTCTCTTATACATTAGTGTTGTTGTTACATTTTATTTGTTTGCAATTGAATTTGACAGCTTGTGTTAAAAGATTATTGCTCAGCAATGTTTTATAACATTTATTGCTAAATATGTATTCTAATACATATTCATGCAGTCCACACGTTAATATCTTGTGTTCGCAATAGAATTTGACAGTTGCTGTGGCAATAATTGCCAAACACATTGCTCGTGTGGTCGGGGGGTAATGGTTTTTAATAAAGTTTTTTATTAATTAAAAACAAATTTACTTTATATTTGTTTTGCTGCGGGATCCCGGGATATTAAAAAAGTAGATCTCGCATTTCCGGGAAACAAAGTTTTCAGGAAAAAAACCCTAGCTACAAAATTACGGAAAACTGGTGGTGGGTATAAAAGATTCGGCCGAATATAGCACTGTTACTTGTTTTAATTTGATTTAAAGTTTATTTAACTTTAAATTTTTGAAGATATTCTAATTTTTTATGTTAAAAGTATATTCATATATATTTTAGATATTTTTTGATGAAATTGTGCTTTTTTAATAAATTTTTTGTTTTGGAAAAAAAATTTTAAGATGCAATTATAGTAAATGTTAGATTTATTGTTAAAACTTAAGCAATTTATTTAGTCACCGTTTATAAAAAAAACATTATTGACATTAGTTGCCCAATTTACAACCTATCATAGGAGTTGATTGTTATAAGAAAATCTCAACATATTGAAGAAATAAACGACGATAGTATTAACTTTTTCATGTGTGATGTATTTATACGATGCCCTAAAAGCATAAGGAAAATCGTTGAATATGTTAAACAAAGTTGTATATCTATTATTATCAAAAAAATTAACAAATCCTACGATAGTTTTTTTACTGGGCAAACATTTAAAAAAAATTGATCTATTCTTAATTAGTAATGAAAAAAATTAACATTTTTAATTTTGCCAGGAAAATGAAGTTGATGCCTTTTGGTGTTTTGTCGGCTTTATGGACATGGTTTTCGCTAACTTTGATATTGATCAGGCGGGCATGAAAACGCAATTTAATCAATTACGTCATCTATTAGAATTCGCAAATCCACGACTTTTCAAGTATATGATTATCCATGACTCTGATAATATGTATTTCTGTTTTCGTTGGCTTTTAGTCTGGTACAAACGTGAATTTTTCAATGATGATATTTTAAAACTATGGGAATGTCTATGGACTAAACTACCTTGTCCCAACTTTCACATACTAATATCGGTAGCAATATTAGATCAAGAAACCGACATCATTGTTGAAAGTCAGTATGAATTTACGCAAATTCTAAAACATGTCAACGAACTATCGGGTAATATCGATTTAAAACGTACTCTCGAAATAGCTGAAGCCATTTATCATCAAATAAAGGAGGCCGAGAATTTGCCCAACGAAATAAGATTAATAATAGGAGAAACTTTACTGGAGGCAGAAGAGACACATGATAATATTTCACCCGAAGAGTTTGATGCTGATTTTGATGAATTGGTTAGAGAACCCACACCCGAAGAAAAAAAACGTAACCAAGAGTGGCTAGAGGAAGCCTGTGAACGTTCAATGTTTTTGCAATATATGTAATAACTCTCTCTATTTTTACAATTATACAAAATATGACCAAAATCCTAAAAGCACATGAAAAATTGGTTTTTTAAAGTTATTTAATTTTACATATACATACATGTTGTTGTACATACATATATATATATATATACATGTTGTATGTTGTTCAGTTTTATATTTAAGCTTAATTTTGAATTATTTCTATATTTTTTGTTTGTTTATTGCAAGGCATATTTATTCATCAGGTACTCTTGATTCGCCAGCTGATTATTTTTTTTCAACACTTATTTTAAATTTCAGCTGTCAGAATGCATAAATAAAAAACAATTTTCTCTTCTAATTTATTTCAAATGTCAAACTTCATATATAAAAACTATAAACGAAAAATTCTCTCCGAACTGCAATTACCTGATGAATAAATATGCCTTGCTTTATTGTTTTTTTTTTAATTAAGGCGTTTATTAATAATCGGATACAAACATTTATATTACACAGAACCAAACTGCAAGCAGCAAATATTTTTAACTACAATGGTCAAAGTTTACAACACGTGAGGGACAGTTTTTCTATGTTTAAGATAATAGTAAAAATAATAATAACAATGAAGTTACCGTTTGTTAAAAGTAATTATTTTATGCCGAAAAAATGTTGCGTGTTATTTCTTGTCAACTTTTGACCATTACTTTACTTTACAAATATAACAGAAAAGCATAGAGACGAAGGCTTAATGCAAAATCATTAACAAAAAAAAAAGATAATTTTAAACATGTCCAGTGTCTATAACAATATACTTACATGCTTTGTTTTTTTTTGTCCTGTTTGAACAAAGTTTTTCTGCAAAAAATTTAGTGAGGTATAGTTAATATTTACGGACTTATAGTGACATAAAAAAGCCAATTCTCATTTTACTCTTAAAAGTTAATTATTTTCCATCTATAAATAAAAAATCGAGATATGCCTGTTTCGTAACATACACCCCTTTCTCACTAGGCAAATCACTTGCTCAGTTAGTTTTTTATTTTCTTTTATTTCTCTTTGAACTTGCTTTCATGTTCAGACTCAGCAATTGACTTGCCCAAGTTTCGTACTCTTTTACTTATTATACTCTTCACACAGTGAAAAAGGGTATATATAGGTTTGTTATTCCGTTTGAAATTTCTACAATTATCAATTATCTGCACATACATACAAACGTGGTATACTGGTTAGAGTGAGCCAACAATTTTTTTTATTTTATATATTATTCAAATTTTTATTGTTTTATTTTAAATTTTTTTATACCCTTCACACAGTGAAAAAGGGTATATATAGGCTTGTCATTCCGTGTGAAATTTCTACAATTTTCATTTCCGACCCCATAAAGTATATATTTTCTGAAAGCTTATGAATAGGGGAGTCGATTAAGCTGTCAGTCTGACCGTGTGTATGTTGGAATCAACTTTTTGAAGCCCCCCGACATCGCTTGGACCCGGGTGAGGTATTAAAATGTCAAAAATATTCGGGAGTAGATCGGTATTGAAAATCAGAAACATCGGTACATAAACAACTGAGATATGAGGAAAGACCCACGACCACCTCGATTTTTTTTCACAAAACCAACATTACAACAACAACATACATGCATACAAACGTGTATACTGGTTAGAGAAAACGTGGTATCGAATCCCAGCTGAGCAAAAAAAAAATTTTTTATATTTTTTATTTAAAATATTATTTATATTTTTATTATTTTTTTTTAATTTTTTTTTTTCTTTTTTTTTCGTTTTATATTTATTATTTATATTTTAATAATTTTTTTTTTAAATTTTTTTTATTTTATTTTTTATTTTTTTTTTTTTAACATACATACGTAAATTTATAATTTTACAATGGGATGTTTTTATATATGTATGTTTTTTATATGCATGTACGTATTTCAGATGGGATGAATGGTGATACAAACTACTGTTATTGCATGACTACACGTTGTGAAGGGTATATAAGATTCGGCACGGCCGAATATAGCGCTCTTACTTGTTTTAATTATTTTTTTAAACACAAGTAAACTAAATTTATAATAATACAATGGGATGTTTTTATATATGTATATACGTATTTCATATGAGATAAATGGTGATATAAACAATTGTTGTTGCATGACTACACGTTGTGAAGAGTATATAAGATTCGGCATGGCCGAATATAGCACTCTTGTTTGTTTTTATTTCTTTTTTGTTTTTGGTTTCACCCCTTTCGCACTAGGCAAGTCACTTGCGCAAGTCTTGTGTTTATAGTCAAAAGGGGTAAGGTCGGGTTAAGAGGAAGAAACTTGCTCATATTTGAGTACACACTTGCTTGTACTCGGCAAGTACGAGCAAGTTTTTGTTGAGAGCAAGTGACTTGCCTAATGAGAAAGGGGTGATAGATTTACTATAAGATAAATTTAATACATTTAACTCTTTAGAAAATCTGAACACAACACTTGAAATTTCTTTTTAAAATAAATCAAATTTAAAATAAAAGTAAATTTTTTTAAAATTTTTAATTCAATGTCTTATTAATTTATTTAATCCCAGCAAAATAATTTATTTTTTTTACTACATTTAAATCACTTCCAAAGTAGCTAATATAAGATTTTTTATTTTTAGAAGTAATTTTTAACCACTTAACAGTCACTTAAATGTTAGCACACAATTAGGACGAACGACGATTTTTTCGAAGCGAATATTCATCTAAAATAAAATTGTGTATGTGACAATGTGTACAATTATGACGTCGGTAAAAATTTGCTATACGCGCTAAAATCTGCTATAGATTTATTTGTATTTTTTATGCTATGCGCACAATTGCGACGAAACACGAATCTCGTCAAACACGATGAATTTGTCGGTAAAAATTCACTGTAAATTCGTCGTATGAAGCACGATAACGACAAAAGAGTAACATCTTTTATAATTGATAAAATTGTTTACTGTTTGTGCAAAGAAAGAACAAAAATAATCAAAGAATTTATATTTTTGTAGTAAAAGTAAAAACTTTTTTACGTTTAAATAAACGTTTACAAAGAATGTGCTGGTTACGTGCAGTAAACAATAACAATTTTGTTTTTGTATAACAGCTAATAGTGTGATATTAAAAAAAATCACAAAAAATTCAAACATTTACAAAAATCCAAATAAATACAATTTTTGTAGTTAACTTGTTTATATATATTTTTAAAAAAATAATTATTAAAGTAAAAACTAACTTTATTTTCTAAAAAAGTTGAAAAGTAAAACCAAATTTTATATATATATAAACATATGTATATATATATATACATATATATATATTTTTTTTTCTTTAAAAACATCGATATATCGAAACGTATTTACCTAGAAGCATGTTTCCACGACACATTCAATTACTTAATTCGCTGTTTAAATTACTTATGTGAATTACGCTGTTTCCCCGTCATATTGTTAATTTGATTTGATAGTTATTCTTCGTGCTTTTTTTATTTAAATTATCGTTTTGTTTTTTCGGCGGTAAACATTAGAAATATTAAATTGTATATAGAAAATTATAATCATTTGATCAATGAAGGCAAAAAGTAAGTAGTATGATAAACTACCGACAAAAATTAGAGAAGACACTGATTTTATTATAATTCGAATGGTAACTCTAAATGAATAACCCACAAAAATAGTAATTTGCTTTAAAAATTTTGGATAGGAAAATTATGTTATTCGGTCGTAATTAGGCTTTGAGTTGTAAATAAGAAATCGAATTACGAATATCGTTGCCGTGGAAACATGCTATTACGTTTACATAAGTATAATTCAAACCAGTACTCATCGGATATGGACATCAGAAGTACTCTTTGGGTTCAATATAGCGGCTATTGAAAGAAAAATATATTTTTATATTTTTGCTTCAACCTTTTTCAGAAAAGTGAATTTTACAAGAAGCCCTAAAGTGAAAGAAGGAGATGATTGATGCGTCATTTGACGGATTAAATTTAAAATAGAAATGGCTAGGCTAGACGTCATAAAAAAAATATTGTGAAAAAACATATGAAGCATCCGGTAATGCCAGCCAGTATTATTGAAAAAAGTCTAAAATTTATAGAGCTCTAAAAATATCGAAAAAGATACTAAAAACGATATTCGTTAATAAGAATCGATGTATCGATATATCGGTTTTTGAAATATAGGCGATATATGTATTTATATCGATATTTTTGTCCATCCCTACTACAAACAAATTGGCACAAAGTGATAATTTTTATTAATTTGGTTACACTTTAAACTTTTTTTAGGCCCTTTTCACAATCTGTGATTATTTTTATTCAACATGAACATTAACAAACCGCCGATATCGTTAACCGGAACTATTTAGCATAAGGTTAGTGTTTTGCGTGAGTGCCTCTGTGGACTAGTCAGTAAAGGACAAGTCAGTTGTTTGGGGTTGCGGGTTCGATTCCCGCCGGAGACTCTGAAATTGTCTGCTTCTCTTCTATTCTAAATATTTCTATTCTTATTCTATTCCTTTCTCTATTAAGGCGTCACAATGGACCGTAATGGTTTCCGGGTGAAGGTGTGAGGGTAACTTTGCACCCCCTGTGGACTAGTCAGTACAGGACAAGTCAGTTGTTTGGGGGTTGCGGGTTCGTTTCCCGCCGTAGACTCTGGAATGGCGTCACAATGGACCGTAATGGCCTCCGGGTGAAGGTAACTTTGCACCCCCTGTGGACTAGTCAGTACAGGACAAGTCAGTTGTTTGGGGGTTGCGGGTTCGTTTCCCGCCGGAGACTCTGGAATGGTCTACTTCTCCTTCTCTTTTTTCCTAAATATTTATATTCTTATTATATTCTCTCTATTAAGGCGTCACAATGGACCGTAATGGTCTCCGAGTGAAGGTGTGAGGGTAACTTTGCACCAGCCTTATCTACCTACCTACCTAGTGTTTTGCGTTTAACCATTTTTCGGTTAGTTAATACTAACATTATAGAAAAGCAATAAAAGAAACAAATCAAAAAAATTTATTAGCAATTTTTTGATGAAAGGCAAATACATACTTATATATTTAAAATAATTTTTTTACTTAAAATAGTTTAATACAGTTCCTTGGTAAGTATAAATTTTTATATTTTTTATAATACTAGCTTGTGCCCGCGACTTCAGGCTGTGGCACAATGAATCCGTCGTCCGTCAAACTTCAACTTTTTCAACTGATGCTATAAACACAATCAAGTCCACCGACCATCGACTACAAGATGTCAAAAATAGAATACATGCTAGGGAAGGAAAATGGCTTTTATGATTTTGTACCAAGTATGAAAACAAAATGTACTTTTTAGGTCATGACGGTACCATTTTTTTAATATTTATTAATAAATTCAGAAGTATACATACAATAAAAAAACAAAAACTTACCAAAAATGTGATTAAAAATCCAGCACACAATAAACAAGTAAGAGCGCTATATTCGGCCGTGCCGAATCTTATATACCCTTCACAACGTGTAGTCATGCAATAACAGTAGTTTGTATCACCATTCATCCCATATAAAATGCGTACATACATATAAAAAACATACATATATTAAAACATCCCATTGTAAAATTATAAATTTACGTATGTATGTTTTAAAAAAAAATAAAAGTTAAAAAAAAAAATATTAAAAAAATTTTTTTTTGGCTCAGCTGGAATTCGATGCCACGTTTTCTCTAACCAGTATACACGTTTGTATGTTGTTGTTGTAATGTTTTTGTGAATAAAAAATCGAGGTGGTCGTGGGCTTTTGCTCATATCTCAGTTGTTTATGTACCGATGTTTCTGATTTTCAATACCGTTCTACTCCCGAATATTTCTGATATTTTAATACCTCACCCGAGTCCAAGCGATATCGGGGGGCTTCAAAAAGTTGATTTCAACATACACACGGACAGACTGACAGAGCTTAATCGACTCCCCTATTCATAAGCTTTAAGAAAATATATACTTTATGGGTCGGAAATGAAAATTGTAGAAATTTCACACGGAATGACAAACCTATATATACCCTTTTTCACTGTGTGAAGGGTATAAAAATATTAAATATTACATTCATAGGTACATACGTAGAGATCGCGTATTTAACAAATTTTATTTATTAAATACTGTAATATAATAAATTTTCTGTTATTTTAAAATTAAAGCAACAAAATTTGTTGACTTCAGTAAATCTTTTGTTTGTATTAAATATAAAACAGTAGAAACGTGTAGTCTATTTATTTCCTTTGTTTTAATTAGGTTTTGGAAAGAAAAAACTCGACGTACGACGTTGACCGAGGAATGCGGAATAGACAGAATTCTTCTTACAATTTTTGAAATATCTGGAAACATGAACTCATTTAATTCATTTTTAATCTGTGATACTTTAGACCAAAAAAACATTTGAATCTTTGTGTGATCTAAGTTCAATCACATCGGCTAGTGCTCTGTACTGATTATTTATTGCTTCAAAGTTTGTTTGTTCGTGTGGAAATATTTTCACCAGAAGAGGAACTATTGAATTTGTTTCTCCCATAATAACTTTTTCTGGAGTAAACTTATCGAACCATTTTAGTACTTTATTATTAAAACAAACAATGAAACTTTAAAAACAAAACAATAGCCAAGTCGGTACCAAATTAACAGGTGATTTTTGTAACAAGTTTGCAATAGTGTACTAGGCAGATTTTGTTGTTGCAGACTTGACACCACCTGGTATATGAATTCGCTTTGACAACAGCAACAGAGAAGTTGACAGTATAAAACAAGACACACACAAACAAAATTTAAGAGAACATTGACAAAATTATTGTTGCCATATAATGAGACATAGGAATTTTTAAATTGAACCAAGTAGCTCGCGGTAGTACCACGGTACCAACAAGGTCAAAAATGTACCATAAAAAGTACAATTGTATCATGATTTCCATCCGTGATACATGCGTGCTTATGAGAATAATTCTTTTAGCCGCTACACGGCTACTTTTGTAGCCTGTAGCCAACTTAGGCTAATTTATATTTTTCTTGGCTACAAAAAACAGATTAGTGCTGCCAATACAATAAATGCATGAAATGGTGGTTTTAAAAACGCAATACATTAAATATCGCTATTAAAAACGCGAAAAACTATTATAGTGGCACCATTAATTAAGTTAGTTTTGTTTTGGTTAACTTTAATACATATGTCAAAACAGATTTTTTTTTTTTGTAGTTAGTGGTCGGTAGTCGTTAAAAGAATTAAGTAGCTGGCGACTTGGCTATTTTTGTAGCCAGCTACTTTTGTAGTCGATGGTCGGTAGCCTTTGATTGTGTTTATAGCTTGACATCAACGTATTGACGGAGAGGGGTTGGCACAATCAGTACTTTGTGTTGACGGATCATAATCAGGGGGGCTACCGCGTATTTCGATTCGAAAAGTAATATTTTTCGAAAGCAATTTCCGAATCGAAAGTTAAATCGTACCGCGTAACTCGTTCGTAACGAGCACAGTGTTGTATTTATAAGCAAATAGGAAAAGAATAATGCAAACTTTGTAGCACTGCAACAGAAATGTCAAAATAGACGAAAATATCCCAAAAAAGGCGTTAGTCGTGTTTCAAAAAATATAATTTGTGTTTTTTGTTGTAATGGATTGTGTTTATTTATGGTTTGAAGATGATGAATCCGTTCCAGAAAGAGTCCGCAGAAAAATAGTAAGGGACTCATCAAGTATTATGGATCTTAATGATAAAAAGTAAGTAAACAAAAATATTTGATAAATAAATTATATTAACAAAATGCATTGTTAAGTTTTGTGAAAAACTACCGACTTAGTAAGAATGCGTTTACATACAGTGTTGGAAAAAATAATAAGATCGCATGCTTGTGTTACTATCATATGTTTTATATTTTTCGGAAAGGTTATCATATTTTTGGGAGGTACTGTTAAACTACTAAATATATAACGGTAAATCATTACAAATGAGTTTTTTGTAATTGCTTTTAAACATTAAAGTTTTATTGCTAAAATTCCTAAGACGGATTCATATTTTACTGGAAAAAATAATAAAAACGAAAACATTCGTGTCCATAAAAAAGTGAAAATTCTTTGAAACTGTTTACCAAAAAGTAAATACATCACATGTAAGTAAAATATATCAGTTTTTTATATTAATAGAAGTTTTTTTTTTGCTTAGTTAAAAATTAAGTGGTTAAAATGGGTCGTAAAAAGCACTGTACTTCAGTTGAGAAAGATTTTATTTTAAAACTTATGGAACAAGGCAAATCAATGGGCGAAATAGCCAGACTAATAAAGTGTTCAAAAACAAAGGTCTTTCATGCTGTCCACAGAAAAACAAAACCCGAAACAAGAGGCAGAAAGCGAAAAACATCAGCGAGATTTGACAATATTTTAGTGCGCAAAAGCAAGAAAGACCCTTTTTTATTTTCTGAGGAGTTGAAAAGTAATTTAAATGCACCCGTTACGAGTAGAACAATTCGAAACAGACTCCAAGAAGCTGGATTAAAAGCCCGTAGTGCCAGGAAGGTTCCATATTTGAGCAAAAGAAACGTAACAAAAAGGTTATGTTTTGTCTGATGGAAAAACATTTGTTCGCAGACCAAAAAATAAAGAGTATGACCCTAAGTATACAAAAAAGACTGTGAAGCATGGTGGAGGTAGTCTTATGATATGGGGCTGTTTTTTGTCATCTGGGGTTGGTCCAATTTATTGGATAGATGGAAAAATGAATGCCGTAGACTACCTACATATTCTTAGAAATCAAATGCTTCCATTTGCAGAGGAGGAAATGCCACTAAAGTCGGAATTTATGCAGGATAATGATCCGAAACATACCTCAAAATTACTGAAGTCATGGTTCCAGAAGAAAAAAATCTCCGTATTGGACTGGCCATCTCAATCTCCGGACCTAAACCCAATTGAGCACATTTGGGGAGTCTTAAAAAAGAAAATTGGGAGTTATAGGTCAACAAATAAAAATGATATGTGGGAAAAAATAAAAGAAGAATGGTATTCCATAAGTCCTGAAGTATGTGCAAATCTTGTTGGAAGTATGCCACGCCGATGTGAGGAAGTCATAAAAATAAAAGGAGCTTCAACCAAGTATTAATAAAATGTTCATACATAAAGGTAAAGGTTTGGAATCTAAGAATTAAATTTAAAAAAATATAACGTTCTTATTATTTTTACCAGGCCATTTTTTTTAATCAAAAGGTTTTTCTTTGTCCATTGTTGGAAAGCAGTTTTATACCCAATATTTTTAAATCAATATGAAAGTTTTTTAAGTGTACATAATTAAATTTTTTATAAATCAGAACATGATTAAAAAAATATCTTATAAAAGCATTTAAAACAATCGTTCTTATTATTTGTACATGTGTTCTGTACATATGTTCTTACTAGTATAGAAAGTGAAATGAAAGCTGCACAAAGATCTACTGCCATTGTACCTATATTAAAATTAGCAGCTACCCTAAAATTTTTGGCACAAGGTGGGTACCAACATCAAATTGGACAAGATCGTCACTTAGGAATTTCTCAACAGTTAATGTCAAGTTGCATATCCGAAGTATGCGGAGCCATTGAAAAAGTTCTATGTCCCAAGCATATTGTGCCGAAATCAACAGAAGAAAGGGAGAAAGAAGCCAGAAGATATTTTTATAATATAAGTGGAGTCCCTGGTGTAATTGGGAGAGTGGATGGCACTCACATCCAAATAATTAGGCCAAATGCAAATGAACATTTGTTTTTTAATCGAAAATTGAAGCACAGCATCAATGCTATGGTGGTAAACTTTAGGAAACATAATAGCGTAACTCACAATCTTGTGCAAACGGTCTTGCATCAGTGCATTTGCAAAATAGTAGAGTATATTTTTACTTTACACTAACAAAGAATACACAAATAGAACATATTTGCAATGCAAATACACACGATTGTGAATTACGCTACTATTTATACACATATTTCACGTTTCAAACAATTTACGATTATTAAAGATATGTGATCACGAAATCTTCATAAAGACTGTGAATGGACGCTTTGGTGGTGCTTGCCATGACTCACATGTATTGAAATTGTCGAGCGAAAGGAAGTACTATAAAGAAATTTTTGACAATGGAAATAGATCAACCAGAATACTAGGTAATATATATATATGTTATTTACGAAATTATTTATGAAATATTAATTTTTTGTATGATTGTCTGAGGTGATTCTGGTTATCCTTTAGAACCTTGGCTTCTTACTCCATGCACAAATGCTGCTGAAAATACTGCAGTCATATTTTAATAATTTACATTCAAAGGTACGGTCCATCATAGAAAGAACTTTTGGTCTTCTAAAAGCAAGATTTCGTTGCCTTCTAGCTGCCAGAGAATTACATTATACTCCAGAAAAAGCAGCTCAAATTCTAAACGTTTGCTGTGCGTTACACAACATTTGTTTGGAGTATAAGGTTGAGCAATTCCCTATTAAAAATATTGAAAGTGATTCTCCTATTTTTGCTTCAAGCTCAAGTGCTGAAAATGTAAATAATTATACTGATATAGCTAAGACTATAAGAGAGATAAAAAACAATTTGAGAAGAAACTAAACAAAAAGTATAGTGTTTTTATTTACATAAAACAAACTTCAATTATGTTATTATAAAGACATTAAAACATTAATGAAATAAAATGAAAAGCATAAAATAATAATAAAAAAATAAAAAACAAAAATTATATATTTATATTTTATTCGAACTTTTTACTATATATTAAATTTTCAATGTGAACCATTTTTTTTATTTTGGCTTAAGTTCATTTATTCTTTCATTTAATTTTATAATTCAAATTTAATTTAATTCCTAAAAATGGTTACATTTAAATTAAATTTGAATTATAAAATTAAATGAAAGAATAAATGAACTTAAGCCAAAATAAAAAATGGTTAACATTACAAATTTAAAAAACAAAAATAAGAAATAAAAGCATAAAAGAATAATTAAAAAAAAAATAAAAGCATAAAAGAATAATTAAAAAAATTAAAATAAAATAAATAAAATAAAAAATTAAAAAAAAAAACAATAAAACTAAATTAAAAACTAAACTAAAAATTTCTTTTTTTATTTCAATATCTAAAATACTTTTCTTCATTTCAAGTTTGAGTTTTTCTTTTTTTTAATCAAACTTTTTTAACTCAAGCTTATACCGTCGTTCTTCCGTTTCAGAAGTTCTCTTCAAGTACTTTTGGATGCCAGCTAGATTTTCATTTAAATCCTTTAAAACCCTTGTAGAATTCTCTTGGTAGGTGATTTGATTTTCAACTTGCTTCTCCAAAAGGGCATCTTTATTAACAACTTTTCTTACAGGACGGTGTGGAGTGGATTTTGGATTAGTCTCCTCTTGAATGGAAAAACCAGAATTTTCATTTTGATCTTCCATATTATTTTCACATGTGGACTGCTTAGATGATGATGGCATGGTGTTTAAATAACCTCTTGCGCCAAAATCTAAGGTATTCGTTCCACTAACAGACTCCTCAATATAAAGTAGATCGGATGTTTTCTGCTCCAATGCTGTAAGGGAACAATACTTACTTGGTCCACCACCTGTTCCAGAAATACTGCTTCGGTTTCGACGCCATTTACTTTTTACATGATTTTTGTAATCTGCCCAAACCTTAAACAAGTTGACAAATGTATAATTCAAAATATGCATGTACATGTATCGATGTTGAAAGAACATCACGCTCGGGTGGTCCAAATGCATTTAAATCTGTGCACAGCTTTTGCCACATACTACTAGATTTATTTCTAGCATTTGGAACATTAAGATGGCCTTTTGCCAAGTCTGGATTCTTCAACATAAATTCAACCATTTCTTCATATTGTTTTTTATTTGAGTATGTAAATTTTTTTGTAGTATCCCTTTATGCCATGTTCACACGGCAATATGAATCTCGTGGTTCGCTCTCTGAATCTCGAATGCGAATCCTGCCGTTCAGACGATAGTTCTTGTTTCACTTTGACATTTTTATTTTTTTTTTCAATTATTTAACGCGGCTTTTTGTTTTTTCTGAGGTTTATTGAAGTCATTCTTCTACACTTTAAAATACGTTTCACTATTTCTCTTTTTTTCATTTTAATTTAAATATACATACTTATATATATGTATGTTTAAACATATATTTTTTATTTCCACAATGATTTTTTGCACACAATATTTTTTCTGTTTTCCTTTGTTTATTTTTGTTTTTGATAGCTAGTACAGATAAATTAGCGATTTTTTGTTATCAAAATTAGAGATGATAGCAAATTCTTCGAGATTCGCAACAAGATTCAAAATGAACCAGGTAGATTCGCTCTCAAAATTTTGTATGGCGAATCTTGTAGATTTAATCAAGATTCGGTCGCGAACCTTGAATGAGAGAGCGAACCTCGATATTTGCTGTCCGTGTGAACATGCTATTAAGGCCATGACTGACTATCCTACAAAGTCGTGCGATTATGTCAAATAAAAATCTGATAGTTTTCTGTCCTACATAAAAAAATCGCAACAAAATGTGTTATTGGATGCCACACTGTCATACTTGCTTAGAAAAAGCAACTCTGATCGCACAGAAACTATTATTTTATGAAAATCTCCAAAAGATTATCAAATCGGACACACTTGTCAAAAAATCTGTCACACATGTGCACTTTGTGTCCACACTATCCCACTTTCTGAACACACATACAATTTTTGACATATCGAACGACTAAATCTGATAGTCAGTCATGGCCTTTAACAGTCAAAAAACACATATGTACATATATTAAAAAAAAAAAATTAAAAATTATTTTTTATTAAATCCAACATTATTATGTTTAATTTATCTATCATGCACTTTTATTTATATTGAACATTTAAATACTTACATTTTTATTTTTCTTTCAGTTTGTCACTAACAAAATACCTTTCGAACAATTTGCTAACGCTGTTTGTATAACTGAAGCTTGTTTTCGTAAAACAAGGTTGCACTTTCAAAAGGGATTTTTGTTATTCGTAATACAGAGTTGACCTTTCGAAAGGAATTTTTTTCTTTCGATAACGTACAAAAAATTTCCGCACTTTCGTAACAAATAGTACGAAAATCGTATTAGGCAGTACCATGGTAGAATTATCAGGTAGCCTCACTAAAACAGCTGATTATTTTTTTCTCTACCTTAAGGTTTAACTAAGATATCAAATTTTGTTTATGGATGTGTATATATTGTGTACGTATATATTCTACCGCCAAAAAACACGCACACACATTTGCTTTTTAACATTTAAGTCGTCGTTTTCCAGCAACAAAATACATTTAGGATTTTGTTGTTGCAGAACTGAGGCTACCTGATGATTGTACCATGGGCAGTACAAATCGTTCGAACTCGTACATTTTTTCTTTCGAATCGAAATACGCGGTAGCCCCCCAGCAGTTAAATTGTCGACTGCTGCGACTAATCAAAAACAAACAGCGGCGGCTGAAGGCCGATAATAATTATATAATTTTTTTTATTTATCTTCACAATAACAGAAAATTAATAGGACAAAATAATATTTTTTTAAGAAAATGTCAATTTAGCTTTAAATTCATACAATCTATATATAAAAAAAGAGTTTTGAACCGAAAAAAAACTGCATGCTTCTGTGGCGGCTCATGCATCACAAAAAAGTACGGCGACTGCTGTAAAGCCGGTTGACTTCGCATTTTTGCGCACAACCATATGGTAGTTACGTACCCGAGAACTGCAACAATACATAATACTCGCGAGCCCACTCGCTGTTTACTAATGCCCCTATTGCGGTTCTCCACTTTTGTAACAGTTTGGTATTCTTTGGCAAATTGACATTGCTATTCTCAACTCAACTTACAATTGACTATTCAGTTGTGTATCTATTTTTTCGTGGCATTACCGTTTTCAACTTTGAAAAAATTTGGTCGACAAAAACGTTGAATACACACAACTGCTTAAGAGTAGTTGTGTTATTGGCAGTTAAGGTTGATTTTTTTAAAAGCGTTAAGAATGGAAAACAAAATGGAGAGATCGTAAGTATATGTACATTTTTATAACAACTTTTTAATTTCATTGCATTTTTGAAAGCTTCCGTCAGCAAAAAATCTAAGAGCAGCACATAACTTTAATATCGGAGGAATAGCCACCACGCGAACAGGTGTTTTTAGGTGATCTTTAATTTCATCCAGCAATTAAAAAACGCTTCCTTGCATAGTCGGAAATAACTTATAATTCTATAAATATAAAATAATTATTGAGTTTCGTTACTTATTAGAAATACCTATATACTTTGCACTGGGCAGCTCAAGAGGGCTTGAATCAGCATGAATTTCTATTTTTGTACGTAGCACATCTACACAAGAGTTTTTATTTTCATCATCATAACATAAATCGGCACTTATCATTTGTTCAAAAACAAAGGTCTTTCATGCTGTCCACAGAAAAACAAAACCCGAAACAAGAGGCAGAACATCAGCGAGATTTGACAATATTTTAGTGCGCAAAAGCAAGAAAGACCCTTTTTTATTATCTGAGGAGTTGAAAAGTAATTTAAATGCACCCGTTACGAGTAGAACAATTCGAAACAGACTCGAAGAAGCTGGATTAAAAGCCCGTAGTGCCAGGAAGGTTCCATATTTGAGCAAAAGAAACGTAATAAAAAGGTTATGTTTTGTCTGATGGAAAAACATTTGTTCGCAGACCAAAAAATAAAGAGTATGACCCTAAGTATACAAAAAAGACTGTGAAGCATGGTGGAGGTAGTCTTACGATATGGGGCTGTTTTTTGTCATCTGGGGTTGGTCCAATTTATTGGATAGATGGAAAAATGAATGCCGTAGACTACCTACATATTCTTAGAAATCAAATGCTTCCATTTGCAGAGGAGGAAATGCCACTAAAGTCGGAATTTATACAGGATAATGATCCGAAACATACCTCAAAATTACTGAAGTCATGGTTCCAGAAGAAAAAAATCTCCGTATTGAACTGGCCATCTCAATCTCCGGACCTAAACCCAATTGAGCACCTTTGGGGAGTCTTAAAAAAGAAAATTGGGAGTTATAGGTCAACAAATAAAAATGATATGTGGGAAAAAATAAAAGAAGAATGGTATTCCATAAGTCCTGAAGTATGTGCAAATCTTGTTGGAAGTATGCCACGCCGATGTGAGGAAGTCATAAAAATAAAAGGAGCTTCAACCAAGTATTAATAAAATGTTCATACATAAAGGTAAAGGTTTGGAATCTAAGAATTAAATTTAAAAAAATATAACGTTCTTATTATTTTTACCAGGCCATTTTTTTTAATTAAAAGGTTTTTCTTTGTCCATTGTTGGAAAGCAGTTTTATACCCAATATTTTTAAAGCAATATGAAAGTTTTTTAAGTGTACATAATTAAATTTTTTATAAATCAGAACATGATTAAAAAAATATCTTATAAAAGCATTTAAAACAATCGTTCTTATTATTTGTACATGTGTTCTGTACATATGTTCTTACTAGTATAGAAAGTGAAATGAAAGCTGCACAAAGATCTACTGCCATTGCACCTATATTAAAATTAGCAGCTACCCTAAAATTTTTGGTACAAGGTGGGTACCAACATCAAATTGGACAAGATCGTCACTTAGGAATTTCTCAACAGTTAATGTCCAGTTGCATATCCGAAGTATGCGGAGCCATTGAAAAAGTTCTTTGTCCCAAGCATATTGTGCCGAAATCAACAGAAGAAAGGGAGAAAGAAGCCAGAAGATATTTTTATAATATAAGTGGAGTCCCTGGTGTAATTGGGAGAGTGGATTGCACTCACATCCAAATAATTAGGCCAAATGCAAATGAACATTTGTTTTTTAATCGAAAATTGAAGCACAGCATCAATGCTATGGTGGTAAACTTTAGGAAACATAATAGCGTAACTCACAATCTTGTGCAAACGGTCTTGCATCAGTGCATTTGCAAAATAGTAGAGTATATTTTTACTTTACACTAACAAAGAATACACAAATAGAACATATTTGCAATGCAAATACACACGATTGTGAATTACGCTACTATTTATACACATATTTCACGTTTCAAACAATTTACGATTATTAAAGATATGTGATCACGAAATCTTCATAAAGACTGTGAATGGACGCTTTGGTGGTGCTTGCCATGACTCACATGTATTGAAATTGTCGAGCGAAAGGAAGTACTATAAAGAAATTTTTGACATTGGAAATCAACCAGAATACTAGGTAATATACATATATGTTATTTACGAAATTAGTTATGAAATATTAATTTTTTGTATGATTGTCTGAGGTGATTCTGGTTATCCTTTAGAACCTTGGCTTCTTACTCCATTCAGAAATGCTGCTGAAAATACTGCAGTCATATTTTAATAATTTACATTCAAAGGTACGGTCCATCATAGAAAGAACTTTTGGTCTTCTAAAAGCAAGATTTCGTTGCCTTCTAGCTGCCAGAGAATTACATTATACTCCAGAAAAAGCAGCTCAAATTCTAAACGTTTGCTGTGCGTTACACAACATTTGTTTGGAGTATAAGGTTGAGCAATTCCCTCTTAAAAATATTGAAAGTGATTCTCCTATTTTTGCTTCAAGCTCAAGTGCTGAAAATGTAAATAATTATACTGATATAGCTAAGACTATAAGAGATGAAATAAAAAACAATTTGAGAAGAAACTAAACAAAAAGTATAGTGTATTTATTTACATAAAACAAACTTCAATTATGTTATTATAAAGACATTAAAACATTAATGAAATAAAATGAAAAGCATAAAATAATAATAAAAAAATAAAAAACAAAAATTATATATTTATATTTTATTCGAACTTTTTACTATATATTAAATTTTCAATGTGAACCATTTTTTTATTTTGGCTTAAGTTCATTTATTCTTTCATTTAATTTTATAATTCAAATTTAATTTAATTCCTAAAAATGGTTACATTTAAATTAAATTTGAATTATAAAATTAAATGTAAGAATAAATGAACTTAAGCCAAAATAAAAAATGGTTAACATTAAAAATTTAAAAAACAAAAATAAGAAATAAAAGCATAAAAGAATAATTAAAAAAAATAAAAGCATAAAAGAATAATTAAAAAAATTAAAATAAAATAAAAAATTAAAAAAAAAACAATAAAACTAAATTAAAAACTAAACTAAAAATTTCTTTTTCTATTTCAATATCTAAAATACTTTTCTTCATTTCTAACTGTTGTAGTTTCCGCTTTGATTTTTCAAATTCATTTCTTTTTTTAAAATCAAATTTTTCTTTTTTTTAATAAAAACTTTTCTTTTTTAAGTTTGAGTTTTTCTTTTTTTAAATCAAACTTTTTTAACTTAAGCTTATACCGTCGTTCTTCCGTGTCAGAAGTTCTCTTCAAGTACTTTTGGATGCCAGCTAGATTTTCATTTAAATCCTTTAAAACCCTTGTAGAATTCTCTTGGTAGGTGATTTGATTTTCAACTTGCTTCTCCAAAAGGGCATCTTTATTAACAACTTTTCTTACAGGACGGTGTGGAGTGGATTTTGGATTAGTCTCCTCTTGAATGGAAAAACCAGAATTTTCATTTTGATCTTCCATATTATTTTCACATGTGGACTGCTTAGATGATGATGGCATGGTGTTTAAATAACCTCTTGCGCCAAAATCTAAGGTATTCGTTCCACTAACAGACTCCTCAATATAAAGTAGATCGGATGTTTTCTGCTCCAATGCTGTAAGGGAACAATACTTACTTGGTCCACCACCTGTTCCAGAAATACTGCTTCGGTTTCGACGCCATTTACTTTTTACATGATTTTTGTAATCTGCCCAAACCTTAAACAAGTTGACAAATGTATAATTCAAAATATGCATGTACATGTATCGATGTTGAAAGAAATTTACCTTTTTCCAGCCTTAACATCACGCTCGGGTGGTCCAAATGCATTTAAATCTGTGCACAGCTTTTGCCACATACTACTAGATTTATTTCTAGCATTTGGAACATTAAGATGGCCTTTTGCCAAGTCTGGATTCTTCAACATAAATTCAACCATTTCTTCATATTGTTTTTTATTTGAGTACTAGCCAAACCCGGCGCGCGTTGCTACGCCCCTTAATGAATCGAAATGCATTCTGAAGTGAAAAAACCTAAAAATTATAATTTTTTTATGGGCGTTGCCCACTTTTCTAGCCACGAAATCGTAAAGTCATAACAGCTCAATATGTGTGCAAAGTTTCAGAAGAATCGGACCAGTGCAAGTACCTCAAAATTAAAATTGTTTTTATGGGCGTGGCCCTGCCCACTTTTCTTATCACGAAATTGTAAAGTCATAACAGCTCAATATGTGTGCAAAGTTTCAGAATAATCGGTCCAGTGCAAGTACTTCAAAATGAAACCTTTTTTTATGGGCGTGGCACTGCCCACTTTTCTAAGCACGAAATTATTTAGTCATGACAGCTCAATATGTGTGCAAAGTTTCAGAAAAATCAGTCTGGTGCAAGTACCTCAAAATTATAGCCTTTTTTTATGGGCGTGGCCCCGCCCACTTTTTTAATCACAAAATTATAAAGTCACGACAGCTCAATATGTGTGCAAAGTTTCAGAAAAATCGGTCCAGTGCAAGTACTTCAAAATTTAAACTTGTTTAGGGGCGTGGCCCCGCCCACTTTTCTTATCACGAAATTATTTAGTCATGACAGCTCGATATGTGTGCAAAGTTTCAGAAAAATCGGTCAAGTGCAAGTAGCTAAAACTGATAACTAATTTTTTATGGGCGTGGCCCCGCCCACTTTTTTTCATCCATAAACACTCCCCGGTATGTGTACAACAACTTACCAAAGTTTGAGCCCGATCGGTTTTACAGTTTCAGAGTCTATAGCTAACACACACACACACACACACACAGAGTTTCACTTTTATATATGTAGATGTACATTTTTTTGTAGTATCCCTTTATGCCATGTTCACACGGCAATATGAATCTCGTGGTTCGCTCTCTGAATCTCGAATGCGAATCCTGCCGTTCAGACGATAGTTCTTGTTTCACTTTGACATTTTTATTTTTTTTTTTCAATTATTTAACGCGGCTTTTTGTTTTTTCTGAGGTTTATTGAAGTCATTCTTCTACACTTTAAAATACGTTTCACTATTTCTCTTTTTTTCATTTTAATTTAAATATACATACTTATATATATGTATGTTTAAACATATATTTTTTATTTCCACAATGATTTTTTGCACACAATATTTTTTCTGTTTTCCTTTGTTTATTTTTGTTTTTGATAGCTAGTACAGATAAATTAGCGATTTTTTGTTATCAAAATTAGAGATGATAGCAAATTCTTCGAGATTCGCAACAAGATTCAAAATGAACCAGGTAGATTCGCTCTCAAAATTTTGTATGGCGAATCTTGTAGATTTAATCAAGATTCGGTCGCGAACCTTGAATGAGAGAGCGAACCTCGATATTTGCTGTCCGTGTGAACATGCTATTAAGGCCATGACTGACTATCCTACAAAGTCGTGCGATTATGTCAAATAAAAATCTGATAGTTTTCTGTCCTACATAAAAAAATCGCAACAAAATGTGTTATTGGATGCCACACTGTCATACTTGCTTAGAAAAAGCAACTCTGATCGCACAGAAACTATTATTTTATGAAAATCTCCAAAAGATTATCAAATCGGACACACTTGTCAAAAAATCTGTCACACATGTGCACTTTGTGTCCACACTATCCCACTTTCTGAACACACATACAATTTTTGACATATCGAACGACTAAATCTGATAGTCAGTCATGGCCTTTAACAGTCAAAAAACACATATGTACATATATTAAAAAAAAAAAATTAAAAATTATTTTTTATTAAATCCAACATTATTATGTTTAATTTATCTATCATGCACTTTTATTTATATTGAACATTTAAATACTTACATTTTTATTTTTCTTTCAGTTTGTCACTAACAAAATACCTTTCGAACAATTTGCTAACGCTGTTTGTATAACTGAAGCTTGTTTTCGTAAAACAAGGTTGCACTTTCAAAAGGGATTTTTGTTATTCGTAATACAGAGTTGACCTTTCGAAAGGAATTTTTTTCTTTCGATAACGTACAAAAAATTTCCGCACTTTCGTAACAAATAGTACGAAAATCGTATTAGGCAGTACCATGGTAGAATTATCAGGTAGCCTCACTAAAACAGCTGATTATTTTTTTCTCTACCTTAAGGTTTAACTAAGATATCAAATTTTGTTTATGGATGTGTATATATTGTGTACGTATATATTCTACCGCCAAAAAACACGCACACACATTTGCTTTTTAACATTTAAGTCGTCGTTTTCCAGCAACAAAATACATTTAGGATTTTGTTGTTGCAGAACTGAGGCTACCTGATGATTGTACCATGGGCAGTACAAATCGTTCGAACTCGTACATTTTTTCTTTCGAATCGAAATACGCGGTAGCCCCCCAGCAGTTAAATTGTCGACTGCTGCGACTAATCAAAAACAAACAGCGGCGGCTGAAGGCCGATAATAATTATATAATTTTTTTTATTTATCTTCACAATAACAGAAAATTAATAGGACAAAATAATATTTTTTTAAGAAAATGTCAATTTAGCTTTAAATTCATACAATCTATATATAAAAAAAGAGTTTTGAACCGAAAAAAAACTGCATGCTTCTGTGGCGGCTCATGCATCACAAAAAAGTACGGCGACTGCTGTAAAGCCGGTTGACTTCGCATTTTTGCGCACAACCATATGGTAGTTACGTACCCGAGAACTGCAACAATACATAATACTCGCGAGCCCACTCGCTGTTTACTAATGCCCCTATTGCGGTTCTCCACTTTTGTAACAGTTTGGTATTCTTTGGCAAATTGACATTGCTATTCTCAACTCAACTTACAATTGACTATTCAGTTGTGTATCTATTTTTTCGTGGCATTACCGTTTTCAACTTTGAAAAAATTTGGTCGACAAAAACGTTGAATACACACAACTGCTTAAGAGTAGTTGTGTTATTGGCAGTTAAGGTTGATTTTTTTAAAAGCGTTAAGAATGGAAAACAAAATGGAGAGATCGTAAGTATATGTACATTTTTATAACAACTTTTTAATTTCATTGCATTTTTGAAAGCTTCCGTCAGCAAAAAATCTAAGAGCAGCACATAACTTTAATATCGGAGGAATAGCCACCACGCGAACAGGTGTTTTTAGGTGATCTTTAATTTCATCCAGCAATTAAAAAACGCTTCCTTGCATAGTCGGAAATAACTTATAATTCTATAAATATAAAATAATTATTGAGTTTCGTTACTTATTAGAAATACCTATATACTTTGCACTGGGCAGCTCAAGAGGGCTTGAATCAGCATGAATTTCTATTTTTGTACGTAGCACATCTACACAAGAGTTTTTATTTTCATCATCATAACATAAATCGGCACTTATCATTTGTTCAAAAACAAAGGTCTTTCATGCTGTCCACAGAAAAACAAAACCCGAAACAAGAGGCAGAACATCAGCGAGATTTGACAATATTTTAGTGCGCAAAAGCAAGAAAGACCCTTTTTTATTATCTGAGGAGTTGAAAAGTAATTTAAATGCACCCGTTACGAGTAGAACAATTCGAAACAGACTCGAAGAAGCTGGATTAAAAGCCCGTAGTGCCAGGAAGGTTCCATATTTGAGCAAAAGAAACGTAATAAAAAGGTTATGTTTTGTCTGATGGAAAAACATTTGTTCGCAGACCAAAAAATAAAGAGTATGACCCTAAGTATACAAAAAAGACTGTGAAGCATGGTGGAGGTAGTCTTATGATATGGGGCTGTTTTTTGTCATCTGGGGTTGGTCCAATTTATTGGATAGATGGAAAAATGAATGCCGTAGACTACCTACATATTCTTAGAAATCAAATGCTTCCATTTGCAGAGGAGGAAATGCCACTAAAGTCGGAATTTATACAGGATAATGATCCGAAACATACCTCAAAATTACTGAAGTCATGGTTCCAGAAGAAAAAAATCTCCGTATTGAACTGGCCATCTCAATCTCCGGACCTAAACCCAATTGAGCACCTTTGGGGAGTCTTAAAAAAGAAAATTGGGAGTTATAGGTCAACAAATAAAAATGATATGTGGGAAAAAATAAAAGAAGAATGGTATTCCATAAGTCCTAAAGTATGTGCAAATCTTGTTGGAAGTATGCCACGCCGATGTGAGGAAGTCATAAAAATAAAAGGAGCTTCAACCAAGTATTAATAAAATGTTCATACATAAAGGTAAAGGTTTGGAATCTAAGAATTAAATTTAAAAAAATATAACGTTCTTATTATTTTTACCAGGCCATTTTTTTTAAATATTTTTAAAGCAATATGAAAGTTTTTTAAGTGTACATAATTAAATTTTTTATAAATCAGAACATGATTAAAAAAATAATTTATAAAAGCATTTAAAACAATCGTTCTTATTATTTGTACATGTGTTCTGTACATATGTTCTTACTAGTATAGAAAGTGAAATGAAAGCTGCACAAAGATCTACTGCCATTGCACCTATATTAAAATTAGCAGCTACCCTAAAATTTTTGGTACAAGGTGGGTACCAACATCAAATTGGACAAGATCGTCACTTAGGAATTTCTCAACAGTTAATGTCCAGTTGCATATCCGAAGTATGCGGAGCCATTGAAAAAGTTCTTTGTCCCAAGCATATTGTGCCGAAATCAACAGAAGAAAGGGAGAAAGAAGCCAGAAGATATTTTTATAATATAAGTGGAGTCCCTGGTGTAATTGGGAGAGTGGATGGCACTCACATCCAAATAATTAGGCCAAATGCAAATGAACATTTGTTTTTTAATCGAAAATTGAAGCACAGCATCAATGCTATGGTGGTAAACTTTAGGAAACATAATAGCGTAACTCACAATCTTGTGCAAACGGTCTTGCATCAGTGCATTTGCAAAATAGTAGAGTATATTTTTACTTTACACTAACAAAGAATACACAAATAGAACATATTTGCAATGCAAATACACACGATTGTGAATTACGCTACTATTTATACACATATTTCACGTTTCAAACAATTTACGATTATTAAAGATATGTGATCACGAAATCTTCATAAAGACTGTGAATGGACGCTTTGGTGGTGCTTGCCATGACTCACATGTATTGAAATTGTCGAGCGAAAGGAAGTACTATAAAGAAATTTTTGACATTGGAAATCAACCAGAATACTAGGTAATATACATATATGTTATTTACGAAATTAGTTATGAAATATTAATTTTTTGTATGATTGTCTGAGGTGATTCTGGTTATCCTTTAGAACCTTGGCTTCTTACTCCATTCAGAAATGCTGCTGAAAATACTGCAGTCATATTTTAATAATTTACATTCAAAGGTACGGTCCATCATAGAAAGAACTTTTGGTCTTCTAAAAGCAAGATTTCGTTGCCTTCTAGCTGCCAGAGAATTACATTATACTCCAGAAAAAGCAGCTCAAATTCTAAACGTTTGCTGTGCGTTACACAACATTTGTTTGGAGTATAAGGTTGAGCAATTCCCTCTTAAAAATATTGAAAGTGATTCTCCTATTTTTGCTTCAAGCTCAAGTGCTGAAAATGTAAATAATTATACTGATATAGCTAAGACTATAAGAGATGAAATAAAAAACAATTTGAGAAGAAACTAAACAAAAAGTATAGTGTATTTATTTACATAAAACAAACTTCAATTATGTTATTATAAAGACATTAAAACATTAATGAAATAAAATGAAAAGCATAAAATAATAATAAAAAAATAAAAAACAAAAATTATATATTTATATTTTATTCGAACTTTTTACTATATATTAAATTTTCAATGTGAACCATTTTTTTATTTTGGCTTAAGTTCATTTATTCTTTCATTTAATTTTATAATTCAAATTTAATTTAATTCCTAAAAATGGTTACATTTAAATTAAATTTGAATTATAAAATTAAATGTAAGAATAAATGAACTTAAGCCAAAATAAAAAATGGTTAACATTAAAAATTTAAAAAACAAAAATAAGAAATAAAAGCATAAAAGAATAATTAAAAAAAATAAAAGCATAAAAGAATAATTAAAAAAATTAAAATAAAATAAAAAATTAAAAAAAAAACAATAAAACTAAATTAAAAACTAAACTAAAAATTTCTTTTTCTATTTCAATATCTAAAATACTTTTCTTCATTTCTAACTGTTGTAGTTTCCGCTTTGATTTTTCAAATTCATTTCTTTTTTTAAAATCAAATTTTTCTTTTTTTTAATAAAAACTTTTCTTTTTTAAGTTTGAGTTTTTCTTTTTTTAAATCAAACTTTTTTAACTTAAGCTTATACCGTCGTTCTTCCGTGTCAGAAGTTCTCTTCAAGTACTTTTGGATGCCAGCTAGATTTTCATTTAAATCCTTTAAAACCCTTGTAGAATTCTCTTGGTAGGTGATTTGATTTTCAACTTGCTTCTCCAAAAGGGCATCTTTATTAACAACTTTTCTTACAGGACGGTGTGGAGTGGATTTTGGATTAGTCTCCTCTTGAATGGAAAAACCAGAATTTTCATTTTGATCTTCCATATTATTTTCACATGTGGACTGCTTAGATGATGATGGCATGGTGTTTAAATAACCTCTTGCGCCAAAATCTAAGGTATTCGTTCCACTAACAGACTCCTCAATATAAAGTAGATCGGATGTTTTCTGCTCCAATGCTGTAAGGGAACAATACTTACTTGGTCCACCACCTGTTCCAGAAATACTGCTTCGGTTTCGACGCCATTTACTTTTTACATGATTTTTGTAATCTGCCCAAACCTTAAACAAGTTGACAAATGTATAATTCAAAATATGCATGTACATGTATCGATGTTGAAAGAAATTTACCTTTTTCCAGCCTTAACATCACGCTCGGGTGGTCCAAATGCATTTAAATCTGTGCACAGCTTTTGCCACATACTACTAGATTTATTTCTAGCATTTGGAACATTAAGATGGCCTTTTGCCAAGTCTGGATTCTTCAACATAAATTCAACCATTTCTTCATATTGTTTTTTATTTGAGTACTAGCCAAACCCGGCGCGCGTTGCTACGCCCCTTAATGAATCGAAATGCATTCTGAAGTGAAAAAACCTAAAAATTATAATTTTTTTATGGGCGTTGCCCACTTTTCTAGCCACGAAATCGTAAAGTCATAACAGCTCAATATGTGTGCAAAGTTTCAGAAGAATCGGACCAGTGCAAGTACCTCAAAATTAAAATTGTTTTTATGGGCGTGGCCCTGCCCACTTTTCTTATCACGAAATTGTAAAGTCATAACAGCTCAATATGTGTGCAAAGTTTCAGAATAATCGGTCCAGTGCAAGTACTTCAAAATGAAACCTTTTTTTATGGGCGTGGCACTGCCCACTTTTCTAAGCACGAAATTATTTAGTCATGACAGCTCAATATGTGTGCAAAGTTTCAGAAAAATCAGTCTGGTGCAAGTACCTCAAAATTATAGCCTTTTTTTATGGGCGTGGCCCCGCCCACTTTTTTAATCACAAAATTATAAAGTCACGACAGCTCAATATGTGTGCAAAGTTTCAGAAAAATCGGTCCAGTGCAAGTACTTCAAAATTTAAACTTGTTTAGGGGCGTGGCCCCGCCCACTTTTCTTATCACGAAATTATTTAGTCATGACAGCTCGATATGTGTGCAAAGTTTCAGAAAAATCGGTCAAGTGCAAGTAGCTAAAACTGATAACTAATTTTTTATGGGCGTGGCCCCGCCCACTTTTTTTCATCCATAAACACTCCCCGGTATGTGTACAACAACTTACCAAAGTTTGAGCCCGATCGGTTTTACAGTTTCAGAGTCTATAGCTAACACACACACACACACACACACACACACAGAGTTTCACTTTTATATATGTAGATGTACATTTTTTTGTAGTATCCCTTTATGCCATGTTCACACGGCAATATGAATCTCGTGGTTCGCTCTCTGAATCTCGAATGCGAATCCTGCCGTTCAGACGATAGTTCTTGTTTCACTTTGACATTTTTATTTTTTTTTTTCAATTATTTAACGCGGCTTTTTGTTTTTTCTGAGGTTTATTGAAGTCATTCTTCTACACTTTAAAATACGTTTCACTATTTCTCTTTTTTTCATTTTAATTTAAATATACATACTTATATATATGTATGTTTAAACATATATTTTTTATTTCCACAATGATTTTTTGCACACAATATTTTTTCTGTTTTCCTTTGTTTATTTTTGTTTTTGATAGCTAGTACAGATAAATTAGCGATTTTTTGTTATCAAAATTAGAGATGATAGCAAATTCTTCGAGATTCGCAACAAGATTCAAAATGAACCAGGTAGATTCGCTCTCAAAATTTTGTATGGCGAATCTTGTAGATTTAATCAAGATTCAAGATGACTGACTATCCTACAAAGTCGTGCGATTATGTCAAATAAAAATCTGATAGTTTTCTGTCCTACATAAAAAAATCGCAACAAAATGTGTTATTGGATGCCACACTGTCATACTTGCTTAGAAAAAGCAACTCTGATCGCACAGAAACTATTATTTTATGAAAATCTCCAAAAGATTATCAAATCGGACACACTTGTCAAAAAATCTGTCACACATGTGCACTTTGTGTCCACACTATCCCACTTTCTGAACACACATACAATTTTTGACATATCGAACGACTAAATCTGATAGTCAGTCATGGCCTTTAACAGTCAAAAAACACATATGTACATATATTAAAAAAAAAAAATTAAAAATTATTTTTTATTAAATCCAACATTATTATGTTTAATTTATCTATCATGCACTTTTATTTATATTGAACATTTAAATACTTACATTTTTATTTTTCTTTCAGTTTGTCACTAACAAAATACCTTTCGAACAATTTGCTAACGCTGTTTGTATAACTGAAGCTTGTTTTCGTAATACAAGGTTGCACTTTCAAAAGGGATTTTTGTTATTCGTAATACAGAGTTGACCTTTCGAAAGGAATTTTTTTCTTTCGATAACGTACAAAAAATTTCCGCACTTTCGTAACAAATAGTACGAAAATCGTATTAGGCAGTACCATGGTAGAATTATCAGGTAGCCTCACTAAAACAGCTGATTATTTTTTTCTCTACCTTAAGGTTTAACTAAGATATCAAATTTTGTTTATGTATGTGTATATATTGTGTACGTATATATTCTACCGCCAAAAAACACGCACACACATTTGCTTTTTAACATTTAAGTCGTCGTTTTCCAGCAACAAAATACATTTAGGATTTTGTTGTTGCAGAACTGAGGCTACCTGATGATTGTACCATGGGCAGTACAAATCGTTCGAACTCGTACATTTTTTCTTTCGAATCGAAATACGCGGTAGCCCCCCAGCAGTTAAATTGTCGACTGCTGCGACTAATCAAAAACAAACAGCGGCGGCTGAAGGCCGATAATAATTATATAATTTTTTTTATTTATCTTCACAATAACAGAAAATTAATAGGACAAAATAATATTTTTTTAAGAAAATGTCAATTTAGCTTTAAATTCATACAATCTATATATAAAAAAAGAGTTTTGAACCGAAAAAAAACTGCATGCTTCTGTGGCGGCTCATGCATCACAAAAAAGTACGGCGACTGCTGTAAAGCCGGTTGACTTCGCATTTTTGCGCACAACCATATGGTAGTTACGTACCCGAGAACTGCAACAATACATAATACTCGCGAGCCCACTCGCTGTTTACTAATGCCCCTATTGCGGTTCTCCACTTTTGTAACAGTTTGGTATTCTTTGGCAAATTGACATTGCTATTCTCAACTCAACTTACAATTGACTATTCAGTTGTGTATCTATTTTTTCGTGGCATTACCGTTTTCAACTTTGAAAAAATTTGGTCGACAAAAACGTTGAATACACACAACTGCTTAAGAGTAGTTGTGTTATTGGCAGTTAAGGTTGATTTTTTTAAAAGCGTTAAGAATGGAAAACAAAATGGAGAGATCGTAAGTATATGTACATTTTTATAACAACTTTTTAATTTCATTGCATTTTTGAAAGCTTCCGTCAGCAAAAAATCTAAGAGCAGCACATAACTTTAATATCGGAGGAATAGCCACCACGCGAACAGGTGTTTTTAGGTGATCTTTAATTTCATCCAGCAATTAAAAAACGCTTCCTTGCATAGTCGGAAATAACTTATAATTCTATAAATATAAAATAATTATTGAGTTTCGTTACTTATTAGAAATACCTATATACTTTGCACTGGGCAGCTCAAGAGGGCTTGAATCAGCACGAATTTCTATTTTTGTACGTAGCACATCTACACAAGAGTTTTTATTTTCATCATCATAACATAAATCGGCACTTATCATTTGTTCAAAAACAAAGGTCTTTCATGCTGTCCACAGAAAAACAAAACCCGAAACAAGAGGCAGAACATCAGCGAGATTTGACAATATTTTAGTGCGCAAAAGCAAGAAAGACCCTTTTTTATTATCTGAGGAGTTGAAAAGTAATTTAAATGCACCCGTTACGAGTAGAACAATTCGAAACAGACTCGAAGAAGCTGGATTAAAAGCCCGTAGTGCCAGGAAGGTTCCATATTTGAGCAAAAGAAACGTAATAAAAAGGTTATGTTTTGTCTGATGGAAAAACATTTGTTCGCAGACCAAAAAATAAAGAGTATGACCCTAAGTATACAAAAAAGACTGTGAAGCATGGTGGAGGTAGTCTTACGATATGGGGCTGTTTTTTGTCATCTGGGGTTGGTCCAATTTATTGGATAGATGGAAAAATGAATGCCGTAGACTACCTACATATTCTTAGAAATCAAATGCTTCCATTTGCAGAGGAGGAAATGCCACTAAAGTCGGAATTTATACAGGATAATGATCCGAAACATACCTCAAAATTACTGAAGTCATGGTTCCAGAAGAAAAAAATCTCCGTATTGAACTGGCCATCTCAATCTCCGGACCTAAACCCAATTGAGCACCTTTGGGGAGTCTTAAAAAAGAAAATTGGGAGTTATAGGTCAACAAATAAAAATGATATGTGGGAAAAAATAAAAGAAGAATGGTATTCCATAAGTCCTGAAGTATGTGCAAATCTTGTTGGAAGTATGCCACGCCGATGTGAGGAAGTCATAAAAATAAAAGGAGCTTCAACCAAGTATTAATAAAATGTTCATACATAAAGGTAAAGGTTTGGAATCTAAGAATTAAATTTAAAAAAATATAACGTTCTTATTATTTTTACCAGGCCATTTTTTTTAATTAAAAGGTTTTTCTTTGTCCATTGTTGGAAAGCAGTTTTATACCCAATATTTTTAAAGCAATATGAAAGTTTTTTAAGTGTACATAATTAAATTTTTTATAAATCAGAACATGATTAAAAAAATATCTTATAAAAGCATTTAAAACAATCGTTCTTATTATTTGTACATGTGTTCTGTACATATGTTCTTACTAGTATAGAAAGTGAAATGAAAGCTGCACAAAGATCTACTGCCATTGCACCTATATTAAAATTAGCAGCTACCCTAAAATTTTTGGTACAAGGTGGGTACCAACATCAAATTGGACAAGATCGTCACTTAGGAATTTCTCAACAGTTAATGTCCAGTTGCATATCCGAAGTATGCGGAGCCATTGAAAAAGTTCTTTGTCCCAAGCATATTGTGCCGAAATCAACAGAAGAAAGGGAGAAAGAAGCCAGAAGATATTTTTATAATATAAGTGGAGTCCCTGGTGTAATTGGGAGAGTGGATTGCACTCACATCCAAATAATTAGGCCAAATGCAAATGAACATTTGTTTTTTAATCGAAAATTGAAGCACAGCATCAATGCTATGGTGGTAAACTTTAGGAAACATAATAGCGTAACTCACAATCTTGTGCAAACGGTCTTGCATCAGTGCATTTGCAAAATAGTAGAGTATATTTTTACTTTACACTAACAAAGAATACACAAATAGAACATATTTGCAATGCAAATACACACGATTGTGAATTACGCTACTATTTATACACATATTTCACGTTTCAAACAATTTACGATTATTAAAGATATGTGATCACGAAATCTTCATAAAGACTGTGAATGGACGCTTTGGTGGTGCTTGCCATGACTCACATGTATTGAAATTGTCGAGCGAAAGGAAGTACTATAAAGAAATTTTTGACATTGGAAATAGATCAACCAGAATACTAGGTAATATACATATATGTTATTTACGAAATTAGTTATGAAATATTAATTTTTTGTATGATTGTCTGAGGTGATTCTGGTTATCCTTTAGAACCTTGGCTTCTTACTCCATTCAGAAATGCTGCTGAAAATACTGCAGTCATATTTTAATAATTTACATTCAAAGGTACGGTCCATCATAGAAAGAACTTTTGGTCTTCTAAAAGCAAGATTTCGTTGCCTTCTAGCTGCCAGAGAATTACATTATACTCCAGAAAAAGCAGCTCAAATTCTAAACGTTTGCTGTGCGTTACACAACATTTGTTTGGAGTATAAGGTTGAGCAATTCCCTCTTAAAAATATTGAAAGTGATTCTCCTATTTTTGCTTCAAGCTCAAGTGCTGAAAATGTAAATAATTATACTGATATAGCTAAGACTATAAGAGATGAAATAAAAAACAATTTGAGAAGAAACTAAACAAAAAGTATAGTGTATTTATTTACATAAAACAAACTTCAATTATGTTATTATAAAGACATTAAAACATTAATGAAATAAAATGAAAAGCATAAAATAATAATAAAAAAATAAAAAACAAAAATTATATATTTATATTTTATTCGAACTTTTTACTATATATTAAATTTTCAATGTGAACCATTTTTTTATTTTGGCTTAAGTTCATTTATTCTTTCATTTAATTTTATAATTCAAATTTAATTTAATTCCTAAAAATGGTTACATTTAAATTAAATTTGAATTATAAAATTAAATGTAAGAATAAATGAACTTAAGCCAAAATAAAAAATGGTTAACATTAAAAATTTAAAAAACAAAAATAAGAAATAAAAGCATAAAAGAATAATTAACAAGTAAGAGCACTATATTCGGCTGTGCCGAATCTTTTATACCCACCACCAATTTTGTGTACATTTAAAGCACAATATTTATTATTTTGTTAATCGCTATGGAATAATCTCTTTATAATAAAATATGTATCACTTTCTTTGTAGAGGGTGGTTAAATTTTAAGGGCCCATGTTGAAAGTGAACTACACCTAATCTTTAAATTTGTTTTCTGCATTTCATTTGACATTTCTCAATCTCAAACTTATTCAATTTGATCCGCGGAAAGATACGCAAATGAGCAACGCTTTAAAGTTATTCAGGTTTTTTATAAAAATGGGCGTTCAAATCAAAATGCATTTTGTGCACTTCGTAATTGTTTTGATCAACATAATCGTTTAAATTCGTCCACAATCGGGAGATTGGTAAAAAATATTTAAATTTCTGCAAAACAGGTCTGTATAAAATGTTAGAAAATCTGTGAATGCCTTCTTAGTTCGTTGAATGGGAACCACTGCTGGTTTTTGCGATAGTGTGGCAAAATAGCAGTCAACCTCGCCTAATCATCATGCCCAACAATTGAGCATCAACATTGTCATTGAAAATTTGGAGCATCAGATAGAGGAGTGGCGCCAAAGATGGGGGGGCCAATTGGCCGATATTTTGTTAAATACATAATTGAACCATACAAATATTATAATTGCAAAAAGAAATACTAATAATATCCTAAATAATTTGTCAACATCGGTCCTTAAAATTTAACCACCCTTTATAACTTCGATATGCTACTGAAATGCTTTTATAAATGTAGTTTTTCACTGAAAGTGGGCGTAAAATAGGCGTGTCAATAAAGTTTCTGCTAACAAATTAAAGTTAAATATTTCAATATAGTCCTTTATTTTCCCAAAAACTTTGTAAATAGAGAAATTACATGAATTTAAGATAAACCGTTATATGGGAGGTAGGCTTTAGAGTGGGCGTGTCACCTAAACTTTTTGGCACAACAATAACATTGATTAGAAGGAAAAACGTAGCACATTTGATCATCATACCTCTAATTTTGGCGGTTTTATGAGCTTTTAAATTTCATTAACGGTAGATTACGTGAAAAGTGGGCGTTATAGTAGGCGTGTCAAAGTTATTTTTGCGAATGAGTACAACTTAGGTGTTTCAATATAACCCTTTATTATTCCAAAGTCATTAGTAGTAGAGAAATTATATGAATTTTAGGTAAAACGTTATAAGAGAGGTGGGCGTAAAAGTGGGCGTGGCAACTTAATTTTCTACCACAGTAATGACATTGCCTAGGGGGATATACGTAGCAAATTTTATCATCATACCTCTAATTTTGGCGGTTTTATGAGCTTTTAAATTTCATTAACGGTAAATAACGTGAAAAGTGGGCGTTATAGTAGGCGTGTCAAAGTTATTTTTCCGAATGAGTACAACTTAGGAGTTTCAATATAGCCCTTTGTTATTCCAAAATCTTTATTAATAGAGAAATTATATGAATTTTGAGTAAAACGTTATATGGGAGGTGGGCGTAAAAGTGGGCGTGGCACCTTAATTTTCTGGCACAGTAATGACAATGCCCAGGGGGATATACGTAGCAAATTTTATCATCATACCTCTAATTTTGGCGGTTTTATAAGCTTTTAAATTTCATTAACGGTAGATAACGTGAAAAGTGGGCGTTATAGTAGGCGTGTCAAAGTAATTTTTGCGAATGAGTACAACCTAGGAGTTTCAATATAGCCCTTTATAATTCCAAAATCTTTATTAATAGAGAAATTATATGAATTTTGAGTAAAACGTTATATGGGAGGTGGGCGTAAAAGTGGGCGTGGCACATTGATTTTCCGTTACAAAAAAGCGGCTCACCAAAAAGCAAAGTGTGCAAAATTTTAGAGTCGTACATCCAATTTTGTTGCTTTTATGACGTTTTTGTTTTTAAATATACCGAAAAATACACTGCGCGGTATAAATTTTCGTACATTTTGATTGATAACTCCTCTCCTAATGCATAGATTTAGATAATTTTCGGGGAAAAATATTGTTTTTACTCGAGACATATATATTCGAAGTTTCATGAGTCTACGTTAATGCGTTTGGACACAATTCCATTTTATTCGATGTTTGAAGGACACGGTTTTTTCGACCTACTCTTGCTTTTCGAGCTATAACTCTCTTCCTAATATTCCGATTTAGCCCATTTTCAATACCAAACAAACCTTATCTATAAGAAAGATTCTGGCAAAATTTGAGCCCCCTAGCTTTTTCGGTGCGACCTCTATCGTGCTTTCAACAGACAGACGGACAGACGGACGGACATAGCTAGATCGTCATCAAATCAAACCCTGATTCAGAATATATATACTTTATGGGGTCTAAAATGGATATTTCGATGTGTTACAAACGGAATGACAAAATGAATATACCCCCACCATTTTTTTGGTGGCGGGTATAAAAAAAATAAAAGCATAAAAGAATAATTAAAAAAATTAAAATAAAATAAATAAAATAAAAAATTAAAAAAAAACAATAAAACTAAATTAAAAACTAAACTAAAAATTTCTTTTTCTATTTCAATATCTAAAATACTTTTCTTCATTTCTAACTGTTGTAGTTTCCGCTTTGATTTTTCAAATTCATTTCTTTTTTTAAAATCAAATTTTTCTTTTTTTTAATAAAAACTTTTCTTTTTTAAGTTTGAGTTTTTCTTTTTTTAAATCAAACTTTTTTAACTTAAGCTTATACCGTCGTTCTTCCGTGTCAGAAGTTCTCTTCAAGTACTTTTGGATGCCAGCTAGATTTTCATTTAAATCCTTTAAAACCCTTGTAGAATTCTCTTGGTAGGTGATTTGATTTTCAACTTGCTTCTCCAAAAGGGCATCTTTATTAACAACTTTTCTTACAGGACGGTGTGGAGTGGATTTTGGATTAGTCTCCTCTTGAATGGAAAAACCAGAATTTTCATTTTGATCTTCCATATTATTTTCACATGTGGACTGCTTAGATGATGATGGCATGGTGTTTAAATAACCTCTTGCGCCAAAATCTAAGGTATTCGTTCCACTAACAGACTCCTCAATATAAAGTAGATCGGATGTTTTCTGCTCCAATGCTGTAAGGGAACAATACTTACTTGGTCCACCACCTGTTCCAGAAATACTGCTTCGGTTTCGACGCCATTTACTTTTTACATGATTTTTGTAATCTGCCCAAACCTTAAACAAGTTGACAAATGTATAATTCAAAATATGCATGTACATGTATCGATGTTGAAAGAAATTTACCTTTTTCCAGCCTTAACATCACGCTCGGGTGGTCCAAATGCATTTAAATCTGTGCACAGCTTTTGCCACATACTACTAGATTTATTTCTAGCATTTGGAACATTAAGATGGCCTTTTGCCAAGTCTGGATTCTTCAACATAAATTCAACCATTTCTTCATATTGTTTTTTATTTGAGTATGTACATTTTTTTGTAGTATCCCTTTAAGGCCATGACTGACTATCCTACAAAGTCGTGCGATTATGTCAAATAAAAATCTGATACATAAAAAAATCGCAACAAAATGTGTTATTGGATGCCACACTGTCATACTTGCTTAGAAAAAGCAACTCTGATCGCACAGAAACTATTATTTTATGAAAATTTCCAATAGATTATCAAATCGGACACACTTGTCAAAAAATCTGTCACACATGTGCACTTTGTGTCCACACTATCCCACTTTCTGAACACACATACAATTTTTGACATATCGAACGACTAAATCTGATAGTCAGTCATGGCCTTTAACAGTCAAAAAACACATATGTACATATATTAAAAAAAAAAAATTAAAAATTATTTTTTATTAAATCCAACATTATTATGTTTAATTTATCTATCATACACTTTTATTTATATTGAACATTTAAATACTTACATTTTTATTTTTCTTTCAGTTTGTCACTAACAAAATACCTTTCGAACAATTTGCTAACGCTGTTTGTATAACTGAAGCTTGTTTTCGTAATACAAGGTTGCACTTTCTAAAGGGATTTTTGTTATTCGTAATACAGTTGACCTTTCGAAAGGAATTTTTTTCTTTCGATAACGTACAAAAAATTTCCGCACTTTCGTAACAAATAGTACGAAAATCGTATTAGGCAGTACCATGGTAGAATTATCAGGTAGCCTCACTAAAACAGCTGATTATTTTTTTCTCTACCTTAAGGTTTAACTAAGATGTCATATTTTGTTTATGTATGTTTACTAATGCCCCTATTGCGGTTCTCCACTTTTGTAACAGTTTGGTTGTCTTTGGCAAATTGACATTGCTATTCTCAACTCAACTTACAATTGACTATTCAGTTGTGTATCTATTTTTTCGTGGCATTACCGTTTTCAACTTTGAAAAAAATTGGTCGACAAAAACGTTCAATACACACAACTGCTTAAGAGTAGTTGTGTTATTGGCAGTTAAGGTTGATTTTTTTAAAAGCGTTAAGAATGGAAAACAAAATGGAGAGATCGTAAGAATATGTACATTTTTATAACAACTTTTTAATTTCATTGCATTTTTGATAGCTTCCGTCAGCAAAAAATCTAAGAGCAGCACATAACTTTAATATCGGAGGAATAGCCACCACGCGAACAGGTGTTTTTAGGTGATCTTTAATTTCATCCAGCAATTAAAAAACGCTTCCTTGCATAGTCGGAAATAACTTATAATTCTATAAATATAAAATAATTATTGAGTTTCGTTACTTATTAGAAATACCTATATACTTTGCACTGGGCAGCTCAAGAGGGCTTGAATCAGCACGAATTTCTATTTTTGTACGTAGCACATCTACACAAGAGTTTTTATTTTCACCATCATAACATAAATCGGCACTTATCATTTGTTCAAAAACAAAGGTCTTTCATGCTGTCCACAGAAAAACAAAACCCGAAACAAGAGGCAGAACATCAGCGAGATTTGACAATATTTTAGTGCGCAAAAGCAAGAAAGACCCTTTTTTATTATCTGAGGAGTTGAAAAGTAATTTAAATGCACCCGTTACGAGTAGAACAATTCGAAACAGACTCGAAGAAGCTGGATTAAAAGCCCGTAGTGCCAGGAAGGTTCCATATTTGAGCAAAAGAAACGTAATAAAAAGGTTATGTTTTGTCTGATGGAAAAACATTTGTTCGCAGACCAAAAAATAAAGAGTATGACCCTAAGTATACAAAAAAGACTGTGAAGCATGGTGGAGGTAGTCTTATGATATGGGGCTGTTTTTTGTCATCTGGGGTTGGTCCAATTTATTGGATAGATGGAAAAATGAATGCCGTAGACTACCTACATATTCTTAGAAATCAAATGCTTCCATTTGCAGAGGAGGAAATGCCACTAAAGTCAGAATTTATGCAGGATAATGATCCGAAACATACCTCAAAATTACTGAAGTCATGGTTCCAGAAGAAAAAAATCTCCGTATTGGACTGGCCATCTCAATCTCCGGACCTAAACCCAATTGAGCACCTTTGGGGAGTCTTAAAAAAGAAAATTGGGAGTTATAGGTCAACAAATAAAAATGATATGTGGGAAAAAATAAAAGAAGAATGGTATTCCATAAGTCCTGAAGTATGTGCAAATCTTGTTGGAAGTATGCCACGCCGATGTGAGGAAGTCATAAAAATAAAAGGAGCTTCAACCAAGTATTAATAAAATGTTCATACATAAAGGTAAAGGTTTGGAATCTAAGAATTAAATTTAAAAAAATATAACGTTCTTATTATTTTTACCAGGCCATTTTTTTTAATTAAAAGGTTTTTCTTTGTCCATTGTTGGAAAGCAGTTTTATACCCAATATTTTTAAAGCAATATGAAAGTTTTTTAAGTGTACATAATTAAATTTTTTATAAATCAGAACATGATTAAAAAAATATCTTATAAAAGCATTTAAAACAATCGTTCTTATTATTTGTACATGTGTTCTGTACATATGTTCTTACTATTATAGAAAGTGAAATGAAAGCTGCACAAAGATCTACTGCCATTGTACCTATATTAAAATTAGCAGCTACCCTAAAATTTTTGGCACAAGGTGGGTACCAACATCAAATTGGACAAGATCGTCACTTAGGAATTTCTCAACAGTTAATGTCCAGTTGCATATCCGAAGTATGCGGAGCCATTGAAAAAGTTCTTTGTCCCAAGCATATTGTGCCGAAATCAACAGAAAGAAAGGGAGAAAGAAGCCAGAAGATATTTTTATAATATAAGTGGAGTCCCTGGTATAATTGGGAAAGTGGATGGCACTCACATCCAAATAATTAGGCCAAATGCAAATGAACTTTTGTTTTTTAATCGAAAATTGAAGCACAGCATCAATGCTATGGTGGTAAACTTTAGGAAACATAATAGCGTAACTCACAATCTTGTGCAAACGGTATTGCATCAGTGCATTTGCAAAATAGTAGAGTATATTTTTACTTTACACTAACAAAGAATACACAAATAGAACATATTTGCAATGCAAATACACACGATTGTGAATTACGCTACTATTTATACACATATTTCACGTTTCAAACAATTTACGATTATTAAAGATATGTGATCACGAAATCTTCATAAAGACTGTGAATGGACGCTTTGGTGGTGCTTGCCATGACTCACATGTATTGAAATTGTCGAGCGAAAGGAAGTACTATAAAGAAATTTTTGACAATGGAAATAGATCAACCAGAATACTAGGTAATATACATATATGTTATTTACGAAATTAGTTATGAAATATTAATTTTTTGTATGATTGTCTGAGGTGATTCTGGTTATCCTTTAGAACCTTGGCTTCTTACTCCATACAGAAATGCTGCTGAAAATACTGCAGTCATATTTTAATAATTTACATTCAAAGGTACGGTCCATCATAGAAAGAACTTTTGGTCTTCTAAAAGCAAGATTTCGTTGCCTTCTAGCTGCCAGAGAATTACATTATACTCCAGAAAAAGCAGCTCAAATTCTAAACGTTTGCTGTGCGTTACACAACATTTGTTTGGAGTATAAGGTTGAGCAATTCCCTATTAAAAATATTGAAAGTGATTCTCCTATTTTTGCTTCAAGCTCAAGTGCTGAAAATGTAAATAATTATACTGATATAGCTAAGACTATAAGAGAGATAAAAAACAATTTGAGAAGAAACTAAACAAAAAGTATAGTGTATTTATTTACATAAAACAAACTTCAATTATGTTATTATAAAGACATTAAAACATTAATGAAATAAAATGAAAAGCATAAAATAATAATAAAAAAATAAAAAACAAAAATTATATATTTATATTTTATTCGAACTTTTTACTATATATTAAATTTTCAATGTGAACCATTTTTTTTATTTTGGCTTAAGTTCATTTATTCTTTCATTTAATTTTATAATTCAAATTATTGGCAGTTAAGGTTGATTTTTTTAAAAGCGTTAAGAATGGAAAACAAAATGGAGAGATCGTAAGTATATGTACATTTTTATAACAACTTTTTAATTTCATTGCATTTTTGATAGCTTCCGTCAGCAAAAAATCTAAGAGCAGCACATAACTTTAATATCGGAGGAATAGCCACCACGCGAACAGGTGTTTTTAGGTGATCTTTAATTTCATCCAGCAATTAAAAAACGCTTCCTTGCATAGTCGGAAATAACTTATAATTCTATAAATATAAAATAATTATTGAGTTTCGTTACTTATTAGAAATACCTATATACTTTGCACTGGGCAGCTCAAGAGGGCTTGAATCAGTACGAATTTCTATTTTTGTACGTAGCACATCTACACAAGAGTTTTTATTTTCATCATCATAACATAAATCGGCACTTATCATTTGTTCAAAAACAAAGGTCTTTCATGCTGTCCACAGAAAAACAAAACCCGAAACAAGAGGCAGAACATCAGCGAGATTTGACAATATTTTAGTGCGCAAAAGCAAGAAAGACCCTTTTTTATTATCTGAGGAGTTGAAAAGTAATTTAAATGCACCCGTTACGAGTAGAACAATTCGAAACAGACTCGAAGAAGCTGGATTAAAAGCCCGTAGTGCCAGGAAGGTTCCATATTTGAGCAAAAGAAACGTAATAAAAAGGTTATGTTTTGTCTGATGGAAAAACATTTGTTCGCAGACCAAAAAATAAAGAGTATGACCCTAAGTATACAAAAAAGACTGTGAAGCATGGTGGAGGTAGTCTTATGATATGGGGCTGTTTTTTTGTCATCTGGGGTTGGTCCAATTTATTGGATAGATGGAAAAATGAATGCCGTAGACTACCTACATATTCTTAGAAATCAAATGCTTCCATTTGCAGAGGAGGAAATGCCACTAAAGTCGGAATTTATGCAGGATAATGATCCGAAACATACCTCAAAATTACTGAAGACATGGTTCCAGAAGAAAAAAATCTCCGTATTGGACTGGCCATCTCAATCTCCGGACCTAAACCCAATTGAGCACCTTTGGGGAGTCTTAAAAAAGAAAATTGGGAGTTATAGGTCAACAAATAAAAATGATATGTGGGAAAAAATAAAAGAAGAATAGTATTCCATAAGTCCTGAAGTATGTGCAAATCTTCTTGGAAGTATGCCACGCCGATGTGAGGAAGTCATAAAAATAAAAGGAGCTTCAACCAAGTATTAATAAAATGTTCATACATAAAGGTAAAGGTTTGGAATCTAAGAATTAAATTTAAAAAAATATAACGTTCTTATTATTTTTACCAGGCCATTTTTTTTAATTAAAAGGTTCTTCTTTGTCCATTGTTGGAAAGCAGTTTTATACCCAATATTTTTAAAGCAATATGAAAGTTTTTTAAGTGTACATAATTAAATTTTTTATAAATCAGAACATGATTAAAAAAATATCTTATAAAAGCATTTAAAACAATCGTTCTTATTATTTGTACATGTGTTCTGTACATATGTTCTTACTAGTATAGAAAGTGAAATGAAAGCTGCACAAAGATCTACTGCCATTGTACCTATATTAAAATTAGCAGCTACCCTAAAATTTTTGGCACAAGGTGGGTACCAACATCAAATTGGACAAGATCGTCACTTAGGAATTTCTCAACAGTTAATGTCCAGTTGCATATCCGAAGTATGCGGAGCCATTGAAAAAGTTCTTTGTCCCAAGCATATTGTGCCGAAATCAACAGAAGAAAGGGAGAAAGAAGCCAGAAGATATTTTTATAATATAAGTGGAGTCCCTGGTGTAATTGGGAGAGTGGATGGCACTCACATCCAAATAATTAGGCCAAATGCAAATGAACATTTGTTTTTTAATCGAAAATTGAAGCACAGCATCAATGCTATGGTGGTAAACTTTAGGAAACATAATAGCGTAACTCACAATCTTGTGCAAACGGTCTTGCATCAGTGCATTTGCAAAATAGTAGAGTATATTTTTACTTTACACTAACAAAGAATACACAAATAGAACATATTTGCAATGCAAATACACACGATTGTGAATTACGCTACTATTTATACACATATTTCACGTTTCAAACAATTTACGATTATTAAAGATATGTGATTTCGAAATCTTCATAAAGGCTGTGAATGGACGCTTTGGTGGTGCTTGCCATGACTCACATGTATTGAAATTGTCGAGCGAAAGGAAGTACTATAAAGAAATTTTTGACAATGGAAATAGATCAACCAGAATACTAGGTAATATACATATATGTTATTTACGAAATTAGTTATGAAATATTAATTTTTTGTATGATTGTCTGAGGTGATTCTGGTTATCCTTAGAACCTTGGCTTCTTACTCCATACAGAAATGCTGCTGAAAATACTGCAGTCATATTTTAATAATTTACATTCAAAGGTACGGTCCATCATAGAAAGAACTTTTGGTCTTCTAAAAACAAGATTTCATTGCCTTCTAGCTGCCAGAGAATTACATTATACTCCAGAAAAATCAGCTCAAATTCTAAACGTTTGCTGTGCGTTACACAACATTTGTTTGGAGTATAAGGTTGAGCAATTCCCTATTGAAAATATTGAAAGTGATTCTCCTATTTTTGCTTCAAGCTCAAGTGCTGAAAATGTTAATAATTATACTGATATAGCTAAGACTATAAGAGATGAAATAAAAAACAATTTGAGAAGAAACTAAACAAAAAGTATAGTGTATTTATTTACATAAAACAAACTTCAATTATGTTATTATAAAGACATTAAAACATTAATGAAATAAAATGAAAAGCATAAAATAATAATAAAAAAATAAAAAACAAAAATTATATATTTATATTTTATTCGAACTTTTTACTATTTATTAAATTTTCAATGTGAACCATTTTTTTTATTTTGGCTTAAGTTCATTTATTCTTTCATTTAATTTTATAATTCAAATTTAATTTAATTCCTAAAAATGGTTACATTTAAATTAAATTTGAATTATAAAATTAAATGAAAGAATAAATGAACTTAAGCCAAAATAAAAAATGGTTAACATTAAAAATTTAAAAAACAAAAATAAGAAATAAAAGCATAAACAGTTTTTGTAAGCTGTCGCCGCTCATTGTTTAATTTTGTCGGGCCGACATCCAAATTTGAGCGCAGTTGCTAATTTTTGATAACAAATCACTGGTGGCGTCAAATAAAATCGTCTAAGGACTCTGCTGTTTTTGTTTATCAAACAAAATTTAATTTATTTGTAATTTATTTACTTGAGTTTGGCATTACAACAACTAAAATGCACTTTTCGCACAAACTGGCTATTATTTTGTCTTTTTTACTTGTTTTTGGCATTATGAAAGAAAATATTTATTTTTATAATTGTTTTACATCAGCTGATTTAAATTCATAATAGCACACTTAATTATGAGGGGTTGTTCACAATAGTCTTAATTTTTCATGCTATTATAATAGGACATATGACTTTATGACACTACTGTGAATCCCCCAAATATTTAAAGTTGGCAACTTTATAGCAAACTCAACTAAAAACAGTTGAGTATCACAATACCTAAAATGAGTTTGGTTGTGCATAAGTTTTGTTGACTCTCACACAACCAAACTGAGTTGAGTGGTGAACCGTAATAGGGGTATAAATCATTTTTAGTCTCGAAACTTTTAAGCACTCGCTTTTACTGATATGGTGGCTCGTTGACTCGTTCTTCATACAAAGCGAGCTTATGCATGAAAACATTACACAATAGCTTTTTACTTGTACATGTCCATATCACAACCACTCAAAGCAAAGTTTCGTGTTTTTTATATTTTCATATTCGGTAACTTCTTTGTATTTAACTTACACGACTTAAGTGTTACGACCAGCTCGTAACAACAACATTCACGGCATATTCATTTAGTATATGTTCGTGTATTTAAAATTCAACATTAAGTGAAAACGTGGCTGCCAGATTTTATGATTTGTCGTAGGTTAGACGATTTTAGGCGTTTAAATGATTTAGTGCATATTTTGTTATTTATTTTATGGATGAAAACTAGTAATGCTTTTTAAAGTATTTTATTTATTATTATTTATAAAATTTACCATACATTAAATTAAAAATTACATTGCAAGCTTATGAAAAAAAACCAAATTTAATTCAGTTAGAATATTACCCGCTAATGAAAATGCATGTTCCGATGCAGCACTGCTTGCCGGTATTGAGTGTACATGCTGAGCGAATTTGCATAACCGAGGATAATATTTTTCATTTTTGCGCCATTACTGCAATAAATCAAAGTCATCAGTCATAATTACCGCATCTTTTCTATATTTTTCTACTTCACCATATATGGATTCTTGGAATGAGCTTGAAGATGTATGTAACCAGTTTGAAAAAAAAATGGATTGTCGTTGTTATTAGTAAGATATTTATTAATATTTATAAGATATTAAAACAATTTTCTTAAAGAAGAAACTCAATTAGCAGTCGATAGTTACCGTTAATAAAGAGCGCACTGATCCATTCAAAAAAATGTTCTCATGTGCATCTTTAGCATCAAAGAATATAATTGTGTGTTTGTTGTAAAATTTGTTGTCTAAAATGAATAAATATATAAAAATTAAATTCTGTGTCTTCGTCGCACAATGTAATAACGGACTGCGCTGCGTTGCCATTGGTCAATATATTTGTAAAAATATAAATTAAATTGACGTATAAAAAAATTGTGATTCATAAGCCTGTCGCATTCATTATATATTTTAATTAAAATTTTTCACGAAAAATTTTCTTTTAATAACCTTTAAATTGATTTTATTTCATAATGAATTTAGCCTTACATGTTTACCTAAATATACGATCATTGATATTTTCCTAAACCATCTGGCAACGCAGCTTTAAATATTACTACGAATGACGAATGCTGCGAGTAAACACTTGTACACTCCGACAATTATAGGCCTAACTATATTATACTTTTGCTGGCTTAAGCAAATGTGCGGATACATGAAATTAAATGTATGCAACTATATTGTACTTAAGAAACTTTTCGTCAAGTGTCATAAGCAAACTGCGAATCTGATCTACTTAAGCATTTGACAGACTTTTCGTTGGTTTTTGACATTAGCTTAAGCCAACAAAAGCATAATATAGTTAGGCCTTATAACTCTAGGTCAGTGAAAGGCAGATAGAGAACATTAAATAAATGAGAGTAAGTAAGTTGTAGCAAAGAATATAAATCATATAGAATGCGCCAAGATGTATTTAAACAGGTGGCATCGTTACGCCAGCTGATTATTTTTTGCTCTTCCGTTGTTTGTCCAATCTTATGTCAAAGTTTTATTTATGTTTACAAAAAGTTTTTGGTTGTTGATATTGCAATTAATAAAGTTTATAACTATTTTAAATAAAAAACAAAAAAATTTACGGCAGACGTGTGTGTGTGTTTTAAAACGTTATTTTTTATACTGTTTTAAAAATTTATAATTTAAAGAAAGCCAACAAGGCCATAAAGAAAAAAATGCGATACTGCATTTTACGCCACTAGCCCGCAGTACCTGGTAATGGTAAATTTTTCAATGCTCCTCAGGACCCAAACAAAAGAGCGGAATAGACCCAGTTGTGCCAGAAGGAGTTTAATACATACTTGGTGAAAATCATACAATATTTCATGAGTTGATTTTGTTTGTTTACATGAATTGTTTAAGGGTTTTTGCATGATGCTGCATTCATTTTTAAGTACATTAAACACAGAATTATTTTGCTTTTCACTATACTATATGTATGTATAGAAATATGTATTAATATTTAAATTAAAATTAAATGAATTGTGTTTCAAACTATAAAGTATCGTGTTTTATTTCAAAACCTTTTATTTATACATATCACTTATGACTATTTGCAAATATTAGGCACCTATTTTTCATTTAAAGATATTGCTGGAATAAAGGATGTTTTATTGTAGAATTTTTTCCTTTGCATTGCTGGGACATGATGATACTACTGCAGCCATAGGTACTTAAAGTTGTATACAGCGACTTCGGCATGTGAAGCTTATATTGGTGTAGATTATAGGTTGGGAAGATATGGGCGTAAATCATTAATTTAACTAGAGGCCCGTGGAGTTTGTGACATGAATTTTACTAGAAAAAAATTTAATATAGTGTTGAAAAGAAATAAATGTTTTCCAAAAATAAACAAAATTTAATTACACTCACATTCGGATACGTTGCTGATTAGCTTGTTAAAATATTGAATTAACCAATTCATCCCAGCAAACTATGAACTGAACTCTGTTGCTTTTGCTGACCAACTTGCCCCTTGGGTATACGAGAACGTGAGCGTGCACTAACCACATCCAACATTTTGATACATAACGGGAGCTGCCGCACATCTATTTTTTGAATAAAATAGAAAAATTAATTCATTACTTAATATTATTTTACTAAAAATTTATTACTTACATTTCTTTTTAACTCGCATTTAGGTCGGCATTTTGATTTTTGTTTACAAATAACTTTTGACATACTCGAGCTCATTACACAAACAAAAATTACTTTTTTGTTGTAATGTTGTATTTGTTGCAGTAGTACTGCCACCTGTTAATTTCATCATGGAATGCGCATGAAGGCCCAAATTGAAATATTTTTAAAAAAAGTTTTATGACGCGGTCGGTAAGGCAAAAGGGAAAGAAGCAAAAGTAAAGAGCATAACAATGTTTCGCTCTCATACGTAATTGCGTGTGCTTGTAAATACTTCAGCTTGCATGTATGTATGTTTGTTTATGTTTTGATATTTTCATTTCTTGAGATTGCATCAATTGTGATCGAATTTTATTTGCCCTTCTTAGCGAAAATTTTAGTGTACGTGTACAATTTTATTGATTTGAGATAATTTTAATACAATTAAATTTATTATAGGTGAAAATGTTTTTTTCAAGCATTTGAATTTCACTTGAGGTATTTTAAATAAATAAATAAAAAAGGCGATGTTTTCTAATGTACTACAGATACTTTTACAAATTGGAGTTTTCGAAAAAACTTTCGCTTATTGTCAAGTACACTAAATGTTTATACATGTAGCTCTAGTGTGATATTTTTTATTTTAAAGTGTAATTTATAATTTATTTTAGCTACTTTATTCTTTGTCTTGTTAAAATTTTAATATTAATATTCTCTTTTCTTTTGTATATTTAAAAATTAAAATTATTTTGGTTTAAATTTTTTTAAATCTTAAATATTTTCAAAGTTTTAGTTTTATTGGTTGTTGGGTTTAAGCTGGTCTATATGCATTTCACTGGTGCTTATGCCAGATCATCAGTAGACCTTTAAACCATAAAATTTATTAAAAAGTTTAAAATTATTACAAGTTTTATTTAAAATTTTCCATAAACAATATGAGAATTTTAAATAAATCAAGAAACAAAAATAAAAACTTCCTAATAAACCCAACCAACAATTTTATTCAATTTGCATTATTTTATTATTCTAATCCCTTATATATTTGGCTAACACATTGGTTAACACAAAATATACATTAAGGGCAACCGAATAATAAAATTTCTTTTATTAACATAAACAATTTACTAAGCATAAGCACCAGTGAAATGCATTTAGACCAGCTTAAACCCAACAACCAATAAAACTAAAACTGAAAATTATTGGGAGAATATCCTAAACAATTAGTAAATTTTTTATGTTCTTAAATATTTTCTTTCAAAAGCTTTGAATATTTATACCTACATACATACTAAAGTTTGACAACATAAGGAAAAATGCATATTATTTCGTTTTAATAAGCGAAACAATTTTGTTGTCAACATTTTTTTAAGAAATATTAAAAAATTTATTTAATTTTTTTTAGTTTAGTATTTTTATTCATATAATAATGAAAGGGATTTTATTTACAAATTTTATATTAAAATATTTTTTTTTTTTTAATACAAACATATCAGATATATCAGGTACATAGAAAAAACTTTATACTACTACTACTACTAGAGTTGAGAATTATGTATTATTTTTTTAGAACAAAAGGAATGTTAAAAAGTTTATTCATTTCAAAATAAATTTAATAATAATATTGGAAAAGTAATAAGTTGTTTTTTTTATAAAACAATTGAAATAAAAACAAACTATGTATGTATTTTTGTTAAGAATAAATAATTTTTTATATGTTTTTACCACTTCATTAATTTCTGCCTTGTATAACTAACAAAGTTGTTATACTTTAATAAATTACATCATTCGTTTGCTAAATTTTGTATTTTTTTTTCTTGGAACTTCCTTTTTCTATAGACCAAGAGCAATACTTTCGGAGGAGTAGTAATAGTAGAAACTCCAAAACTTCTATTCTGTGTTGTGAACAAGCGTCGGCAAACCACTGCGGAGTCAAGCGTTTACAGGACTCAATAATAAAAGATTTTATACCAATTTTTTGGGGCACAGATTTAAAAAATTTTATGAAATATTAAAATATGTCTTTTACTAGCATCCATTAGTTTATCTGATGGAGCAGCTAAGCTTCCAAAATCTGTAAGCGACTGATAATTTTTAAAGTGTATAAAAAGCTCGCTTGGTGCTGTTAGAACTTCATCCGTCTTTCTCAATTCGTCACAACAGTTTTGGCATTGTAAATTTGGAATGAATTGGTTCTTTATGTTCAATACATAAATCTGCTTGAAAGCCAGCATCAACATTCGCTATTTCGTCTTGTACAAGTATGCAGTTGCTAGAAGAGCTTGACTGAACTATTTTACTCACCATTATTTTTGTCAAAATATTATTCAATTCGGCTACAGACGGGTTGTTATTGTTGCCCCCTTTCTGCCGCAATACAGAAAACGTGTTTTCTAATTTGTCCTGATTAAGGGATTTGGTTATTAAAAAATATACATCACCACCTTCTTTTAAAATATCATCGGTTAACAAAAGAACAGATTTAAGAGTGAGCTTTATTCCATTTAAAAAGAAAACACGCTTCTTTTTATCCAAAAACTCCACATTTTCTAAATATTGCAAAAAAAAATTTATAAATTTATATGCTTCACTGTTAAGCTGAATTGCACATCTGTAGCAGTTATCACCGTAAAGGGAGCCATGTTGCCGTGTCAATTTTGGCCACATTTTTGTTTTTACACTTGCTTCCTTTTCATACAATTCCTTAATTACTTGAAAACTTACCGTTCCATCCGGTAATTTTATGTCACACTTTAACCAGCCATTCCGCAAAGACTTAATTAAATGGGGGAAATCGTACATGCAAAAACTTTCTGATCATTAGTTTCAAAAAACGGCTTTTCCACAGATACTTTAAGGTTGGAGAAACATTTTCTGTTGGTCGAGCCTTGATCACATACAAGGGCATGAACGTTTATACCTATGCTTTTTAAAATATTATAATTTTCTTTAATTATTTCACTTAAAGTATCCGCAGATAAGCCGTTGTAGGAAATAAAGTAATTAAGAATGATTGAAAAATTAGAAAACATAGATTTAATCATAAAAACACATACATACATGAGTGGCAATTCTATTAGTCCTTTCAAATCCAGTTGTTTCAAATCCATCAACTAAATCTAGACTTCTATTATACCTCAACTCTTTTCTTATGCTCATTTTATCCATAACTAAAACCATATGCTTAGCACATCTGTCATCCAACTGGGAGCATTTTTCCCTCACGAATTCAAAAGCATTATTTTTTAAGCCGGGCTGAAGAAATTTAATCGGCGCCCATCGATTCAAGGTGGAAATGTGAGGAAGACTCAAATTTAATTTGTCCCTTAGAAATAAGTATGTGGATTGAGATTTTTAAAATATGTTCTGAGCTAAATATTTTACATTTTCAGAATATTCCTTTGGCCGAGAGCTCAACAAAAGCTTACAAAAAATTTTGCTTTCTGCGCTTATATTTTGTAAACAATCAATCGATTCAATAAGAGACTTTTTTATATTTTTACGATTTAACTTTTTAGTATTTTGTGTGGGTCGCTTTGATTTTAAAATTTTTTGTTTTTTTTTTTTGTATTGTTTGAGGAGATTACTATATTTTTTCCGGTAGTGATCTGCAAGTAGAGTTTGATTTTCGCAATTTGAGCAGAAAGGGGCTTCGATATTTTCACAATCTAAATTTTTTGAGAAGGACCTGAGCTCTGCGTTAAAATCTTCCAATTCTTCCTCCATTTCATCAATATCTACAGTTGAAATGGCGTCAGCTTTTAATTTTTTTCTCCCAACGTATGAACTTGAAAAATGATTTTCGCAAATATAAAGATTTTTATTAAAATTCTTCTCAGGAATTCGACATTTCTCTCGCCAAATTTGACCTAGTATCATATCCGGCGAAGGAAATTTAAAAATTTTTAAGCCCTTAAAATGTCTTCTCGACTTTTGGCATTTTTTCACGCAGTATTTTATGCCCGATGGCGATTTATTTTTCTTTATTGTACTCGAATTCATTGTTATAGTAGAGTTTTTATTTATTGCGTTATTTTTTTTTTTTTTATTTACTTTTATTATAATTTCTAGACACACAGTACGTAATGCTTCACTGCAGCTTTGAAACTGAAATGTGTTATGAAATGCTTCAAAATAAAATAAAAAGCGGCAGAGCCTTTAAAAAATCACTAAAAAAATTTCGGGCGAAGTGTCCTTCACTTGTAAGGTTAAGGTGGTAGGAAGCAGTGCCGAGAACCTGAATGGCTAGTTAGTGGATAAAGAGGACTAGTCGTTAACAGCTCCCCTCCGGTGCCTATGACATGGGCCGGTTGTATTATTCGTCCAGTCCACGTACGCCGTCACTGCGTGGATGATCCATCCCCTTACGTGCTCACTCGTGGGACCAAAATATGGAGAAAACTAAAAATGAAAAAAACACAAAAACTGGAAAAAATTAAATCGGATGAGTTGGGTATCTCATCTGAAGACGACCTTCTGGCCTCTAGCCAAGAGACGTTGGTCGACTTATTAGGCAGAGAGGGAGCCAGTCATAGCACCCTGCTGCCCTCCAATACCCCTTCTAATACCCTTCAACTCGACGTCAAGGTTGACGACAAATTGAAGAGGAGGAAACAAAGAAAGAGGAGTCAGAATGACATCCTCAAAGCTAAATACAATAAGGCGGTTTTTATTCTTGACAAGATAGCCAAGAACACCGCCAATGGTATCCCCCATGAACGCGACGAGGAAGATCGCGTCAAATACCAGGCTGTGGTAGATGAGTACCTTAAGTTTCAGGATTCCTTACCCAGCACATCTAAAGAGGCAACTACTGAGGTGAGGTCCAAGCGAAACCGATCTCAGACAGAGGGAGGTAAATCGCCCAAAAGGAGAAAGGTCGCCGATCTAGCCCGCCGATCCGGGACTAGCTACGAACGCTACGTCGACATCTGCCAGGCGCCCCTTTAATGAAGTGGTAAAAGACCATCTCATTCTGGCCCTGGCAAACGAAAAGGATGGTGCCATCAGTCCTGTAGTAACAGAATGGGGTGCCATGGAGTCTAAACTAGCAGAGCTCGTTATGGATTACGTGCTCACTAGTAAGACTGGACAGGCTCCCTGTTTTGACTCCGGTGAGATACACCGGGGCTACAGGGTAATCAAGTGCTTGGACGAGTTCTCAAAGGACTTTCTCAGCAAGTGCATCGCTCAGATTAGCGGTGACTGGGAAGGCTTAAGTCTTATGCTCATCCCTGCTGAAGAGATTCCAATGAGACCTCGGGCAAGGATTTGGTTACCAAAGATGAAGGCCGATGCTCAAAAGATGCTGGAGTATCTGAAGATTCAGAACCCTAGTATCCCAATGGATGATTGGTTGATCATCCGCACCGAGCAGGGTGATAAACACACTTGCCTCACCCTCGCCATCACCGAATCGGCAACAATGAAGCTCGAAAAGACGGGCTTCAAACTGTTTTTCGGTGTGCGGGAAGCAAAGGTGAAGGTATTCCGACCAACAGGTTCAGGTGAAGCGGATGTCGTTGAAGCCGCCAACGCTCTGCTGTCTGGGATGAACCTCTCGGAACCATCCAATAAGTAACAGAATTGCACTTAAAATAGTCCAAATTAATCTGCAGCACTCGAAATGCGCTACAGATAATCCTCGGATGCTCTTAGCTGAGGAGGATCTGGACATTGGACTTTTGCAGGAACCCTGGGTAGTCAACTCGGCGGTAAAAGGGTTCCCGTCCTCATTATACAAAGTACTCTACGCAAAAGATTGTGGTAAGCCTAGGTCATGTCTTATTGCCAAAAAGAATATTAACATTTTTCTTTGTACGCAGCTTAGCTCAGCGGACCTTACAGTTGCAAGGGTCGAACTGCCAAACAGAGAAAGCTTCATAATTGCCTCGAGCTACATGGCGCATGAGAAGCCTGCTCCGCCAGTGGAAGTGAGTAATCTCCTAGCCTCAATCTGACGATATAGTCCTGGGCTGCGATGCCAATGCAAGGCACACGATCTGGGGCAGCACTGAGATTAATGAACGTGGTGAGTATACCCTTGATTTCATTAATACTAACAAGTTAAGTGTATGTAACTCTGGTAACACCCCAACATTTATTTTTCCGAGTTCGGTTAATTACAATGGATGGGAGGAGGTACTGGACATTACAATCATGAATACTAAGTCTAGGATATCAGTTGATAGGTGGAGGGTATCCAGTAAGAGGTCTTTTTCCGATCATAACTGGATTCTCTTCGAGATTAGACTTCGTGGCGAGATTACGACAACGCTTTTTCGGAACCCAAGAAGAACTGATTGGTTTAAGTTCAATGGGGTCGTAAAGCGTAAATTGGGTAAACTGCCAGTTATCGAAGATTCGATAACTGGTCTTGAGGAAATAGAGAAGTGTTTCAGCAACGTTATGGTGAAAGCCTTCGAAATTTCCTGCCCTATGACGAAGGTTAGGAAAACCTTCCCTCCATGGTGGAGCTCGGAGCTCTCTGGCCTTCGGAGGGAGGTACATAGGGCCTTTAATAAATGTTATGAAAGCAAATCGTGGCAGCCGTACCGCGATAAACTGAAAGCTTATAAAAAGGCTATAGCGGCCGCAAAAAGAAGTTCATGGAGAGACTTCTGCGGATCTATAGACGGCACTAGGGACACAGCGCGACTTAGTAAGATTCTAGCCAGGGATCAGTCAACTCCGACCTATATAAAAAGGAAGGATGACTCCTGGTCTGAATCTTCGGCTGAATCCCTTGATATCCTTATGAACACTCACTTTCCGGGATGCAGGGAGGTTGATACGGGAATCGTGAGTGCGGATAGGACCCATTCCGTGGTCGATGGGAATATATTTTCTTACGAGAGAATCTCGTGGGCGATTGATAGTTTCTCCCCATATAAATCACCTGGACCTGATGGAATTCTGCCACGTATGTTGCAGAGTGCCAAGGAATATGTTATTCCCTGGCTCCAGAGGATTTTCATGCTCTGCCTATCTCTAAATTATATTCCTGGGAATTGCAGAAGGGTCAGAGTCGTTTTTATTCCGAAGATCGGAAGGAGAAGTCATGATAGTGCGAAAGACTTTCGTCCGATTAGCCTTTCATCTTTTCAGCTTAAAACACTGGAACGACTCGTCGACTCTCATATCAGGCAGCGACTGGAGGGAATGACGCGTTTGTCGGGCAGTCAGCATGCCTATCTTAAGGGACGCTCTATGGAGATGGCTCTACATGAGGTCGTGGGGGCTATAGAGAGGTCTCTCGAATTCGGGCAGTATACTATGGCAGCCTTCTTGGATATAGATGGGGCCTTCAATAACGTAACCACCCTTGCGATTCAGCATGCCCTCACTGGTCTAGATGTTGAGGAGTACATCAGCAACTGGCCAGCGTCCATGCTGAGCACAAGGGTGGTTATTGCTAATCTTGGTAACACCACTATGTCAAGGCTAGTGGAAAGAGGTACACCTCAGGGCGGTGTGATCTCTCCACTGCTTTGGCTTATTGTTGTTAACAAGATTCTTATTGCACTGGACAATAGCTTAATAAAGGTCGTGGCTTATGCGGACGATGTTGTGATACTAGTATCGGGACTGTTTCCGGACGTGATTAGTGATATCATGTCCGACGCCTTGAGATTACTAAGAAACTGGGCCACGGACAGCGGTCTAGTAGTAAACCCAAGCAAAACGGAACTGGTACTGTTCACAACAAAGACCAAGATTCCGAGCTTCAGACCACCGAGGTTGGGGAACTGCGAAATTCCCCTATCGGATAGGGCGAAATATCTGGGTATTATCCTGGACTCTAAATTGTCATGGAAGCTGAACGTCCAGCACAGGGTGAAGAAGGCTACGGTGGCCTACTACACGTGTCGTGGGATGTTTGGTAGGAAATGGGGACTTACCCGCAACATGATTAAATGGATGTATACGGCCGTAGTACGTCCGATTCTCACTTATGGATCTCTGGTATGGTGGACTGCAACAGGGCGTAAGTATGTTGTGGACCAGTTGTATAGAGTACAGAGATCGGCATGCATTGGGATAACGGGAGCGATGCGAACTAGTCCTTCGGAGGCGCTATGTTGCATCTCGTTCCCATAGATATTAATATATTGGCCACATCTGCAAGTAGTGCGGTGAGGCTTAATGCGACTGGATGTTGGAGGTCGAGGACGTATGGCCATGCGAGTATATTGGCCACGCTGCCTTCGAGCGTGAATCAACCCTCTGACTACATTACGCCCTACATGGATTTTGATGGGGCGTTCAGGGTTCTTATTCCCTCCAGGAGAGAGTGGAATGGGGGTCGGCTTTTGGGGAGCTTTGACACCAGGATCTATACTGACGGTTCGAGGATGGAATGTGGTGTTGGATCTGGTGTCTTCTCTGATGGACCGGAGATTGAACTCTCCTTCCGTCTTCCGGATGATTGCAGCGTTTTTCAGGCGGAAGTACTCGCTATCAGGGAAGCATGTAGGATACTGAATGACGGGAATATCCACGGGAGCATTGGTATATTTGTCGACAGTCAGGCGGCACTCTTGTCACTCAGGTCATACATTATTTCGTCTAAATTAGTTGGCCAATGTAGAAAGGAACTGTCAAGGCTTGGTCAGCGGGCTGACGTTACTCTAGTTTGGATTCCTGCGCATAAGGGCCACTATGGTAACGAGCGTGCTGGTGAGCTAGCCAGGGGAGGATCTGCTCTGGATATCTCTAATGCAATTGCAGTTGCAATCCCGTTGGGGACTATTAAGAGCAGAATCTCCAGACACTTTCTCCGGAAGGCTGATAACAGGTGGCGTGGGCTAAGCACGTGTAAGGTGGCACGGCTTACGTGGCCCTGTTTTGATGCACGACGTACATTGCAACTTACAAGTCGAAGTCGGAGGGACATATCGAGGTTGCTGGCGGTATTGACGGGTCACTGGATGTTAGGCAAACATGCAAGTCTGGATAGAGAGAAGTAGGAATCGGTTTTCCACTTTCTCTGCGAATGTCCTGCACTGGCGGCTAAGAGACACAGATTTCAGGGCGAACATATACTAGATGGCCTCTCTGCGATATCTGAAGTTGGACTGAATTATCTACTGAGATATCTCAGGGCCACGGGGTGGATCTAGTACCCTTACTCTTGGATTTTATTCTGAGATACACTAGAAGCTGACGAGTGATGTGGTCCTGTCAAAACGGAGTCATACAGACTCTACTTGACTGTTGGCGTGCAGCGAACTACCACGATAACCAACCAACCAGTCCTTGACGATTTGTGCCTTTTAAAATACAACAACAATACAAAAATTCTACCTGACTTCGGTTTAGCTAGGTTTTTGCACCTTTATTGCATGTGGGTTTTTTTAAGGAACGGTCAAATAATTCCAGTGCAGGGAACAGGTACATAAGTATTTTTTATTGAGTTTTGCCTTTCTTACATAAAATTGAAATTTCTTTTATCACAAAATACATACATAACTATTTGTTTCCTGACGAGCCAACATATTATTGGCGAAACAGTGACAGTAATTTTAATAAAAATTGTAATTTAAGAGAATAAAGTAGCTAAATAAATTATAAATTACACTTTAAAATAAAAAATATCACACTAGAGCTACATGTATAAACATTGAGTGTACTTGACAATAGGCGAAAGTTTTTTCGAAAACTTCAATTTGTAAAAGTATCTGTAATACATTGGAAAACATCGCCTTTTTTATTTATTTATTTAAAATACCTCAAGTGAAATTCAAATGCTTGAAAAAAACATTTTCACCCATAATAAATTTAATTGTATTAAAATTATCTCAAATCAATAAAATTGTACACGTACTCTAAAATTTTCGCTAAGAAGGCCAAATAAAATTCGATCACAATTAATGCAATCTCATTCGTACAACAACAATATATATATGGTTTTTGCTACTGTAACACAGTCGAGCGTATTTGTTTTCAAAAACATTAACACATCCATACATACATAAAGGGTGTTTTTTTTACTGGTTTGTTTTTCGAATAGAGATAAAACTTTCATTTTGTGGTCAAATCTGGCAACTCTAATGTCATTTATGTTCAGTTTGGTTTGCCATTTCATCATGAACAGGTTGACAAAAGAACAACGCTTGCAAATCGTGCAAATTTATTTCGAAAATTGAGATTGATCTGGATGCTGATTTTCATCGCAAAATTTTGTTCAGTGATGAGGCTCATTTTTGGTTGAATGGCTACGTCAACAAGCAAAATTGCCGCATTTGGAGTGAAGAGAATCCACATGCGACCCTTGAGACGCCATTACATCCACAAAAACTGACTGTTTGGTGTGCTCTATGGGCTGGTGGAGTCATTGGGCCATACTTCTTCCGAAATAATGCTGGAGAGGCAGTTGCCGTTAATGGAGACCGGTATAGAGCCATGATAACCGACTATTTTGTTCCCGAATTGGATGGCATGAATGTGGATGAGTTATTGCCGACATACGGCCCCATATGCTCGAAAAAGTGGTTAAAAATTGGAGAATTGGCTTTATTCGAACCAGCCGCGGCGGCCACATGCCTGAAATCATATTTAAACATTAATGGCATAAAATTATCCTTCCAATAAAGCCAAATTGATGGTCATTAAAACGATTTTCTTGTGTTTTATTTCAATTCGAAGTTCTATACCACTGAAAAAAACACCCGGTACATGCATAAACAACAGACAAACACGTGTTCGTATTATGTTTCTTTGCTTTCTTGTCTAACGCATGATGTTAAACGAGTGCATGGTAAATAAATATGAATAAAGAAACCAACAACAAATTACATTTACAAAATTTGTGAGTGCATGGTAAATAAATATGAATAAAGAAACCAACAACAAATTACCTTGACAAAATATTGTGAGCGAAACTATATGAGAGAAATTCGTAATGAAGAGAGCGGGTTCCAATGTTAGAACCCGCCATAAGAAATTTTATTTGTACGTGATGCGCATTCTATATGATTTATATTCTTTGGTCATACGTGTTGATGAATATGAGTACTGGGGGGCTACCGCGTATTTCGATTCGAAAGAAAAAATGTACGAGTTCGAACGATTTGTACTGCCTAATACGATTTTCGTACTATTTGTTACGAAAGTGCGGAAATTTTTTGTACGTTATCGAAAGAAAAAATCCCTTTCAAAAGGTCAACTCTGTATTACGAATAAAAAAAATCCCTTTTGAAAGTGCAACCTTGCATTACGAAAACAAGCTTCAGTTATACAAAAAGCGTTAGCAAATTGTTCGAAAGGTATTTTGTTAGTGACAAACTGAAAGAAAAATAAAAATGTAAGTATTTAAATGTTCAATATAAATAAAAGTGTATGAGAGATAAATTAAACCTAATAATGTTGGATTTAATAAAAAATAATTTTTATTAATGTTTGGAAATTTCTTAATATATGTACATACATACATATGTGTTTTTTGACTGTTAAAGGGATACTACAAAAAAATGTACATACACAAATAAAAAACAGTATGAAGAAATCGTTGAATTTATGTTGAAGAATCCAGACTTGGCAAAAGGCCACCTTAATGTTCCAAATGCTAGAAATAAATCTAGTAGTATGTGGCAAAAGCTGTGCACAGATTTAAATGCATTTGGACCACCCGAGCGTGATGTTAAGGCTGGAAAAAGGTAAATTTCTTTCAACATCGATACATGTACATGAATATTTTGAATTATACATTTGTCAACTTGTTTAAGGTTTGGGCAGATTACAAAAATCATGTAAAAGTAAATGGCGTCGAAACCGAAGCAGTATTTCTGAAACAGGTGGTGGACCAAGTAGGTATTGTTCCCTTACAGCATTGGAGCAGAAAACATCCGATCTACTTTGTATTGAGGAGTCTGTTAGTGGAACGAATACCTTAGATTTTGGCGCAAGAAGTTATTTAAATACCATGCCATCATCATCTAAACAATCCACATGTGAAAATAATATAGAAGATCAAAATGAAAATTTTGATTTTTCTATTCAAGAAGAGACTAATCCAAAATCCACTCCACACCGTCCTGTAAGAAAAGTTGTTAATAAAGATGCCCTTTTGGAGAAGCAAGTTGAAAATTAAATCACCTACCAAGAGAATTCTACAAGGGTTTTAAAGGATTTTAATGAAAATCTAGCTGGGATCCAAAAGTACTATTCAGAACCTCTGACACGGAAGAACGACGGTATAAGCTTGAGTTAAAAAAGTTTGATTTAAAAAAAGAAAAACTCGAACTTGCAAAAGAAAAGTTTTTATTAAAAAAAGAAAAATTTGAATTTAAAAAAGAAATGAATTCGAAAAATCAAAATGGAAACTACAACAGTTAGAAATGAAGAAAAGTATTTTAGATATTGAAATAGAAAAAAGAAATTTTTAGTTTAGTTTTTTTTCTAGTTTTATTGTTTTTTTTTTTTTTAATTTTTATATTTTATTTAAATTTTTTTAATTATTCTTTTATGCTTTTATTTTTTTCTATTTTTTTAATTATTCTTTTGTGCTTTTATTTCTTATTTTTGTTTTTTACTTTTTTATTATTATTTTATGCTTTTCATTTTATTTCATTAATGTTTAATGTTGTAATGTCTTTATAATAACATAATTGAAGTTTTGTTTTATGTAAATAAATACACTATACTTTTTGCTTAGTTTCTTCTCAAATTGTTTTTTATTTCACCCCTTATAGTCTTAGCTATATCAGTATAATTATTTACATTTTCAGCACTTGAGCTTGAAGCAAAAATAGGCGAATCACTTTCAATATTTTTAATAGGGAATTGCTCAACCTTATACTCCAAACAAATGTTGTGTAACGCACAGCAAACGTTTAGAATTTGAGCTGATTTTTCTGGAGTATAATGTAATTCTCTGGCAGCTAGAAGGCAATGAAATCTTGTTTTTAGAAGACCAAAAGTTCTTTCTATGATGGACCGTACCTTTGAATGTAAATTATTAAAATATGACTGCAGTATTTTCAGCAGCATTTTTGTATGGAGTAAGAAGCCAAGGTTCTAAAGGATAACCAGAATCACCTCAGACAATCATACAAAAAATTAATATTTCATAACTAATTTCGTAAATAACATATATGTATATTACCTAGTATTCTGGTTGATCTATTTCCATTGTCAAAAATTTCTTTATAGTAATTCCTTTCGCTCGACAATTTCAATACATGTGAGTCATGGCAAGCACCACCAAAGCGTCCATTCACAGTCTTTATGAAGATTTCGTGATCACATATCTTTAATAATCGTAAATTGTTTGAAACGTGAAATATGCGTATAAATAGTAGCGTAATTCACAATGCTGTATATTTGCATTACCAACATGCACCATTGCAAATATGTTCTATTTGTGTACACTTTTTTTGTGTAAAGTAAAAATATACTCTACTATTTTGCAAATGCACTGATGCAAGACCGTTTGCACAAGATTGTGAATTACGTCATTATGTTTCCTAAAGCTTACCACCATAGCATTGATGGTGTGCTTCAATTTTCGATTAAAAAACAAATGTTCGTTAGCATTTGGCCTAATTATTTGGATGTGAGTGCCATCCACTGCCCAAATTACACCAGGGACTCCACTTATATTATAAAAATATCTTCTGGCTTCTTTCTCCCTTTCTTCTGTTGATTTCGGCACAATATGCTTGGGACAAAGAACTTTTTCAATGGCTCCGCATACTCTGGATATGCAACTGGACATTGACTATTGATAAATTCCCAAGTGACGATCTTGTCCAATTTGATGTTGGTACCCACCTTGTGGACAAATTTTAGGGTAGCTGCTTATTTCAATATAGGTGCAATGGCAGTAGATCTTTGTGCAGCTTTCAATTCACCTTCTATACTAGTAAGAACATATGTAAACACATTCTTACTAAGTCGGTAGTTTTTTCAAAACTAAACAATGCATTTTGTTTATAAAAATTATTTATTAAATATTTTTGTTTTCTTACTTTTTATACCATTCACACAGTGAACAAGTAAGAGCACTATATTCGGCTGTGCCGAATCTTTTATACCCACCACCAATTTTGTGTACATTTAAAGCCCAATATTTATTATTTTGTTAATCGCTATACAATAATCTCTTTATAATAAAATATGTATCACTTTCTTTGTAGAGGGTGGTTAAATTTGAAGAGCCCATGATTAAGGTGAACCACATCTAAACTTCAACTTTTTTCTTGCATTTCATTTGACATTTCTCAATCTCAGACTAACTCAATTTGAACCGTGGAAAGATACGCAATTGAGCAACGCTTTTAAATATTAAAGATTTTTATAAAAATGGGCGTTCAAATCAAAATACATTTCGTGCACTTCGTGATTCTTTTGGTCAACATAATCGTTCGAATTCGTTCACAATCGTATCTGCAAAGCAGGTCTGTATGAAATGTGAAAACATCTGTGAATGCCATCTTAGTTCGTTGAATGGGAAACATTGCTGTTTTTCACGATAACGTGGCAAAAGAGCAAGCAACCTCGACTCATCATCGTGCCCAACAATTGAGCATCAACAGTGTCATTGAAAATATGGACTATCGGATCGAAGTGTGCCGCCTAGGTTGGGGGGTCATTTGGCCGATATTTTGTTCCATACATAATTGAAGCATACAAATATTATCATTATAAAAATAAATGATAATAATTTCATAATAATTTTATTCAAAATCAACATAGTCCCTTAAAATTAAACCACCCATTATAACTTCGGTATGCTAGTAAAATGTTTTCGTAAATTTAGTCATTCAATGAAAGTGGCCGTTAAAATACGCGTGTCAATAAAGTTTCTGCTAATAAAAATAACCTAGATATTTCAATATTTCCTTTAGTATTCCAAAATCTTTATTCATAGAGAATTTACATGAATTTAAGAGGAAGAAAGTGAATTTAAGGTTAAATTTTAAGGGCCACAGGGTGATTTAAAATATACATTCTCTGCATTTTTGTAAAACGGAAAATTTATTAGTAAGATTTTGATTTTTAAACTTCTATAACATTTTGCTTTTAAAAGATTTTCAAACGAAATAAGTTTTGTATAATTTTAAAATTTGTTAGCCATTAGTAAAGGGTGTTTTTTTAAGCCCGATAGAACTTGAAATTGTAAAAAATAACACAAAAAATTAAATTGTAATCAAAATTTTTTTTTTATTCGAAAGATCAATACGTGACATTAACATTTGAAAATGATTTCGGGCATATGGGCACCGCGGCTGTTCTTGACGAAGCGCATTCTGGACGTCCAATTTTGGGCCACTTTTTCGAGCACTGCTGGCCGTATGTCACGAATAACACGAACAATGCTGGCCTCCAAGGCGTCAATTGTTGCTGGCTTATCAGCATAAACCAGTGACTTCACGTAGCCCCACAGGAAATAATCGAGAGGTGTCAAATCGCACGACCTTGGAGGCCAATTGACAGGTCCATTTCTCGAAATCAACTTATCGCCAAATTTTGATTTCAATAAGTCGATGGTTGCGTTCGCCGTATGGCACGTAGCGCCATCCTGTTGAAACCACATCTCCTCCGGATCAATGTCATCCATATTTTCAAACAAAAAATCATTGATCATGGTGCGGTAACGATCTCCATTGACCGTAACGCGAGCTCCGGCCTCATTTTTGAAGAAATAAGGTCCGATGATGCCACCATCGTGAAAACCGCACCAAACGGTGCATTTTTCTGGATGTAATGGAGTCTATAGGGTCTCTTGTGGATTGGTCTCGCTCCATATGCGGCAATTTTGCTTATTAACAAACCAGTTAAGCCAAAAATGCGCCTCATCGCTGAACACAATTTTGCGATAAAACAACGGACGTCCAGAATGCGCTTCGTCAAGAACAGCCGCGGTGCCCATATGCCCGAAATCATTTTCAAATGTTAATGTCACGTATTGATCTTTCGAATAAAAAAAAATTTTGATTACAATTTAATTTTTTGTGTTATTTTTTACAATTTCAAGTTCTATCGGGCTTAAAAAAACACCCTTTACATGAAAATAAATTGTTTATAATGTTGAGATAATTTTTTTTGACTTAGGTCAAAATTTTCCTAAATTCCCATTTTTAATAGAGCATAACTTCAGGAGAACATAAGCATAAGTTGTTAGCATGCCATCTAGTAGTTGCTAGTAGAGTCATCTATCTTATCATATTTATCTTATATTTAGCTACAGTACAATAAATGGCGCAGTGTAAGATGAATAAATGCTAATATATATGACTAATATATTTTTAAAAAAATTTAAAGAAAAAAGTGTGCGTGGCACATCTATTTTCCACTTTGACTTTGACCAAAAAACCATGTTTGCAAAATTTCAGAATCGTATATATAGTTTTGTCAGTTTTATTACGTTTTAAATTTGAAATATACACTGTGCGGTATAAATTTTCGTACATTTTTATCTATAACTCTTTTCCTAATTCATAGATTTAAGCGATTTTCAGGGAAAAATATTCTTTTGACTCGATAGATATATATTCGAAGTTTCATGACTACGTTTATGCGTCTGGACACAATTCAAAAGTGAAAGTGGGCGTTATAGTAGGCGTGTCAAAGTTGTTTTTGCTAATGAGAACAACTTAGGTGTTTCAATATAGCCCTTTATTATTCCCAAATCTTTATTAATAGAGAAATTATATGAATTTTAGTTAAATCGTTATATGGGAGGTGGGCGTAAAAGTGGGCGTGGCACATTGATTTGCCGTTACAAGAAAGCGTGTCACCAAAAAGCAAAGTGTGCAAAATTTCAGAGTCGTACATCCAATTTTGTTGCTTTTATGACGTTTTTGTTTTTAAATATACCGAAAAATACACTGTGCGGTATAAATTTTCTTACATTTTGATCGATAGCTCCTCTCCTAATGCATAGATTTAGACAATTTTCGGGGAAAAATATTGTTTTTACCCAGGAAATATATATTCGAAATTTCATGAGTCTACGTTAATGGGTTTGGACACAATTCCATTTTATTCGATGTTCGAAGGACACGGTTTTTTCGACCTACTCTTGCTTTTCGAGCTATAACTCTCTTCCTAATATTCCGATTTAGCCCATTTTCAATACCAAACAAACCTTGTCTATAAGAAAGATTCTGGCAAAATTTAAGCCCCCTAGCTTTTTCGGTGCGACCTCTATCGTGCTTTCAACAGACGGACGGACATAGCTAGATCGTCATAAAATCAAACCCCGATTCAGAATATATATACTTTATGGGGTCTAAAATGGATATTTCGATGTGTTACAAACGGAATGACAAAATGAATATACCCCCACCATTTTTTTGGTGGCGGGTATAAAAAGGGTACATAAAGGTTTGTCATTCCGTGAGAAATTTCTACAATTTTCATTTCCGACCCCATAAAGTATATATTTTCTGAAAGCTTATGAATAGGGCAGTCGATTAAGCTCTGTCAGTCTGTCCGTGTGTACGTTGAAATCAACTTTTTGAAGCCCCCCGATCAGAAATATTCGGGAGTAGATCGGTATTGAAAATCAGAAACATCGGTACATAAACAACTGAGATATGAGCAAAAAACCACGACCACCTCGATTTTTTTTCACAAAAACAACATTACAACAACAACATACATACATACAAACATGTATACTGGTTAGAGTAAACGTGGCATTGAATCCCAGCTGAGCCAAAAAATTTTTTTTTTATATTTTTTTTTCTATTTTTTTTTTTTTTATATATTATTTATATTTTTATTATTATTTTTTTTTTAAATCTTTTTTATATTTTTTCGTTTTATTATACCCTTCACCTGTGGTGCACAAGGGTATATATAGCTTTGTCATTGCGTTTGTAATTTCTACAATTTTCATTTCCGACCCCATAAAGTATATATTTTCTGAAAGCTTATGAATAGAGGAGTCGATTAAGCCCTGACCGTCTGTCCGTCTGTCCGTGTGTTGGTTGAAATCAACTTTTAGAAGCAACTATATGTTCCTCAGATCTGTTTATGGTATCAATCTCTTGGAAATATCCAGGAATGAATCGCTATTGAAATTCAGCAGAATCGTCCCATAATTTTCTGAGATATGAGCAAAAAACCACGACCACCTCGTTTTTTTCACAATTACAACAACAACATACATACATACATACATGTAAAAAACATACCAAACAAAAAAAATTACAAAAAAAAAAAATATTAAAAATAAGAAAAAAATAATAAAAACAAGTAAAAGCGCTATATTCGGCCGTGCCGAATCTTATATACCCTTCACAACGTGTAGTCATGCAATAACAGTAAATTCACGTATGTATGTTAAAAAAAAACAAAAAAAAAAATAAAAAATAAATTTAAAAAAAAAAAATTAAAAAAAAAAAATAAAAAAAAAAAATTATTATATACATATATAATATATATAAAACAAAAAAAAAATAAAAAAAAAATTAAAAAAAAAAAATAAAAAAAAATAATAATAAAAATATATATAATATATTAAATAAAAAATAAAAAAAAAATAAAAAAAAAATTAAAAAAAAAAATTTTAAAAAAATTTAAAAAAAAATTTTTTTGCCTCAGCTGGGATTCGATGCCACGTTTTCTCTAACCAGTATACACGTTTGTATGTATGTATGTTGTTGTTGTAATGTTGTTTTTATGAAAAGAAAATCGAGGTGGTCGTGGGTTTTTGCTCATATCTCAGTTGTTTATGTACCGATGTTTCTGACTTTCAATACCGATCTACTCCCGAATATTTCTGATATTTTAATACCTTACCCGGGTCCAACCTATGTCGGGGGGCTTCAAAAAGTTGATTTCAACATACACACGGACAGACGGTCAGACGGACAGACGGACAGACGGTCAGGGCTTAATCGACTCCTCTATTCATAAGCTTTCAGAAAATATATACTTTATGGGGTCGGAAATGAAAATTGTAGAAATTTCACACGGAATGACAAACCTATATATACCCTTTTTCACTGTGTGAAGGGTATAAAAACTAAAAAAAAAAATTTTAAGAAAATTTAAAAAAAAATTTAAAAAAAATTTTTTAAAAAATTTAAAAAAAATATAAAAAACAAGTAAGAGCGCTATATTCGGCCGTGCCGAATCTTATATACCCTTCACAACGTGTAGTCATGCAATAAAAAAAATAAAAAAAAAATGAAAAAAAAAATTAAAAAAAAAAAATTAAAAAAAAATTTTTTTTTTTTAATAATTAAAATATATATAATATAAAACAAAAAAAAATAAAAAAAAATTAAAAAAAAAAATTAAAAAATATTAAAAAAAAAATAATAATAAAAATATAAATAATATATTAAATAAAAATTAAAAAAAAATATAAAAAAAAATTTAAAAAAATATATAAAAAAAAATAAAAAAAAAAATTTTTTGCCTCAGCTGGGATTCGATGCCACGTTTTCTATAACCAGTATACACGTTTGTATGTATGTATGTTGTTGTTGTAATGTTGTTTTTGTGAAAAAAAAATCGAGGTGGTCGTGGGTTCTTGCTCATATCTCAGTTGTTTATGTACCGATGTTTCTGATTTTCAATACCAATCTACTCCCGAATATTTCTGATATTTTAATACCTCACCCGGGTCCAAGCGATGTCGGGGGGCTTTAAAAAGTTGATTTCAACATACACACGGACAGACGGACAGACTGACAGGGCTTAATCGACTCCCCTATTCATAAGCTTTCAGAAAATATATACTTTATGGGGTCGGAAATGAAAATTGTAGAAATTTCACACGGAATGACAAACCTATATATACCCTTTTTCACTGTGTGAAGGGTATAAAAATAATAAAATATAAATAATATATTAAATAAAATAAAATTTTTTTGGCTCAGCTGGGATTCGATGCCACATTTATTCTAACGTGTACGTATGCACGTATTTTATATGGGATGAATGGTGATACAAACAATTGTTATTGCATGACTACACGTTGTGAAGGGTATATAAGATTCGGCACGGCCGAATATAGCACTGTTACTTGTTTTTATTTATATTAATTTTTTTTTTTCAACATACATACGTTAATTTATAATTTTACAATGGGATGTTTTTATATATGTAAGTTTTTTATATATGTATGTACGTATTTCATATGAGATGAATGGTGATACAAACTACTGTTATTGCATGACTACACGTTGTGAAGGGTATATAAGATTCGGCACGGCCGAATATAGCACTATTACTTGTTATCATTAATATCCATAATACTTGATGAGTCCCTTAATATTTTTCTGTGGACTCTTTCTGGAACGGATTCATCATCTTCAAACCATAAATAAACACAATCCATTACAACAAAAAACACAAATTATATTTTTTCAAACACGAACTAACGCCTTTTTTGAGATATTTTCGTCTATTTTGACATTTCTGTTGCAGTGCTACCAAGTTTGCATTATTCTTTTCCTATTTGCTTATAAATACAACACTGTGCTCGTTACGAACGAGTTACGCGGTACGATTGAACTATCGATTCGGAAATTGCTTTCGAAAAATATTACTTTTCGAATCGAAATACGCGGTAGCCCCCCTGTAAGTTTAAAAGTGCGTATATGTATGTAAGTAGTGAAGACTTTTCAATGATGCAAGTTGACTTTCTTCATTAGTATTCTTTGCAGATCTCTGGTTTGGCTGTATTTGGCAAATTGACATTGCCATTCTCAACTCAACTGACATTTGACTATTCAGTTGTGTATCTGTTTTTTTGTGGTATTGCCGTTTTCAACTTTGTAAAAATTTGCTTAACAGTAGTTGTGTTATTGGCAGTTAAGGTTGATTTTTTTAAAGCGATGAAAATGGAAAAGAAAATGGAGAGATCGTAAGTACACGTACACTTTTTCATTTCATTGCATTTTTGATAGCTCCCGTCAGCAAAGAATCTAAAAGCAGAACATAACTTTAATATAGGAAGAATAGCTACCACGCGAACAAGTGTTTTTAGGTGATCTTTAATTTCATCCAGCAAATAACAAAACGCTTCCTTGCTTAGTCGGAAATTACAATTTTAGTATTATTTTTTTTTTAATTTTCATTTGCCAAACGTAATATTTAAAGTTGCCAGTTCGATATTTTAAGTTGGAAACTTTATAGCAAACTCAACTAAAACAGTTGAGTATCACAATCATAGCTGCCAGATTTGACGATTTATCGTCATTTTGACGATTTTACGTGCTAAAATTAAGTGTTGATGATTTGACGATTTATGCTATGTTTTTGACGATTTTCAAGAATTAAAGTTTGCAACATTTTTCATTACTTTAATACCAACCAAGGTCTATTAAATAAGGTCTGTGCAACTCTACAAAAACAAAAAGCAAAAAAATATACGTGCATTTTGTTAGTGTAAAATTACTCTAAGGTAGTCAAAAACAGCTGACTAAAATACCAAAAAATTCATCCTGGTGAAATTATCAGTATATCTGATGGGAAACGTTACTGTCAAACTCTATGTATAAAAAATTATTTTTTATGAGGTATTTGACAGAGAGCAGCACAGCAAATTCGCCGTTGCATATACCTGTATGAATATGCCCAACGCCTATTAAATTTTGTGTTTTCATTTTGTTTAACAATTTTTTCAAGACAACAAAAATAAATTGTGTTAATAGTAAATATTTGCTAAAAATATGGCTGATAAAGATAAAATAGAAGTCTAGACGATGTCTTGAAGAAGCGTGCTGTTTCACAAGGTATGTTGGGCCAGAAAGATGCTCGTTTAGCTGCTGGTGTTGTACAAATGGTGCGTGAAGGCAAAATAGCTAATCGTTGTATTTTCTTGGCCTGTGAGCCAAGTAATGGCAAGGCTGCTATAGCTGTTGGTGTGGCTCAGTCCTTGGGTACAGAAACGCCTTTTACCAGCATGTCCGGCTCGGAAATATATTCATAAGTTGAAAAATTATCAATCATAAAATTGAAAAACATAAATGTCGCCCTAAAAAGGTAAACAAATTTTGACAACTTCGAGTAGTAAACATAGGGGAGCAAAAAACGACCAGCTGATTAGTTGAACAGACCTTATTTAATAGACCTTGATACCAACCTTAAACTAGACAAAAATAATTTGTAACGGTTTTTTGTGTTATTAATAATAGAACAGAGTGAAAGAAATACATCGATCATTATTTAATGTGTTTGTGTGGGTAATTTTTCCACTTTGTACATTTTTAACATAGTATATGCCACATATTATCAACTGATACCTACAACACGAACAAATATAAATTTGGAAATGCGTTTAAAACAATTTTAGTTTTTTAAGTAAATTTATTTAAATTATTTAAGTGACAAATTAATATGCTTAAATACTTCAAAAAATGGTAAGTTCTTTTTAATTATACATTAAAACCTTAAAAATCAAACATTATATTTTCAATAGAAAACCAAGATGATGAAAATTCTAGCAGCTCTTCCTCTGTAAGTAGAAATTTCATCCATTTTTTATACAAAATTTTGTAGTAGCTAAAATAAAATTTTAATGGTGTTTTTCACAGGTAATACTACATTTACACCTACACAAAATCTAGTACTTAAGGGATTTTAAGCGAAATCTACCAGATTTCCCATACAAAATGAAATCTACTTCGCACTAGATTTTGGCAAAATCTACTTAAAATCTAGTACTACTTCGTGATGCAGCTGTGGTTTTTATTAAATTGTACTAAAATATACTACGCTGCACACAGAAAAATTCAATCATAATATATAAGTTGGTTGCAGTTGGACAAGTACTTTATTGTTTACATTTTTTTTATATGGAGTTTGAATTTTGAAGAAGTAGAGCATAGAGAGCATCTCAGACCACCTTGTAAATATATTGTTTTGAAAACGAAATCTTGCAAAATGTCAAAAAACAGTGGTATAAACCGTTTAGATTTTAATAAAGATTTAAAATCAAATCTACTAGATTTCGCTTAGGTGTAAATGTAGTATAACGAACAAGAAGAGGAAAATTAAGGAAGACTGGTTTGCAGATTATGGGCTAAGAAGCGAAACGATGTAGTTTATTTTGGCGTTGTGCTAGTCTTACGCTTGCCTAAAGCTACCTTAATCGGTAGAAACTTTAGAAAGAAATGATTAGGCCCCTTTCGCATTAGGCAACTATAATTGCGCAATTCTTGTGTTTGTTGATGTGAGAGGAAAGGTCGGTGTAAAGGGGAAAGAGTTGCCGAGATTTGAGTACAGACTTTCTTGTACTTGGCAATTCTGCTTTAGCTCTCATTCTTGTCTTGGAATATTTATTTGTTTTTGACATTGTCTTTTATTTCTTCTTCGGTGTGTTGTGTAATTTTGTGTTTGTGAAAATTTTATTTGTTTATAAGTGTATCAAATATTTAAAAATGATGAGAAGTTGGAAAAAACTGGAAGAAATTGAGCAACCAAGTTGCTCAATGTGAACATAAAAGCAAGTTCAAAAGAAAATAAATAAAAATTAAAATTATACTTGCGCAATTATAGTTGCCTAATGCGAAAGGGGCCTTATAATTATTTGTCAATTAGTCTGAATTAGATGCAGCCAATTCATTATTTATTATCTTTTGTGTATATATACATATTAATATTTATTTTTCGAAATTAATTCTAAATTGTATTATATTTATTGTCATGTTCTTAACTTAAAAGGGTCTAATAAAACCATTGATCTCTCTGGATTTAAAAAGTTTGTTATGTTATGTTAAATAAAAAATGTTTTGTTTTGAAAAATGCGTTTTTTTATTTTGACGTTTTTATGACGATTTGAGTTAACTATTTGACGATTTTGACGATTTTTTTCCCCAAATTAGACGATTTTGCCCCTATTTTATCTGGCAGCTATGATCACAATACCTAAAATGAGTTTGGTTGTGCATAACCAAACTGAGTTGAGTGGTGAACCGCAATAGGGGTAATAATAAAGCGATCGGCGGCTAAGCTTGAGCCGAGTAATAGCTGAAAAAATTTCGGCGGCGGCGGCTACCAGGAATGGTCGGCGGCTCTGCTTAGTTGGCTATTAGCCGTTCGGCGCAGGTCTCTGTCATAACCCAGCCTTCACAAAAGAACGACAATGTCTGAATCAGACAAGTCTTACCATTCGACATATCGGTACGAAATCTATCAGAAATCCATACGAATGTCGTATAATAAATCAGAATTTCCTCTGCTTTTTCTTTCAGATTTCTGTTAGATTTCTTTCAGACACGTCGGTAAAAAACTCAGAATTTCCCACATTTCTGTCAGAATTCGTGTCAACCATTTCATATGTTTGGCGGTTAGAAGTCTGTCAGAATTCATATGGAATTCTTACTTGTTTGTCGACATTTCTTACAGACATCTAACAGATGTCGGACAATTTTGTAGGCTGGGAAGGTACAAAAACGGTGTTCCGTTATTTCCAAGCCTCAAGTTATAGGTCTTAAAAACTTCTAACTAATGCGGACTCTCGAAACAAAAACCTGGGGCCGAATTACGGCATTCGAACGTGATCGTAATTGTAAAATTCTTATTAGAATCTCTATACCTAAAGCACAGCGAACTCGATCGTTCGAGTAAAATTTCGATCGTGATCGAATGCCGTAATTCGCAGCAGGGAATCCAAAATGAATGGAAGAATATTCCAAAAGTAATTGTCCAGAATTGTAGTCTTACAAAATAAAGGGCTTTAAACTAAGTATTAAAAATGTTCGTATTCTGCAAGATTTTTCAATGGTGTAAAATTTAGTACATTGGAGTTGTTTTCGTTTTCTTTATTTTTTTTTTAGAAATTGATGCTTTAAGTTTTGAATTTTACACTGTTTTGTTAAGTACCTAATACTAAATAAACTACAAAAAAATTTTTTTTGTAGCGCTCAAAGTACAAACTTGTACTCATTTGTGGACCTCACTGTATATTTTAGCAAAAAGAGATTATTCCGTAGCGATTACAGTTAATAACAAAGTAATAAATTTTGTACTTAAAAAAAAAGATTTGGTGCAGCCAAATATATAGTGTTCTTACTTGTTTTTATATAAAGCGGCTACTTTTCTTGTTTAACTAAAACAAACATTATTTTTTATAGATTTTTATTTTCTTTATTTTGTTTAGAAGTTTTCTTTTGTATATATATATATGTAAATATACATATATATAATTCAATATCATTTGCTTGTGGTAGTAATAGTGTTGTTTTATTTTAATAATTAAATCATACTTATATTTAAATAGTAATAATTAATAATTATTAAAAAAAAATATGTAATAAATGTTCACACAGTATTTCTTTAACTTCATTTATTTAAACGGAGAGTTTGTGTTTCCAAAAACTTTGTTATTATTATTTTAATATTTGCATAATTTTAGATGTTGCTAACAGAGCCTGCATGTATAATTTTCATTTATCAATTTGCTGGTAGATTAAAAAATATTTTTCCATATATTTATTTATAAATTTTATGATTTTTTTCGCTTTTGTTTATTGTATAATAATGAAGCAACAGGTTTTATTTAATTTTATTTTGAATTATGTGTTTTTTTTTCTATTAATTTTTATAAAGATATAAATTCTATATACTTTTTTGTTGTTGGTTGGTTGCTATTTGCAGAGATGTGTTCTGGTTTTTAAAAATAAATTTATAACATGCACGTCATTTGTGTTTATTAATATTTTTTAAAATTACATACTTGGGATTATATAAATAAACTTGAATAACACAAAATCAGCCATATAAGGGATTAGATTAAATAGTCCAATTGTAAAAATTATATATATTTTTTTTTAATAAAATATTTATTTACAATTTTTTTTTTTATTTAATAAGAAAATATATTAATTTGTTTGTTACAATCCAATGATTTTATGTAAGTATACATATATATTTTTTTGTGCTTTTTTACATAAATTGTTTTATTTTATTTAAAGAATTCTGCTTTTTTCAATTAATTATTTATGTACGTTTTAATGTTAAATATATTTTTTTTTCTAATTTTATAAGCGCTTTATAAATTTTTTATTTTATTTTTCTATATTATTTTTTAATTAATAGTAAAAATAATATTTTTTAACAAAATAATTTTAATATGTTTATTTTTCACAGCAGCCTTTATTTTAAAACTTTTTTGTTAAAAACTATTATTTTTTAAGAGAAGTTAGTTGTTTATTCTAATAACCTAAATGAATGAATAAATAATGTTGTTCAATGTATGAATATATGTAATGTATTGATAAAATAGAAAATTGTGAACATTGTTGGTAAGTATAATTAAATTTTGTTGTTTTGAAACAGAACAGTTTTACAAGTCCTTTTTTATATCTAAAAATACGTTGTAACCGTTTTTTACATTGTGGACACCGGTGAATGTTAGATTTAGTTTTAAATTGATGTGGAGGAGAAGTGTAGAACGATGCAATTTATAATGGTCAAAAGTTGCTACTTACACCTCAAGCAAAAAAAAAAACTTAAAAATTCAATTAATGATAGTCTTATTTCGACAACTAATTAATTACACGCAAAACGTCCACTCAAAGTAATCTTTCGCATTCTAAAAACAGCACATAAGTTTAAACATATTTTATTCAGGTATGTGATGCAAACCGTTCGTTTTCAAATCGAAGTGTTTTAAAAAGGTACATATAATAAATTTCGAACGATTATGAATTTAATAATTTACCTACTATCTACCTTATTTGCTACAAAATTCAATTCAGATTACAAGTAGTTATAACGAAAAAAAAAAAAAGAAATAAAGAGAGAGAGAGAGAACGAACAGACTTTAAAATTCAACTTGAAACAAAAAAGAAAACGAAAATATCAATGAAATCACATATTTTTTCGATTTTCGATATTGATTTAATTTCGAAATTTATTTCCATCACATACTTGATTATTAGTGAGTTACACTGCTGATGTTAAAAATATTCTCTCTAAATCGTCTAATAATAATAATATTCAGTCTCATTATGAGTGTCGTTGGCTTGACCACATACCAGTCCTAATTTGTGATTAACAATCTGAACCTGATTTGCAGCATTGGTGGCCCCAACAAAATTTTTATAATCGTATTCATAGGAAAATATACTCCTGCTAAAAACAGCAACAACATTACAGTAACAATTCTGAATGATTTGATTTTATTCGGAACAAAAAACAGCATTGATATTTTAATGTTATTGTTAATGCAAATATCAACAATGTACTGCTATTGTGAAAATTCCTATATATACATCTATTTGTTATGTCAGTACATGCAATAAATTTCTATACAATTTTCTAGTAGTGAAAAAAAGAACACAGGATACAACTTTATTTCCTGCTGAAACATGTCTTTTATACAGCGCTCAACAAAGTCTTTTAAAAACATTTGCCTATGTTCTTCATGAGTATACATATATTCCTTTACATGAATAATGCTCGTAAATGCATTACATCATTTAACCTACATTCGCATTTGGCAAATAATTAACAAAATAAGGGTAAACACTATTTTAAATAAATGCCCCTATTTTCGTTGTCAACTCAATCCAGTTTGGTACTCTGAAAGTAAGCTTAATGTTCGCTGTCTTTTTGTTATGTTTAACAAAACCATTATAAGTACATTTTTTTGTGATTTTACCAACTTAAAATATCTAGTTTTTGATAGGGGCAGACAAATCGTGTGAACATTCAGTCAAGTTTATCAATATCGAAAAACTCTTTTTAAAGTTGCAAACCGCAATAGGGTCAAAAGTAAATTTTAATTTAATAGGGCAGGCAGAAGTAATGTGAACATACCTTAGCGTTTAAAAAAATTTGTTAAAGCCAAAAAATTTAAAGTGCGCCTCAGATACTAGAGTTGCAACATTTAGCCATCGAAATACAGTGCACCAATTTAAAATTTAAAAACGGGCCTTGTAGGTATTGCATTAAAAAAGACAGACAAAAACATGCGAAAGTCAGTCAGCACCATTTTAAGTGACGTTATTGTGTCTATTTCTGGTCACATGATCCAATTAATTTTACACGTTATAAACAAGAAAATAAATACGACAATAATGCTGAATATATCGGCAATGCTACGGAGCACAGTATCACAATTATTTCAACTTCAAAATCTCTAATGATGAAGCTTTCAAGACATTTCAACGTATCATCTCACTTTTGTTTCAAATCTAAGAATTTGCCTCTTCCTCCAATTAAATAAATGCCAATATTGTATGCTTTTGTTATCATTTCATTTGTTATATATGAAAATAATTTGTATATTTTTTGTGTTTTATTACAGATTTTGTTGTTGTTGTTTTTACGATTTAATAGTAGTTACAATAATAATAATAATATAAATTTTACAATCGAATAAATACGAGTATAATTTTTTTATATAAAAAATTTTGTTTTGCATTAATTAAAAAATAATATTAATCACAAATAAATATAAATTTATTTGCTATTAAAATCTGTCAATAACTTGATAGTGAAAATCACAGCAGCCTTTAAGTAAAATTTCAATAAAAAGTTAAATCCAGCATTTAAAGAGTTCCGATAAATTTACATTTGTGTATTTAGTATTTTTTTTTTTTTTTTGTATTAACATTTATATAAAAACTAGTAATATTTCCAGATACAACAAATTGCTCCATAATAGTTTTTTTTTTAACAGCAGCAAGTTATTTAGCATTTTGTGAATAAGAAAATGCTACCAGTTTTTATAAAAAGTTTGATTTCGTTTGTTGTTTTATTTGAATCAGTGTTAATAGAATAAAACATTTACTTAAACTTCTCTTAAAATTTCGTTTCATTTTTTAAAATTAATATTACTAAATATTGTGTGTTGGATAAAATGGGTAAAACTATTTAAAATAAAATAAAAATGTTAAAAAATTTTAAAATAAAGATAATTTTATAGCTTGTTTATATTACAAAATTATGAAATATAAATTTTTTTGTTGTGTTTTCCATGTGTATTTTTATATATTTTTTTAATAGTATTTATTTAATTGTGTTAGCGTAAAATTATTTTTAAAACTGTATAGTATTAATAACTAGAAGGGGATGGGGTTGGTTGTTTGTTTTATGCTTAATTTTAGGACCTAAACTAACTAAACTCACTATAACATATTTTTTTATTTTCGTTTTTTATTTGCTTTCGAAGTTAATTCTTTTTTTATTTATATTATTTGATGTAAAGAGTCTTTCTGCGATATTTACTCTCAGTTTATAATTTTGTTTGCCCTACGTGCTAGTTAAAAAAAAGAGCTCTCTTATGTTGTCTCTTGTTTTTTCTGTTAATGCTACAAGGCAGCTGTTAATTCAGATAAACAGTGTCCCTTTTATTTTTATTTTGAAGCAGCTTTTTACTTATGACTTTTAAACAAATTCCTGCTTTATTTTTTTTTATTATTTTTTTGTGGCGTCCTTTAACAGTAAGTTCCTACTATTTATTTATAGAGGTGCGCCTCAAGCGCCTTAAAACTCATTCGGGTTTTTCTTCGTTTTCACTATTTGTGGACAGATTTAGGGTATTTTCGGCACTACCTGACGACGATTGACGTGTATGTCTTGTAGATCTTAATTCTCGCCGTTTTTCTAAAGGCTGTTCGCTGATAAGCGAATGATCTGCCCCAGAACGTGGACGTTTTAGTCGACCGGAAGATCTACGTGTCTCTTCGTTGTTCGTCGAAGTTGATGGCGTATTGTTGCCAGACTCTGTGGTCATGTCTTCTATGCTACCGCTGTGTGAAACAGCGTTAGTTGTTGAGTTTGCAGTCGAGGTGGGTGGTGTTTGTGAGGTGGATGTGGATGGATTTTGTTGTTGTTGCGATTGCGTTTGAGCTGGTGGTTTCTTGAGTATTGGTTGTATTATCAGTTCATCGGCTTCCTCGTAAGGTGGCGGCATCTTAGCAGCCTCCGCCGCATTAGTTATGGTCAACGATATTCTAGATTCACTGCGCTCGGAACGCTCACTGCTTGAACTTGCTCCCGAACTAATTGGTGGCGCTATTGTTATGGTCGTTTGTGATGGCAAATTTGCAGCAATTCCTGCCGAGTTTAAAGGTGTAAGAGTAACCTTATCGGCCTCGGGCTGTTGGTTCGATGATGAGCTTGATCCTCGTATGGATTTTTCGATGCTTGTCATGCCTCCACCCAGATTTAGTGGAAATCCTGCTGCTGCCAAAGCGGCTGCCGTATTCAAATCATCCTTTAGGGAAGACGATGATGATGTGTCAGAACGTTGCCTCTTGGACTTGTGATGGTCTTGGTCTTGTGCAGACGAGTTGCTCGAGTAGGAGGAAGGTGTGGTCGCTGAGGCTGAAGTGGGTATTAAAGAAATACCAGAGCCCAAGCCTAATTGTTTGGTATAGTAGTCCATTTGTTTTTGGAAGGCATCCTTAGCTAAAGCATCTTGATCTCTCTGTCTTTTCAAGGCTGAGGATGCTGAAGAAGAGCTGCCTGCTGAATTAGACGAGCCTCCAGTTAGACCTGCCAAACTGCCCGTTAAGCTAGCTAGGGAACCAGGACCGGTTAGTGGCAATGATCCGCCGGCAGCAGCCATAGCTTGTGCAGCCATTTCGGCCAAAAATGCTTGACTAAAATCAGCTGACATGCCAGGTATTTGTGGAAGGGTAGCAGCAGCTGCAGCAGCCGCAGCGGCCGCTGCCTTTGCACTCTTACTGGAGGAGCTGTTTGAAGAGGTATTACTTGAAGAACTGCTAGAGGCTCCACCGGTCATTGATGGAGGCAGTTTACCCTGGGACAAGGCTTGTAGTGTGGCTAAGTCGGTAGGCAGTTGGCCTCTAGCTAATTGTTCCATTAGTTTTTGTTGTTCCTTGGCGGCTTGTTGAGCAGCTGCGGCGGCAGCATTTGAGGCTGACGATGACGAAGAAGATCTTTTTTCACTTATAGTATTTGAGGAAGAGGTAGAAGCTCCCGATATGGGTGGCATGCCCAATGAGCTCATAAGTCTTGTAGCCTGAGCTAAATCCATATTTGCCATTCTGGAGAATGATTCCAAAAGCTGAGCATCTGCAGGAGGCATTAATAGGTTGGACAATTGAGCCATTTCAGCAGATGCTTGAGCGGCAGCTCTACTTGCTGAAGACTGTCTGCCACGTGATGATGAAGACTGTGAAGAGTTAGAGCTTTGTCCACCCGAACCAGACATACTTGCAGCCATAGCATTCATTAGATTAGCTGCCTGTGCAGCCGATGAAGAAGTTGCTGATGATGCGGATGATCGAGAGTTCGATGATTTTGACTGCGATTGATGAGCCTTAGATTGTGTGGTGGAGGTTGAACCAGATGAAGAGACTCCATTCATTAAATATTGTTGAGCCAACTGGTCATAAGCCGAGCCTAGACCGGTGGAACCCAAAGAATATGGATTCAAACCACTCATACCCATAGGAGGATACAACAGCGATGGGTTGGCAAACAAGAATGGAAAACCAGCTGCCAATTGAGAGGCAGAAGCTGCCGCAGCAGCTGCAGAACTTTTAGCATTCGAACTAGAAGATGAATTATTACCACCAGAAGAAGTTGCTCCCAACGCTGCAGCAGCAGCAGCAGCATTTTGCTGAGCCTGTTGATCATTCTTACTCTTTTTACTCGAAGAACTATTCGATTGAGATGAGTTTTTACTATTTGATCCACTGTTTGTTGAGGAACCTGAAACACCACCTAATCCACTTAATGCAGGACCAGCTGCTGCCATTAAAGCCGCTAAGGATTGTGTATCCATGCCAGCTAGATTACCTAAACCTCCCATACCAGCCAAACTGGCGAAGAGGTTCATATTGTTAAGATTACCTAAACCAGGTAAATTACCCATTCCAGGTAAACCGGCAAATGGCATAGATAATAATGGATTCTTGGGATCAAATGCCGAAAGGGGATTTTTGGGATCAAATCCTCCTAAATTAGGTAGCCCGGCCAAAAGACTGGGATTTAAACCCGCCAAAGAACCAAACTGCATGGCAGCGTTAGCCTGATCCATGGCCGACTGTCTAGATGACTTCTTTGATGAACTAGAGTTTGAGGAGGAAGACTGTGACGAGGACTGTTGTTGAGAATTCGAGTGACTACCTGAAGAGGCATTGCTAGAGGTAGAAGAAGGTCGACCAGAATGAGATTTACTGGAAGATGTGTAACTTGATTCCATAGGTTTGGGTGAAGGAGCTGACATCGGATTCTGCATTTGTTCCAGCCACTTAGGATCAACCTCATAATTGGGATTTTCCGTTAACCTTAATAAAGGCGAAAAAAAAGGAAAGTCAAGATTGTATAACTTTATTTAAACTTTTTTATAAAATTAAAAAGTACTTACCACTGCATTAATCTCTTTAGTTGTGGTGCCTTGTTACCTGCCAATCTCTTGCCGGTTTGTTTATTTATTACCGGCACTGGCTCGTCTCCAGTCAGTCCTTGCGGTGCTGACATAGAAGATTGTTGTTGCTGTTGTTGTTGGTGGGTTTGATTATGCGAAGAAGAATTGGAGGATTTAGAAGACGACATTTGCGAGGCAATTAACGATTGCTGTGCAGGTGTCGAAGATTGTTGGCGACTTGATCTACGACTGTTTGAACTAGTCGTATTACTACTATTTCCATTATTTCCCGAAGATCCACCGGCATAATCCATTGTTAATGGAGAATTGACGTCAGTTAACCATTTGTCTACTTTAGTTTCATGGGGAACGCCATATTTACTGTAAAAAAGTATGAACTTGTTAGTTTTAGCATTTTTTTTAATGTACGTTACTTAATATCTGCTGTGTAGGCTACCACCAACTTACCTTGATTTCATAGCTTGTTCCATGTCAGCCAACATACTTTCATATAGTTTACGTTGGGCGGGGGGTAAACATTGCATCATTTTTTGCTGTTGCTTAAGAAAAGTTTGTGGATCTGTAGCCATTGTTTGTGCCAACAAAGCATTTAAACTATCTTTGGACGATAGACCACCCATACCAGCCATATTTTGCAACGCTGACAGACCGGTGTTGGCTGATGAAGATGACGATGTCGATGAAGATTGTACGGCCGAAGATGAATTACTTTTACCTTCTGTAAAGATATATTTGAAAAAATAATAATAAAGTAAATATTAGTAATAAATGATTTTTTAAAGTTGTTTGTCTTTAAAATTATAAAGTTCAGAGACTCAAACTCACTTCCGGGCACTGTCGTAACAGTGATAGTAAAAGGTTTCTGATTTTGCTGTTGTTGTTGTTGGGACGACAATGAAGTTGGTATATTGGCCGGTGTAACCGAAACGCTGGGTGGTATTTGTGGCTTCTTCGATGATGGTAACGAGGGATCGGGGAAGGTTTTTTGTTCCTTGGCAGCGGAAAGACCTAAAACGATTTCATCCAACTTTTTACGTTTCTTCTCTTTACCCACTACAGGCTCCTCTATGATCTGCAAATTATAAAATTAATTCGTAAATAGGAATAAACAAAAATTTACCGTTTTTTTTAACTTACGCAGTTATTTTTCTTCATTAATTTATTTAATGTATCATCAAGCTTTCCACCTTTACTGGCCATTGATGGAAAGGCAGAACTTAAAGCAGCATGTATACTTGAAGTATTGGCAGCAGATAAAGAGGAAGATGAAGATGACGACAACTTTTTCGAACCCATTGAGAAATCTTGCACTTCACTTAAGTCTATGGCTCCTGAAGAAGAGGCTGATTTCATAATGTCAGCCATATTCATTTTTGGTAAGCTAAAAGACAATTTAGAATATAAGTTGTGATATAGAAGTTTTTCACAATTGGTTTAAAATTTATTTTTAATAGTTTACCTTGATGATAAATCCATAGCTCCGCCCATTGAAGAAGGTGGTGGTGTTTTTAGAGGTGGCACTGCGGGCTTACTAAACTGACCCGAATTTTGCCGCGATAATGGTGCATGTTGATGCGCAGGTGGTGGTTGCAAAGCACTATTTAAATTCGAATTGGTTCCTGGTGAGGCAGCTGATGATGATGATCGTCTTGAAGAAGTGCTAACGCCAGCAGAGGCAACAGCGGCTGCCGCTGTCATATTAGCGATTTCTGTCTCCCAATCTTTAGGAGCCACTGAAATAAAAATTAATTTCGTTTTAATAAAAAGCGCAAAAAAAAAACGAACACTGAGTCTTACATGTCTGAGCACTATTGAGTAAAGCATGTAATTTTGCCCTTTCAGTCTCTACATCGATGGCAATATGTCTCTTACGTTTTTTACCTGAATTTGCGGCTGTTGTATTATTACTATTGCTAGATCCTGAACTGCTAGCACTAGGTATATTTAAACCTGACAAAGCAGTTAATGACATACCAGGCAATAAAGCGCTTAAAGCACTTGCATTGCCACCAGCTGCAGCCACAGCAGCAGCCATGGCTGCATTGAAACTATTAGCATCTAGACCACCTAAACTGGCCGCTGCTGCAGCAGCGGCGGTAGCAGCTGCTGAAGAAGATGTATTGGATGCTGGTGAGACAGCTGGTAAAGTTGCAGGGGTAGATACTGTTGTAATTGGTGCTGTCGTTGAAGTAGATAAAGTTAACGAAGATTTGGAAGAGATACTTGTTGTATTGATTGTAGAAGCCGGTACATTTGACGCAGCTATCGGTGTCGCTGTAACATTGCTAACAACAGGTGTCACCACCTGTTGCACTTGTGATGTGGGCAAATGTTTAGTTACCCCATGATCTGTGGTTATAGTGATGACATCAGGAGTGGTTGAACGTTTCTCAATCGCCACACTAAGATGGGGTATGGCTTCGTGTAAACCTATGTTAAGTTCAATGCCCTTACAACCCGCTAAGGCAGAGTATGATTTGTCAACTGGCCATTTGCCTGAGTCAATACAGGACACAATATGATAGATACGCCGTTCCAAAGCAAAATCTTTAAACCAACTAATACTGATTTCTAGTTTCGGTTTTTCCTGCTTGTGTTTAGCAGCTCCTGGCTGTATGACTTCCAAGTCAGGAAATCTGGCTTTGAGTTCGGCTGCTTGTTTTTTGCATTCTTCTTCGACAGCCTTTTCTTTTTCCTTCATAACTTCTTCGTCATCAGGATCATTGGATCCAGAAGTAGCTGTTGTTAAATCAAGCATTTCTTCCTCATCTTTTGGTTTTTCTATTTTCGCAGCTTCCTTTTCTGTTGCCTCTTTTGCCTTATCTTCATCAACTTTAACCTTTTTGTTGTCTACTTCTTTAACATTTTCATCTATTTCGGTCTTATCCTTATCTAGACATATACTCTCTTTTTCTTCATCTTTGCGGTCAGGCTTTTCAGCTTCATTTTCGGAAACTTTATCATTAGACTTCTCCTGTTCTGAAGATTTATTTGACTGTTCTACAGATTTATCTTGATCCTTTGATCCACTTAAGTCTTCGGTTAAAGATTCCTCTTTTTCCACTTCCATTTCTTCGATTTTCTCATTAGCACGTTCTTTTTTATCAATTTCTTTTTCAACAGTTTTCATTTCTTCCACATTTTGGTCAATGTTCTCGTCCTCATTGGTTTCTGGTTCGGAAGCTATTTTTTTTTGTGTATTCTTAGCATTGTTTTTCAGCTTCAGCAGGACTTCATCATCTTCATCTTTCGTCAAATCTTGAGTATCCATATTCTCTTTAATGGTTTTCAAATCTTCCGTTTTGCCCTCTTCTACAATCTCCTTCTCAGCTGTATCGGTTTTTATTTCACCCGCTACTGATTCATTTTTGATTTCAGCTTTAACTGGTGAGAAATTTTCTTTTTTTATTAGACTATCCTTCGTCAAGAGTTCTTCATCTAAATCAATAATTTCATCTTTAACTAAGGGCTTTGTAGCTGCGGCTAACTTTTCAGCGTTGTAAGCCTCAAGTTTAATAGAGCGCTGCATTTGAGCCTCCAGTTCACGTAAAAATCTCTTTTCAGAGTCAGCAAAAGAAAACGTATGGTCATTAAATATAAAAGTTTTCGATCTGTACAGGCCATGTTTTAGTACGGCTGCTATTAGTTCTTTGTCATGTTTGCCGGGTTCCCACCAGTCGGGAGTATCAGCATTAACCATACACAATTTTAAACGTTCCTCCATTTGTGGATGTTTGGAAATTTCTCTCAGTTTTGACAACAATTCCAAACGATCTAATATCAATTTAGCATGATCTTCACTAATATCCTCGATTATGCCTTCTAGACCTTTTTCATTCTCCGACAACTTAACGCCCGCTTGTCTCTTACACATTGTTATAAATACTTTATAGTAATCACTCAGCGTCTCATCACTCTTCCTTTCCAAATGCGCCATTTGTTTGAATTTAGTCCAATCGGGAGCAAGTGTACTGATGCCCGGCGCTAAGGCAGAAGTTGGCAAAAGATCAATACCGTAACCGGTAAGAACACGCAAAAATTCATACTCTTCACGACGATTCCATTTTTTGGGTATGCTCTGTAAACGTTGCATTTCTCGTTCACGGGCAGCTATTTCCATTTTACCCTGACGTTCCATTTTCTGTTTAAAAAAGCAAAATAAATTACAAATTAAAAAAAAACATATTCTCTAAAACACAAAAATGCCTAGATTTGATAATGTATTGTGGTGAAATTGTGTGTTTTGTTTTAATGCGTGAGATAATAATGTTTTCCACCAAACGTAAGGTTAATTTTGTGAGTTTTTGAAATCTTTCAACATTAGTAATATAGCATGCAAATCACATTTGTAGATACATAAGGTTCAGTAAGAAAAATATACATATGTATGTATAAGTATGTATATATATGTATGTACAGTTAGAGTTTAGAGTTTTTTCTTGATTTCATATGTACAGTACTGGTCAAAACATTTGGAACTGGGATTGAATTTGTTATTTTCATTGATTTATTTTGTTCAAATAAGACTAAGTTACTAAAATTTATTTTTTATCAGTTCTTCATACATTGTTTTTTGTTAAACAAATAAAAAAAAATTAATAACATTAAATTAAAACAAAAATAAAATTAATGATATTGGGTGTATTCAACATGAAAGTGTTCAAAACATTTGCAACTCTCAGTACTCTTTACGAAGTAATTTATACCAGCAAATGCTAGAAAATAACGGTAATTGCAATCCTTTTTAGTAATGTGAGATTCAGGCCGTTATATTTTTTAAAAAAATTTACTATAACTATTGTTCTTTAATAGTTATGACTAACTGTTGAAAGCGTTAAAATCGTCAGAATAATTTTTGTAAAAATGGCAGGAAACAAATTCAATTCTGATTTTAAATTAAAAGTATTAAATAATTTTAGAAATGGACTTTCTCAAAAAAAAAAAAATTTCTATAAAGAACTCTGTTCCAAAATCAACGATTTCGCGCTTTGTTTATAATGGCAACATCTATACAACCCATGAAGGTGGTAGACCCCTAGAGAAGCTAAAACTGAACTTTTAAACTGATCTTTTGAGTTCTTTTATGATTCCGTATGCTGAATGGGAAATGCCATTATCATGGACCTTCCAGCACGACAACGACTCAAAACATACGGCAGGGATTGTAAAAGCTTGGCTGGAGGATAATAAAATTAATACCATGTTATGGCCATGTTATCTCTCGATCTCATCAACCCGATTGAGAACATGTGAATGATTGTAAAACGAAATATTGGCAGTAAAGTATTCCGAAATAGTGATGAACTTTTCATCGAGTTAGAGAAGCAGTGGAATGAAATTTCCGACTGTTATATATATTAAAAATCTCATTGTCTCAATGCCTAAGAGGTGTTCAGAAGCTATAACAAATAATGGCTACACTACCAAATACTGAGCAATAAAATCATTTATTGTATTTTCTGTTAATTACTTAAAGAGTTGCAAATATTTTGAACCCCTGCATTTTGTATACATCCATTATTATTAATTTTGTTGTTGTCTTAATTTAACGCTATTAATTTTTTTTTGTTTCTTTAACAAAAAACAATGTATGAAGAATTTATAAAAAATAAATTTTAGTAACTTAGTCTTATTTGAAAAAAAAAAATAAAAAATAAATAACAAACACAATCCCAGTTCCAAATGTTTTGACCAGTACTGTATATTGAACAATTATTTCACTATTAATATATAAAAAAAAATCCAACTTTTTTTAAATTATTTATTTAACAAATTTACATTGATCAAAATCAAAATATGTATGTATGTAAGTATAAACAAAACCATAAATACTTTGTTATTTTACAGTATTACTTAAGTATATCGAGTTTTGAAATAATTTATGTGCCGTTATTATTTATTTTTGCATCGTAAAAGATATTACAGTAGACTCGCGGTAAAAAAAACACTGTCTTACGTGAGCACCGGATAAGATGAATATAATTTTTTTTTACACTGACTACTCTGTAGCGTGAACACAGTAAGAAAGCCTTATAACGTGAACAAATTTGTCGGTTATCTAAATTGTTTTTATAAAAAGGGGTATCCCCGTAAATGATTTCTCAGGTTTAGTTTGGCGCGCCCTGTTGATTAAGTATGATATAATCTAAACTTTTTCGTGAAAAATGTTACAAAACTACCAAAATTTTAAAGTTAAACTTCTGGTGTTTAGAAAGGCAAAAAATCCTCGCTTTTTTAGAAATTTTGAATCTTCTGTGGACTATAATTGCTCCAAATCGTAATGGATGACAGCTGCCATTTTTAAAAAATGGCTTAACCATTAATGGACGCTATTGGCTATTTAAATTCAACTTGGCAACGTTTTGAAAAGAAAACAATAGAAAAATGCTGGCCGAACATTTTTAGCTCTTTAGGAGATGAAGAAGACTGTGAAGAGGATATCCCGTTAGCTATTTTGAGCGAAAGAATTTGTTCAGCAATTAAAATTTAAAAATTAAAAGATAATAAACGTGAACACGCTCGGTTTTTAATAGTTCACGTTGCCGCGAGTCTACTGTATTTACAATGTTCTTTAGTATGTACATTTTTAAATGATATGAAGCACACAATTCATTTTAACTAAATTATACTACTCTAAGGGCCATTATTACAACTTGCCGTTAGTTAAAGGTAGGATTTTTTGTGCCCGATAAATAGCTTACCATTATTAAAACTGCCATTTTTTATTGTTAATATTAGTTATAATAATATTTAATGGATAAAACAATAATAAATGAAAGTTTTATAATGCAGTCATTTCTCGGTCCGGCAAACTAATGCCAAGATGCAAGACATGCTATTAATCTGAACGTAGTGGGATGTAGGCTTTAGATAACAAAAGAAGAGTAACCGACTATTTTAAAACATATTTCTGTTTATAATTCCACGTTTAAATTGAATTCAGCAAACAAAAATTAGAAGTAGTGCAAAGCGAATTACATTTTTAAGACTTCTTAATCAATTGTTTAAAAGCATTAATTCTAAATGACTTCCTGAATGTGAAATAATTTGTCATAAATGATGTGCTTAAAACAACATTGCAACATGTGCTTAAAAAGGATTGAAAAATATCTTAAACAATTCATGTAAACAAACAAATTCAAATCATGAAACACCCGACGCTTCTTATCAAATATGCATGAGTTTCATGAACTTATTAGAATGGAGTGCAGTTCATTAATGTTTTCTTGTAAACACATGATCTCCAATGACACGCTAATGTTAAAATCATTAGTGTTTTCACCTAAATTTAATCACTTCGTCACCAGTTGAACCCCTGCTGGAAGTTGAACGTTTTTCTGGACATATTTGTTAAGTAAAATTTAAATACTTCTTACATATTAATTACAAATTCTGATAAATTTGTATATTTAGTTACAAATACACAATACATAAATATATGGACATACATACATACATACATATATTTACATATTTATTTTTTTTCTTTTTTATGTTGTAAGTTTTGAATACATGTACATACATACACATATAGATACATATGCATATATGTATACATTTGTGATTATTTTATTATTGTCAATTTTGTATATGCCTCTATAAAAGCAATAATTTGCGCTGGGTCATAAATAATAAAATTGTTGTATAGGTACATACATAGTATATGTATATTAATGAAAAAAAATTTTTTTTTTCAGATTTTATGTTAAAGACTGCGTCTGAAAAAATCGTCAATGACATCCAAAAACTACTTAAATTGAAAAACTTTGTTCAGTAGGCTTTGAAATCAATTTTCAATTTTCGCGGTAGCTTTTATTGTGCTCAAGGCATATCCATAAGGTATATGCAACGGCGAATTGATACAACAAAGCAACTTTTCATGGGATGTTTTATGTCAAGGCCAATTCGTATATCAGGGATGGAAAAGTTGTTTTTACATATTAAATATAATAAAATTTGATTAGAAACAGAATATAAATTTTTTAAACACATTATTAATGACGCAAAAGCAAAAAATATACATAAATTAAGCACATTTATTGTCAAAAAAGTACACTCAAGTTAATTGTTTAATACCGAAACCAAAATCACATTTACTATCCCTGCATTAATCAATGAAATCAAAGCGAATTCAACCAATTTTGACAAAATGTTTCACAATCAGCTGGGCTGATAATTTCACCTGTATGAATTCGCCTTGATTGTGATGCCAAGCGAATTGGAAGTTCGAAAAAAAACTTTGGTTGAAACTAAATATTAAGTAAATGTCTTCGATCATTTTTATTTATATTAATAGTTGTTTTATTTACTATAAAATATAAATAACAATATATATAAATATATTGTTTTAAATTGTTAAAACTCTCCCTGAAGAAGTTACCCAATGTGGTAGCGAAATATTGGAATGGAATAAAATTATTTTTATAAAAAAACTGATCTCAACCTTAACAAATAAAACAACTATTGTGAAAAACTTTAAAATTACCCTCATATAAAAAATTTCTTGGGAACTAAAAGTAGGTCCAAAAGAAAAGGTCAATAAAATCAGTGATATTTTAAAGAGGAATTCCAACATTTCAGGAAGAAAACTCGCTTAAAAAGTATATTTCAATTTAACTAAGATCCAGTCCCCAATGCTGATTTAACGTAAAATTGACTTTATTTTTGTCTACAATAGCAAGATTGAAAATAATAGATTTTTATTTACAAGTCGTTAAAAAAAACGATTTTAGCGGGATACTATGTTTATGGGCCGTTATATTTAAACAAATATTAATCATTTAAGATAAGTTCAAACAAAGTTTTCTTCAAAATGTCGTTATTGATGTTTCTTTGATATTTTTGTTACATTATTATTTGTAATTATTGTTTCATTGTTCTGGAGTTTGATTTTTATAATATATTTATCAATATACATAGTTCTTGTAAAAAAACTTTCTACATTCGCTGAAAAGTTAATACAAAAAAAAAACCTGATTTTTGAAATAAGTTTTTTAAACGTTTACGTTTTTCTTTTTTCTAGCTAAAGTCCACTTTAATTTTTTATGATGAAATTTTTTTTTTATTAATAAAACTAGCCAAGCCCGGCGCGCGTTGTTACGCCCTTAATGAATAAAAATGCATTCTGAATTATAACTTTTTTAATGGGCGTGGCACTGCCCACTTTTCTAATCACGAAACTGTATAGTCATGACATCCAATATGTGTGCAAAGTTTCAGAAAAATCGGTCTAGTTCAAGTACCTCAAAATTATAATTTTTTATGGGCGTGGCTCCGCCCACTTTTCTAATCACGAAATTATATAGTAATGACAGCTCAATATGTGTGCAAAGTTTCAGAAAAATCGATCTAGTGCAAGTAGCTAAAAATGATAACTAATTTTTTATGGGTGTGGCCCCGCCCAATTTTTTTCACCCATAAACACTCTCTGGAATGTGTAAAACAACTTGCCAAAGTTTGAGTCCGATCGGTTTTACAGTTTCGGAGTCTATAGCTAACACACACACACACACACACTTATATAGGTATACTAGCCAAACCCGGCGCGCGTTGCTACGCCCCTTAATGAATCGAAATGCATTCTGAATTTTAATTGAATATCAAGTGCAAAAACCTAAAAATTATAATTTTTTTATGGGCGTGGCATTGCCCAGTTTTCTAATCACGAAATTGTAAAGTCATAATAGATCAATATGTGTGCAAAGTTTCAGAATAATCGGTCCAGTGCAAGTACCTCAAAATGATACCTTTTTTTTTATGGGCGTGGCACTGCCCATTTTTCTAATCACGAAACTATTTAGTCATGACAGCTCGATGTGTGCAAAGTTTCAGAAAAATCGGTCTGGTGCTAGAACCTCATAATTATAACCTTTTTTTATGGGCGTGGCCCTGCCCACTTTTCTAATCACGAAATTATATGGTTATGACAGCTTAGTATGTGTGCAAAGTTTCAGAAAAATCGGTCCAGTGCAAGTACCTCAAAATTAAAACTTTTTTAGGGGCGTGGCCCAGCCCACTTTTTTTATCACGAAATTATTTAGTCATGACAGCTCGATATGTGTGCAAAGTTTCAGCAAAATCGGTCAAGTGCAAGTAGCTAAAACTGATAACTAATTTTTATTGGCGTGGCCCCGCCCACTTTTTTTCACCCATAAACACTCTCTGGTACGTGTACAACAACTTGCCAAAGTTTGAGTCCGATCGGTTTTAAAGTTTCGGAGTCTATAGCTAACACACACACAGAGTTTTACTTTTATATATAGGTATAGATAGATAGATTAATATTAATAATTAACTTGAGCCAGACTAAATCAATAAGTATTGACTTAACATCTTATTTAAGAAAAACAATAAATAGTTTATTACGAAAACGTTCAGTTAATTTTCCTTTTTTTAATAAATTGATAATGATTTTAAAGAAATTATTTACAAAATTATCGACAAGATTTTTCAACATTTCAGCAAATTAGAAAAAGAAAACATTTTTTTAAAGTGAGTGTTTTTGTATAAAAAGAATTTAAATCAGCTATTAATTAAGTAAAACTAAATTACATATATTATGAATAATATAATGAATTTATATTGTATATTAACTCTTTGAAGTGATTTTTTAAAATAAAAATATAATTTAATAAAGAATAAAAATAGAGATGAAAAAACAAGTATTGCGAAATTCACTTCTCTAGAAATCGATTACATTATTTAACAAGTCTGTTTTCTCATAATTTTACATTGAAATACTCGTATGTACATACATATGTACATATGTGTATATGTATGCATCTTTGAAAACTTATAATTGTAGACTGTTTTTTACTGTTTCTTTTAAAATTTACTACAATTAATTAATTTATTTTTTAGTTATACGTTTATTATACATACATATGTATACATATACATATGTATATGTATGTATGTATGTGTATGGGTAACTATCGTAGAGTCGCACACTCTTTCAATGAATATTGAGGGGTTAGAATAAGGATTTATGTAAGTATGTATTTTAAGTATTATGACAAATATTTTTCGTATACATACATACATATGTACCACTAAAACTCACTTCTCTATACTTATTAGTTTATACATAGAAAATACACAGGGGCTTTTTTTAACGGTAAAAGATTAACCATGATGTGTTTTGTTATTAAATAGTTTTATAATAGTATGTATGGATATATGTATTTGTAAAATGAAAAACACAAATAGTATTTGTGAGTTTGTGAGTAACACCCTCTTTCGTTTTTATTTATGTTTTTATACCCGCCACCAAGAAAGTGGTGGGGGTATATTCATTTTGTCATTCCGTTTGTAACACATTGAAATAGCCATTTTAGACCCCATAAAGTATACATATACATATGTACATATATTCTGAATCGGGGTTTGATATTATGACGATCTAGCTATGTCCGTCCATCTGTCCCTCTGTTGAAAGCACGATAGAGGTCGCACCGAAAAAGCTAGGGAGCTAAAATTTCTTTCTTATACACAAGGTTTGTTTGGTATTGAAAATGGGCTAAATCGGAATATTAGGAAGAGAGTTATAGCTCGTAATGCAAGAGTAGGTCGAAAAAACTGTGTTCTTCCAACATCGAATAAAATGGAATTGTGTCCAAACGCATTAACGTAGAGTCATGAAACTTCAAATATATATTTCTGGAGAAAAAACAATATTTTCCCTCGAAAATTGCTTAAATCTATGCATTAGGAAAGGAGTTATAGATAAAAATGTACGAAAATTTATACCGCACAGTGTATTTTTCGGTATATTTGAAATTTAAAACCTAATAAAGCTGACAAAACTATATGTAAGATTCTGAAATTTTGCAAGAATTGCTTTTTGGTCAAATGCTTTGTTTTGACAGAAAGTAAATGTGACACGCCCAATTTACGCCCACCTACCATATAACGTTTTATCTCAAATTCATATAATTTCTCAATGAATAAAGATTTTGGAATAATAAAGGACTATATTAAAATATCTAAGTTGTACTTATTAGCGGAAAGAACTTCGACACGCCTACTATAACGCCCACTTTTGACGTTATCCACTGTTAATAAAATTTAAAAGCTCATAAAAATGACAAAATTAGGGGTATGATGATGAAATTTGCTACATATATCCTTCTAGTCAATGTCATTAAAAATTTAGGTGACACGCCCACTTTAACGGTTTATCTTAAATTCATATTATTTCTCTATGGACAAAGTTTTTGGAAGAATAAAGAACTATATTAAAATATCTCAGTTTTATTTATTAGCAGAGACTACATTGGCACGCCTCCTTTAACGCCCGCTTTCATTGAAAGACCAAATTTACGAAAACATTTTACTAGCATATCGAAGTTATACAAAGAAAGTGATACATACATATTTTAGTATAAAGAGATTATTCTATATAAAATAGGGTTCTTTCCCGGAAATTTGAGTTATTTAATCTTCGCGATTTCCCGCGATTATTTTTCGGGATCCCGGGAAATGAAAAAGGTGGCTACGATTCGAAAGCAGATATTTATGATGTAACATTTCTTTTTCATAAAAATTTTTTCTTCAAAGTTTTTTTTTGAAAGAATTTGATATACTTTTTGAGGTAGTGTGTTAAAAAATTAAAAAAAGCTCAGCCCCCGTTACCAATACTTCAAAATTTCTATAAAGAAAGAGTTAAAATTTTTTGAGGGAAGTGGTCAAAAAACTCAAAATATTGTTTATTTGTTAAATGTACTTTTAACTATTCGTCCAACATCGATGTAAAGTGAACGAGTGTTTTCTGTAACAGGATAATTTGTTAATAAAATCAGAAATAGACTTTGAGCATATTAAAAGATTTTTTTTTAAGTCGTTAAAAATTATTACGAGATATTTTTTAATTATACATTGTATATACATACATGTTTTTGAAATTGAATTCTAATGATTTTGTTTTTGATCTCATAGCTGAAGTACCTGTATTTTTGTTTTTTGTGCTCATATTTGATCTCTTATCTAGAGAATAATATTTTTTTCAATAAAAAATATTTTTACTCAATTTATATTTTAAATTCAAGTTTCTTTAATAATTTTTATAGTTTTGAAGTGTTTCTTTTACATTATAAACAATTTTATGCTTTTTAATAAAGAATTTTTAATTAATTAAAAAAAAATTTACTTTTTATTTGTTTTTCTGCGGGATCCCGGGAAAAAAATTGCGAAACAAAAAACACATAGCTATAAAAGTACGGAAAATTGGTGGTGGGCTCTTACTTGTTTTTTTTTTTAAATCGAAAGAAAAAGATAGAAAAATTATATACTGACTCTAGGTAAGTTGACCATTTTATTTTCTTTGAGAAAAGCTCATTTAAAATTTCTTCTTTTTTTTTTTGCAAGCATGTGTACTTTGGTGTTTACGGTTTAGAAATTTGTGCTGACAAATTCTACATTTATAATACATATATAATAGCATAATTAATTACAATACAAGTTAAACTATGAACTGGATAATGTTTAAAAAATATTTTAATTATTTTGGTAAGCAAACTTTAAAAAGTTTGTTAAGTTCTTTTATAAAATAAAAAAAACTTTAAAATATGAAGGTAATTTGTCGTAAAAAGCATTTTGATTTAAAAAATTTCTTATAAATTAGTTTACTTTTATAAATAAGCATCATTATATTTATCAATTCTTTCTCCAATTAATTCTAAAAATACAGTTCTCGAAGTATCAAGGAGCTGCTTAAAGAGTATTGAGTATCAAAAAATTACAACTACTCGATATTCGATTACTCAATACTTTTTCAGCACAAATATGTACGTTCATAAGAGCATACAACTATAAAATTTGTTTGTTGTTTAACATATAAAATACTTTATATTCGAAGGTGTACGTCTTAACTTTTTCAGGTACCGTCTATTGTCATACATAGTATATAATTTTTAAATAATTAATAATTGTAAACAAATGTAAGAATTTATAACGTGTTAAGGTCATTGCAATTATTCTTGGCAAACTAATTTTATTTACTAAACAAAAATTAAAAGAATTAATTAAGATAAATGTAAAGCAGTAAGGCCTACAAAATTGTACATATTTTATTTTAAGTTAAAAAATGTATACCGTGACATTGTTAATATTTTTAATTATATATTCTCTGCAAACATGTGGTAAATTTCATTTATAATGTTAGACTATAACAAGGTAATAAGTATTATAAGATCTAAATATCTAAACATTATTTTCATCGAAATGTTTAAAAACCGCCATTAAATATACAAAATATGAAAATTCCAGAAATAAATGTTAAAAGGAAACAAGTAACAGTGCTATATTCGGCCGTGCCGAATCTTATATACCCTTCACAACGTGTAATCATGCAATAACAATTGTTTGCATCACCATTCATCTCATATGAAATAAAAACATACATATAAAAAAACATCCCATTGCGAAATTATAAATTAAGTTTACGTATGTATGTTTCTCAAAAAAATATATATTTAAAAAATTTAAAAAAAAAAAAATATATATAAAAAATAATAAAAATATAAATAATTTAAAAAATAAAAAAAATTTTTTTTTGCTCAGCTGGGATTCGATGCTACGTTTACTCTAACCAGTATATATGTATGTATGTTGTTGTTGTAATTAGGGTGGTCGTGGTTTTTTGCTCATATCTCAAAAAGTTATGGGGCGATTGTGCTGAATTTCAATAGCGGTTCATTTCCGGAGATTCCAAGAGATTGATACCATACGCAGATCTGAGGGACATATATTTGCTTCTAAAAGTTGATTTCAACCGACACAAGGACAGACGGTCAGGGCTTAATCAGCTCCTCTATTCAAAAGCTTTCAGAAAATATATACTTTATGGGGTCGGAAATGAAAATTGTAGAAATTACAAACAGAATGACAAAGCTATATATACCCGTGTACCACAGGTGAAGGGTATAGAAAGTAAGAGTGCTATATTCGGCCGTTCCGAATCTAATAATACCGTTCACCATCATGTACATAGGTATGATCCCACATCGTGGCTTAACCTATATTTCATGTAATACGCCATTTTTCTTTATTATTTCCGACGCCATCCTCGATTTTGAATTTTTATGTAGTTATCTGTATTCAACTAGTCAATCCCTTTCATTTGATACTCATATTGATGGGGTAAATAAATTTGTTCCGCCACTTTGTTTTAGACGCCACCTTTGATTTTACATTTTTTTTAATTTTCTGTATTCTACTAGGTTCTAGAAGTTACATTTTAAAATAGCAGATTTTACCCATATACATACAAATTTATTGTCCGCCATTTTGTAGTGGCAGCTAAATTATTGAAATATATATTTAAAAAAAAATCCTGTAACTTTACCGATTTAAAAGTTGATTTCAACCAACACACGGGCAGACGGACATGCTTAATCGACTCCTCTATTCACAAGCTTTCAAAAAATATAGGGTCGGAAATGAATATTTTAGAAATCCTTGTGCACCACAGGTGAAGGGTATGAAAGTGAAACATTTTGCAAATTAACTCTTCCCATAATTATAAATGTTGTATTTACAAAATGGATTACTAAATGTATATACATATGTATATATATGTATGTATGTGCTAGTTGACTAATAGTACTAATAATAAAAAGGTCCATAAGCGCCGCTACCACAAAGAAATTTTCTGCAGCCAATAGCTTGCTTACGACGAGGCAAATAATTTGAAATGCCTTTGGCGTAATAAGACTACATTCTAGAAAACGTCATCTCCTTGTGCAGTGCCGGGAAATTGCTGAGGACGCGCTCTGTGTTCTCATAATCTATATTCCTAACGTGGCATTTGTTTTGAACTTTGTTCCTAGAAAGGAAACCAAACTCAGAAAGCGTGCAAGCGATAGGAGGGAAAAAAGTTTTATACGACTCGGGAAAAAAATATTTTTTCATTGACGAAACTAAAAAATGAGGTGGAAGCACCAGTTGAGTAGCAGAACAGTGCGAAATGTGATTTTGAAACAAGGGGTTGAAAGCACGCAAAAGACTTCTTTTGAACAAAAAAATATGCAAAAACGCCTAGGTTTAGGTCATAAGCATTTATTACGAAAAAAAACTGAGCAAACGTGCAGTGTCAGATGAAACAAAGATGGAGGATCCGATGGGAAAAACGTTAGGCGCCCAGACAATAAGGCATACGATCTAATATACACCATGAAGATCGTTGAATGCGACTGTGAATTAATCATGTTATGGGGATGTTTCTCCTCTTCTGGTGTTGGTCAAATATATTGTATTAAGGACGAATTGTGCGCCCTAGACTACGTAAATATATTGCAAAACATTATGCTTCCATTTAGTAAGGAAGTGATATCCTTAAGATGGAAGTTTGTTCAGGACAATGACCCGAAGCACTCCTCAAAAATGACAAAGGACTGATTTGCTGTCAACGAGGCACCTCTTATGGAAAGCTTTCTGTCACCGGACCTTAACCCAATAAAACACTTTCGGAGAGTGCTCAAGAAGAAATTGGAAAGTTTCAGTCCGAAAAATAAGAACGAAATGTGAGAAAAAAATCTAGTTAAAATAATGACTCTTTACATTGTTAGTCATATAATGTATAAAAAATATATAAAAAGAGGAATAATTATGTTTTTCCTTTTGTTGTATCACCTTTAAACAAAACAGAGTATACAGAACAGAACCAAACTTGACTAATATACTTAAAACTGGAAAGCCCGCCGCGCGTTGCTACGCCCCTTAATGATTAAAAATGCATTCTAAATTTTAATTGAATATCAAGTGCAAAAAGATAAAAATTATAACTTTTTTAATAGGCGTGGCACTGCCCACTTTTCTAATCATGAAATTATATAGTCATGACAGCTCAATATGTGTGCAAAGTTTCAGAAAAATCGGTCAAGTGCAAGTAGCTAAAAATTATAACTAATTTTTATGCAAACTCAGTTCAATTTTTTCCCAAAAATTATATCAATTTAAGCTAAGAGTTATATTATACACACAAAAAAATTTATCTGGACAAACATTTGAACGAAACATATGGGTAAATCCACTTTAAAGTCTATATGAGAAACAATTATAATGCATTTCATAAATTCTAAATGCGTGGACGCGTTTTTATGTCATAATAATAAAATGTTATTTATAATGTAGTGGCAGGTAGAAATTTATCACAAGAACAAAAATTATAAATCGTAGGTATTGTGCATTATTTTAATAAAGGCAACAAAGGATATTTGTATACTATAATTGTGAGGATGGCAATAAACATCCCAATTTTCAGGTAAGATCAAATGTAATTGATTTAAATACTGAAAACAATGATTAAAATCAAACATTTTTTGAAAGTCATTTGTCTGCAGTTAATATTACTTAATAAAATATTCTTTTTAAATCTTCCTTTTTCGCAAAACTTTTATTGTACATACATACAATGTATATGTTTAACTGTACAGACACAAGAAAAATAAATAAATAAAAAAATAGGAAAAATTAACAAAACGAAAGACAGCAACTACAAAAAATATATGTAATAATAAAAATAAGAGTAAAAATCCATTTTTGCACCCCTAATTTCAAAGCGAAATTTTACATTAAAGTTATTACGAACAAACAACTAACGTTGTTGTTCTCACTATCAGTCAGTCGTCAACATAAACACCACAGCCACCAAAATCTATCTCAAAATTAAGAGTAAATAAGTGTGTAAGTGTATGCCAAAAAAATAAGAAACATTACCCTTCAGTTCTGATAACTATCATAACTGGTGATACAGCTCCGACACGCATGTAATACGCGTCCTTCTAGAAAATTGACTCTCCATGAAAAACAAGAAACAGAGTTTGGAAATTTGTAAAATACATTGATAACTAGATAAGTAACAACACTTTAGATTACTTAGATAGAGTTAGGATTGCCATTTGAATTAAGACATATTTTTAAATGATAAAAAAATATATTATTTATAATTTGTATACATAAAAAATTTGTTAAACACTTCAGGGTTTCAACATCACTTTACCTTGCATTTACACATGCAAGTAGTGGCATGCAATTGTTGTATACGTATTATTAGCAAAAAATTCTTCGAAATGGTCGAATCTCTTGCAATTTGCTTTTCTGTTTACACATGCGAGTGCAAGTTCATTTTCAAAATGTCGTCACAGCGTAAAATTCAAAGCATTTTCTCTTCTTGTTTTAATTTTGCCTTCATATTTACTTTTTTTTATACCCTTCACCTGTGGTGCACAAGGGTATAATTAGCTTTATTATTCCGTTTGTATTTTCTACAATTTTAATTTTCGACCCCATAAAGTATATATTTTCTGAAAGCTTATGAAGAGAGGTGTCCATTTAGCCATGTCCGTCTGTCCATGTGTTGGTTAAAATCAACCTTTAGAAGGAACCATATGTCCCTCAGATCTGTGTATGGTATCAATCTTTTGGAAATATCCAGGAATGAATCGCTATTAAAATTCAGCACAATCGCTCCATAACTTTCTGAGATATGAGTAAAAAAACACGACTGCCTCTGTTTTTTCCCATATTTTTACCACCAAAATTAAAAATTTTCAGCCATAGAATAATTTATAGGTACCTATGCTACTATTTGTAGATATAATATGCCTCTACAGATATTCGTGAAAAAATTTGGATAAGGCGTGCTCTAATCGGTAAAGTTTTTTTGAAAAATATATATTCCAAAAATTTACCAACTAAAATCAATTTTTTCAGCTTCTAGACAACCGAGAGAGTCAATATTGGTATCATCTGAAAGGACTTGACTAGCGCAATATAAGCACTATAAAAAATAAAGTTCATGGTGGCCGCCACTACAAAATGGCGTACAATAAATTTATATATAAATGGTAAAATCTGGTATTTTAAAATGTAACTTCTTGAACCCCTTCAATATTGGTGTCAAATGAAAGGGCTTCAACGGTGTTATCAGATTCGGCACTGCCGAATATAGCACTCTTACTTGTTTTATTTAGATACAGTTACCGAGTTCATTTAACATTTATTATTATTTTTTTTTTAACAAATTAGCTTTTAAAATAAAAATAATACCTTTAAAAAGTTAAAACTTTAATTACAAATTTACAATAATCTAGTAAATTTGCATTAAATTTTAAAATGGTTTATCGCTTTGACATCACTGTCAAATTTCTACTTGCATGAAAATTTAGCTGCCACTAGAGCTGCCATTTTGTAAGTGTATTGAGTTTTCCGAACTGTTAGTGGCATGAGTAAACGCTTAGTTATAGGAGACACACGTTGAATTTTTATTATTTTGTATTTTATATACATACATCCATACATACATACATATGTATATTAAATTCTCGTATAAAAACAAAGACACACACTCAAATGAGTTCGGTTTTAACAAAATAAAGATGATGGTAATGAAGACGACGACGACTAAAAACGATGACAAAATCCGTTGTTCCTATACTTTTCCCTTTTCCAAACACATTCATAAATATCTATCTATGTATTATTTTTATGTGCACAAATTTTTCATTAAATACAACCAATTGCACGGTTTAAAATCTACTTAATTCAAAAAATACATACAATCGAATGCGGACAAGATGAATTAAATTTTTTTTATTTATTACTTTAAATTAAAATAAGGTAACATTAATTCGCTTAAGAAAAAATGCGTTTTCCGTATCACCGTTTAAGCAAGAAAGTTTATGTAAAGATACAAACTTAATCAGAATAAAAAATGGTTAGTAAAAGAAGTTATTTAATAGCAGGGGATGGTTATGAAGCTTAGTGACTATATAGTCATTTAGGCAACCTCGCCTGCTGCATTCTGCCGATAACAGACGAGACTATGTTGACCGAGGTTGGGCAGCAGTCATAGCTCCGGGATTTAATGCTTTGACCCATTTAGTCACTAATCCAAAGCCAAGCGCCTTACTGCCGTATTTATAAACAATTATTTTAGGTTTATTAAAGGCTTATTTGACAGATGTTGTACAGAAATTTGTTAAATAAACCTGTAATAAACCTAAAATATATTTTATTAAAACTCTAAAAAATATATTTAGGGAATACAGTGAACTCGCAGAAACGTGAACATTCAGTAACATAAACTACCCAAAAACATGAACACTTTTTTTGCATTGACTACTCTAAAACGTGAACAAAGGCTGAAGGCTCTTAAACGTGAACTTTTATCGAACGTTAAAATTCAATTTCGTAAGCTTATAAGAAGAATTTCGTAGTTTATTTGTTGTAAACAACTTTTGTTACATGATAAGTAGCTTTAGTATTAATGCGACAGTTCTATTGGAAGCATCTCTCTGTGATGACTATACATAATATAAAAAAGTGATCTCTAAAAATATATCTAATAAAAAACCACAAGTGTTAAATCTTCAAGAAAAGTCAGATATTTTAGAGCTTTTACGCAAAGGTTCATCTGTAACTGGTTTGTCGAAAAAGTATAATGTCGCCAAATCGACAATTTGTTCAATAAGAAACAAAAATGATGCAATTTCGAAATGCGTTAAAAACACATTTTCGGGTCCTGAAAAACGGAAAACACTGCATACTCTCTGTACCAATGGTTTACCCAACTTCGAAATAAAAACCTACCGGTTAGCGGCATTATGATTAAAAAAAGCTATTGAATTACACAATCAAATTAGGGAAATTAACCATGCTTTTAATGCCAATGATGGTTGGCTTCAGAAATTTAAGAAAAGATACGGTATTCGACTACTTAAAATTTGCGGTGAGAAACTTTCTGAACGCCCTCATTTGGTGGAGCCATATAAAGAAAAATTGAAAAGAAGAATAGAAGAGCTTGGACTCTGTAATGACCAGCTGTACAATGCTGACGAATCTGGTTTGTGTTAGAAAAACGTACCGAACAAAACATAAGTCTCAAATTTGGAAAAACTGCTCCAGGTGCAAAAATGGAAAAACAGACTTACGTTTATGTGTGGCACAAACGCAGCAGGCTCACATAAAGTTAAGCTTCTTGTAATTGGAAAGGCTAAAAATCCTAGATGTTTCAAAAATTTTAATTGTCCTGTAAATTATAAAAGCTCGAAGTCCGCTTGGATGACAGCACAAATTTTTAAAGATTGGTTTCATCACTCATTTGTTCCTGAGGTAATAATATCACATTTGCAAGCCATAGTAACTATGTAGTACATCAAAATATGGCAGAAACTTACAAAAAGTTTAATCAAAACATGTTTCATATGTAAAAATAACGTACATACTTTATTTTAAATTAAATAAAAGATAAGAGACTAAAATATGTTTTAGAAAAAATGCAATCTAGAACGTGAACAAAATCGAAAACGTGAACACCCTTGGTAAAAATTAGTTCACGTTTCTGCGAGTTTACTGTATATATTAGCTGAATATCTCTTAATTTTTTTTTTTAATTTTAGCAAAAGAGCTTTAGCTAGTTACAAAATAAGGCTGCTGATTACCGATACAGTAATTTAGCGGCCTTATGCTTCTTATAGGAGTAAAAGGAACAATTTATATATTTTATATTTTAGTTAATTTACCAGCGACAAAAAAACATATTTATATCAGCAGCTCATTTTATATGCAACTGATAAGTTTTAATTTATATAATGAAATTGAATTTAATATAAAAAAATAGGTCCTTACTTTATTTTTAACTTTGTTACATAAAACAAATTTAAAAGTGGGCAATGGTTTCAACCGAAACGTTTTTTTTAATTGTAATTTTTTAGTTTCGCTTAACCGAATTCGACTGTATATTATTTGAACATACATATATAAAAAACCGAAATAAAATAATTTAGGTAAAAATAATTGAACCTCCTAAACTAAACACCCCACATGTACATACACCATTATATTTATCGTTATAAATGAAAATGAATTGAAACCAACAGGCCAAATAAAGGAAATCAGTCACAGTCATAATAATGAGTGTACATTCAAATAGATGAAGGTAGAATTCAATGGGTCGTTTAAGAGAGCGAGAGAGAGAGAAGGAGAGCAAGAAATTTGGGCATGAATAAAACAAAAACTTGATTATTTGTTAGGGAAAAAAGGCACAAGAATAAGTAACATTAAGTTATAATAATTTTGAGTTTTTCCGTAGAGTTGTTCCTCAGTCTGCCTGCCAGATTGCTTGCGCCTTTTTGTCTTCCTGATAGAGAATTATTTTGAAAGAATATATAGGCAACACAAATAATAAAAAAAAACTAAAATATATGTAAGTAGTTACCTTAACCCAATAAGGACTAAAATGTAAATAAATGTACATTTTTATATCGGTATATTTGGAGTATTTGGAATAGACAAATTACATTTTGGTAAAATTGGTTTAAGTGAAATGGACCTGCAGATAATATCAAAAAAACTTTTTTTGTAAAAAAACAATTTTATTTAAATAAAAAAATTATATTCATATTTTTGAGTATATTCAAAGGTAATTTAAAGAAAACTTAACTTAACTGCACAATTCAGGATTTGTGCTTCGGGTCATTGTCTTGGTCATACCGAAAACGATCGCTTATACACAAAGCATTGGCACTTTGCAAAAAATTTTCATTCAGTATATTTAAATACATATTTTTGTCCATTGTGCCTTCGACAAAAACAGTGTTGCTCCTGAAGCAGCCATACAAGCCCAAATCATCACACTTTCACCACCGTGTTTGACAGTTGGATTTAAATGTTTATTTAGGAGCTTTGTATTGTATTGTATTAAATTTCGACTGGTCAACCAAATAAACGTTTTCACAGAATGTAATTGGCTTTGTCACGGGACCCTCGGAAAATTTAAGCCAACATTGTATATTATTTTTTGATATAAACGGATTTTTTTTAACTACTCGGCCGTGGAAACCATGTTCCCGCAGCACATGGCGCACTGCGCAAAATAAACTGTGAGCTTTTATCTCAAAATTATTTTTTTATCTTTATAAATTTCTCAGATTTTCTTTATTACGCATTTTTTTATATAAATATTAATTTAAAATTGAACAATACATTTTTAATCATCATAAGTTTGAATTCTTCAAGGTTTTGCACGAAACTAGCTGTGAGCCACTGTACATACCAAAAAAAAAAAAAAAATGTGTACAAAAAACGCTATTAATTTTTATTCAATTCAATTGTTAAAAAATATATTTATACAAAAAAAAAAAATAATGTCAATAATCCGCTTGTAAATTTTTTTATTACTCTAGCGTTTTTTTTTTTTTCGAGAGGATAACATGTATGTATCACTGTTGTTAAATCGTTGCACAATCGTGCCATTTTTGGCACTATTAATTGTTTTATGGCACGCTCAATAAAACTTTGGCACTTACTTCTTAAGAAACAGTACCAAAAACAGTACAGTATCAAAAAATTTGGCCATTTTAGTACTTTTATATGTTGGAAAATGTGTAGATCGATTTTTGACCTTAGTTCAAGTACCTGATAGTTCCCCTCAATCGATTTGCAATGCTATTATGAACGTTGTACAGGATAATGAAATTCTTTTACAAAATTTAATCGGATAATTGTTCGGTTATGATGGGAAAAAATAATGGTGTGCAGGATCTGCTTAAAGAAGTTCAACAAAATTTGTACATTAATGGTTGTATCTGCCTTAATTTGAATATAACGTTTGGCTTCAGGTAAACACTTTATCATCATTAATTCAATCTAAGGATTTATTAAAATCCAACTCAAAATTTTGTTATGACAGTGATGTCTTAAAAATGATTACCCAAACAAATGTTACAAATACAATTTTTGTAAACGAGGCTTTACTAGAATTTTATGACTACTTACATTTAATTTTATTTATTAATATATATTTAATATATCCCTATTTTAGAATAATTATTCAACATTACATATAATATAAAGGGTTTGCCATCTAACGTTTTTTTATTCAACTAGTGCTTATTTCGTGAATGGTAATACTTAGCTCATGTCCGATCTGACAGATAATTAGTTTTATCCTTCCGCTGAACGAATATGGTTGCATATACGCTTGAACAACGCTGGGAAATATTGCGACATTACTTTGGTCGATTTTGCCAAAAAAAAAAATCATCTTAAGATGAAGCTCATTTTGATCTTAGCGGGTACGTAACCAAGCAAAATTGTCGCATTTGGGGCACAGAAAACCCGCACGCATACATTGAAAAGCTGATACATCCAAAACGAGTCACTGTTTGGTGCGGATTTTGGTCCAGAGGCATAATTGGACCATTTTTCTTCGAAAATGAGCAAGGAGTGGCCGTAGTCAATGGCGATCGTTATCGGGCCATGTTGAACGAATTTTTGTTCACAAAAATTGAAGAGGAGGATATTGGCAACATTTGGTTTCAACAGGACGGCGCTACGTGCCACGCAGCCGAAACTACACTTTTTTATAGCATTTTCATAAAAAAAGTTGTTTGGCGGACCCTTTACATATGTATAAACATATTTAATAAATAATAATATTTATATATGTATCTGTATAAATTTTTTTAATATTGAAGTTTGAATAAATGGATTTAATTTTTTTAAATATGTAGAAATATGTATGGGTCAATTTCAAAAAAAAAACGTACACATCGAATTTTTTCAATTCGCCGGTAGGAGTGGCCAATTTATGTAGAAATTGACGAAGATTCCGGTGGTACTTTTAGGCTCTCAAAAAGATCAATATTTTTTGAATTTTTTTAGGTTTTCTATGATTTCTATCTTGAGCGTCACACACCAAATATGTATAAAAAATCGCTAAAAAATCAAAAATATTTGAAATTCAAGCTTACTACGATGTTCTTTTGTTTCTCAAGATTGACTTTTGCGAAAATCACCTTTTCGATTATAAACACAAAATCAAGATTCACCTTGATTTTAAATTTTTTTTAAAAGTGACTAGTTATTTTAAAATTTTAAGATGAAAATATGTAAATTTTTGGTAAAAAAAGACTTGAACTTAGAGGTTACTTGCAAAGTAATAGGCTTGTAACAATTAATTTAAAAAAAAAATTAATTATAAGCGTTTTAAGGAAAAAAAACTAAGTGTGACGCTCATGATATTTTGTGACGCTCAAGAGATTTTGTTGCACGTAAACAAGAAATAATGCCAAATTTAAAGTTTAACGAAAAAAAGTTTATTATTTTACAAAAAGTAAGTAAAAAAAAACAAAAAATCTTCAAAAAACAAAAATTTTCATACAAAACTAAACATATACATATTCTTTGATGTCTTTAACATAAATAGAAAAAAGGAAGTAATTCTTGAAGAAACTTAGACACATATGTAAATATTTGACGCAAAACAATAACTTAATTTAATTTATAAATTTTCATTCGAACTCTTATTCTGAATCTGTATAAACTTCATGAAATGACAAGCGGCTTTGTTTTTTTTATTCTCATTAATTTTTACCACTTTCGAATTAAGCTTGTGGCAGTTGCATAAATTTCCGGTCCCCCAGAGGTTTAAGTTGCAAAAGCACGATTAAACTCAAATATACCACGATTATACCTTTCTTTCTTCTTTCTTTTATATTCGTCATTACGCGCTTTATCGAGCTTTATTTTCTCTCGATATCTTTGTGCTCTTCAGCCGCCATTAATTTTGTTGTTTTACTCTTAAAAATTAAAAAATTAAATCATAATTAAGCATTTTAAGCTATGAAGCAATATATATCAAAAGTGATGCTCATGAAATATTTGCCTATTCTGTTTTTTTTCGTATTCAATTTATTTCTCAAACTCACAAATTATAAAAAAATGAGTTGGAACCATGTAAACAATGATTGTCAACTTCAATTTTTTACATTTAATATATTCACTTTTAAAAAAATTAGCGTGACGCTCATGAAATTTTATCGCGCCCTTACCATGGTGTTCACAAAAACGGCGCAAATGCACACTTTTTTACAAAGATTTTTTTTTTCGCTTTTTCACTTTTGTAATAATTAAGGTTTGTACTTTCCTTACGTTATTTACTTTATTTAAATGCAAATTGAAAACTAGTAATATTACTTGAATTTTAAAAAAAGTGACGCTCAATGCAAATTGTGGGGACAACCTTTCTTTGCAACACCAAATTCGCACTAATTTAGTTTTGACGACTATAACAAATGAAAACACAAGAAAGAAACTCAATAATTCGAAAACTGTTATTAAATGTTGCATATTTACTTTTTTCTGGATTTTATTTAATTTTGCTTACTAAAAATTCTAAAGGGGGACACATGCTTTTGTATGGAAGGAGTTCGAGGGAGAAACAAAACATCATTCTGAATAAACAAAAAAACAAACATACAAATTTGAGAATTACGTTTTTTTGTTACATATTCCTCGCTGATCACTCTCAAATTTTATATTTTTTTGTTGTTGTTTTTTTTAACCTAAAATAGTAGTGTAAAGTGCGGGGACACAAAAATTGCGTTTTTTTTAAATTGACCCGTATACATATTTGTTATGGCACTTTTAGGATGTTTTGGCACTTTTTAGCTAAAATTTTAGCACAAGACTGAAATTCTCATTTACCATCACTGGTATGTATATGTTTCTAACGTGTATTAAAAAAATTAAAATTTGTTTCTCTTAAGTATTTAAATATATCATCTTTATCCTGTCATAAAAATTTCCAACATCACACAATGGGTTAAGCGAAGACACAATGATTTATAATTAAAAAGGTAGCATTCAGAGAAAAAAGTCTAGAACACTGCATACACATACATACATAGACTTTAACACGTACCTATCACACATGCATAAAGTGCGGGGTTGTGGTGTAACTTAGTGTCCTTTAAAAAAAAATCATAAAACAACTGTATAAAAACTCATACCACATACAAAAACAAATACACCTATGTTAAATGTATTTGAGAAATGAGTAAAAATATTAAGCATTAAAACTCTCACGAGAAAAAAAGAAGAGTTATCAAATACGAAAGAAATTAGCAACAAGGAAGAGAAAATGTGGTAACAATAAAGCAGACAAAAAATATATGGAGGAAGTAATAAATGTTGACAATTTAGATACTTAAAATACGTCAGGAAATTTGTGATTTAAATGGTTAAAGAAAAAAAAATTTAAGTAATAATTATCTATGTTCTTACGTATTTACATATGTATGTACAATATGTATATATTGGATGTCTAAATCATTCAGGTTATTTATGAATAATTAAAAAATGAACTCATTGATCCACATTTCTTTAAAAATGAGGCAAATCAGAATGTAACCGTCAATGGTAACCCTTATCGCACCATGCTAACGGCATAAGTGCTGCCTGAAACTAAAGCACATGGTCTCGGTGAGTTCTAGTTTCAACAAGACAGCGCTACAAGCCATACAGCGTGTTAAACAATGGACTTGTTTAAGTAAGTATATCGTGTAATATTACATTTTTGCACTATTTTCTCTAGTGATATGTAAATTCTGAGGCCATCAGGAATAGGAAGCTACGCTATGGAAGCCAACATTGCTATTGTTAATCGTGAGATATCTTTTAAATGTTCCACCTAAGAAGTAGTTGTGGCCGAAATTTATATGATATTATTTTCAAACAGTAAATACCATAAGTGTAACAACCAAATATTTACTTCGCACAGAAAAAAGCCTACAAAGTTTAAAGGTTAAATTATGGTATATCACATGACCAGGTAGTCACATTTAAATTTTATTATAACAACTTATAAAAACAATTTTTGATAAGCGATATGTAGTTTTGTCTTTAAAGTTGATAGTGTGAGAGGGTGACATTATCAAAATTCATTAATGACGTTGTTCAAAAATAATGTCATAGATGTTATATTGAAATGTGTAAATGTCCCATTTTTTTTTTAATTTGCACAATTACAAATCTCACTTTTGCTAATTTAATGTGTCCAGATTTAGAGAGGATCATTCTTTATTACAATTGATTACAACTATTCGATAAAAATAATACGACTTTTAAACTTATTATTCCACGCAGTCATTTGAATCAATTTTAATAATTGGAAAATAAATTATGTTTTTAAAGGGTGTTTTTTTAAGCCCGATAGAACTTGAAATTGTAAAAAATAACACAAAAAATTAAATTGAAATCAAAATTTTTTTTTTATTCGAAAGATCAATACGTGACATTAACATTTGAAAATGATTTCGGGCATATGGGCACCGCGGCTGTTCTTGACGAAGCGCATTCTGGACGTCCGTTGTTTTATCGCAAAATTGTGTTCAGCGATGAGGCGCATTTTTGGCTTAACGGGTTTGTTAATAAGCAAAATTTCCGCATATTGAGCGAGACCAATCCACAAGAGATCCTACAGACTCCATTACATCCAGAAAAATGCACCGTTTGGTGCGGTTTTCACGCTGGTGGCATCATCGGACCTTATTTCTTCAAAAATGAGGCCGGAGCTCGCGTTACGGTCAATGGAGATCGTTACCGCACCATGATCAATGATTTTTTGTTTGAAAATATGGATGACATTGATCCGGAGGAGATGTGGTTTCAACAGGATGGCGCTACGTGCCATACGGCGAACGCAACCATCGGCTTATTGAAATCAAAATTTGGCGATAAGTTGATTTCGAGAAATGGACCTGTCAATTGGCCTCCAGGGTCGTGCGATTTGACACCTCTCGATTATTTCCTGTGGGGCTACGTGAAGTCACTGGTTTATGCTGATAAACCAGCAACAATTGACGCCTTGGAGGCCAGCATTGTTCGTGTTATTCGTGACATACGGCCAGCAGTGCTCGAAAAAGTGGCCCAAAATTGGACGTCCAGAATGCGCTTCGTTAAGAACAGCCGCGGTGCCCATATACCCGAAATCATTTTCAAATGTTAATGTCACGTATTGATCTTTTGAATAAAAAAAAAATTTTGATTTCAATTTAATTTTTTGTGTTATTTTTTACAATTTCAAGTTCTATCGGGCTTAAAAAAACACCCTTTATAATAACATGTACATATGTACGTATGTAAATAGTTTTATGGTTAATACTTGTTATTTGAGATTTTGACATATACTAAATACATAAGTGAACTGTATCGTGTGATTGTTAAACATTATGTTTAACTGAAAACAAAGTCAAGTTAATTTTTTATATAATATTTTTTTTTGGGATTTGTTGAGAAAGGTTCATCTTATGTTATTTAAAGACTTGACTGTTATCGTTTAAAATTTCATCAACGAAAAAATTACTTGTTTAAAGTTTAACAGGTAAAAATAAAATAGAAAGTAAAACATACAACAGACGTAGAAAAAAATTGTTAATGTCTCGAATTAATATTAAGGGCCGTATTCATAAAAAATATTTTAGTTTTATTGAAGGCTTATTTGACAAATTTCTCTACAACATCTGTCAAATAAGCTTTTGATAAACCTACAATATTTTTTATGAATACGGCCCTAAGTATATGGTATACGTATTCATGATTAAATATATCTCTTATACAATTCGGACAATTCTACTCGTTTTTAATATCAATAATATTCCCCAAAAGTTTGTTTTTTTAACGTTACTTTTTTAGCGCATTTTTTAAAAATCGTTTGATTGACTACCCTGTTGGAGGCAAGGAAACTATATGAAGGAAAGAAATTATTTAAAATAATTTAAACAATTGTAAACACAAAATTTTGTATAAAATGTAAATGATGCACAGACAGAGAGCGAATGTAATAAAAGTTGATACAAAGAGAGTGTGAGATATATCAATTCAAGAGAGAGGTAAAATTACATTTAAAAAGATATGAGATGTAACAAAAAATGTTTACAATAAAAAAAATTTATATACATAATACGAGTACATGAAAATTAAACAGACTTGTAAGAAGAAGAGATCATAAATCATTAACAAAAGTAAATAAGGGAACAAAAACAATTCATTCTTGATTAATTTTTAAAAATATTTGAAAAAAAAATACGATTTTTGATTGAAAAAAGCAAAAATTTTGTGATATTTTTATTGTAGCTGCTATTTTATTTTACCTCTAAGTAAATAGTGCCATTAATGTGAGAAGTCGGTTGTGGTGATAGTGATGGTGATGATGGCGGCATTGGTGTTGATGATGATTGCAGTTGTTGTAATAATTGTGGTGGTGGCGGTGCTAGTGGTGGTGGCGGTGCTAGTGGTGGTGGCGTTGCTGTTGTTGTTGCTGCCACCACCGCCACCGTATTGTGTGTGTTTGTTGTTGTTGGAACTGGTGCCTGCGATGCTGCTGTAGTTGTCGAAGATGTTGTTGATTTATTTAAATGCTCACAAAAAGCAGTAAAACTGCTAAAATCCATAGGTTTAATAACTTCCATTTTGTTTTAGAGAAGATGAATAGAAACAAACAAACGAACGAACTAATAGAAGCCACTCATACACACACATACGGCATATTATTTAAATTTGTTTAATTATTGCTCTTTCTTTTATTTTTTAATTTAAATATTTAACAATTTTGTATTTGTTTTCTTTTTCAATTGAGAATTAATTTAACTTTGTTATTATTATTAATATATATATAATTTCAATTACACATACATCTATGTATGTATATATATTTTTTCATCATCACAGGTGCCAATTTTTTAAACTTATTTAAAAAATAAATATGGATATACATAGGTATTTGCATATTTATTATTAATTTTTTTGTCTATGTTTTACATAAATTATTAACTAATTATTAACAAGTAGTAGGTAGCTACGAAGCATTAATTTTTTTGTTTACCTAATTATTACATATATGCGTTAGACTAGAATATAATTTTATTTCATTCTTCAGCTAAAGCTAAGCTCTCTTTTTATTTCCAATTCCTTTTAAAATTTTAAACTAATTGTTGTTGTTGTTGCATTTTAAAAAATCCTCCTTTTCTTTAATGCCGTTTTCATGTTACCACTACAGCAAATACAATAACTACACGTACACTACTACTGGTTCGACTACTTTTGTTATATGTTATCGTTTTGTTTGTTGATTTGTTGCACAGAAAAAGGCCTAAATAATTATTCTTTTTCTTTACTTTTTATAATTTTATATTTCTTGGTTTCGATTTTAGTTTTATACATATATATTTTTTTTAATTTAATGATTACTATTTTCTTTACTCATGTAGTGGTAACGTTTTTTGTTGTCGTTATTGTTTTAATGAATTGAAATTTTTCACAACTTTACAGCGCGGCGCTCAAACAAATAATGAGCACAACGCGCTAAATACAAGAGAGATAAACGTCTTTTTTGTTTGTTATATGCTTGGGCTGGCTGGATATGCCTTGCACAGCTTACCAGAGTCACATACAAATCACACAAATTCAAAAGCGGCAGCAGAAGAAGCAGGCACCATGTGTTTGTTGTGCGACGAGCGAGTGAAGAATTTTTATTGTTGTTGTTTTCGTATGACTTTGTGTGTCTTTTTATTTATTTTATTTTCATATCGGTTTTTGCTGTTATTGTAGTAGTTGGCTTTTAAGAGGAGCACACAGGCAACTCAACCAGTCAGCAACGTAAGCAAAGCAGGCTACTAATATTTTAGCTGCTACCACTAGTAGTACAATGACTACTAACGAATTAACCAACCATCATCATCATCACTAAACTGTTAGGTAGCAAGGCACACAGGCTCATAGTACTGCTAGAGTACACCAAACGTAGAGTAATAACAATGATAATAATAATAATAATAATAATAACAAGTAAGAGCACTATATTCGGCTGTGCCGAATCTTTTATACCCACCACCAATTTTATGTACATTTAAAGTACAATATTTATTATTTTGTTAATCATTATGGAATAATCTCTTTATAATAAAATATGTATCACTTTCTTTGTAGAGGGTGGTTCAATTTTAAGGGCCCATGTTGAAGGTGAACTACACCTGGTCTTTAAATTTGTTTTCTGCATTTCACTTGACATTTCTCAATCTCAAACTTACTCAATTTGATCCGTGGAAAGATACGCAAATGAGCAACGCTTCAAAGTTATTCAGGTTTTTTATAAAAATGGGCATTTAAATCAAAATGCATTTTGTGCACTTCGTAATTCTTTTAATCAACATAATCGTCCACAAATAGGAGAATTATAAAAAATATTTAAATTTCTGCAAAACAGGTCTGTATAAAATGTCAGAAAATCTGCCTTCTTAGTTCGTTGAATGGGAACCACTGCTGGTTTTTGCGATAGTGTGGCAAAAGAGCAGTCAACCTCGCCTCATCATCATGCCCAACAATTGAGCATCAACATTGTCATTGAAAATTTGGAGCATCAGATAGAGGAGTGGCGCCAAGTATGGGGGGCCATTTAGCAAATATTTTGTTAAATACATAATTGAACCATACAAATATTATCATTATAAAAAGAAATGATAATAATTTCTTAAATAATTTGTGTTTTATTTAAAATCAACATCGGCCCTTAAAATTTGATCACCCTTAATAACTTCGATATGATAGTAAAATGTTTTCGTAAATTTAGTCTTTTAGTAAAAGTGGGCGTTAAAGTATGCGTGTCAATAAAGTTTCTGCTAATAAATACAACATAGATATTTCAAGATAGTCCTTTATTTTCCCAAAAACTTTGTCAATAGAGAAATTACATGAATTTAAGATAAATCGTTATATGGGAGGTAGGCGTTAAAGTGGGCGTGTCACCTAAGCTTTTTGATACAACAATTACATTGATTACAAGGATATACGTAGCAAATTTGATCATCATACCTCTAATTTTGTCGGTTTTATGAGCTTTTAAATTTCATTAACGGTAGATAACGTGAAAAGTGGGCGTTATAGTAGGCGTGTCAAAGTTATTTTTGCGAATGAGTACAACTTAGGTGTTTCAATATAGCCCTTTTTTATTCCAAAATCTTAATTAATAGAGAAATTATATGAATTTTAGGTAAAACGTTATATGTTTATATATATCCGTTACAAAAAAGCGTCTCACCAAAAAGCAAAGTGTGCAAAATTTCAGAGTCGTACATCCAATTTTGTTCCTTTTATGACGTTTTAGTTTTTAAATATACTGAAAAATACACTGTGCGGTATAAATTTTCGTACATTTTGATCGATAACTCCTCTCCTAATGCATAGATTTAGATAATTTTCGGGGAAAAATATTGCTTTTACTCAGGAAATATACATTCGAAGTTTCATGAGTCTACGTTAATGCGTTTGGACACTATTCCATTTTATTCGATGTTCGAAGGACACGGTTTTTTCGACCTACTCTTGCTTTTCGAGCTATAACTCTCTTCCTAATAATCCGATTTAGCCCATTTTCAATACCAAACAAACCTTGTCTATAAGAAAGATTCTGGCAAAATTTGAGCCCCCTAGCTTTTTCGGTGCGACCTCTATCGTGCTTTCAACAGACGGACGGACATATCTAGATCGTCATCAAATCGAACGCTGATTCAGAATATATATACTTTATGGGGTCTAAAATGGATATTTCGATGTGTTACAAACGGAATGACAAAATGAATATACCCCCACCATTTTTTTGGTGGCGGGTATAAAAACCATAATGTAGGTATGTACGGAAGAATACGGTGTGTATAAGATACTATTACAACAAGAAGTATTTCTAAAGTAATATATGTAATTAGTTAGCGGAGGATAAATACAGCATCAGATTTTGATAAAACTCTAAAATTAATTTCTATAGAAATCGAATCTGATATCGAATGCTGTAATTTGGCCTTAGAAAATTTACTTTTATAGGTACTTTTTCTTTTATCTTTGATAGTTTAATATTTATAAGTATAAGAAAGAAAAATTTTTTAACTATTGTGAACAAGCCCACGTCTTCTTTAATCACCTTTTAAACTTATATTATTTTTATAAATCTTCCAATACCGAGTGCTCTAGCACAGAAACTGACTTACATATATTCCTTATTTGACCTTCTGAAAACTGGTTCATTAAAATTACTTGTATTTGGGCCCAAAACTAAAAATACTATTTCTTGACACCTTCTTTAACTTTGAAAACCCTTTACAAAATTTCTATATTCTTAAGGCTGTTCACGTCAGGCAAATATTAGACGTAACCGCTTATACATATTTATTATTCTTTGACTTAATATTATTATTATTATTATTATATTATTATTATTATTATATTATTATTATATTATATGTTATATGTTTAATGAAAGAAACTATAAAATATTAAATAAATATTTAAAAATAAAAGTACTTAAGTTTATTTGTGTAAATATTTACCAAATATGAATGTGGCTTCAGTATAGGCATCTACATACATATGTTTCTATGTTCTAGTTTTGTCTTAAAAAATTTTCTTAATTCGTATAACAAATATTTGTAATATTACCCTCGTGATTTTAGTGCAATTGTTAAAATATTCATTCTAAATTTTCTGCCTTAATTTTACCAATGGTATCTCCGTTGTTGTTGTTAATAATAATGCTCGACGTTGTTGTAGATTGAGACACAGAGAGTCGAGTCAAATTTGTGTATTTATTCAGATTCAGTTTAGTTTTTTGTTGCCGATTCTTTTTAGTATTAGTATTTCTTTTTTTCAATAAAGATTTTTACAAATGAGTTTGTCTACAACAACCATAACATTTAATAAACCTTTCTGTTGTTGGAAATACATACATACTACATACATACATACATATGTATGTATATTACTTAGCCGAACAAAAAGGAAAAGAAACCTAAACTATAAAATTAAAAAGCCTGTTTTTTCTATACATTTTCCTTTGAAAAAAATGTAGAAGAATGTAAGTAAACCGTTTGTTTCTCATATATAGAGAGAGACAGCAGGCAGCAGTAAAATCAAAAATAAAATATGCGGTATTGTAAACCGAGTAATATATGAATGGTAATATAAGTGAATTTTGTTTTCTTATTTATTTATTTATCTAGCAATTTATTTATCTAGCAAGAAAACAATTAAGGCCACAAAGTTTATTAAGGCATAATCTTTTATTTATTTTTTTAAATAAGCTTCGCAAATTGCTTATATTATTGTTTTTAAGGACCCTTACTTTCTTTTCTTCTTTCTGTCACAAGAAATTAGCTTCAAAGTCAATAATATTCTGTGTTATAAAATAAACTAGTTTTCATATGTATGTAGGCTGTCTATAGAGATTTTTTTAACTTGAAACACTATTTTCGGTTTCAGCAGATTTAAGTTAATTATTTATGAATATTATTGGGAGAGAAATCCGTATATATTGTTTAAAATTTATTTGGAAAACGTGTTTCAGTTTTGGAATGGAAGCAATATTTACAATATTCTGTTCAGTTTAACTTTCTTCTATTATTAGTGCTGTTTGATACGCCCTACAGGTAATTTGAAAAACATGAGGCTGGAAACATGTTATTATCAATGGCGATCGGTATAGAGGATGGGACATAAACTGAAAATATATTGTTGCAACAAGACGGTACCACATGCCAAATACCGTGACAAACACTCAACCAAATAAAGGAAAATTTTTTTCTCGAAATGGTATACACATTTAGCTACTTATATAAAGCTTTATAACGCTTTTTAATTATTGTCTCTAAAATAAAATTAAATCAGTGGTTTATGCTAAGAAACCAACAACTTTGGTCGACTTTAAAGACAAAAGATGAGAACACTGGCGATAATGCACTGCAGTCGAGACAGCCATACAATTATCTGTCATAAATTTTTTTTCCTGAATATTGAAAACACCCTTTATATGGGGCCAATGCTTAAACAGATGTTAATCAGATATTAAGTCGTTTTAAGTAGCAAGCAATATCAATATCAATTAAGTTTAAAATTAAAGATAGGCCGCATCACACAGTATTTCCCTGTCCAAATTCTATTACTATTTGTCAATTTCGTATTTCGGATTTCGAAGTTACTCCATAATTCAGAACTAAAACGAATTTTAAAATTTACATGAGTAAAATATTTTTTTGAACTTAACTAAAAACGTTTTTATTCGCACAAAACAACGAAACAAGCTACCATAGGTTTGCAAAGTAAGGACCTTGTAGTAAGGCCTCGTTGCAAAAAAATAACTGACATACTAAGAAAAAGGATATCATTTATTTTTAAACGTACATACATATGACGTAACGACAAACGACAAACGTAAACAGTGTGACTACTAATTGTCACTATTTTCTATCTACTTAATGCCATTTAGTCGTTATTGCAGCATTAACAAAAATACACGTGTTTATGCAATACTATAATCATTATTTATTCGTTAAACATAAATTATATTAATATTAAAAAAATAGTGTTAATTAAAAGAACTTTTTATAAAAATGTGCTGAAGCCGTTGCATTAGAACAAATTAAAATTAAATAAACGTAAACTGTTTTAGGTTTAATTGGAATGTTCGAAATAAAGGATGTTGCCAACAAAATAAACTTTTAAACAGCTTACATTTCTTGGTCTGGCACTCTCTCCTCTGATTTCTTATTTCTATCCTATATAAACTTTAATAAATAAAATCTTGAGTTAATGTTGGGTTTATCAATATTCAATAAGTTTCCTTTTATAACGATCGGTTTTATACAACTATAATATTAGTGTCTCTTTTTGGACAGAAATTGTTTGCTGACTTAAACAAGTACTGTAACGATTGGTTTGAACACAAACCAATGTAACACCCTGTTGTTACGATCAAGTACAATATGATACCGTTATAAATTCCTCTTTACTAGTAAATGAAAAAAAAAGAACAATATTACAACAAACAATCTTTATGAATTTTAAGGAATTTTGTAACAACAAATGTTAAGGAATTTACATACAAGGTTAAAGTGCAGAACAACAACAATGCAATGAAAACTTTAGTATAAATAGGTGTCAATGAAGAAAACTAGGTCAGTCTGTTTTGAGCTAGGAAACGATCGACACGGAATAAAACCTCTTCGAATATTAAACAAAAGGGTAAGTACCAAGTTATAACACGTAGACATTTGATTAGTGATTTTCTAGTCACGACATCAAATTATAACACGTAGACATTTGGTTAGTGATTTTCTAGTCACGACATCAAATTATAACACGTAGACATTTGGTTAGTGATTTTCTAGTCACGACATCAAATTATAACACGTAGACCTTGATTAGTGATTTTCTAGTCACGACATCAAATTATAACACGTAGACATTTGATTAGTGATTTTCTAGTCACGACATCAATATTATAACTCGTAGACATTTGATTAGTGATTTTCTAGTCACGACATCAAATTATAACACGTAGACATTTGGTTAGTGATTTTCTAGTCACGACATCAAATTATAACACGTAGACCTTTGATTAGTGATTTTCTAGTCACGACATCAAATTATAACACGTAGACATTTGATTAGTGATTTTCTAGTCACGACATCAAATTATAACACGTAGACCTTTGATTAGTGATTTTCTAGTCACGACATCAAATTATAACACGTAGACATTTGATTAGTGATTTTCTAGTCACGACATCAATATTATAACTCGTAGACATTTGATTAGTGATTTTCTAGTCACGACATCAAATTATAACACGTAGACATTTGGTTAGTGATTTTCTAGTCACGACATCAAATTATAACACGTAGACCTTTGATTAGTGATTTTCTAGTCACGACATCAAATTATAACACGTAGACATTTGATTAGTGATTTTCTAGTCACGACATCAATATTATAACACGTAGACCTTTGATTAGTGATTTTCTAGTCACGACATCAAATTATAACACGTAGACATTTGATTAGTGATTTTCTAGTCACGACATCAAATTATAACACATAGACATTTGGTTAGTGATTTTCTAGTCACGAAATCAAATTATAACACGTAGACATTTGATTAGTGATTTTCTAGTCACGACATTAAATTATAACTCGTAGACATTTGGTTAGTGATTTTCTAGTCACGACATCAAATTATAACACGTAGACATTTGGTTAGTGATTTTCTAGTCACGACATCAAATTATAACACGTAGACATTTGATTAGTGATTTTCTAGTCACGACATCAAATCATAACACGTAGACATTTGGTTAGTGATTTTCTAGTCACGACATCAGATTATAACTCGTAGACATTTGGTTAGTGATTTTCTAGTCACGACATAAAATTATAACACGTAGACATTTGATTAGTGATTTTCTAGTCACGACATCAAATCATAACACGTAGACATTTGGTTAGTGATTTTCTAGTCACGACATCAAATTATAACTCGTAGACATTTGGTTAGTGATTTTCTAGTCACGACATCAAATTATAACACGTAGACATTTGATTAGTGATTTTCTAGTCACGACATCAAATCATAACACGTAGACATTTGGTTAGTGATTTTCTAGTCACGACATCAGATTATAACTCGTAGACATTTGGTTAGTGATTTTCTAGTCACGACATCAAATTATAACACGTAGACATTTGATTAGTGATTTTCTAGTCACGACATCAAATCATAACACGTAGACATTTGGTTAGTGATTTTCTGGTCACGACATCAAATTATAACACGTAGACCTTTGATTAGTGATTTTCTAGTCACGACATCAAATTATAACACGTAGACATTTGATTAGTGATTTTCTAGTCACGACATCAAATTATAACACGTAGACATTTGGTTAGTGATTTTCTAGGCACGACATCAAAGTATAACAAGTAGACATTTGATTAGTGATTTTCTAGTCACGACATCAAATTATAACACGTAGACCTTTGATTAGTGATTTTCTAGTCACGACATCAATTTATAACCCGTTGACATTTGGTTAGTGATTTTCTAGTCACGACATCAAATTAAACACGTAGATTTTGATTAGTGATTTTCTAGTCACGACATCAAATTATAACACGTAGACCTTGATTAGTGATTTTCTAGTCACGAAATCAAATAACAATAATAAAAGTAAACATCTGATTAGTCACATTTGTTAAATAAAATAAACAAGGGTAGTAACTGTCCAGACTTGACAAGTATACACCAGAGACATTGAAGTACGAAGGAAGTGGTGAATACAAATCCAGGGAAGCCAGACAATTGTCAGTATAGGCCGAAATAAAACAGAAGCGGAACATATCATCAAAACATCGTATATGGATTAACGAAAAAATTAGAATTAAGTTGGAAATTAACGGAAATTTTACTATAAGTAGAAGAAAAATTAAATAAAGTAATTCCATATTTATACCGAAAAATAGTGTTAAAACATTCTTGTAGCGACCTGGAATAAAGGCTGAGTAGATCCCGGCGAAAGTATCGTTACAGCACATACTATGTATATACATACATATATATATAAATTTATACAAGCACTTACAAATACGAACAAGAAGTGTTATGAGTGTCATTGTTTTTTGTACATACAATGTACATTATGTACATGTACATAATATCAACCTAAAGCCTTCGTTAGCCGAGCGCTGATGCAACCGTACTGTAATGGAACGTACTGTAAGCACGTTTGTGCAGTTATAGAACATTTAAAAACGTAACATATGTTTTTGACAATCATAAACAAAACAGCATTAGCAAAAAAAGCAAAATATTTTTCAAACAAGCCTGTGTTTTTTCAATAGATAAAGAAGAATTATTTATTGGTTTTAACCTTTGCTTGAAATTAGATGTTCATCATCCATTTTATTAAAAATTGCCATGCAAACTTTTATTTATTAAATTTAAAAACTTATTTTGTTGGTTTTTTTATTTTGGTATAAAAATGAACAGCTGATTATAAAACAGTGATGGGTATTACAATTTTGCAAATGGTTTTTTATTAAGAAGAAAAAGTACCTTTGATATCAGAAAATATTTTGTGTATTTATTTATGTACATATATTATTCTTTAACAAATAAAATATAATAAACAAATTATAGTTTATTTAGTATTTGTGTTTATGTATACAGATCAATTAATATTTATTAATAGATTTGTATAAAATTTTAATCTTTACATATTTCACATTTATTATACAAAGCGTATGTGCAAGACGCTTAAAAGTCTCCAGTTTTGCAATTTTTTTTTTAACGGAAATAATTATTATAGTGGTAATTGCGTTTGTAGCAAGTATAGCGAAAAAAGAAACAATAGTAATGAGAATAAAATATAGTATAAGTTTAAAATAGACACAATAGTTCACAAAACTGTTTTTAAAAAATTAGTGATGAAAAATAAATTAACACGCAAAGTACTAAAATTTGTTTTATTTTTCTTTCGCGTATTAAAACATATTAAAAAAAAGTACCATTAAAAGAGCAAAAATACCCTAAAATCATACCAAAACAAGCAGACCATCACTGGCTTACAAATGTCACGTAAGAATGTAAGGAAATTCTATTTTATACAGAATGATACGTTCCGGTTACAGTACGTTAAATTTCGCTAAGCTTTTACATTGTTTCTCATAAGCCAAAAACGAACAGCTGATACATTACAGTACGGATGCGCTCGGCTAACTGAGGCTTAATAATAATGAATGTAAGCGTGCGTGATCTATATATATATATATATATATATATATAAATTTACATATATCATGTTAATATAACTTTGAACCAGAAATAAGAGGTTCAGAATAAACGAGTAATGTATCAAAAGCATAAATCAAGTATTAAAAATTTTAATCACTAACAATTTTTTTTTAAATCCATATTTGTAATACAACAATACAATTTCTATTTTGGGTCTTAGCGCTACGTGGGCATTGCAGAGACGAGTTGAAAACAATTAACATCGTTGTTCTACTTAATCTGTGTTTTAATTTATACAGAATGCTAAGAACCGGAGCGATTTTGGCTCTTAACTTTTCGATATGCATAGGCCATATTAGTTTATTTTGTATTTAGATTCTGTACTTTACATTTTCAAACTATTTCTTCCAAGATTAGGTCGGGGCATAAATCGTATAAATTTGGTTTTGCTTGCATTTATGACAAGCTTGTTCATACGTGCATATTAAAAAATTAAAGCTGCATCTCTTTCAACCATAGTTTTTAATACTAAATTCTGTTTATACGGATAAAGTAGTCATATAGCATAGAGAAATATCTTGGCTAAGTTGTCTAGTCCCAAGTTGTTTGTATCATTTAAGTAAATAATAAAATGCAAAGGTGCTAAAACACTTCCTTAAGGAACTCCGTATTTAACATCAGCCATATTACTCATGCTATCATTGATTTGCACATACTGTTTCCGATTTAATAAATAACTTTTTATTGATTGATTTTTTAAATGTTCGACTGAACTTAGAAAATGTTTATTAGAAATTTCTGCTTTGACTTTATCATCAACAATATCATTGCCAATATTATACAAGGGATTTATACTTCGTCAAAGGGTTTTATTTAAAAATTTCCAGCATCTTCTGGGATCCTCTTGCATTTTACATAAATTATAATAATAATTTACCATCGATTCTTTACAAAAAATTTTTATTATAATCTATTGCTATACTATGCTCGATACTCGATTTATTAAAGGCATTTCTTCTAGATTTTAAAAGCTTATCAATAAGTGCATGAATATTCTTGTTTATCCACAGTGTAATATTATATTTTGCTTTGCTCTTATTTTAGGTTTTATAGTTGAATTAGATACAGCATTTGAAAGAAAAACAATCAATTAACTGAGATGAATCATCATTAGGATTTCCAGATAGATTTGTTATGTTTATATTTGATATCAGACGCATTCATAATTACAATAGCATTTTTCTATTTCATAAAAGTTACACGTCTTCGTTGATAATTCAAGTATGCAGCTAATTATATTATGGTCTGAAAAATCACATTCAATTTAGTCAATTTCAAGTTTATCTCCTATGTTACTAAACACGTTATCAATTGAAGAACGACTACTAGGTCTAGTAACTAATGTATGTCAATAATGCAATCATAACTATTGAGAATATCTAGTAAACAGCAGGATGCAGAATTTCGCAAGATATCTACGTTGGAATCCCCCATTATCAAATACGGGCTTTGAGCTAAGAGTTTAAGTGACTCTTCCAAAAAGTTTGCAAATATATTAACATTGCACTTTTGTGATCTATAAAAAGACAACAACTTTAATGGTTTCCCGCGTAATCTTATATTTTTAAAAACGATCGATATAGTTTCAATAAAATATTTGCTGCCACTAGTCTCAACAAAATACTGCAAACTATTACATATATATATAGAAGTCCCACCAGAACTCTCAGATCTTGAGCAATAAACGTTGTTGTAACCTGGAATATTGTAAAGTTGTTATAATCTACTATCGAACCACGTTTCCTGCATGCAAATAACGTCATGTAGTCTCGAAAATTTAGTTAATACTGTTTTTAATTTATCGAATTTGTTAACAGAAGAAATACTTCTAACATTAAACGACCATATAAATAATTATTAGTTTGAGTTTTTAATTTATCTCTAAATTCTACATTGGAATGAAAATAGTGATTACTGGGCATAGTAATATTAATGCTGGGTCTCCACGTAGCAATTTTCATTGCTAAGCATAAGCAAAAACGTCGGCAGAATAACGGCACTTTATTGCTAAAGTATGGCCGACTTCATAAACGTAAGTTGCAATGCACATTTCCAATGCATACACTTCGTAAACGCATACATATGTAAACTTTCTAGCAATGTCCAATGTTCCTAATCGTTTGGCAACTCATTTTACTAAGTATCAGCTGTCAAAATCGCGCATCATTTTTATTTTGTATGCAAACATTTGAGCTGCAATGGCTGAGTTAGTATTTTCTTTGTTTATTTTTAATAAATTATTTATAATTGATAGAGTTTATTTAAATCACAGACTAATAATTTAAATAATTAAACACTTTATATTGCAGAGACAAAAAGTGGATCCATGAGCGTTCCTAAATGCCGATAAAATGAAAAAAAAATCTCTGCAACGCTAGGTTGCACTTAAGACATGTTTAGCATTGCATACGAATTTTTTTTAAATTATGAATTGCAACTTGCGTTTAGGAAGTCGGCCTATGTTTATTTTCATTGGGTGGAGAACACGACACAAGTAATTTATTTATAAAATTTAATATTTTTGTTTTAACTTTTATGGTTTTTCTTTAAATACCTCACTCTAAATTATTATCAGGTAAAATTATTTTAATATTCATTGTTTCTGCAAAAGAAAACAAGAATTTCAAAGAAAATTAAAAGATTTTGACAGGTTATTGAGGCAATAATTGCTTAAGCAATTAGCAGAGCAATGATTGCGCAATAAATTGCCATATATAGTAATTTGCGGTCTACACGTCGCAATCTCTATGGGCGCAATCAAATTTGACAATTGCGGTAATAAATATTGCTACGTGGAAACCGCGGCTAAAAATTTAATTCTTAATTTCTTGCAATAAATATATAATTTAGGGCCATTATTTTAACTTACCAAAACCTAAAGTTTGGATGTTATCGGACAGGTAAATAGCTTTTCGTTATAACAACTTCACTTTAAGCTAAAAGTATTCGATATGTTAAAGGGAAGATTACTCTACCTTTAACTTTTAACGTGAGGTTTATAAATTAAAAGTTACCATATTTTCTGCGGTATAAAGGAATTGTTTACTATTCGTTTGTCGTTCCACTTTGTTTTTAAAGAACTAATTAATGTTGTAATTAAACAGTCGGTATTTGCTTTGGTGCTGCCATATTAAAAAAACACAATTTATTTATTTGTAATTGTTTTAATAACGAAAAATACTTCATGGTCAGCTTATTAACATTAACTTTGTCGGCAAGTTGTAATAACGGCCCTTAATGTATGTACATACGTATTTTAATTTGGAGACATACGAGTATCATCATCGGTTTCACTTTCCAAATTGTAATGATCTGCATGTTTACGTTTTTTTATATTAGTTGCTTGTAAAGCATTTCATAAATTTCCTCGAAACTTTTTATTAATTTTGTCTTGGACAGCCCACTTCCCTTGGCATAGATTTTACCAGACCTGGCATACATATATACTGCTATACCTAACTGAACATAGACTTTTTGCATGATTAAACAGTGAAGGAGTTTCTTTGCTTAAAAAATCGTTGATAATAGATTTTATTTCGTTTGTATCCTTTAATTTATTCTTAGTTGAGATCACCGATTGTTTAATTGTTGTCAACGAAAATTAAACAATTGACTAGTAGAATACAGATAACTACGTAAAAATTCAAAATCGAGGAGGCGTCGGAAATACTAATAAGGAAAAATGGCATATAACATGAAATATAGGTTAAGCTACGATATGGGATTATACCTACATATGTACATAATGGTGAAGGGTATTATCAGATTCGGCACGGCTGAATATAACACTTGTACTTGTTGTATTTGCTACATTTCTGAAGTAAGAATTTCGACATTAGTGACTATTGATCCGTGTTGAGGTTGAAAATGTTATGGGCGATCGAAAAGGTACTTTTTCGCATTTTAATTGTACTTTTTGTGTGTTATACGTTTGTTAAGATAGAATTTTGAAATAAGGGGCTACTAGTTCAAATTGAGAATAAAATGATAAGGGCGAAACAAAAGGTGCCTTTTCGCATTTTTTTTTTGCTAGTTAAAAATATAATTATAAAAATTAATTCAATTCTTAACCCACAAAAAAAGTACAAAACTTTATAACTGAAAATAGTTAAATTAAATGTGTTGATTTTTGTAATTTTAAATACATTATTAATGTGTACGGGTTAATTAAAGCAACAAAAATATTGTCAGCGTGACTAAAAAGCTACTCCTAAAAAAAACAATATCGATAAAAAACAGGATAAGTAATGAGTTTAGATAAAATTACAAAAAACAATGATATTAGAAGATGTAAATAAAGTTTCAATATTAATTCAAAATCAAACTATGACTTATTATTTTTTTCATCGGGCTAAGCAAATATTCTAAGAAAAACAAACGAGAGAGAAAAGGGAAAACGTGGAAGCGCGTGTTATATGGAGGGTGAGGGAGTATGTGTATAAAATATGTTTAATTATGGTGAGAGCAAGAGAAAATTAACAATCTGTAATAGAAAGAAAATGGTGGTTGTTTGTGTTATTTTTTTATTATTGTTTTGTGTTATACCTTTCTATATTAAGTGTTGGTAATGTTCAGTTTTAATCATAATAGGTATAACCATATAATAAAAAACAAGTAAGAGCACTATATTCGGCTGTGCCGAATCTTTTGTACCCACCACCAATTTTGTGTACTTTTATAGCACATAATTTATTATTTTGTTATTAACTGTAATCGCTATGGAATAATCTCTTTATACTAAAATATGTATCACTTTCTTTGTATAACTTCGATATGCTAGTAAAACGTTTTCGTAAAAAATTGGACGTTAGAGTAGGCGTGTTAATATAGTTTCTGCTAATAAATAAAACTGAGATATTTCAATATAGTCCTATATTCTTTTAAAAACTTTGTCCATAGAGAAACTATATGAATTTTAGATAAAGCGTTATATGGAGGTAGGGGTAAAAAAAAAAAAGTTGAAAAGTTGGCGTTATAGTAGGCGTGTCGAAGTCGTTTCTACTAATGAATACAGCTTAGATATTACAATATATTCCTTTATTATTCCAAAATCTATATTCATAGAGAAATTATATAAATTTGATATAAAGCGTTATATGGGAGGTGGGCGTACAAGTGGGCGTGTCATTTATTTTCCGTTAGAACAAAGCCTTTGAAAAATAAACTGTGTGTTATAAATTTTCATATATTTTGATTTATAACTCCTTTCCCAATTTATAGATTTAAGCGATTTTCAGGGAAAGATATTGTTTTAACTCAAGAAATATATGTATACTCGAAGTTTCATGGCTCTACATTAATGCGAAGGACACGGTTTTTTTGACCTTTTCTTGTATTGCGAGCAAATATTTAGATTTAGCCCATTTTCAATACCAAACCTTGTGCATTAGAAATGTTCAGGCAAAATTTGAGCGCCTAGCTTTTTCGGTCCGACATCTATCGTGCTTTCAACAGACGGACGGACATAGCTGATTTATGGGATCTAAAATGTATATTTTGATGTGTTACAAACGGAATGACCAAATGAATAGAGGTAGAGAACAAAGTGTGTAGTTTACAATACAATACGTGAGCATGTGGTAAATAAAAACTGATTAGTTTTTGTCAATTACAAATGTTCTCAAAACTCTAAATACATACATATATGTATGTATATGAATATGTTTATAGGTGCTATGTATAAAATTAAAGACAAAAATTTTCAGTAACAAAGATTGTCTTTCAAAACTCATACAAATGTTAATATGCATTTAAAACTCCTCTACATTAAACGCGAAATTATCATGTTACTAACAACCTGTGCTATACCTGTTACTGTAGTGGTAGCTCAACCACTTCGTCTTATACCTGTATGTATAAGAAAATAACCCAACAAAAAACAACAAACAAAAAATCAACCTCCCATGTTGTGTGTAAATTAAAAATAGTTTTTCAAGACAACTTTTAATAAATGTCGTAAACATTCGTTGTATTTTCCACAATAAACAGAACGAAAATATAATTTTGTTTAATAAAGAATTCCACCCAGTTTTATTGTGGCCACACTGTTTTTAACATAAAATACCAATAACAAATAAACGTTTTCAAAATAAACGCAGCCAAATAAGAAACTCCATACTTGCACAAGTGAAATTTGTGTTGTTGCTGATACTTTGGCACCAAAGTCGATTTATTATTATTTTTACCATTAAAAGCGTTCATTTTGTTTAGTTTTAAAATAATTTCTTTTTCGGGTATGTGTCTCAGCTTATGATGCGAATGTATTTGTTCTTTTCGTATTTTGTAATGTATTCTTATTCTTAATGGTTAGATTGGTCGTTTGATTTTCTTTAAGCATTCACCCTTTTGCCAGTTGTTTGCAGTCAAGTCTATGTTTGGATAATTTTCGCTGCCGCAACAGCAACCTGTCTGCGAGGGGAAGGTTATCGCAGGATTATTAACGTATGCACATCTTCAATATAAGACAATTTTTGATTGAAGTTTTTAAAATACACTGTCTTAAACTTTAAAAATTGTTTGTATTATTTGATTAATTAGTTATCATTACCATTTCAGGTGACCCATATTATTTACGTAATAATAAATAACCTGGTTTCATTTACTAATACATACTAAACAAGTAACAGTGCTATATTCGGCCGTGCCGAATCTTATATACCCTTCACAACGTGTAGTCACGCAATAACAATTGTTTGTATCACCATTCATCCCATATAAAATACGTGCATACGTACACGTTAGAATAAATGTGACATCGAATCCCAGCTGAGCCAAAAAAATTTTATTTTATTTTATTTAATATATTATTTATATTTTATTATTTTATCCCAGCTGAGCCAAAAAAATTTTATTTTATTTTATTTTATTTAATATATTATTTATATTTTATTATTTTTTTTATATTTTTTTTAAATTTTTTTAAAATTTTTTTTTTGTAGTTTTTTTTATAATTTTTTTTTTCTTATTTTTAATATTTTTTTTTTGTTATTTTTTTTTTGTTTGGTATGTTTTTTACATGTATCTATGTATGTATGTTGTTGTTGTAATTGTGAAAAAACGAGGTGGTCGTGGTTTTTTGCTCATATCTCAGAAAGTTATGGGGCGATTGTGCTGAATTTCAATAGCGATTCATTCCTGGATATTTCCAAGAGATTGATAGCATATACAGATCTGAGGAACATACAGTTGCTTCTAAAAGTTGATTTCAACCAACACACGGACAGACAGGCAGACGGACAGACGGTCAGGGCTTAATCGACTCCTCTATTCATAAGCTTTCAGAAAATATATACTTTATGGGGTCAGAAATGAAAATTGTAGAAATTACAAACGGAATGACAAAGCTAAGTATATATACCCTTGTGCACCACAGGTGAAGGGTATAAAAATCAAATTCAAAAGATCATTAAACACTTATCGTTGAAATGCGTTTCAGAAATGAGAGTTAATGAATAGTCCGATTTCAATTAAATAATTATACCATTTCTATGTTCCATGAATGTATGTATATTCCAACACAAGTTTGGATAATTCTTTGCCAAAAAGGAAAAACTTCTTAAGTCGACATTAGCTTAAATTAAAATAATCACATCATTGCAATCCCGGAATTAAAAACTAGCCTCAGGCAAATTTTTAAATATTTTGGTGAACATTACAGAGAGTTTAGCTTTAAACCTTAATGCCTATATTTTCAAAGAACAATATCAGTTGGAATTAACGCATAGCGCAATATTCATATAAAAGGTTTATTTTAAAAGGAATCGATTTTTTAAAATCAAACTAAAAATTTAGAGTGCTTTCCTGAAAAACTATAAAGACATACATAAGCAGTTTTTCCTTATTGCAAAAGAAATCTTATTAAATAAAATTGTTGTTTTGTTAGAACAATTAAATGGGAATGCATAACATTGTTTTTTTCCGATTTTCAATTGGGTTTAAGATCATTCGGGTCAAAGAACAAAATTGAGGCCGCATTTTTAAGAACATCATTGTAATAAACTATGAACACCAAGACCGATATTATTGTAAATTCAGGCATAAAGAGAATACAAAATCCTATGAAACTTAAAATTTAAGGCTGTTATCAATATGTGCTTAGTACATATGTATTAGACTCCTGCACAATTCAACATTTTCTGTTAAAATGTCATTTTCAAAGATTTCATGCTTTGCTATGCCATGCGAATTTAAACAAGGTGTTATAACATGTTATGCCAACTCAAACATACTGTCTTAGCATGTCATTGCAACTTAGGCAAGCTGTTGTACGCTGTTGTGTTTAATACCATGTCTTTCTTTGAATTCAAAATTTTATTTTTAGAGCTCTATAAATGCACAACTAACGGTAACTTGAAAAAGAATTTGGTTTTATTTAAAAGAGAAAACGCTGTTTTTTTGAAAAACAAAACATTTTTTGCAAAAACATTTATTTTTAGCTCTCAAGTCTGAAAACAAAAAAAAAAAAACACTTTTTTCATCTCACAGCTTATTTAATGCAGTAAATTTTTACCGTAACGGTACTTCAATGCAGTTTTGTTTTTGGTTTCGATTTTCGTATTTTTAATTCTAGCAATGTTTTTTGTTGAATTGTTAGTTTAGATTCGTTCATTGGAGTGTCAATTTACAAAAATTCAAATGAGTCCGCGTACTACTTTAGAGCAAAGAGAATTGGTTTTGAACCATTTCAAAAATGGCCACTACAGCGAAAAATAGCTGAAATGGTTAACATGAATTCTTCTACGGTCCAAAAAATCATTAAGCGTTTCATACATGAAAATCGGGTTCATAACAAAGGCAGGAAGGCACCGAATAAAATATTTAATGAGCAGAACGAGCATTATATTTTGCGGAAAATAAAGGCAAACCTAAGACCCCCAAAAAAAACAAACAGCCAAACCCGACACAAAACAAATTGACTTTATTTAAATATTTTCTAAATAAATCCTTAAAAGAAATTTCCTTAAAGTATGTAACTACAATTATAATAAATAAATTTCTGATTTTATTGCATATAATGTTCTATTGCAATGATTAAAATGCACTAAAAACAAGTAACAGTGCTATATTCGGCCGTGCCGAATCTTATATACCCTTCACAACGTGTAGTCATGCAATAACAATTGTTTGTATCACCATTCATCCCATATAAAATACGTGCATACGTACACGTTAGAATAAATGTGGCATCGAATCCCAGCTGAGCCAAAAAAATTTTATTTTATTTTATTTAATATATTATTTATATTTTATTATTTTTTTTTATATTTTTTTAAATTTTTTTAAAAAATTTTTTTAGAAAAATTTTTAAAAAATTTTAAAAATTTTTTTTTTTAATTTTTTTAAAATTTTTTTTTGTAGTTTTTTTTTTATTATTTTTTTCTTATTTTTAATATTTTTTTTTTTTTTGTAATTTTTTTTGTTTGGTATGTTTTTTACATGTATGTATGTATGTATGTTGTTGTTGTAATTGTGAAAAAAAAACGAGGTGGTCGTGGTTTTTTGCTCATATCTCAGAAAGTTATTGGGCGATTGTGCTGAATTTCAATAGCGATTCATTCCTGAATATTTCCAAGAGATTGATACCATATAGAGATCTGAGGAACATATAGTTGCTTCTAAAAGTTGATTTCAACCAACACACGGACAGACGGTCAGGGCTTAATCGACTCCTCTATTCATAAGCTTTCAGAAAATATACACTTTATGGGGTCGGAAATGAAAATTGTAGAAATTACAAACGGAATGACAAAGCTATATATACCCTTGTGCACCACAGGTGAAGGGTATAAAAACATGTGCTGCATATGTCACAAGTGTTGACTTTCTCATTTTCTATGCTCATGTATGTAATATCACTGTTAGAACTATGTACAGGGGGCTAATTCCGGGACTCGTGATCGAAATAAATTCGTATCGAAATTAATTTCGATCGTGCGAGTTTTTCTGATGATGGCACTCGTTACCTTGCGAATCGATTTTTTAATAAAGTGTTGTAAAAGATAAAAAAAAGCCTTAACCAACACTACAAATATGTAAACAAAAAAAATATGCTTACAAAGAAATTAAATAATTTATCAAAAGAATTGCGAATTTGTTTTATAATTTTGAAAGTGTTTCGTTTTTTAATCGCGGTCATGGACGTAAATTTTTTTTCTTCGTCATCAGAGTCTGAGATTGAGTGTGATATAAATGCAATTAGAAGGAAAATCCGATTAACAAGTGATCCATTGGGCTTGCCAAACAATGAGTAAGTATACATCCCCTTGATTTGTAAAAATTAGGTGTAAAAATTTAATTAATTAGTTAATTAATTTAATTAATTTATTAGTTAAAGTTTCCCAAAGTCTGTTAGCAGTAGCTTTTCCTTGGCATGTATTTGGTAAGACGCCTTTGCCAAATTGCTGTGCTCAGACATACATAAACTCAGCAAAAATTTGTTTTTGTCTGAAATTTATTTTTGTTAATAATTAATATAAATTAGTTAATTTGCATAAAACTTATTAAAGATTATAAATAAATAAAATGTGTTAAATTTTAAAAAACTGTTGTGGCACTTGTAAAGCGTTCAAACAAGAATAATTATTTTTTACTTTTTAACAAAAACAATAAACCATTAAGTTACTCGTTAGAGTTTGTGTAAAAACTCCTTTACAAAGGTGCAAAAAAGGGAGAAATACAAAAAAATACGAAAATCTATACGAATAATTAATTAATATAACAATTAAAATCTTAAATAAACACTTGTTATCCAACGAACTATTAAAAAATAAAATTTCGACACCAAATTTGGTATCGAATAAAACTCGCACGGTTACATTCGATCGTACACTCGCTATCGAGTGCCATCATAAGAAATTTCGATACAACTTACTCGATAGCGAGTGCGAGAATCCCAAAATTAAAAAAAAAATCCAAATTCGAGTAAATTTCACACGGTATCGACTGCGAGAATTAGCCCCCAGATTTAATTAAACTAATTATACACTGTCTTTATATGTCTTTGTCAAACATGCATTTTCGGCATTGCATGAATTAGCAGTTGCATTATGTGACACATGTTGCTATGTTGTATAGTGCAACAGTTGCAGGCCTTTAATATGTATATTCTCGTCCAATTGATATGTCGTGACATAATTGTTACATTGTTGTCCATTTAAACGGTTTTTAATAACTTTAATGCTGCTGTTCTCGCGACAGATTAACACAGGATGACGTGAGATTTCTTCAACAATCTTCACTTCACGAATTATATCTTCTTCACTTTTACAAATTATATCTTCTAACGTAAGCAAACAAAAAATTTAATCAACAAATTAGAGTCCAGTTCATGAATTTATTATTTATGAATGAGGCAGTTAATATATAAAATATGTACACATGTACATATATGTTCAAATTTAATATTTTTATGTCTGTTCAACGCTGTCGAAAGAAAACCCAAGCGAAATTTCATTCGTACAAATGTATTGAAAACAACAACAAAAACTAAAAATTTGTTTTTTTTTCAACGTATTTGTACGAATGAAATTTCGCTTAGGTTTTTTTTCGACATCGTTGAACAGGCAGTATATGTTGCGTAAAACTAAAAAAAATTAAAATTTATTCGAAAGAAAAGAAAATAAATTTTAATATATTTTGCAAACATTTAAAAAAAAAAACGAAGAAAGTATGTATGTATGTATATGTTCCTGATTTCTGAAACCCCAACTATCGTGGTAAGGAAGAACTAGGGCTGGATCAATAAGGTATCACGTTATTATATCAGCATACTATGTCATCAAAAGTATTATATTACTTTGTTCCCCTTATTGCTTGATATCAATTTTTTATAAAAATTGTTTTGTTTAAAAAATAATTAAAAATGAAAATAAATAATTTTTACAATATAAAAAACTTAAAATATAAGAAAACATATTGACAAATAAAGATCGAAGACTTTTACATAATATTTATATTAAATTACTTCGAAGTAAATTTCAAGGAACACTTCCCCTGCTGTTAAAACATGGCCATGACTATGACTGCCAGTTGTCTACTTTTACCCTGTCACCTAGAGCGCGAGGCAAGTGTTGATATACACATAAGTACCTATCAGTAGTATCCAGGGTCAAACTACTACACTAAACGTTTGTTTGCTTGTTGATATTATTTTTTAGATTATTAGTTGTATTATAATTCTTATACTTATTGTTCTTGTTGATTTTGTTTTGTTTAAAGTACAATCATACATACAAATATATGTACGTGTGTAGATACAATATGTACGTATGAAGATATACCAACATCCACGCTTACGAATGTACAAATCTATATAAAATTTAGAAGACTTAATACAAATTCTAGGCAGAGAATAGTATATTTCAAAACAAATGCAAAAGAAGAAAAACAAAAAAATTAAAAAAACAACAGCCATCTCATCTTATGCTTTCTTTCTTTCATTTATTCTGTCTTTGTCTTATAACAAATTTAGGTTTAAACATCTGTATGATTATGTATAAATGCTTGTTTGTCGCCTGCCATCCGCACATTCAACCAGCCAAGAGTTTTGGCATATCCACAACCAACAGTTATTACAATACAATACATTACATATGTACAAACAAATATACGTACTTACCCAGCTAGCATTTGGAAGATTGTTTTTTTTTTAAATCACCAAAGCGAGTCTTTCTCGAGTACTTTTGGAGATCAAAAACTGATTAATCACTTGCACGTTTAAAAAATTACTCGAAAATGAGTCGCGCTTATGATTAAAAAGTGTTTGTTTTAAAATACCACAACAAATTGTATAGCAATCGAAAATTGATCATCCAGGTGTTTAAAAGATAAGTATTTTATCCGTTATTTATTATCATAATGTGCGCATCTGGAAGATTGAAAACTTCTTGATCGCAAATAGATCATGCAGGCGTTTAAAATGTGATTAATTTTGTGTGTTTTATGATCATATTTTGCGCAGATTGATGATTAAAAACTGCTTGTTATGCTGTTTTTTTTCTTAAGTATAACGGGATAATTTTTGCGTATTGTTAGGTAAATGTCAAAATTTGCATTTGTGTCTATTTGTTAAAGTTAATTCGAGGTGTTAAGATCGTAAAATTGAAAACATATTTAAAATAATTAATAAATAAATACAAAAAGTGTGTTAAATTAAAAATAAATAAATTTAAAACAAAGTAAGTGAATATATTAAAATAAAAAAAGGCAATGTCAGCTAGACATATAAAAAGATTGGCAAAAAAAGAAGCGGAAAATTTAATTTCGCCAAAAATTAAAAAAAATAAATCTGTTAAAAGTATTGAAAGTCAAATTATAGAAAATATTCCGGAAAATTAAGAACATAATCAAGAAGAAAACATTCCGGAATATGAAACTTATGAAAATAATTTTGAAAATGAAATTTTAAATGATTTAAGTGAAAGTGAAGAAAATGAATTTAATTTGCGTGAAGAACTATCTAAATGGTCGAATCGAATGGTGAAATGAAATTTGCAATTAGTTCAGCCGCTTTTGCTCCGCAGAAAAATGGGGTTTAATACGGGGTTTAAGACCGTGGAGAGGCACGGAAAGGAGTTGGAATTTTTCAAAAAAGAAAACTACAAAATTATATAATTGATGCAAAATCCGTCGAAAAATAATGACATCCAAAATAACAAAGAAATAAAATATTTCAAACCGAACTCTAGTAAATATATGTGTCTTATGTTTTGTTTATATATTAAAAACATTAAAATACAAATGAAAAATGTACAAAATTAATTTTTAGGTTTTTGTAAAATGTATTTTTTTATATTATAAAATTTTAAAGCTGGACTTTGAATGTACTTAAATGTGTACAAGTGAATTATTTATTTTGATATTTTTTTTGTGTTTAAACTAAATATTTGTTTATTTAAAAAAGTATTTTTTAAATTTCTTAAAACTATTATTTTAAAAATCTCTTAATTTAGTTCTATAATTTTTTTTAGTTATTTCTATGTAAATTATTATTTTTTATTTAATTTTTCTTTTTAATAAATTTTAATGTACATATATGAATTTTATTTTAATCTTTAATTTTTGTTAAGAGAGCACTGTGAAAACCGACCTAAAACAAAATTGAAAATGAGCCAAATACGATAAGAAAAGCGACTGATAATGACTCGAAAATGAGTCGCATACTAATAAAAATATGACTGAAAAATGACTCGAAAATGACTCACAAAAATAGTCGCATACGATTAAAAATATGACTCAAAAAAGACTCGCAAGCGATTACAAATACGACTCAAAAATGACTCGAAAGAGACTCATAAATGATTATTAAGCTACTGAAAAATGACTAGAAAACGACTCGAAAATGACTCGAAATTGAATCGAAACTGACCAGAAAAACGAGTCATAAATGACTCATCAAGAAGAGTCGCGGCTAGGGTACCATTTTCTCCCGCCAAATGAGTCATTTTTGACTCGAAGAAGAGCGCATATGCGATCGTTTTTAATCGCGCAGAGGTATCAAAAAAGACTCGAATTTGATTCAAATTTTGAAAAAATGCTGGCTGGGTATATGTATGTTTAGCTTGGTCCAAAAAAGGTTTAATGGGTTAAAAATTGTTTTATACATACTATGTATATTGAGCTATGCTTTTGTATCTGCACGTGTAATTGTATGTGAGTATATTAATAATAAAGTATGTGCATTTCTCTTATTCATTTTTCACAATAATGTTTTATTATAACCACCGTGCAATACAGTGAGTGTATTTATTAATATATTAAGTATACTTATAGTAGTAGTAGTATATTTCGTATACACACTTGTGTCAAATCATTGTAACGTCAGGGATGATTCAAAAGGGTAAATAGTACTTGAGAATTAATTGATACAATTGCAAAATGAATTTATACATATTTTTAAAACGACAATATGAAGCCGAAGAAAAAACTAATTTTAATGCATATACTTATTTTGAACTGAAATATTTTTTTAGAATATAAGTTCCTTTTTCTGTATCATAAACAATATTTAAATATTTGGCCAAAAACTAAAAAATTATTTATTGACATTTGATTATTTTGAAAAAAATAAAACACTTGTGTAAATACTTATAGATACATAAGTTTTATGACTACCATTGACGGTAGCATGGAATTTTTCAAGTTATATATGTATGTATGTACATATATCATAATAAATTCATTATCTAGTCAGCGGGTTAACTTAAATAATGTAAAGGTGATATTTGTAACGACGCACATTGGGTTGAAATTGCTAAAAATGGCTCTTAATACAGACGTTAGAGATAACACTTATTTTTTCGTTTCGTAGTATTAAATGGGTCATTAGTAGTTAAAAAAAATTATTTTTGAAAAAAAAAAAAAAAAATTTTAAACTCTAGGGATATCCGTTTGTCTGTCCGTATGAATATTTAAATTGCTTTGCAAACTCCATTTTTAAAGATAAATGAATGAAATTTGACGCATATGATTTTTTTAGGTTAGTAACTCAGAATACAAAAATTCAACGGAATCGGTAAGTGATTTCGCATAGCCCCCATACAAAATTTTCCCGGAAATAGGCCATACTAATCTTTAAAAGTTTTTATTAATATTAATATTTATAATAAATTTACATTTTATTTTTAATATTATTAATCTTCATATTCGCGGTCACTAAAATAAATATCATCGGAATTATTTTTTTCAGAAATTTTAGGTAATATTAGAAGGTCCAATACCTGCTGTGGTAACACGCTACTTTTCTTTTTGTAATGTTTGCTCATATTACTAATAATAGGATCAGATCCTATTAAAAATCGATTGAAAATATCTTCATTTTACTTTTTGCGACTGCATTTCCGTTGAAAAGGTTCTCTGTATCATTTAAAATCTTTATTGTGAGCTTCCTGCGCTTCCTCCGATAACTGACCAATAGGTAACAGTGCACTCATGCACTCCGAACCATGTATTATTTATGTAAAGTGGGAGACATGTTATACCATGGGTATTTTTCAACAAAGTATTTTGCGGTCGATAAAGTAAAATTTCTTAATTTTTCAACATTAATCTGATGACCACACGATACAGCAACTAAAATAGTATGCAACTTTTTGATCAGTTCAACGACGATTTTTGTAATTTTTGCTAAACTTCGGGATTTTGGAAAAAACGTCTGGCTGTATTCCCGTCATTTGAGTTTCCAAACCCTGGATTTGGCTGGTCAACTAAAAGTCCGGTTTTTTGTCTGAACTCGACCTGTATTTTTGATCTGGTTTCACCACTAATTTTTTTCCGGTTTGGGACCTTGCTTGCCATTTTTTGATGAAAATTTGATATGACAAGTGAAGAAGGCACTCGAAAAATCTTATCCAACCATGCAGAATGGATAAGCTGCAGAGTATGTGCTTTTGCAAAGTCAAGCACCTGATCGCTGTTGCTTCAAAAGAACATATTAGCCAATCCAATGACAAGTACATGTTAAAGTCCTATGTTATTTTACCAGTATTGGAGACGGAACTTCAGTTTGAACCGCTGAGTAATAATATTAAAAATAAGAATATTGATAATGAGAAAATTAACAAAAATAAACAATAACAAAACTACATACCAAACATATGTATGTACACACTTACGTGATTAATACATTGAGTGCATTACTAAGCATACACGAATTTTTCTTTGATGTTTAATTAAAAAACTATTTCTTTTTCGGTCTTATCGGAAAAAACCCGCAAAATGTTTTTATATGATTTGTAAGTAGACATATCAAAGAAAACTATAAAAAAAATTTTTTACCCAAGCTCGCCCAGACCGAATTTGAATTTCTACTTAAAAGTGAAAAATTATTGTTTTTTAGACCAATTTTCAAAAAAATATTAAAAATATTTTTACAACAAAAATATTTAACTGGGATACATTTTTGAGTTTCCAAATACCTGTGGTTGAAGGTTCCATTGTAAAAATATTACTTTTAAGCTATTATAATATAAAAATTTTATTAAAATTTTTTTTTTTAATTTTTACCACTGTATTCAAAAACTTAAAAAAAGTTCAACTTTAACAACGCACAACTTGAAAAATCAATAACATAAGAAAATGAAAAAGACAGTTAGTGATGCAGAATTTTGTTTACTATAACCTGTAATTGATTACTTTTTAAAAATATTAATTTTCAATTTTTAATTAAGAGCCATTATTGGGAATTTCAACCCAACGTGCGACGTTAAACAAAAGAGAGTAGTACGAAGACTGTTGTGGAATTGAACCCTTTTAAATAGGTTATATTCGCAAATTGTGCATAGATATGACAAAAAAAATCCCTTTCAATCTAAAAGCTTTCATTTTGACATATAAGACTAGAGGACTTAGAGAATGCCAGCGATATATGCCACATCTATCAAGTAATATGTATTCATAGTTAAAGGATAAATATGCTAGTACGTTAACTAATCTAGAGCAAACGCCAGTTGTGGTGCAGGATTCATTTAAAAAAAGGAATTACGATCTGTAGCGTTGAAATCACTAGGGAGCGAAGGTAACGACCTTCTTCGATATTCCCTCTACTCACATCAAATCAAAATAATAAGGTTCAACGGAACAAAATGAGGACATCTAATACCCCTATTACCTATTAAGTAAGCACATACGAAAATAAATCTGCATTATTACGAGTATAGTTGTCGTTAAATACTAGTTAATATGAGCTATTATTGGTACCATACCAAATTTACAACATTAAAAATTTTGACAAACCCAAATTACTTTCATACTGCGTTCACTTTACGACTTTTATTAACAGTATTTTCAGGCAAATTATAATGCTCAGATTGACGATTGAACGACGCAGTCAAATTACTCAAATTTACTTTGAAAATCAGTCATCGAATCGAACTAATGCTTTATCGCAAAGTTGTATTCAGCAATGAGGCTAACTTTTTTACACAACGGATTTGTTAATAAACAAAATTGTCGCATATGGGGTGAGACCAGTTCACAATAGACACTACAGACTCCAGACCATTTAGTGCGATCGTGTTACGCTCAATAGAGATTGTTACAGCACCCTAACTAATGATTTATTGTTTGAAAATATGGATGACATTGGTTCGGTCGGGATGTGGTTTAAAACAAATGGCACTACGTACTATACAGCGGCTTTAAAAGTTACCCAAAAATAAAAATCATTTTTAAATGCTAAGGTCAATAAACATTTATTTTGGTTAAAATTTAAATTTTTGTGCTATTTTTTACAACTTCAAGTTGTATTGGGCTTAAAAAAACTATATAGTTTTCATAAATCAAACACTCCTCTATGCGCGCAATAATGCTTTAATATTTGATTTTGGTGTGGAATTTGGGTTTTATGATATGCCTCTATTAGACATGTATATCAGTTTAAATTAAAAAATTAGCTCGACATCATCTAGATTACATATTTTTGAATTTAAATTAAGGAATAGCAGAAAGTAATCTAACCTTGCTTAATTTGTTATATCCGTAACTTGTATAATGATATTATTATTAATTTTTTTAAAAATACAAGTGCAGTTTACGTTGCGATATAAAAGTTCTTTTTTTCCTAAGACATTTTGTTATAATGCCATTCTAAAACAACACTGATAACTATACGTTTTTTGCTGTAGGTATGCATAGATTGAATTGAACTATTTTTGTTTTATTTGTTTGGAATTGCTTTACATTTATATGTACTCATATGTATATTTTTGCAGTAAATCCGTTGTATGTTGATTAGTTGGTTTCCGCGTCTCTTCATTCTTGTTTCGTTGACACATATTTGTACACACATTATCCATAACGTTCGATTACACTATGCAACAAATTACAATATTTTTTTTAAATAACCACTTTATGTTTTTTTTTTTGGTCACCTAACTGCAAAAATCATAATAATTTAAAATTCTATGGTAATGTTTTTTTAAATTTTTTTTTATACAATTTGAGGTTGCTCCATACATCTTATCTTAACTTTGGAACCACGTACTCGATTTTGTCTGTTGTACTTCTGAAAACTTTAAATTACGCCAGCTTTAAGTTTTTCTATCATTTTCTGATCTAGCCAGTTTTGGAGTTATCGAGGATCAAGCCGGAAAATTTTTTTTTCGTAAAATTGTAAAATTTTTTAAATTAAAAAATTTATAAAAAATAGAAAGCAACATATAATTACCAGTTTTGCCACCTAATCTTAAAGCTGCATTTATTAGAAATAAAATAAATTTTATTAAATGAAAATCCATGGATAAATTCGTGTTTTATTCCCTGTAAACTGAAAGTACCTAGTTTTGATATTTTTTATCACAAATTACTTAGTGTAAAAGTAAAAATTTTGTGATTTTTTTATACCCTTCACCTGTGGTGCACAAGGGTATATATAGCTTTGTCATTCCGTTTGTAATTTCTACAATTTTCATTTCCGACCCCATAAAGTATATATTTTCCGAAAGCTTATGAATAGAGGAGTCGATAAAGCCCTGACCGTCTGCCCGTGTGTTGGTTGAAATCAACTTTTAGAAGCAACTATATGTTCCTCAGATCTGTATATGGTATCAATCTCTTGGAAATATCCAGGAATGAATCGCTATTGAAATTCAGCACAATCGCCCCATAACTTTCTGAGATATGAGCAAAAAACCACGACCACCTCGTTTTTTTCACAATTACAACAACAACATACATACATACATACATGTAAAAAACATACCAAACAAAAAAATTACAAAAAAAATACAAAAAATAAGAAAAAAAATAGTAAAAAAAACTACAGAAAAAAAATTTAAAAAAAAATATAAAAAAAAGGTTTTAAAAAATTTTTTAAAAATTTTTCTAAAAAAATTTAAAAAAAATATAAAAAATAATAACAAAATATAAATAATATATTAAATAAAATAAAATTTTTTTGGCTCAGCTGGGATTCGATGCCACATTTATTCTAACCAGTATATACATATGTACGTATTTTATATGGGATGAATGGTGATACAAACAATTGTTATTGCATGACTACACGTTGTGAAGGGTATATAAGATTCGGCACGGCCGAATATAGCATTGTTACTTGTTTAAATGAAAAATTAATTTTAAAATATTTTCCGACGTTAATTAGTCTAGAAGTTAGATGAGATCTTAAAAAGTACCAAAGATAAAATTTTTACAGGTTTTTGTCCCTTAGACTTTCGATTTCAAAAAAAGTACCGACACCTGTCCGCTTATTATACCCTTCACCTGTGGTGCACAAGGCTATATATGGTTTTGTCATTTCGTTTGTAATTTCTACAATTTTGATTTCCGACACCATAAAGTATATATTTTCTGAAAGCGATTAAGACCTGTCCGTCTGCCCGTGTGTTTGTTGAAATCAACTTTTGAAAGCAACCATTAGTTCCTCAGATTTTTGTACGGTATCAATCTTTTGGAAATATCCGGCAATGAATCGCTATTAAAATACAGCACATCGCTCCATAACTTTCTGAGATATGAACAAAAAACACGACTGCCTCTGTTTTTTCCAATATTTTTACCACCAAAATTAAAATTTTTTAGCCATAGAATAATTTATAGGTACCTTTGCTACATTTGTAGATATAATATGCCTCTTAGAGATATTCGTGAAAAATTTTGGATAAAGCGGGCTCTTATCGGTAAAGTTATAGGCAACAAATTTTTTTTAATATATATTCCAAAAATGTACAAACGAAAATAAATTTTTTTCAGCTTCTACAGAACCAAGAGAGTCAATATTCATATCATCTAAAAGGACTTGACTAGCGCAATATAAGCACTATTAAAAAATTAAAATTCACTATAAAATGGCGGACAATAAATTTATATATGGGTCAAATTTGGTATTTCAAAATGTAACTTCTTGAACCCCCTCAATATGGGTATCAAATTAAAGGGCTTAAGTAGAAGAATACAGTTCAACTTCATAAAAATTAAAAATCAAGGATGGCGTCGGAAATAATAAGGAAAAATGGCATATTACAAGAAATATAGGTTAAGCTACGATGTGGGATTATACCTATGTACAGATTCGGCACGGCCGAATATAGCACTCTTACTTGTTTTATTTCTGATTTTTGTATAATATTTAAAAAATCATATTTCTATTCAATAAAAAACATAAAATTCTCGACTTCCTTCATATTTTCCACTAACGCTTATCAGATGGTAATAAATTTCAAAATATAATTCAATTTGTGCGACCAATCACAAAACTCGTTAAACGTGAATTCAGTGTTCTCAGGTAATATATTTTTAGCTCTGCACAAGCAAACTTCAGGAATTGCATCCTGATCGCTTTCTGAATTTCCCGTAATTGCACTTCAGTATTACCTGGGTATTTACGTTTTCTCTTGCTGTTCAAAATAATATTGGGATTTTTTTTTCAAGCAAATTCCAAGCATTATTTTTTAAGTACTTTTTCACTTTAAAGTTCTTCAGCAATGAACTTAACACGCTCATTGTGAACTCTAGTTTCGCCTCACATCTATAAGGCACTAAAACTGATGCGTTTACCGCGGGCGTATAAGCCGCAAACGCTGGCGTAAAACCAAATATGTTGTGATTTAAAAAAGTCATATTAAGGCACCACTTTGTACAATTAGTATTATTCAACAAGTGATTGTGTTGTGTAAAAATGAGCCGGATATATTTTGTTATGTGTGCGGCAACGTTATGACAAAAAATAAACGGCGAAATTTCTCAATTTCTTACCACATAAAATACGAAGATTATTTTAAAATAAAGGTAGATAACATTGACCAATACTGGACAACCAGTTCAATATGCGATAATTGCGGAGTTATTTTAAAGAATCGATCTCTCAGTAAGTACTTTTAAATAAAGTTTAAAGTATATGTATCCTTTTTCTCAATGCAACCTTTTTTACTTACAGAACACACAAGAAAACTGTCAACGTATGCTCTGGAGAGAATCGTCAAGCCATGAATCTGATTGCTATTTATGTTTAAGTACTAAAAATGGAAAACATCGGCCCACCATTTTAGCCGGTTGATTTGAATTTCCGGTTTTAAATCAAGATAGAAAGTCCCTCCTTGAAAGTTTGTGTGATATTACACGTAGTAACGTTTTATCATTACTCCAACCATCGTCTTTCGAGCATGTGTAGTACCATCAGATGACTAAGACCAAAGCTTTACAATCAACTTGATCTAAATGATCTCATAAGAGACCTCAAGCTAACAAAAGAGAAATCGGAGCTTTTATCATCTCGCTTAAGATAGCAAAATTTCTGACAAAACGACGTCAAGTCAACGGAATACCGGAACCGACATAAGTCATATGCCAATTTTTATACAACAAAAGATAATGTGTGCTATTGTTATGACATAAATGGTCTTTTTGAGAAGCTCGGCTAAAAGTATGTTCCAAGTTACAAGTTTACTACATATAGGCAACGAGAAGCCATCTATACCTATTGCACATGCCGTGAATTTAAAAGAAACATATGAAACTATTGCCACTTTATTAAGAAACTTGAACTATGAAAAGCACAATTGAAAAGAATGTATATAGTAAAAATCACTACATTGTAAAAGGGTTCGAAAACAAGATCCGAAATGACCCTATGTCTACATAATGTAAAGTATTCTGCATTAATTAAAAAAGGACAATCTAATATTACCACCACTTCATATAAAGCTGGGCTTACATAGTTAACAATTTTGTTAAAGCACTAGACAAAGAGAGTAGAGCCTTTGCTTATTTAACAACAATATTTCCAAAACTTTCATCTGCGAAAATTGGTGAAGGAGTTTTGGATGGTCCTCAAATTGCTTCTAAGCACTACCTTCGAAGATTTGTTATTACCAAATGAAAAGGCTGCGTGGAATTCATTTCGACAAATTGTTTCTAATTTTCTAGGAAACATCAGGAGTCGAAATTACAATGAAATCGTCCGTGATTTGCTTGAAAATTATTCAAAAATCGGTATATATTAATACAATTAATTTTCTCATCCATGTTTGTTTGTTTTTCTAAATTTCTAATATTAGGTGCAAACATTTCACTAAAATACATTTATTGCATTCGCATTTGGACTTTTTTCTGGAAAACTTTGGTGCCGTAAGCGACGAGCATGGTGAACGATTTCATCAACAACTTAAGACCAGGGACTATGGAATTAAAATATGATGGGAGATTTTATTTGGTTCTTTATAAGAGAATCAAACTCAGAAAATTATAGGAGACAAAACAAAACAATTTTGGCATACTCTTTCCAACATTTCGGCCGGTATCTCATGAATAAATGCTTCAATGTTGTCTTACAATGCGTCAATTAAAACGGGCATGTGTGTATAGACATAAGCTTTAACATAGCCGCACAAAAAATAGTCTAAAGGGGTTAAATCGCACGATCTAGGCGGCCAATGGACCGGTCCCGAACGTGAAATAAAATGTTCACCGAACTTGCCTCTCAATAAGTCCATTGTTAAGCGTGCTGTGTGGCATGTGGCAACGTCTTGTTGAAACCACATGTCATGCAAGTCAAGCTCTTGCATTTTGGGCAAAAAAAAAGTTGGATATCATTTCACGGTAGCGCTCAGTATTCAAAATTACGTTACAATTCGCATCATCTTTAAAGAAGTACGGTCAATGATGCCACGAGCCCATAAACCGCACCAAGCTGTGGCTTTTTCTGGGTGCATTGGTAGCTCTTGCAATGCTTCTGGCTGATCTTCACTCCAAAATTGACAATTCTGCTTATTAACGTACCCTTCGTCGCTGAACACAATTTTTCGATAAGAAGCGCGCGATGAACTTAACAGAGCACGCATTTTGATAAAAAAAATTCAATAATTTGCAAGCGTTGTTCGTTTGTAAGACGATTCATGGTTAAATTATAGACCAAACTGAAGATGTTTGACAGTGAAACAAAACACGAAACGTGCGTCAGATGTTTAAACCAGTGTTGCCAAAAAGATTATAGCTAAAAAATCGCGCTTTATAACCTTGATATGCTAGTAAAATGTTTTCGTAAAGTTAGTCTTTCTGCTAATAAATAAAACTGAGATATTTCAATATAGTCCTTAATTCCTTCAAAAACTTTGTCCATAGAGAAATTATATGAATTTAAGATAATCCGTTATATGGGAGATGGGCGTTAAGGTGGTCGTGTCACATAAATTTTCTGGCATAACAGTGACATTGACTAGAAGGATATATGTAGCAAATTTAGTAGATAACGTGAAAAGTGGGCGTTAAAGTAGGCGTGTCAATGTAGTTTCTATATATAAATAATTCCTTTAACTCTATGTGGAGCGTAGGGCCATTACGAAAGTACGGTAATCATTCCTGTTTTAGATAGTTGTTTTAGTTCGTTCCATTATGTATTCATTTGGCGGATTTCGTTATTTGTGTTTCGTCGCCATGTTGTTTTTGGTCTTCCTTGGATTCTGGTTCCTTGAGGGTTCCACCATAGGACAGATCTGCATGTTTCCTTGACATCCTTTCTTAATGAATGACCAATCCAACTCCACTTTCTCCTTTGAATTTCTATATCGATTGGGATTTTGTTTGTAGATTCGTGGAGTTGTTGGTTAGAAATTACTCTGGGCCACCATATTCGTCGAATATTTCTTAGACAGCGGTTAGAAAATGTTTGTAGCTTCTAAATAAGGTTTGCTGTCAGTGTCCATTATTCGCAACCGTACAGGAGTACTGATTTGACATTTGAGTTATATCTTCTGAGCTTGGTATTAGTTGAGATTTGTCCTGAGGCCCATATATTACGTAGTTGGGAGAAGCTGTTCCTAGCTTTGTTTATCCCGGAAGTGATGTCTTCGGCGGTACCACCAGAAGGAATTAATATGCTTCCTAGGTAGCAAAATTTTTCAGTTTGACAGATTGGTTCATCGTTTATTTTGAACTTTGGCGGATTTTGGGACGTTGACATGAATTCTGTCTTCTTCACGTTGATGCGTAAGCCGCAATTTTCAACTAAAACTAAGATTTTTCAATATATGTAGTCCGTTATTTTTCCAAAAACTTTGTCTATAGAGAAATTATATGAGTTTAGGATAAAACTTTATATAGGAAGCGGGCGTAAAAGTAGGCGTGTCACATTTATTTTCCGTTAGAACAAAGTCTTTAACCAAAAAGCAATATTTGCAAATTTTCAGAATCATACATCTAATTTTGTCAGTTTTATTAGGTTTTCAATTTCAAATATGTATACCACAAAATACACTGTGCGGTATAAATTTTCGTACATTTTGATCTATAACTCCTTTCCCAATTCATAGATTTAAGCGATTTTCAGGGAAAGATATTGTTTTTACTTAGGAAATATATATTCGAAGTTTCATGACTCTACGTTAACGTGATTGGATAAATTTATTTAAATATTTTTTTTATATTTCTTCCTTAGTTTCAGCTACTTTTTTAGAAATTGCGTAAAAAAAAAGCAAGAAGTGGGTTATCGCATAAAAAAGTCATGCCTATACAGCTCTCTTGAAAGGAGGTAATCACTTAGTAAGCGGTTCAATAAGCGCATTTTGTCAATAATGATTTTTACTGGAAAGTGAAATACAACAAATAAAACATGATATTTTTATAGGTTTAATGCTTTTTACAATTTTGTAGTCGACAACTCAAGTATATTTTACTCTCATTTTGTATTATAATTTTCCACTCTAATTTATACAATATTTTAAAATACCGGTCTTTTAACATATTATATGACCTTGTTTTTTTTTTTAATAAATCAAACAATTTTAAAAACCGACAAACCACTTTAAAATGGAAATGACATTTAAAGGAATTGATTTCGATAAGATGTAATTTTTGTAAGGTTAAAAGTACTTGTATATGCATCACATGGCTTAACCAAATATAAAGAAAAGAAATAAAGAAAAAAGTATACTGGAAAACTGTGATGATATACAGCAGTTCATATTTTACTTTTATTTTATGGCTTATATTTTTTATACCCTTCACACAAAAGTGAAAAAGGGTACATATGTATAGGTTTGTCATTCCGTGTTAAATTTCACAATTTTCATTTCCGACCCCATTAAGTATATGTATATTTTCTGAAAGCTTATAAATAGAGGAGTCGATCAAGCTTTGTTAATCTGTCAGCGTGTATGTTGAATCAACTTTTTTATATTTTTTTATATATTTTGTTTTATACAGTCGTGTCTGGATATAGTCAACACCCGATATAGTGAACACCAAAATTTTTGCATGGAGTACTCTAAATAGTGAAAAACTCTAATAATGAACAAAATTTTGAAAACAACTTCAACAACAATTCTTTTATTAAACTTAAATACATATGTACATATATTTACTTTTTTGTACAAATTGTTTCTAATCAGCTATTGCATTTACATGTACATATGTATTTTTAGTAAATAAAACAAGTTTTTGAACAAAAATTTCAACCTTGATATAGAGAACAACCTGGATACTATGAACAAGCCTTGCAAAAATTAGTTCACAATATCCAGACACGACTGTATTTTTTTAAACATACAAACGTAAACTCAGTTTATAATTTTACAATGGGATGTTTTTATATATGTTTGTATGTCCGCATTTCGTATGAAATGAATGGTGATACGAACAATTGTTATCGCATGACTACACGTTGCGAAGGGTATATAGGATTCGGCACGGTCGAATATAGCACTCTTATTTGTTTTCATATATTTTCTATAAAATCTGTCCTGTTTTTTGTTTTTACCAGTCCTGTCTCGCCTGTCAATTGATTTGTTTTGTCTTCTTCTGTACACATTTTTAAATTTATGTAGCTTTGTTTGGTGGATTGATGGAATAATATGTTGTTATTTTTATTAATTAGTCAAATAGGTATTTTTTAATGTTAAAACAACAAAAACAAAGTTACTAAACACAAAGGTAGTCTGTACTCATTGTGGCAAGACTTTTTTCGGGGTAAATGTCTGTGACGTGTACAAACAATTTATTGAGAGTTTTTCTTATTTTGACTACCTGAAAGGTTTAATTATGGTGAAAAGTGTTATAATTGTATGTTTGTTGATTGAGGAGTGTTAGAGATAAGAAAATTTTAATGGAAATGTAGAGGAAAATTTTAAATCGTCAAATTAAATTAACAACGATTCAAAACAATTTGGAAAATAAACAAAACAAAAATTTAAATAATTCATTTAATTATAGAGAATATTTTCTACAAAATCGTTTGGTTTTATATGAAACATAAAACAATACATTTAGGGCCATTATTACAACATGCCTTTAGCTAAAGGCACGATTTTGTCGGACAGATAAATGGGTTTGCATTATAAACCCTTAATTCATTATTTTTTTATCCATTTAATATTATTAAAATTAATAATAATAACCAGAAAAAATGGAAGTTGTAATAATGCAAAGCTATTTATCGGGCAGACAAAATCCTACCTTTAACTAAAGGCAAGTTGTAATAATGGCCCTTAATGCAGTATAAATAAAAACATATTTTAAACAAAACACATGATATTTTAACTTAAATTCCTTTATTCGTAAGGATATTGATTGTGTTTACCCTGTTCTCAAACCTAAGAGAAAAAAAAAAAAAAAAAAAAAAAGGAATTTTCAATGACTCTGTCGCAAAGAGCCATGACTTAGGGTATATTGATGTTTGAGCGCATTGCTGCTCATTCGTATAGATTTGCAACTTTATAAAATCCAACAAAAAAAGTATAACGAGGTTAAATCGTAAGATCTTGGTAGTTAATTTACAAACAAATATTTTGACAATAGATTTTTATCCTTGGACGTTTATAAAAAAAATTCAGAGTTAGAAATTTAGAATGCCATCGTTTTTAACCTAACCTGCGTTTAGAATACAAGTTTTAAAAAATCAGGTTTAAACGCACAGTATGTCTAATAAATCTACTGAAAATAAAATTAATTTCTCGTAGAAATATGTGTATTTTTTCAGTACTTTTTAATACAGAAGAAACTCGATTGTTCCACATACTCGCTACTTGCACCAGTCGATTTTTGCGACACAAAATATTTTCCATCACGTACTGAGTACTTGCGACATTCGAAAATTTCTAACTCAATACTTGCAACATTTTATATGCCACATACGTTTCTCTGTAGATTTTTTGTTTGTTTGTTAGCCAGAGTAAAAATGGGGAAAATCCCGCCGTAGTAAAACGCAGATAACGAATTGAGCTAAACTACGTCAGTTTAGAGTTGAGTTGTGCGTCTGACACAAATATATATTCAGTTCTTGCAGCAACCTCAAAACTTGCACCGAGCACTGTTTTCATTGCTAGCAAGAATCGAGTTTCTACTGTACTTTCGTTATTTTATTTATTTGGCACTCTTTATATCAGCTGTTTTTGTTTGTATGAAAGAAATTTTTTACAATGCGAAATTATTAAATATCTGTAAATGAATATTTGAAATTTAAGGAGTTACTTTTTTTTTGGTATTGTTGCCGCTGCATATATTGTTTTTATTTTGTTGGTATTATTTCACTTGTTAAACTATTTTTTTTTATATTTAGCGTCATCTAACATTATCAGCTACATATTTTTAATCTTTGTAACTTGGTAGCTTAGCTTAGGTAGAACAGGCAGCTGTTGTGCAGCACACTTGGGTCCATTATATTGATCCCTTTGTGATACCTGAATAGAAAAGTAAGAATATAATAGAAAAGAGAGAAGCAGACAAGTACAGAGTCTCTGGCGGGAATCAACCCCCCGCAACCCCCAAATTAGCAGAGCAGCACACTACTGACTAGTCCACCGTGGCACCCTTTTTTTAACTTGGTAACACTCATTGAAGTATACCAAAAACAAGGTTATATTTCATAAAATCTTCTGTGAATCAAATCAAAAAAGGTTTTAAGATGGTTTTAACGAAATTATGTATTTTGTATTAGAGACTCACTAATGCAAATTAAAATTTTGCTGTGACAGGCGACAGTTTTTGCATTTAGTAAAAATTTTAAATGCACTAGCAATCACAAATCTGAACATGTTGCTACAAGTTGGGATGGCAGATGGACACTTTGAAATAAGAGAAAGGGAATTGTGGAAATTTGTAGGTTTAATGGTGTATTTTCCTGGAGGTTATAATTCATATGTAGGTACATACATACACACATATATGGTATTTTTTAAAGGAGAGTGACGTGCTTACGATGGACAATACCAGTATTAAGGAAAACTTACACCTAAACAGAAAGGCATTCCAAAAAATATGTAAAAAAGTTCAACATATCGAATCTATTTTAATTTTTGATTTTTTAATTTTTTGATTGATTGCCAACCGTGTTGCCATATTGAAATTGCTAAATTCAGCTTAAATTCAATACGATTTAGTGAATTTACGTGAAATCTAATACACATTGGGATGGGGATAATTCATAAGTTAATTTGAATTAAGACTTTTAATGCAAATAACCGCTGTCGTCTGTCTATGGAATAAGTGTATTAACGATATCATGCGATCAATTGTAAACAACAAACACTAACAAAATGTAACATTGATCGCATATAAAGGGTAAGATTGCACTTTTTACTTTTAAATTAAAAACACCTAGTTTTTTAAATTTTTTATTGAATTGTAAAGAAGATATGTTACGATTAAGTGTGTAAGGAAATATCCGACAAATGGCCCACACGGCTCTGATGACAGGTGATTACTCTTTTCATAAAATTTCGGCCTGATCTTCAAAAATCCACACCAGACAGTTGTTCGTTGTGGATGCATTTGTTTCTAATGAATTAAACAAAGACTTTCTGAGCCCCAAATTCGACAATTTTTTGTAATCACGAAGCCATCCAGATGGAAATGCGTTTTATGGAAGAAAATAACTTATATCGAAAAATTGGCATTGACTTCACTTTGCCTCATCATCCACTGAACAATTTGCCTGCGCTTTTCATGGACTGCTGGTTTGAACTACTGAAAATTTTTTAACTTTTAATATTTTTTATATAAGTTTTTACAACTAGAAGTATAAAGCGCTTCACTTTTAATAATCGAAATAAACATATGAAGCTGCCAAATTACCACTTGCACAAAGAAAACAAGTAAGAGCACTATATTCGGCTGTGCCGAATCTTTTATACCCACCACCAATTTTATGTACATTTAAAGCACAATATTTATTATTTTGTTAATCGCTATGGAATCGCTATCTCTTTATAATAAAATATGTATCACTTTCTTTGTAGAGGGTGGTTAAATTTTAAGGGCCCATGTTGAAGGTGAACTACACCTAGTCTTTGAATTTGTTTTCTGCATTTCATTTGACATTTCTCAATCTCACACTTACTCAATTTGATCCGAAGAAAGATATGCAAATGAGCAATGCTTTAAAGTTATCATTTTGTGCACTTCGTAATTCTTTTGATCAACATAATCGTTCAAATTCGTCCACAATCGGGAGAATTGTGAAAAATATTTAAATTTCTGCAAAACAGGTCTGTATAAAATGTTAGAAAATCTGTGAATGTCTTCTTAGTTCGTTGAATGGGAACCATTGCTGTTTTTTTGCGATAGTGTGGCAAAAGAGCAGTCAACCTCGGCTCATCACCATGCCCAACAATTGAGCATCAACATTGTCATTGAAAACTTGGACCATCAGATAGAGGAGTGGCGCCAAGGATGGAGGGGGGGTCATTCCGCCGATATTTTGTTAAATACATAATTGAACCATACAAATATTATCATTATAAAAAGAAATGATAATAATTTCTTAAATAATTTGTGTTTTATTTAAAATCAACATCGGCCCTTAAAATTTGATCACCCTTAATAACTTCGATATGATAGTAAAGTGTTTTCGTAAATTTAGTCTTTTAGTAAAAGTGGGCGTTAAAGTATGCGTGTCAATAAAGTTTCTGCTAATAAATACAACTTAGATATTTCAATATAGTCCTTTATTTTCCCAAAAACTTTGTCAATAGAGAAATTACATGAATTTAAGAAAAACCGTTCTATGGGAGGTAGGCGTTATAGTAGGCGTGTCACCTAAACTTGATTAGAAGGATATATGTAGCAAATTTCATCATCATACCTCTAATTTTGTCGGTTTTATGAGCTTTTAAATTTCATTAACGGTAGATAACGTGAAAAGTGGGCGTTATAGTAGGCGTGTCAAAGTTGTTTTTGCGAATGAGTACATTTTAGGGGTTTTAATATAGCCTTTTATTATTCCAAAATCTTTATTAATAGAGAAATTATATGAATTTTAGGTAAAGCGTTACATGGGAGGTGGGCGTAAAAGTGGGCGTGGCCCCTTAATTTTCTGGCACAGTAATGACATTGCCTAGGGGGATATACGTAGCAAATTTTATCATCATACCTCTAATTTTGGCGATTTTATGAGCTTTTAAATTTCATTAACGGTAGATAACGTGAAAAGTGGGCGTTATAGTAGGCGTGTCCAAGTTGTTTTTGCTAATGAGTACAACTAAGGTATTTCAATATAGTCCTTTATTATTCCAAAATCTTTATTAATAGAGAAACTATATGAATTTCAGTTAAACCGTTATATGGAAGGTGGGCGTAGAAGTGGGCGTGGCACATTAATTTTCCGTTACAAAAAAGCCTCTCACCTAAAAGCAAAGTGTGCAAAATTTCAGAGTCGTACATCCAATTTTGTTGCTTTTATGACGTTTTTGTTTTTAAATATACCGAAAAATACACTGTGCGGTATAAATTTTCGTACATTTTGATCGATAACTCCTCTATTAATGCAAAGACTTAGATAATTTTCGGGGAAAAATATTGTTTTTACTCAGGAAATATATATTCGAAGTTTCATGAGTCTACGTTAATGCGTTTGGACACAATTCCATTTTATTCGATGTTCGAAGGACACGGTTTTTTCGACCTACTCTTGCTTTTCGAGCTATAACTCTCTTAATAATATTCCGATTTAGCCCATTTTCAATACCAAACAAGCCTTGTCTTTAAGAAAGATTCTGGCCCCCTAGCTTTTTCGGTGCGACCTCTATCGTGCTTTCAACAGACGGACGGACATAGGTAGATCGTCATCAAATCAAACCCTGATTCAGAATATATATACTTTATGGGGTCTAAAATGGATATTTCGATGTGTTACAAACGGAATGACAAAATGAATATGCCCCCACCATTTTTTTGGTGGCGGGTATAAAAATGAAATTTAACTTAAAAAGTGCATTCTTACTGAAACACCCGCTACAATAGAGGAAATCACCCTTCGTTGCAAACAGATCATGCAAACGTTGCAGATCTTGCAACATTTCCCACACAAGCACTTATTTCCAATACTAAAAACAGTTGGAAATTTTTAAAAGCAACGTTTCCAATAGAATATATAAAAGACTTGCAACATTTGCATCATGTTTGCAACGAAGGGTGATTTCCGCTAATGTATTTTTTAAACGGTTGAGTTATAGATAACTTCGCTCAACTGCATCGTTTATATTAAGGCACACACTTTCGTTTCACCTAAATCACACTTTTCGATAGCTTAAAAGAATGTTGTCATTTAATATAAAACCCAATTTTTAAGGCTAAAAAACTAACAAAAAGCCTTAAGGGAAAATAATGATTTTAACACTAATAATATAGGGATATTAAATATTTGGTACTTGTTTTGTATGTATTTGCTCTTCTAAAGATATCTACCAAAACAAATTACTATTTCATCATTTCATAAATTGCATATATTAGTGTAAAAAAAAACTACAGCCACTTCATTTTGCATCCACCTTTTTTATAAGTAGATATTTTGAAACATTTTTTGTAACAACCAACTAATCCAAAAAGTACAGTTTATTATCTTATGATGAAATTCCCCGAACAGCTTGGGAAAGAGGTTGTAACGGGTAATAATTGTCAACATCCTTGCATACGAAAACTGTCAAACGACGACAAAGAAGTAAAAAACAAAAATAAAAACTGCATTATAACAACAATTGTATTTATAATCTGAAAAACCCGGTGAATTGAAAAAAAAAATAATAAATAAATAAAATAAAAACACATACATACGTAATAAAAACAACCACCAACGCCCACCCTCCACGAAAAAAAAACACATCAAATAATCACACAAATCACTCATTAATAACTTAAACCCTGCCCTATAAGAGGGTTACTACAGTTCATACAGCATAAATAAAAAAGTCAAACATTTCCAAGATGTTACAATAAGAAGAGTGAATTAATCTGGTTGGTCTTAGTTTTTTTTTTACTTTAACGCTTAACGTGGTTATTTAATTGTGTTAAAATTTATCAGGTTGTTTGTATTGAAAAGTTTAAAAATATAACCTAAACAATTATTTTTTTTTTTTTTAATTAAAAAAGAAAACAGATAAAGTAAAACCATGTGCGTTTGGCAAAAACGATTAATATCAAAACGAGTTTAATAGAAAAATTAGGGGTATATTTTGATCAAAAGGCTGTTGAATAAAAGTCAAATCAAATCTTTTAGGAGTTTTATTTTGTTTTTTTAGCTCAATGGAATTTTGTTTTCTCATTTCTTTGTTATTATTGTATTCTACTCTACATATAAAGTTAATACGAGTTATTTTGCAAAAGCGAAAAAATATTTGTCTAAGTTTTGTGTAAAATTCGTTTGGGGGTTGAAATGAATACCAATAAATATTGCTGTTTTATTTTCTTTCCTATGAGCATTTTTTGTTGTTGTTATTTTATTTTGTACTTTGCATGCCTTTCTTTTCTTTGTATTTCAATCCTTAAGCCTTGTTGTAAATGGGCAGGCGGAGGTAAAATGTTTTTGCTTTTCAAAGATTTTTATAAGATTTGGTTGGTGACTTATGTTCGATGTCTCTTAGTTTTAAATTTAGTTTTTGTTTTTTTTTTTTTTTAATTTTGTCAACACTGCTTGGTAGTTTGTTAATGTTTGTGTACATACTCATCGTGTAATGAGTTTAACCTACCGTTGCCACATGCAAGTGCAAGTGAAAAAAAACCAATACACTAACACTTTTTTACTAACACAACTACACTTTGACAACCTACGACTCAGCTTGCGAGGAAATTTTTAAGCAAGTAAAATTTTTACAGTTACGGCAAGTAAAGTGACAAGCCGAAAAACAGTGTTGTCTAATACTGAGTTTTTTGTTAACTCAACAATATATCATACAATTGTGGTAAATAATTCAGCTAATTTTTTTAATAAATATGTATATATGTATATGAAGAATATTAAGAAAAAAATATAAATATTCATTTAAAATGTAAGTTTTAATATAAATATCAATATTTAATAAAAAAAATTATATTAAAAAGTTACATGTCTAAAGGTAACGTTCAATAGTGGCTATTGACAACACTTAATTACCAATTGAAGCAGCGCCATTTGTTTTAAATTTGTTTGAAGTTTATTTGTTGGCGACATTTTAAAAATGAACTTGCATTGTGCTGTGTAGACACTCAAAAAATTTTTGTGTTTTTTTTGGCATTTCTCCTGATTTTCGTTAGTAATACGTATACACTACTTGCAAGTAAATACTTGCTTGTGGCAACGTAGGGTAAGAGAAAAATAGGGAGTGTGAGTATTAAAAGATATGTATATAAGACAAATTATACATACATATGTATATGTACCTACCAAATTAAATAGTATTAATATTAAATTGATTTTTTATTTAATTTTTTTTAATAATAAATAATTTAATTTAAATAATTAAAAAGTAATCTATATGTATCTATTGTGAAATTCATTTAAAAAAAATGGATTTTTTAAAAAATTTGATGCCAAACACAGATCTGAGGAACATATGGTTGCTTCTTAAAGTTGATTTCAACCAACACACACGGTCAGGGCTTAATCGACTCCCCTATAGGTACATAAGCTTTCAGAAAATATATACTTTATGGGGTCGGAAATGAAAATTGTAGAAATTACAAACGGAATGACAAAGCTATGTACATATACCCCCTGTGCACCACAGGTGAAGTGTATAAAAATATAAAAAAAAATTTTCTGGCTCAGCTGGGATTCGATGCCACGTTCACTCTGACACAAAACAAAAACACGGGACTTGGTGTTAAATAAAAACATTGTTCAACAACTAACTGCCATCTGGTTAAAAACATGTAACATAAACTACATTTGTATGTATACTTGCAAATTGCTTTAGCGACATCTTAAGCTAAAGGCAGACATTAAACTTGTGGTAATGACGTGCGAAAAGAATACAGGAAAAGGAAGAATACAGAAACAGATGTTGGTAAATTTCGAACTAACTCAATGATATATCAAAGACATGAAATTAATTAGGACAAATTATTCTATATTTAAATTTTCAATAATATACTGAGATAAATAATTGATATCTACACACAACACTTGCAGTTTTGATCAAAAGAGTGGTTATGATAAAACCGTAGCTGGTTTCGAAAATGCATTACACTCCACTAGTATCGGATAACTAACTTTTCCCAGATATTCTGTCACTATCGCAGTGATCATATAGTGTAAATTTAAATTTTATTGTTAAAAAAAAATCATCTGAGAAAAAAGAAGCTTACGTTTTGAAGACAACAACCATTTTTAGTTAAAATATAAAAGCAATGTAAAATATATTATAGAATATTAAAACCGTTATATTTTTTCATTTTTATTTATTTTTTGTTTGTTAAAGATGCTTTCAAACGAGATGTATTTTACGTAGACTTTTCACTTTAGCGATCCATATGTAATTGATTAAAAATTATTTCCTTATACACGTGCAAACGTATGTAACATAAGTATTTACATACCTCTTACATAACCTCTTTTTGTTTACAATAACTTATTTCGTGCGCGAATTTTATTTTATCAGCAAATTTCATGCAAAAATGTTTATACCATATTAAAACCAATTTACTGTTTTTTAACTGAAAATGTTTTAAATATTAATTTTTTGTAAATATATTTTGCTTAAATTCTGTTTGCTTTATGTTGTGATGGTTTAATTTTACCAAAATTAGTTGACGTCAGATTCTTTGTCCCATCAAAATAGAACATGATCCAACCAAAAACACAAGTAATATTGCGACAGGTTCACATGCCACGTATAATATTTTGCAGTAGAAAATTTGATATTTGTCGTATTTATTATGCAACTAAAAACAATAGCATTCAATTTGATTAATTTTTTTGTCTTACTAAACTATCGAAAATTTTGATAGGATTGTAAATTATATATATATAAACCAATTATCTGTAGGCTTCTATGCACACATGTACAATACAAGCATACATACAAAATTATACCTTTTAATTTTGCAAAACACTTTACCGCACTTTAAGGGTAGTATTTACGCAAATAATTTTTACAAATAGCAATAATTTGCAAGAAATGTCTTTAAAGTGAGAGAAAATACTCTACAAATAAGGCAGAACAAATTTATTGTATTTATATTATTATGAATACATACATATGTATGTATATGTACATATGTACTACATACATATATATTTTTATATATTTTTAATAAAAATCGGAAAACATGCTTTGAGATAATATAGAAAGCGTGGTAAGAATTATATAAGTTGTATAAGTTGTATATGTAAATGTAATTGTAAATGTGTAAAGTGGTAAACACGTATGGAAAGGTAAATATGTAAATATGTTTTCAAGGCGGAAAAATTCAATGAAATCTTACATCTAATAATGATGGTGAGAGTGAATATAGAAAGACATTCAATTGAAATGATGCGAGTGAAAACAAGAATCAAGAACGAAAAAATATATAGTTTTTTTGTTTTGTTTGGAACGAACAATTACATTATTCATACTAACCAAATACATGGCCAGTTTGTTGATGTCCAAATTAGCCAATTGACTAACGTCGGTCGTATTTAAGATGTTTAGCATTAAGCTAATGTCGGCAGCTGTTGGCATCGGAGTAGACGTTAAAGCAGTAACAGCAGCACTAGCTTGTTGTTGCAATGTTTGCTGTTGTTGTTGTAGTTGTTGCTGTTGTTGTTGTTGCTGCTGTTGGTGATGCTGATGCTGAAGTTGTTGCTGCTGCTGCTGCTGTTGTTGTTGCTGCTGCTGTTGTTGGTGGTGTAATTGATGCTGTAATGAAGCATTGTGAGCGGCGTTTTGTGCAGCAGCAGCTGCAGCAGCGGCCGAAGTACTTGGTCCCGTCGATAATGCATTATTTTGTTGTATTAGTGATTGTAAACTACGACTACCATTATCTTGATTTGACGTGGCAGCAACACCAACATTATTTTGCATCTGCATTTGCATCGATTGCAATGTCGGCGTAGTTGGTACCGACAATGGTGGTGTTGAAGAGACCAAAGCTTGTAGCTGTAGGAGTGATTTGTTTTTTAAATGTATATTTTTTGTTTTGGTTTTTTGTTTACAGTAAAAGGACCGTTTCATATGAATTTTAGAAAATTATGAGTGATGTGTTGAAGGGAAATTGTGGTGGTGTGAGGTATAAAAATTGGTTCGTGGGGTTTTGCAAAATTAAAAAAAAAAAAAAACAAATTGTTACAATTTTTTATAGTAATAACGCAGTTGTAGTAAAAGTAGTAGTTTTTCACGACAAATTTATACAAATTTCTTTGTGGACAAAAAAAAAATGCATTTTGTGTTTGTACAAATAAATATCATTCTTTATACGATTTTCTATAAACACACACATACTAGACGTTTTTAATTTTCTCTGCATTGCAGGAACTTTTTTAAGGTTTGTGAATATGTAGTATTGTAGATATTAAGAACACTTATTTATTAAGGATAAGTTTGTCTTTTTATAAGTATGGCCTGGCCGTTAGTTCATAATTACATATTCTTGAGAATTAGTAAAAACTAAATAGACCTGGAAGTCACTGATGTAAATTTCATAAGGTGCTTTCTAAAACATTCTTCCTAAATGGTCCTAAGAAAACAAACAACAAAAATTTTCTTCAAAAATCACAGGTTTCGTAAAATCATATTTTTACGTCAAATAAAAAATAAAAATATCGTAAAAGTTATAAATTTAAAACTAAAGCGTGTCCAAATTTCCGAAGCTTTTTGTGACGGAAAATTAATGATTTAGACGTAGAGAATATGTGATTCCAAAAGGATGACGCCACTTGCCATACAGCAAGAGAAACTTTTGAAAGAAAAGTTGGAAAATCGTATTATTTCTCGAAGAGGAAAAGTGAATTGGTCGTCAAGTCTATATTTTGTAATGTTTTTTTAAAATGGAAAGTGTACAGCAATAATCCCACAATAGTTCAAAAGCTTAAAAACAACACTATCGAGCAACACCTTGTATCGAAAAAAATTTGTAGCTGCATTTAGTTAAATAAAACTCAAATCCTGCAATAAATAATTTTTCTTTTTTTATCACGTTAGCTTTTATATACTACTAGCCAAGCCCGGTGCGCGTTGCTACGCCCCTTAACTCTTTCAGGTTTGGTGGTCAGTTTTCTAGCCACTTATTTTTGACATTTTAAATCATGCTTTGGCACTATCTATTGGAAAGGTCTTAAATAGTTTCGGTTTCGGAAGTGATCTTTTATCGTTTGGTAAAAAATTTCCTAATCGTTTGGCAACTCATTTTACTAAGTATCAGCTGTCAAAATCGCGCATCATTTTTATTTTGTATGCAAACATTTGAGCTGCAATGGCTGAGTTAGTATTTTCTTTGTTTATTTTTAATAAATTATTTATAATTGAAAAAGTGGATTCATGAGCGTTCCTAAATGCCGATAAAATGCAAAAAAAAAAAAAATCTCTGCAACGCAAGGTTGCACTTAAGACATGTTTAGCATTGCATTCGCATTTTTTTAATTATGAATTGCAACTTGCATTTAGGAAGTCGGCCTATTTCTCAATAAATTACGTAAGTAATATGGTGGTTAGAATACTAACCACTGCGACTATATAAGGTTTTATATAATGAGTTTTTATACCCGCCACCAAAAAAATGGTGGGGGTATATTCATTTTGTCATTCCGTTTGTAACACATCGAAATATCCATTTTAGACCCCATAAAGTATATATATTCTGAATCAGGGTTTGATTTGATGACGATCTAGCTATGTCCGTCCGTCTGTCCGTCTGTTGAAAGCACGATAGAGGTCGCACCGAAAAAGCTAGGGGGCTCAAATTTTGCCAGAATCTTTCTTATAGACAAGGTTTGTTTGGTATTGAAAATGGGCTAAATCGGAATATTAGGAAGGGAGTTATAGCTCGAAAAGCAAGAGTAGGTCGAAAAAACCGTGTCCTTCAAACATCGAATAAAATGGAATTGTGTCCAAACGCATTAACGTAGACTCATGAAACTTCGAATATATATTTCCTGAGTAAAAACAATATTTTTCCCCGAAAATTATCAAAATCTATGCATTACGAGAGGAGTTATCGATCAAAATGTACGAAAATTTATACCGCACAGTGTATTTTTCGGTATATTTAAAAACAAAAACGTCATAAAAGCAACAAAATTGGATGTACGACTCTGAAATTTTGCACACTTTGCTTTTTGGTGAGGCGCTTTTTTGTAACGGAAAATCAATGTGCCACGCCCACTTTTACGCCCACCTCCCATATAACGTTTTACCTAAACATCATATAATTTCTCTATTAATAAGGATTTTGGAATAATAAAGGGCTATATTGAAACACCTAAGTTGTACTCATTAGCAAAAACAACTTTGACACGCCTACTATAACGACCACTTTTCACGTTATATACCGTTAATGAAATTTAAAAGCTCATAAAGCCGCCAAAATTAGAAGTGTGATGATCAAATTTGCTACGTATATCCTCCTAGGAAGTATCAGTACTGTGCCAGAAAATTAAGGTGCCACGCCCACTTTTACGCCCACCTCCCATATAACGTTTTACCCAAAATTCATATAATTTCTCTATTAATAAGGATTTTGGAATAATAAGGGCTATATTGAAACACCTAAGTTGTACTCATTAGCAAAAACAACTTTCACACGCCTACTATAACGCCCACTTTTCACGTTATATACCGTTAATGAAATTTAAAAGCTCATAAAGCCGCCAAAATTAGAAGTGTGATGATCAAATTTGCTACGTATATCCTCCTAGGAAGTATCAGTACTGTGCCAGAAAATTAAGGTGCCACGCCCACTTTTACGCCCACCTCCCATATAACGTTTTACCCAAAATTCATATAATTTCTCTATTAATAAAAATTTTGGAATAACAAAGAGCTATATTGAAACACCTAAGTTGTACTCATTAGCAAAAACAACTTTCACACGCCTACTATAACGCCCACTTTTCACGTTATCTACCGTTAATGAAATTTAAAAGCTCATAAAACCGACAAAATTAGAAGTGTGATGATCAAATTTGCTACGTATATCCTCCTAGGAAGTATCATTACTGTGCCAGAAAATTAAGGTGCCACGCCCACTTTTACGCCCACCTCCCATATAACGTTTTACCCAAAATTCATATAATTTCTCTATTAATAAAAATTTTGGAATAACAAAGAGCTATATTGAAACACCTAAGTTGTACTCATTAGCAAAAACAACTTTCACACGCCTACTATAACGCCCACTTTTCACGTTATCTACCGTTAATGAAATTTAAAAGCTCATAAAACCGACAAAATTAGAAGTGTGATGATCAAATTTGCTACGTATATCCTCCTAGGAAGTATCATTACTGTGCCAGAAAATTAAGGTGCCACGCCCACTTTTACGCCCACCTCCCATATAACGTTTTACCCAAAATTCATATAATTTCTCTATTAATAAAAATTTTGGAATAACAAAGAGCTATATTGAAACACCTAAGTTGTACTCATTAGCAAAAACAACTTTCACACGCCTACTATAACGCCCACTTTTCACGTTATCTACCGTTAATGAAATTTAAAAGCTCATAAAACCGACAAAATTAGAAGTGTGATGATCAAATTTGCTACGTATATCCTCCTAGGAAGTATCATTACTGTGCCAGAAAATTAAGGTGCCACGCCCACTTTTACGCCCACCTCCCATATAACGTTTTACCCAAAATTCATATAATTTCTCTATTAATAAAAATTTTGGAATAATAAAGGGCTATATTGAAACACCTCAGTTGTACTCATTCGCAAAAACAACTTTGACATGCCTACTATAACGCCCACTTTTCACGTTATCTACCGTTAATGAAATTTAAAAGCTCATAAAACTGCCAAAATTAGAGGTATGATGATCAAATTTGCTTCGTATATCCTTCTAATCAAGGTAGTCGTTGTGCCGAAAAGTTTAGGTAACACGCTCACTTTAACGCCCACCTCCCATAACGGTTTATCTTAAATTCATGTAATTTCTCTATTGACAAAGTTCTTAGGAAAATAAAGAACTATATTGAAATATCGAAGTTGTATTTATTAGCAGAAACTTTATTGACACTATTACTTTAACGCCCACTTTCATTGAAAATCTACATTCACAAAAGCATTTTAGTAGCATATCGAAGTTATAGAGGGTGGTTAAATTTTATGTTGAATTTAAATAAAACACAAATTATTTAGGATATTATTATTATTTCTTTTTGTAATGATAATATTTGTATGGTTCAATTATGTATTTAACAAAATATCGGCAAAATGGCCCCCCATCCTTGGCGCCACTTCTCTATCTGATGGTCCAAATTTTCAATGACAATGTTTATGCTCAATTGTTGGGCATGATGATGAGTCGAGGTTGACTGCTCTTTTGCCACACTATCGCAAAACCCAGCAGTGGTTCCCATTCAACGAACTAAGAAGGCATTCACAGATTTTCTAAAATTTTATACAGACCTGTTTTGCAGAAATTTAAATATTTTTTACAATTCTCCCGATTGTGGACGAATTTGAACGATTATGTTGACCAAAATAATCGCGAAGTGCACAAAATGCTCTCTGATTTGAACGCCCATTTTTATAAAAAACCTGAATAACTTTAAAGCGTTGCTCATTTGCATATCTTTCCACGGATCAAATTGAGTAAGTTTGAGATTGAGAAATGTCAAGTGAAATGCAGAAAACAAATTTAAAGACTAGGTGTAGTTCACCTTCAACATGGGTCCTAAAAAATTTAACCACCCTCTACAAAGAAAGTGATACATATTTTATTATAAAGATATTATTCAATAGCGATTAACAAAATAATAATTATTGTGCTTTAAATGTACACAAAATTGGTGGTGGGTATAAAAGATTCGGCACAGCCGAATATAGTGCTCTTACTTGTTCTACATAGTTTTTTCATATTGTAAGGTTGTCGCGAGTACTCAATGAAAGTGATATCGAAAATATTTTGTTTGAAGATATATCTTCTAATGGGGAAAGTATCCGCAATCTTGATTCTGACAATAAAGATAATTATAAGCAGCAGAGCGATCCTTTTTACGAAAATGTGCAAGATGCAGCACCTGTTTCTCAGGGGAAAAGTTATGGTATTCGAACGTGATCGAAATTTGAAAATTCTTATTAGAATCTCTATACCTAAAGCACACCGAGCTAGATCTTACTAGTACAATTTCGATCGTGATTAAATGCCGTAATTTTGCCCAGATTTTCACCAAAACTAATTTTTTTATACTTTTTGACTAAAAATACTTAACTTTTCTTGTTAATTTTTTTATGCCAACTGCCACGGTGGTTACTTTACTAACCACCCTATTACGCAAAATACTAAAGAGCTAATTCTAATTTTTCTTGTTTTTTATAATAAATAAGCCTTAATTAAACTAGCACTACAACTGTTTTATTTTTTAAGTTATATATGTAAAACCGTGGCTGCAAGAGTTAATGAATAAAAATGCATTCTGAATTTTAATAAATAATAATATTTTATTTATTTTTATTGTAATGCAAGTGGGTATACAATACTTTTGTTTTTTCCATTTGCTGTAAAAATTAACAAATTTGTTGGAGTTCCCACTCTGGAGCACGCGACGTACAGCTGGCCATGTGAAAAGCATGGATTTTCCAAATTCAATTCTGCAACACACAGAGATTGTCCTTGTGCTTTGTTGATAGTAGTAGCGAAGGTAAGGCGAACTGAAAAATGTAGTCGCTTGAAATTGAAAGGCAAATCGGTGGGAACCATTGGAATGCGTGGAAATAATAACTTATTTTTAAATGGGCGTGGCACTGCCTACTTTTTTAATTACGAAATTATATAGTCATGACAGCTCAAAATGTGTGAAAAGTTTCAGAAAAATCGTCAGATACTATTATTTTAAAACTCATTAATTTTCAATTGTTATGGACTTTTCAAAAAATTGCAACAAATTTGAAAGTTGATCCTCGAACTGTTTTAAATGCAATTAAACGGTATAAGGAAGACCTGAGCATTGAAAGAAAACCTGGATCAGGAAATAAAAAAGGTCCAAGGGATATTGGTAAGGTAAAAGAAGTCGAGCAACTGTTCCGAAGAGCACCTAACACTTCTATCAGAAAAGCAGCGCGTACGGTGAAACGCTTTAAAGTTTTGGCCAAAGGGCCAAAGCATATGCTGGGCTGAAGACATACAAAGTTCAGAAAGTTCCAGATCGCAATTCGGTAAAGAACTTAAAAGCAAAAAACAACGAGCGAAAAAATTAAAGGCAGATTTCATAAAAAAATATACCTGTTGTGTGATGGATGACGAAACATTCGTACTGGCACTTTTCTCAACTTCCCGGCCAAGATTTTTATGTTGCTGATGAAAGAGGTAATGTTCAGGAAGAGTTCCTGACACAGAAATTTATATCACGGAGTGGCTACAAAAACTACTTTTCCCTTTTTTTAAAACAGCACCGCGTGACTACATATTTTTGGCCTGATTTGGCATCATGTCACTATGGCAAAAAGGCACTTGAATGGTATTCAAAGAATAATGTAATTTTTTGTACCACGAGAGGCAAATCCACCTAACTGTCCAGAACTTAGGCCTGTGAAAAGGTACCAGGAATTAAAGAACACAGGAAAGGTGTTCCAGAACATGTCCGATTTTAAGTGTAGAAGGACCACCTCCTCCAAAATTGTAACAGAAGCAACTGTAAAATCTTTAATGGAAGCACTTTCGAAAAAAAGTCGATAATTTCATAAATACAAAATAATAAATTAAGATTTCAATGTTAAATAAATTTGCGTATTTTAAAGAGTTTCTATATTGCACGATTTTAAAGTTTAATAAAAAAAACTTAATGCAACTAAAATTTTTTTTCGATACACTCCTCATAAACTATTAACAACAGTGTATTGAAAAACGTTATTGAGAATTTTGGTAAAAGGTAAGGGTCCTGCAGAGATAGACCAATAAAATCTTCAGTTTTAACCGGAACTTATATATAATAAACTAAAATATAAACATTTTAAATGTCTAAAAAAAAAGTTTTTTATTAAAATTAAAATGATACCTTTAATTTTTACATTCTTTAGTTTTGAAGCGCACGATAATGGCCCCTGAACTGTAAGAAACTAGAGAAAGTGTCACACGAAGCAAACTTTACCCAAAAAAATCAACTTTACTTTTACTTTAATACCACTTCTAAGATAATGGCAAATATTATGTACTGAGACAAGATATGTTTTTTTTTGTCAAAGTTAAGCTCTCAACTTGTCTGCGTTTAAAGTAAATAAAAATGTAGGCAACGTGCTCTGATACACCTTTTATTAAAATATAATGATCACGCCAACAAGAATAAATATAAGCAACTTCTCATTTGTACAAGAGTAAAACTATTGACTCTTGTAGTTGCATGTATCATGTCTCTTTTTTTAATTCCAAGTAAAGGGTTTAGAATAAAAAAACAAGTTAAAGATAATAAGAAACCAGAAACAAGAGGCGATAAAAACATGGAAAAGCTCTCATATGGGGCAAAATTAAATAAAATAAATAATGTAATGCCGTGTCAAAAACCTAAAAAAGTAACGATGAAGTTCGATTCCTAATACCTAAAAACTAACATACGTATGTATATTCGACAAAAAAAAAACTATCACAGTATAATTATTACTGAACTCAAACAATTATTATTATCAATTAATTTAAGATTATAATTTAAAAAGATTACAGAAAATATATATAATTTAATAATAAATAACAATTAAGATTTATATAAATTTTCTTACTTTTAAAAATTGTCAATTTTAATAGTTAGTTTTAGTAATTCAACTACTTGTTCTCTTCTTTTTCATAATGTTAGGGAGACATTCCATACATAAATTTACCAAGTCATCAGTATTTAAACCACTACTTTTACTACTGTACTACTGCAAAATGTAACATTTCCTTTTCGGCTTTTCGACAATTGTTTCAAATATAGTTATGGTTATCTTTTTTTAAACTTATATATTTGCATATCACAAATTAAAGGTAAAATCCAAGTTTTAATGAATGATTTACAATGTTAAATTATGTATTTACGAGTATATGTATGTAATTAAGGAGTCTGCACATTTTAAGTTTATCACGAATTTGTAAATACTTTCTAAAACCAATTCTTTACAGCCAAAATACCCAATAGTTATAAAAAAAAAAAAAGATTTAAACAAAAAATTTAGAAGAAAAATTTCTTACTACTAAAAACTACAAATAAGTTTTTAAAATTACTTTTAATTAATTAATTTTGTACTTGTAAATTACAAAAAATGTGCAACATTTTATTTGATTAATTTTTTCGTAAAGTATTAATTAAAGTTCAAGTGTTTTATGTTTTGTTTTACTTACCTTGGCCTTTTGTTGTTGTTTTAATTCTTCTTTCTTGTAGTTTCGTTGATATGCGGTAATGACGCGTCGTAGACGAGTATTTAAATCTTGCATAGATGGCCACAGTGTGGCAGAATTATCATCAATGAGCACTTGTGTAGGTGGATATGAGCCAGCAACACTTTCTTCTTCGTCCAGGCCTAAACATGAGGTTGTGGTATTAACAGTATCATTTTGCGTTTGTTCATTTGAATTTGATGAATTGGTGGTGGTGGTGGTAGCTGAGGTGGTAGTGGTGGTAGTAGAAGATGTGGTGGTGGATGTAGTGGTACTTGTTAAATTGGTAGTAGTGGTAGTTGAGGTGATGGTGGTGGTAATACATGTATCTGTGGCCGTATTAGAGGCCGAATTTGAAGAAGCTTCCTCAACGTTAACAGTCTCAGTCGATGTGCTGGCTGTAGGAGAATCTGCCCCAGCTGTAGTTGTGGCACCTGATTCGGAAACTGTGGCATCCATCGAATTGGAATCGGTGACAGCGGCTGCTGTTGTATCATTACTATTATCGGTAGTAGTGGCATCTGCTTCAGATTTGCCGACAACAGCAGCAGTCACCGTTTCACTATCCTCTTCCATTGGCTCAACTTGGTTGCTCTCAGAAACATCAGAAGTTGTTACATTAGAAGATTTCTCTTTTTCTTTTTCACTATCTTCAATTTTATCATTGTCCTTAGCTTTATCTTCTTCTGCTACGACTTCTTTACTTTCTGATTTTTCTTTTGTTTCCTTGGTGTCATCATCTACAGCCTCTTTATCCTCCTCAGCCTTGTCGTTATCATCGACTGCACCTGTTTCGTCAACGGTTGCCTTTTTCGCCAATTTTTTATTCTTACCCGAAGAACTGGGACGTTCGGGAGGATCTAAAGAGTCTTTATCTTTGTCGCCCGATGTCAATTTGGTAGAATCAGAGTCTTTGGTGGCTGTGCCATCATCATCAATCTCTTCGACATCGGCATCTTGCTTTGAGTTTGTATCGTCTTCGTTTCTATTAAATTTCAAAACCAAAATATTATTTTTATTAGCGTTATTTCAAATTATCAAGATATTTCTTTTATATTTTGTTGATAAAACATGCTTAACAATTTGTTAAAAGATCTTATTTTTTTTCCTAATAACATTTTTATACAAAAATTTAAAGGTTTATCTTTGGTGTTTAAAGAAACTAGTTTTAAAAAAAAGCTTTAGTTTACGGGCAATAATTGTTGTTGTTGAGTTGAGAAGTGATTTAAAGATAAAATTAAAAATGATATTAATTTTATGATCTCGTTTCCATACTTTGAAAAAATTTGAACCATTTTATATAAAACGTTGACATTTTTAATTTTATTTTTTAGTTTATCAAAAACTCGGACTTTAAATATTAATAAATGATAAGATAAACATTTCGATAATAACTTACATCGGCAAATTGGTTACGGTTACATCGTCGTTTGTTGAACCAACATGGCCAGCAAAACATAATGCTGGATCGGAACGCATAACGCGATACATTTCACAGCCATGTTTAAAAGTGCCCACCAAAAGACTCTTATCGCAACAGGGAGGATTCCACCAAGAAGCCGGCACTGTCTCGGCCATTGTAGGAGGGCGTATAGGAAGCTCGCTAAAGTTTTTGTTTTTGTGGTGTAGTATAGATGGGATACACATAAATTCATGAATGAAGGATGAATTATATAAATAAATTAATTTTATAATAAAGGAAAATACAATTAAAAACAAAATAAAAAAAGAAAGAAAATTAGGCCAATTGTTATAATTTGGTAAATTGTTTTATTAGGAAAAATACAACCAGAATTTTGTAAAAGAAATTATACATTTTCCAAATGGGGAGTTGAAAAAAATGATTCACATAATTTTACAACAAATATATTACTTAATGAAAACATGTTAAGTTTTTTTTTTTTGATAATATTCAAATCAATATGAATTTGTAAGCCGTTTTAGAAAGATGGATTTTTACTTCCTTAAGGTTTTTATAGAAAAATCTGAACATTTTTTATCGTATAGTATATGTATATTTTTAAGTACATACAATGAAATTACAAGTTATTTTATGTCACTTATTGTAGAAAATAATTGTTAATTTAAAAAAAAAAATCAAATTAACTTTAAACGTGAGTAGTATTTTTGCAAATCATATAAGTATGGGACGTTATAAATATAAGTACGACGTAGTACTTATGTATGTTCATTGTGTGTTGTACTTATAAATTAACGTTGTTGTGCGTATGCGCACGTCAGCTCAGTTAAATTTCAATGATTTATACGCACGTATACTCAAATTTTATGACTCACCATGCTTTAAATGCAAGCAATACTTTGTTAACAAGGTTTTCGAAAAAGATTACAATTAAACAATGTTCGCCATTAACGTTTTTATTTTTATGAAATTTGCATAAATATTCTTTGACAACGAAATCTTTCTTCAATACAAACTCTGAATGTCACTAAAGGTCGCTCAGCACTTCTACGTAAAATATTCTAATGTAATAAATGCCGCAAAAACGGCCGAACAGAACTAAATGAAATTTGGCACACAGATAGATAGACAACAGAATAACACATACATACATAGGTTACCCTTTATCACAATAGTTTTTTTTTTTTTGTAGTTAGTGAGTCGGTTGTTTAAGAGTTTGGGGTGTCCAAAATTTACACGTATTGGCGAAAAAATAAAATCATCCAACGTCGCATAGTGGCAGCATTTGAGAATTTATTTAATGCAAAAATCGTAGCGTAGACAATCAAAAAATGTAAAAGGCATATCATTGATAATTGATTAACCTATGAAATGTATGTTTTTTCAAAAGGGTTCTACGCCTGTTAGATGGCTACTTATGGGTTAGCAAAGTTAAGATTTGTCGAAAAATCTATTTAATGCGGAGCAACAAAAATATTTTGTTGATTTTTTATGTCTATTTTTAAGGCTTAACAAAAAGAAAAGGTTTAAAAAAAATTTTTTTTTATTTATTTTTTAATTTTTTGTAAAATATTTCTCACAATCCCTAAAAGAAAGTATTTCTCACAACCCCTAAAAGACTAATAACTGAACTAAAATTATTTTCCAACTGTTTTTGTATTGACATTCGTCGATTTTTCCAGTGCACAGAGGAGTATTTGACCTAAAAAGCTGGCCAAAAAGGCAAAACTGAATTTTAAGAAATCTTAAAAACTAGGTACGCAGCTCTACAGACAACAATATTTTTGACAATATATTGTAAATTTTGAAGACTTTTAATTGCGATTTGTGGCTCTGAGACCCTGCTAAAGTCAGGAAAGTGAAGAAATTATATGAGATTTAAATGTTTTTTTCGGTTTCTGGATGTTTTTATGATATTTTTTTACGGCTAAACGAATAATGGTTTAACGATCATTTTTTTTTCGCTGAAAGGTTTGATCAAAGGTTACTTAAAAAAGAAAAAGAAATTTAAATATGTTGAATATTCATGTTGAAGCAATTCGTTCAAAAGCTAAAACCAAAAAAAAAAAATTATACACTTTTTTTGCAAAAAAAAAAAAGAAAAACAAGAGGTTTTTAAAAGTGAGGTTAGCATCTCTACGAACTATGTTTGATACCAGAATAAAATTTGGAATTTCTAATTTTAGAAACAAAGAAAAAAGTTTGCGCCATTATTTTTGACGATTTTTTTAAATTTTCACATTTCTTCTATTTTTGCTCATCAGGCACTTTTTCTTATACATTTATATCGTCATAAACTTTTATGTATTTCGAATTATTGATTTCAACTGTTATTTAACACTTCAAAATGTTAATACCTGCCTATAATTATAAATTTGAAAAATTCTTTATTATCGATAATAGTTATAAGGGAATGTCCCACACATCCCCATAAAAGATATTTTTATATACCTGCTCTACAAAACATTATATGTTAAAAAAATATATATTCGGACCTAATTATTAAAATCATTAATCACAAAACTAAATTTATAAAAAATAAATACAGGTACATAAAAAATACATGGGAACCTAGGTATCACGCTACCATCCAATTGTCAGAAGAAGCTGTCGAGGCCAGAAATAAGCGCTTACGATTATATCGTACGAATTATCGAGGAAATTCAGCAGAAGCGATACAAATCGAGATGTCTTGAATAGGTTATTTCTGAGCAGTGGCCCTTTTATAAGCTGCAGTACGCAAAGAGAACGGAATAATAAAAAAGCTTGTTCATCAGAAACCATCACACTTCTCCTTCCTGACACCGATGATGCAGCTAATGAGGATATACATACGACATAATAATTATTAAGGAATTTTTATTAGTTTAACTTTTCCGTATATTAAGTATTATATAATATAAAATATATGTATATAAAAAAGACTCTTTTAATAAAAAAAATACTGTTTCATAAGAGCCTTACAATTTTTAAAATTTTTTTTTTAATTAGACTGTAAATCATATGTATGCATGTACATACAGCCTGTCAAGAATGAGTTTAAACCTTTAAAATCAAAATTTTTTAATTGAGTTATACTATTTATACCGACTTTTATTCCTTAGGAATGTGGCTTTTGGAATAATCTTAAAAATTTAAACTTTTTGGTTCTTTAATTTTTTTTTATTGCATTTTGAAAACAAAAAACGTCGACGAATTTTTCAGGAAAGTTTTTTTTCGACATTAAATTTTTAATAACTCCGAAATTGTAATAGATAGAAAAGAAATGTGTTTGGTTAGTTTAAGCAAAATTTTCCGGTGCATCCTCTAATCTTCCTCCTATTAAAATCGGAGAACCCGTTTACAAGTTATGACAAAATATATTAGGAAACCCAACGATTTAGGGGGTGAAATATGACACGCCTTTAAAAGAAAATCCTTACGTACTAGAGAAAAACGGAAAACAGATTTGAATTAAGGGCATCAAAATCCATATAGTCCACATACTTTTATTTCTAGGAGAGACAAAAAAATTTTTTTTTGCGCAGTGTACTTTTGTGCGCAGTGTAATTTTTTCAAAATCTGCCACTAGATTTCTTATATCAACCTACACCTAAAACTATCAAAAAACTAGAACTTTGAATTCAAAAAACACGTTTAATAATTTCGGCCAGCTTTTCAGGCCAAATACTCCTCTGTGCAGTGTAAGGAAACGTCAAATTTTAGCCGCAAAGGAACAACATATTTTCGTCCGATATTGGTGCGTAATCGGAAGATATATTTTTCTTATAAACGCTTTGCCCGGATGCTCTATTGCAGCTCCTTTTCTGATCAATGTCATTTTATCAGGAAGAATTGCTACAAAATTTTCAGGAAGACTCTCAACAGCCGTTTTGCTGTATAGTGCATAAGGTCCTGCATATTGGCTTTTACAGAGACTTCAGTAAACTCTGTATGCAGTGGTCGTGAATTTATTTAGGCTTTCGAAACAATATATTTTTATAATTTTGTGTGGAAGGTCGGGGACGATGCTATTGAAGAAGACTCAGTAATTACTTTAAAATGCTAAACTCTTAAGTAAAAGATATCAGGACTAAGTAGGTAAAAAAATAATAATTAGTTTAATTCGATTTTAATTTCATAAGTTGATTAACATTATTTTTTTAACATTTTAATTCCTATTTACTTTTGTATGTATTACTAAGTCTTATTTAAAATTTGTTTGTACAACTTTGGCAACATTAAAATTATGATATAGCATACATTAGGGATGTGTTATAAATATAAGGAAACTGCAGCAAGTAGTAGTAAATTCGTACATTTTTTCCCTTCTCCTATAATTTACAATTGCCAAACTTCATATAAACAAGTAAGAGTGCTATATATACCCTTCACAACGTGTAGTCATGCCATAACAATTGTTTGTATCACCATTCATCCCATATGAAATACGTATATACATATAAAAAACATTCATACATATAAAAAAACATCCCATTGTAAAATTATAAATTGATTTTATGTATGTTAAACAAAATATATAAAAATATAAAAATAAAAAATAAATATTTTTTTTTAGCTGGGATTCGATGCCACTTTATGAGGTCGGAAATGAAAATGGTAGAAATTTCACACGGAATGACAAACCTACATACATATATACCCTTTTTCACTTTTGTGTGAAAGGTATAAAGAAATCTATCGAAAAATCCTTTCCGAATTGCTATCACCTTATACAATTACACCATGTTCAATGTAAAAAATCAATTTTCTAACAAAGAATTTTTGGTAATAGCACCTTGTGCGAGAAGTTTTGAATTATAAATTTGTGCGAGAACTTTTCAATATTAAATCATGAAAACTAAAGAAACTTGTAAGTAAAAAAAAAAAAAAATTTTAGAGGAAGAGTAATTACATTTTTTTGTAAATTTTAAAGCAAACAACAATTGCTATAAATTAGACAGACAGACATATATTGAAAAAAACATTAATTATTAAATAACAAATAGGAAAAATTGTTGTAAATTGGTAATAACATACATTAAAAAATATTTAGCATGTCGTTACAAACAAATAAAAGGGATAGAATTTATAAACACTCAGTAAGAATGAAAGAAAAAAATGCATGAGATAAATAATAAATAAAAAAGTAAAGACAACAACAAAATAGTTACATACCTGACAGGTGTATTTTCTTTAATCTGTTGCACCAGATCTCCAATCACCTCATGTTGTATATAGTAAAGCATACGAACGCGCAATAGAACTCTGTTTTAAGGGGGAAAATAAATTTTTTAAAGAAAATAGAAAACAAAATAATTAAAAAAAAAAATAATTAAAAAAAATAATTAAAAAAAAATAATTAAAGAAAAAAAGAAAATAATTAAAAAAAAATAATTAAAAAAAATAATTTTTAATTAGAAAAATTAAGAGTGAGAAAATAAAGTTAATATTCAGAAAAAAGAAAGAAAAAAAAAAAGAAGAGACGGTTAGAAAAATTGTATTAGTTCAAAATGGATTCTTTTGCTGAGGGTTTATATAATAAATTCGATTCCACACGACTCACTTATTCGCGTGTCTGCTTAAATGTTTTTTGTAGGCTCCTTCCAGATACGAATCAGCATCATATTTTTCATGCTTACTCCAGTGATTCGGATCCTGTATATTCTGTAGTCCTTGGGTGCCAATCTCCTTTTTAGGAGATGGTTTTATACCGGCTGCAGCAGCTGCTGCTGATGCAGCTGCCTCGGCTGCTTCGGCAGCAGCTTGTGCAGCTAATTCTTTTTGTGTTTTACCACCATTGCGTCCTATAAATTGAAAAGTTGTGAAAACAAATAGATAATAAACTGTCTTAATTATTTTTGCACGTCATAAACATAACAAATAAAAATTAAACGACATTGTATAAAAAAAACCTTAAATTGCTATATTCCATAGACATTGTAAATAAGTCGCTGAATACATAGGTTAAGCAAATTATTCGTAGTAAACTCTATATCTTTTGTAAAATAAAATAATATTTCAATTTGCATCAAAACAATCAAAATCTATGTCAAAGATACTGGGCCAATTCAAAGTGGTTGCATATCAGTCGTATTTGTACTATTTCATATTATTTTATGCATGCTTAAAATTTTTGTTAGTAATTTCCATACAAAAAAAATAATATGACTTTACACATTTGTTTCCTATGTATAAGAAATTGTTTATGTTATACTTTTAACCATACTGTCTCTCAGAGAGAATTTCTTCGCTTCTCACCTCTCAGAGAGAATATTTTCTATTTTCTTCTTTCCTGTATACATACAATTTTTAACAGCGTCATCTCTTTGTCTTCTTTCTTGTATTAAATACATAAGTTGTTAACAAAAGGTGTTCAAAGTCACTAGTCATATTAATATGAATTATATGATATAGTACAATATGAGAGTCAACTTTGAATTGGCCCATTATTAAGGTCATTAGTATATATGTATGTGTATTTGTGGTTGGTTTTCACGATTAATTTTGTGATATGATAGTGTTTACTAGAAAATATAACCGGATTTTTCGTGAGAATCAAATGACTTTTCAGTTCTTCACTTTCTTATACATACATACATACAAACATACTTATTTTCAATTACGGTTTTCGTTCTCTGGCTTTATTTTTCTTTTTTTTTTCTTTAAGACATGCACAATAGAGTGTAGGAACAAGAAAACTGTTAACCTTTTTTCAGGATATGTTCTAAATAAAGAAAGTTTCTTATGCTTCAATACATTTTGTTGGTATGATGCTGTAAGTGAATATTAGTACTTTAACATGTAAAATTTAAATAAGTATGTAAGAAACTTAAAAAAATGCTATAATGGGAAATGGAGAGCATATTTTCGGCTAAGGTTAGGGAATATATACAGTTCATATCATTTATACAATGTCGATTAAAACATTTTATTCTATAATTATCATAAACATAAAAAGTTTTTTCTTTTACTTAGGACAAAATAAAATTATAAAAATTACAAAATTTATTTTTAAATTTTTTTTTTTTAAATTTGAAACAAAAAAGAAACGATTTGAAATTAACTAAACAAAAAATGGATATATAATTAAATTTAAAAATTAATATGAAATCTTTAGTTTAATTTGAAAAAAAAATATATACATATACGTATATATATGTATATTTTAATTGGCTAAAGCTATTATACTTAAAACTATTAAAAAATATTAATATTTATATATACAATTTAAATAACATGGAAAAAGATATGGTACAGCAAGACAGAGCATATTACAAACACATTGAAATGGTTTTTTATTATCAATCGATCGGCGTTTTAAATTACATATTACAAATAGCAATAATAATAGCACTCACAAATATTGTGGCTTAATTTACCTTCTTTTTTATTTATAATAAATTTTTGGTTATTATAGTTGAAAATAAGTGTTATTAAGTAAGTATTTTTAGCTAAAAACATAATTAGAAAAAAAAACAAGTGCTGAAGAGGAGAGAAAGACTTAGAGGCGGTTATTTTTAAGAATTACTTTTAGTTATCAAATTCAAAATTTTTACCTTTGCGGTATTACTTATGTAACAAAAAATATATCATTGCTAAATGACTCTGAATCGAAAGCTTTTTAAGAATATTTAAAAAGGCAAACAATTTAAAAATTTAAGTGATAACATTTTTGGAAAATTTCTCTAAAAGTATCTTAATCTGTGTGTTAAGTAAAGGGTGTTGTAAAATGAACGATAAATTTTAATTTGTTCACATTTATGCAATAAAACTCTGACAATCTTAAAAAAAAAAAAAACGTTTGATTGCTGGCAGTTTAGAGTTAGTAAAAAAAAGCTTGACAGCGCCACATTTCGAAAATTTCGTGGTGCGATTCACAAACTTTTAAAGATTCGCCAGTTATTGTTATTTGCTATAACGATTCACTTAATACTTTATAGCGATTCTCGACAACTGTTACAATCAAGCGGCACCTTTGTCAAAAAAGTGCCAAAATAAATTTATTACTAAAAATATTTTTATAGGTAGTGGCGACATTATTATCGTTTAGATAACAATAAAAACTGTCGTTAAAATATCCCAGCAAAAATTGAAGCAGTAAAAAAAAACATGCCTTCTTATAGCGCAATATTAGAGCGCATTCGAGGGTGCTATAAATGGAAGTCAGAAATTTCTATTAAATATATTTCATTTTTTTTACAAAATAACTTACTGCAACTTCTCTCGCTTACGAGGATGCAGGAATGTAAGCGAATGATTACCTCTCTTTACTGTAGTTCTTACAAAATTTATTGAAGACTGTTATGTTAATGTCATCCCAATTGGGTGATGCAATAAACAGAATAATTTTGGAGTATCAGTTGATGTTTTGTACTTTAAATAACAACAAGTGCGCGTGTAAAATTTTGTAAAAGCGACTCTTTGTGTTTAAAAAGTTTAAGAAGTGCAAGTGTTTTTGCTAAATTAGTTTGTGTTTATTTTTTAACTTTTGTTGTCAAGTAGTTTTTAACGGTTTTTGTGTTTGATTTATTTGTTTTACTTTTGTTAAAAAAATCTTGTGGTAATTTGTTGTTTACAACTGATTGTTTTTTTAAATATAATTGGTAAAAGGCAGAAAAATAAACTTTGATAGATGGAAGGCAAGAGAAAGAAAGGCTTTTGAATTATCCAAAATTTTCAAATGCATGGTACGGTAAGGCATTCAACTATTTCAAAATTTATCTTACTGCTGTTTTCTAATAGCTTTATTTTTTTAGCAGCAACGATTGACGAAAGTACCAGCAAAAAAGGTTTTCTGGAAAAGGTCAGAAAAGCCTTTAGATTGGCAAAAATTTTCACTATAAGAAATAATCGTTGGGGAAAAAATAATGAATTTTTCGAAAAAGAAAACTTTAATAAATAGTTATATAAAATAAAACTATTATATATATTATATTAACAATTTTCCTATTAAAAATTAATTAAAATTTTTAATTACAAATTACACATAAAATATAATTTTTAATTGAATATGTAAATGATTGCTTACTGGTGATGAATTGTTTTTTTATATTTTTAAAATAAATTTAAACTAAAAAAATAAAAAAAACATGTTTTAATGCTACGAAAGTAGCACATTAATAGCAAATAAAGGAGCAGAAAAGATACATGATTTAGGCGCATCTATTATGATTGCAAATGTGCAAAAAATATACATGATTTCAGCGCATTTTGGATGCCTAAATAAATACATAAAAGATACATGATATTACTGCATTAACCATGTGGCCCTTTGTTCCTTATAGGAACCACAGGACATAATATATATATATATATATAACCATGTGTGAAAATATCAAATAATCAGAGCATCAAAGAGCCCTACCAAGTGGGACATCTCATATAAAAATCATGCCTTCCTGAAGCAGGTTGGGAAAAGAGAGTACATTTGTCTATCGCTTACAAACCTGCTTCCGGGTATGCAGTAATTTTTGCTGGGATACTACTGAACATCAAAATCGATAAAACTGTTTTTTGTATCCTTTTTTAACGATACCATTATAGTTACTGGTTACTGAACATCAACAAGTGCATCAAACATTTTTCAAAATTGGTTCATTTTTCGTTACAATTCAATTACTGCATTAGTCATTTTCTGGAGCTCTACTTTGTAACACGATTCAAAAAGTAAGTTCTTCGATTTTCTGTATTATAAATTTATAAATATTTTCTTTCGAATCGAAGTACAAATGAACCTCCCAGGTTTTTGTATTTAGTTTGTGAATTTACAGAAAGAAATTTGTAAATTCTAATCCATTGTTCATTTAAGGTCACCCTTTAAAATTGTATTTTAAATCAAAATTGTTTTAGGAATCTTTCTTACTTAGGGTAGCAACAAGGCAAACAATTAGTAAATTATACAAATTACAACTTGTTAGTCAACAGCTTGTTGTTAAATAAAGTTATTTAAGAAGAAAAAGCCAACCCTTACTTTTCAATAGGAATTTGTCTTAAAGAATATTTTTCATGTGAGTGTGATTTTAGTGCGTGCTTTTATATACATTTTGTTTACGCGTTTTCTATTTATTTACTTCATTTATTAAAAAACTACATCCGTGCAGTTCAGTTTTGTTTCATTTTTGAAGGGAAGTTGAGTTCAGTTTAGACTTCAATTAAGTGCATGTGTGTTTGTATCTATTTGTTTACCATACCTTTTGCATTCCTACCTCGTGGCACCAAATTATGGAGACCACTGTGATCTCGGCTAATTTTTTGTATTTCACCATCTTCCGTGGGTGTAATTAGATCCCAAATAAAAGTTTTTATCTTCTCATCACCCTTGTAAACTTGCAAACAATAAAGCAGCTGAAATATGAAATAATTTAATACATAAATTTGTTAGTTATAATTTTATACAATAAAATAAATAATTTAATAATGAAATAGCGGACTAAAAACCAAACAAAATTCATGAATGAATTTTATCGAAGTTGCAATTTCGATCGCTATTTATTTTGCAAGGGGAAATGTGATTGGTATAGAGACAGGCCTCCCATATTTGCAGATTTATTGACATTTTGACGATTTTGGTCTCAAAATTATTAAAGTGCCGATTTCAAAATTTTCCGAGAACCACTTAAAACGCGGTTACTTTCAATTATTTTAGTAAATTTAATCTAACCTTAAAGTTCTCTATGATTATGGTATAGAGACAGGCCTGCCATATTTGTAGATTTAATATCATAATCAAATCATAATTGATATCATAATCAAAACTTAGCAAAAGCGAAATTTACAAAATTGTATTAATTTTTATATCCAATCAATCGCAGATCAACAAATAGTTTTGATTTTGAACATAAATCTTAAAAAATATGATCAAAATTATGGCAAAATTATCAAGATGCACAATAATCATTTTATTGAAATTCTGAAAGAAATTCTTTGTTTGTTTGTCCTTGATAGAGGCTAACCTAAACGTACCTCTTGCCTACATTTATTTTTGTAAAAAAGGGTATTTTTCATGGTCAAAAAAGTGGGCAAAACAGTCGTTTCAGTATTTAGCGTTTAGCGAAACTTTAATTTGTTTAATTTTCTTTTATTTAGGACTAGAAAAGCCCGGCGCGCTGAAAATGCATTTTGAATTCAAATTTAATATCAAGTGCAAAAAGCTAAAAATTTAAAAAAAATTTTAATGGGCGTGGCACTGCCCACTTTTTTAATCAAGAAATTGTATAGCCATGACAACTCAATATGTGTGCAAAGTTTCACAAAAATCGGTCCAGAGCAAGTACCTCAAAATTATAACTTTTTTTATGGGCGTGGCCCTGCCCACTTTTCTAATCACGAAATTGTAAAATCATGAGACCTCAATATGTGTGTGAAAGGTTTTAGAACAATCGGTGACGTTTAAGTAGCTGAAAAAGATAACTTATTTTATGGGCGTGACACTGCCCACTTTTCTAATCACGAAAGTAAAGTAAAGTCATGACAGGTCGATATGCGTGCAAAGTTTCAGAAAAATCGGTCCAGTGCAAGAACCTCAAAATTATAACTTTTTTTATGGGCGTGGCCCTGCCCACTTTTTTAATCACGAAATTATAAAGTCATGACAGCTCAATATGTATGTAAAGTTTCATAAAAATCAGTCCAGTGCAAGTACCTCAAAATTAAAACTTTTTTAGGGGCGTGGCCCCGCCCACTTTTCTTATCACGAAATTATTTAGTCATGACAGCTCGATATGTGTGCAAAGTTTCAGAAAAATCTGTCATGTGCAAGTGCACTTTTTTCCACCTATAAACACTCCCTGGTATGTGTACAACAACTTACCAAAGTTTAAGCCCGATCGGTTTTACAGTTTCGGAGTCTATAGAATACTGTAGGTGATATTGTTTGAAAATACAAAAACGTAAGCCGTAATGATTTACAAAAACAAACCGGTCAGACAAAAAAATAAACCGAAGCGGAAGAGTGCTATATTGTGAGAAAAATTAAGAATAATTCACGCTTAAGTGCTCCTAAAATAGTAAGTAAAGTTAAGGAGGAATTAAGTAAAACTGTGTCTGCAGAAACAGTACGTCGAACCATTAAAAGGCAAGGGTACAATGGCCGAGTTGCTCGTAAGAAGGCGTTCCTAAATTTAAAGAAGAGGAAATACCGTCTAAAGTTTGCAAAGGAACATATAAAAAAGGATGCTAGTTGGTGGGAAGACATTATTTTCCTTGATGAAAGCAAATTTAACATGTTTGGTAGCGATGGAAGAACAATGGTCTGGCGGAAAACCAATGAAGAATTGAAATCAAAGAACATTACTCCCACAGTAAAACATGGAGATGGACATGTAATGGCTTGGGGCTGTATATCAGCAAAGGTAGTCGGGAAACTAGTTTTTATTGACGGGACGATGAACAAGGATATGTACTTAAACATCTTGAGGGGAAAATTTGAAGCAATTATATCAAGTTAACGATCCCAAACATAAAGCCCATGTTGTCCGTGAATGGTTTTTTAACAATTGCCCAATAGTTATAAATACACCCGCCCAATCCCCTGATATTAACCCCATAGAAAATTTATGGGATCATTTAAAACGCCAAATGCGTAAAAGTCCTATTTCATCCAGAAATGAGCTTAGAAGAAGACTGCAGGAAGAATGGGATAATATTCCTAACCGTCTATCAGAGGTTATCACGTTAGAACGGCTAAAACGATTAAATTAAAATTTAAATATTAAAAAACTCCTAATAAAACTCAGAAAATCTAAGTTTTTATTATATTGCTTACTATTCATTTCTCATCTTCTCTAAGTATATGCTACCTAAAATACAAACGTTGAAAATTATTATGGGCCGTATTCATAAAAATTATTTTAGATTTATTATTTGACAGATGTTGTTGACAAATTTGTCAAATAAGCCTTCAATAAACCTAAAATATTTTTTATGAATGCGGCCCTATATGTTTACCCTTTTTATACCCTTCACCTGTGGTACACAAGGGTATATATAGCTTTGTCATTCCGTTTGTAATTTCTACAATTTTCATTTCCGGCCCCATAAAGTAAGTTTATCTTATTAGTATATTACTTATTAATCAATGCAAGTTTTGAAGAGTAAAATTTTCTATTTAAAAATCATACCCAGTTGGATTTTTTTTCAACTAGTGATTTTGCACTGTTCGATAAGGCCTCTGTTTGCATTTTGTTAAATTAAGGAAGGAACATATAATACTTACAATTATACGAGCACAATCTTCAACATCAATTTCACGCCAACCACGTTTAAATTGTCCCAATTCCAAGATTTCTGCCCAACGTCCCCAGCTGTAAAAAAAATTGTTTTTTATATAAATGATAAGCAGAGTTTATTTTAATAATAAAATTTTGTTAAATTTATAATTTTAATCAGTTGAGTTGAGAAGTATTGTTTTACTCAGCGAAAACCTAAAGTTTTCTCAATATTAGCATGGTTAATCATCATTTTTATATATTTATGTATAAAAAAAAACTAGAACAAAAAATTTAATAAATATTTAAGTAATATGTATATAATAATACATGGTGGGGTAACAAGTATTACCCTTTTGGAAAGTTTTGCATTTTTGTATATGACATTGTATGTCATGATAAGAAGTGACGAGCTAAATTATTAGAAAACTATCCAAAACCCGGCTTGTTACAGTATTGGAAAATATAATAGGGAAAATTTATTTATTTCTTTTCCAATCACATGTAAAACAATTTTGTGTACTGAGCTTTTATTTATTGTCAATGTGAAATATTTTGTCATCATTTTTCGCTCATGTCTTTTAGACTAAATTTTACTTGCAAAAAAGTAAGTAAACAAGCAAATTCATATTGAAGAAATAGTAGGGACAGTCTCATTAATTTTGCTTAAAATTAAACAAAACGAAAGTTTTTTGAAAAAACACTAATTAAAAAGAATAAAGATTTTAATAAGGCGACTACACCGATTTTATAGTAAAATGTGTTCTTTTCTAAAAATATGTGGGGCTCTCATATAACAAATGCTAAAAATAAATGTGTTTTTAAACTTTTAAGCAGAGGGTTTATGTAGGTAGGAAATGAGGTAGTAAGCAAAAGACACTTCCAACACCCGTACTCGAACACCAATGTGGTCCATTGAGTTCCTTTTTATAGAAAAAAGTCAAGAAGAATTCCTAAAGAGAGGGTCAATAAAGGAAAGAAATAGTACAGAGGAAATAGAATAGAAAACATGCGGAATCCCTAACGAGCCCTCAATGTCTATTCAAAAGTCAAAGGCCCCAATGATGAATCCAATGATATTCCCCAGTTTGAACTTCGAGACATTACTAAAATCATCGTGGAATCGTCTACCTAACCACTTAACTCTGTGGTCTCGGGCAGTGAAAGACAACGTGTTCCACAGGTTCTAACTCCTCTTCATCTTCACACATCCTACAATAATCCGAAGTGCTGCGATCCCATCTACTAATCCTATCTATCACCGTCCTGTTTAAACCCCAGACATACCCTATTCAAACAAATTCCGTTTAAGAGTCGAAGAACGACATTCTAGCTGAAATGCGTGTCCCCACAAATGATAGTGATCAAGAGTCTACGTTAGCATCAACTCTAACGGTAAATTTTCAGACTTATTTTTTTGCAATTACTTAAAGCAGCATTGTGCAAGTAAAATATACACTTCAAACAAATGTTTAAATAGCATAAGTGCCAGAAAGTACTTGATTAGTTAGTAAATCGCCGTTTTCATTCCATTTTATTTTTCAGTATTGTAAAAAAAATTCTCTTGGGATTCCCTAAGCTTTCTGACATTAAAAACGAATTTCCACAAAAGAAAATCAATATAAAAATTTAATACGTACGAATAACAAATCTATTTCTTATATTTAAACAAACATGTCCAGTTCGATAACTTCAAAATCATCAAATTTTACTAGACATACTGTAAACAGCGTTACGCCAACAACGCCTATACGTAAACTACCAGCTCTCTCGCACAACAATGTTGCCAGTGATGAATTAGCTTTGGAATCATTTATCAACAGTCTGCAACTGCATACATATATTCATTTGTCTGAGGAGGATCAGAATGAACGTTTAGAAAAGATTGATGTAATAGAATTATTTCATGCTGTACAAAATATGAATCACGAAGTAGCCATGTTTCAACTGGAAAATCATTTCCTTATTGACTTTTTAGAGAAAAATGATCCGAAATTGTTGATTGGTTTGGAGCAGCGTCGTGCTACTGCACAATCTGCTCAAGCTAATGTAATAAAAGCGAGTGTTAAGACAAGTGGCATATCAATGGTGACTGGTAATGGTGGTGGCAGTTCAATGGGTATTAAAGCAAAAAGTTCACTATCTAAATCAATAACGACTACAATATCTGTAATTACAACCGGCTCGCAAAAGAGGCAAGCGGCCTTGGAGTACAAATTAAATTTGAGAGCAAAGGCTGATATGGCGGAGAAGTTGGCAAATGAAGTGGAGAAGAGAGTTCACGATTTAGAGAAAAATGGTAAGTGTAGAAAAAGCAAGGAATGCAAAACAGTATTTGGAGGACGCTACGAACATAATAGCCTTCAATAATTTTTGAAACTACTTTTACAAAAAAAAAAAAAGTTGTAATATCTATGCACGATCTTTTTATTCTTCTGTAGCCTCTCAAAAAATTAAACTTTTACGTGGTCACATAGAGGAATTGCGTTTTTTGCAAATTGAAACTCAGGAGACAGCCAAAAATTTTGAACTTCATTTCTTGCGGGATAAACGCGATTTGGCTTTTCTTAACAGCGCCACTGAAAAACAATTGGATCGTACATTTCGTAAATTTGTGAACAATTGGATTAAAAATGCTCGGGCACTCTTAGCCACCATGCGGTTAAAGATTACTGCCCTACAAGAACACAGCCAGCAGTTGCGCACAGAACTTCTTACCAAAGCCGATCTAAGTGGCATTCTAACGGCAATAGATTTTGAAAAGTTAATTATAAAACGTACCGAACTATTGAATGCTTTGGAAGAAAAAAATGCTCATATGTCAGGTTTAAAGGGTGTAACTGGTAGAGCAGCACTCTCAATGGCTGAAGAAAAACAAATAATGATTAATATAGAGAACGAATCAAAACAATTGAACGATAAAACCTTGGAAGTGGTTAAGACTATTACGAAATTGGAAAAGGAAGCCTATATTGTGGAGGCAGAAAATAAAAAAGACATTTTAAAATTGGATCATATGCGCACACAATTGGAACGTTACGAAGCGCCCAGTGTAAAACAGTATGTCGAAAAGAAAGATGAGGTCTTGGCATTGGAAAAGGAAGAGAAAATGCTGAGAAGAAAAATATATATAATGAATATGAAATTGGATAATACACAAAAGAAATGTAAACGTAAAATCGATTCAAATATTTTTAGAAATATAATAGAGTAGTTAAAACGTTGTTTATAAAATATTTGTTTTGTTTATTCTTAAAAGTAATATATGTAGCTAATTTGTAAAAGTACTCACCCAAACGATAAAAGACCCTTTTCCACTTTGAAACATTCGGATTTAGCCCAATTGCCATAGTGTATTTCCTCTAGTCCGAGAGCGGCTAAAGCATCTCTCTCTCTGGGTATATACTCGTCATTGGCTTTCTTTTCGCGACATCTTTCACGTTTTTCTTTGCGTGATCTACGCGTTGAACGCAAACCAATACCACCTTCCTCATCGCTATTCTCATTTGAAGAATCTTCGGAATTAATTTCCATAACATCTTCATGACCATAGCGTTTAATTTGTGTTCTACGTCTAGGTTCAGACAAAACCAAATCTTCGGTTTCGTCTTTTTCACATGCATCTGGATCGATATCCGCTTTCTTGGCCCATTTAGTCCAAAAGTCTGGATCATCAATTGTAATATCAGAGCGATTGCCAGAAGCGGCAAAGGAAGCCTTGGAAAATGTTGAACCTTTTTCTTGTTCCATGGTTATAACTTGGGTACGACGCTTTAGTATTGAGTCGATGTCTTCTTCGCAAAATTTATCACCTGCATTATCGTCATCCATAACAGCGCCATAGGCACCCTTTTTCAAAAGATCCTCGATTTCCTTTTTCGACAGCTGTTTGTTGCCACCATCCTTTGAAGCATGTGTATTCATCGATTGTAGAACAGCCTTATCAAGACCCAATTTTAGGGAGGCTTTATCAAACATTTCCCGTTCGTAGGTGTTGCGACACAACAAACGATAGATTTTTACCATTTTGCGCTGACCAATACGATGGCATCTAGCCTGAGCTTGAAGATCATTTTGAGGATTCCAATCAGAATCGTAAATAATGACTGTATCAGCAGCAGTTAGATTGATACCCAAACCACCAGCCTTGGTACATAACAAGAAAACGAATCTATCAGACCCTGGCTTGGAGTAGCGATCGATAGCTTCTTGTCTCAAATTACCCCGTATACGACCATCTATGCGTTCAAATGGATATTTACGATAAATTAAATAATCTTCCAATATATCAAGACACTTAACCATTTGAGAAAATATTAATACTCTGTGGCCATTGGCCTTTAGTTTGGGCAAAAGCTTGTCTATCAACACCATTTTGCCTGATGAGTGTATTATGTTTTTGTAGTACGATTCGGGATCTTCGCCATGTTGATGACGATAGTCATATTGGATTTGTTCCTCGGCACCATTGAGTAGATATGGATGTATACAACATTTCCTCAATTCCATCATTGTATTCATGAGATTTGGTATATTGGCTGATGTAGTACCCTTTTTCAAAAAAGCGAAATTTTGCTCCAAAATACCACGATAGTACTTCTTTTGTATATTGGTTAGCTCTACCTCTATAATAGTTTCTTCTTTAGGAGCAAGTGACTTTTCTACATCATCTTTCAGTCTTCTTAACATCATAGGTTTCAAAAGAGCTTGTAATTTGTTTACTTCTTCCTCAGTTTTTAAACTACCAAATTCAGCCATAAATTCTTCAGCCGAAGAGAATTGACTGGGTTCGAGGAAATTTAGAAGGGAGAACAATTCGCTCATATTGTTTTGCAGTGGCGTACCAGATAGCAGAACTCTGTGTTCCAAATTTAATTGTCTCAAACCATCTAACAGTTTACAATTGCGATTCTTCAATCTATGAGCCTCATCAATGACGCACAGACGCCAATTAAAATTTTTCAAGTCCATATGATCTGTTACAATCATTTCAAAAGTAGTAATAAGCACATTAAACTTAGTAGGTTCTTTGAGCACTTTTCCACTTTCGGTTTTGAAAAAGAACTCATAGTCTTGGATCATTTGTTTGCTGGTTACAGAACCATGATAGACCACAATGTTCATATCAGTCCAACTTTCAAATTCTCTCTGCCAATTGGGTATTGTGGAAAGAGGTGCTATAACTAAGAAGGGACCCTTAATACCGTATTCATAGACTGAGTGGACGAAGGTTAAACTTTGTATAGTTTTACCCAAACCCATTTCGTCGGCCAATATACAATTGTGCGCATTGTACCAAGAGAATTTTAACCAATTCAAACCTTCCAATTGATAGGGTCTTAAGGTATTTCCACCCTTATAGACAGGAGTCTTTTCTAATTTCTTCCACAAATCAGATGAAGGCCTCTTTCTAGGCTTCCACTCAATTCTTGGTGGTACTTTATTGTAACGGTTATATTGTTCGATTTTATCCTTATCGACATCTTCTTCCAACTCCCATGTGCAATCCTCGTAAGCTAATGATTTCCATTTAACCAAATAATGTTTTGTTGTTTCCCCGGTTTGCTCATCGGTATGAACAGACATATCGAGCACACGATCTACCTCAACAAAGTCAGGATTAAAATACTCCTCTTCGAGATTCTCGAACACGTTCATTTGTTGTGCTTGTTTTTGTTGGAAACGACGAATTTTTGCTGCAACACGGCGATCACCTTTAAAAAGTTCTTCTTCAGTACGCCATTCACAGTGTAGATAAGAGAAATTGCGATATTTAACTAAGTATTCTTCTACTTCTATATATACAGGTTCTGGTTTAATTTTATCGCCGTCAGCTTCGGTTTTCTTGCAAACGTTATTGTCGGACTCTTTATTTGTAACATCTTTAGCTTCATTTGAGCTTGACTCATTTAATTCTTCTTTTTCGACCTTATCGTCAGTTGGTTTTTTGTCCTCATCCTCAGTAGTGTCAATTTGCATGGGCTCTGACTTTATCTCTTTATCTTCATCATCTTTCTTATCACTTTTGGCTTTGTCTTTTTCCATGCTTTTTTCTTGATTTTCTTTTTCACAGTTATTGACTTCAGCAGCAACTTCATCGACATTCATTTTCACGTCATTATCCTTTTCAGTCGTTCCTGTGTTCTTCGTCTCTGCTTCTATATTATCTATTGTTTGTTCAGCTTTATCGCCATCTTTCTCTTCTTTAGTTTTTTCTTTATCTTCTTTAACAGCAGAATTTTCTGACTTATCCTCGACGTCGCTTGGCTTTTCATCAATTTTTATTTGTTCTTCTGTTTCAGATGTAACATCAGCCTTGATTTCCGAACTCTCTACTTCTTCGCTAGGTTTTTCTTCAATTTTATTCTTTTCAGCACTATCTTCTTTTTTCTTATCACCATCCATTCCTACAGAATCTTCCTTCTTTTCTTCTCCATTAAGTTGTTCGATTTCAGATTTAACTTCATTGTCGCCCTGCTTTGTACAATCTTTATTTTCATCTTCCTTAGTTTGAGGGTTTTCTACTTCTTTTTTGGGAGTTGGCGGTCTTGGAGGTGGTTTCGGCAGTAGTTCACGTTTACCCATTCTCAACGCTAGAACATATTGTACCACCATGCTGTCTTCATCTCCGGTATTTATATATACATAATTAGGTTTAGCAGAAACGGGTGGAACATCTTGAGATTTTTCCGTTTTCTCATTAAGAAATGTGGCCGAAGAGGTGGTGCTTGAAGTGGCTTCTCCTCCCGGCAAATCTTCACCATTGTTGGATTTATCATCACTGGTTGAAGGTAATTCTTGACCTTCAGCAGCTTGCTGTGAAGAGACTAATTGTTCTTGTTTGTCATCACTTAAGTTACCACTGACAACAGCTGCCATTGAAGTCAATGCAACCGATGAAGATTTTTTCTCCTTTTTTAGGGGTGATGAACCTAATAAAGGCTCAGTATCGTCATCGGAGAATCTTATCATTACATCGTCTATATATTTTTTCCGTTGTGTATTACGCGACGATCGACGTTTGCTTGTGTCCAACTCATTATCTGGTGGCGGAGACGGTGGCGGTGTGGCTTGCAGATTATCATCTTCTCCATCGGATTCGGGAACAATTCGACCTCTATTACGTCTCTTTTTTAAGGCTTTGGCTGAGAGTTGACTTCTTCTACGTCCACTTCTTACCTCACCGTCGTCGCCATTGTTACTATTGGTTCCTCGGCCACGTTTCTTCTTGGAACGCCTGCTAGGTGTGGCACTAGAATCTCCAGCTGAATCAGGTATGGAATCTATAGTTTCATCTCCTACCTCATGTTGACCAGCACTTTCGTCGCCTTTGGGAATTTTCGATACGGGTATGTCATCGTAATCCGGAGATTCTCCCTCCACCGTAGAACATTTTATATCCACATCCATGGTTGTAGTTTCAGGCTTATTATCTAATTCCACAGATTCCGTTTCGGCAACCTCGCTTGATTGAGATTTCGCTATCAAGGGTTTATTATCTTCATTTTCACTGCCTTCTGCCAAAGGTGGAGGATTTCCGGTGTCCACTTCTTCGACCGCTTTCTTTTTACGTGTTCCGGCTGGTTGACGTTTACGGCCGCCTGTGCCTGGAGTTGTTTCGACACCTTCTTGACCCTCCACCGGCACACCTTTGATTTTTTTAACTTTGGGTGTTCTCTCCTTAGGTAATTTATTTGGATCCTTTGGAGTACGTGGTTTACGTGGCTTCTTTTTCTTTCCTGTGCCATCAGTTGATGTGTCCAGTTCATTAGCTGAATGTACATCCTGTGAATGATCTCCTCCACTGCCTTCATGGTATTCCAACATTCCAACTACTGAAGTATCGCCAGCTCCTTGAGTAACACAATCTTCTGATACTGGTAATTGATTTGGTGGTATCGATGTTTGCTGCACCACCACATTGCCGCTAATATCCATTAGCTCACTACTGGGTGTTACTAATGCCTTTTCGCTTTTTTTAACTCTTGGCTTGCGAGGTTTGTTAGTGCCTTTTCCTCTTCCTCTGCCAGTGGTGCTAGAAACTTGGGGCGATTCTATTATTTGAGTTTGATGAACTGCTGAGGGACCATACATTTGCGGCGGCATTGACTGGTATAGAAGACATTGGGGACCTCCTGCGCACTGATCTGTGATTTCATGTTGTTGGACTATATTTAGACGTTCTTGTAAACGGATTATTTTTTCTTGATGATCGTGTTGTGGCGGCATACAGTAAAGTTCCTGCAATTGTTGCTGCAGAGCCGCTATTTCTTGTTGATGTAGCATTGGATACGGAGGATAACCCATATGAGAACCTTGAGAACCACTTTGTGATAGGGGTGGAGGATAAGTCGGCATCATGGTATGTGGAGGCATGTTATGTGTTAATGGTGGTTGTGGATTTGTGGGCAAGACAGGAGTGCCATCATACCCCATAGCTGTCATTCCTGGTCCTGGAGGCATAACGTGTGGTGGCGGTGGTGCAGGTGGAACGTGAGGGGGCATCATTCCCGGTATTGTACTAGGAAGCTGCGTGCCAGGTTGTACCAAAGCTGGAAGAGGTGGACGTGGTGTTAATGTTTGTAAACCAGGTTGATTAGACTTTTGTCCCGTTACCGCAGCTTCGCTAACAACAGGAGGATTTAATACCTGTATTGGCAGCGTTGTGGATAAAGATGTTGTCGTTATTGGCGTAGGAATAGGCGTCTGTGATTGTGTTTGAGGTGTGTTTAGTGGTATTGATGACTCTAGATTTTCTTCTAATTTAGTTTCGTCTTTTTCTCTTTCCTCTTTTGTGTTTTCGGATGTTTTTGTTATTTCATCTGCCTTTAGTTCAGTAGTGAATTCTTTAGACGTTATTGTGTTATCCAATTCCACGTTTTTAACAGCTAGTGTTTGTACCGAAGAAATTTTTTCTCCATCTTCATTTACTTTTGCTGTTACTTTACTTGCCGAATTAGTTTCTTCGTTTGTATTTTCAGGCTGTTGTGTATTAGCTACAGTGGCTTGCTCTGTTGTCTCCATGGCAGTCTCCTCAGTTTCAGTAGATTTTCCTAGAGATTTTTCATCTCGAAAACCTTGCCCTGACATGGCCCCCATAAACGAACTTTGTGAGTTACTATCCATTATAGCAGCTGCAGCTGTTGAAGCAGATACTTGAGTGGTGACTGCGCCACTGTTTGAAGACATTGAATTATTATCGAATAAGCTTGCGCCAGCGCTTTCTAAAATACCTCCGCTTATGCTATTGCTACCTCCGCCTCCGCCAACCATTCCCACGTTTGTAGCTGAATTTGAATTGGAGTTAAGGAGTCCAGCACTCGTCTCAATAGCATTAAGATTTGCAGGTGTATTGTTGTTACTATTAATCGAACTCTGCGAGTTACTGTCGTGTATCGATGTGGGATGATTGTTGACAGTGCTGTTGGTCGATGAATTACTGCTGCTATTGTTGCTGTCGTTAGCGGCAACGGCGAGTGTTGAGGAATCATTTGAATTGGCAGTTTCATTAAGGATTCCACTAATAAGATGATGTTGTGTTGGTGTAGAGGGGGTTAAAGGTTGTTGCTGTTGTGATGCCTGCAGTTGGGCCTGTTGCTGCTGCTGTGAGTTAGTTATTGTTGTTGACATTGTAGTAAGAGGGGATGAAACATGTGCTGGCGACATAGTAGCGGAAGCCATTGAATGTTGAGATTGTTGGCACAATAATGTCGCATTGGCGCTTACAACCATCGCATTTGATGTTTTAGTTTCAGGTTGTTGAATCGATGTTGATAATGATGCCTGCTGTTGTGGTGCTGGTGGTGTTGGTTGTTGTTGATGCATCATGGATGAAAAGGGATCTTGTGAATTAAATTGTGTTTGATGTTGTTGTTGATAGCTCTGTTGCTGTTGTTGGGTTGTTGCTGAGTGTAACGGAGTTTGTTGCTGTGGCTGGTGGGGATGTGGACTTTGCTGCTGTTGTTGGTGAGGATGTGGACTTTGTTGCTGCAGGTGCTGTTGTTGATGTGGATGAGAATGAGGACTATGTTGTGGCTGTTGAGTATGAGGACTGTGTTGTTTTTGCTGCTGTTGCATATGTGAGGGAGCTTGTAAAGTTGATTGCTGTTGAACATGATGCTGTGGAGTTTGTTGTAGCTGTGGTTGACTCGTAGGTGTCGATGGAGCCATTTGCGTTTCTTGAGAAGTAGCTGTTCTTGCCTGCATCATTGCAGTTGTTGTATGATGAGTTTCTACTGACATTTGATGATGCGCTGCAGAAGTGGCCGTCATCATGTGCATTGAAGACATACTCGCTTGATGATGCATGGGTGACATGGAACTGGCAAGAGAGGACTGCTGTTGTTGAGAATTTGTAGTATTGCCCACTATATCATTAATGGAATGCTGCAATTGCTCACTTAATTGTTGTTGTTGTTGTTGCTGCTGTTGTTGTTGATGCTGTTGTTGGTGCTGCTGAACATGGGGTGGAGTAACTTGTTGCTGCTGTTGTGCTGTTTGAGACGCAGGTGTAGCTAAATGTCCAGAATGTGAATTTGGTGTTATAGTCTGTTGTTGTTGCTGTTGCGTTGGTGTCTGTTGTTGTGTTGTGGTTTGTTGTTGGTGATGGGTTTGAGATGGCGGTGGCTGACCATACATGCCCATTTGCTGCTGATGCTGTTGTTGTTGCGGATGGGGCATTTGTGGTGGCACCGTCATTTGACCCACACCCATGGGAGTTGGTGGTGCTTGCTGTTGACTCTGCTGCATGCTCAAATGAGCCGACCACTGTTGATGATGTTGTGGCGATACCGGCATACGCGGTCCCATAGGCCCATGCTGGGCCGCTGCTTGACGATAGGCCGAAGGATAATCCATAGGGCCAGAAGACATGCCTTGACCTGGCATAACCATTTGTTCTAAAGCCTGAAGGGTATTAACCGGTGGTACGCCTACTGAGTTGGCCTTTGAACTTGGCTGTTCGGGGCCTCCTCTGCCGCCAGCGGGTTGTCGGGGCGAAGTGAGACCCACCATACCGGAAATACTGTGATGTGTGGGTTGCTGCTGCTGTTGACTCGGTGAATTGACAGGAGGCTGTTGTTGAGTTTGAGATGAAGGTCCTTGCTGTTGCTGCTGCTGTGATGATGGAGGTGGTTTTGCTGGACTCATACCTGGTCGGGGGGACATTTGTGGGTGGGGAGACATAGTCGGCTGACGGCTAGACATTTGAGGAGAAAGTTGTGGAAATGGGGCTCTATATTGTGGTGATGCTGTGGCCTGATGTTTACCCGCTGCCGTCATATAGGGAGGAGCACTGCTTACCGGCTGCTGTGCTGGTGGAGGTTGAGGTTGTGGTTGCTGCTGTTGTTGATGATGTCCACCGTAGGTGGGCGGAACCCCCATAGTATGCGGTGGAGGCAATTGCTGATGTTGTGTTGATCCCTGCATTAGACCAACATGATTTTGAGATTGTTGCTGTTGTTGCTGTTGACTTTGCAACAAGTGGGTAGAACTTTGTTGCTGCTGTTGAGGTGTGCCTAAACCGGGAGGTACACCATGTTGCATGACAGGTGGTGCCTGCTGTTGTTGTTGCTGCTGACCAGGCGCGACGACCATATGGGGCGAGGCGTGTGAGCTCAATTGTCCGGCTTGCTGTTGAGCGGCCAAGTGATGAGAGGGCACAACACCAGGTGCTGCTGCTCCACCTGGTACATGTTGCCCGTACGGACTTGGCTGCTCAAGAGCAGCATGACCATAACCAACATGCTGTGATGATCGACCGGGTTGATGTTGCATAGGTGCTCCATAAGGACTATGTGCATAGCCCTGTGCACTCGTGGGAACTCCTGAACCACTTGAACTACCCGGTTGACCTTGTGTAGGGGCTCCCGGATATAGAGGATGTTGTGTAGGAGCCTGTGGATAATGCTGTGGCAGACGGGATTGTTGGCTCTGTTGCTGCTGCTGTTGTTGTGGCGTAGGTGCCTGTTGCTGCTGCTGTTGTGGTTGTTGTTGAGGCAGTGCACCGTAACCGGCAGGACCAACATTTGCGCCTGGCTGTTGCAATAAACCACTCATCATGCTCTGCTGTGTGGCATAGGGTAATTTTTGGGGATCTTGTTGACCGTAGGCGGGCATATGTTGACGGTAACTGTAAGAGAACAAGTCATATCGAGTTTAATAAAAACAAAATGCCTTAAAAATTTAAGATTTCCAAATTATCTTACCTTGGCTGTGAAGATGACTGCCTCTGCTGCGAAGGTGGACCAGCCTGGGGATGTCCATAAGCTCCTAAGCCCGCACCAGGGTAAGCTCCAGCCTGTCCGGGCACAGTAGGAGCGGCTCCCCATCCGCTTAAATCTCCCATTCCCATGCCGGCATGTTGATCGGCCGCACTTAAACCATATATATTATCGGTTGCTGGTTGATAAGTGGGATACTGTGGTTGCTGTTGCAACGGATGTGGGGCTCGATGACGGGGATAGCCACCGGGAGGACCCATAGCCCTAGGCGATGCTGCAGCCGCGGCAGCAGCTGCGGCAGGATCATAACGATAGTAGGGGTCTCTGCAGATACATATAATGAAAATTCAAAAGGGTTAAAACTCAATTAAATCGCTTTTTAGCAGAGATTTTTACAGTTATATATAACAACTATTATTCAACAAATGAGTTTTTAATGAGTTTTATGACAGGTAATTAAAATTCTTCTTTTAAGTTTCAAGTGAAAATTTATTTTTTTCATTAACAAATAGCTGTTATCTGTTTATTTAAAAATTTTTAAGATTCTAAAGAAAACTTTAATACAAATATGTATATTTTATATGACGGTATATCCGTTGACATAGTGGGCCAATTCAAAGTGGTTACATATCAGTCATATTTGTACTATTTCATATTATTTTATGCACGCATAAAATTTTTGTTAGTAATTTCCATACAAAGAAAATAATAAGACTTTACACATTTGTTTCCTATGTATAAGAAATTGTTTGTTTTACTTTTAACCATACTGTCTCTCAGAGAGAATTTCTTCGCTTCTCACCTCTCAGAGAGAATATTTTCTATTTTCTTCTTTCCTGTATACATACAATTTTTAACAGCGTCATCTCTTTGTCTTCTTTCTTGTATTAATACATAATTTGTTAACAAAAGGTGTTCAAAGTCACTAGTCATATTAATATGAATTATATGACATAGTACAATATGAGAGTCTACTTTGAATTGGCCCAGTGTTTTTGAGTTGAAATTTTCTGGATAACTGTTATTTATGGTCCCTGCTTTTTAATAACTGTTTATGGTGAAGAACTCGATTTACTTAAAACTTACCCTTGATGATTTCCGTGAAACATATTTTGGGCATTTCCATCCATCAGTTGTTAAACGCAATAAAAGAAATACCACTCTTTCTCTGTCGTTCACGTTGAATCTCTTTAAATTATCCTCTACTTATAAAATTTTTAACTTTTTTTTTACTTTTTCCAGTTGTTAAAGTATATTTGTAAAATACGAAATATGGGTCAGTGATTTAAGGATTTGAAATCCTTTATTTACTGAAGAAAAAACTTTAAATTGGGATTCATGTTTTTATGTCACAAAAGATAAGAAATATTGCAATATTTTTTTTTTTATTAAAAATTTTAACGAATACACCAATGACGACACGATTAAATAAATAAAAAAATGAATTTATTTAAATAGATGATTTTCGTTTATGTTGTTATAGATATTATATATATAAAATATGTTCAATTTATTTGGCGGCTGCTGTAAGTTATTGTTGTTACTATTTGATTAGATGGTTTTAATTTTTTGTAACTTTCTACGTCCAACTTATGAATGAATTGAAAAATAATAAAAACTTGAAAAACTAGTATTTTCACACTTTTCTATATTAATTTTATTGTTGAAGTTTTCGCATGCGATTTTTTATTTTATTTTTTTGTATATAATATCAAGATTTATAAGTTTTGCTTTATATTTTAATATGTTTGTATATATAACTACTTTTCTAACGTCTTTTTATATATTTTTATATTTTTTTCTTAGGTTAATTAAAACAATTTTACTTTTAGTTTATTGTTTTAAATTAACAAATGGGGTTCGACGACATGCTGCTTAATTACTGTAAGAAAAAAAAGAAGTTAAAAAATGTTTTTAAAATGAAACAAAAAATTGGTTTTAAATTAGCACTTTTGTTATAAATGAAAATAAAAAAAATATATATAGCAAAAATTTACTATATTTGTTGTAAATCATTTATTCTGACTTGATTTAATTTTCACTGATTATTGAACCTACTAAAACCATTTTTTTTAAATTAAATTGTAAATATATCAAAATAGTTGAAAATTATTTCGATATCAAATTATTTACTTAAAATTTTTTATTTTTCCTTAAGGCAAACTGATTATCGATGAGTCGGCTAATTATTTTTTAAACTTCAACTGTCAAAGTCCATAGATCAAAAAAACAGTTCTCTCTCTTCTCTATTTATTTCAAAAGTCAATCTAATATAAAAAACATTAACAAAAAAATTCCCTCCGAACTGCTTTTTTTTTACTGAAAATATACACCCTTAAAAAAGGGTAACTTTAGACGTCACGTCAATATTATTGAGAGCATGAATTTTCTCTCAACTCCCATTGATTATTGACTGCCAAGACCATTCTTCTTGGCCACAGAAGAGTCCGAATATCATTTAAACTACCAAATCAATGTAGAATACTTCAAGCAAAGATATCGACAATCAAAAGAGCGGCATGTTGGCTGATTTAATATAATCCATAGGAATATCAGAATCTTTACCAATAACAAAACAGCCATCAAGTGCATGATAGAGTCCTGCATGAATGGTACTAATTCGAAAAACTGTGCATTCATTCTCAAAATGAATCGTGCTTGCCATGTCACATACATATATTGTTGAATGTGATTACTGTGTGTTGTTCTCTTTGAAACACATCGTACACTTCTTTGTTTTTTATTCTTTGCATTCAGATACATGTTATTCGTTAAGTGAATCATTAGCACAGTTACCTAAAACAGCAATGAATTCACACACTACACAGTATGCATTCACTGTGTTGTACCATTTTTTTTTTAAATAAAGATATCAATAGAGGTTCAGCGTTGCTAGTTTACTAAATTTTTAACATAATTGGGATTGGAAATTTCGTAGATAACAATATAATTGCTTAAACTGATTTTTCATTTTAATTTATAATTACACAAGTTTACAAATTCCGGTCAACTTTTGGAGCTGAACCGATGAGAACAAATCTGAACGTTATTTGAGGCGTTGAATTCGAAACCGGTTTTTGTTTTTCAAGATTGGTTCTAGTTTTCGGGTTCTTGCATGTTGGCTGCACTGCACTGTAATAACGGCAATCAGCTGTTGGCATCGGTAGAAACGCCATTTCAATTGTAAACTTAGTTATATTTTGTTCCAAAACGTGTAAAAATGGAAAGAAAGGAGTGCAAAGTTGATTCTAAGCGTTTTTGTTATGTTTGCGGATGTTATATTATCGGAAAAAGTGGAAAAAATATATAAATAAAATATAAAATATATTATTTTGGTTTCTGTGTGGAAATTATTTTGTAAAGCGTGTAGCACAAAACTGTACAAGTAGTCACTTGGTCAAGAAGTAAACTTTTCATTTTTAATGCCAATGTTATGGAGAGAGCCGAAAAATCATGTAGATGATTGTAATTTTTGCTTCATGAATGTCGGCGGTCTTAATGCAAAAAAACTATCAAAGAATAAAGTTGCTGACGTGTCATCAGTGTCCAAGCCAGTTCCCCGTACGAACAATGACCCTTTGCCAATTTGCCCAGGTGTGAGTTCAAATTATAGGGGAACTTTTAGTTCGTCACCGACCGAAGATTTTAACATGAAAGAAACACATATAATATCGCAAAGTATGCTAAATGACTTGATTCGTGATTTGGATACGAGCGACAAGCAAGGAGAGCGACTACTCCAAGATTTAGCGAAAATAGAAAGACGCTATCAAGGATTTTGGGACGAGGGCATGATGAGCGACTACTGTTGGACTATAATGCGTGAAATAGATCCCAAACAATACAAACGACTAAGTTCGAAGACTCTTCATTTCTTAATAATCACTTTTTATTGAATAAAAACAAAATTAAACTCTCGTTTTGTTATCTTAAACGAAATGGTGTGTATCCGCATGCAAAAGTTATTTAGACATGGACTCATACGATTCTTAACCGTTTACTGTTTTTCATAACCTTTGTGCAATTAAACAGCTTTCAAGCTTAACCTGCTGCTGTCGATATATAACCGCCAATCATTTGGAAGCTAAAAGTGGTCAATTCACTAAATCTTCTGTAGCTTTGTCATTTTTGCACCAATCTGGTTCTTGTTCGGCGCAAAATGTTCGAATTGAAATAAACTTATGTCCTATATCAACAAATTAGTTGAAAAAAGCAAAATTTAAAAACATCATCAAATTTTTTATGAATTTTGAAATTGTGTCCACTGTAACACCGTCATTTCTTTATCATTTAGCTTTAGTTATTTTTAGCAATTTTATTATTTTTCAATAAAAATAATAATTACATAAACCGACGAATATTTTTGAAGATATTTGCATTTAAGTGACATCATCTTTTTAAAAACGGAAATAACGGTAATTATGCAATATCTCGAAAACTATAACCAATATGAAAAAACGGAACCCGGATTCGAATAGCGCTCCAAATAGCTTTAAGAATAACTTGTACTTGCAAAGCTCCAAAACCGTGTATAATTATGTAATAATTTAAAAATTTATTATATTTATAGCATTAAATAAATATGTACGACAAACTATTTATGTGGCTTGAGTTCTAAATTTTTAAGTCGCTGCTAGAAAACTTAATACGATTGTAAGTTTGTTTTCTAATTAGCCTTATATGCATATACTAAAACATCATGTATACAGACTTTTAAAACTGGAAAACTCCGCTCCAAAATAAGGTTGTGCTAATTTAAATCACCCAATTTGTTGTTGTAAAGAATTAAAAATTTAAAAATTTTATAAGAAACTTAAAACATTAAAATAATATGGTTAAAAATTAATTTAAAAAATCTGAAAATTTATTTTTTTTTTAATTGGCATAGTCATAAATTCAACAATTTTGCTTAAATGGCATTATTGAGGTTAAAATATTGATATTTTCGTAGTATTCCATGTGTGTGTGTGTGTGACAGTTGGATATTTTTCAGCATATACATTGCTGTTTGGCAATCTGTAAAAAACAACAAATAAAAAAATTAATTAATAAAATTTTATAAGCAAAAAATCATATTTAAGTATACATATAAACTTTGTGTAAAATCTAATAAATAATTAAACACTATGGCAAGTTATAACCATCTTTCATAGCACTGCATACTATTTTACTAAAAACAATTAAAAGTGCTATATTCGGCCATGCCGAATCTTATATACCCTTCACAACGTGTAGTCATGCAATAACAATTGTTTGTATCACAATTCATCTCATATGAAATACGTACATACATACATATACAAAACATCCCATTGCAGAATTATAAATTGAGTTTACGTGTGTTTCCAAAAAAAAAAATCTATTAAAAACCAAAAAAAAAAAACAAAATAAAAAAAATTTAAAAAAAATAAAAAAAAAATATAAATAATATATAAAATAAAAAAAAAAAATTTTTGGCTCAGCTGGGATTCGATGCCACGTTTACTCTAACCAGTATATATGTATGTTGTTGTTGTAATTGTGAAATAAAACGAGGTGGTCGTGGTTTTTTGCTCATATCTCAGAAAGTTATGGGGCGATTGTGCTAAATTTCAATAGCGATTCATTCCTGGATATTTCCAAAATATTGATACCATTCTCAGATCTGAGGAACATATAGTTGCTTCTAAAAGTTGATTTCAACCAACACACGGACAGACGGTCATGGCTTAATCGACTCCTCTATTCATAAGCTTTCAGAAAATATATACTTTATGGGGTCGGATATGAAAATTGTAGAAATTACAAACGGAATGACAAAGCTATATATACCCTTGTGCACCACAGGTGATGGGTATTAAAATTGTCAATATAAATAGAATTACACTGTACAACACCTATTGAAATACGCTATAAAATCAATATATTCATTATGTTGTAGCTGACATATAAGTACTGGACATTTTGTTTGATGGAGTTATAAAACTGTCTAGAACTAATAAAAAAGGTGCTTTATTAAACACTCAGATTTGCTCTTATCTTTGTGCTAGCAGATATTAAAGGTATTAACGTCAACCGTTTCAGTCTTAAGAAAATGAGAAATTGAAAGAAGTTACTGAATAAAGCCAACGGGCTAATAGCCGTGACTGCTGACTTTTTAGATACTTTAGCCAACGACAAGTTTGTTGGTTATTTTTTGGAAAAATAAAATAGCTGTTGTGTGTGTTTTTCAATATTTTTTTTTTTAAGTTGATGTACATACATACTAAAAACAAAACAGCACTGTAGCAATTAAACTGGTGCCTTGGATACTTTTTTTATATTTAGCGATGGCTTACAGTAATTTTTTTTCTTCATACAAGCGGAACTCACCATTTGTTGCAAACTACCCATGCAAACTGTGCAAATCTAGCCAAAAATATTCCTTTTGCAAGACTACAAAAACCAAATCTATTCAACCTTAATTTGCTTCATTCAGAGCACTTTTTAATATTTAATGGACGAAATAGTTTGTAATTTGCCAGTTGTGGCAGAAATATTATTAAAGGGCCAATGCGGGAAAACACCGCAACAGCATAACAATACGAAAGATAATCTTTCTCTATTCTCTTTTTATACCCATCACCTGTGGTGCACAAGCGTATATATAGCTTTGTCATTCCGTTTGTAATTTCTACAATTTTCATTTTCGACCCCATAAATTATATATTTTCTAAAAGCTTATGAATAGAGACCGTCTGCCCGTGTGTTGGTAGAAATCAACTTTTAGAAGCAACTATATGTTCCTCAGAGTATGGTATCAATCTTTTGGAAATATCCGGGAATGAATCGCTTTTGAAATACAGGACAATCGCCCCATAACTTTCTGAGATATGAGCAAAAAACCACAACCACCTCGTTTCTTTCACAATTACAACAACAACATACTCATATACTGGTTAGAGTAAACGTGACATCGAATCCCAGCTGAGGCAAAAAATTTTTTTTATTTTATTTTTTATTTTTGGTAAACACACACGTAAACTCAATTTATAATTCTGCAATGGGATGTTTTTATACATGTACATATGTTTTTTATATGTACATATGTATGTACGTATTTAAAATTAATGAGATGAATGGTGATACAAACAATTGTTATGGCATGACTACACGTTGTGAAAGGTATATAAGATTCGGCACGGCCGAATATAGCTCTCTTACTTGTTGTATGTATATTGTAAAAGAAAAAGTAACAAAATTTTCGCATAAATTTTTACTATATGTGTTAGTAACTATCCCGTAAGATAAGCTAAAGCTACGTTCACATTTGGCAAAAAAGCGAAACCACTACTTATACTAAATACTTATGTCTTTAATGTAATAAGATTTTTCTTACACCAAATGCAGAAAAATCTAAATAAAAATTGTTTGACATTTCAATTTGTGTAAATTAAAAATATATGCTATATTAACTAGGCATTTGTTTTGTTAGGACAGGAATTCATATATTTAAGTGGTTGCGTTTATTAAGTCATTAAGTCACCCAAGAAGTGTAGAAACCGCTCATCTACAAATACAAGAGCAAACTAATGTAAATTAGCTCTTAATTTTCTCAAATTTCCCCAGATAATTACCGAATTGGCCAGGTAATAAAGTTTGGTTAACAGTTTTATTTTTTTTTTTTTTTTCAAGAAATAAATACATTTAAAAAAATTTCTGTAAGATCTAAAGTCCAAATTTTAAATAAATGTTTAATAAACAAATCAAGTTAATCAAACAACTTCCTAATCAACGCTCCTTCATTTTACATACATATATCTAAATATGTTTGTATATATGTACATACACACGAACATGCATCAAATCCCACAAAATAAAATTTAAAGCTAATTAAGCATTTTCACTTGTATAGTATGCACAAAAATTAATAATTATTTTTAGTAAATCTGTATTGTATTTGCTTCTTGCTGCATACTTTATGTATAAGTCTTCAAAGAAAATAATTATAACAGTTACATTCACATTTACATTTATTTTTTGTTCATTGGTTTTTTTTTTCACTATTAATTTTTCCACTTCTGCACATTTTTTTTCCCACTTCACAAAGATTTTTTTTCTGTTTAAATAATTTTGTTGTATTACTACATTCACATTTAAGGGGAAAAGCTATACGCTTATGAATATAGAATGATCATATATTTGCGTGAAAAACATACAACGTACAGCGTCACCCCTCAAAAATGAAGCTGACGGCGATAATGAAGCAGCAGATATTGGAAATTGTCACACTTGCACGAAATAAAATCTAAATATTATGGATTTTTCAATAAAATTTGTTGGTAATTAATTTTTTTTAAATAAAATTTAATAAAAGTAAATAGAATGTTTTTGACTTACTTTTTGTTACTTACAAATAATTTATTAAATGGTCTATCTTTAGAAAATGTGTGAATACAATAAATTTTTTATTTTTGGAAAAAAATTCGTATATTCTTTATTAATTTATTAACTTATACCTTTACAGACATGATTTAAAAAAAATATATAAAAATATCAAACATACAATTATAGTGACGCTATGCCCTCGGTATATTTGTTTAAAAATAGCAAAACTGGAATTAGAAAAAACGGGATTCAAAAACCTATATATTTTATTGAGTAAGTACTTTGCTATTCCTAAAAAAAAACTGTGGACGTTCTGGAAAAAAATAGATTTTTGGGATTTGTAGGGATATTTGATTTTTCTTAATGTTCTACATTTGTCTAACTTTGCTTTACACACAAAATTTTATTTGAATATTTTTTTTTTTAGTTAACATTCTGTGACAAAGAACATATTTTGAGTTTCCCCCCAACAAAAAAAAAAACAAATATATATATAATTTTAGGTAATCAACGAACGATGTTGGACACGTTTTTAAAAATTTTATTTACTTCTATGTCGGGAAAGTGACGAACATAATATGGGGTAACCCTAATCTTGAGAAATCGAAGGAAATTCTGAAACTGAATAGACTAACATTTAGGAGACTAACTAGTGTAATAACGGGTCACACGGAGTTGAGAACTCATATAGCTCGCGTGAGATTGTTAGAAGAAACGACATATACAGCATGCGAGGATGAGGAGGAGACCTTGGAACACTATCTTTATCATTGTCCTGCGTTTGGCCGTATAAAATGCGAAAATTTTAACATGGATACTATTCCGAACTTGGAATACCTATGGATCTCGAACTGGAGATCTATACGAAATTACATTGATTCCTGAACTAGTCGATTTTATGCAGTAAACAGGATTATGGTTTTTATTAGGGATTATTTCGTTTCCACATGCCACATGCCAAATGTGCATACGTTTGGGCTTTGGATGAATGATATAAACAAATTACATATTAGTATATCGATAAATCGTAGCTGGTTTTGAAAATGCATTTATTTCACTCGGCTAATATCGGAATGACTTTTCAATATTTTTAAATGTTTACAACTAATTGTTTTAGGATGTTTATTAGTAGGAAAATAACTTAAGCCAGAATAAAACGATTGATCGCATAAATATTTTTAACTATAAATTGAATTTAATTTAAAAAATATGTCTATAACTTTGCCGGTCATTAACCTCTTGAGCCATGATTTTCTGCAAATGACCTTAAGGTTAATTTGAAACGTAATGCACACATCTGTTAGATGGAAACTAAAAAGTTGATTTTTTAACAAAGGCAGTCGTTTTTTTCTTGGCTTTTAGGTAAATCTATTCAAATGTTAAATTGTTAATTTTGATGATTTGCGGTAGCAAATATAGCTTTATGTACTCTTCCATCTTCATATAAGAATTCGTATTATATTTATATTCTTTATGGAGTCGGAAATGAATATTACCCTGTCACTCGTTGTTACAGGTATAAAAAAGCTGATAGGGAAATTAGAGCCATTTTCAACAGCTGCATAACAGCCAAAAAGTCCAGCCATTGACAAAGGTTTCAGTAAAAACCACAATAAGAATGACAAACAACAAAACAGTTTTTAAACATTACAATTATTGATTTTTATGTCTCGAAATAGACTCCCCAACGCAACAAAAAAAAAATGCATGAAAAAGGTGGGCAAATGGGATACAAACGAAAACACCAAGCAACAAACACCAAGTTATCAGAAAAATTTAAATAAAATTTGTATTACAGTTCTCAAATTTTTGTTAACCAAAACAATAACAACAACAAAAATTGAGCAGACGGCGAAGCAACAACAACAAAATTTGGAAGAAAAAATGATTTAGAGATAAGACATAGTGAGTGTTAAAAAGCAATAACAAAAAATTTGATACTTTTTTTTAAGAAAATGTAATTACAAAACTTTAGGGTGTTTTCTACTATGCAACTAACTATACCCTTAAAAATTATAAATGATAGAAAAATTAATTTACAAAAAAGTATATTTTGGTAAAAAAAAGAAATGTTATGGTTGCAAAGCAAAGAAGAAAAGAAAGACTTACCCGAATATGGGTACAGCAGACAAGATTAGCATTAAATATATACGGCACCACTTTGATACAACAAAAGCAACACACACACATACATATAATTTTATTTAATAGAAAATCAACCAGACATTAATAATTTATAGCACACAAAGAATTTTTTAACTACTGCCTGCTGCTTCTTTCTATACCAGTACCGTTCACTCTAATATAACTTAAGACAAATTTAAAATTAGTATTCCATTTTGTTCTTTCTTAATATATAATTTTATTTTATTATATCGTATTTATTTCACCAAAATTTTTTTCTTAATATTTTTCATATATTCTTACAAATTTCACGCAAAAATAATTTTACTAATACATTTTTAGCATGTTGCTGCTGCTACTACAAAAAAAGAACTTTCTTTTATATGTCCTGTCAAATTATAAAAAGAGGACATTAGTAAAGAGCATAAATTGTCATGCTCCATAAGTATCTTATTTATCTCTTTTTTCCCGTATTGTTTGTTAGTTTGTTTTTCTTTTTATTTTTCCTGTGCAAATTTTGCACTAAAAATAACGAGTGTAGTACAGAGGATGCTGTCAAAATTTATAGGCGTAGCAAAACAAACTAACAAAAAATAATATAATAGAAACTCGGAATAAAACAAGTGTCAAAAGATTTTAAAATAAGCCAAACACACATAAACGCATATTATTATTTATACAAAAGTAGAGTACGACAATAAGAAAGAGTTGCCAGTATAAATAATATATAAAATATTGCCATCTATTAAGAAAAGGGAAAAAATTAACATGTTTTGCGGAGTGTTTTTTAACTCAGATTTTTATTTATTTATTTATTTTTTTGTAACTCATCTTAAAATTTTACTTAAGGTTTTTATAAATTTTGTTAAAAATACAGAAGTAAGATTTAGTAATTTGCCTACTTTCGATTTTTATTGGCTTGATGTCTAATATTATTTGACGCTTAAAAATACAAAATACAATCGATTCAACAGAAATATTGTTGACTGCTAAATAAATCAAAACTTTATTTGAAAAAAAAAAAAAAAATTGTTAATAAAATGGTAAATCTCTGAAGCAAATATCAACCAAAATATGAAGTTGTAAACACAAAAATATAGCTCATTTACTTACAATAGCGTTATAACTCAGAATTCACACATTACAATGTTTAAAATAATTTAATAATGTTTCAAAATTAATAAATATTTTCGGAGTTTGGGTAAATGGGATATGTTTGTGTTTACAATCAATGTAAGATTTTTTAAAAAAATTTTAATCAAATTGAGCACTTTAAACGTCCAAGAAAAATCAAATAATTACAAATTTTTATTCACTAAAAGCATTGTAGCAAAGTCTTAAATACGTCCAGTTTCTATATACCAAGGGCATTCTTCTTACAGAAAAACATCAGCATATTACGCTAGATCAACAATAATAAAAAAAGGTAAAAAAAACTTATCGTTAATGGACCTTTCGTGTCTTTCTATTGAAATATAAAAATCTTTTTCAAAAAAGATTTTATCAACATCTATGAACATCAGTTCAAATTCAATTAGAAATCTTATGCAGAAACTAAGAACAAAAAAACTTAATGAAACTTGTAGTAGTTTAATCATTTTCAAAACTAAACACTTAAACTTAAAGGCCCTTAATAATAGTCCTAGGCCACAGTCGGTATTTTTCAAAAAATAATTTTTAATAAAAACCTTTAATTCTTTATCTTATTTAAAAAAAAAAAAGAAATAAATAAAAACAAGTAAGAGAGCTATATTCGGCCGTGCCGAATCTGATAATACCCTTCACCTTCATGTACGTAGGTATAATCCCACATTGTAGCTTAACCTAAATTTCAGGTTATATGCCATTTTTCTTTATTATTTCCGACGCCATCCTCGATTGTGAATTTTTACGTAGTTAACTGTTTTCTCCTAGTCAAACCCTTTAATATGATAGGGTTAAAAAAATTTGATCCGCCATTTTGTTTTACACGCCATCTTGGGTTTTACATTTTTTTATAATTTACTGATCAAGACCTTTCATTTGATACCAATATTGAGGGGGTTCAAGAAGTTACATTTCAAAATACCAGATTTGGCTCATATATAAATTTATTGTCCGCCATTTTGTGGTGGCGGCCAACATGAATTTTAATCTTTCTATAGTGCTTATATTGCGCTAGTCAAGTACTTTCAGATGATACCAATATTGACTCTCTCGGTTGTCTAGAAGCTGAAAAATTTTGATTTTCGTTTGTAAATTTTTGGAATATACATATATTTAAAAAAATTTTTTGCCTAACTTTACCGATAAGAAAACTCATAACATGTAAACAAAAATTTCCTTTTTATACCCTTCACATGTGGTGCACAAGGGTATATATAGCTTTGTCATTCCGTTTGTAATTTCTACCATTTTCATTTCCGACCCCATAAAGTATATATTTTCTGAAAACTTATGAATAGAGGAGTCGATTAAGCCCTGACCGTCTGTCCGTATGTCCGTCTGCCCGTGTGTTGGTTGAAATCAACTTTTAGGAGCAACTATATGCTCCTCAGACCTCTATATGATATCAATCTCTTGGAAATATCCAGGAATGAATCGCTATTGGAATTCAGCACAATCGCCCCATAACTTTCTGAGATATGAGCAAAAAACCACGACCACCTCATTTTTTTCACAATTACAACAACAACCTACATACATACTGCTTAAAGTAAACGTGGCATCGAATTCCACCTGAGCCAAAAAAATTTTATTTGATTTTATTTAATAAATTATTTATATTTTATTTAATATATTATTTATATTTTATTTAATATATTATTTATATTTTATTTAATATATTATTTATATTTTATTTAATATATTATTTATATTTTAAAATTTTTTTTTAATTTTTGTTATTTAATTTATAATATATTTTTTTTGTAATATGTATGTTTTTTACATGTATGTACGTATTTTATATGAGATGAATGGTGATACAAACAATTGTTATTGCATGACTACACGTTGTAAAGGGTATACAAGATTCGGCACGGCCGAATATAGCACTGTTACTCGTTTTTTATTAAATTTATGAAAACTTGTTTTTCTGATACAGTTTTTTTTTTTTTTTGGGAAAAATAAATAACCTTTTTCGTCACTCATCACATTTTCTGTCTCACCCGGAATCAATACCATTAATATTAATTAGTACCATTAATATTAAAATAAATGTCTTTTCGGTCACCCATAACATTTTCAGTCTTACCTCGTATGAATAGTCACTAATGTCGAAATTCTAGCTTCATTAACGTAGAAAATACAAAAAGTACACAAAAAGCAGAAAAGTACCTTTTTTGGTTTTCCATATCAATGTATAAATTCCAAGTTTAAAATGTTTAAATTTTTGTAACAAAGTATTTTAAAAGACATAATTTAAAGTGAGTAATTTTTTTGCATAAAAGTAATTATGTTCCCTTTCCACCCTTTTATGAATGTGTTTAAATTTTTACCAATTTACATAATTTTTTGTGCCTGGTGAAATCCCTATTACAAATTTTTTGCAAAATGGCCCTGTTGTTAACCATTTTTGGTACCTTTTTGTCCCCCTAAAAGTTTCCAATAATTTCACCATATAATTGTACATATTCTATTAGGCAATAATAATTATCAAATTTTGCCCCATTGAATAATATTAGAAAAGGTACTTAAAAAAAAATAACCAAAAATAGGGACAATTTTTACCCGTTATACAAAGGAATTTAAAATAGTGCTGAAATCTATTAATATTTTTTCGCGGATTAACTAATACAGTTTAATCTTTTTTCCTAGATTTATGTGTTTGGAAGTTACATAGGGTACCAAAAGAGTACCAAATTATAGTTTTTACCTCTTAGGGATTGAAAACTAAAAACAAGGCCAGCTTATTTTTTGCGCAAATTACAATTTAATTTAATTTTCAATTTAATTTGTATAATTTTTAGTTTAGCAGATATACATAAGATTACCGATTTTATTATTTTTAATTTGTAATTTGTATCATTTTTAGTATAGCAGATATAAGATGACTGATTTTATCCGATTTTTACATTGAAGGAGGAACCGATTGTATAAATTTCATGTCTCTAGCTCTTTGCGTTTGGGCTGTGCGATGATGAATCAGTCAGTGACGTTACTCTTTTATAAAGCGTGGTTTTTTAAGAGCTATAGGAAAGTTAAAAAAAAACACATAAAATTCAAAAAAATTCATGAAATCTTTATTTGAATCGATAGTACGGTCCATATAATTTAATGTTTGAAGATTATTTCAAGCAAATGTTGACCGTGACTGCGCCTCAAATGGTACATCCGCTTAGTACAATTTTGGCTTACTCTTTCCAACATTTCGGCCGGTATTTCATGAATAAATGCTTCAATGTTGTCTTCCAATGCGTCAATTGAAGCGGGCATGTGTGTATAGACATGAGCTTTAACAAAGCCCCACAAAAAAATAGTCTAAAGGCGTTAAATTGCACGATCTAGGCGGCCAATTGACCGGTCCCGGACGTAAAATAAAATGTTGGCCGAACTCGCCTCTCAATAAGTCCATTGTTAAGCGTGCTGTGTGGCATTCACAATTACTTTCTTAACAGAGCACGCATTTTGATAATAAAATTCAATAATTTACAAGCGTTGTTCGTTTGTAAGACGATTCATGGTTAAATTATAGACCAAACTGAAGATGTTTGACAGTGAAACAAAACACGAAACGTGCGTCAGCTGTTTAAACCAGTGTTGCCAAAAAGATTATAGCTAAAAAATCACCCTTTAGATATAAGTAGATAGGTAGATACATAGATATTAAAAATTATAGCAGCTACTTCCTTCAAACTTCGTACTAGTTTCTTTGATAACAACTTCCTTATTCGGAAAAACTTTATACGAACAATTTTGATATTCCGCCAGCCCATAAACTACACAGTCACTCTTTGTGGTTGCATTGGTTTTTCGATAATCATTCGCCCAAATGCGGCAATTCTGCTTATTGACGAATCCACTGAGGTGAAAATGTGCCTCATCACTGAAGATTATTTTCTTGAGCCTGAATAACTTTAAAGCGTTGCTCGCTTGTGTATCTTTCTATGGTTCAAACTGAGTTAAGTCTGAAATTGAGAAATGTCAAATGAAATGCAGAAAAAAAACTTGACGTTTAGGTGTGGTTCACATTGAACATCAGCCCTTAAAATTTAACCACCCTTTATTATGCATGCGCACATATCTAGTAGTGTGTATGTATGTGCATTCTACTTTTTGATTGTTTTTATACTATTAAACATTTCATCTATTAATACTAAAGCTATTTAACAAAATTTTAATATTTTTACTATCACCATTTGTTAGGTATTATATCATTGTGAAAGAAAGTATTTCATTCGTGGGGGTAAACATTATCTCTGCTCCGATCGTAACAATTTTTGGCTGTAAGTAATAAGGAATCATCAGGCCGTATTTTTCCAAAATGAGGCCAGTCAGGCAGTTACTGTGAATGGTATTCGCTATCGTGAAATGATAACGAACTTTTTATGGCCCGAATTGGAAGATATAAATGTGTGCTAACGAAACAATGGCTCTTTTGTGCGACAAATTCAATGGCCGTGTTATCTCAGATCATGTGATTCTTCTTTCTTTAGAGTTATTTGAAAGAAAAGGTGTACGTCGATAAGCCAGCAACAATTCAATTATGCCTCACCGTCATCGAAAATTTTGACCATCGAATGGAAGTGTGCCGCCGAGGTCGCGGCGACCATTTGGCCAATATTTCGTTTCATACATAATTGAACCATACCAATATTATCATAATAAAAAGAAATGACAATAATTTCCTAAATAATTTGTTTTATTCAAAATCAACATTGGCCCTTAAAATTAAACCACAATTTACATATGTATCTTTATATATTTAAAACAATTACGTATATATGTATATATACAAAAAAAAAACAATACAAATTTTCTGTTGGCTGTAGGGAAGTGCACCGGGTAAGCTAGTTCACAATAAAATTCATATTGTTTTTGCTTTTGTGTATTTGTTGTCGCAACAATACTAAAAACTTAAAAGTCAATAGTATTTAATGTTCGAACACAAAAAACCATTTTTGTTTTTGGTGAAGTGTACACACACTATTTTAATAAGTTTTAGCTGTCAAAGCCTATAGATAAAAAAGATATATGTAAGGACTACGTTTGAAAACATTTTCCATTACATTTTTTTGCATTAACTTTTTTAAACATTACGTTTACGGTAGGCTTTGAAATGAATGTAAGTAAATTTTATATATTAAATTTTTCTGTCAAAACTTACCCGGGCTCTCCACGTAGCAACATTTATTACCGCAATTGTCAAATTTTATTGCCTTCATAGGGATTGGGACGTGTAGACCGCAAATTGCTATATGTAGCAATTTATTGCGCAACCATTGCTTTGCTGATTGCTTAAACTTATTGCTGCAATAAGCTGTCAAAATCGTTTAATTTTCTTTGAATTTTTTGTTTTTCTTTGCAGAAACATAAGAATATTAAAATAATTTTACCTGATAATAATTTAGAGTGAGGTATTTAAAGAAAAACCATAAAAGTTAAAACAAAAATATTAAATTTTATAAATAAACTACTTGTGTCGTGTTCTCCACCCAATGAAAATAAACATACTTTAGCAATAAAGTGCCGTTATTCTGGCGACGTTTTTGCTTATGCTTAACAATTAAAATTGCTCAGCGTTAAAGTCAACGTCAAGCGAAATTGAAGCTTGAAAAAAAATTGTGAAAACAGTTAAAACCCACTCTAACTGAAAACATAAAAAGATCAATTTTTCTAATTCTAAAGTAGTAAAGGAACGACTTGTAGATCTTTCTAAAAGAAGGTTCCGTCAAAAAATAGCATTTATGATCAGAATAAGGCAAACAACATCAGAACTAGGGTTTTTTTTTCTCGGAATTTTTCGTTTTCCGGGAATGCGAGATTTATTTTTAATTGATAAAAAACTTTTTATTAAAAAGCATAAAATAGTCTATAAAGTAAAAGAAACACTTCAAAACTATAAAAACTTATAAAGAAACTTGAATTCAAAATATAAATTAGTAAAAATATTTCTAATTGAAAAAAATATTATTCTCTAGATACGAGATCAAATATAAGAACAAAAAACAAAAATACAGGTACTTCAGCTATGAGATCAAAAACAAAATCATTAGAATTCAATTTCAAAAACATGTATATTATAAAGGGTCTGCCAAATAACCTTTTTTTTTTGAAAATGCAATAAAAAAAAGTATAGCTTGGGCTGTATGGCACGTAGCGCCATCCTGTTGAAAATCCTCACCAAACAGTGACTCGTTTTGGGTGTATCGACTTTTCAATGTATGCGTGCGGGTTTTTCTGTGCCCCAAATGCGACAATTTTCTTTTTTATATACCCGCTAAGATCAAAATGAGCTTCATCTGAAAAGATGATTTCTTTGTCGCAATATTTGCCAGCGTTGTTCAAGCGTATACACAATTATATTCGTTCAGCGGAAGGATAAAACTAATTATCTATCAAATCAGACATGAGATAAGTGTTACCATTCACGAAATAAGCACAAGTTGAAAAAAAAAACATTACATGGCGGACCCTTTACAAGGTAATGACAATCAAAATTTCCTAAAAAAAATTCCTGCTATGGCAAGCTACCTGCTGTTGAGAGGAACAGGACGATTAGTAATTATAAAAGCGACTTAAGCTTTCTACTAGATAGCATAAAGTGTTAATTTTTTTTGGACCGACCTAGTTTCTTGTCATTACACCAAAGCGCCAAAGCTTAAATAATAATGTGCCTTTGGTGTCTCGAGAAGCAAATCCACCAAACTTTAAAGAAATTACACTAATTAAAAGGCTTTGATCAAAAGAAAAATTAAGGCAACAAAAAAGAAACCGAATACGACAAAGATTTAGCGGCAAGTGGTTTCTGACAGCTCTAGCGGTATCTAAACATACTATAGAAGGTTAAAAATTTTTTAAATTTTGTTAAGTAAAAATATTTAACACAAAATTTTTACGTTTTATAATAATTAAAACAAAAACACGGTTAAAAAACATAATTATCAACTAATTTATAACCGTTTCTTGTATTTGCTTATGTTTATTGTGTCAAATATTTAATACTAGCCAAACCCGGCGCGCGTTGCTACGCCCCTTAATGAATCGAAATGCATTCTGAATTTTAATTGAATATCAAGTGCAAGAACCTAAAAATTATAATTTTTTTATGGGCGTGGCATTGCCCACTTTTCTAATCACAAAATTGTAAAGTCGTAACAGCTCAATATGTGTGCAAAGTTTCAGAAGAATCGGACCAGTGCAAGTACCTCAAAATTATACTTGTTTTTATGGGCGTGGCCCTGCCCACTTTTCTAGTCACGAAATTGTAAAGTCATAGCAGCTCAATATGTGTGCAAAGTTTCAGAATAATCGGTCCAGTGCAAGTACCTCAAAATGATACCTTTTTTTTATGGGCGTGGCACTGCCCACTTTTCTAATCACGAAATTATTAAGCTATGACAGCTCAATATGTGTGCAAAGTTTCAGAAAAATCGGTCTGGTGCAAGTACCTCAAAATTATAACCTTTTTTTATGGGCGTGGCCCTGCCCACTTTTCTAGTCACGAAATTATATGGTTGTGACAGCTTAGTATGTGTGCAAAGTTTCATAAAAATCGGTCCAGTGCAAGTACCTCAAAATTAAAACTTTTTTAGGGGCGTGGCCCCGCTCACTTTTCTTATTACTAAATTATTTAGTCATGACAGCTCGATATGTGTGCAAAGTTTCAGAAAAATCGGTCAAGTGCAAGTAGCTAAAAATGATAACTAATTTTTATGGGCGTGGCACCGCCCACTTTTTTCCACCCATAAACACTCCCTGGTATGTGTACAACAACTTACCAAAGTTTGAGCCCGATCGGTTTTACAGTTTCGGAGTCTATAGCTAACACACACACACACACAGAGTTTCACTTTTATATATATACTAGCCAAACCCGGCGAGCGTTGCTACGCCCCTTAATGAATCGAAATGCATTCTGAATTTTAATTGAATATCAAGTGCAAAAACCTAAAAATTATAATTTTTTTATGGGCGTGGCATTGCCCACTTTTCTAGTCACGAAATTGTAAAGTCATAACAGCTCAATATGTGTGCAAAGTTTCAGAAGAATCGGACCAGTGCAAGTACCTCAAAATTAAAATTTTTTTATGGGCGTGGCCCTGCCCACTTTTCTAATCACGAAATTGTAAAGTCATAACAGCTCAATATGTGTGCAAAGTTTCAGAAAAATCGGTCTGGTGCAAGTACCTCAAAATTGTACCCTTTTTTTATGGGCGTGGCCCCGCCCACTTTTTTAATCACACAATTATAAAGTCACGACAGCTTAATATGTGTGCAAAGTTTCAGAAAAATCGGTCCAGTGCAAGTACCTCAAAATTAAAACTTTTTTAGGGGCGTGGCCCCGCCCACTTTTCTTATCACGAAATTATTTAGTCATGACAGCTCGATATGTGTGCAAAGTTTCAGAAAAATCGGTCAAGTGCAAGTAGGTAAAACTGATAACTAATTTTTTATGGGCGTAGCCCCGCCCACTTTTTTTCATCCATAAACACTCCCCGGTATGTGTACAACAACTTACCAAAGTTTGAGCCCGATCGGTTTTGCAGTTTCAGAGTCTATAGCTAACACACACACACACACACACACAGAGTTTCACTTTTATATATATAGATAGATTATGCCAATTGTGAGCAAACTTCACAGTCACAGTTGTAGTTATCTTAAACCGTGCTTTAGTTTTATATATGTACTAGCCAAATCCGGCGCGCGTTGCTACGCCCCTTAATGAATCAATTTGCATTCTGAATTTTTATTGAATATCAAGTGCAAAAACCTAAAAACTATAATTTTTTTTATGGGCGTGGCACTGCCCACTTTTCTAAATACGAAACTGTATAGTTATGACAACTCAATATGTGTGCAAAGTTTCAGAAAAATCGGTTCAGTGCAAGTACCCCAAAATGATACCTATTTTTTAATGGGCGTGGCACTGCCCACTTTTCTAATGACGAAAGTGTAAAGTCATGACAGCTCAGTATTTTCGCAAAGTTTCAGAAAATTCGGTCCAGTGCAAGTAGCTAAAACTGATAACTAATTTTGTATGGGCGTGGCCCCGCCCACTTTTTCAATCACGAAATTATAAAGCCATGACAGCTCAATATGTGTGCAAAGTTTCAGAAAAATCGGTCCAGTGCAAGTACCTCAAAATTAAAACTTTTTTAGGGGCGTGGCCCCGCCCACTTTTCTTATCACGAAATTATTTAGTCATGACAGCTCGATATGTGTGCAAAGTTTCAAAAAAATCGGTCAAGTGCAAGTAGCTAAAACTGATAACTAATTTTTTATGGGCGTGGCTCCGCCCACTTTTTTTCACCCATAAACACTCCCTGGTATGTGTACAACAACTTACCCAAGTTTGAGCCCGATCGGTTTTACAGTTTCGGAGTCTATAGCTAACACACACACACACACACACACACACACAGAGTTTCACTTTTATATATATAGATATATATACATATCGTCAGCTAAAATGCAAATCTACGTAACTAACAATTTTACTATTCTACAGAAGAAACAAAAAATGTTAATTATTAAAAAATAAAATGAAATTTTTGTAATCAAATGTCACACATTTATTCAATTCTAAAATAAAAAGTATAATTTATTAATGTTTAAAAAAATTAGGTTAGTAACGTGCTTTTAATCTAGTTTTTTCTTAAACAAAAACACGTAACTACAATGAAATGTTGACAGAGATATTGCATTTTTATATGATTATCATACAAGTTGCAAATGTTAATGCTACAAAGTTTTCCTCTATTTCGTCCCACAGATAGTACTTAGATTCGTGTGAAGTAACATTATAAATCGTTAAATTGTGTACTTGCAATTACATTTTATAGTAAAGCTTAGTTTTCACTATGTCATATGAAATGTCAACAAAAACTGCCTCAAATGAATTCTCGTCTGTTTGCGTCAAATGCGTTTTCACTGCATTTTAAAAACTGACAAAAAAACTGACGAACGACAAACAAAAATAATTGACAACTTGTTGTCAAATTTACTTTGAAAAAAAAAAATGCTGCCATATCTGCTCACAAACTGAAATTTGGCGTTTTAACTTATTTGTCAGATGGCAGTTTGTGTGCATAACTGGCTGCAAACATAGATGACGCCATATGACAACCCGTTTTCATACAATTGCCAACAATTTGGACAATTTTACAACAAAAATGACATAGTGAAAACCAAGCTTAAGGGAAAGCGTTTATTATATGGCAACAAAAATTGGAGAGGACACGGAGTCAGTTCATATGCATCATATTTAGTCAGACAACAAATTTTGAATTTTTTGTTAGTTACGTGGTTTTGCATTTCAGCTAACGATATATATGTATGTACGTTATTTGTATGTATGTATACGTATATTTATACTCACTATAAAATGTTATTAAAAAAAAACGAAATTATGATGACTAGAAGATACTTAAAATAAAGAAAACCAATAGAAATACAAAAATATTAATACAAATAGAGAGAATTAATGTAAACATTTTACTTTGGTAGTTGTCCTCTGTTGTTCTTTTTACACTTGTTCTGGATCACAGTATTGCCATATATCTAAGTATATGGGTCAATTAAAAAAAAAAAGCAATTTTTGTGTCCCCGCACTTTACACTACTATTTTAGGTAAAAAAAAACAACAAAAAAAATAAAAAATTTGAGAGTGATCAGCGAGGAATATGTAACAAAAAAAACGTAATTCTCAAATTTGTATGTTTGTTTTTTTGTTTATTCAGAATGGCGTTTTGTTTCTCCCTCGGACTCCTTCCATACAAAAGCATGTGTCCCCCGTTAGAATTTTTAGTAAACAAATTTAAATAAAATCCAGAAAAAAGTAAATATGCAACATTTAATAACAGTTTTCGAATTATTGAGTTTCTTTCTTGTGTTTTCATTTGTTATAGTCGTCAAAACTAAATTAGTGCGAATTTGGTGTTGCAAAGAAAGGTTGTCCCCACAATTTGCATTGAGCGTCACTTTTTTTATAATTCAAGTAATATTACTAGTTTTTAATTTACATTTAAATAAAGTAAATAACGTAAGGAAAGTACAAACCTTAATTATTACAAAAGTGAAAAAGCGAAAAAAAATCTTTGTAAAAAGTGTGCATTTGCGCAGTTTTTGTGAACACCATGGTAAGGGCGCGATAAAATTTCATGAGCGTCACGCTAATTTTTTTAAAGGTGAATATATTAAATGTAAAAAATTGTAGTTGACAATTCAGATGTTGTCCACATCAAAAAAAAAAAAAAAAAAAGTGAAAATTGTTTTTTTTACCCTAGGTCCCTTTCTCTACGCGCTGTCACATTTGGTGAATCTACTTCTATAAACTATTTCCACGATTTGTGCACAGAATCTCTTTTGTTTCTAAGGTTCCAATATTGTTTTTATCTCAGTCTCAGTGTTTTTCCAGTTTCGGACTTATTTGAACGGCTATTGAAGTGTTTGCACAACGTATAATTTCAAAAATGCTAAACAGATTAATTGAAACGACGCAAACTTTTAACCGTTTTTTTAACAAGCGATGATGCCATAATTTAAAAAAATTATAGTTTTAGAGTTGACACTTTTATTGTGTGAATAATTATGTTACATCTTCGTTATAACTTCGCTGGGTTTATACATTGACAATTTTTATAACCTTCACACGACAGTGTAAAAGGGTATATGTATATAGGTTAGTTATTCCGTATGAAATTTCCACAATATTCATTTCCGACCCCATAAAGTATATATTTACTGAAAGCTTGTGAATAGGGGAGTCGATTAAGCATTATATGTCTGTCTGTCCGTGTGTATGTTGAAATTAACTTTTTGAAGCCCCTGGCATCGCCAAGACCCGTGAAGGTATTACAATATTAGAAATATTCGGGAGCAGATTGGTATTGGAAATCAGCATAATCGCCCCATAACTATCTGAGATATGAGCAAATAAACACGACTGCCTTTGTTTGTTATTATTTATAAATTTGGTATGCTTCTGGAGATACTCATGAAAAGTTTTGGAGCAAATGGTCGCTAATCAGCAAATAGGAAAAATTTTTTTCAAAAAAATTTATATATTTTTCTAAAAAAAAACTAACAAATCAACTTTGATATAAGCACCAAAGTACAAGTGCTTCGGTGTATTTCCTAAAATTTACAAACGAAAATAGATATTTTTTAGTTTCTATATAAGCAAGAGAGCCAATATAAGGATCAAATAAAAGGGCTTGAATAGTAACTATGTAAAAATTCAAAATCAAAGATGGTGTCGGAAATAATAAATTAAAAAGCATATTGTATGAAATCTAAAATCTAGGATAAGCTACGATGTGGTCATTATACCTATCTACATGACGGTGAAGGGCTTGGCCGAATATAGCGCTCTTTTATGTTTTTTTTTTTTTAATTTAATAATTATTTGCTAATAAAGGAAAAATTCATGTTAATAATGTATTGTGCTATAAGCGTTTAATAAAAAGGCATAGCTTATTAATATAATTAGAAAGTAATGTGTGAATAATTCTTTTCGCCTCTGTATAGATATGTATGTATGTATGTATGTATGCACTTATGTATGAAAAAAGTCACAGTTAACAGTGATGCTAATGAAATAACAATTTTTAAATCAAACATTTTTTTTATGAAAATAATCAAACTTGAGGCCACTTTTGAATGCATGAGTAACTGATCGTCTATAAATAGACATACATACATACATATGTTACCCTTGAGACGAACTAAATAGAAGAGATAGCAAACTATAACTTCGATATTCCCAACTTTATTTGGCAAATATCGAAATGTGGCAATCTTGTTAGCTTGTACTGAAATTCTTGTTGTCAAGATAATTATAATTCTACTAGTTATTGGACGTCATCATATTTGTATATTTAAAATTTTATACCTGATATGTAGGTAGGTATCTACTAAGAAAATACATACACAAGGTTTCTGAAAATACTTACAATTCAATATACATATGTATGAACATACCAAAGTGTACTTTAAACTTGTACAAACAAAAATACATAAAAGGTCCGCCATTTAACGTTTTTTTTCAACTAGTGCTTATTTCGTGAATGGTAACTCATGTCTGATTTGACAGCTAATTAGTTTTATCCTTCGGCTGTACGAATATGGTTGTGTATACGCTTGAACAACGCTGGAAAAAATTGCGACATTACTTTGGCAGATTGTGCCAAAAAAATCATCTTTTTAAGGTGAATTCACCCATATGTTCTGAACAAAATTTTTTCCGGAGAATAACATTTTTTACTGAGAGTTTTCTGCAGAACGATTCACCCATTTAAGAAAATTTGTCCGAAAAAACAAAGCTGCCATATAATATAAAAATGCAAACAGTTGTACAAAGTGGCAGCACCGCTAGCAAACTATGTAAATAAATACAAATGTGAATTATTTCATTAAAATATATGTGAAGAAAATGTCGGATAGAAGAAAACTAAAATTATTATTTTTAATTGAAGTGCATAAAGTCAATTTGTTTGCAAAAGAAATTTATAAAAAAAATCGAAAATAAAATGAGTCGTAGTGAGAAAACCCCTGTTTTAAATAATTATTTTTGTATGCACTATTGCTCATGTCATACAAACATTCTCTTCCTGGTTTTTTTAATTCTTCTATTAATTTTTTCATTAAATTCCATTTTAATTGTTAATTTTCGGCAAAAACAATTTTTGTATAATAAATGTACTGACACTGTGTGATGTGGCAACCAAATTCAATTTTCATGTAAATATTGAAAAATAGTGGCATCCCAATTCAGTTTCTTCTGAACAAGAATTAAAATTAAACCAATTCAAGAAAAAACTTTCTGAACAAAATAATCTCTCTCTCTCTCTCAAAAGTAAAACATCAAACTCAATATAAAAAAAATTTGTTCTGAACTAAAATTTTATGGGTGAACCCAGCTTTAGATGAAGCTCATTTTGATCTTGGCGGGTATGTAAACAAGCCAAATTGTCGCATTTGGGGCACAGAAAACCCGCACGTATATATTGAAAAGCCGATACACTCAAAAACGAGTCACTGTTTGGTGCGGATTTTGGTTCAGAGGCATAATTGGGCCATTTTTCTTCGAAAATGAGCAATGAGTGGCCGTAGTCAATGGCGATCGTTATCGGGCCATGTTAAACGAATTTTTGTTCACAAAAATTGAAGAGGAGGAATTTGGCAACATTTGATTTCAACAGGACGGCGCTACGTGCCACACAGCCGAAGTTACACTTTTTTATAGCTTAAAAAAAAATAATTTGGCAGACCCTTTACATACATAAGTATGTACATATTTGACAAAAAGGTAAAAAAGTTTAAGAACAAACAATATTACATATACATACATATGTAATTATTATTATCAACTGCAATCGATTTATGCTCCCATTTGCAGCAAAATTAATAAACATCTACATACAGACACTTAAATATGTAGAAACAAGCAAACAAAAACACACACATACATACTTATATTCTAAAGTACAGTCTCGCTGTACTAACTGTAACATTTTAATGTGACGCATTTTATATACAGTGTATCACTAAAATAAGTATGCACTTTGCATTTTGCATTAGAGTCACAATTTTATTTAATTTCTTTTAATCGTTGCTAAATTTTTCTACATCTACTTTATTTTGCTATAATGTAGATTACAAAAATGAAAAATTAACTGTTAAGTATGATCCCGTTATTTTTTTTTTTAAGCTTAATAAATAAAATGCAAATTATGTGATCACAAAAGTAAGTATGCAAATGATGAGTATCAAGTCGTTAATTAGTATTAAAGAGGAGAGGTTGTCACTCCATATATAAACCAACTTGTAACAGTGCATTAATATAAAAAACAAAATTGTGGCGACAAAATAAGTGATTAAAACTAATTTATTTAAAATGGCATCAAGAGGACAGGAGTTATCTAAAGATTTAAAAGATTTAATAATAAAACTATTTAAAGAAAACAATTCACAAAGACAAATTGCTACTATTGTAAATAGAAGTCGTGCTACAGTGCAAAAAATAATAGAAAAATTCAATTCCGAAGGTTCTACGGAAAATAAACCACGTTCAGGGCGTCCCAAAGTGTTTACTAGCCAGGACGAAAGGGTTATTGTTCGAAAAGTTAGACTGAATCCAAAGATAAGTGCACCAAAAATACAATCAGAAATTGAAAGAGAGTTAGGAAAATCCTGCAATGCGGAAACAATTAGGCGAGTTTTACATAATGCTGGATATCATGGCCGAAGTATACGAAAAAAACCATTTATAAGCCAGGTAAATCGGAAGAAAAGAGTAAACTTTGCTAAAGAGCACATAAACCAATCAGAATATTTTTGGAACACAGTAATATTTTCGGACGAGACCAAAATTAATATCCATGGATCTGATGGCCGTGATAAAGTGTGGCGAAAAGTAAACTCCGAGCTAGAACCAAAAAATATGACTGGTACCGTAAAACATGGGGGTGGTTCTGTATTAGTTTGGGGGTGCATGGCAGCATCCGGAGTTGGAAGGCTTGTATTTATCGATGGAACAATGGATAAATATTTGTACCTAAATATCTTGAAAAATAATTTAAAACAAAGCGCTACGCAGTTAGGGTTAAATGACAACTTTATATTTTAACAGGATAATGATCCGAAACATACGGCTATTATCGTCAAAGAATGGTTGTTATATCACACGAAACAACTTAAAACTCCTCCTCAATCTCCCGATATAAACCCCATAGAACACCTTTGGGATCATCTTGGCCGTCAAGTACGAAAACGGGAGGTGAAGGGAAGAACTGAGCTAAAAAATATTATTATGGAAGAATGGTCAAAAATTCCCAGCTCTGTTACGCAGCATTTAGTTGATTCAATGCGTTCACGTCTCCAAGAAGTCATAAAAAACAAAGGATTCCCAACTAAATACTGAGTAGACAAAATTTTTTTTATTTTTTTATAAAAAGCTAAATATTAAACCTTCTGCATACTAACTTTTGTGATGTTTATTTTGTCCCTTTTACTGTTAAATCTATATAAATTACACAAATACAAGATCATTTTAATTTATGTACAGTAATATTGAAAACTACCTTTAAACTCATAAAACTGAAATAAATTTTTTTGTTTGAATTAATCTAAAGATAATATTTTTAAATAAAATAAAGGGAATAAATAGCTGCATACTTATTTTAGTGATACTCTGTACTTATAGAAGTATAAAATATAGTATAATACAATAGCACAAAAACGGCAACAACAAAAAATACTAATACTGTATGTACACAATTATATACCGACAAATGCATGATGATACATAATCACATAAACACTTTTATTAAAAGTGCAAACAAACATCCATTCAAACATACATTCTATGCATGTTGGGACTTTATATAAAAAAAATTATATTATTTATGTTGCTCTGTGTGTGTAGTATACCCATATAAAATTTAATTATTTTAATGGGTGTTAGTTGCGTATAACAAATGCAACAACTATAATTAAATACTTATTATAACAAACAAATATTTAATTGAACATAGTTTTTCGATATTATCAGTTCATATCAGCGATAACTAATGATAAATATAAAAACTTTTGGCATTTTAAAATTTGCAAAATCAATTTTTATATGTATATGGATATGCTATAATGCCAATAAAAATAAATGAGACATGTAGATAGATAATTCGCTCAAATTCACTGCTACCCAAAATAGATATTTTGTCCCGCTAGAGAAGTGACTATAGTTCAAGGCTTTTAATAAAGCTGAACACCCTACGCGGCAATAAATTCCAAATGCCTACTGGCATAGTGAATTCACACTCCAGAAAACGTAGTCTGCTTGTTCCGATTCGCAAAACCTAAAAATCACTACATCTTACCTACCGATTTTGTTTAAATTTCTAGTTTTTCTCAACGTAACTTTCAATAAAGTAAAAATCGGCGTCGGCGGATATTCCGTTCTGGATATATCCCAGAGGTACACCACAATGCTCAGAACCAATAGAGGTGGTAGGCACGTTTGTTTTCATGACTCGGAATCCAAAACAGTGTAAAATCAAATTGACATCATAAGCAATAAGAGCTTTAAAGCCGAAGGATATTATTCCATAGGCAGTGCCCTTTGAAACACATCAGTATGGCCATTCGACCATCATCTTCTTATATCCCCTAACTTCTTCGCTTTTTAGGCTATTACTCTTTTTTTTACAGAAAAAAAGCATGAGTGAAGTTAAGAGACTTTTATATACGTTTCAAAACTGTTTTGTCTTCCCAGTTATCTGACTAAATCGTTAGTGTATCCAAAGGCCTTAAACCCAGTCGATTTCATTCCTTGAATGAAACATTGAATTCGATTTCAAATTGCAGAATTTTTAGCTTTGAGCAAAAATTTACTTAGAACCTTTATTTGTGTTCAATTCTAACTCACAGTTGCTCAATTCACAACCTGTCGAAGGCTGTAAGAAATTCACAAAAATATATTTAAGAAAAATGGCGATAGTACTAGCTTTCCTATACACAGAAAAGGGTTTCGTTGTGGCAACCGAATTTGTTTACAATCGAATTCATTCGTTTCCACGTACTGTCTCACAATTCGTTTATAATAACTGAAAATTTTGTTTCTTAGCATGATAGATTTGATTGCAACATTAGAATTTTAGTTGTGTTAGAAGATTTTATTAGTTAACATAGTTTCAAATATATGATTGATACAACTGAAAACAAATTTTGAATTGGTGTTATACTACATTTACATCTAAGCGAAATCTAATAGATTTGAAATCTTTATTAAAATCTAAACCGTTTATACCACTGTTTTTTGACATTTTTCAAGATTTCGTTTTCAAAACAATATATTTATTTACGAGGTGGTCTGAGAGGCTCTCTATGCTCTACTTCTCCAAAATTCAAATTCCATATAAAAAAAATTTTAGCAATAAAGTACTTGTGCGATTGCAACCACCTTATATGTATTTCTATTTAAAAAAAAGGACGCCAGCATAAAAAATGTAGGAAACTTGCCCAAAAAAAGAAGACACATTTAAAAAATTAAATTTGATAAAATATACGACGCCATTTAAAATACAAAAACAAAATTCGTTTTTACGAAAAAACTTTATTTACAAAAATTCAAACTGAACACATCATTCTGATTTAATGGTTGAAAAAAAAACAAAAAAAAACAAGCAAGAGCACTATACGCAAATGAGCAACGCTTTAAAGTTATTCAAGTTTTTTATAAAAATGGGCGTTCAAATCAAAATGCATTTTGTGCACTTCGTAATTCTTTTGATCAACATAATCGTTCAAATTCGTCCACAATAGGGAGAATTGTAAAAAATATTTAAATTTCTGCAAAACAGGTCTGTATAAAATGTTAGAAAATCTGTGAATGCCTTCTTAGTTCGTTGAATGGGAACCATTGCTGTTTTTTGCAAAAGTCTGGCAAAATAGCAGCTAATCTCGACTCATCATCGTGCCCAACAATTAAGCATCAACATTGTCATTAAAAATTTGGACCATCAGATAGAGGAGTGGCGCCAAGGATGGGGGGGACCATTTGGCCGATATTTTGTTAAATACATAATTAAAACATACAAATATTATCATTACAAAAAGAAATAATAATAATTTCCTGAATAATTTGTGTTTTATTTAAATTCAACATCGGTCCTTAAAATTTAACCACCCTTTATAACTTCGATATGCTACTAAAATGCTTTTGTAAATGTAGTTTTTCAATGAAAATGGGCTTAAAAGTAGGCGTGTCTATAAAGTTTCTGCTAATAAATACAACTTTGATATTTCAATATAGTCCTTTATTTTCCCAAAAACTTTGTCAATAGAGAAATTACATGAATTTAAGATAAACCGTTATATGGGAGGTAGGCGTTAAAGTGGGCGTGTCATTTAAACTTTTTGGCACAACAATTACATTGATTAGAAGGATATATGTAGCAAATTTGATCATCATACCTCTAATTTTGGCGGTTTTATGAGCTTCTAAATTTCATTAACGGTAGATGACGTGAAAAGTGGGCGTTATAGTAGGCGTGTCAAAGTTATTTTTGCGATTGCGTACAACTTAGGTGTTTCAATATAGCCCTTTTTTATTCCAAAATCTTAATTAATAGAGAAATTATATGAATTTTAGGTGAAACGTTATATGGGAGGTGGGCGTAAAAGTGGGCGTGGCACATTGATTTTCCGTTACAAAAAACCGTCTCACCAAAAAGCAAAGTGTGCAAAATTTCAGAGTCGTACATTCAATTTTGTTGCTTTTATGACGTTTTTGTTTTTTAATATACCGAAAAATACACTGTGCGGTATAAATTTTCGTACATTTTGATCGATAACTCCTCTCCTAATGCATAGATTTAGACAATTTTCGGGGAAAAATATCGTTTTTGCTCAGGAAATATATATTCGAAGTTTCATGAGTCTACGTTAATGCGTTTGGACACAATTCCATTTTATTCGATGTTCGAAGGACACGGTTTTTTCGACCTACTCTTGCTTTTCGAGCTATAACTCTCTTCCTAATATTCCGATTTAGCCCATTTTCAATACCAAACAAACCTTGTCTATAAGAAAGATTCTGGCCATAGCTTTTTCGGTGCGACCTCTATCGTGCTTTTAACAGACGGACGGACATAGCTAGATCGTTATCAAATCAAACCCTGATTCAGAATAAATATACTTTATGGGGTCTAAAATGGATATTTCGTTGTGTTACAAACGGAATGACAAAATGAATATACTGCAACCATTTTTTTGGTGGCGGGTATAAAAACAACAAAAATCCATTGCATTCATTATTGGGAATGTACACTTTTAAAAATTTTACATATATTTTTCAACACTTCCAATTTGAGCCAATATATTACCATCGCATCTCTTCAAATATTTGCAGAACTCTAGGCAATCCATATCAAAATTAAATACCCTTACTATATTTTTTGTTCAAGACTTTCTTCTATATCTGAAAAAAAATAGGCCACTTCGATAAATAGCGACAAATAAGGATAATAAAACTAATTTTGTACAAAGAGAAATTTTAAAATTGTACTTTTTCAAAACTAATTATACGAGCACCTAAATCTTCTTTTTATACATTTTGTGACCTGTGATTTAAAGTTTAAATGTAAGAAAAAAACTTCAGAGAAGGTACAAAAACCGGACAACCCCGGACATTTGCTAAAAAAGAAGTAGGACTGCCCCGGATACCCTAAAAAAGAGGACGGTGTCCGGGGAAAAGAGGACGGATGGCAACCCTATATGTATATTATGATTGAATTTTTCTGTGTGCAGCTTAGTATAATTTATTACAATTTAATAAAAACCACAGTTGCATCACGAAGTAATTCTAGATTTTAAGTAGATTTTGCCAAAATCTAGTGGCGAAGTAGATTTCGTTTTGTATGGGAAATCTGGTAGATTTCGCTCTAAATCCCTTAAATACTAGATTTTGTGTAGGTGTAAATGTAGTATGTATTAGTATTCATTTGATCCAGGAAAATTAGAAATTAAACATATTTTTTTTCAGAAATTTTATTTTTTTTTCATTTTTTTATGATATAATTACATAAAGACATACATAAATAATATAAATATTTTGACATTGGCCCTTTTAGCTCCAAGCCACAGATATATGTATGTACATATGTATGTATTTATATATTTTTATATAAAAATAAAACTAAAAAATATCAAATACTTATTATAAGGATAAACTGTTTCAAACCATTTTGCATTTCCGGTACAGCACCATCAAGTACGTAAGAATGTATCTTGCAAATTTCTGCATTCAAAAATTCATTTCGTATTCTAAAATTCATATAAATATAAATAAATATAAAATATAAATAAATAATCGATTGTTTACCTTTAAAAGAGTCAGTTGTAGATTTTTTTTCGTACCACAATATAAAAGTTAGCTTATTTTAATTTATCTTTTTTTATATATTTTGCTCAATAAAAATATTGATTTTGTGTTTAAAAGATAGTATTTGTATTTAATGTTTGTAACAAATAATTATTACATGTAACAGTTTTTCATTTGTAAACACTAAATACAGCATAACATTAAGTATTTGTTTACTGTAATCGAATTGTAATAATACAGGTAATCAATAATTACTTGCAATAACTAAAAACGCATTTTTATTTAAAATAAAACATTGACTTATAGGAATTTTTGTTACAGATATCAATATTTAGTAGTGAACCCTAATCAAGATAATTAAATTCGCTTGTGATAAAAGCGAATTGAATACAAATCTTATTTATAAGGCTATTTAGTTACGAGAACTAATTTAATTGTCCTGAACAATAAGTTTCTAATACTGCTGTTTTTTTTTTTTTTTTTTTTTTTTTTTTCGTTTATAAATATATAATACCATAATATTTGCAACAGTAATTTTATTGTTTTCACCGTTGTCTTACCAATCTATTTCCTTAGTGTAGCTAAGTTGTATTTATACGACATTCTAAAAACATAGGTCAATATGTTGTACGTGTACAATTCAAATTATCAACAAAATGTGTACAATTTCTGCGACGTACAACTTCTACATCAGGGGCTCAATTCTCGTTCTGTGAAACTGTGAAATGAAAAAGTTTTTGTATATCAAAGGGTATGGTGGCACCATATGATATTACACACAAAAACTTTTCATTTCATAGTTTCATAGAACGAGAATTGATACCCAGGTTGTGAAGTTGGTAAATGTATAATGCGGAAAAAAAATTATTACTGCCCCTATTGCGGTTCTCCACTTTTGTAATAGTTTGGTTGTCTTTGGCAAATCGACATTGCCATTCTCAACTCAAGTGACAGTTGACTATTCAGTTGTGTATCTATTTTTTCGCGGTATTGCTGTTTTCAACTTTGTAAAAATTTGGTCGACACTATCGTTGAATTGACAATTGAAGTTGATTTTTTTAAAAGCGGTAAAAATGGAAAACAATTTTTCATCTCATTGCATTTTTTATAGCTCACGTCAGCAAGAATCTAAAAACAGCACATAACTTTAATATAGGGAAATAGCCACCTCGCGAACAGGTGTTTTTAGGTGATCTTTAATTTCATCCAGCAAATAACAAAACGCTTCTTTGTTTAGTAGGAAATAACTCATAAGTCTATTAATAAAAAATTATTATTTAGTTTCGTTACTTATTAAAAATTTATACTTGGAACTGGGCAGCTCAAGAGGGTTTGAATCATCACGAATTTTTCTTCTTGTACGTAGCACATCTACACAAGAGTTTTTATATTCCTGATCATAACATATGTAAATCGACACTTATATCTATTATAAATACTTTTTATTTGGCACAGCAGTTAAAAACAATTTTAGGATTTTTTTTTCATTTGCCAAACCTAATATTTAACAACTTTATAGCAAACTCAACTAAAAAAAGTTGAGTATCACAATACCTAAAATGAGTTTGGTTGTGCATAAGTTGGGTTGACATTCACACAACCAAACTGAGTTGAGTGGTGAACCGCAATAGGGGTATACGATTCTAGATAATAAAATCAAATTACAGGATTTTGGATTATTTTTCTAATAGACACGAAAACGTTTAGAACCGTTTAAATAAATTCTACCAAATCCTCTGCAGTATATTAAAACTTCTCTACAAAACTAATAAATGTCTACAATGTTTCTTTATGAGATGGTGGAAACGACAAAAACAAATACAATAGGCTTTTTTAAAACGAAGTTAAAATGTCAAAACTGATTTTAATACATAGACTTTTTCGGTTATCAATTGAGAAACCATGATGTTCAGGAGCTGTGGTTTCAACAAGATGGCGCAACATGTCACACAGCTCGTGCCACATTTGATTTGAAGGAAATGTTTGGTAACCGCATTTTACGTTTCGGACCCTTGAATTGTCCACCAAGACGGTGCGATTTAACGCGATTTAACGTTTTTTATTGAAAAAGTACAGAGGTTCATTTAAAATTTGTACATATGTACAATAAATGTTTGAACTACGATGTTTTAATTCGTGAAGAACTAAATAAAATGAATTAATGCCAGCACATACTTTTTCTATTTTATTGCTTTTCAGTTCTTTGTAGTTTTTATCTATTTTACCTTTTTAACTAAGAATGTATTATACAGAGCTGTAAACGAATGATACAAATTTGTTTTTATACCCTTCACCTGTGGTGCACAAGGGTATATATAGCTTTGTCATTCCGTTTGTAATTTCTATAATTTTCATTTCCGACCCCATATATATTATATTAGTATATATTTTCTGAAAGCTTATGAATAGAGGAGTCGATTAAGCCCTTACCGTATGCCCGTCTGTCCATGTGTTGGTTGAAATCAACTTTAAGAAGCAACTATATGTTCCTTAGATCTGAGTATGGTATCAATCTTTTAGAAATATCCAGGAATTAATCGCTATTGAAATTTAGCACAATCGACCCATAACTTTCTGAGATATGAGCAAAAAACCACGACCACCTCGTTTTTTTTTCACAATTACAACAACATACATATGTACATATATACTGGTTACAGTAAACGTGGCATCGAATCCCAGCTAAGCCAACAAAATTTTTTTATTTTATATATAATTTATATTTTTATTCTTTTTTATATTTTTTTTTAATTTTTTTTTTTTAAATTTTTTTATTGTTTTTCATACATTTTGTTTTTATTTTTTATACCCGCCACCAAAAAAATGGTGGGGGTATATTCATTTTGTCATTCCGTTTGTAACACATCGAAATATCCATTTTAGACCCCATAAAGTATATATATTCTGAATCGGGGTTTGATTTGATGACGATCTAGCTATGTCCGTCCGTCTGTCCGTCTGTTGAAAGCACGATAGAGGTCGCACCGAAAAAGCTAGGGGGCTCAAATTTTGCCAGAATCTTTCTTATAGACAAGGTTTGTTTGGTATTGAAAATGGGCTAAATCGGAATATTAGAAAGAGAGTTATAGCTCGTAAAGCAAGAATAGGTCGAAAAAACCGTGTCCTTCAAACATCGAAAAAAAAGGAATTGTGTCCAAACGCATAAACGTAGAGTCATGAAACTTCGAATATATATTTCTCGAGTCAAAAGAATATTTCTCCCCAAAAATTGCTTAAATCTATGCATTAGAAAAGGAGTTATAGGTCAAAATGTACGAAAATTTATACCGCTCAGTGTATATTTGAAGTTTAAAACGTAATAAAACTGACAAAACTATATGTACGGTTCTGAAATTTTGCAAACATGGTTTGTTGGTCAAAGTCTTCGTTATAACGGAAAATAAATGTGCCACGCCCACTTTTTTTTTAAATTTTTATAAAAATATATTAGTCATATTCATTAGCATTTATTCATTGCAGATGGCGACATCTGTTGAAGGCGCCACTACATTTTGCAAACACTGAGGATGATGTCTTTGCTAAACATCACGTAAAACACTAGATGACTCTAGTAACATTTTTTTGCACAAACTACAAAGGAATTTTATAGGGGTTTGTGAAAACGAAAATGACCGAAGTTTGTTGACAAAAATTAACTAGAGTAATGATTTGTGCCCAACTTTACATATAGTTGTACACACAGTCTTATGAGGTTTAAGATTTAAAAATATTAAAAAAAAATGTGCATCAGTAGATTTAAAATAAGTATTTGAATATTTAAAATACATATTTTAACAAATTTTTTTTTATCTATCTATTTTTTTGTAAAGGGTGGTTAAATTTTAAGGGCCACAGGGTGATTCAAAATAGACATGCTCAGCATTTTGCTAAAACAGGAAATTTATTAGTAAGATTTTGATTTTTAAAGTTCTATAACATTTTACTTTTAGAAGATTTTCAAACGAAATAAGTTTTGTATAATTTTAAAATTTGTTAGCCATTAGTACATGAAAATAAATTGTTTATAATGTTTAGAAATAATTTTTTTTTTATCTTTAGGTCTAAATTTTCCTAAATTCCTTTTTTTAATACACCATACTTCTAGAACTTCTAGAAAACATAAGATAACAAAAAGAAATTAGCACCATTTAGTAGATAAAACTCTCCTCTATACCCCTATACCCCATTTTATACCCGTTACGATCCGACCGTGATCAGCAGACCAATTTTTGTGACACAAGGTCAAATATTTTTTGCAAAATTTTAGTAAAAGAGCTAAACAAATTTTTTTGTAATGTGTTTTTTTGAAGTATTTGAGTTTTTATATCCGCTACCAAAAAAATTGTATGTATATTCTTAATCGGGGTTTCATTTGACGACGATCTAGCTATGTCCGTCCGTATGTCCGTCTGTTAAAAGCACGATAGAGGTCCCATCGAAAAAGCTAGTGGGCTCAAATTTTGCCAGAATATGTCTTATACACAAGGTTTGTTTGGAATAGAAAATTGGCTAAATCGGAGTATAAGGAAGAAAGAAAAATTGCCTAAATGCATGTATTAGGAAGGGAGTTAGAGATCAAAATGTACGAAAATTTATACCGCGCAGTGTTTTTTCCAATATGTTAAAAATTTTAAACCTAATAAGAGTGACAAATTTAGATCTACGATTCTGAAATTTTGCAGGAATTGCTTTTTGGTCAAAGGCTTTCTTCTGACGGAAAATAAATGTGACACGCCAACCTCCCATACAACGTTTTCTCTCAAATTCTTATAATTTCTCTATAAATCGAATAATAAAGGACTTTATTGAAATATCTAAGTTGTATTTATTAGCATAAATAACTTCGACACACCTACTATAACGCTCACTTTCCACGTTATTTACTGTTAATGAAATTTAAATTTATAAAACCGACAAAATTAGAGGTATGATGATAAAATTTGCTACGGAAATCCTTCTAGTCAATGTTATTGTTATGCCAGAAAATTTAGGTGACACGCCCACTCTTACGCCCACATCCTATATAATGCTTTATTTCAAATTCATATAATTTCTCAATGAATAAATATTTTGGAAGAATTACGGACTATATTGAAATATCTAAGTTGTATTTATTAGCAGAAATTTTATTGACACGCTTACTTTAACGCCCATTTTCACTGAAACACTTAATTTACGAAAACATTTTACCAGCATATCCAAGTTATAAAGGGTGGTTAAATTTTAAGGGCCGATGTTGATTTGAATAAAACACAAATTATTTAGGATAATATTTGTATGGTTCAATTATGTATGGAACAAAATATCGGCCAAATGGCCCCGCGACCTCAACGGCACACCTCGATCCGATAGTCCAAATTTTAAATAACATTGCTGATGCTCAATTGTTTGGCACGATGATGAGTCGAAGTTGACTGTTTTTTTGCCACACTATCGCGATAAACAGCAATGCTTCTCATTTAACGAATTTAGAAGGCATTCATAGATGTTCTAACATTTTATACAGACCTGGGGCCGAATTACGGCATTCGATATCGATCGAAATTTTACTCGAACGATCGAGTATGCTTTAGGTATATAGATTCTAATAAGAGTTTTCAAATTTCGATCACGTTCGAGTGCCGTAATTCGGCCTCTGTTTTAAATTTAAAATTTAACCACCCTCTACAAAGAAAGTGATGTATATTTTATTATAAAGAGATTATTCCAAGCGATTAGCAAAATAATAATTATTGTGCTTTAAATGTACACAAAATTGGTGGTGGGTATAAAAGATTCGGCACAGCCGAATATAGTGCTCTTACTTGTTTTTTTTTGAAACATACATACATACGTAAACTCAATTTATAATGTTTTATATGTGTATGTTTTTTATATGTAAGTATTTACGTATTTCATATTAATGAGATGAATGGTAATTCAAACAATTGTTATTGCATGACTACACGTTGTGAAGGGTATATAAGATTCGGCACGGCCGAATACATCACTGTTACTTGTTAAATTCACTGTGATACATGACGACATAAAAATTATATAAAATAAGAATTGAATTCACTGCGATATAAATGAATAAATTTTAATTAAAATATGAATTCTTAATTTGAAATTCTTAATACATCCATTTATTTAATCGAAAAAAATATTTGAATTAAATTTTAAATTAACTCATCTAGAAATTGATCGTAAGAAATTGTAATTATTTTTTTCGTTTAATTTTTTAGTTTAAAAAAGAAGCTGCATAGTTCCTGGTCTAGTATATAAAAGTTCTTTCCAATATTTAAGAATATTTATTGCATTTTATAAACGTCAGATTAATATCTTAATTCAATTTATTCATTTCTAATTCATGATGAATTCATTTATATCTTAATTCAATTCATATTTTTGGCAAAAATTAAATGAATTGTAAAAATCACAATTCATTGACTGAATAATTCGCAGTTTTATTAAAAAGAAAAAATCATTCTTCAACAGCTCTGGTATCTACCTATAGTTGCAGAGAAGAAAACTGCAAATACCTACTTAAATACATTTATAATTTCCTTTTTTTATAAAAGCAAATTGAAAGATATGAAAAAAATTATTGTACATACATAAACTTAATAATTTTTAATTTTCATCATAGCTTTACATTTAGGAGTTACTTAAAGACTTATTAAATAAAATCAAGTAAGAGAGCTATATTCGGCCGTGTCGAATCTTATATACCCTTCACAACGTGTAGTCATTCAATAACAATTGTTTGTACCACTATTTATCTCATTAATATGAAATACGTAAATACATATAAAAACATATGCACATATATAAAAACATCTCATTGTAAAATTATAAATTGAGTTTAAAAAATATAAATATGGAAAAAAAATAAAAATATATAAAAAAAATGGTATTTGATCAGCCGGCATTCGATGCCACGTTCACTGTCACCAGTATACCACGTTTATATGTATATGTTGTATGTTGCTGTGAACAAAAATGAGGTGGTCGTGGTATTTTCCTCATAAAGAGTGTATCGAATTTGTAGTTGCATTAAGTTCAATAGAACTCAAATCGTGCAATAAATAATTTTTCTTTTTATCACGTTAGCTTTTATATATATATATATATATATATATGTGTGAAATACTATTATTTTAAAACTCATTAATTTTCAATTGGTATTACGATCAAAATGGACTGCGAAAAAAAGTGCGTGGAAATACAATTAAAACTTGTTAAAAAAATTCGTCATGGACTTTTAAACAAATAGTAATAAATTTAAAGTTGATCCTCCAACTATTTTAAATGCCATTAAAATGTATAAGGAAGACCTGAGCATTGCAAGAAAACCTGGATCAGGAAATAAAAAAGGATATTGGTAAGGTAAAAGAAGTCGATCAACTATTTCGAAGAGCACCTAACACACACTTCTATCAGAAAAGCAGCGCGTACGATGAAATGCTCTAATAGTTTTGTCCAAAGGGCCAAAGCTTATGCTGGGCTGAAGACATACAAAGTTCAGAAAGTTCCAGATCGCAATTCGGTAAAGAACTTAGAAGCAAAAAAAAAGGACGAAAAAAATAAAAGCAGATTTTATAAAAAAAAATATACCTGTTGTGTGATAAATGACGAAACATACGTACTCGTATGTTAAATGACTCTCGTGTGGCAAACGAAGCCAAGCATTTGTGGCATCAGGCGCGATAAACACAGAAATTTATATCACGGAGTGGCTACAAAAACGACTTTTACCTTTTTTGAGACAGCACCGAGTAACTACATATTTTTGGCCTGATTTGGCATCATGTCACTATGGAAGAAAGGCATTTAAGTGGTATTCAAAGAATAATGTCATTATTGTACCACGAGAGGCAAATCCACCTAACTGTCCATTTTAGGCCTGTGAAAAGGTACTAGGTAAAAAATGAATTGAAGAAGACAGGAAACACGATTTTAAGTGTAGATGGACCACCTCCTCCAAAATGTTACAAAAGCAACTATAAAATCTTTAATGGAAGGACTTCTGAAAAAAGTCGAGAATTGTATATATAAATAAATTTGTTAAATAAATTTGTACAATATGCCAAAAAATTTGCGTATTTTAAAGAGTTTCTATATCGCACGATTTGAGTTTTATTTAACTTAATGCAACTATAAATTTTTTCCGATACACTCCTTATCTCAATTGTTTATGTACCGATTTTTAATACCGATATGCTCCTGAACATTTCTGATATTTTAGTAACTCAAGCGGTTCCAGGCGATGTCAGAGGCATTCTAAAAGCTGATTTCAACACACACACGGACAGATGTAGGTTTGTCATTCTGTGTGAAATTTCTACAATTTTCATTTCCGACCCCATAAAGTATATATTTTCTGAAAGCTTATGAATAGGGGAGTCGATTAAGCTCCATCAGTCTGTCCGTGTGTTATGTTGAAATCAACTTTTTGAAGCCACCCGACATCGCTTGGGCCCGGGTGAGGTATTAAAATATCAGAAATATTCGGGAATAAACAACTGAGATATGAGCAAAAACCCACGACTACCTCGATAAAAATCAAAAAGTAACTTTTATTTTTGCTCGAAAAAATAAAAATCAAAAAATAACTTTTATTTTTGCTCGAAAAAATAAAAATCAAAAAATAACTTTTATTTTTGCTCGAAAAAATAAAAATCAAAAAAATAACTTTTATTTTTGCTCAAAAAAATAAAAATCAAAAAATAACTTTTATTTTTGATTGAAAAAAAAAATCAAAAAATAACTTTTATTTTTGCTCGAAAAAATAAAAATCAAAAAATAACTTTTATTTTTGCTAAAAAAAATCAAAATTAAAAAATAACTGTTATCATCTGACTTTTATGAAAAAAAGAAATAATTATTACGGTCCCTGCTTAAAATGAAGAGATGGACGTTAATTTTTAAAATGAATAATAATTACGGGGTTGGTGTAAAAAGTCCTAAAAAAAAACAAGAGTGCTATATTCGGCCGTGCCGAATCTGATAATAACACCATCATGTACATACATAGGTATTAGACTGCTGCATAAACACAGAAAATCTGTGTCTGAAGACGCTTACTTTATTTTTTATGTTTAACTTGTTTGTGTTTATTGCCGACAAGTACCGATGAGTGGACAAGTATGAACAATAAACACTACCAAACAAGTATGATCATAAACATGAATATGACCAATTATATGTATTCATAGTCATGAACACTAGTAAACATAGTGGAAATAGTGTTGAACAGTTCAAACAATAATAAAAGATCAGCGTATTAAATCAAAGTTCGAACACATTAAAAAATTTATATAAAAAGAAAATAAATGCAGTAGTTTGCGATCAATTCATTTATTTTTTTAAATGTACCCGATACTACCTTAATTGATTTTTAAATGCATTTTATAAAGTATATGTATAAATTTTTTGTATATACATATTTTGTAAAAACAAAAATGCAATACATATTTTAAATTTTAAAAAACAATGTTTTATTTTTATACCCTTGTCCTGTGGTGCACAAGGGTATATATAGCTTTGTCATTCCGTTTGTAATTTCTACATTTTTCATTTCCATAAAGTACATATTTTCTGAAAGCTTATGAATAGAGGAGTCGATTAAGCCCTGACCGTCTGTCCGTGTGTTGGTTGAAATCAACTTTTAGAAGCAACTATATGTTCCTCAGATCTGTTTATGGAAATATCCGGGAATGAATCGCTATTGAAATTCAGCACAATCGCCCGATAACTTTCTGAGATATGAGCAAAAAACCACGACCACCTCGTTTTTTTTTTTCGCAATTACAACAACAACATGCATATATACTGGTTAGACTAAATGTGGCATCGAACCCCAGCTGAACCAAAAAAAAAAATTTTTATTATATATATTATTCATATTTTTTTTTTAATATATTTATTTTTAATTTTTTTAAAAAATTTTCTTAAAAAATTTAAAAAAAATTTTTAAAATTTTTTTTTAATTTTTTTTGTTGCTTTAATATATATTTTTTTAAATTTCTTTTTAGAAACATACATACGTAAACTCAATTTATAATTTTACAATGGTCTTTTATATGTATGTTTTTTACATGTATGTATGTACTTATTTTATATGACATGAATGGTGATACAAACAATTGTTATTGCATGACTACACGTTGTGAATGGTATATAAGATTTGGCACAGCCGAATAAAGCACTGTTACTTGTTTTCATTTAATATATTCACTATTATTTCACGTATTATTTAAGGTATACCTATGTATTGTATTTACATATGAAAATAAAATATTTTTTTAAAATGAAATAAAAAGGCGAAAAACCAGGAACATTCCTCATAGAATTACTCATTTAATGAAAGGATCTTACAAATTAAGGAGATCAATATTAAAAAAAATAAATAAAATAACCCTAAAAACTAATAAAATTATTTATAATTTTTACATACGGTCATTTTTAAGTTCTGTACGTAAATTGCAAGCCTCGTGTTCCTGAAAACACTAAACAGAATTCCTTCCTAATAAAAAGAAAATAAAAACAAAAACAATTACCGTATGGAAACGCAATACAACATGAGTATTCGAACTGGTTGTTTCTGTTCGAACAATGCCTTCTGTTCATGAACATCAAACAGAATTCATTGAACACCGAACAGTATTCACTGTGATTACAACATAAACAAACATTTGATTACTAATGTTAAACTCGATCAAACATGTACTCAGTTAGCTAGTTTGTGTTCGATGTTAGCTGTTTATTCATTGACACATAAACATGATCACTGTATGAGGCTGTTCATGCAGCAGTTTAATAGGTATAATCCCACATCGTAGCTTAACCTATATTTTATGTTATACGCCATTTTTCTTTTAGACGCCATCTTGGATTTGACATTTCTTAAAATACCAGATTTGATCCATATATAAATTTATTATTTTATATTTTGTAGTGGCGGCCAACATGAATTTTAATTATACCCTTCACCTGTGGTGTACAAGGGTATATATAGCTTTGTCATTCCGTTTGTAATTTCTACAGTTTTCATTTTCTGAAAGCTTATGAATAGAGGAGTCGATTAAGCCCTGACCGTCTGCCCGTCTGTCCGTGTGTTGGTTGAAATCAACTTTTAGAAGCAACCATATGCTCCTCAGATCTGTCTATGGTAATAATCTTTTGGAAATATCCGGGAATGAATCGCTATTGAAATTCAGCACAATCGCCCCATAACTTTCTGTGATATGAGCAAAAAACCACGACCACCTCGTTTTTTTCCACAATTACAACAACAACCTACATACATACTTGTTAAAGTAAACGTGACATCGAATTCCAGCTGAGCCAAAAAAATTTTATTTTAATTTATTTTATTTAATATATTATTTATATTTTATTATTTATTTTTTATATATTTTTTTAAAAAATTTATTAATTTTTTTTTTATAATTCTTTTATTATTTTTTTTTATTTTTCATTCCCGGATATTTCCAAAAGATTGATACCATACACAGATCTGAGGAACATATGGTTGCTTCTAAAAGTTGATTTCAACCAACACACGGACAGACGGTCAGGACTTAATCGACTCCTCTATTCATAAGCTTTCAGAAAATATATACTTTATGGGGATCGGAAATGAAAGTTGTAGAAATTATAAACGGAATGCCAAAGCTATATATATACCTTCGTACACCACAGGTGAAGGGTATAAAAAAAACTTAAAAGAGGCTAACAATTTCAATGGAGATTTTATTAAAAACCATCAGTTTGTAGTTGAAAGCACGTATAGTTTCTTACATTCACTCAAAAATTATGACAGCAAGTGACTGTAGTTTATTCAAAAAGTACTCAATAAGATTATGTTAAAATTAAAAATCAGCTAAAATACAAAGGAAAGTTGTTAAAAAGACAACTTATATTAAATATTGACTTTCAGTCAAAATTAAAATATTCAGTTAATTTGAATTCATATTTGGCCAAAGTTTAAAATGCCGTTGTTCAGGTCAGCGAGTTACCAAAAAGACAAGAACTTGAAATATGATTATGAATTTTATTTCCTGAAATCATATTTAAATCTGAGGTAATATTAAGAGCATTTGGTTCTATGTAGTTTTAATAAGGGAAAATCAAATCGATTTTTGCAGACTCCTCAGAAATGATTAATTGTAAAAATTGTTCTGCTATAAACTCCTGTTGCTAAATTTTTATACTAATCAGTTAAAAGGCAAAGTATTTGTGTCAGCAATCATCAAATAAAGTTAAGATATTTTTTGTTTTTGCCTTCAGTATAAAAAATTTAGCGTTTATTTTGCATTTACAATATTTGTAGAGTGCCTCTTCTGGATTTTTAAATTTTTTAACTTTTTGATTACTTGTTCACTCTTTGCAAAAATTCTTTGGTATATTTTGATAAATTCAAATAATAGATACACGGTAAACACAAATAGCAAATAATAGATAATAGATAAACGGAAAATCCAAATTATAGATACACAGTAAACACAAACAGATTTTCTTTAAGCAAGTACCGGAATCATATGAATAACGTTCAAAATTACCAAAAAAAAAATCGAAGTAACTACTTTTAAACGTTTATAAATATAATTTAAAAGCAAATAAAAACGACTTTAAACTAACACTATTGCTGCGTGTTTACCATGAAACATTTATGTTTGCAGCGATAATTTAAATATTTTTAAGGAAAAATTTTTAAATATTTTGAAAAGTCGAAAAAAAGACTAAGGGCTAAATTAATCTTTCTAAGGCTAAGCAAATTGAGCCTGAAAAGGTGTAAATTTGCAATGCTGGTGTGGGCAAGCAAACTATAGAATCTCTAACAGAGGTCCAAGTCGATCGGCTTTCAGCCGTCTAGCCGCCGCCGCCGAGTGATTTTGTTTAGAACTAGCCGCCGCCGACTGGGCTCGGCTGATTTCGGCTGGCGACTTAGCCGTTTAATACTTACCTCAACGCTAAATTTTAAAAAAAGTTTAGTAATTTTAGCAATTTTAAAGTCGAAAAGAATAAAATATACAAATCGGTTACTCTCAAAAACTGCAAGAAAACATATCCACTTATTTTTCCAACGCGCTTGTATGTATAATTATTTAAGAATACATATTAAAAAAACCTTTATTAAAATTTTCTATAAAACTGAGGCAAAAAATCTAAATAGTTATTTTTTAAAAGAAACACAAAGAAACAATGCTATTTCAGAAAGCTCATTGAATTCAGAAAATTTCAGTGATTGTATATCTTCTACTGATAGTGTGGAATACTACAATAAGCTTTTCAAAAGAAAATCAAAAATAAGGAAGGTGGCTGAAGTTGTTAGTACAAATGAAATTTCCGAGTGGTGGAAGTATTTTAGTGAAATTTTTATTAACGGAAAGCAAATACTTGAAAAATAAAAATTTTGCTTTGTTTTGAAGATGATAATATGATTCTGAAAGAGTAATTTTATTTTATATGTGTACATATGTAGTATATTTCTAAATAAAACTTTTTATTTTGTTAAGATTTGGAAAGTCTACGTCAACAAGTAATTATCTTAACCATTTACGTGCATGGTATAGATAAGTCTATTAATTACAAGAAGAATATTCAAATGACTCAAAGTGCATTGGACCCAAATTCTACAAAAAATTATAAACTTTTAACGGCTCGCCGATTGACTGAAATGTGCTGAAATTACCTTCAGCCATTTACAATTGTAGAGCGTAGTGGGTTTCAAAAATATATCTAAACATTAAATGCCAAAACAACTCTTACAAGGGCGTATACCATATCATCAGCTGCATTAGAAGATGTATACACTTTGTATTTAAAACACGTTAAACAGGTAATATGCCAATCACAAAGAAATATTTGTTTGGTTTTAGATATGTGGCCTGATAAACATAAACTTTTACCTTATATAAACATAAAAGTGCATTACTGCAAACAATTTAAATTGGAAGTAAAAACTTTAAAAACGGAAATTTTTCCTCGGCCACATACAGCTATTGCCGTTGCAGAAAAAATAAAGGATAGTATTAAAGATTTGAATTTACAGTGTAAAAACATATCTGCTATTAATGGAGGGGGCTCCAAGATTGTTGCTGCATTGAAATTGCAAACTATTATACGTTATGGATATGCCCATGTAATGCATTGTTTTTTTGTTGTTTACGACATATTAAACAATGATTCGGTTTCTCATATTAATGTTATAATAAAAAAATTAAAAGAAATTTTTCGCTGCTTTTTTTTGCCCTAGTCTTCAATGCGATTTCGAAATTTATTTATATAAATAGATTTAATATCGTTTTTTTATATCGGATACAGCCGGCTTGAAGCCGCCGTTGGTTATTTTTTCACGCAGCCGCCGCCGCCGACTATTTGCCAACGGCTTGGACCTCTGATCTCTAATAACTTAAGACAGCTTTTTCAACCATTGATGTAAATAAATTTGTCTAAGAAGTCTTCATTCAATAAACCTAAAATATTTTTTACGAATACGGCAGTAAGTAAATAATGGCTTTAACATACAAGAAAAACATTTTTCATAACACAATACAAAATTAGTTACAATACAATGTTAATTACCATCTCTGATGAAGTGTATAATTGGAAACTCAATTGGCAAATTTATATAAATGTGCATACATTAATACGTATATCATCAATTCAATACATACGCACTTAAATTCCATGTGGGTAGATACTTATATATGTATGTGGTGTAGGCACACAAAAGTAATAAAACAATATGATTAAGAAATGTTTGTAGTTTGTTATAACGTGTGTTTTATTCTTATTTTTTTTTTGTACAAATTTGTTTGTACATATATGTACATAGTTTTGATGAGTTTAATAACCTCTCGACAAAGACAGATAAAATTTAAGTAAACTTATATACATATAAGTTAAGCTTCAAATTTAAGTTTTGTTTAAAAATTCTATATAAAAATAAAGAAAATATTGAATTTTTATTTCAAACTTTCGATATTTTTAATAGGGTATTTTTAAGGTAGGGTTGCCATTCGTACTGTTTTCAACAGTACATGTACTGTTTTTTGTAATATGTACTGTTATATTCACAATACCTAAAACAGTACAAAAAAGTACTGTTTTTTTATATTTGTACTGTTTTTGGAATGAAACAAGAAAAAATTGTATTGTTAAATTTGTACAAAAAAGGGATAAATATTAAGGGCATAAAAAATATTTTAGGTTTATTAAATGCTTATTTGACAGATGTTGTTGAGAAATTTGTCAAATAAGACTTCAATAAACCTAAAATATTTTTTATAAATATGGCCCTTAAAATATATTTTTGAATTAACTTTTTTTGTATGCATAAATTATTTTCTCTATTTGTGTTGTATAATTATTTATTAATTTTAAAAATTATTAAATGTATTCATTTTAAAAATTCAATTGATTTTTTTTTAATTTTTTTTAAACAATATTTAAATAATACTTTTGGATTACGATATATAACTTAAAAATATCAATTGTAATTGACAAATTATCAATTTTAAAGTAGACTTTACTTTATTGTTCATAACAATTGTTATTGTCTTTAAAATAAACTTCATAAAAATTATTAAAAATAATATTATAGTCGACTTTAACAAGATATGTTTTCTTTTTGTTGAGCCTAAATATTATTTTCTTAAATATTGTTTTTTTTATTTAAATTTATAACAATTAACAATTAAAATATTAAAATTGTTCAAAAACAAAAAAAAATGTAAAAACTTTCCCTGAAGAAGCTACCTAATGTGGTAGCGAAATATCGGAATAAAATAATAATAATTTTTATATAAAAAGTGATCTTTAGCTCGAAGAAATAAAAACAATATATTAATATAATATACATATATGCGTTTATAAATAAAAACAAGTAAGAGCGCTATATTCGGCTGTGCCGAATCTTATATACCCTTCACAACGTGTAGTCATGCAATAACAGTAGTTTGTATCACCATTCATCTCATATGAAATACGTACATACATATAAAAAATATACATATATAAAAAACATCCCATTGTAAAATTATAAATTTACGTATGTATGTTAAAAAAAAATTTTAAAAAAATTTAAAAAAAAAAATTTAAAAAAAGAAATAAAAAAAATTTAAAAAAAAATTTTTTAAAAATAATTAAAATATATATAATTAATATAAAACAAAAAAAATATAAAAAAAAAAATTAAAAAAAAAAATAAAAATATAAATAATATATTAAATAAAAAATAAAAACAAAAATAAAAAAAAAACAAGTAAGAGCGCTATATTCGGCCGTGCCGAATCTTATATACCCTTCACAACGTGAATTCATGCAATAACAGTGGTTTGTGTCACCATTTATCCCATATGAAATACGTACATACATATAAAAACATACATATATAAAAACGTCCCATTGTAAAATTATAAATTCACGTATGAATGTTAAAAAAAACAAAAAAAAAAAAAAAAAAATTTTTAAAAAATTTAAAAAAAAAAATTTAAAAAAAAATTAAAAAAAAAAAAATTTTTTTAAAAAAAAAAAAATTTTTTTAAAAATTATTATGTATATAATATATATAAAACAAAAAAATATAAAAAAAAAAATTAAAAAAAAAAAATTAAAAAAAAAATAATAAAAATATAAATAATATATTATATAAAAAATAAAAAAAAAAATAAAAATAAAAAAAAAATTTAAAAAAAAATTTTTTTGGCTCAGCTGGGATTCGATGCCACGTTTTTTCTAACCAGTATACACGTTTGTATGTATGTTGTTGTTGTAATGTTGCTTTTGTGAAAAAAAAATCGAGGTGGTCGTGGGTTTTTGCTCATATCTCAGTTGTTTATGTACCGATGTTTCTGATTTTCAATAGCGATCTACTCCCGAATATTTCTGATATTTTAATACCTCACCCGAGTCCAAGCGATGTCGGGGGGCTTCAAAAAGTTGATTTCAACATACACACGGACAGACGGTCAGACGGACAGACTGACAGCGCTTAATCGACTCCCCTATTCATAAGCTTTCAGAAAATATATACTTTATGGGGTCGGAAATCAAAATTGTAGAAATTTCACACGGAATGACAAACCTATATATACCCTTTTTCACTGTGTGAAGGGTATAATTAAAAAAAAAATTAAAAAAAAAATTTTTTAAATATAAAAAATTTTTTTTTTGGCTCAGCTGGGATTCGATGCCACGTTTTCTCTAACCAGTATACACGTTTGTATGTATGTTGTTGTTGTAATGTTGTTTTTGTGAAAAAAAAATCGAGGTGGTCGTGGGTTTTTGCTCATATCTCAGTTGTTTATGTACCGATGTTTCTGATTTTCAATAGCGATCTACTCCCGAATATTTCTGATATTTTAATACCTCACCCGGGTCCAAGCGATGTCGGGGGGCTTCAAAAAGTTGATTTCAACATACACACGGACAGACGGTCAGACGGACAGACTGACAGAGCTTAATCGACTTCCCTATTCATAAGATTTCAGAAAATATATACTTTATGGGGTCGGAAATGAAAATTGTAGAAATTTCACACGGAATGACAAACCTATATATACCCTTCACACAGTGAAAAAGGGTATATATAGGTTTGTCATTCCGTGTGAAATTTCTACAATTTTCATTTCCGAGCTGAGCCAAAATTTTTTTTTTTAATTTTTTTAAAATTTTTTTTTTAATTTTTTTTTTTAATTTTTTTTTTTTATTTTTTTTTATTTTTTTTTTATTTTTTATTTAATATTTTATTTATATTTTTATTTATTTTTTTTTAATTTTTTTTTTATTTTTGTTTTATATATATTACATATATAATAATTTTTTTTTTAATTTTTTTTTTTAAATTTTTTTTTTAATTTTTTTTTTTTTAATTTTTTTTTAAATTTTTTTTTAAATTTTTTTTTTATTTTTGTTTGTTTGTTTTTTTAACATACTTACGTGAATTTATAATTTTACAATGGAATGTTTTTATATATGTATGTTTTTTATATGTATGTACGTATTTCATATGGGATGAATGGTGACACAAACTACTGTGATTGCATGACTACACGTTGTGAAGGGTATATAAGATTCGGCACGGCCGAATATAACACTCTTACTTGTTCACTGTGTGAAGGGTATAATAATATTTAGTAGATTTTTTTGGGAATCCCAATTATATACTTACATCTTTGCTTTCGATTGTATCAAACGTATATTTTAGACACAAATATGGTATAGTTTAAAGATATCTGTAATATTAACTAACAATATCTGCTACAACAACCGTAAGGTTACTAAAAGTCTAGTGCTGCTACTAAAATTACGATAATAAGAAATGAAAATTACAGTTGCTATGAACGAATTTAGAGATAGTACGTAGAACCGAAGGAATTCGATTGGCAACAAATTCGGTTGCCACAACGAATCTGTTTTCTGAGTGTAGTTTTGTATATGTGTTTTCTGTTATTTTTTACTTATTTTTAAAACATATGTGATGTATTGAATTAAAAGTTAAGTCACCGTTATGTTCTCATAGTTTTTACATGTTTTTGATGTTTCTTATTAACTTTTTTTAAATAAAAATGTGATGTTTTGAAGTAAAAGTTATGTTATCAATAAATAAAAAAATGTATTATCAAAAATATTTCCTAAAATATAAGCTAGTCCAGCCTAAATTTATTGTTTTTTTTGAAAAGTACTGTTTTTTCCCCCCGCCAATGTACTTTTTTTTCACTTTTCAAATATCGCAACTCTATTCCAAGGCGACAATTAATTACATAAATATTCCTAAAAAAAAATATATAGGATTACCATTTGTTAGAAATCTCGTCATAAACCTTACAAAAAGAGTATAGTTATTGCACTAAATTTATTTTTATGTATTAATACTATACAATACAATACAAAACAATAAATTAACATCTGTAGTTAAGTCTTTTAGTTAACTTAAGTTAAACAAATTATTGAATTTTTCCCTTTTAAACCTATCATTTTCGTCATTTATGTTCTTTTTTTATTTATTATGTTTTTATTATATTATGTACATGATATTCATATAGTTTGTATGTGTGTATTTGTGTAAAATATGCCACCACCAAAACCATTGTAAAATAAAATTTTTCACCTTATTACTCGTTTTTCTTCTTCTATTATTTACTATTCATTATTTCTTTTTATCATTATTCTCATCTTCGTTGTCATTATAGACAACATCTACAACAGCTAGAAGATGACTTCTTATTCGTGATGCCAGTATGCATACAGCTTACGACAAAAAAACATCTACAGATTATCTCTACAAACTATCAAAAGATTAGAAACAAATTATGTCCATTAGTAAGTTGATGACATGCCCTGCTTTTCATTATGCCAAATCAAATCAAAACGTTAGAAATTGTTATAGTTTTTATAGCAATGCAGAACTAGGAAATAATTTTTGGAGCTGTAAAAGGGTTTTCTTTAAATATTAATTAAAAAATTTATTTTACTGATAAATTGAATTGATGAATTTAGGAGTTATTCATAATAACAAAAAAGTTGAAATTTTTTATACAGTGTAGTTGAAATTTTACGCACAAAATCCCTTAAATTTTAAGAAAAAATGCATTTGAAATCCGCATTTAATACATTAACATATTTCAGCCAAGATTCTTGATCTTTCTAGTTCTAGTGATTAAAATTTAACTGCCGTATTCATATAAAATATTTTAGGTTTATTGAAGACTTATTTGACAAATTTCTGTACATCTGTCAAATAAGCCTTCAATAAACAAACCGAAAAATTTATAGTAATTCATTTATTCTGACAAAATTTTTATTAAAAAACTTCTTAAAACACTTTTTAATTAAATTGTAACCATTTAAGAGTATTTAAAAATTTATTTGACTATTAGAAATGCATTTTTAAAACCAGCAACGATTTCATCACCAGCACTCTTAATCGGTATACTCATATGTAATTTAAAACTACTATGTATTTATGTTTCAATTTAATGAATTTAGGAAATGGTAAGCATATAATTTATTTATAAATTTCATTTCTTCACGTGCATATTCTTAAGAAAATAATAATTAAATTAAAAAAAAAATTTATTTATTTATTTGAAATATAGAGTTTTACAGTTGACTTGAAAACAAACTATGTAGTTTGAATTCGATAAAGCTACTTACTTTTGTTGCATTGTAAACTGTTGACAGCTGTTATTTGGTTATCGATAATTTATCCATTAAAATTGTTGTTGGTAATGGGCTAATGTCCTTAAGTAAAACAGACTTTGTACTTATGATAAAACCTTGTGTTATTTTAAGGACTTTCACTTTGGTGATTAATGAGTACGAGCGTTTTTGTCGTTGACTGTATAATAGGTTGTTTACATAATAAAAAATTTAAGAAAAAACTTGATGCTTCTTCACTTGCATTTTTATGATTGCTTAACGTTGGTAAATATTTTTTCTTTGTACGAGAACGGACTAAACAGAATTTAAAGAAAATGTCTATACATTTTAAGATGCTTAACAATGACATACACCTAGTACGCGAAGTTTTTATTAACCTTAACACGTTTATATACTTCTAATATCTATGGTAACTTTTTCGACTATCTTCGTTTAGTTAATGTATGCACTACAATAACTAATGCCACGTGGTATGCTATAGTGAGGCAAAGTCCTAGTAGGTTTGCCGTGTGTCTCTATAATTTAGTTTTTCAGTCAGACTTTGTTATACCCTTCACCTGTGGTGCACAAGGTATATACAGCTTTGTCATTCCGTTTGTAATTTCTACAATTTTCATTTCCGACCCCATAAAGTACATATTTTCTGAAAGCTTTTGAATAGATATTTTCTGAAAGCTTTTGAATAGAGAAGTCCTGTCCATCTCTCCGTCTGTAAGTGTGTTGGTTGAAATCAACTTTTAGAAGCAACCATATGTTCCTCAGATCTGTGTATGGTATCAATCTTTTGGAAATATCGCTATTGAAATTCAGCACAATCGCCCCATGACTTTCTGAGATATGAGCAAATAAACACGACTGCCTTTTTTCCCATATTTTTACTACCAAAATTAAAATTGTTGAGCCATTGTATAACTTATATGTACCTTGACTACTATTTGTCATCTTCTAGACAACCGAGAAAGTCAATATTGGTATCATCTGAAAGGACTTGACTAGCGCAATATAAGCACTATAAAAAAATTAAATTCCTGTTGGACGCTACTACAAAATAGTGGACAATAAATTTATATATGGGTCAAATCTGGTTTTTTTAAATGTTACTTCTTGAGCCCCCTCAATATTGGTATCAAATAAGAGGGCTTGACCAGTAAAATACAGTAAATTATTAAAAATTTAAAATCTAAGATGGCGTCTAAAAATGGCGGATCAATTTTTTTTAACCCTATCAATATGGGTAGCATATTAAAGGGTTTGACTAGAAGAATACAGTTAATTACGTAAAAAACCAAGGACGGCGTCGGAAATAATAAGGGAAAATGGCATTTATAATGATATATAGATTAAGCTACAGTGTGTTTCTACGTTTGTGGTATGATGAGATAATTATGCGACTATAATTTTTTTCACAGAAATACATGTAGTATTTATATGTATTTGAATGTTCATGTAAACGTACATAGAAACATTAAATACATATGATGTATATATGCAAGTAGATACTTAGAATAATTTTAAAAATCCATCTGGTTATTTTGCACTGTAGAATATGTATACATATCACAAAACAGACACAAACTTAAAAGAAAAATAAAAAACACGGAAAAACGTAAATGAAAAAAGAGAAACGTAAATGAAAAAAAAGCGTAAATGTATCCAATTCCATCCATGCCAATTCGTTCAGTCACTTAGTCATTTATCCCATATTTTTTTTATTTAATCTAACTTTAAAAACAGCAGCAACTATAACAGGCATAAAAAGTAGAAAGAAAATAAATCTATGGAAGTGGTGAGTCCACGTAAGTATGTACATTCATACATATTTATATATGTATGTATATATGTATGTACCTATATATACAAAGAGTAAAATAGATTTGCTAAGTATTTGTGTGTATCTAAAGTAAAAAAAGCTTGCTCTGCTCTACAATAATCATTCAAAATTTAATCAATTGTTGTATGAAATATTGCTGTTGTATAGTTGTTGTTGATGTTATTGTAAGTATGTATTTTTCTTATTATTTTGGTTGTTGTTGTAGACCCGTGTATTTGCTATGTTGTTTTTGCTGTTTATTATTTTGTTTGTAGATGCCACCGTTCGTTCGTTAATTTTATGTACTACAAACATATTTTGTTACTTTAGCCACTTTTGTTTTTGTTTTTCTTTTTGATTTTATGAAATGTTAATTTTTTATTTTTTACCCAACTGTACTTATTTCTTTTATATTTTTACTTGTTTTCTTCTGTATGCTTTGAATGGCAACAATAATTATATTATTATTTTCGTTCGTATGTATGTACGTATGTGTGTATGTATGTATGTATGTATGTATGTATGTATGTATGTATGTATGTACATATATGATAATTCTCTATGCATTATAATTTAAAAATGATTTCGTCATTCTATTTAAATGTTTTTCTCTATATTCAATATACCTATACATTTTTTTCCAAAGCAGAACCACCAAAAAAAAACTTTTTTTATTTTAAATTTGCTCGTGTTTTTCCAATTGAAAATCAGTAATCCTTATTCCAGTATCGTTATCAACTCGTTGGTTCCACGTAAAATTTTCGAATCTATTTAAGAATGGTTTTCAACAGTCATACAAATTTAAAAATACAAATACAACGATATGCCCACTAGAAGGTAAATATTGAATAAAGACATGGTTCCAAAAATGTGTTGCATGCATTTTTGGATAATATATGACATACATATAACCGTGAACCCCACACTTATTTTTATTTTATCGTTAGTTTTTGTTAAGATAAAGTGTCCGACAAATAACTTTTTTTTTTGAAAATGCTATACAAAAAAGTGTAGGTGTGGCACGTAGCGCCGTCCTGTTGAAATCAAATGTTGCCAATATCCTCCATTTCAATTTTTATGAACAAAAATTCGTTCAACATGGCCCGATAACGATCGCCATTGACTACAGCCACTCCTTGCTCATTTTCAAAGAAAAATGGCCCAATTATGCCTCTGGACCAAACTCCGCACCAAACAGTGATTCGTTTTGGGTGTAACGGCTTTTCAATATATGCGGGCGGGTTTTCTGTGCCCCAAATGCGAAAATTTTCTTGTTTACATACCCGCCAAGATCAAAATAAGCTTCATCTGAAAAGATGATTTCTTTGGCAAAATCGGCCAAAGTAATGTCGCAATATTTCCCAGCGTTGTTCAAGCGTATACAACATATTCGTTCAGCGGGAGGATAAAACTAATTATCTATCAAATCAGACATGAGATAAGTGTTACCATTCACGAAATAAGCACTAGTTGAAAAAAAATGTTAGATGACGAACCATTTATATGATTTTTGTTTTTATACCCTTCACACAGTGAAAAAGGGTATATGTATATGTTTGTCATTCCGTGTGAAATTTCTACAATTTTCATTTCCGACCCCATAAAGTATATATTTCTGAAAGCTTATGTCCGTCTGACCGTGTGTATGTTGAAATTAACATTTTGAAGCCCCCACATCGCCTGGACCCGGGTGAGATATTAAAATATCAGAAATATTTGGAATTAGATCGGTATTGAAAATCAGAAACATCGGTACATAAACAACTAAGATATGAGCAAAAAACCACGGCCACTTCGTTTTTTTTAACACAAAAACAACATACAACAACAACACACATTCATACGAACGTGGTATACTAACGTGGCATCGAATTACCGCTGAGCCAAAAACAAATTTTTTTTTAATATTTTTTTTAAGATTTTCTATTTTTTTTCTTTCTTTTTAATATTTTTTTTTATTTATTTCTTTTTAATATTTTTTTTTTATTTATTTATTTTTATTTATTTATTTTTTATTTTATATTTATTTATTTTTTATTTTATATTTATTTATATTTTTATTACTTTTTTATCATTATTAGATATTTTATTATTTACGTACATTTTTAAATTTACAATGGGATGTTTTTATACATTTATGTTTTTTATATGTATGTATGTATGTACATATTTCATATGAGATAAATGGTGATACAAACTATTGTTATTTCATGACTACACGTTGTGAAAGGTATACAGGGTTGCCCATATTCGACGGACCCATCTGGCAACGCCATAACTTTTGACAGAGATGTCAGATCGCTTAATGACATACCGCGTTTGAAGCGTCAGTCCAAGCAGATTTTTACCATGCAACAATACACGAGACGCGAGCGCTCTGAAATAGTTGAAATTTACATTCAACAGAACAAGTCAATTGTGAAAACTCAACGTGCTTTTAAAATATTAAAAAATGTGAGAAGTGCGCCTTCTAAGAACACCATTAAGCGTTTATACGAAAAATTTTCGACTGGTGAGGCTCTTTCTAATCCGAAGAGGCCAAATAAAAGTCGACCAAGGCGATCGGCCGAGAATATCGCTGCCGTACGAGCCAGTGTTGAGAGGTCCCCAAGAACATCCCAAAAACGCCGTTCTCAGCAGTTGGGCATGGCTCGGTCCACTTTACAACGGATTATTCGCGTTGATTTGCATTTGTTCCCGTACCGTGGTTTCAACAAGACGGCGCTCCACCGCACACAAGTCGCATAACAATCGATTTTCTGAAGAATTTGTTTCCGGGCCGTTTGATGTCGAAAAGTGGTGATTTGGACTGGCCACCGCGTTCGCCCGATTTGACGCCGCCTGACTTCTTCTTGTGGGGATATTTGAAGTCAAAGGTTTACGTTAACAAGCCAAGGACCTTAGAAGAGCTCAAGGACAACATTCGTGAACAAATAGCCGCTATTCCGGCCGAAATGTTGGCGAAAACGATGGAAAATGCTGCAAAAAGGGCACAATACGCCATCAACGCCAGAGGCGGCCATTTGAGAGATATCATATTCAAAAATTGATGTAAACAAATCTACTTGGAAAAAATTAAATGATTAAGATTGCCAACCGCCAAATTTTTATTTTTTTCTTTGATTTCTTTGACCCTGTATAAGATTCGGCACGGCCGAATATAGCACTCTTAGTTGTTTATTCTGTAATGCTAACCTCTGTCAAATTTTGCTCCCTAAATTCAGGTACAGGTACAGGAAGTTCTAATAAAGGAATCTTATATCGGGTGTCCCAACTAGAACGCAATTTTTAAATTTGGCGCCATTTGAAGTGTCATTGTTTGACATTTAAACAATTGTTATTGTTTGCTAGTAGAAGGTACGAGTTTAGTAAAAATGGAGCGCTACACGAATGAACAACGCATTCTCATTGTGAAAGTGTTTTAACAAAATGGTGAAAGTTTTGCGGTTACAGTTCGCAAATTGCGATCATACCATTTCCATCTTGATGGCTTCGTCAATAGGCAGAATTGTCGCATTTGGGGTGAGGAAAATCCTCGAGTGATGCACGAGAAGCAAATGCATCCTCAACGTGTCACTGTGTGGTGTGGTTTTTGGGCTGGAGGAATCATTGGACCTTTTTTTATGAAAATGAGGCAGGTCACGCGCAAACAGTCAATGGTGTTTGGTATCGTGAAATGATAACCAGTTTTTTCTTGCCTAGAATTGAAGAAATGACTGTGGAGGGCATGTGGTTTCAACAAGATGGCGCCACATGTCATACAGCCAGAGAAACAATTCAATTGCTGCATCAGTCATTTCCCGGTCGTGTTATTTCGCGTTTTGGAGACCAGAATTCGCCGCCTAGATCGTGTGATTTAACACCTTTAGAATTTTTTCTTTGGGTTTTTTTGAAGTCGATGATTTACGCGAATAAGCCGACGACGACTCAAGCCTTAAAAGAGGAAATTGGACGCTGCATTAATGAAATACCGCAGCATTTATGCAAAAAGGTCATTGAAAATTTCATTAAAAGATCGCGTGTGTGCCAGCAAAGCCGCGGCGGCCATCTGCATAACCTCATTCTGTCTACTTTACGATATAATAAAGTTTCACGATTTTTTTTTTAAATATCTGTGTTTTATTTAAAATTTAAAAATTGCGTTCTAGTTGCTTTGGCGTACAAATAGTCATACATCCAATACAGGTAGGCATAAATCTTATGCGAAGCCCATATATAAAGAGTGAATTAATTTTTAAGGGCCGATGTTGAATGTAAACCACACCCACCTAAACGCCCAGTTTTTTTCTGCATTTCATTTGGCATTTCTCAATTTCTGACGAACTCAATTTAAACCATGTAAAGATACACAATTGAGCAACGCGTTTATGTTATTCAGGCTTATTATGAAAATTGGCGTTCAAATCAAAATGCATTTCGTTCACTTCGTGATTTTTTGGACAACATAATAGTATAATATTGACTCTCTCGATTGTCTAGAAGCTGAAAAAAATTGATTTTTGTTTGTAAATTTTTAGAATATATATTTAAAAAATTATTTTTTTTGTCTATAACTTTACCGATAAGAGTCCGATTTATCCAAAATTTTACACGAATATCTCTAGAGGCATGTTATATCGACAAATAGTAGCAAAGATACAAAAAAATTATTCTATAGCTGAAAAATTTTAATTTTGGTGGTAAATATATGGGAAAAACAGAGGCAGTCGTGTTTATTTGCTCATATCTCAGAAAGTTATGGGGCGATTGTGCTGAATTTCAATAGGATATTTCCAAAAGACTGATACCATACACAGATCTGAGGAACGCATGGTTGCTTCCAACACACGGGCAAACGGTCAGGGCTTAATCGACTCCTCTATTCATAAGCTTTCAGAAAATATATACTTTATTGGGTCGGAAATGAAAATTGTAGAAATTACAAACGGAATGACAAAGCTATATATACCCTTGTGCACCACAGGTGAAGGGTATAAAAATGGCATAATTTTATAGTTTTTTTTTTCATCAAAGTTGAGAAATATTGAAAAAAAAATTTATGATTGTTTAATGCAAAGTAAAAACTTTTTTATTCTTTTCTTAATAAATAGATCTATCAATAGAACCTAAAATAATGAAAACCCGTTGCCGGTTTTCGAGATACTGTATACTAAAGCGGACCTAATTGTTTAAAAATTACCTGTATTTTAAGACTAAAAATCATTCAAATTTGAAGGGCTATATCTTCTGAATCAAATTATTGATTGTAATAATAATATTAGATATCATTTATTTATGTTTATTTAATATTTTTTTGATGTTTGCAACCTCTCTTGTGCTACAGGCGCCACTGTGCGACGTACAGTGACTAAACGAAAAACTTCGCAATGTCAGCAATACGTCGGACGAAGTCTGCATTACATACATTCGTTCAGATAAATAAGCATACAAAATATAAGTACAACAAAAACCCACAAATTTTGTACCATCACGTACATTAATACATACATAATTAAGTATGTATCAGCCACAAATTTTATTGTTACAATTTCTGATTTTTATAAAAACTTATATTTTTGCCAATATCTTTGCCCGTAATGAACCTATTGAACTTATATTTTTAATTTATCTAATACGTATGTATGTCATACACTAGTGATATTCAATAAACGGGTCAAGTTGTCTGGGAGCTGAAAAGTCTGACTTTGATATGTCGGTTCGTAATGAGCCCATATAACTAATTTTAAATAGCAAAATTCTCGAAAGCATATGATATATTGATACCATATAGAAATCTGAAGTATTCGTGGGAGCTTCAAGAAGTTGATTTTAACATACGTACAGAAGGACAGACAAAAACATCTACATATATGTATATGATATTTTAACATCCGATTGCAAATTACGAAGATTTTTTTTATTGTTTTCTTTTACAAATAATTCAATTTTTGTGTTCAACCCACATGAGATAACTTAATTAATTCTATCTATACACAAAATAATTTAATTTTACTGTTATTTTGTTTAGAGAACACACTAATGACAGCAACAAAATTTATCGCTCAGCAAGTAAATTTTTGGGTCAGGTCAGTTTTGACGGCCTTGAGCAACAATAGAAATATTTAATTAAAACAATATATAAATACAGTGTATCCTCGCTGTACGCAATTGTTGTATAAACTGCATTATACAAATATTATGGTTTGTTCTCTTCTTTTACTAAATACATATGTACATACCTATTGCGAAAATATAAAAAAATATATCCAAAGTAAACATTTTAAAAGCAGTGTTGCGATAACAAAGTCCAAATTTTGGCGTTGACTGAGATAACAATGTTATTAATTTTTGAGTTACAATAATCAGGAATATGACTTAAACAAAGTAACATTGTAATTTTTAAAAATTAATAATAAAAAAAATATTGCTGCATTTCTTTAGAAGTTTTGGTATAAAGCAAATATTTAACAACCAAGTTAGTTTTTAAAACAAAAAAATTAAATACATTTCATAATGAAGGAATAATTTAATAGATACATACATACATATGTGCTTGTTTTATTTGTGTGTATAACTACATATCACAAAAAAATTTATTAGATGAAAACAGTAAAAAAAACAAGTAACAGTGCTATATTCGGCCGTGCCGAATGTTATATACCCTTCACAACGAATAGTCATGCAATAACAATTGTTTGTATCACCATTCATCTCATATAAAATACGTGCATACATGTAAAAAACATACCAAAAAAAAAGGAATACAAAAAAAAATATATTAAAAATAAAAAAAACAAGTAACAGTGCTATATTCGGCCGTGCCGAATCTTATATACCCTTCACAACGTGTAGTCATGCAATAACAATTGTTTGTATCTCATATAAAATACGTACATATGTATATACTGGTTAGACTAAATGTGGCATCGAATCCCAGCTGAGTCAAAAAAATTTTATCTTATTTTATTTAAGATATTATTTATATTTTATTATTTTTTTTATATTTTTTTTTTAATTTTTTTAAAAAATTTTTTACAAAAATTTTTAAACAATTTTTTTTTAATTTTTTTTTTTTTGTAATTTTTTTTTTTTGTAATTTTTTTTATTATTTTTTTTTATTATTTTTTTTTTATTATTTTTTTTTTATTTTTAATATATTTCTTTTGTCATTTTTTTTTGGCATGTTTTTTGCATGTATGTATATAAGTATGTTGTTGTTGTAATTGTGTAAAAAAAACGAGGTGGTCATGGTTTTTTGCTCATATCTCAGAAAGTTATGGGGCGATTGTGCTGAATTTCAATAGCGATTCATTCCTGGATATTTCCAAGAGATTGATACCATATACAGATCTGAGGAACATATAGTTGCTTCAAAAAGTTGATTTCAACCAACACACGGACAGACGGTCAGGGCTTAATCGACTCCTCTATTCATAAGCTTTCAGAAAATATACACTTTATGGGGTCGGAAATGAAAATTGTAGAAATTACAAACGGAATGACAAAGCTATATATACCCTTGTGGGGTATAAAAATAAAAGAAAATTACAAAAAAAAATAAAAAAGAAAATAAAACAAGTAACAGTGCTATATTCGGCCGTGCCGAATCTTATATACCCTTCACAACGTGTAGTCATGCAATAACAGTAGTTTGTGTCACCATTCATCTCATATCAAATACGTACATATGTATATACTGGTTAGAATAAATGTGGCATCGAATCCCAGCTGAGCCAAAAAAATTTTGTTTTATATAATATATTATTTATATTTTGTTATTATTTTTTTTTATATATTTTTTTTAATTTTTTTAAAAAATTTTTTTGAAAAAATTTTTTAAAATTTTTTTTTAAATTATTTTAAAATTTTCTGTTTTGTAATTTTTTTTATTATTTTTTTTTTTTTATTTTTAATATTTTTTCTTTTTGTAATTTTTTCTTTTTTTGTATGGTTTTTACATATATTTATGTATGTATGTTGTTGTAATTGTGTAAAAAAACGAGGTGGTCGTGGTTTTTTGCTCATATCTCAGAAAGTTATTGGGCGATTGTGCTGAATTTCAATAGCGATTCATTCCTGAATATTTCCAAGAGATTGATACCATATAGAGATCTGAGGAACATATAGTTGCTTCTAAAAGTTGATTTCAACCAACACACGGACAGACGGACAGACGGTCAGGGCTTAATCGACTCCTCTATTCATAAGCTTTCAGAAAATATATACTTTATGGGGTCGGAAATGAAAATTGTAGAAATTACAAACGGAATGACAAAGCTATATATAGCCTTGTGCACCACAGGTGAAGGGTATAAAAAGTGCATAAATTGCTGTAAAAGAAACAAACAAACAGCAGTGAAAAACAAATAAAACACAAATTATTTTTATTGAACTATAAAAATATTTGCTAAAAATAATTTATATGACAAAACAACGTTTGCCGGGCCAGCTAGTTATAATAAAGGTTTTTAAATTTCAATCTAGATTTTTTAGTTAGGTTATTGTGTTTTACTTTTTAATAAGTTGGCGGCACTATATGTGGTAAAAATATATCTATCCCCATTGTAAATACCTACCTATAATTAGTTGTAAGATAATATCAATATTGTAAGACTTTTTTGTTTAAATGCTTTTTTATATATGGACTTTGACATTTCGAACCTTCAAGTGGAGACAAATATTTTTATATACATACATACATAGTAAATGTATTTTAATAGCAATGTAACAACACCACTTGAAATACATAAAATATCCTTCTTCTGCCACCCAATAATTAAATAAAATTAAGGCAGAAAATTCCAAAGCAATTTAAACGAGAGAGCAAGAAAGAGAAAATTACAAGCAATTGAGCGTAATAGAATGTATTAAGACAGATAAAATTAACAGTAAAGTAGAATACAAAAAACATAAGAGTAAGACAAAAATATATAAACAAAAATATTAAAAAAAACATAAATAGAAAAAACAGTATCACGTGCAGATACTCCTCAGATAAAGAACTTTATTCAATATACACCAGTGACTTGACCCACGTCTACTCTTTTTATACCCTTCACCTGTGGTGCACAAGGGTATATATAGCTTTGTCATTCCGTTTGTAATTTCTACAATTTTCATTTCCGACCCCATAAAGTATATATTTTCTGAAAGCTTATGAATAGAGGAGTCGATTAAGCCTTGACCGTCTGTCGGTCTGTCCGTGTGTTGGTTGAAATCAACTTTCAGAAGCAACCATATGTTCCTCAGATCTGTGTATGGTATCAATCTTTTGGATATATCCGGGAATGAATCGCTATTGAAAGTCAGCACAATCGCCCGATAACTTTCTGAGATATGAGCAAATAAACACAACTGCCTCTGTTTTTTCCTATATTTTTACCACCAAAATTAAAATTGTTCAGCCATAGAATAATTTATAGGTACCTTTGCTACTATTTGTAGATATAACATGCCTCTAGAGATATTCGTGTAAAATTTTGGATAAATCGGACTCTTATCGGTAAAGTTATAGACAAAAAAAATAATTTTTTAAATATATATTCTAAAAATTTACAAACAAAAATCAATTTTTTTCAGCTTCTAGACAACCGAGAGAGTCAATATTGGTATCATCTGAAAGGACTTGACTAGAACAATAAGAGCACCATAAAAAACTTTAAATTTATGTTATGGCGTCGAAAATAATAAAGAAAAATGGGGAATATCATGAAATATAAGTTAAGCTACGATGTGAGATTATACCTATGTACATGATGGTGAAGGGTATTATCAGATTCGGCACGGTCGAATATAACACTCTTACTTGTTCATATTGTTATAGTTGTTGCTATAAATGATTAGACAGTTATACCGCCTGGCAGCCACAATAGAAAAACAGACTGACAAATTATTGGTTAGTCGTACAAGAAAATGAGCAATACACCTTAACACATACATATGTATGTAAGTATCTAGTTTAATCTTTAAGAATAGCTGTTTTTGTTAACAGTGTTGTAAATATTTTTATACGAGTTGTTTTTATCACGATTAATATTATATATATAAGCACTTGTAAAAATTCAAAGAGATGATAGTAAAAATCAGTTATACAATATATGTACATACATTGTATGTATGTAGGTATAGCACGGTTTTTCGTAAGTAAACATACTTATAAAAATCTAACAAAATCATTGCTATCATTTATTAAAACGATTAAATAAATACATATGTACATATAAATACACATACAAAGTAACGACATACATATACATACATATATACTATAAGATAAAATTCGACTCTTGCATTTTTTGCATTTATTAGAACCAATTTTTGCTGAAAGTTTAGTTAGAAAAAAATATTATCCATACAAACTTTTGTAGGCATTTTTTTAATCGTACAACCAATGTAAATTTTCCAAATATTTTTTTTCTGCAAACTTGTCATTTTTATTTTTCTAATGTAGGTATACAGCTTTTTTTACCCTACCAAAGACAAAAAACTGACTCTCAGAGGAAGAGGCTGCAATATACAGTGAGAGCAATTAGTGTGCTGGTCAGGCTTGCCATTTTGGCACTTAGATGATATTTTCTTTCTTGTAAAGGTTATAGCTGGTAAAATATATATATAGGAAAAGCTGATGGGCACAATTTTAGGAGATGAGGAAGAAATATTTAAAAAATATTTGCTACCAAATCCGTGTTTAGGATATAAATTCGAAACGTTATTCAAAAAGAATAAAGAAAAAAATATAATATCTTCTGAAGAAGAAGACACAATCCGAAAAATATGTTTACATTTTTTAAAATCGCTTGTAAATGATAGCCGATATGGCTTCCCAAAAAAATTTCAACATTTTCAATAGATAACCTTAAACAAATTAAGGCACCTATTACTTGTATCTTAGAAGATATGAATTTTAGTATAACTGAAATGGAAAAAATCCAAAATCACTGGAGCTATATAACTAAACAAATCTGGCATACCAATATAAATACTACAGAGTTCTAGATTCAAGTAAACCAATAAAAAATTTAATTAATGAAAATCCTTTTAAGGAATTATCGGATTTTGCGCTGTCTCTTTTGGTTTTACCATTTTCAAACGCTGAAGTGGAGCGTTTATTTAGTTTAATGGGCTTAATAAAAAGCAAACTTAGAACAAAAATAAACACACAACTTGTATGTTCTGTTATAAGGGGTGTCTCGAAATGCTTTTTTAAATTTTTTACAGGGCACTACGCAAACAATTATTATTTAATTAATTTTTTTGTTCCACTCTGTGATAGTTATAAGTGTCAACAATACTTTGTTAATAAGTTTATTCAAATTATTTAATCCGTATTTAAAATGTCGTCAAATAGAGAAAAAGTGAGAAAAAATATTGTGGATATTTATAATGAAAATAAACAACTTTCTTACGCTGAAGTTGCGCGACGGGCAAAAGTGTCCAGACAGACTGCCCGTAACGTTATTTTTAAATTCAAAAAAGACTTGTCTATTAAGCACAAGAAAGGTGGAAGGCCTCGTGGTTTTAGGAATCCTCAAATCGTTAAAAAGGTGAAGGCACTTTGGAAGCAAAATCCAAACATTTCCATTTGCGATATCGCACGAAAACTAAATATTTCGAAGTCGCTTGTAGAACGAATAAAGAAAATTTAAGAACATTCAAAGTCAAGAAAGCTCTAAACCGAAACGAAAAAGGAACAAAAACGGCAAGAATAAGAGCAAGACAGTTGCTACGTCACAAATTAAATAATTTTAATGGATGTATTTTAATGGACGATGAAAACTATTGTAAGGCTGACTATTCGGAGCTTCCAGGTCAGGGTTTTTATGGTTCTAATAAAAGAGCTAATGTTTCCGATAAATTTAAGTATAAAAAGATTTCAAAATTCGCCAAAAAATATATGATATGGCAAGCAATATGTACATGTGGGAAAACTTCAAAGGCAATCATTGTGAATCGTACAATGAACAGCCAATTTTATATTAACGAGTGCCTGAAAAAGGCTGTATTGCCATTATACAGAAGCAACAATACACCTCCACTGTTTTGGCCCGACTTGGCAAGCTGGCACTAGAGCAAAGACGTCCTTGAGTGGTATGAGGCCAACAAAATAAATTTTGTACCGAAAAACATGAATCCACCTAATTGTCCAGAGCTAAGGCCTATTGAACGCTATTGGGCTATAGTTAAGCAGTGCCTAAGAACAAAGTTTAAAGCTTCTGCAAATGTAAAAAAATTTGGATTTATTTGGAAAAAAAAGCTATCAAACACTTCGGTAAAACGTGTGTCCAACGTTTAATGCAAAGCGTTAAGAAAAAAGTGCGAAATTTTCCACAAGAAAATAAAATTTGAAACTTTCGTTTTTTGCATAATAAAGTTTAGAAATTTTTCTTCATAACGCCAATAAAATGTATTTTTTGTTTGAAAAAAACTAGATTTGGGAGACATTTTAAAATGTAAAAAAGCCTTTCGAGACACCCCTTACGTATATAGGAAAGCGTAAAACTAAATAACGTATGTTGCTATAACATCAATATATCGGACGATGTTTTGATTAAAATTCGTTCATCTAAAAAATACCAAAAAAGAATTGGTATGTGAAGTAAATTATATGATTGAACTTGTTAACCTTTTAACCACATTTGAGTAATTGTTGACATTTTTTTTGTGTAAATATAATATTAATAAAATTGAATTTAGTTAAACAAAATATGTACAGTAAACTCGCAGAAACGTGAACTAATTTTTACCAAGGCTGTTCACGTTTTAGATTGCATTTTTTCTATTACATATTTTAGTTTCTTATCTTTTATTTAATTTAAAATAAAGTATGTCGTTATTTTTACATATAAAACTTGTATTGATTCAACTTTTTGTAAGATTCTGTCATATTTTTATGTACTACATAGCTACTATGGTTTGCAAAAGGGTTTTATTTTTATTTATTGAATTTATCCAAAATAGAGGTTTAGCATGGTAATTTTCCTTAATTTGATTGTGCAATTCAATAGCTTTCTTTGTCATAATGCCGCTAACCAGCAGGTTTTTATTTTGAAGCTCCGAAGTATGCAGTGTTTTCCGTTTTCCAGGACCCAAAAATGTATTATTAACGCATTTCAAAATTGCATTCTTATTGTTTCTTATTGAACAAATCGTCGATTTGGCGACATTATACTTTTTCGACAAACCAGTTACAGATGAACCTTTGCGTAAAAGCTCTAAAATATCTGAATTTTCTTGAAGATTTATTTGTTTATTTATTTAAATTTCGGCAACACTTGTGGTTTTTTATTAGACATATTTTCAATAAAAATATTTTAAGAGATCACTTCTTTATATTATTTATATATATATATGTATATATACTAGAAAAGCCCGGCGCGCGTTGCTACGCCCCTTAATGATTAAAAATGCAGTCTGAATTTTAATTGAATATCAAGTGCAAAAAGCTAAAAATTATAATTTTTTTTAATGGGCGAGGCACTGCCAACTTTTCTAATCACGAAACTGTATAGTCATGACAGCTCAATATATGTGCAAAGTTTCAGAAAAATCGGTGAAGTTCAAGTAGCTAAAAATAATAACTTTTTTATGGGCGTGCCACTGCCACTTTTCTAATCAAGAAAATGTATACTCATGACAACTCAATATGTGTGCACAGTTTCAGAAAAATCGATCTAGTGCAAGTAGCTAAAAATTATAACATATTTCTAATGGGCGTGGCACTGCCCACTTTTCTAATCACGAAATTGTATAATCATGAGAGCTCAATATGTGTGTGCAAAGTTTCAGAAAAATCGATGAAGTTCAAGTAGCTGAATATTATAACTTTTTTTATGGGCGTGGCACTGCCCACTTTCTAATCACGAAATTGTAAAGTCATAACAGCTCGATATGTGCGCAAAGTTTCAGAAAAATCGGTGAAGTGCAAGTAGCTAAAAATTATAACAAATTTTGTATGGGCGTGGGCCCGCAAACTTTTTTTACTCACATTAATAATATAAGTCCTCACATAAATTTAAAAAGCTCTCCCTGTCATAGTTCTCAAGATATATGATATTAAAAATTCACTTTGTATGGGATGTGCCACGCCCACTTCATTAAGGAATATAAAAAATAGTTATAAACCTATTCTCAGACCTATAGAATGTGTATGCAAAATTTCATTGAAATCGGTTCAGCCGTTTCGGAGAAGTTTGGTGACAAACACTGTGACACGTGAATTTTATATATATAAGATATGTATAGATGCTTCCAGTAGAACTGCCGCATTAATACTAAAGCTACTTATCATGCAACAAAAGTTGTTTGTTCACGTTTTAGAGTAGTCAATGTAACAACAAATATGTTCATGTTTTTTGGTAATTCATGTCACTGGATGTTCACGTTTCTGCGAGTTCACTGTATATAAATATGTTGCAAATTATTATATTAAAAAGTATACTTAATTTTTTATGTTTTAAAAAAACAATATTGCAAAATTTTAGCACTTTTCTTCTTGAACTGTAGAACATGTTAGAAATATTTTTTCGAGGTTTTGCACTTTTTCTTTATCATCTTATGGCAACACTATGCTCATAGTACAATGCATGTACATATGTAGATACAATTTAATTCACTTACATTATTTCAATGTTTTCACCTACTGTAGTCCGGACAACTCGTTAATCCGACCGACCCTAAAACTATATGTGTCCGGATTGTCGAAGTTGCACTGTACATACATATATTAGGTACATTTACAAATATGTCTGTATAAAAAACCGTAACTGAACACGCAAAATGCATTTTGGAGAAATACCACCTTATTTGCTCAGTACTATTTTTGCAACAACAACCAATGCATTTTAAAACAAGTAAGAGTGCTATATTCGAGCGTGCCAAATCTGATAATACTCTTCACCATTATGAAAATAAATATAATCCCACATCCCGATTTCATGTTATACGCAATGTTTCTTTATTATTTCCGACGCCATCCTTGATTTTTAATTATTGCATGGTAAACTGTATTCTTCTAGTCAAGACCTTTCATTTGACAGGGTTACGAAAAAAAATTTCCTCCATATTGTTTTAGACGCCATCTTGGATTTTAGATTATCTTAAAAATTAACTGTAATCTACTGGTCAAGCCCATTCATTTCATAACAATATTGTGAGAGTTGAGGGAGTTACATTTTAATATTCAAGATTTGGCCATTTTATAGTGGCGGCCATCACGATTTTTAATTTTTTTCTAGTTCTTATATTGCGTTAGTCAAGTTCTTTCAGATGATACCAATATTGACTCTCGGTTGTCTACAAGCTGAAAAAATTGATTTTAGTTTGTAAATTTTTGTCATAAATACTCAATTTATCTTAATCCATTAGCATTTGATAGCTGTCAAAATACGATGTATTTATACCGAATCAAATAATGCCTTCTATTTAGTTTTTTATTCATTTCTTTATGATTCTTCTGTGTCAAGCAATTTTTCTTGTAAGTTCCAGCAAATGTCACCTAACAGCGAATCCAATTTTTTACCACTGTGCCAGTGTTAAAGTCTGGCCGTGACTTGATGGAATTGCTCTCCATGCTCGTCAGACTCAGCTGGTGATTGTTCAGCAAACTTGCTGGTATAAAAATGCAAAAAATGAATATTTAAAGACATTTTAACATTAAATAATTTAATACGATGAAAATCGGTAAGCATTTTTTTTATATGAATGCGCCAGTTGTCAGAGAGATTAATATCAATAACCGCTTTTACAGAGTTTTAAGCCTTAAGCTCATCCATTCTGAGGGCATCTTACTTATCCTTCATCAAACGACGGATATCCGGCCCATTAAGTATTCCTGTAAAAAAACGAAAAATAATACAAACCTTTTATTTTCATACTACTTAATCTTGGAAAAATACGATATAATTCGTTAAACGAATTTCCAGCCGGATTAAGTACTTTAATAAAGTTTTTAAAACTTTATCAATTGATACTAGTGGATTTTCAACAATATTACTTTTCCGCAATTTAACTGTTTCACGTTGAGGCCAGTCATGTTTGTTGTACTGATCACCACTATATCGTATATCCCATAAACACATAAAACACATATGTATTCTTAGTGTAACCCGTTTGCATACCTGTTAAACGAGTTATCACTTTTAAATCAGCACAAATTTTCTAATTATGATCGTTGTATTTCACTATTATTGAGGATTTTTTGTATGATAAATAAGTCTCTTTTGTGTTAGTACTTAGCGCGATTGGAATTGAATTTTTAGAATTTGTCATGTGGTGCAGTACTGCCTTTAAGCAGTAGATACATTGATGTACAATCGCTAATCTTCGACTTTATACTCATGATGTATTGTTAAAATTAAACTGCGAATGGCAACACAAAATGCAAATGAGTTATTATGATTTGCGTTAAATAAAAAAATTTTAAATGACGATTACGACCGATTGCTACTTATACGCGAACATCAGGTGCTAAAATATTAGCATGTTTCATTTTATTAGCCAAAAGAATTGACTGTCGCTGTAAAAGTTTAAGGCGACGTAACATAATGTCTAAACGGGTTTGTGTAATTTCCAAATGATTACATTTGTTAGTGATGTTGGATGGTTGGTGTTCTGATACTAATGTCTCTTGTGGTGTTTTCCATGTTGATGCCATGCATTCTTCTGTTGTACTTTATCTTCTGGGAATTGGAATATTTTCCGAGTCCGGCAATGGTAGTTGTGTATATTTTGTTTCTGTATATGAAAATTTACGTAATTTGTTTCTATTTGTACCAGAAACAAAATTTAAGCACGTATAACAATCATCTGAATTATGAACTTGAGGATCTGAACAAATCATTGAAACAGCAAAGGGCATACAATCAATCTCACCTTTCTTTAATATATTTAATAGAGACAAGCATCCAGTACAAACGATAGCTGGAGCCCACTCCACTTTACGAAAAACTGCCTGATAAAAGTATCGGTGATATAATTCTGAAAAATCATCGCCGATTTTCCGACGACATAACAAAAAAATATTAAAATCAAAGTTTTACTGCCGAAAATTTTTACAACAATAAATAATATTTTTGCAAAAAGTATACAATAAATTTTACACTTAACCCTTTCAATGTTTTTGTCGATTTGATTTTTTGCGAATTTTCAACCAATTCGCTCTAAAGACACAAAACAAATAAAAAAAACCAAATATGATACAACGTAATCATAAACATACTTCACTGGAGTATGCAAACACAAAAACATGATAAATAACTGTAAATTCTTATACCGTAAAAACACAAAGAAACTATGTAGATCGCAATGTCGAATATAATCGACAAAAACACTGAAAGGGTTAACTGCTATGCTACTCTTGTCATATTCCATATTTAAATTTTATCAAAGTAGATTGATTAAAATCAAAGTTCGCGAATATTGCTAACAGAAGTGATAACTTCGGAAAACATTTAGCACGACTAATTTCGGCGTATTCGAATTAATTTCAAACATGAAGCAAAAAAAAATTTGTGAAAAAAAATCGCGAAAAAAAATTGGCGCAAAAAAATCGAAAAAAAAATCACTTAACAAAAAACGCCAAAAAAATTTTTTTTGCTAAAATTTTCTATTTATTGATATGCATATTTAATTAAAATTTCAAATTAAAAAATGGTCAAAAAAGTATAAAAATATTTTGTTTTTATACGTAGTACAGTAGACTCGCGGTAACGTGAACTATTAAAAACCGAGCGTGTTCACGTTTGCGAAGTTGTTCATGTTAAAGAAGGTGTAACTCTTTAAAATTTCCAAATAAATTAGACATGTATTTTAACTCAAATTCATATATTCTTTTGTTTTTTGGATTGTTATGTAAAGAAAAAAAAAGTACGTTAAAATTAATTAAAAAAATGTGTTACCATTTTTTGGATTATCTTTTAATTTTTAAATTTTAATTGCTGAATAAATTCTTTCTCTTAAAACAGCTAACGGGGTATGCTCTTCACAGTCTTCTTCATCTTCTAAAGAGCTAAAAATGTTCGTTCAGCATTTTGCTATTGATTTCTCTTCAAGACATTGCCAAGTTGAATTTAAATAGCCAATAGCGTCCATTAATAGTTAAACCAGTTTTTAAATATGGCAGCTGTCATCCATTACGATTTGGAGCAATTGTAGTCCACAGGAGATTCAAAATTTCTAAAAGAGCGAGGATTTTTTGCCTTTTCAATCAAAAAAAGTTTAACTTCAGAATTTTGGTAGTTTTTGTGACATTTTCACGAAAAACTTTAGATTAGATCATGCTAAATCAGCAGCGCGCACAAAAGTAAACCTAAGCAATCATTTACGGGGATACCCCTTTTTATAAAAACCATTTAGATAACCGACAAATTTGTTCACGTTATAAGGCTTTCTTACTGTGTTCACGATACAGAGTAGTCAGTGTAAAAAAAATTATATTCATGTTATCCGGTGTTCACGTAAGGCAGTGTTTTTGTTACCGCGAGTCTACTGTACTTTAGCGTACAAATTTGAACTCGGGAATATCGCGAATACGAGCGCTAACTTCGAAAAACGGCTAATGCCATTGACCTCTGCTTACTCGAATTAGCTTTACCAGCAAGGTGTCCGCCCAGCTTTTTAAAATTTGCGACTAGCACAGTGTAAATTAAATAATTTAATCGCTATTTTTTAACTAATTTTTTTTTAATTGATTTTTCAAGCTCGAGGTCTTTATAAATATTTGTTGATTTATTTATTATTCAATATTTCGCTACTCCTTTGTATAACTTAAAAATGATTTCTAGAAAATCCCAAAATTGTTTACATTTTTCTTTACTGTAAGAAAAATCAAATAAGTCTTTTTTAGTAATGTAGGGCAGATAATGCAAATTGTGGAAAAAACTTAGGTTTCTAAACAAATATCTCAAAAGCAATCTGACTTATTGGCAACACTGTCAATCTTATAGGCACTCAAATAAAATAATAACAAAAACATTAACGTTTTTATACGTTTATTTTCAGACACATATGTATGTATGTATGAACCTATTGAGTTTTAGATACACACGACGTGTTTAAAGGCATCGTACTTCTAATCCTTGTTTTTTTTTTTTTTTTGCCATTTGTATTATAAACTGTTTCTTTATTATAATAAATGTATTCTCTGCACACATTCATGCATACTACAGAGAAATATAGGCAATAACTTTTTTCTGTTCGTTTAAAAGATACATACATAATTAGTTCGTTCAATTTCTTAAAGGCATTTTTTGCCTGAACATTACACTGCTCTGCAAAAAATCATTTTTTGTCTTCCCATTTAATAAAACTATGTGGACTATATGGATTTTGACGCGCTGAACTCAAATCCGTTGTCAGTTTTTTCCATCAGATCGGGATTTTTTTTATTGGCGTGGCAAATTTTCCCCCCTAAATTAGTCAGGTACGGAGACTTATTTCCTCCTAACTCGAGAACCAGTCATCCGATTTTCAAAAATAAAACACCAAAAAATGTGTATTTGTAATGGAATTAAAAAAAAAATATATGAGGCAAATATTCAACATTTAAAACTTTTTTCTGAGAGCTACTTGTCTTGGAAATAAAAAAAGCCATAAACCATAAAAATCGGTTAAAAAATGTAGATTTTATTGTAAATTTACCGCAGGTACCCAATATTGACCAAATATGTGTAATGCAGCAAACAACGTCAGAGTGGGCGCACTAAAGCGCCTTGTAGCAACAATGAATGACAACTATTTACTTCTATCTATTTTCGAACAGCAAAATCAATAAGCAAAAAAATTTTCCAGATTGTAATTTTGTAGCAACGCCTCGCATAAAGCACCAACCCTGTCGTCACCCGTAGATAACTTCAAATTACAATAAAAATTAAAATATTTACAGCCTATTTTATTTAAAATAACACAAAATTTTTGTTAATAATTATTAATTTTTTTTAGGAAACATTGTTAAAATAAAAAAGTGGCTTAAGTTGTCCATGTTCTTTCTTCTACATTATTCAATTTCGTTCTGAAGACATCGTCCTTCATAAGCTGTCATATTTGTGGACCTACAAATATGCCTTCTTTTACTTTAGCATCTCTGATTCTAGGAAATTTGCTCTTGATGTATAGAAAGCCTTCACCGTCCTTGTTCATTGCTTTGACAAAATTTTTCATTAGGCCTAGCTTTGTATGAAGAGGAGGCAGAAGAGTTTGTTCTTTTTGATTTAAAGGCTCTTCTGCTGTCTTTTTTTCTCCTGGAATAAAATGTACTCTTTTCGGTAAAATTTTAATATTGTAGTGTTTTTCTTTAGCGCGGCCAAAGACAATAGACTATAAAGATGTTGCACTCAGTGTATTTGAAAAAATCAAAAATGTTGAGCTGTAACTGATGCGGGCGGTAGAGGAAGTATCAGAAGAAGAAAATACTTCATTCTCACATGTTGAGAGAATTAAAAAGAGCAAATTACAACATACATACATACATATGTTTGTAAATATGTAGATGAAACCAGTTCTGTGAATTGTTATTGGCAAATTTGTTTGTTTTTTTACTAGCTTAAGTGTTTGTGTGTTTGTTTGTTTTCCCGTTGAAAATAATTGCCATTTAAAATTATATTAAAGAACAGAAATAATGTTTTCATGCGTTCTATGCGTAAATAGCAAACGTAAAACCAAATGTTACCTATTGAGTAATTGTAGGGTATGGATATGTGTTTTATTGTTGTAAAAGTAAAACTACATTGATTTGCACCGAATTTTAAATCCATTTTTAAAGTAGGTATTTCATTACTACTTACAATATTTGGCAAGAAATCCAATAAAATGAAAGACATAAAACTTTTTGTATGGTATTTATGTTGTTCTTTTAATACGATGGTACATACCTACTTGTGCTTTAAAACTTTTAACTTTTCAGCATTCGATTGTTTGTACTTATAAGTCTCCCAACAGGAATGCTTTCTAAGTAAAATAAGTACAAGCAGAATAAGTATTTCCATTCTATGTTTGTGACACGCATTTTTCTCGTCGAACCAAATCGAATATTTTGTATCATTAGTATACCCTACGCATTTATATATTTTTAATTGCTTTGTTCTTCAAAAATAGTTTTTCGAATACTTTAATATGAATTTTACATATTTCGAAGAACAAGTCAGAGGGTGAACATAAACTTCCAAAATCTTTTTTTTTTCATAGTTTTTCGTATGGATAAACATTTCTGATGGATATGTTAAAATTTGGGAAGGTTTGATTATATCCATTCGGCATTTAATGCAAGATATCCGTTGAGCTACATATGTAGCCTATGAAATTTCGACTTAAGGTAAGTTTAATTGGCACATTCTTAGAGATAAAACTGTCGGCGCTTTCATCAAAATATTCTTTATTTTCCTGGTATATGTCAGTGATATCTGTCACGATGGTAGAATTGTTAGGTACTACACTGTCATTATCTTCTAAAATGCTTTGAAAGTCCAGTAGCAAAAATATTGCGTCGTCTTCAGCACAATTCGTTGAGGTACTAAACTGGCTTTTTTTTAAAGATAACAGCTTAGCCATTGCGATATTGAATTCATAAACAGAAGGGTTCTTACAATGTGTACCTTTAGCACGTACATACGAAAAAACGTTTTTTAATGGGTCTAGATTAAATCGGCTGGTTAACACAATATGTAAATTAGAGCTCTACCTAAGCATTTCCTCACATAACGACAATATACCCCTAGTGGTTTGGATAAGTCCGCTGATGGAAAATATCTTATTACCGTTATATTCAATTTGTTGTATGTATGTAATAAGCTCTTGCAGTATTTGCCAAGTTTTATTATTAATCTTCAAGCCACGTTTCAGAGGGTTGGGATCATTTAAATTTTTACTATTTAAACAGTCAAAATAACCATCGATTCGTGCATAAAGGTGGTGGTGATTGTGACCTCCTACGCTTACTTGATGGAGTTTTTAGAACATAAATATCGCTATCCTCATTTCCAGAACATTTTTGCTGTTCAATGCTTCTGGACTCATCACTCTCAGTTAAATGTGAGCTTGGCACGGCTCCACTTTTTAAAATTTGTTTCCAATACAGTCTGGCAAAAAGTGCCTATCACACAAAAATAATACAGGAGTTCTTTCCACAAACTCCTTTTTCAAAGCCACACTTTTTTATCCATTCCTCAAATAATGGCGTATTTGACTTTGGAAAACGAAATAGGTTCATAGTAGGTAAGCTTCTTTTAGATTTGCCACAATGACTCAAAGAGCATTTGTTGCCTGATTTACGACCGTCTTTTTTCTTGACACCACTGTTTAATTTATCTTTTTTTTAATTCGGATAACTCATTTTTAATATACTTAAGAAAACACTGTATTACTTATCACTTTGACACAAAAATGTTTAATGAAAAGCTTCACAGGTAAGAAAAATATAAAAAAACAAGTTCTTATGTAAAATAACGGTAATTCAAACATATTGCCAATTACTTTTTTCCAAATTATACCCTTAATCTACAAAAATCCCAAAAATAGGAATATATAACATAAAATGTTTTTATGGACATAGGTAGGTATGTACCTATTACAGTGATCGACTCGGTTTTACAATCGGTGGAAAACCCGGTTTTTTACTCTTTCAGCTGGCAGTTTTTTCCAAAGGTTAATTTTTCGAATGTCGAATACACCGGTTTTTTTTTTCTCACAGAAGCCGGTTTATTTCATTTTTAGTTTTATGTTCATTTATCTTTGTAACAAAACGTACCATATATTTATTACTCAAAAATTTCAAAATATCAGAAAATTTATTAAATATTCTTCCATAATATTGTTTCAAAAACAAATTAAAATAAGAAAAATAATTAGGCTTAAATTTTATTTGTTTTAAATGGATAGCAGGTATTTTATACGTTAATATTAAAATTTTATATTAATATGTTCATTTTTTAATATATTAAATTTTATTGTAATTAATATATACATTTGGGTAATATATATACAAAAAATCGTTTTATTAGGGCATTTAAAATTCAACCAAATTTCATGCAATTTTTGTTTTTACAATAACAAAATATGTATGCGTTCGCTACGGCAGCACATGCGATCATATCAGTTCCGTATAAAACATTTTTTCATATCAATATATTGAATTGCATAACCCAGCAAACATGACGTTATGTCTTTAAATGCAGGTGGTTATAGTTTACTAAATATAAAACATATTTTTTGCTAACTTGGACTAAAGTTTAAATAAAATGTGACTTTTTTACTGATAAAGCAGTTACATTAAAATAATTTCCAAATGTTAATCGTCCAGGAGAGAGCTTAATTGCATAATATACTTAATTGGTATTAATATGAAATCAAACCTACGTGTTTGCTGGTATGCACGTTTGGTAATATTTACACACATACATATACAGTACATCACATATAATTTGTTTTTGTTGAGAACTTGTTCTCTTTTTGTTTTCTTACTCTCACATATTGGAATTCTGTGTGTGTATAACACAAATTGGGATTTATTGAAAAATCCCACATAGAAAATAACACCGGCACAACTTTGTATGGCAGTGCAACATCTTTATAGTCTATTGTCTTTGGCGCGGCTATCCCATTCACATAAGAAGCAATAAAACTTAGTATATCCACTTTGCAATCTATTTAACATTGCTACGACTTTCAAATCTGTAGATTCCATGAGCCATGTGAATATTTAATTTTTTGTAGTATCATCTTCATGCTACAATAGTTTTCTTTCATATTTCTTGCATACGCGAGTGAGACCGATGGAAATTTGTTGCCATTGTGAAGTAAAACGGCTTTAAAACTTGTCTTGGATGAATCAATAAAAAGCCGCCAATCCTCAGATTTATGACTGAAACACAGTTGTCGCAAAAGTCCATCAGCATTATCACAAAATACCAAACCTTCCTCTCTACTGAAATAACTAAAAAAGGTTGTTCATTATTTCGAAAGTAAGAGACGTTAACGTCCGTTTGCACCCAACTCTATTCGTTTCATTGGGATGCAAGAAGCTCAGACTTGGTTTTTTTAAAGCCTTGATTTACAAACTAAGTTATTCATATCAGTTTAATTCGGAAAATAAGGTATACTCGTTGGACTTCCAAATGAATGCGAAAATACACCCATTCTGGCGCAAGTGGATTCAGTTGCTGCAGAAAGCCCATCTTCTTCATCGTCTGTAGGAGGCAATGGAGGTAAAAATTTACTTGTTAACTGGTAAACTGGTCGTTTGACGCATGAAGTATTTGGATAAGTAACTTTATTTTTGGCTTTTTTCGTAAACCCACGTGTTTTAGTATGGCAAAAGTAGCAATCATTTTGATGATTTTGTGGTTCACTCCAAATCGCTGGCTTCATAAAGACTTATGACTTCCATTTAACCAACTTACCACAGCTACTACAACATATTTTTGGCTGCCAATTTTTATCTCTATCATCGACAGGAAACCCAAAATAACGGCAATAAGCATCTGTAATGTTTGGAAGATATTGTCTCCCGTTGAGTTAGATCGCCACATACGTAACAAAATAAATTTGGAGATTTGTTACAAATCCTTGACATTTTGTAATATGAAAGCGTTTGTGGATTCTTTAATTGCTTTATTTCTTTACACGATAACGAAGAACGCTATAAGATCTATTTACTGTTGCCGATTTTAACCGCACGATATTCAAATTAAAAGTGACTTACTTATTGCCCATTAGCTTCTATATATACAATAAATACCAGAATCTGCCCTAATGTTCTTAATTTGAAATCACAGGTAATTGAAAAATACTGTTATAAATATTTATTCCAAGAACTATGAAAAATATCGTTGTACTTTAGTCCCATTACCTGCTCACCTAACGAAATGTTACATATATCGTATGCAAGGCTGGTTGCATTACAATATCGGGTACCTGCGGTAAATTGACAATAAAATCCATATTTCTTAACCGATTTTTATAGTTTATGCCTTTTTTGATTTCCAAGATAAGTAGCTCTCAGAAAAAAGTTTAAAATGTTGAATATTTGCCTTATATTTTTTTTTATTCCATTTTTAATTTGAAAAATATTACGAATTTTGCAAGAAAAAAATTTTTTTTCTCCATTAATTTCTAAATAACTCCAAAAAGATAAGAGATAGAGACAAATTGTATTCCATTTAAATAAATATAATTTTGTTACACATTTGTTGGTGTTTCGTTTTTGAAAATCGGATGACTGGTTCTCGAGTTAGGATTAAATTTGTGTCCGTACCTGACTAATTTAGGGGGGAAAATTTGCCACGCCCTTAAAAAAAATCCCGATCTGATGGAAAAAAACCGACAACGGATTTGAGTTCAGCGCGTCAAAATCCATATAGTCCACATAATTTTATTAAATGGAGGATTTTGCTGCAGAGCAGTGTTATTAGCGGAAATCACTCATGGTAGCATTTTTGCAATAAGTGCATATGTGCACTAATTTTTTGCTACCAAGCGTGAGTGTAGTTTACGAAGTGTGTTGCAAATTTATTACAACAGCTGATTTTTTAAGTATTTATAAAATTAGTCTTAGTAAATTAAGAATATTTTGTTTTTTAAATTTTTCTGAAAAAAAGTTAATTAAATTTGAACAAATAACAATACCTGAATCAACGAATAAATGATCAATTTATTCAATTTGTAAAGGGTCCGCCATCTAAAATTTTTTTTTCTACTAGTGCTTATTTCGTGAATGGTAACACTTAGCACATGTCTGATTTGACAGGTAATTAGTTTTATCCTTCCGCTGAAGGAATATGGTTCTGTATATGCTTGAACAACGCTGGGAAGTATTGCGACATTACTTTGGCCGATTTTGCCAAAAAAAATCATCTTTTCAGATGAAGCTCATTTTGTTCTTGGCAGGTTAGTAAACAAGCAAAATTGTCGCAGAAAACCCGCAAGGATACATTGAAAAGCCGATACTCCCAAAACGAGTCACTGTTTGGTGCAAATATTGGTCCAGAGTGGCCGTAGTCAATGCCGATCGTTATCGGGCCATGTTGAACAAATTTTTGTTCACAAAACTTGAAAAAGAGGATATTGGCAACATTTAGTTTCAACAGGACAGCGCTACGTGCCACACAGCCGAAGCTACACTTTTTTCATAGGATTAAAAAAAAAAAAAGTTATTTGGCAGACCCTTTATAATTGCTATAAATGTATGTATTTGAATCTGTAGATTTTTGTATTTATTTTGTTAGAGTTGAATGTTTTAACCAAGGCAAATTCATATAACGTGAACTCTGTAGACCAGCTGTTTGTTGACAATCGTTTGCCGGACAATTTTAATAAATGTTTAAAAAGTGAAAAAATTTAATTTCTATAGAAAAAACGTTTGAATTTAAAATAAATATATGTATGTACATTTGTGTTAATTGTTTAAAAATTAAAAAACATAAAAAATTTGTGTTTTAGTTAAAAGACTATGTGTGTGAAGATAAATACGCCGAGTTAAAAACGTTTTTAGTGATAGAAAAAAAAATATCGCATGCGATAAAAAAGTTTTTAATACGTAAAATTAACAAATTTGCGCTAATTTTTAAATTTTCTGTGTGTTTAAGCATTAAAAATTAATATTCGTAGTACAAATGAACAATACAATAAACTTTTAGTAAAATTATTCTTTTTTTTTGTATTTTTTTGTCCTCAAGCAAATTGAGTCCTTTTAGTAGTGTTGGGCATAATCTTTCTTTTCAGTGAATCGTTCATGATCGGTCAGAAAGACTTGCTGAAGTATTTCATTCTTTTCTTTCATCTTTCTTTTATGAAAGATGTAAAATGAATGATTGAAACAAGGCAAAGAATACATAACAGTTGGTTTTTGTTTATAAGAAAATAAATGCAAAAACTGAAATTGCTGGTACAAAGCGAATATTAAGTACATACTAATAATTAAATAAAAATAAGTTCAATTTAAAAGTTTTTATTAGTAATAAATAGACACATACAGTGAGGTGCACAAATGAGTACAAGTTTGTACTTTGAGCACTTTTTATGTAATAGAAATAAAAGTAATAAAGCAAATTCAAAAAATTTTTTTTTTGTTTATTTAGTATTAGGTACTTAACAAAACAGTGTAAAATTCAAAACATAAAGCATCAATTTCTAAGAAAAAAATAAAGAAAACGAAAACAACTCCAATGTACTCAATTTTGCACCGTTGAAAAATCTTGCGAAATACGAATATTTTGAATATTTAGTGCAAAGCCCTTTATTTTGTAAGACATCATTTATGCGATTTGGCATACTCTCCAACAATTTCAGTATAATTTCTTTTGGAATATTCTTCCATTCATTTTAGATCCGCTGCAAAAGCTCGTCCAAATTCGTAGGGGCTGATTGGTACTGTCCCAACCGTCTCTTTACGATTGACCACAAATTCTCAATCGGATTGAGGTCGGGAACTTGTGCTGGCCACTGCAATAATTGAAAATTTTGGTCGCCAAGCTATTCTTTCACGATTTTGGACGTGTGTTTTTTATCACCATCCTGCTGAGAAATTACTTCTTCTGCAGGATAGGCGCTCTTATCTAAAAAATCGGAAAGATAAGTCTGCAAAATTCTCAAATAGTCTTCTTTCTTCATTATTTTTTTTTGCAGTGGTCCAAGGTCCCACCATGTAAAGCAACCCCATACCACGACGTTTTCTCCCCCGTGCTTCAAAGTTTTCTACACATGGCGCCTTTGAATTTCTTAACCAGGGCGGCCCAGCAATATTGTTTACCGTCGAATTGGAAACGGTTAAATTTGGATTCGTCTGGCCAGATCACACGTTTCCAGTCGTCCACTGTCCTAGTTTTGTGCTCTTTGGCAAATCTTAACCATGCCTTTACATTTTTTTCCGACAATACAGGTTTTTGTTTTTTTTACTGCTGCAATATAACCAATATCGCAAAGGGCTCTACATGCTGTCCACCGACTAAAGGGTTTTCCGATTGCTAACGAAGCATCCTTTGGTGCTAAAAACTTATCTATTTTCATTTCTCTTATCATTAGACGGGCGTCCGCATTAGTAAGAAGTTTTTTCCGACCTATAACTTGAGGCTTGGGAACAACGGAACACCGTTTTTGTACCCTTGACTTATTATTGACTCACTTTAAGTTCTTTTGCAATTTCCCGGATAGAACAGCCTCTTTTAGTCATGGCCCGAATGCTCTCCTCGGTGGTTTTTGAAAGTTCCTTCTTTATTTATTATTGTTAGGAATTTATTTGATTTCAAATAAAATGATTTTTGTTCAAAAATTTGCACAATGTTTTTACCACACGCCATTTAAATAATGTCGAGCTTATGCAAATAGATTGAAAAATAACGGTACTTTTTCATTTATTTTCTTCAAATTCTGCATAAAATGCAAAAGTGCAAAATCGAGTACATAAAAGTTAATTTGGTTTTTTTCGTTTTTTTCTTGGTGCTTGATGCATTTTGTTACAGATCTTATATATTCTTATTAAGTACCTAATACTACATAAACTACAAAGAAAATTTTGAATTTGCTTTATTACTTTTATTTCTATGACATAAAAAGTGGTCAAAGTACAAACATGTACTCATTTGTGCACCTCACTGTACATATTTAAAAAAAAAAAAACACAAAATCAAAATCTGTATTCCGGTTAGAATTTGGCATATAAATTCAAAAATAGATTTTGATGTCTTATTAAAAAAAAGGCAAAAAATATTTTAAAAAAAAATTAACAGGCGTATACATATATAAAATCGGGAAAATTAATAAGCATTATCTTAATTTTATTTGAATCAAATTAAAAAACAATGATCCTTTTTTGAATGAAATTATAATTCAATTTTTTTATACAATTTTTAAATACAATTAAATTAATTTTTTTATATTTCGCTACTCCTTCACTTAGCATTATTAGGAAAATAAATACTATCGCTATAACAAAATGATCTTTAAAATTTGTGTGCGCTAAAAATTGTATAATTTATTATGAAAAGAATTTATATTTAAAATTATATTTTGGGCAAACATAAATATATATTAAAAAAATTTAGTTTATTTTTTGAATAATTCATAGTTTCATTAAAAAAAGAGATCTTTCTTTCATAGTTTTGGTACAAATACATACTATGTATACACATACACATAAACATACTATGCATACATTGAGATGCAAACAAATTAAAAGATTTGGTTTAGCAACAATTCAGCAGATTGTTATGGCAACATCGTAATCTACATACATTTTTGACTGACTGAAATGTGTGAAACATGAAAGAACAATGAAAGATGAAAGATTTGAAAGAAAGAATACGAACTATTTCATATCTTTCACCTTACTGAATCGTTCAATTGAAATATTTCTTTCATGACCGACACAACTCTACCTTTTAGGGATTTAGTTAGTACAATCATATATTACCATCTCAATAAATTAAACCTAGTGGAAATTGAAGGTAACTAGCTATGCTATCAAACCACATTTATACTTTTTCCCAATTGTATTTGTGAATATTTTTATACAATTTTTAAAATTTGACTTAGTGCAAATTTTCTACTATATGAGGTCTTGGAGGGATGTGGTCAATATGACCATATCTTAACATCTCAATAAATTAAACCTAGTGGATATTGAAGGTAACTATCTATGCTATGAACTATTTTATTTTAATTTATTGAGATGTTAAGATATGGTCATATTGACCACATCCCTCCAAGACCTCATATAGTAGAAAATTTGCACTAAGTCAAATTTTAAAAACTTTAAAAAAATATTCACAAATATAATTTGGAAAAAGTATTAATGTGGTTTGATATCATAGGTAGTTACCTTCAATCTCCACTAGGTTTAATTTATTGAGATGTGAAGATATGGTCATACTGACCACATCCCTCCAAGAGCTCATATAGTAGAAAATTTGCACTAAGTCAAATTTTAAAAATTTTATAAAAATATTCACAAACACAATTGGGAAAAAGTATAAATGTGGTTTGATAGCATAGCTAGTTACCTTCAATTCCCACTAAGTTTAATTTATTGAGATGGTAATATATGATTGTACTAACTAAATCCCTAAAAGGACTCATGTATGAACAATTTGCTTGAGGACAAAAAAATACAAAAAAAATAATAATTTTACTAAAAGTTTATTGTATTGTTCATTTGTACTACGAATATTAATTTTTAATGTTTAAACACACAGAAAATTTAAAAATTAGTGCAAATTTGTTAATTTTACGTATTAAAAACTTTTTTATCGCATGCGATATTTTTTTTTCTATCACTGAAAACGTATTTAACTCGGCGTATTTATCTTCACACACATTAAAAGACTAACAAATTGTAAAAGTTTTCGTGAAAAATGTCTTCCAGCGCGATGTGTAGAAAAAATATTTTAAGGGTAGTGGGTGGAACTTTATTTCGCGTATGTAAAGATGAGCAAAATATATAAATACATATGTATAAAGTTTTGAAAAAAAAAAAAACATTAAAATTCTTTAATTTTAGTGTGACTTGCATAATTTGCTTTAAAAAAATGTAAATAAATGTGTGTTTGTATGGGTTTAGTCAGAAAATTTTTGACAATTAGGTTCAAATATACAAAGACAAAATACATGTAGTTTAGTGTTGTTGTAGGGAAGAGATCACATGATTGAATTCCCCTTGGTATTAACTGTTAAGAATACTTCATAGCCGTCATAAGATTGGCCGCAGTCAATATTTCAGATCCAACGCCTTTGCTTTTATTTGTAGCAGTAAGAAGCTCCCACTTATATGGCATGTTGAAGACACTAACAATCCAAACGGCCTGTAATAATGTTATCTTGTTTAAAATATTCAAGAATATATTTGTGTTGAATGTCAGTGCAACTATTTTTAAATAATCAAGAAATAAGAAAATAACCTTAACTACACACATTAAGTTCCTCTGACGACACAATTGCCATTTGAGAAAAATTACTCAATGTTACACTTATAGTTGTCAGATTTGACGACTTATAGTAATTTTAACGATTTTAAGTACCAAAAAGTAACTGTGCTATATTCGGCCGTGCCGAATCTTATATACCCTTCACAACGTGTAGTCATGCAATAACAATTGTTTGTATCACCATTCATCTCATATAAAATACGTATGTACATACATGTAAAAAACATACAAAAAAAAATTACAACAAAAAAATATATTAAAAATAAAAAAAATAACAACCAAAAAAAAATTTTTTTAACAATTTTTTTTTAAAAAATTAAAAAAAAATATAAAAAAAAAATAATAAAATATAAATAATATATTAAATAAAATAAAATTTTTTTGGCTCAGCTGGAATTTGATGCCACGTTTACTTTAACCAGTATGTAGCTTGTTGTTGTAATTGTGAAAAAAAACGAGGTGGTCGTGGCTTTTTGCTCATATCTCAGAAAGTTATGGGGCGATTGTGCTGAATTTCAATAGCGATTCATTCCTGGATATTTCCAAGAGATTGATACCATATAGAGAACTGAGGAACATATAGTTGCTTCTAAAAGTTGATTCCAACCAACACACGGACAAACGGTCGACTCCTCTATTTATAAGCTTTCAGAAAATATATACTTTATGGGGTCGAATATGAAAATTGTAGAAATTACAAACGGAATGACAAAGCTACATTTATATACCCTTGTGCACCACAGGTAAAGGGTATGACGGTGCTGTCATTTCATTTGTAACATATCGAAATACCCATTTTAGACCCCATAATTATATATATTCTGAATCGGGGTTTCATTTTATGACGATCTAGCTATTTCCGTCTGTTGAAAGCGTGATAGAGGTCGGACCAAAAAAGTTAGGGAGCTCAAATTTTGACAGAATATTTCTTATACACAAGGTTTGTTTGGAATTGAAAATGGGCTAAATCGGAATATTAGGAAGATAGTAATAGATCGTAATGCAAGAGTAGGTCAAATAAAATCATATCCTTTCAACATCGAATAAAAGGCAATTGTGTCCAAACGCATTAACGTAGTGCCTTAAAACTTTTAATATATATTTCCTGCATAAAAACAATATTTTTCCTTGAAAATTGCTTGAATCTATGCATTAGGAAAACAGTTATAGAATAAAATGTACGAAAGTTTATACCGCACAGTGTATTTTTTAGTATATTTAAAACCTAATAAAAGCGACAAAATTAGATGTACGATTCTGAAATTTTGCAAACATTGCTTTTTGGTCAAAGGATTTGAACTTACGGAAAATAAATGTGACACGCCCATATCTCAAAAAACTCTTAATCTTAAATTCATATAATTTCTCTAAGAATAAAGATTTTGGAAGATTTAATGACTATATGAAATATCTAAGTTGTATTTATTAGCAGAAACAAATTCGACACGCCTGCTGTAACGCCCACTTTTCACGTTAACGAAATTTAAAAGCTCATAAAGCCGACAAAATTAGAGGTATGATAATACAATTTGCTACATAATAAAAAGCGATAATTTAAGTCACAGCCAAAAAATGTGTAGGTTTTTATAACGAAGATTGTTGACGAAATTAAAAACCAACATGGCAAATACCAAAACATATTGATTTTCTCGGACGGAAGTTACTGTCAATACAAAATTAAATTTCGATTTTCTCTGGCTACTTTAAATTAAGCACAGCTCTATATATTAATAAAAACATCTATTCAATAACAAGTAAAAGCGCTATATTCGGCCGTGCCGAATCTTATATACCCTTCACAACGTGTAGTCATGCAATAACAGTAAATTCACGTATGTATGTTAAAAAAAACAAAAAAAAAATAAAAAATAAAAAAAAAATTTAAAAAAAAAAAATTAAAAAAAAAAATTAAAAAAAAAAAATTATTATATACATATATAATATATATAAAACAAAAAAAAAATAAAAAAAAAATTAAAAAAAAAAAATAAAAAAAAATAATAATAAAAATATATATAATATATTAAATAAAAAATAAAAAAAAAAAAAATTAAAAAAAAAATTTTAAAAAAATTAAAAAAAAAATTTTTTTGCCTCAGCTGGGATTCGATGCCACGTTTTCTCTAACCAGTATACACGTTTGTATGTATGTATTATGTTGTTGTTATGTTGTTTTTATGAAAAGAAAATCGAGGTGGTCGTGGGTTTTTGCTCATATCTCAGTTGTTTATGTACCGATGTTTCTGATTTTCAATACCGATCTACTCCCGAATATTTCTGATATTTTAATACCTTACCCGGGTCCAACCTATGTCGGGGGGCTTCAAAAAGTTGATTTCAACATACACACGGACAGACGGTCAGACGGACAGACGGACAGACGGTCAGGGCTTAATCGACTCCTCTATTCATAAGCTTTCAGAAAATATATACTTTATGGGGTCGGAAATGAAAATTGTAGAAATTTCACACGGAATGACAAACCTATATATACCCTTTTTCACTGTGTGAAGGGTATAAAAACAAAAGAATCACACAAATTTTTAAAAATTCATTATTTCATATTAAATAAAATAGTATATTTTCTTGTTATAAGTGTTGCTACAAACTATAAATTGAGTATTAAGTTTATTGTTTAGGAAATATGAAGATATTTATGGGAAAATGCATGGTAATAATAAATAAAAAAAAAAATCGTACGTTCGCGACCGGTACTTAAGCCAATTAAACAAAAACCCAATACAGATATTTTATTGTGTAAATACTGAATAGATACCTACATTAATACGCTTTAAAATAAATTAAAAACTTTTGAATATTCCGTTAAACTTCGCAGATTTTTACATTTCACTACTGTCAGCCACAGTTGACTTCTATTTTGCATACGTTCGTAACCACATGTTTATAACAATTATTATTAAAACTTAAACTCGATGAATTCCATCTTTTGCACTTAACATAAAGCTGCCAAAATGATATCGATAACAATAAAAAAGCTAGGAAAAATTTTTTTTTCTATATTTTTTGTACATCAAAAGCGAACGTTCGTGACCTCAGGGAATGCCCATATATCTATCTCTTCTATATATATAAAATTCACGTGTCACAGTGTTTGTCACCAAACTCCTCCGAAACGGCTGAACCGATTTCAATGAAATTTTGCATACACATTCTATAGGTCTGAGAATAGGTTTACAACTATTTTTTATATTCCTTAATGAAGTGGGCGTGGCACATCCCATACAAAGTGAATTTTTAACATCATATATCTTGATTACTATGAACGGGAGAGTTTCGAAAATTCGTGCGAGATCATTTGTTGTTACTATTTGTAGCCGTACCGAAAATGGGCAGGATCTCATAAGTGGGCGTGGTAGCTGCAATACAAAGTGAATTTTTAATATCATATATCTTGAGAACTATGACCGGAAGAGCTTTTTAAATTTATGTGAGGCCTTCTATTATTAATGTGAGTAGCCATGCCGAAAATGGGCGGGATAGGATAAGTGGGCGTGGTAGCTCCCATACAAAGTGAATTTTTAACATCATATATCTTGAATACTATCACAGGGAGATTTTTTTAATTTGTGCGGTACCACCCGTGCAGCAGAAAGTGAGTTAAGAAGACGACCATTATTATTTGTGCATCGATCGTAGTAGTGACGTATATACAAATATATATCAGTGTAATTTTACCATTTCAGTGTAGTTCTCAAGTAAATCTATATATATAAAAGTGAAAAACTCTGTCTGTGTGTTAGCTATAGACTTCGAAACTGTAAAACCGCTCGGACTCAAACTTTGGCAAGTTGTTGTACACATTCCGGGTGTACACATTCCGGGTGGTAAAAAGTGGGCGGGGCTACGCCCATAAAAATTAGTTGTCATTTTTAGCTACTTGCACTTGACCAATTTTTCTGAAACTTTGCACACATATTGAGCTGTCAGGGCTTTACATTTTCGTGATTATAAAAGTGGGCAGTGCTACGCCCATAAAAAAAAGTTATTATTTTCAGCTACTTGAACTTCAATGATTTTTCAAAAACTTTGCACACACATATTGAGCTCTCATGATTATACAATTTCGTGATTAGAAAAGTGGGCAGTGCCACGCCCATAAGAAATAAGTAATAATTTGTAGCTACTCACTACTACTACTACTACTTTTAGCTACCTATTCTCAGACCTATAGAATGTGTATGCAAAATTTCATTGAAGGTTTGTTTGGAATTGAAAATGGGCTAAATCGGAATATTAGGAAGATAGTAATAGATCGTAATGCAAGAGTAGGTCAAATAAAATCATATCCTTTCAACATCGAATAAAAGGCAATTGTGTCCAAACGCATTAACGTAGTGCCTTAAAACTTTTAATATATATTTCCTGCATAAAAACAATATTTTTCCTTGAAAATTGCTTGAATCTATGCATTAGGAAAACAGTTATAGAATAAAATGTACGAAAGTTTATACCGCACAGTGTATTTTTTAGTATATTTAAAACCTAATAAAAGCGACAAAATTAGATGTACGATTCTGAAATTTTGCAAACATTGCTTTTTGGTCAAAGGATTTGAACTTACGGAAAATAAATGTGACACGCCCATATCTCAAAAAACTCTTAATCTTAAATTCATATAATTTCTCTAAGAATAAAGATTTTGGAAGATTTAATGACTATATGAAATATCTAAGTTGTATTTATTAGCAGAAACAAATTCGACACGCCTGCTGTAACGCCCACTTTTCACGTTAACGAAATTTAAAAGCTCATAAAGCCGACAAAATTAGAGGTATGATAATACAATTTGCTACATAATAAAAAGCGATAATTTAAGTCACAGCCAAAAAATGTGTAGGTTTTTATAACGAAGATTGTTGACGAAATTAAAAACCAACATGGCAAATACCAAAACATATTGATTTTCTCGGACGGAAGTTACTGTCAATACAAAATTAAATTTCGATTTTCTCTGGCTACTTTAAATTAAGCACAGCTCTATATATTAATAAAAACATCTATTCAATAACAAGTAAAAGCGCTATATTCGGCCGTGCCGAATCTTATATACCCTTCACAACGTGTAGTCATGCAATAACAGTAAATTCACGTATGTATGTTAAAAAAAACAAAAAAAAAATAAAAAATAAAAAAAAAATTTAAAAAAAAAAAATTAAAAAAAAAAATTAAAAAAAAAAAATTATTATATACATATATAATATATATAAAACAAAAAAAAAATAAAAAAAAAATTAAAAAAAAAAAATAATAAAAAATAATAATAAAAATATATATAATATATTAAATAAAAAATAAAAAAAAAAAAAATTAAAAAAAAAATTTTAAAAAAATTAAAAAAAAAATTTTTTTGCCTCAGCTGGGATTCGATGCCACGTTTTCTCTAACCAGTATACACGTTTGTATGTATGTATGTTGTTGTTGTAATGTTGTTTTTATGAAAAGAAAATCGAGGTGGTCGTGGGTTTTTGCTCATATCTCAGTTGTTTATGTACCGATGTTTCTGATTTTCAATACCGATCTACTCCCGAATATTTCTGATATTTTAATACCTTACCCGGGTCCAACCTATGTCGGGGGGCTTCAAAAAGTTGATTTCAACATACACACGGACAGACGGTCAGACGGACAGACGGTCAGGGCTTAATCGACTCCTCTATTCATAAGCTTTCAGAAAATATATACTTTATGGGGTCGGAAATGAAAATTGTAGAAATTTCACACGGAATGACAAACCTATATATACCCTTTTTCACTGTGTGAAGGGTATAAAAACAAAAGAATCACACAAATTTTTAAAAATTCATTATTTCATATTAAATAAAATAGTATATTTTCTTGTTATAAGTGTTGCTACAAACTATAAATTGAGTATTAAGTTTATTGTTTAGGAAATATGAAGATATTTATGGGAAAATGCATGGTAATAATAAATAAAAAAAAAAATCGTACGTTCGCGACCGGTACTTAAGCCAATTAAACAAAAACCCAATACAGATATTTTATTGTGTAAATACTGAATAGATACCTACATTAATACGCTTTAAAATAAATTAAAAACTTTTGAATATTCCGTTAAACTTCGCAGATTTTTACATTTCACTACTGTCAGCCACAGTTGACTTCTATTTTGCATACGTTCGTAACCACATGTTTATAACAATTATTATTAAAACTTAAACTCGATGAATTCCATCTTTTGCACTTAACATAAAGCTGCCAAAATGATATCGATAACAATAAAAAAGCTAGGAAAAATTTTTTTTTCTATATTTTTTGTACATCAAAAGCGAACGTTCGTGACCTCAGGGAATGCCCATATATCTATCTCTTCTATATATATAAAATTCACGTGTCACAGTGTTTGTCACCAAACTCCTCCGAAACGGCTGAACCGATTTCAATGAAATTTTGCATACACATTCTATAGGTCTGAGAATAGGTTTACAACTATTTTTTATATTCCTTAATGAAGTGGGCGTGGCACATCCCATACAAAGTGAATTTTTAACATCATATATCTTGATTACTATGAACGGGAGAGTTTCGAAAATTCGTGCGAGATCATTTGTTGTTACTATTTGTAGCCGTACCGAAAATGGGCAGGATCTCATAAGTGGGCGTGGTAGCTGCAATACAAAGTGAATTTTTAATATCATATATCTTGAGAACTATGACAGGAAGAGCTTTTTAAATTTATGTGAGGCCTTCTATTATTAATGTGAGTAGCCATGCCGAAAATGGGCGGGATAGGATAAGTGGGCGTGGTAGCTCCCATACAAAGTGAATTTTTAACATCATATATCTTGAATACTATCACAGGGAGATTTTTTTAATTTGTGCGGTACCACCCGTGCAGCAGAAAGTGAGTTAAGAAGACGACCATTATTATTTGTGCATCGATCGTAGTAGTGACGTATATACAAATATATATCAGTGTAATTTTACCATTTCAGTGTAGTTCTCAAGTAAATCTATATATATAAAAGTGAAAAACTCTGTCTGTGTGTTAGCTATAGACTTCGAAACTGTAAAACCGCTCGGACTCAAACTTTGGCAAGTTGTTGTACACATTCCGGGTGTACACATTCCGGGTGGTAAAAAGTGGGCGGGGCTACGCCCATAAAAATTAGTTGTCATTTTTAGCTACTTGCACTTGACCAATTTTTCTGAAACTTTGCACACATATTGAGCTGTCAGGGCTTTACATTTTCGTGATTATAAAAGTGGGCAGTGCTACGCCCATAAAAAAAAGTTATTATTTTCAGCTACTTGAACTTCAATGATTTTTCAAAAACTTTGCACACACATATTGAGCTCTCATGATTATACAATTTCGTGATTAGAAAAGTGGGCAGTGCCACGCCCATAAGAAATAAGTAATAATTTGTAGCTACTCACTACTACTACTACTACTTTTAGCTACCTATTCTCAGACCTATAGAATGTGTATGCAAAATTTCATTGAAATCGGTTCAGCCGTGACAAACACTGTGACACGTGAATTTTATATATATATATATCTGTGGTTTTCATTGGCTACCACGTATGTCTTAAAGTAAAATTTTTCAGGAGAGCTACAAAACCGTGTTACTGCTGACCGATTTTTGAATATATCTAGAAGTTACGTTGTTACGATCGGAATAGGTCCATGTTATTTGAGAAATTTTTAAAACCAAGTAAAAGCCGTTTAAGACCAAGCAATATGACATTATTAACTCAAAGTCGTATGAAATGAACATACGCGGTTGCCCATGAAAACCACAGATATGTTTGTATTTTAATTAATGAAAATAATTAGAGTTCTCACTATTCTTAATACACAAGCTAACAAAGTGTTAAGATTAATGCTTAATTTTTATATACAGTTAATCTCAAATAATCTTTTGCCTATGAAAATTCATATAAAATTTTGGAAACTAAGTGGAACCTACATACATACATACATGTATATAAATAACTAGTTTTTAAAAAATTAAATAATCAGCCTTATTTTGAGTGACGTTGACCTCTGGTTTTTCTGTTGAAAGTGACATAAATACGACTTAATTTTCGGTCATTTTACATTGTCGTAAATGTAACACTGCAACAAAACATTCCAAACTTTCAAATTTACTTACAAAGACTAAAATTAAGTTACTAAACTACGAAATATTTTATAAAATATAGAGACATCCTAGTTTCACTAAAACCATAGTTAATCTTTTTCATATTTTCGAATAGATGCTTATAATAAATACTAAATGAAAAATAATTTGTGACATGTGTATTCAAATAATAAACCATTTTTGAATAAATAACTTTTGGTTTCGAAAATCTCGATACCTTGTCGACGCTTTTTTTCTATTTTCGCTAAAAAAAATTCTTGACAACTGATAAATAATTGTTGTTTCTGGACTTTTATTTATTATAGTCGTTATTAGATCTATTATAGTATATACATATATGTATAAAAGATAATGTAACGAAAAATGCAGACAATTGTCATAAGTTTAGCATGACAATACGCATGATTTTATTTACTTATTGTAAGACGAATTTATAAAAATATATTTAAAAAAAAAACCTAAAAAAAGGTTTGCAGCTTATAAATATGCATGTATTTATGTGTATATGTATATGTAAGTAAGTATATTTTAACAAAAAGAATAGGGAAGTACTGTGCAAAATAGTTTTTATTTTATTCCTAAATAAGTTAAAAAAAATTTATTCTAAAAAATAGAATAAGGCCTTTAAGACTTAAAAATTAAAAAAAAAATTAAAAAAAAAAATTATAAATAAAATATGAGCAAATACACTATAATAAAATAAGTTTTTAACTTACCATTATTTAAAATGTTTTTAATGGTTTACATTTTTGACGAATGCCACCAGGTGAAGTTTAAGCTGTTACTTTTGTTCGTTTAATTTACAAATGTTTATTAGAGAAAATTATTTTTAAAATCAATGTCTAAATATAGTTACTTGATATACGAAATATAACAATGATTTTTTGTTTTCAAAGCATACATAAGTAAAATCAAAAATTTTCTTCACCAACGATAGATCAAATTGAGATTAATTTCAAATTAAATTTACACAGAATCACCATACATCACATATAAATTATAAATACGTTTGCCTGAAAAGAGAAGACAAAATTTTGTTTTAAATCTATTTTGAAATTTTTTTTTTAATTTAAAATGTACATACATATGCATGTTACTTATAAAACATTACTTACTTAATTAATATCTATCCTAAAAACATTTCAGTAGTATTAAACTTATTTTTATACTCTTCAACTGTGGTGCACATTTCCGACCCCATAAAGTATATATTTTCTAAAAGCTTATGAATAGAGGAGTCGATTAATCCCAGACCGTCTTTCCGTCTGCCCGTGTGTTGGTTGAAATCAACTTTTAGAAGCAACTATATGTACCTCAAATCTGAGTATGGTATCAATCTTTTGGAAATATCCGGGAATGAATCGCTTTTGAAATACAGGACAATCGCCCCATAACTTTCTTAGATATGAGCAAAACACCACGACCACCTCGTTTTTTTCACAATTACAACAACAACATACATATATTCTGGTTAGAGTAAACGTGGCATCGAATTCCAGATGAGCCAAAAAAAAATTTTTTTATTTTATTTTATACATACATATATTGTTTAAATTTTTATAACTTTTACTTTTTATACATTTTTTTTTTAATTTTTTAAAAAAAAATTTTAATTATTTTTTTAAATTTTTTTTTTTGTAATTTTTTTTTTTGTTACATTTTTTTAAATTATTTTTTTTGGAAACATACATACATACGTAAACTCAATTTATAATTCTGCAATGGGATGTTTTGTATATGTATGTACATATTTCATATGAGGTTAATGGTGATACAAACAATTTTTATTGCATGACTACATGTAGTGAAGGGTATATAAGATTCGGCAAGGCCGAATATAGAACTTTTACTTGTTATATCTGTAGTTATAACATTTTTCCTTTGAAATCAAATTAAGTCGGTAATTTTAATAATCTATTTTTAAATAGGGTTACAAAGCAAAATGTTCATTAAAACTCATTTTGTAATATTTTTTAATTTTAAAAACTGATTATAAAGAATGAGATCGATAAAACCCTAACACGAATAAAACGCAATAACTTTGAAACGAATTAATCCATTTTAATGAAAATAGCGTGGTTTAACAATAAAATAACAGTAAATTAAAATATTAATGCTTTTTGTAAAAATTCAGCTTTTTTTGATGAACTGTTTCACCTTTTCCGGAATTGAGATCATGAGGGTTTTGATGGTATCCTTAGTAACTTTATTGCTGGAATAAGACCATTTCTGGGAAAAATTTTTAGTAGTATTAGCAACTTGTTTTGTATCCTTCAGCACTCTTTTGACTAAAGCCCAGTAACGTTCGATGGGCCTTAGTTCTGGACAATTAGGTGGATTTGCTTCTTTTGGCACTACCACTATATTATTTGTTTCATACCATTCTGCTGCAGATTTACTATAATGACACGACGCTAGGTCGGGCCAAAAATATGTTGACTTATTGTGTTTTCGTATGAATGGAAGCAACCTCTTCTGCAAGCATTCCTTGGTGTAAATATTAGTGTTGATAGTCCCAGTAGTAATAAATTTATTGCTTCTTTCTCCGCATGTGCATATAGCTTGCCAAACTAAGTACTTCTTTGGAAACTTTGTCTTTTTTTGGAACTTAAATTGGTCATCGATATTACCTCTTCCATCGGCCACATAATAACTTCGCCCTGGGAGCTGAAAAAAGTCGGCAAGAACGTAAGTCTCATCATCCATAATACAACACTCATATTTGTGGATAAAATTTCTAAGCAGTTCTTTGGCACGACTTTTTGCATCCAAGTTTTTCTTCGAATTTCTGTCTGGCACTTTCTGAACCTTGTAGGACTTAAGGCCTTCATATCTTTTAACCTTCCTTACAAAAAAATCGGAACAGTTTGCTTTTAAGGCGGCTTTACGGTTTGAGAGGTTGGGATTTTGGTTTAGAAGACTAACAATCTTTGAAGCTAACTGTGGGTCAGTTATACCTTTTTTAGCTCCACTTCCAGCTTTCCTTTTAATACTACGACGTTCGTTATACACTTTTATCACACGCGAAACTGTATGTCGTGACACCTTTATCTCATTTGCAATAGATTTGTAAGTACGACTGGGATTTTTTAAAAAAATTGTTATTATTATTTAACGCACTTTTTCTTCGGAATCCATTTTCAAACAAACTAATAATCCGATTATGCTATTATTTTGTACACATAATTTGACAAGTTTTTAAATGCAAACTTGATCATAAACAGTTATATTTTTTGTGCATGAAGAAAGGTGGAATAAAAAATGTGTGTTAAGGTTTCACTGATCTCATTCTTTAATTATAATAGAAAGAATACAACGGCAGTTTGAAGTAGTATCAAGTTGACTGATTATTTTTTCATTTTTACTTATTCACATAGAAATTTGATCAATTTTTCTTTATTTGATAATCGATATTTAATAAAATTTAAATTTTAGAAAATATATTTACATAAATTTCCATATTAAAGAAATCTTTATATCTATACTAGCTAATACCCGGTGTGCTTCGCCACCCCAAATTTTAGTATTTAATTCATATGCCAGGTGCCACGCCCACTATTGTTAATGCACCCATTTTTTCCATAAATTTTTATTTGAATATCAAAATTGCTTTTGCAAAATTTTAGTACTCTAATCGATATCGTTTTCCAGATATACGAATTTTAGTTTTTAATTCATATGGTAGGTTCCACGCCCTCTATTGATAATGCACCAATTTCTTGCCTAAATGTTTATTTGGGTGTGTCAAAGTTGCTCTAGCAAAATTTTACTACTCTAATCGATATCGTTTTCCAAATATACGAATTTTAGTATTTTATTCATGTGGCCACGCCTACTATTGCAAGTCCGACCATTTTTTACCCAAATGTTCGTGTGGATGTCAAAGTTTACCGTACTTAATTTGAAGACTCTAGCTGCATTAACTTTCGTGATATATAATATTTAATACCTATTCTTTTATAGGACGTGGCACCCCGCCCACTTACGATTTCAAACCTAAGTATAGCCTATAGTTCCTTCCAAACATACAGAAAGATTCTGCGAAAATTTTAAGAAAATAGGTCCAGCCGTTTAACCGTCTATAAAGCACAAACAAACATACAAACACACATTGATTTTTATATATATCTATATTAAAATTAAAAACTGTTCTTTGCTAAGCCAATCATTGGAGAACAGTTAGATCGATTTCTGTTTTTCTAATAAAATTTTATTAAATAACAAATAAAGTAGCTCAGGAGGGAAAAATGAAAGCAAGGTACATTCACAAGGTAAACTTTTTCTACAGCTAATAGAAAAGCGTAGTCAAAATTTGTTAAATTCGCCTTCATTTTATTTACATACTAGCCAAGCCCGACGCGCATTGCTACGCCATTGCATTCTGAGTTTTGATTGAATATCAAGTGCAAGAAGCTAAATATTATATTTTTTTTAATGGGCGTGGCACTGGCCACTTTTCTAGTCAAGAAATTAGATAGCCGTGACAGCTCAATATGTGTGCAAAGATTCAGAAAAAACGATCTAGTGCAAGTAGCTAAAAATTATAACTTTTTTTATGGGGGTGGCCCCACCCACTTTTTACCACCCATAAACACTCCCTGGAATGTGTAAAACAACTTGCCAAAGTAAGAGTACGGTCGTTTTTACAGTTTCGGAGTATATATATATATAGAAAATGTAGAAAATGTCACTAGTGAATCAGTACTGATTCACTATTGACACTGTCACCAGTACTACTAACTTATTATACCCCCGACAATGCTTTTTTACTATAGACATTTAACATGTGCGTGTCATTGGAAATCTACTACTGACACTGGTACTACTGAGTAGGTAGTTCTTTTGGGACCATATGTAGACATTGTCACCATAGATTCACTAGTTCATTTTAGTAATTCTAGTCTACATTTTTGATACTTTTCTGAAATAGACGTCGTTAATAAAACTTTTGTTAAAATATGATGTTTTATTAAAAAAAATTAAGGAATTCATTAAATATCAAATATTAAAAGTAAATAAATTACATTTCATTTAATTAGAGCTCTTATTTATTGTATATACATTTTTTTCTCATCAAAGAAAATTAAAAAAAAATGTAGACACTTTGTTGACAATGTCGCCAGGAAGTCACCACAATAGTCGACAAAACTGGTGACTTGGAGACACTTGCCCCCAGGCTTCCTTCAGGGTAGCTAACACACATACACAGATTCACTTTTATATATGCATATACTAGAAAGGCCCGGCGCGCGTTGCTACGCCCCTTAATAAATAAAAATGCATTCTGATAATTGAATATCAAGTGCAAAAAGCTAAAAATTATAACTTTTTTTAATGGGCGTGGCACTGCGCACTTTTCTAATCACGAAGTTCTATAGTCAAAACAACTCAATCACCCCAATTCTAAATAACAATTCCATGGGAATTTTTTCCCTATACCCTTTTCCCCCATTCTAAATAATTTCGCCCGGAGAAATTTGTTCCCTTTCCCTTTTCCCTTATTCTAAATGAACTTCGAAATTGGGAAATTGTTCCCTGGGAAAAAAGTAGGTATTACGAAAGGTAATTAAAGGGAGAATGTAATAACAATTTTTGGGAAAAAATCCGCCAACAAAATCAAAGGGAGTTGTGACAAAAATGTAAGTATTTAATATTTTTTTATAAAAATTATGATAAATATTGTAATTTATTGTTACTTTTAGAATAAAAACAACAAACAGGAAGCAGAATAATGAATTGTTTATTAGTTTTAAAATAATTTTTATTTATCTTTTTTCTTAATTTTTGAAGTTTTTAAATTTTTTTAATAAAATGTTATATTTTTTAATTGATTTTTCAAGCTCGAGGTCTTTATAAATATTTGTTGATTTATTTATTATTCAATATTTCGCTACTCCTTTGTGTAATAATAAATAAATCAACAAATATTTATAAAGACCTCGAGCTTGAAAAATCAATTAAAAAATTTTACAAAATAATAATGGTCAAATAAGAGTAATAAGAAAATGTTATATTTATTTAAAAAAATTTATATACTACATACATATATAAGAAATGGCTTTATTACAGAAATCTATTATTTCTAATAGTTTTCTATTATATTTTCTAATATTTTTGGCAATGGATAAATATTGTGGTGAGTCTAAGGATACCACATCATTATCCTGAGCGCTCAAATAATCTTAAATTTCTACATCGCTTACTTCAGCATTGCATTTAAAATGAATTATGCAACGCACAGCAAAATTTTGTTATTTTAGCAGCCTTTTTTGGAGCGTAGTGCAGCTGTCTAGCACCAAGAATGCACGTCCATCTATTTTTTAAAACACCATTAATGCGTTCAACCACATTTCAACACTGAATTTTATTTCAACAGACTCATCCTGTGGGCAAAAAAATGCTTGTTTAATTTATGAATTGTTTGTTATCATTCAAAACTTTACCAAGAAGCCTATAATTGCTGCCACCTCTAAGGTATTCTTGCTCAAGGTGAGCACGAAATTCGCAAGAATTCCAAATAAATGAATCGTGACATGCTCCGGGATGTGAGGCATCAACGTAATGAATTCTCAGCTCATGATCACAGACCTTTTATTTTTTGAGTTCCGTCAGCACATCCAATTACGTTTGGAATGCCATACTTCACATAAAGAGCTAACGCAACTTTCCGTTTTTGCACTTCAGTTCTGCAGAAAGTTATCTACATTGGGCGTAAATGTTCCTGATATATTAATAACTTCTGCCAGAACTTTGCTAACACTACACTGAGCCACAGACCAGAGAAGCAAGCCGTATCGGCGCGGCTGGCGGCTAGCCGCTTAGTCGATTTTTTTATTTAAGTCGCGCCGCCGCCGATGCGTTCGGCTGACCGGCGGCTCAGTTTGAAGCCGATTTTACATATTTGAAATTTGATTTTTTCCTTCTGTTAGAAATGAATCATAGGTCACTGCAAAAAATATCTCTGAATATTATTGTCAAACTTATCACAAAATTAGTTTTGATAAAAACTAAAAACCAAGGCATATTTATTCATCAGGTAGTCTTGTTTCGTCAGCTGATTATTTTTTTCTTTACTTATTGAAATAATATGCCTTGCTAAAAACTATATGCTTATGCTCACTTTTGATTTATTTATTCGACATCCAACTAGTTTTTTTCCGCTTTTTTCGACTACAGATATTTGGTATTATCAATAATTGTTTAATTGTATGAAATTTTTAAGAATTATTAAATTGCTTTCTCGATTTTTTTAATTTATTTCAATAAAAATAAAAAAAATTGGTATTAGTGCAAAGTGAAATACATTCTCAAAACTTTAAATCAGTAGTGCAAAAAGATTTATTCTTAATGACTTTCTAAATGTAAAATAATTTATCATTAATAATATAATTCAAAATGAATAAAATATGTAATATATGTTAAAGGAATTATGTAAACAAACATCTTCAACTTATGAAACATTGGTTTCTTTTTACCAAATAGGCATGATTTCTATGCACTTATAAAAATTAAATGGCGTTCATTAATATATTCAAAAATTACACGCTAATGTAACAGTTATTATTGTTTTCACTTAAATTTATTCACTTCATCACTAGTTGAAGTTCTGAAAAATCACAGGGTACTTTCCCAATATTTTCAAATAATCGTTTTACAATTAAATTACTTATTACAGCTATTTATTCATGAGAACAACCATATTGTCGAACCTATTTTAACAAAGTCAGAAAACCATTAAGAAAATGCTTTAAAATATTTAAAACTAGCCAATCCCGGCGCGCGTTGCTACGCCCCTTCATGAATTTTAATCGCATTCTAAATTTTAATCGAATATCAAGTGAAAGGCTAAAAACTTTTTCTTTATGAGCGTGGCAATGCCCACTTTTCTAATTACGAAACTGTATAGTCATGACAGCTCAATAAGTGTGCAAAGTTTAAAAAAAATCGGTCCAGAGAAAGTATCTCAAAATGATACCTTTTTTTTATGGGCGTGGCACTGCCCACTTTTCTAAATGCGAAACTGTATAGTCATGACAACTCAATATGTGTGCAAAGTTTCAAAAAAATTGGTCCAGTGAAAGTACCTCAAAATGATACCTTTTTTTAATGGGCGTGGCACTGCCCACTTTTCTAATGACGAAAGTGTAAAGTCATGACAGCTCAGTATGTTTGCAAAGTTTCAGAAAATTCGGTCCAGTGCAAGAAGCCAAATCTGATAACTAATTTTTTATGGGCGTGGCCCCGCCCACTTTTTTAATCACAAAATTATAAAGTCACGACAGCTTAATATGTGTGCAAAGTTTCAGAAAAATCGGTCCAGTGCAAGTATCTCAAAATTAAAACTTTTTTAGGGGCGTGGCCCCGCCCACTTTTCTTATCACGAAATTATTCAGTCATGACAGCTCGATATGTGTGCAAAGTTTCAGAAAAATCGGTCAAGTGCAAGTAGCTAAAACTGATAATTAATTTTTTATGGGCGTGGCCCCGCCCACTTTTTTTCACCCATAAACACTCCCCGGTATGTGTACAACAACTTACCAAAGTTTGAGCCCGATCGGTTTTACAGTTTCAGAGTCTATAGCTAACACACACACACAGAGTTTCACTTTTATATATGTAGATGGAAATATTAAATTGTTCAAAAATAAAAAAACAATTCTAAAAATTTGGCTGAGCCAAATATTTTTTTCAGCCGATAAAATACTCGGCGCAGAGCCGATTAGCCGCCGCCGCCGAAGATTTTTGCTTTTCAGCCGCCGCCGAAATTTTTCAATCGGCTTGCTTCTCTGCCACAGACACACCGTAATCTTTACCAATACCCGTTTGGTACAAACCTTCAGCAAAGAAGCGGAAAGTCGCACTTAATTTCACGATTGGAGAAATTGCAAAGGACTTACGTTTGGGCTGAATACCTTAACACGTCCAACAGATATTTAAACGCCGTTTTTTTTACTCTGTAATATTTTTCTAACCTTCCAAAAGTAAAATTTACAAAGTGGGTTGCTGGCGTCACTTAGCATTTTCCTTTCTACCCTTTGCTTATTCTTGTGCTTCAGAGTTTTCTGCTTCAGCTATTATTATTATCAACGCTACACTAAACATTTTTGTTCGCTTTTAACAATTTTTTTTTAATATTTACGAGTATTCACTTTTTACGCTTAATATTTCTAAAAATTATTAGCAATTATTTTGTCAAAACAAAACAGCAAACGCAAACAGCTGACTTCGAAAATGTAAAATTCTCTCTCCCTTTTTATTCTTTTCCCCGGCTGTTTAGAATAGGGGAATTTTATTCGCGGGAAAAATGAATTCCCTGGGAATTCAATTCCCTGGGAATATTTAGAATTGGGGTGAATATGTGTGCAAAGTTTAACGAAAATCGGTCCAGAGCAAGTACCTCACATTTATAACTTTTTTTATGGGCGTGGCCCTGCCCACTTTTCTTATCACGAAATGATATAGTAATGACAGCTCAATATGTGTGTGCAAAGTTTCAGAAAAATCGATCTAGTGGAAGAAGCTAAAAATTATCACTTATTTCTTATGGGCGTGGCACTGCCCACTTTTATAATCACGAAATTATAAAGTCATGACAGCCCAATATGTGTGCAAAGTTTCAGAAAAATCGGTACAGTGCAAGTACCTCAAAATTATAACTTTTTTTTATGGGCGTGGCCTTGCTCACTTTTATAATCATGAAATTATAAAGTCATGACAGATCAATATGTGTGCAAAGTTTCAGAAAAATCGGTAAAGTCGAAGTAGCTAAAAATGATAACTAATTTTTTATGGGCGTGGCACCACCCAATTTTTTCCACCCATAAACACTCCCTGGTATGTGTACAACAACTTGCCAAAGTTTGAGTCCGATCGGTTTTACAAACGAAAACCAATTTTTATCAGCTTCTAGACAACCATGAAAGTCAATATTGGTATCATCTGAAAGGACTTGACTAGCGCAATATAAGGCACTTTAAAAAAATAAAAATTCTAAAATGGAGGCCAACAAATTTATATATGTGTGTGAAGTTAGCTCCGTAAGTTAGCTTCGTTTTTTAAGTTTACCTAAGTTACATGGTAGCTTAACATAACTCTCACTCTTTGTCTGCTACTTTAACAGAACAGTATATTTTTAGTTTAAAAACATTGTGTGCATACAAATCAAAAATGTATGAGTAACAAAATGTTAATATTAAGTAAAATCTATATGAACATACATATGTATGTATATTGCAATTTCGCACACCTTAAAAATTTTATAAAACAAATAAGATCGAAAAAATCATTTAATAATTTTGAAACTATGTAATCTTTATTCAGAATTTATTTCAGATCGGAGATATATGACTTTGAAAAATAAAAATGTTAACATTTTTGCTATATGGACAATTTGAAATTTGCAAAAAAGGCTAAATCCAGAAATTGTGCTCCAATCAGACCTTTAGTGCTCGAGAGCTATCATTCTAGAGATTTCAGAACCATATAGTCCATATTCAGAATTTATTTCAGATCGGAGATATATTACTTTGAAAAATAAAAATGTTAAAATTTTTGCTATATGGACAATTTGAAATTTGCAAAAAAAAGGCCAAATCTAGAAATTGTGCTCCAATCAGACCTTTAGTGCTCGAATGCTATCATTCTAGAGATTTCAGAACCATATAGTCCATATTCAGAATTTATTTCAGATCGGAGATAAATTACTTTGAAAAATAAAAATGTTAAAATTTTTGCTATATGGACAATTTGAAATTTGCAAAAAAAGGCCAAATCTAGAAATTGTGCTCCAATCAGACCTTTAGTGCTCGAATGCTATCATTCTAGAGATTTCAGAACAATATAGTCTACATTCAGAATTTATTTCAGGTCGGAGATATATGACTTTGAAGAATAAAAATGTTAAAATTTTTGCTATATGGACAATTTGAAATTTGCAAAAAAAGGCCAAATCTAGAATATGTGCTCCAATCAGACCTTTAGTGCTCGAATGCTATCATTCTAGAGATTTCACAACCATATAGTCCATATTCAGAATTTATTTCAGATCGGAGATAAATTACTTTGAAAAATAAAAATGTTAAAATTTTTCCTATATGGACAATTTGAAATTTGCAAAAAAAAGGCTAAATCTAGAAATTGTGCTCCAATCAGACCTTTAATGCTCGAAAGCTATCATTCTAGAGATTTCAGAACCATATAGTCTATATTTAGAATTTATTTCAGATCGGAGATATATTACTTTGAAAAATAAAAATGTTAAAATTTTTGCTATATGGACAATTTGAAATTTGCAAAAAAAGGCCAAATCTAGAAATTGTGCTCCAATCAGACCTTTAGTGCTCGAAAGCTATCATTCTAGAGATTTCAGAACTATATAGTCTATATTCAGAATTTATTTCAGATCGGAGATATATTACTTTGAAAAATAAAAATGTTAACATTTTTGCTATATGGACAATTTGAAATTTGCAAAAAAAAGGCTAAATCCAGAAATTGTGCTCCAATCAGACCTTTAGTGCTCGAAAGCTATCATTCTAGAGATTTCAGAACCATATAGTCTATATTCAGAATTTATTTCAGATCGGAGATATATGACTTTGAAAAATAAAAATGTTAACATTTTTGGTATATGGACAATTTGAAATTTGCAAAAAAAAAGACTAAATCTAGAAATTGTGCTCCAATCAGACCTTTAGTGCTCGAAAACTATCATTCTAGAGATTTCAGAACCATATAGTCTATATTCAGAATTTATTTCTGATCGGAGATATATGACTTTGAAAAATAAAAATGTTAAAATTTTTGCTATATGGACAATTTGAAATTTGCAAAAAAGGCCAAATCTAGAAATTGTGCTCCAATCAGACCTTTAGTGCTCAAATGCTATCATTCTAGAGATTTCAGAACCACAAGTCTATATTCAGAATTTATTTCAGATCGGAGATATATGACTTTGAAAAATAAAAATGTTAAAATTTTTTCTATATGGACAATTTGAAATTTGCAAAAAAAGGCCCAATATAGAAATTGTGCTCCAATCAGACCTTTAGTGCTCGAATGCTATCATTCTAGAGATTTCAGAACCATATAGTCTATATTCAGAATTTATCTCAGATCGGAGATATATGACTTTGAAAAATAAGTGTTAAAATTTTTTCTATATGGACAATTTGAAATTTGCAAAAAAAGGCCCAATGTAGAAATTGTGCTCCAATCAGACCTTTAGTGCTCGAATGCTATCATTCTAGAGATTTCAGAACCATATAGTCTATATTCAGAATTTATTTCATATCGGAGATATATGGCTTTGAAAAATAAAAATTTTTAACATTTTTGCTACATGGACAATTTGAAATTTGCAAAAAACGGCCAAATCTAGAAATTGTGCTCCAATCAGACCTTTAGTGCTCGAAAACTATCATTCTAGAGATTTCAGAACCACATAGTCTATATTCAGAATTTATTTCAGATCGGAGATATATGACTTTGAAAAATAAAAATTTTCAACATTTTTGCTACATGGACAATTTGAAATTTGCAAAAAAAGGCCAAATCTAGAAATTGTGCTCCAATCAGACCTTTAGTGCTCGAATGCTATCATTCTAGAGATTTCAGAACCATATAGTCTATATTCAGAATTTATCTCAGATCGAAGATATATGACTTTGAAAAATAAAAATGTTAAAATTTTTCCTATATGGACAATTTGAAATTTGCAAAAAAAAGGCTAAATCTAGAATATGTGCTCCAATCAGACCTTTAGTGCTCGAATGCTATCACTCTAGAGATTTCAGAACCATATAGTCTATATTCGGAATATATTTCAGATCGGAGATATATTACTTTGAAAAATAAAAATGTTAAAATTTTTGCTATATGGACAATTTGAAATTTGCAAAAAAAGGCCAAATCTAGAAATTGTGCTCCAATCAGACCTTTAGTGCTCGAAAGCTATCATTCTAGAGATTTCAGAACTATATAGTCTATATTCAGAATTTATTTCAGATCGGAGATATATTACTTTGAAAAATAAAAATGTTAACATTTTTGCTATATGGACAATTTGAAATTTGCAAAAAAAAAGGCTAAATCCAGAAATTGTGCTCCAATCAGACCTTTAGTGCTCGAAAGCTATCATTCTAGAGATTTCAGAACCATATAGTCTATATTCAGAATTTATTTCAGATCGGAGATATATGACTTTAAAAAATAAAAATGTTAACATTTTTGCTATATGGACAATTTGAAATTTGCAAAAAAAGACTAAATCTAGAAATTGTGCTCCAATCAGACCTTTAGTGCTCGAAAACTATCATTCTAGAAATTTCAGAACCATATAGTCTATATTCAGAATTTATTTCAGATCGGAGATATATGACTTTGAAAAATAAAAATGTTAAAATTTTTGCTATATGGACAATTTGAAATTTGCAAAAAAAGGCCAAATCTAGAAATTGTGCTTCAATCAGACCTTTAGTGCTCAAATGCTATCATTCTAGAGATTTCAGAACCATAAGTCTATATTCAGAATTTATTTCAGATCGGAGATATATGACTTTGAAAAATAAAAATGTTAAAATTTTTTCTATATGGACAATTTGAAATTTGCAAAAAAAGGCCCAATATAGAAATTGTGCTCCAATCAGACCTTTAGTGCTCGAATGCTATCATTCTAGAGATTTCAGAACCATATAGTCTATATTCAGAATTTATCTCAGATCGGAGATATATGACTTTGAAAAATAAAAGTGTTAAAATTTTTTCTATATGGACAATTTGAAATTTGCAAAAAAAGGCCAAATCTAGAAATTGTGCTCCAATCAGACCTTTAGTGCTCGAATGCTATCATTCTAGAGATTTCAGAACCATATAGTCTATATTCAGAGTTTATTTCAGATCGGAGATACACATGTGGACAGAAAAATAGGTGTAAGTTTTTTTATTTAAAGAAACGTTTGGTTTTCATATTTTTTTTCATTTTATTTTAAAAATTACAATGCTTTTTAAATTAAACATATTATATGTATTTAAAAATTATTTTAGAGCTAAGATATCATTATAAAAAAAAATAAAATAACGTAAATTCAAGAAATTCATCGATTTTTATATGGACAGTAAAATAGGTGTATATGAAAAAACTTATAATAAAATAATAAATTGTACATGAATGTTGGTGTTTTAAACCAACAGTTAAACAGGCAGTTAATAGCCGGAATATCCACCATTATTTTTAATAACAGCTTCAATTCTCTTAGGCATAGATGAAATTAAATTACGACAAGTCTCTACCGGGATATCGTACCACGATTTTTGAATATTTTCCCATAATTCCTTTTTATTTCTGCAGGGAAGCTTAGAAAGTTGTCTCTTTAATTCACCCCAAAGATTTTCTATGGGGTTAAGGTCAGGAGACTGACTTGGCCATTCAACAACATTCAAATTATTTTCCCGGAACCAATCACTCACCAATTTCGATGAGTGCTTTGGGTCATTATCCTGTTGGAATTTCCAAATCAGTGGCATATTTTCCTCAGCGTATGGTAGCATAACCGTCTCCAACAAGTCTTTGTACACAAATCTGTCCATTGTGTTTTCGATGAGGTGTATTGGACCTACTCCCTCCCAAGAGAAGCAGCCCCATACCATGACATTTCCTCCTCCGTGTTTTACCGTTTTCTTGGTAAATCTGATGTGGAATTCTTTTCCTTTTGGTCGACGAACGTTTCTTTCGGCATCATTACCAAACAAATTAATTTTTGTCTCGTCGCTCCAAAGGATATTTCGCCACTTTTTTTCACCTTCTAAGCCGCACCAAGTTTTATGAGCCAATGCAAAGTTTTTCCTCTTCTTCAAATTTGCCTGTCTGAGCAAAGGGACTTTCCGAGCAATTCTACCCGGTAGTTTTGCATCCACTAATCTCCGTCGGACTGTTCGGGATGATACAATATTGCCAATTTCATTCGAAATTGCCTTAGAGGACTTGAAAGGGTCTCGTTTAGCTAAGGTTACTATGCGGTTATCTGTAACTGGGGAAGTTTTTTTACTTGCTCCACGTCTCTCAATATTTTTTTTTGGTTTTAGAGCATTAGTTACGAAGTTCTCAGAACGTCCTAGCGAATTGGCGATAAATTTATAAGTTTTTCCTTGCTCTCGCAGCTTAAGGACTAGACGTCTTTCTTCTTCACTGCAGTGATGTCCACGACCCATCTTAAACTGATTTCAATAATATTTTTAATCACTTTTATTCCTAATTAGAATTATTTCATTTAATAACTCACCTTTTTCACAAAATAATCGAGTTTTCACAACTTAAAACAAAACACACCTATTTCACTGTCCAAGTCAGAAAGCCACTAAAACACAAAAAATATCTGCATTGTTTACTGCAAGCGTTTTAACTAACGGGATTCCCCTTTTTTAAATTCATGACAGTGATGCCAGAATAAAAAGTGTTTAACATTCTTTCTGGGATTTATTTTCTAATAATTCTGCTATATTAAAAAAAAAAAAAACCTCACACCTATTTTTCTGTCCACATGTGTATATGACTTTGAAAAATAAAAATGTTAACATTTTTGCTATATGGATCTGAAATAAAGGTTGAAGGTGAACTACAGCTAGTGTTAAAATTTATTTTCTGGATTTCATTTGACATTTCTCAATTTCAAACTTACTCAATTTTATCCGTGTAAATATACGCAAATGAGCAACGCTTTAAAGTTATTCATGTTTTTTATGAAAATAGGCGTTCAAATCAAAATGCATTTTGTGCACTTCGTAATTCTTTTGGTCAACATAATCGTTCAAATTCGTCCACAATCTGGAGAATTGTAAAAAATATTTAAATTTCTGCAAAACAGGTCTGTATAAAATGTTAGAAAATCTGTGAATGCCTTCTTAGTTCGTTGAATGGGAACCATTGCTGTTTTTTGCGATAGTGTGGCAAAAGAGCAGTCAACCTCGACTCATCATCGTGCCCAACAATTGAGCATCAACATTGTCACTGAAAATTTGGACCATCAGATAGAGGAGTGGCGCCAAGGATGGGGAGGGTTGTCACTTGGCCGATATTTTGTTAAATACATAATTGAACCATATAAATATTATAATTACAAAAAGAAATAGTAATAATATCCTAAATAATATATGTTTTATTTAAATTCAACATCGGTCCTTAAAATTTAACCACCCTTTATAACTTCGATATGCTACTTAAATGCTTTTGTAAATGTAGTCTTTCCATGAAAATGGTCATTAAAGTAGGCTTGTCAATAAAGTTTCTGCTAATAAATACAACTTAGATATTTCAATATAGTCCTTTATTTTCCCAAAAACTTTGTCAATAGAGAAATTACATGAATTTAAGATAAACCGTTATATGGGAGGTAGGCGTTAAAGTGGGCGTGTCACCTAAACTTTTTGGCAGAACAATTACATTAATGAGAAGGATATATGTAGCAAATTGCATCATCATACCTCTAATTTTGTCGGTTTTATGAGCTTTTAAATTTCATTAACGGTAGATAACGTGAAAAGTGGGCGTTATAGTAGGCGTGTCAAAGTTACTTTTGCGAATGAGTACATTTTAGATGTTTCAATATAGCCTTTTATTATTCCAAAATCTTTTTTAATAGAGAAATTATATGAATTTTAGGTAAAACGTTATATGGGAGGTGGGCGTAAAAGTGGGCGTGGCATATTGATTTTCCGTTAAAAAAAGCCCCTCACCAAAAAGCAAAGTGTGCAAAATTTCAGAGTCGTACATCCAATTTTGTTGCTTTTATGACGTTTTTGTTTTTAAATATACCGAAAAATACACTGTGCGGTATAAATTTTCGTACATTTTGATCGATAACTCCTTTCCTAATACATAGGTCGTTATAGTAGGCGTGTCAAAGTAACTTTTACGAATGAGTACATTTTAGATGTTTCAATATAGCCTTTTATTATTCCAAAATCTTTTTGAATAGAGAAATTATATGAATTTTAGGTAAAACGTTATATGGGAGGTGGGCGTAAAAGTGGGCGTGTCACCTTAATTTTTTGGCACAATATTGACACTGCATCGCATACATCTAATTTTGGCGGTTTTATGAGCTTTTACATTTCATTAACGGTAGATAACATGAAAAGTGGGCGTTGTAGTAGGCGTGTCAAAGTTATTTTTGCGAATGAGTACAACTTAGATGTTTCAATATAGCCTTTTATTATTCCAAAATCTTTTTTATTAGAGAAATTATATGAATTTTAGGAAAAACGTTATATGGGAGGAGGGCGTAAAAGTGGGCGTGGCACATTGATTTTCCATTACAAAAAAGCACCTCACCAAAAAGCAAAGTGTGCAAAATTTCAGAGTCGTACATCCAATTTTGTTGCTTTTATGACGTTTTTGTTTTTAAAAAACCGAAAAATACACTGTGCGGTATAAATTTTCGTACATTTTGATCGATAACTCCTTTCCTAATGCATAGATTTAGAGAATTTTCGGTGAGTAATATTGCTTTTACTCAGGAAACATATATTCGAAGTTTCATGAGTCTACGTTAATGCGTTTGGACACAATTCCATTTTATTCGATGTTTAAAGGACACGGTTTTTTCGACCTACTCTTGCTTATCGAGCTATAACTCTCTTCCTAATATTCCGATTTAGCCCATTTTCAATACCAAACAAACCTTGTCTATAAGAAAGATTCTGCCAAAATTTGAGCCCCCTAGCTTTTTCGGTGCGTCCTCTATCGTGCTTTCAACAGACGGACGGACATAGCTAGATCGTCATCAAATCAAACCCTGATTCAGAATATATATACTTTATGGGGTCTAAAATGGATATTTCGATGTGTTACAAACGGAATGACAAAATGAATATACCCCCACCATTTTTTTGGTGGCGGGTATAAAAACGAAGCTAACTTACGGAGCTAACTTCACACACATAATTTATATTTGTGCCTAAACTGGCATCTCTGCCTCAAACCGTGAACATCGTGTTATTTTTTACTCTAAATTGTTAAACCAATTTTATATATTAAAAAATCAATAAAAATAAAACTTTAAGTGATTGTGTATTTCTGACATTGTTGTCGCAGAAAAGAAAAAAAACTCTGGAGTAATAACCCAAAATTTAAAGTGCCAAAAATATCCGACGTACCTAGCAGCAGTGCAAATAGATTTCATCTACTTGCAAATGAAGAAGAAGACAGTACTCACAAGGAGAAAATACCACCTATTGTAGTGGACTCAGTTCATAGTTTTTCGTCAGTTTTTGGGCTAATTGGAGAAAGGTATAAGTTTAAAAGAATGTCAATTGGAACAAAAATATTATCTAGTTCAAGAACTCTTTATGAAGAGGCCTTAAATCTACTAAGAACCAAAAAGTACCAGTTTTACACGCATGAAATAAAAGATGCGAAAACCTTTAAATTAGTGTTGTTTGGTCTTATTCAAATGGACACTAAGATAATCAGTGATGAAGTTAACAAATCACATAACATAAATCCGGTAAGTGTTAAGGAAATCACTACCAAAAGGTGTACCGCCGACGATACACTATATCTAATTGAGTTTGACCGCCAGCAAGTGTCGAAGAGGGATATATTAAAAATTAGATATTTTAGTAATATTGCCGTTTACTGGAGAAGACCACTCAAGGGCAGTAAAGGTCCTACACAATGCACGTAATGCTCTATGTATGGTCATGGTGCTAGAAACTGTAACAAAGTAGTAGTGTGTGCAGCCTGTGCTGGTAATCATGAATTTGCAGATTGCCCATTGAAAAAAGCTGCAAATAGTGATAACATCGTTTATAAATGTCACAACTGCACAAAAAAGAATTTTAGTAATGTGAAGGACAGAGCTGACGACCCTAAACGTCCATGTCGTCAGTAATATATTGAGATTCTACAACGTACAACAGCCAGAATGAAGGTGCCACAAAGGAATTATATGATGAACTTCAACGTCAATGAAGCTAATTTTCCACAACTGCCCGGTAAGGAGCATCAAAATTATCCACGTGACTCTGGTGCTAAAAATATACTGTACTCTGATGTAACAAGAAGTAAAAATCTTGTGAACAGAAATGAAGATGATATTTTCAATGAGAAATTAATGGAAATATTTTTTGATGCTGTCGATGCACTCAAAGATGCCAAAATAAGTACGACAAGCTGCGAGTGCTGGGAATGATGCTTCAACATGCCATATAAATCAACAGTAAGTCGCAATGTTCACGTTATGCACTGGAATGCTCAAGGCATAACGACTGAGTCAGCAGCTTCACAGCTGGAAAAATTTTTATACAACAAGGAAGTTGATATTCTCCTTGTCAATTAGACATTTTTAAAACCCCACCATAAATTTAAACTTGGGGGCTACAAAATTTATAGAGAGGATAGACCAACACATGGCGGAGGTGTACTCATCGCGATAAAATATGATGTTGAACACGAAATATTACCAACTATAAATACACGTGTGGCTGAAAATATTTCGGTACGAGTAATAATAAATAGGCGCCCTGTGATTTTTACATCTGCGTACAATCCGGCTCACACTATAAATTTTAAAACTGATATGGATGCCTTAACTAAACGTTCAAATGACTTCTTCTTATTCGGTGATTTAAGCGCTCAACATACTCACTGGAATTGCGTTTCAAATAATAATGCTGGTAATGAGCTTTATAGCCATTGCCTTCAATCAAGCTACTATATTTATTACCCAAATGCATTTACTCGTTTTGGACAAAATATTAATCCAGTACAGCCGTCTACAGTAGACATCCTTTTAACTAACTCTTGTCTTCCTTTTTCAACCTTGGAAACACATCCAAATATTCTGCAGTCGGACCATGTACCAATATCTTGCGTCATTTATGGAGAGGTACATAATAGCATTTTGTTGGTACCCCTATATAATCGAGCCGATTGGTTATCAATAAAAAACTAGGTGGAGAATGAAATTATATTACAAGATATAAATCAAAATATTACAAACACAGTTAATCTAGATGTATCATTAAGTAAACTAATATATATTGCAAAAGAAGCTACCAATAGAATACCAGTTGGTCATAGAAACCCCTGGCAACGGCAAATTTCAAAAATTAGCAAAATGCTAATTGCTCAGAGATACAAATATAGACGTAAATTCCAAAGATGTAGGGATTTTAATTTTAAAATGCATTTATATTGTATCTTGAAACAGCTAAATAGGCTTATTAACTTTCACCTGAATAAAAACAGGAATGAGTCTTGGTCGAAATTCATTTCAAGTCTGCCTACCGGTTCCAAAAAGTTTTGGAAATTAACTAAAACTTTAAAAGGCAAGAATCCTACATATTCTAAACTTCATGTAGATGGATCAATTCTGAATTCTGACGTCGAAAAGTCAAATGCAATAGCTGACGTATTTGCTAGTTCACATACTATTACTATTACCAATCCATCACCCATGGACTCGGTTGTATCAAGATACATTAATGACCTTAATCAAACTCTTACCGACAATACAAGTATTAAACTTACCAATTTGGCTGAAGTCAAATCATTTGTCCATTTGCTGAAAAATAATAAAGCTCCTGGCTTAGATAGACAGTATAATACTTAAAAATATGCCCGACTCCTTTTTTGAAATTTTAAGTAAATTATTTAACTTCTGCCTGAGCAATGGGTACTTCCCACACGTTTTTAAAATGGCTAAGGTAATTCCAATCCACAAATCTGGAAAGGATCCTAAATTGCCCTCCAGCTATAGGCCAATAAGTATTCTAAGCCTATTGGATAAGGTGTTCGAAAAAATTATTCACTCCAGAATTTTAGATTTTTCAAATTGCAATAATATTATAAATAAAGAACAATTTGGTTTTCGAAAAGAGCACTCCACTGTACATCAACTTAAGAGAGTTGTTAACTTTCTTGAATGTAATAAAAGTAATCGAAAAAGTACTGGAGTCGTTTTTCTTGATATCGAAAAAGCTTTTGACTCAATATGGCATGATGGACTAGTGTATAAATTAAATACGTTAAATTTTCCAATTTACCTTCAAAAACTTATCAAAAGCTTTTTAGATAAACGTACGTTTGTTGTATCTGTCAATAACAAATTTTCTAGTGAAAGGCAAATACCTGCGGGCTTGCCGCAAGGATCAGTATTATCCCCTACACTATACTCGATATATACATCTGATGTTACTCTAAGAAGAGACCATGATGCAGCTTTTTACGCGGATGACAGCGCCTCTATTTGTTGCGGTAAAGTCTCGAATGCGATTATTAGAAGAATGGAAAATAATCTTAAATTAATTCGTAAATACTATGACAAATGGAAAATAAAAGTCAATGACGATAAAACTCAAGCAATTATATTTCCATTCAACAAATCGCGAAAACGCTTTCCTACTAGATATTTATCGTCTAGGGGAACAATTATCCCATTGAAGGACGAAATCAAATATCTAGGAGTAATCCTTGACAGAAAACTTTTATTCAAACAGCATGTTAATTACATTTGCGAGAAGGCAATTAAGAGTAGTCGTGCCTTATTCCCCTTAATTGGCCGAAGATCTAATCTTAACAACTTCCCTGTCCCCATACAACGCACTTTGTGAATGCTCCACGCCCACTGGTTTTTTGTATTGATTTACTAAATAACATGCATCTATACCATAAAATTATAATTTTGGTAAAAGATTAGATATATATTCCTATTATTTTGGCTACTTTATTTTGTGACCCATATACGACTCACGGACGTAGCAATAAAAATTTTATCTTACCACGTTCAATGAGTCACATATGAACATCAATCGTAGCGAAATAATTTGCATGACAAATGAGTTTTGGTGCGCTAATAATTAATTGACAGCTGATAATTGTCAAATACATATATTGGTGTGCGTATGAGTTGTATATAAAAATGAGTCACATATGACTCATGAACTTATTCCAATACCCTCTCGTGAGTCATATATGACTCATTGGACAGGGAAGTTGTTAATATAAAGAACAAAGTTCTTATTTACAAAATGTGTATTCGACCGATTATGACCTATGGTTGTCAAATCTGGTCCCAAAAGGCTACTAAAACGCATACAAAAAAATTGCAAATCATTCAAAATAAAAACTTGAAAATAATACACAATCTACCTTTTAGATATCCAACTTATCTTCTACACAGAAACTTTGACTTCAAAATGTTTAATTCATTGACAAGGGAACTGACGCTGTCATTTAATGAAAAATGCAGAAGGTCAAATTTTGAAATAATAAGAAATTTGCTGAACAACCACTGAGGGTCTTTTGTTTAAAAGACCCATTTCAATGATTGTTTTAAAATCTCTTATAACTTCTAAGTTGATTCGAGGTTCTTTATGAACAACTTTTCCTTAAATCTGTGATATTATTAGTTTCTTTATTTTATTAATAAGATGTTAATTGTTGTAATACTATATGTCAATTCTCATAACTCTGTTAATGATATTGATAAAATGAATAAGTTTTTAATAAAGGATAATAATAATATTTGTGCCTAATCTGGTATTTTAAAATGTAACTCCTTTAACCATTACAATATTGTTATCAGATAATATGTCTTGACCAATAGAATATGTTAGGATGAATTAAAGAGTATGGAATCTGGTTGGAAACATAAAATAGAAATTGAATCTCCGAGCCAATTGATTAAACGAATTAAAATGATATTTTAATTCGTTTTCTCAGGAATTGAATAAAACCCCAATAGGAATCGTATGAAATAGAAAATGAAAATACAAAAGATGGTTAGAGGTTTTTAACAATTTATTTAATTGAAAAGAGCGGTGTGTATACCTGCTTATGCTGCTATCAAGAGAACAAGTAAGTATATGAACAAGTAAGAGCGCTATATTCGGCCGTGCCGAATCTTATATACCCTTCACAACGTGCAGTCATGCAATAACAGTAGTTTGTGTCACCATTCATCCCATATGAAATACGTACATACATATATAAAAATATCCCATTGTAAAATTATAAATTCACGTATGTATGTTAAAAAAACAAAAAAAAAAAAAAATTTAAAAAAAAATATAAAAAAAATTTAAAAAAAAATTTAAAAAAAAATTAAAAAAAAAAATTATTATATTTATAATATATATAAAACAAAAAAAAATAAAAAAAATTTAAAAAAAAAAATAATAATAAAAATATAAATATAAATAATATATTAAATAAAAAATAAAAAAAAAAAAAATTAAAAAAAAAAAAATTGAAAGAAAATTTTTTTTTGGCTCAGCTGGGATTCGATGCCACGTTTTCCCTAACCAGTATGTATGTAAGTATGTTGTTGTTGTAATGTTGTTTTTGTGAAAAAAAAATCGAGGTGATCGTGGGTTTTTGCTCATATCTCAGTTGTTTATGTACCGATGTTTCTGATTTTCAATACCGATCTACTCCCGAATATTTCTGATATTTTAATACCTCACCCGGGTCCAAGCGATGTCGGGGGGCTTCAAAAAGTTGATTTCAACATACACACGGACAGACGGTCAGACGGACAGACTGACAGAGCTTAATCGACTTCCCTATTCATAAGATTTCAGAAAATATATACTTTATGGGGTCGGAAATGAAAATTGTAGAAATTTCACACGGAATGACAAACCTATATATACCCTTTTTCACTGTGTGAAGGGTATAAAAAGGAAACAACATGGTAGACATTTTGACCATGCTGACATATATTTTAGGCGTTTTAGCAGAAGAGAGAGAGCACTATTTTCACATTATCCAGCTTCAATATATTATTGAACACAAAGGGAATATTTTGCTCATCTCTATTAATGAAAAAAGTCAATATCAAGACTTTTGACATTAACAGAATACATTAAATTATTAAAAAATGTAATATCCAAGATGGCGTCTAAAACGGCGGAAATTTTGTTTCTTAACCATATCAATATAAGTATCAAATTAAAGGGCTTAAATAGTAGAATATAGTATGTGTGTGAAGATAAATTTGAAATTTAAAACCCTAGACACAAACCTAATAAGTTAACAGAGCTATGTTAATTACTTAACAGAACTAATGTTATTACTCTAAATTTAGTTGTTTTTTATAATTAAAGATATTTTTTTATAGGAATATTAAAAAAAAAAAAAAAAAAAAAAAAACTGAATTTATAGAGCACACCTCCGAAGCAAGCAATTATTAAAAATATTTAACATAACATTTTTTAGGTGAAAATAATAACACCTTTATAAAGAGTGATTTTTGAATAAAATATTTATGTTTTTTCGAATATACAAAGTTGGCACACAATACCACTATGTGGAAAGTATAGCCAGAGGCCATTACTACCACATTATGGAAGTGGAAATCCTGAATTGATTTTGTGAAGTTTTTAAAAAATTATTGAAAATTGATATTTTTTCATATGAAATTTCTGTGAGGGATTTTGGTCATTGTGGGCAAATATGGAGACGGCACGCAATTCCACTATATAAAAAGTATAGCCAGGGGCCATATATATATAAGTTTTAAAAACATCACAAAATCAATTCAGGAATTTCACTTCCATAATGTGGTAGCAATGGCCCCTGGCTATACTTCCCATATAGTGGTATTGCGTGCCGTCTCCATATTTGCCCACAATGACCAAAATCCCTCACAGAAATTTCATATGAAAAAATATCAATTTTCAAACATTTTTTAAAAACTTCACAAAATCAATTCAGGAATTCGACATTTATAGTGTGGTAGTAATGGCCCTTGGATATACCTTCCATAAAGTGGTATTGCGTGCCGTCTCCATATTGGCCCACAATGACCAAAATCCCTCACAGAAATTTTATATGAAAAAAAAAGAAATTTTCAAGAATTTTTTAAAAACTTCACAAAATCAATTCAGGAATTCCACTTGCATAGTGTGGTAGTAATGGCCTTTGGCTATACTTATCACATAGTGGTATTGTGTGCCAACTTTGTATATTCGAAAAAACATAAATATTTTATTCAAAAATCACTCTTTATAAAGGTGTTATTATTTTCACCTAAAAAATGTTATGTTAAATATTTTTAATAATTGCTTGCTTCGGAGGTGTGCTCTATAAATTCAGTTTTTTTTTTTTTTTTTTAATATTCCTATATAAAAATATCTTTAATTATAATAAACAACTAAATTTAGAGTAATAACATTAGTTCTGTTAAGTAGTTAACATAGCTCTGTTAACTTATTAGGTTTGTGTCTAGGGTTTCAAATTTCAAATTTATCTTCACACATATATACATACCTACAAGTTTTTTTTTTTCAGAACAAATTTTTTTTAATTGATATTATTTGTAAATTCTGACAACTCTGGTTAATAATAATAAAAGAATATATAATATATAATAATAATAAAAGAAAAAAATGTAAAGGGTGTTTTTTTAAGCCCGATAGAACTTGAAATTGTAAAAACTAACACAAAAAATTAAATTGTAATCAAAATTTTTTTTTATTCGAAAGATCAATACGTGACATTAACATTTGAAAATGATTTCGGGCATATGGGCACCGCGGATGTTCTTGACGAAGCGCATTCTGGACGTCCGTTGTTTTATCGCAAAATTGTGTTCAGCGATGAGGCGCATTTTTGGCTTAACGGGTTTGTTAATAAGCAAAATTGCCGCATATGGAGCGAGACCAATCCACAAGAGACCCTACAGAATCCATTACATCCAGAAAAATGCACCGTTTGGTGCGGTTTTCACGCTGGTGGCATCATCGGACCTTATTTCTTCAAAAATGAGGCCGGAGCTCGCGTTACGGTCAATGGAGATCGTTACCGCACCATGATCAATGATTTTTTGTTTGAAAATATGGATGACATTGATCCGGAGGAGATGTGGTTTCAACAGGATGGCGCTACGTGCCATACGGTGAACGCAACCATCGACTTATTGAAATCAAAATTTGGCGATAAGTTGATTTCGAGAAATGGACCTGTCAATTGGCCTCCAAGGTCGTGCGATTTGACACCTCTCGATTATTTTCTGTGGGGCTACGTGAAGTCACTGGTTTATGCTGATAAACCAGCAACAATTGACGCCTTGGAGGCCAGCATTGTTCGTGTTATTCGTGACATACGGCCAGCAGTGCTCGAAAAAGTGGCCCAAAATTGGACGTCCAGAATGCGCTTCGTCAAGAACAGCCGCGGTGCCCATATGCCCGAAATCATTTTCAAATGTTAATGTCACGTATTGATCTTTCGAATAAAAAAAAAATTTTGATTACAATTTAATTTTTTGTGTTATTTTTTACAATTTCAAGTTCTATCGGGCTTAAAAAAACACCCTTTATTAATAGGTAGGTATCAGAGTTGTAAATGAATAATTCTTTTTTGATTTTAATTCAATAAATATGAATTACAAGTTACTTTTATAATCCATTTGAATTAATTTTTCTAACTTTTTACATTTACTTACAGTAGTATTTTTCAAAATCAATTCAATTCAAATAAATTGGAAATGAATAACAAATTCATTTTTCGAGTTTATTTGAATTAATTGGAAATGAATTGCAATTCATTTTTCTAACTCATTTGAATTAATTCAAAATCAATTTAACTGAATTGGAAACGAATTGCAATTCATTTTTTCTAACTTATTTGAATTAATTCAAAGTCAATTCAATTCAAATGAAATGGAAATGTATTTCAATTCATTTTACCAATTCATTTAAACAAAAAATGAATTTCAAATCATTTTGCCGAATTCATCTGAATTGCAAAAGAATTGCTATTCATGTTTCCCAAATTCAAATGAATTAATTCAAATTTCATTTAATTTGTTTTTTGGCGAAAAAAATTAAATTAAAAATATTACCAATTCAGTGCATGAATGATTCGCGAAATAATTCAAAACGAATGATTCGTTTACAACTCTGATAGGTAGGTATAAAACAAAAATTCCAAAATGCATAAAAAATATACCTGTTTGTATGTAGGATTTGCTTGATTACTGTTGCTGTATTAAATATTGAACATAATGTACCTACATATAATAAGTCTCCCTTGGTATGCTTATTTGTGGTAGATACAACCAGATTAAATTAAACAAGTAACAGTGCTATATTCGGCCGTGCCGAATCTTATATACCCTTCACAACGTGTAGTCATGCAATAACAATTGTTTGTATCACCATTTATCCCATATAAAATACGTGCATACGTACACGTTAGAATAAATGTGGCATCGAATCCCAGCTGAGCCAAAAAAATTTTGTTTTATTTTATTTAATATATTATTTATATTTTATTATTTTTTTTATATTTTTTTTAAATTTTTTAAAAAAATTTTTTTTTTAAAATTTTTAAAAAATTTTTTTAAAATTTTTTTTAAATTTTTTTAAAATTTTTTTTTGTAGTTTTTTTTATTATTTTTTTCTTATTTTTAATATTTTTTTTTTTTTTTTTGTAATTTTTTTTTGTTTGGTATGTTTTTTACATGTATGTATGTATGTTGTTGTTGTAATTGTGAAAAAAAACGAGGTGGTCGTGGTTTTTTGCTCATATCTCAGAAAGTTATGGGGCGATTGTGCTGAATTTCAATAGCGATTCATTCCTGGATATTTCCAAGAGATTGATACCATATGCAGATCTGAGGAACATATAGTTGCTTCTAAAAGTTGATTTCAACCAACACACGGACAGACGGGCAGACGGTCAGGGCTTAATCGACTCCTCTATTCATAAGCTTTCAGAATATATATACTTTATGGGGTCGGAAATGAAAATTGTAGAAATTACAAACGGAATGACAAAGCTATATATACCCTTGTGCACCACAGGTGAAGGGTATAAAAATGCACGAATGTACAGGTGATTAGAAAAAATAAAAATATATTCACAACAAAAAAACAAGAGCAATAAAAAACAAGTACAACAAATAATCATAAATCACCACTGAGAAAAAACTCTCCAATCGAGAACACAGGTATGTAAGTAAAACACATAATAATTTGTAGTTTATATAATATAAAAAGATTGTAATAACAATAAAATATTTAATTAAAAAAAAAAACTTACCTGATTAAAATAGAATTAAAAATGTAGAAAAAAATCATTTTTGTTAAATACGGAAGAGCGAAAGAGAAACAGTCGCGTTAAATATGAAACAAAACAACAACAAAGTTTTTTTTCTCTACACTTGGCTTAAATAAAACGGCAAAAAATTAAATGCAAAACAACTTCACCAAGAGATACAATTTGATTTGAAGTTTTTAGCTAACAGCTATGCAAAAATTTAACACTTTAAAAATTGTATAGATATAAGAAAACTTTAGTTGTCTTTAATATTACACACAACTGAAATATTTTATTTTTATTTTTTTAATACCTTTCGGACTTTAAAAGTTGTTTTTGCAACACTTACAAATAAGATTAGAAAATTTTCTCGATTTCATTTACATTATTTTTGGTAAATAATTTTTTTTTAGATTAATTATTAAAAATTTATATGTATGTTTTTTTATTATATATATATTCGTGGGTAAATTGTCGTTAGCGGCGTTCGTTAACATTGTCGACGACATTATCGTTATTGTCCGTTTTTTCTTGATATTGTTGTTGCTGCAGTTATTTTTTCTTCAAGTTTATTTAATGGTGAAAAAGGGTCTTTGAAGTACAAAAAACTTTTTTTCTTACACATATATTTTACCAAAAATTTGCTTTTTTTATTAAAATTGTTTGAATGTTAAGATTTTAATTTTTTAACTCTGCACTTTCTTCAATCTGCATTTTCTTGCAAAAAATAATATCTTCTCATCTACTTTGCCTTCCACCATGCACACACACACATTTTTCTTTCATCTTTTACAATTAACCAACGGGTCTTTTAACCAAATAAACTTCATTAATTTTTACTGCATTTATTAATGGTTTAATTTAATAGTTAAATTATTGAATTTCTATAATTAATGTTCTATTTAATTTACCGTTTTTGCAATTTTTCTACTCATCACTCAAGACAAATAATGTACGCACCACATCAGAGACCACCATTTTGTTTTCAGAAATTTTATTCTTTTTGCCGACTGGCCAAATTTTCGATGAAAAAAACGAAAAGAGAGCGCAAAAGCCACATAAAACAGAGTTGTATTTTAAGAATAAAAAATGAAGAAAAATTTGTAGAAAGGGAAGGTCGAAATAATTGTTTATGTTTTGTTGCAGCATATAATATAGGAACAAAAGAGATCGTTATAGAACTTGTATGTTTAAAAAATTATGATGATTGTGCTGCCAGACTATTTGCTAAGAAATTTAAACCTACCCGGTATGCTTTTCAACACTTAAAATTTTTGATTTGCTACTAAAGCAATTTACAGCACTCTTTTGTTGTATAAAACTATATATAAAGTGTTATTTTAACTTTTTCAAACATATATTTAATAAGCTAATTTTCGTAGTTTGGATATAATTTTAAATTTAAACGTATTTTTAAAACATACGGTTTTTAAAAATTCACAGATATTTAAGTAAGTAAGTAAGTTTATTGGAGACTTAATTTTTTCATAAAACAATATAAGTTACAAATAATTAACATAAAAATAAACATGAAAAAGCAAATTTTAAAACTATAATGCTTGGTTTTAATTACAAGAATACAGTATATATACAGCATCAGGCACAGATATTTAAAACTATAATGTATATTGCACGCAATTTTAAAGCAGTTTATGATCAAGATATCAGAAAAACCTAAAATAACTGCTTTTTGATTTTAGTAGAATATTATTTTATCTATATATATATAAATTAAACGATCCATGTATGTAATCGCATCTTTGCTCTAATTTCACCAAATGTCAAGCTTTATATATAAAAATATAAACGGAAAATTTTCTCTGCAAATACCTGATGTATATAAATTCCTTGAGCTTTAGAAAACAGATATACCTAGTAGACTAATATCAAAGACAAAGACTATATAGACTATAGTCTATAATCTTTGCTAATATTATGTTTATTTGCCACCATATACTTATATATTATATATTGTTCTAAAACATAAGCTACACAAACACTATGCAGAAAGTTTAAAATTAATAAATCTTTTATTTAAAATTTAACATAAAAAGCAAAAGTCTTAGTCATATTGTAAAGTTTGAATAATAAAAGATAATAAAAGAATAATCTGGAAAAGTATGTTTTTACCGACACTAGCCGAGTGGAATGCATTTTTGAAACCAGATACGATTTCATCATCAGCACTCTTTGATTGGTGATTACATGTTGGTTGTAAATAATGCGCGATTACCTTCACCGAAATTAGTTTCAGGAAATATATTACTCCACAATGAATTAATATTTAAGTCTCCTTTCGACTGGTGCTAATTTCATGAGATGACACTCAATAGTGTTTGTTTTATGAGTGATAAACTACTAAACGCATTTTTGACAATTTTCACCATTTATTTATTTATTTATATATAAATTTCAATACAAAGAAAGCCTTCATGGCCAATTATGAAATTATGAATTTATGAAAAGTTTGCGTGATAACTTTTGACGCCGAGTATTTTGGAAAATAATTCGTACCTCCACACTTTTGTCTTTGATTTTTGTATCGATCTATAACAGCATGATGTAAGCACAGGGTATATTTTTTGTTCTATAAGAGAAAAACTAAACCCAAACTTTTTCGCCAACTTCTGAAGCCTTTTCGGTCGATAACTGTTGTCAGCGATTATTTAATAGACCTTGCGTGACAGGTATTTCTCACATGAATAGTTACAGAAACAGTACACTGAGAAAACACAGCTGTTTGTTTTAATTTAGTTTATTTCTGTACCAATTTACATGTTTCAAGTGAAAAGTTTCTCGTAGCGACAGTTACAGAACATGGGCACTGATGATGAAATCGTAGCGGGTTTCGAAAATGCATTCCACTCAGCTAGAATCGGATAATTAAAAAATTTCCTAGATATTCTGTCATTATCACTCTGAACTTATAGGCTGATAATTCAATTAAATATAAATAAAATTGAAAAATTCGAATCTAATATTAAAAAAAATATTCCTTCATACTTTCTAAAATAGATACGAACTTCATTCATATTCTCTCCTGTGTCGTGTGTTGCTTTTAACATTTAAAAACATAGCTAATTACAATTATTATATGTATGGCATCTATGACAGCTAAATATAAGTTAAAATAAATATTAAAAGCAGTATTTGCTAAAAAAATATATAAAACGTGTGGCTGTAGTTAACTTAATAAAACCATACATAAAAATCTAAAAACTATCCATTATTTGTTCGTGTGGCAGCTTCACGAAAAGAAACAGCGCTATTTTTTGTGTAGCGGTGAGTAGAACTTTTATAACTTTGACATTGTGCTGTTCAAAATAAAACGAGAACAGTTAATGGCTTCATAACAACTCCTTGTTATCATGGGCTCAATTCTAGTTCTATGAAACTGAAATGATAAAGTTTTTGAATAGCAAAGGGTATGGTGGCATCATATGATATGACACACAAAAACTTTTCATTTCACACCCAGCAAAAAAAAATTGGAAGTAGTGCAAAGCGAATTACATTTACAAGACTTCTAAATCAATTGTGTAAAAGCATTAATTCTAATTCTGCAAAATAATTTGTCATAAATGATGTGCTTAAAAATGAATGCAACATCATGCAAAATATCCTAAAGAATTCATGTAAAGAAACAAATTTAACACATGAAATATCCGATACTTGTCACCAAATATGCATTAGTTCCATGCACTTATTAGAATGGAGTGCAGTTCATTAAAATATTCATGTAAACACATGATCTCCAATGACACGCTAATGTTAAAATCATTAGTGTTTTCACCTAAATTTAATCACTTCGTCACCAGTTGAACCCCTGCAAAATCACTTTTTTGTCATAGATTTTTTTGCTGGGTAGTTTCATAGAACGAGAATTGATACTCTGGGTATCTATGAAACTATGTAATGAAAAGTTTTTGTGTGTAATATCATATGGTGCCACCATACCCTTTGCTATGCAAAAAATTTTTCATTTCACAGAACGAGAATTGAGCCCCAGTTCCCGTTATATGAAACTTTGAAATGAAAAGTTTTTGTGTGTTTTTGTATGCTGCCACCATACCCTTTGCTATACAAAAAACTTTTTCATTACAGAACGAGAATTGAGCCCCTGATGTGAATTCGCATTTACTAGTGAAATGGAAATAAATATAAAGTTTGCTTTTTCCCACACAAGTTAAAAAAAACAATAGAAAACCACCTGATAATTGAATTCGCCTTGTATAATATGGTGCCGTACAAGGCAAAATCAATTGTCAGGTGGTGTTAATAACACAGCTGACTTACCATTTTCTTTGCATTAATTTTGGCTGAATTGTCAAAATTTATATAATTTTGCAGTTTACTTTTCCTGCCCAAAATTTAAAAAAAAATATACAAACAAAAACTTTTGACAGATTGGTGAACTTAAGCAACAATAAATAAAAAGCGTGTTGTTTTAGCCAAGGCGAATTCATTATCAGGTGGTGTTGACAACGCAGCAGATCTACTTTTTTATTTGCAAAAATGATGATTGGATTGTCAAATATTATTTATGTTTACATAGATTACTCCTTCCTGCGCAAAAAACCACCAATAAAAACCATGTTGTTTTTGACACACCGACAGTCGAAAGCAAAAATAAAAACCATGTTGTTTTTTTAATGTTATATTTGTTGTCGAATTACCACCACCTGATAAATAAATTCGCCTCGGTTTTAACTTTGAAGGTATTTTTTGTAGAATTAGCAAAAATAATTAATAAATAAAATGAGCCCCAGGTAAATTTAGTTGTGAAATAAATTATTGTTTGCGGTGTGGTGATACAATATAAGTATTACATGCAATAACTTTTCATTTCAAAGATCAAGTAAACATGTTTTTCCATCACGCAATACCTATTAAAACAAGTAAGAGTGCTATATTCGGCTGTGCCGAATCTGATACCCTTTACCATCATGTACATAAGAATAATTCCACATCGTAGCTTAACCTATTTCATGTTACATCCCATTTTTTCCGACGGGATCCCTGATTTTGAATTTATACGTAGTTAACTGGTCAAGCCGTTTAATTTGATACCCATATTGATGGTGTTAAAAAAAAAAATTATCCGCCATCTTTCATTTGATACTAATATTGAGGGGCTTCAAGAAGTTACATTTGAAAATACTAGATTTAAATCATATATAAATTTATTGTCCGCCATTTTGTAGTGGCGGCCAACATGAGTTTTAATCTTCCTATAGTGCTTATATTGCGCTAGTCAAGTAATTTCAGATGATACAAATATTGACTCTCTCTAATGTCTAGAAGCTGAAAAAATTGTTTTTCGTTTGTAAATTTTTAGTATATTTAAAAATAAATTTTTGCCTATAACTTTACCGATTAGAGCCCGATTTATCTAAAATTTGTCACGAATATCTCTAGAGGCATATTATATCTGCAAATAGTAACAAAGGTACCTATAAATTATTCTATGGATGAAAATTTTTAATTTTTGTGGAAAAATATGGGAAAAAATAGAGGTAGTGTTTATTTGCTCATATCTCAGAAAGTTATAGGGCGATTTTGCTGAATTTCAATAGCGATTCATTCCCGGATATTTCCAAAAGATTGATACTATACACAGGTCTGAGGAACATGTGGTTGCTTCTAAAAGTTGATTTCAACCAACACACGGGCAGACGGTCAGGGCTTAGTCGACTCCTCTATTCATAAGCTTTCAGAAAATATATACTTTATGGGGTAGGAAATGAAAATTGTAGAAATTACAAACAGAATGACAAATCTATATATACCCTTGTGCACCACAGGTGAAGGGTATAAAAATAAAACTTGTAAAAAAAATAGTTCTAAACAAATTAAGTTATTTTTTTCTTTTTTTTTGGTTGTTCGTCATTATAATTATTTTGAACATCATCCTCGTTTGTGTCTGATTCGAAATCATCCTCAGATTTCATTTGATTTGTTAGCTTATCATCCACCTCCTCATGTTGATCTTCACTTTCCGATGAATCGGAAAATACGATAGGACCGGAAGCCTTAACAAACATAATAGTTTTTCCCAAACGTCTTGATTCTGAGAGGGTAAGTTAGTTTCTCATTAAATTTGAATATTAAGAAGCATGAAGATACATACCGGCTTTTAAATATAGCTGTCTGCAAAATCTGTCAATGGCACACTTGCCTTGATCTTCCGATAAGCCAAATATAAAAGATCTAAAAAAAACATTACTGCATCTCCATTTGGAAAAAGAATTTAAAAGACCTACAAATTCGCAATATCATAGGGTCCTCTTAACGCAAACGTATTTGTGGCTCCACTAGAGATTATAATACTTTTTGATTTTCCTTTAACAAAATAGTTGTGGGCTACCTTGATCATGTCCTTTCGACAAGAAGAATCCGAAATCAGAGGCGAATATTTGATTTCAAAAAATATACCTCGTTTAACAGCCACTTGGTAGACTTTACGATTAACATTTAAACGACTGCCGACATTGGCATCAAATGTAACAATATCTCCATTAAATGTTGTGCAACAATGCTATAAACAAGAAAGTAATTTTGAAATAAGTGTTAATTAATAAACCAATTTTTTCCAAAATATAATTTACCGTTAAAGCAGCGTCAGTTTTAGGTTTTCCAGCTATCAAATTATATTTCTTCAAATTTAAAGAGTTTCCCTAAATTTTTTTTGAAAATCATAATTTCGAATTTAAGTTATTAAGCTTTTGCTTTAAGTACTTACCATGGCATGCGCAACAGCTACATCTACATAAATAATAGTTAAGCGCTGCAGGATTTTCAATTTATTTTGAAATTCATCTTGCAGCCATTTTATGTTAATGGGTTCAGGAAATATATCTGATGACCTTTTAATATTTTCTTTTTTACTATGATCGAATTGCTGTTCTACAGCTATAGTTTTATAGCCCACTGTAAGAAAATAAAATCGATTACAAAAAATATTTGCTTACGGAACACTTACATTCGACCAATTCTTTACACATTTCACGCATTATTATTGCATCTTTGTTGTAAGGCACACACATATCGTAAAATCCGTTAGTTTTTTCCATTTCTATTTAGTTATTTCAAATTTATTTAAATATATTTTTTTCCAAGGTGTAAACAAATAATTTTATTATCCGGCACGTGTAGGCTGTGTTTATTTGTATACAAGCGTCAGCTGATTCAAGACATCAATGGACGAATTAAAAATCAAAACAAATAAAAAACCGTGTGGCTTGATAATGATGGCGTTGCCAATATAGAAAAATATAACTCATTTATGTTAATTTTTTTTATTCTTGATATTTTATTCCTATTAAATTCATTACACAAAATTTAGTTTCTTACGGCCCTTTTCACAATCTGTGATTATATTAATTTTACAGGAACATTAACAAACCGCCGATATCGTTAACCGAATCTATTTAACATACGGATAGTGTTTTGCGTTTCACCATCTTTCGGTTAGTTAACACTAACATTATAGAAAAAGTTTTTATTATTTACGAAAAATCGCGGAATGAAAGACAATAATCAAAATAATTATACAAAAATTCTTAGAGCGTGTTTACATGAAGGGACATGTCCCCTGCGACACGAGGTTGAATGTGAGGGGTGCGGCGTTGAGTACGGGGTAGCAATTGTCGCACGTTTTGTGAATTTGAGGGGACAAATTTGACATTTCTCTTTTACATCTTTCGTTCTCTCTCTGGTGTTGCCAGACTTATATTTTATGGAATTTGCCAAAAAAAAAAAATGAAATATCCAATGAAAGATCATTTATTAGAAATAACATAAACCGCTTATCTCTTGCTCTAACCTCCATGGATTTACCCACTCCTTTCGTCTTCTTCTATTCGGTAAACTATTTGCGTTTTTTTAGCATTTTAGCAAATTAAAAATTATTTATATATTTTCAGCATCATCTAGATCTAACGCTTCAACAGCTAGTTCAGTTAGGTCAACAATTTTGTTAGAATTACTTGAACGTTTTTATAGTTTCAATATAAATTCTTATTCATAGTAGTTATTTTTTATATGTTTTTCTATGTTTTTTTCTATGTTTGTCAGTTTGTGTAAAATCAAGACGAAAAGATATTTATATTTATAATAAATAAAATAATTTCAAATTTCTTCAATAATTTCTTCTTTAGAAATATCAGCCATTATGTTTCTTGAAATTTATTTAATTTTGCTTTTTTTAAATACTTGTATTGCCTCTGCTACTGTTGACCAATTATAAATTGTATATGTATGGCAGCCCTTCTTACGAATGAAGGGATAAAACGAATTGGTTAATTTAACGTCAACAAGTCGCTTTGTCCCTGCAACAAAATCCCTTCATGTAAACGCAAGAAGATTTTAGAAGGGACACCAAAAGAAAATTCAAGCCAACGCAAGCAGAGTCGCAGGGACAAGTCCCTTCGTGTAAACTAGCTCTTAGCAATTTTTTGATGAAAGACAAATATACATATATTAAAAATAAATTTTTTACTTAAAATAGTTTACATACAGTTCCTTGGTAAGTATACATTTTTATACCCGCCACCAAAAAAATGTTGGGGGTATATTAATTTTGTCATTCCGTTTGTAACACATCGAAATATCCATTTTAGACCCCATAAAGTATATACCTATATTCTGAATCGGGGTTTGATTTTATGACGATCTAGCTATGTCCGTCCGTCTGTTGAAAGCACGATAGAGGTCGCACCGAATCTTTCTTATAGACAAGGTTTGTTTGGTATTGAAAATGGGCTAAATCGGAATATTAGGAAGAGAGTTATAGCTCGTAAAGCAGGAGTAGGTCGAAAAAACCGTGTCCTTCGAGCATCGAATAAAATGAAATTGTGTCTAAACGCATCACCGTAGACTCATGAGACTTCGAATATATATTTCCTGAGTAATAACAATATTTTTTCTATACATTAGGAAAGAAGTTATCGATCAAAATGTACGAAAATTCATACCACACAGTTATTTTTCGGTATATTTAAAAACAATATCGTCATAAAAGGAACAAAATTGGATGCACGACTCTGAAATTTTGCACACATGGCTTTTTGGTCAAATGCTTTGTTCTAACGGAACCATATAACGTCTAAACTTAAATTCATATATTTCTCTACGAATAAAGATTTTAGAATAATAAAGGACTATATTGAAACACCTAAGTTGTATTCATTATTAAAAATAATTTCGACACGCCTACTATTACGCCCACTTTTCACGTTATCCACTGTTAATGAAATTTTAAAGCTCATAAAACCGACAAAATTAGAGCTACGATAATGAAATTTGCTACAGATATCCTTCTCGTCAATGTCATTGGTATGCCGGATTGGTATGCCCACTTTAACGCCTACCTCCCATATAACGGGCTATCTCAAATTCATATAATTTCTCTATGAATAAAGATTTTGGAATAATAAAGGACTATATTGAAACATCTAAGTTGCATTCATTAGTAGAAAAAACATCAACACGCCTACTTTAACGCCCACTTTCATTGAAAGACTAAATTTACGAAAACTTTACTAGCATATCGAACTTATACAAAGAAAGTGATACATATTTTAGTATAAAGAGATTATTGCATAGCGATTACTGTTAATAACAAACAAATACATTTTGTGGTATAAATTGGGTTATTTCCCGGGAATTTGAGTTATTTAATCTTCCCGATTTCCCGGGATTATTTTTCGGGATCCCGGGAAATAAAAAAGGTGGCTTCGATTCGAAAGCAGATGTTTATATTGAAATTGAATTCTAATGATTTTATTTTTGATCTCATAGCTAAATTTTTCCTTTTTGTGCTCATATCTGATCTCATATCTAGAAAATAATATTTTTTTCAATAAAAAATATTTTTACTCAATTTGTATTTTGAATTCAAGTTTGTTTATTACTTTATATAGTTTTTAAGTTTTTTTTTTTACATTATAAACTATTTTATGCTTTTTAATAAAAATTTTGTATACCCGCCACCAAAAAAATGGTGGGGGTATATTCATTTTGTCATTCCGTTTGTAACACATCGAAATATCCATTTTAGACCCCATAAAGTATATATATTCTGAATTAGGGTTTGATTTGATGACGATCTAGCTATGTCCGTCCGTCTGTTGAAAGCACGAAAGAGGTCGCACCAAAAAAGCTAGGGGGCTCAAATTTTGCCAGAATCTTTCTTATAGACAAGGTTTGTTTGGTATTGAAAATGGGCTAAATCGGAATATTAGGAAGTGAGTTATAGCTCGTAATGCAAGAGTAGGTCGAAAAAACCGTGTCCTTCGAACATTGAATAAAATGGAATTATGTCCAAACGTACTAACGTACAGCCATGAAACTTCAGATATATATTTCCTGGGTAAAAACAATATCTCTCCCCAAAAATTGCTTACATCGATGCATTAGGAAAGGAGTTATAGATAAAAATGTACGAAAATTTATACCGCGCAGTGTATTTTTCAGTATATTTTAAATTTAAAACCAAATAAAACGGACAAAATAAGATGTATGATTCTGAAATTTTGCACACTTTGTTTTTTGGTGAGAGGCTTTTCTGTAACGGAAAATCAATGTGCCACGCCCACTTTTACGCCCACCTCCCATATAACGTTTTACCTAAAATTCATATAATTTCTCTATTAATAAATATTTGGGAATAATAAACGACTATATTAAAACATCTAAGTAATACTCATTAGCAAAAACAACTTTGACACGCCTACTATAACGCCCACTTTTCACGTTATCTACCTTTAATGAAATTTAAAAGCTCATAAAACCGCCAAAATTAGAGGTATGATGAAAAAATTGGCTACGTATATCCCTCTAGTCAATTTCATTACTGTGCCAGAAAATTAAGGTACCACGCCCACTTTTACGCCCACCTCCCGTATAACGTTTTACCTAAAATTCATATAATTACTCTATTTAAAAATATTTTGGAATAATAAAGGACTATATTGAAACATCTAAGTAATAGTCATTAACAAAAACAACTTTGACACGCCTACTATAACGCCCACTTTTCACGTTATCTACCGTTAATGAAATTTAAAAGCTCATAAAACCGCCAAAATTAGAGGTATGAAGATAAAATTTGCTACGTATATCCCTCTATGCAATGTCATTACTGTGCCAAAAAATGAGGTGCCACGCCCACTTTTACGCCCACCTCTTATATAACGTTTTAACTAAAATTCATATAATTTCTCTATTAATAAAGATTTTGGAACAATAAAGAGCTATATTGAAATATCTAAGTTGTACTCATTAGCAAATACAACTTTGACACGCCTACTATAACGCCCACTTTTCACGTTATCTACCTTAAATGAAATTTAAAAGCTCATAAAACCGACAAAATTAGAGGTATGATGATCAAATTTGCTACGTATATCCTTCTAGGCAATGTCATTACTAAGCCAGCAAATTAAGGTGCCGCGCCCACTTTTACGCCCACCTCCCATATAACGTTTTAACTTAAATTCATATATTTCTCTACGAATAAAGATTTTAGAATAATAAAGGACTATATTGAAACACCTAAGTTGTATTCATTATTAAAAATAATTTCGACACGCCTACTATTACGCCCACTTTTCACGTTATCCACTGTTAATGAAATTTAAAAGCTCATAAAACCAACAAAATTAGAGGTATGATGATGAAATTTGCTACATATATCCTTCTAATCAATGTAATTGCTGTGCCAAAAAGTTTTGGGTGACACGCCCACTTTAACGCCTACCTCCCATATAACGATTTATCTTAAATTCATGTAATTTCTCTATTGACAAAGTTTTTGGGAAAATTAAGAACTATATTGAAATATCTAAGTTGTATTTATTAGCAGAAACTTTTTGCCAGCCTGCTTTAACGCCCACTTTCACTAAAAGACTAAATTTACGAAAACATTTTACTATCATATCGAAGTTTTTAAGGGTGCTTAAATTTTAAGGGCCGATGCTGATTTTAAATAAAACACAAATTATTTAAGAAATTATTATCATTTCTTTTTATAATGATAATATTTGTATGGTTCAATTATGTGCTTAACCAAATATAGGCCAAATGGCCCCCCCCCCCATCCTTGGCGCCACTCCTCTATCTGATGGTCCAAATTTTCAATGACAATTTTGATGCTCAATTGTTGGGCATGATGATGAGTCGAGGTTGACTGCTCTTTTGCCACACTATCGCAAAAAACAGCAATGGTTCCCATTCAACGAACTAAGAAGGCATTCACAGATTTTCTAGCATTTTATACAGAACTGTTTTGCAGAAATTTAAATATTTTTTACAATTCTCCGATTGTGGACGAATTTGAACGATTATGTTGATCAAAAGAATTACGAAGTGCACAAAATGCATTTTGATTTAAACGCCCATTTTTATAAAAAAAACCTGAATAACTTTAAAGCGTTGCTCATTTGCGTATCTTTCCACGGATCAAATTGAGTAAGTTTGAGATTGAGAAATGTCAAATGAAATGCAGAAAACAAATTTAAAGTCTAGGTGAAGTTCACCTTCAACATGGGCCCTTAAAATTTAACCACCCTTGTTACGTGCCGGTATTTTTCGACTACCAAATACAAAAATAACAAAACGAAACATATCCACGCCAAATATTGGGTTAAGGGCGTGAAAGGCGGTTGGCAGCTAGCCCGAGCAAGAAGGTCAGTGATTCTCAACCCGGGGTATTTGGCACGTGAACATATGACCGTACCCTACACACCTTTAGAGTACGGGACATTTTTAAACAAAGCTTTTAAAATCTAACATCGCTGTCGTTATGCAAACGTTGGCATGACCAGGTTGATCGTCATGCTTGGTACTATTGTTTTTCCTCCCACAATTTGCTCCTATGACAGATCAAGTACCTAAAATTTTATATCTGTCCCAATAATTGTGATCACCCGCTTAGTGTACCCCACTTACCCCCAACATTCCTCCTCTAATGGAAAAAGAAGACTTAAAATTTCATGATGCACTTACATGAAGTAAAACAAGTAAGAGCACTATATTCGGCTGTGCCGAATCTTTTATACCCACCACCAATTTTGTGTACATTTAAAGCACAATATTTATTATTTTGTTAATCGCTATAGAATAATCTATTTATAATAAAATATGTATCACTTTCTTTGTAGAGGGTGGTTCAATTTTAAGGGCCCATGTTTAAGGTGAACCACATCTAAACTTCAACTTCTTTTTTTGTATTTCATTTGACATTTCTCAATCTCAGACTAACTCAATTTGAACCGTGGAAAGATACGCAATCGAGCAACGCTTTTAAATATTAAAGATTTTTATAAAAATGGGCGTTCAAATCAAAATGCATTTTGTGCACTTCGTGATTCTTTTGGTCAACATAATCGTTCGAATTCGTCCACAATCGTGAGAATTGTAAAAAATATTTAAATGTCTGCAAAGCAGGTCTGTATGAAATGTGAAAACATCTGTGAATGCCATCTTAGTTCGTTGAATGGGAAACATTGCTGTTTTTGACGATAACGTGGCAAAAGAGCAAGCAACCTCGACTCATCATCGTGCCCAACAATCGTGCATCAACAGTGTCATTGAAAATTTGGACTATCGGATCGTGGTGTGCCGCCTAGGTTGGGGGGCCATTTGGCCGATATTTTGTTCCATACATAATTGAAGCATACAAATATTATCATTATAAAAATAAATGATAATAATTTCATAATAATTTTATTCAAAATCAACATAGTCCCTTAAAATTAAACCACCCATTATTACTTCGGTATGTTAGTAAAATGTTTTCGAAAATTTAGTCTTTCAATGAAAGTGGCCGTTAAAATACGCGTGTCAATAAAGTTTCTGCTAATAAACATAACTTAGATATTTCAATATAGTCCTTTAGTATTCCAAAATCTTTATTCATAGAGAATTTACATGAATTTAAGAGGAAGAAAGTGAATTTAAGGTTAAATTTTAAGGGCCACAGGGTGATTTAAAATATACATTCTCTGCATTTTTCTAAAACGGGAAATTTATTAGATTTTGATTTTTAAACTTCTATAATATTTTGCTTTTAAAAGATTTTCAAACGAAATAAGTTTTGTATAATTTTAAAATTTGTTAGCCATTAGTACATGAAAATAAATTGTTTATAATGCTTAGAGATAATTTTTTTTTACTTAGGTCAAAATTTTCCTAAATTCCCATTTTTAATAGAGCATAATTTCAGGAGAACATAAGCATAAGTTGTTAGCATGCCATCTAGTAGTTGCTAGTAGAGTCATCTATCTTATCATCTTTATCTTATATTTAGCTACAGTACAATAAATGGCGCAGTGTAAGATGAATAAATGCTAATATTTATATATGACTAATATATTTTTATAAAAATTTAAGGAAAAAAGTGTGCGTGGCACATCTATTTTCCGTTATAACGAAGACTTTGACCAAAAAGCCATGTTTGCAAAATTTCAGAATCGTACATATATACACTGTGCGGTATAAATTTTCGTACATTTTTATCTATAACTCTTTTCCTAATTCATAGATTTAAGCGATTTTCAGGGAAAAATATTCTTTTGACTCGATAAATATATATTCAAAGTTTCATGACTACGTTTATGCGTCTGGACACAATTCAAAAGTGAAAGTGGGCGTTATAGTAGGCGTGTCAAAGTTGTTTTGCTAATAAGTACAACTTAGGTGTTTCAATATAGTCCTTTATTATTCCAAAATCTTTATTAATAGAGAAATTATATGAATTTTAGGTAAAACGTTATATGGGAGGTGGGCGTAAAAGTGGGCGTGACACCTTAATTTTTTGGCATAGTAATGAAATTGCATAGGGGGATAGACGTAGCAAAATTTATCATCATACCTATAATTTTAGCGGTTTTATGAGCTTTTAAATTTCATTAACGGTAGATAACGTGAAAAGTGGGCGTTATAGTAGGCGTGTCAAAGTTATTTTTGCGAATGAGTACAACTGAGGTGTTTCAATATAGGCCTTTATTATTCCAAAATCTTTATTAATAGAGAAATTATATGAATTTTAGTTAAAACGTAATATGGGAGGTGGGCGTAAAAGTGGGCGTGGCACATTGATTTGTCGTTACAAGAAAGCGTGTCACCAAAAAGCAAAGTGTGCAAAACTTCAGAGTCGTACATCCAATTTTGTTGCTTTTATGACGTTTTTGTTTTTAAATATACCGAAAAATACACTGTGCGGTATAAATTTTCGTACATTTTTATCTGTAACTCTTTTCCTAATTCATAGATTTAGACAATTTTCGGGGAAAAATATTGTCTTTACCCAGGAAATATATATTCGAAGTTTCATGAGTCTACGTTAAGGCGTTTGGACACAATTCCATTTTATTCGATGTTCGAAGGACACGGTTTTTTCGACCTACTCTTGCTTTTCGAGCTATAACTCTCTTCCTAATATTCCGATTTAGCCCATTTTCAATACCAAACAAACCCCCTAGCTTTTCGGTGCGACCTCTATCGTGCTTTCAACAGACGGACAGACGGACGGACATAGCTAGATCGTCATAAAATCAAACCCTGATTCAGAATATATATACTTTATGGGGTCTAAAATGGATATTTCGATGTGTTACAAACGGAATGACAAAATGAATATACCCCCACCATTTTTTTGGTGGTGGGTATAAAAAAACTTTATTCTACAATTTCCAAATTATTTATAATTAGCTCTTATATATACATATATATATATGTACATATATATTTGTGTATTTTTATAGAAAACTTATAATACAAATGTAACTTGTAATAATGTTTACAAAAATAATATCTATATCAAGGCATATTTATTCATCAGGTACTCTTGATTCGCCAGCTGATTATTTTTTAACACTTATTTTAAGTTTCCGCTGTCAAAATGCATAAATAAAAAACAATTTTCTCTCTTTTCTAATTTATTTCAAATGTCAGACTTCATATATAAAAAATATAAACAAAAAATTCTCTCCGAACTGCAATTACCTGATGAATAAATATGCCTTGATCTATATATATAAAAGTCAAACTCTGTGTGTGTGTGTTAGCTATAGACTCCGAAACTGTAAAACTGATCGGGCTCAAACTTTGGTAAGTTGTTGTACACATACCAGAGAATGTTTATGGGTGAAAAAAAGTGGGAGGAGCCACGCCCATAAAAAATTAGTTATCAGTTTTAGCTACTTGCACTTGACCGATTTTTCTGAAACTTTGCACACATATTGAGCTGTCATGGCTTTATAATTTCGTGATTGAAAAAGTGGGCGGGGCCACGCCCATAAAAAATTTGTTATCAGTTCTAGCTACTTGCACTGGACCGAATTTTCTGAAACTTTGCAAACACTTTCGTCATTAGAAAAGTGGGCAGTGCCACGCCCATTAAAAAAAGGTATCATTTTGAGGTACTTGCACTGCACCGATTTTTCTGAAACTTTGCACACATATTGAGTTGTCATGACTATACAGTCTCGTAACTAGAAAAGTGGGCAGTGCCACGCTCATAAAGAAAAAGTTATAGTTTTTAGCCTTGCACTTGATATTCGATTAAAATTTAGAATGCGATTAAAATTCATGAAGGGGCGTAGCAACGCGCGCTATATTCGGCCGTGCCGAATCTTATATACCCTTCACAACGTGTAGTCATGCAATAACAGTAGTTTGTATCACCATTCATCCCATATGAAATACGTACATACATATAAAAAACATACATACACATATAAAAACAACCCATTTTAAAATTATAACTTTACGTATGTATGTTAAAAGAAAAAAAAAAAAACAAAAAAAATTTAAAAAAAATTTACTAAATTATTTAGGATATGCTCCCATAATTTTTCAATTATATTTATTTGGTTGTTGGGTTTAAGCTGGTTTATATGCATTTCACTGGTGCTTATGCCAGATCATCAGTAAACCTTTACCCAAATTCTTGAAAAAGTTTAAAATTTTTATAAGTTATATTTTTAAATTCTCATTGACAAAATGAGAATTCAAAAATAAAACAAAAAAAACTATAAAAAACTTTTTCAAAAACCCAACCAACAATTTTTCAATTTTAATTTATTTTATTTTTCTAATCCCTTTAGCATTTGGCTAACCGTTGGTTAACACTAAATGCTTATAAGGGCAACCGAAAAATAAAATCTTTATTTTAGTTAATTTACTAAATTATTTAGGATATGCTCCCATAATTTTTCAATTATATTTTTTTGGTTGTTGGGTTTAAGCTGGTTTATATGCATTTCACTGGTGCTTATGCCAGATCATCAGTAAACCTTTACCCAAATTCTTGAAAAAGTTTAAAATTTTTATAAGTTATATTTTTAAATTCTCATTGACAAAATGAGAATTCAAAAATAAAACAAAAAAAAACTATAAAAAACTTTTTCAAAAACCCAACCAACAATTTTTCAATTTTAATTTATTTTATTTTTCTAATCCCTTTAGCATTTGGCTAACCGTTGGTTAACACTAAATGCTTATGAGGGCAACCGAAAAATAAAATCTTTATTTTAGTTAATTTACTAAATTATTTAGGATATGCTCCCATAATTTTTCAATTATATTTATTTGGTTGTTGGGTTTAAGCTGGTTTATATGCATTTCACTGGTGCTTATGCCAGATCATCAGTAAACCTTTACCCAAATTCTTGAAAAAGTTTAAAATTTTTATAAGTTATATTTTTAAATTCTCATTGACAAAATGAGAATTCAAAAATAAAACAAAAAAAAACTATAAAAAACTTTTTCAAAAACCCAACCAACAATTTTTCAATTTTAATTTATTTTATTTTTCTAATCCCTTTAGCATTTGGCTAACCGTTGGTTAACACTAAATGCTTATAAGGGCAACCGAAAAATAAAATCTTTATTTTAGTTAATTTACTAAATTATTTAGGATATGCTCCCATAATTTTTCAATTATATTTTTTTGGTTGTTGGGTTTAAGCTGGTTTATATGCATTTCACTGGTGCTTATGCCAGATCATCAGTAAACCTTTACCCAAATTCTTGAAAAAGTTTAAAATTTTTATAAGTTATATTTTTAAATTCTCATTGACAAAATGAGAATTCAAAAATAAAACAAAAAAAACTATAAAAAACTTTTTCAAAAACCCAACCAACAATTTTTCAATTTTAATTTATTTAATTTTAAACTTTTTCAAGAATTTGGGTAAAGGTTTACTGATGATCTGGCATAAGCACCAGTGAAATGCATATAAACCAGCTTAAACCCAACAACCAAATAAATATAATTGAAAAATTATGGGAGCATATCCTAAATAATTTAGTAAATTAACTAAAATAAAGATTTTATTTTTCGGTTGCCCTCATAAGCATTTAGTGTTAACCAACGGTTAGCCAAATGCTAAAGGGATTAGAAAAATAAATAAATTAAAATTAAAAAATTGTTGGTTGGGTTTTTGAAAAAGTTTTTTATAGTTTTTTTTTTTGTTTTATTTTTGAATTCTCATTTTGTCAATGAGAATTTAAAAATATAACTTATAAAAATTTTAAACTTTTTCAAGAATTTGGGTAAAGGTTTACTGATGATCTGGCATAAGCACCAGTGAAATGCATATAAACCAGCTTAAACCCAACAACCAAATAAATATAATTTAAAAAAAAATTTAAAAAAAAAACATTTTTAAAAAAATAATAATAATAATAAATATAAAACAAACAAAAATTTTTTTTAAAAAATTAAAAAAAAAAACAAGTAAGAGCGCTATATTCGGCCGTGCCGAATCTTATATACCCTTCACAACGTGTAGTCATGCAATAACAGTGGTTTGTGTCACCATTCATCCCATATGAAATACGCACATACATATAAAAACATATATATATAAAAACGTCTCATTGTAAAATTATAAATTCAGGTATGTATGTTAAAAAACAAAAAAAAAAAAAAATTTAAAAAAAAAATTTTAAAAAAAAATTTAAAAAAAAAACAAGTAAAAGCGCTATATTCGGCCGTGCCGAATCTTATATACCCTTCACAACGTGTAGTCATGCAATAACAGTAAATTCACGTATGTATGTTAAAAAAAACAAAAAAAAAATAAAAAATAAAAAAAAAATTTAAAAAAAAAAAATTTAAAAAAAAAAAATTTAAAAAAAAAATTAAAAAAAAAAAATTATTATATACATATATAATATATATAAAACAAAAAAAAAATAAAAAAAAAATTAAAAAAAAAAAAATAAAAAAAAATAATAATAAAAATATATATAATATATTAAATAAAAAATAAAAAAAAAATAAAAAAAAAATTAAAAAAAAAAATTTTAAAAAAATTTAAAAAAAAATTTTTTTGCCTCAGCTGGGATTCGATGCCACGTTTTCTCTAACCAGTATACACGTTTGTATGTATGTATGTTGTTGTTGTAATGTTGTTTTTATGAAAAGAAAATCGAGGTGGTCGTGGGTTTTTGCTCATATCTCAGTTGTTTATGTACCGATGTTTCTGATTTTCAATATTGATCTACTCCCGAATATTTCTGATATTTTAATACCTTACCCGGGTCCAACCTATGTCGGGGGGCTTCAAAAAGTTGATTTCAACATACACACGGACAGACGGTCAGACGGACAGACTGACAGAGCTTAATCGACTCCCCTATTCATAAGCTTTCAGAAAAAATATACTTTATGGGGTCGGAAATTAAAATTGTAGAAATTTCACACGGAATGACAAACCTATATATACCCTTTTTATACCCTTCACCTGTGGTGCACAAGGGTATATATAGCTTTGTCATTCCGTTTGTAATTTCTACAATTTTCATTTCCGACCCCATAAAGTATATATTTTCTGAAAGCTTATGAATAGAGGAGTCGATTAAGCCCTGACCGTCTGTCCGTCTATCCGTCTGTCCGTCTGCCCGTCTGTCCGTGTGTTGGTTGAAATCAACTTTTAGAAGCAACTATATGCTCCTCAGATCTGTATATGGTATCAATCTCTTGGAAATATTCAGGAATGAATCGCTATTGAAATTCAGCACAATCGCCCCATAACTTTCTGAGATATGAGCAAAAAACCACGACCACCTCGCTTTTTTTCACAATTACAACAACAACATACATACATAAATATATGTAAAAACCATTCAAAAAAAGAAGAAATTACAAAAAAAAAAATATTAAAAATAAGAAAAAAATAATAAAAAAAAACTACAAAAAAAAATTTTAAAAAAATTTAAAAAAAAATTTAAAAAAATTTTTTAAAAATTTTTCAAAAAAAATTTTTTAAAAAAATTTAAAAAAAATATAAAAAAAAATAATAAAATATAAATAACATATTAAATAAAATAAAATAAAATTTTTTTGGCTCAGCTGGGATTCGATGCCACATTTATTCTAACGGGTACGTATGCACGTATTTTATATGGGATGAACAACAATTGTTATTGCATGACTACACGTTGTGAAGGGTATATAAGATTCGGCACGGCCGAATATAGCACTGTTACTTGTTCACTGTGTGAAGGGTATAAAAATTAAAAAAAAATATAAAAAAATAAAAAAATTTTTTTTTTTGGCTCAGCTAAGATTCGATGCCACGTTTTCTCTAACCAGTATACACGTTTGTATGTATGTATGTTGTTGTAATGTTGTTTTTGTGAAAAAAAAATCGAGGTGGTCGTGGGTTTTTGCTCATATCTCAGTTGTTTATGTACCGATGTTTCTGAATTTCAATACCAATCTACTCCCGAATATTTCTGATATTTTAATACCTCACCCGGGTCCAAGCGATGTCGGGGGGCTTCAAAAAGTTGATTTCAACATACACACGGACAGACGGTCAGACGGACAGACTAACAGAGCTTAATCGACTCCCCTATTCATAAGCTTTCAGAAAATATATACTTTATGGGGTCGGAAATGAAAATTGTAGAAATTTCACACGGAATGACAAACCTATATATACCCTTTTTCACTGTGTGAAGGGTATAATAAGAATATTTTATTATAATAATAATACTTCACATAAGCTGCTACGTTGTTGGGTTGTTGATGCTGTTGGTGATGGGTTGTTACTGACAGTAATTTCGTTGCTGGTAGAACGTTTTCGCACCGGTAAAGTTGTTGCTGGTAAACTGTTGCTGGCAAAGTTGTAGCTGCTGGTAGCAGCGGTTCCGCAGGTAAACTTGTAGCTGCTGGTAAAAGCGTTGTTGCTTGGATTTAATTTTAAAATTTAGCACTTAAAGGTGGGACTTTTTTTATATTTATTAGCAAAACACAATTTGTTTTTGACACCTAAGCAAATTTTTATAAAAATGAATTACTTGATTGCTTTTTGCTCTTTCTAGCTTTTAGTTATTCAATATTTTATGGAAGGAATATTACACGTTTTTGAATAAGCACAATAGCGAAATACTAAATACAGTGGAGAGTATTTGTAAAGTAATTAAATTTGTTGCAAGTGGATCTTAAGCGGGCGTGGAAATCGTATTCCTTGTTTATTTAGGTTGGTTTATGTAAAGATCAGAAACTCAAATAATCCTGGGGTTGCTGGTAGTAAAACAATTTCCAATCCGCCTTTTTTTTCACTTAGTAGGTAATAAATTTTTACCCGCCACCAAAAAAATGGTGGGGGTATATTCATTTTGTCATTCCGTTTGTAACACATCGAAATATCCATTTTATACCCCATAAAGTATATATATTCTGAATCGGGGTTTGATTTTATGACGATCTAGCTATGTCCGTCCGTCTGTCCGTCTGTTGAAAGCACGATAGAGGTCGCACCGAAAAAGCTAGGGGGCTCAAATTTTGCCAGAATCTTTCCTATAGACAAGGTTTGTTTGGTATTGAAAATGGGCTAAATCGGAATATTAGGAAGAGAGTTATAGCTCGTAAAGCAAGAGTAGGTCGAAAAAACCGTGTCCTTCGCACATCGAATAAAATTGAATTGTGTCCAGACGCATAAACGTAGAGTCATGAAACTTCGAATATATATTTATCGAGTCAAAAGAACATTTTTCCCTGAAAATCGCTTAAATCTATGAATTAGGAAAAGAGTTACAGATAAAAATGTACGAAAATTTATACCGCACAGTGTATATTTCAAATTTAAAACGTAATAAAACTGACAAAACTATATATACGATTCTGAAATTTTGCAAACATGGCTTTTTGGTCAAAATCTTCGTTATAACGGAAAATAGATGTGCCATGCACATTTTTTTCTTTAAATTTTTATAAAAATATATTGGTCATATATATTAGCATTTATTCATTGCAGACGGCATCATCTGTTGAAGGCGCCACTACATTTTGCAAACAATGAGGATGATGTCTTTGCTAAATATCACGTAAAACACTAGATGACTCTAATAACATTTTTGCTAACAAACTCTTTTATTTTTTGGTCAAACTGCAAAGGAATTTTATAGGGGTTTGTGAAAACGAAAATGACCGAGGTTGTTTACAAAAATTAACTAGAGTAATGATTTCTGCCCAACTTTACATATAGGTGTACCCACAGTCTTATGAGGTTTAAGATTTAAAAATATTTAAAAATAAATGTGCATCAGTAGATTTAAAATAAGTATTTGAATATTTAAAATACATTTTTTAACCAAATTATATTTTTATCTATCTATTCTTTTGTAAAGGGTGGTTAAATTTTAAGGGCAACAGGGTGATTCAAAATATACATTCTCAGTATATTGCTAAAACGGGAAATATATTAGTAAGATTTTGATTTTTAAACTTCTATAACATTTTGCTTTTAAAAGATTTTCGAACGAAATAAGTTTTGTATAATTTTAAAATTTGTTAGCCATTAGTACATGAAAATAAATTGTTTATAATGTTTAGAGATAATTTTTTTTTACTTAGGTCAAAATTTTCCTAAATTCTCATTTTTAATAGAGCATAACTTCAGGAGAACATAAGATAACAAAAATAAATTAGCACTATTTCGTAGACAAAACTTTCCTCTTAAATTCGTGTAATTTCTCTATGAATAAAGATTTTGGAATACTAAAGGACTATATTGAAATATCTAAGCTATGTTTATTAGCAGAAACTTTATTGACACGCGTACTTTAACGCCCACTTTCATTGAAAGACTAAATTTACGAAAACATTTTAATAGCATATCGAAGTTATAATTGGTGGTTTTATTTTAAGGGACTATGCTGATTTTGAATAAAACACCAATTATTTAGGAAATTATTATCATTTATTTTTATAATGATAATATTTGTATTCTTCAATTATGTATTGAACAAAATATCGGCCAAATGGCCCCCCCAACCTCGGCGGCACACCTCGACCCGATAGTCCAAATTTTCAATGACACTGTTGATGCTTAATTGTTGGGCACGATGATGAGTCGAGGTTGCTTGCGTTGCTCGATTGCGTATCTTTCCACGGTTCAAATTAAGTTAGTCTGAGATTGAGAAATGTCAAATGAAATGCAAGAAGAAAGATGAAGTTTAGGTGTGGTTCACCTTCAACATGGGCCCTTCAAATTTAACCACCCTCTACAAAGAAAGTGATACATATTTTATTATAAAGATATTATTCCATAGCGATTAACAAAATAATAAATATTGTGCTTTAAATGTATACAAAATTGGTGGTGGGTATAAAAGATTCGGCACAGCCGAATATAGTGCTCTTACTTGTTTTGGGACAAAAAAGGTACCAAAAAGGGCAAAATTCCGGAAAATGTATGTAATTCCTAATTAGACAGCCAATTTTCACAAAATTTTTAATTGGGATTTCACAGACATAAAAAATTATGTAATTTAATAAAAATTTAAACACATTTATAACAGGGTAGAAAGGGGAAAATCGAGAAAAGAGTTTGGTACTTTTTGGAAAATAGTTACTTTTATGCAAAAAAGAGTATATTTACTGACTTTAAATCATGTCTATTAAAATATTTTGTTACATAGATATTTGAACATTTTAAACTTGGAATTTGGAACTTGGACCAAAAATGTACTTTTTCGCATTTCTATGGTACTTTTTGTATTTTCTACGTTTATAGAGGTAGTATTGTAAAATAAATGACTATTGATTCCAGGTGAGACTAAAAATGTTATGGGCGAACAAAAAGGTACTTGCTGTCATGACTTTACAATTTATAATTTTTGGCTACTTGCACTAAATCGATTTTTCTGAAATTTGTACACACATATTGAGCTGTCATGACTATACAATTTCTTGATTAGAAAAGTGGGCAGTGTTACGCCCATAAAAAAATTATCACCCATTTTTCTGAAACTGTGCACACATATTGAGCTGTCATGACTATACAGTTTTGTGATTAGAAAAGTGGGCAGTACCACGCCCATTAAAAAAAGTTATAACTTTTAGCTTTTTGCACTTGATATTCAGTTTAAATTCAGAATGCATTTTTATTAATTAAGGGGCGTAGCAACGCTCTATTATTTAATAATTATAAATAGAACTTGAGTATTCAATAAATAGTAAGAACTGCGCTATCAAAGTAGCGGGTTAAATGCTAGTACATATACATATATTTAGCGTTAACCAAATATATAAGCAATTAGAAAAATAAAAAAGAATAAAATTGTTGGGTTGGTTTATGAGGAAGTTTTTATTTTTGTTTCTGGTTTTATTTAGAATTCTCATATTGTTTATGAAGATTTTAATTAAAGCTTGTAACATTTTTAAAATTTTGTGGTTAAAAGTTCTACTGATGATCTGGCATAAGCACCAGTGAACTTCATATAGACCAGCTTAAACCCAACAACCAATAAAACACAAATTTAGAAAACTAAATAATAAGCACATTTTTTAATATAAGTTCTGTTCAGAAAATATTTAAAGATTTACTAACAACATTGTTAAATATATGTATAAGGTTGCTAACCTGAAAGGATTTTCCATTTGGTTAAATAAATAAATATAAACACAAATACTAGCAATAATTAAAAGATACTAATAAATAAAAGAGTTGCTGTTAGTAAAATTTCGATCTAACTCGTTCTGGTAAGATAATATGGACAAATGAAACAAATTAGTTACCGAGTTAAATTAACTTTTAAACCTGGAAGTTAGATAGATGATATTTACAATTTACACGTAATTCACCGATCAAAGAGTGCTGATGATAAAATCGTAGCTGGTTTCGAAAACGCATTCCACTCGGCTAGTGTTGGCAAAGCATACTTTTCTAGATTATTCTTTTATTTTCACAATAAAAGATTCTTTGTAAAAAAAATAATGTTTAAAAATTAACTCAAGAATAACATTATCAAAAACTCATATGCACAACATATAATTGTACATATCCTCAAAGAAAATTTTATTAAAATCATTTTTGAAAGGATATTAATTACATTAAAATTGTTTTATAAGAGTTCTATAAATCAAATTTTCACTAAAAATCAGCTTTATTAATTCTTTAATACTTTTTTATGAATAGGGCAGTTAGTATTTACTTGGGTCGTATTTTACCTTATAATGATTATTCAAAGAAAATAAAATTTTTTGTTATTTCAGTCGATATTTGTTTCCACTCGTGCTTTAATCCATTCTTAAGCTCCTGTTTATTTCCATATCATTTTTATCGTATGCGGCGTTGTAGTAAATCCCACTATTGTTCAATGGGGTACGTTATAAAGCAGCCACTCCTTTACAATATGCAAAGTGTGCTTTGGGCCATTCTCTTGTTAGAAATACCAAGCACCACTGAAACCCAGTTTAGTTGAGGATTCTTTTAAACTGCTATTTAGAATACCTTAATACACCAATCTGTCCATAGTTGCTTCTACACATTGCAGTTCTCCAATTCTATACAGACCTACAACATGACAAAACCACCGCCACGTTTTACAGTTTGTATGAGTTTTTTCGGTTGCAGTCCTTCATTAGGTTTACGCCAAATGTTTTGCTTGCGAATAAGTTGAACTTACTCTCATCGCTAAATATCACATTGGCCTAGAAATTTATTGATTTGTTTACATGCCGTAGTGCAATGTCCAATCGCTAAAATTTTGCCTATTTCGCTTACAAAGTTTTTATTTTTGATACTCTACTATGAATCCATTTTTTTGAAATCGCCTTTGAACTGTTTTCAAATTCACATTGATGTTGTGATCATTTTCTTATGTATTACGAATTTAAATTAAACTCTTGGAAATTTTGGGTGGACAAAAACTTTCAGGCTTGCTTGCTAAAGATTTCGTTAAAAAAAAATTACCACTGTTTGGATTGTAGATTTTGCACGCCATACAATTTTAACAATTGTGTTAAAAGAATTTTCAGCTTCTCTTTAGTGTTTTGTTTTCTTTCGCTTTTCAATACAAATATCCATAGATTTTCTACGCATTTTCGATAAAAATATGATATTTTATTTTACAAATGGAAAAAAGCTTCTCAAACTAAGATATACGCATCACATATTATCTGTGTGGTCACACATATGTGTTTTAAGAGTATACACACAATAAGCGAGTACATAGTTAGTGGGATATTTTGTTGTACTTTCAAATGAAAAGGCCACTTCGATTAGAAATGTAAAGTTGATTTTAAGCAACATTTTATTAAGGGTTCGTATTATTATCTGTATGACTGTATACATATACCTATACATATGTACATGGAGGTGAGTTGGTAAACTACATTTAAGACCCCCCAACTTTGAATAATATTAAAACTCCTTATTTGTTAAACTCTAATAGATATATAATTTTGTTTATTTGTTTTAGTGGAATGTAATTTCTAGATGAATGAATTAATTAAAAATGTAAGCATCTTAACTTATGTTAAAAAACAATTAATCTAAATTAAAATATGTACTTGCAAATACATATAAATGTAAAATACATATTTAAATACGTTTTATTTTGTATAAAAATATAAATTTTATCAATATTTTTCAATTGCACTATTAAAAAAGCTGTTAACCCATACCATAGTATAAAAAACAAGTAAGAGTGATATATTTGGCCGTGCCAAATCCTATATACCATTCAACAAACATCTCTGTAAATTATCTGGTAGCCGAATAATGTCAAGTTTTGTGTTAAAAATATGGGAAGAAAGAGAGGCAATCGTGTGTGTTTTTTTTTAATTTTTTTTATTTCTTAACAAGTTATGGAGCGATTCATTCCCGAATATTTCTAAAAGTTTGATACCACATACAGGTCTGTATTGATATCAACCAACAGACAGATACATACACGTATTGATAATCAAACGGATATCAATCAATACATACATATTGACTTTTTAAGGATTCTCAGAAAATATATATGTATGTACTGTATGTGTTCGGAAAAAAATAGAAAATTTCGAACGGAATGATAAAGCTACATAAAATATTGCCACCACAGGTGAAGGGTATACAAATTGTCTAGTATAGAGCTACAGCCTAAAAAATTACTTTGTATGTATTTAAAATAATAAATATTTAAAGATAAAAAACTTTAATTTGTAAAAAAATAATCTCATATGAAAAATATAAAAATAAAGAATTTCTTTTGTAATTTATCACTGCTGCATTAACATAAATACAAACTGGGGAATGTGTTTTTGGTGGATGGGGAGTGAAACCAATAATAAATTTATACAAAAATGTTTAAATTTGTTCTTAAAACATTTACAACTATTTTTTAACAATACTCATGCAATAATTTCATCTTCTTTATCCTCATGGTCTTCATCCATTGAATCGCTTATATTCAGCTTATGATGTTCTCTAATATGTTGATCTAAATCCGTTCTTGATGTCGATTGCTGTTTGCAAATGTAGCACTCAAAGAATTGGTTGTTAGTATCGTGAACTTTTATGTGCTCATTGTAGGCATCAATTTCATTAAAACGCTGATCACATTCACAACATTCTAGCCAATCTTCAGCACCCGAATCTTCATCGTTGGAATCCATGTACCCATCAAGTTGCATTGAAGAGTAATTTGATGCTGACATAGAACCGGTTTTCAATGCTGTATCCTCATTATCACTGTCATTGCTATGGGTATCTTTGTGGTCGGTGTATTTGAGGAAATCACGGAATTTCAGGGGGCAACGCATGCATTTGTACCAGCGTTCCCGTATATGCGTAACCATGTGTTTTTTGAGTGTTGAATATTCCCGGAAGGGTTTGCGACACTTCGTGCAGCTAAATGGCTTTTCACCCGTGTGTATCATATAGTGACGCTTGAGATTGTGACGTGTGCCAAAGGCTCGATTACATAAAGGGCATGGAAACTCTTTACGAGTAATTACGCCCAATTCATTGTAACCTGGACGATGAACAGCTGGTATATTATCTAAAAGACGCTGGGTTTCTTCGGATGTTTTTGTATTGGCATTATCGCTGCTGCTATTTGCAGTTGCCACTGGACTTCTCGCTAAAGGAGGAGATTTTGTTCGCATTGATGCTATATTAAAACTTACTACTGAGGTTATGGTTGGAAGTGTGTGTTGCTGTTGCTTGGAATGTGGCGCCTTGGATATTGATGGTTGTGATATAACTGATGCATTTGTAGTCTTTATAAGGGAATTTTTCTCGGCTGCTTTATCTGCTTCTGTGGCCGGTTTCATGGCTGCCATTATTACGGCACTTTTATTTGGTGTGCAACAATTAAAACAACGTGTTGGATCATTTTCTACCGGTTCACGTTCATGGCAAACCATACACAAATATTTTGGTTCGTTCGAATGACGACGACGGTGTTTCTTCATATCGCTAAATTCGCGAAATCGGCGATCACACAAATCGCAACCAAAAGGACGTTCTCCTAAAATGAAGATAATAAGGTGAGATAAAAAATCGTCACTATTTAGTGCAAAAATAATTAAAAAAATTTAAAAAAAAAGTGCTACTTACCAGTGTGAATCATCATGTGACGCCTTAAATTATAGCTAGACTGCACTTTTTTGCCACATAGAAAACATTCGAAAAAAACACGTTCCCGATGACCTTCGAATTCCTCCCAGCGAACCAACATCTCATCAGAATTTTTACCACCGTGCGAACCCACTATCACCACATCATCCACCAAAGGTTTGGAATATTTCATAGAAGGCCGGTTTTGCTTTGCATTCAAATAGTTTCTATTGTATTGCAGATTTCTGCTAATACCTGCAGGAGTATTAATAACAACATCATCATCTTCGTCATTGCATTGCAGTTCACAACTAACAGCTACTAGAGGTAATGTAGAATCCTCATCATCTTCATCATCGACATTCGCACGATTGACATTTGTGTATGCAGCATTAGTTTCATCATCACTGTCCACTAAATCGATTTCAGCTATAACTCGATGTTTCGTCTGATTATTATTAGTTGAACGATAACTGGTGTTTGAAGTTCTAATTTCAGGTGTTTTGGGTATAAGGCTTATGTCCAATGATTTCGTATTACGATTAGCAAAATTTATATTGAGATTGGGTGGCAACTTTTTACCCGCTAAGCTTTGTTCGGCTTGTTGTTTAATTTGTTTCAATTTCTCCCTTTCATCCTCATCATCTAGTTCGATTATTTCATAGATTACAGGTTTCATTGTATTTTCGGCAGTTGGAGCCGTAAATACATGCGTTATTTTCGGTTCCTTTTGCAGTGGACGATTTTGTTGATGATGATGTTCCCGTTGTTTTTGTAATTGCTGTTGGCCCACGCGTATTAAATACTGTTTTACCTTCTCATCATCTATGGAAACAAATTCTGGTTCATCATTAGGTTGGAAGGAGGAATTATTTGGAAAGGGCTCCGTATGTTGATACGGTGAAGCTGAATGTAGCGATGGTGGCAGTTGTGGTGGCGTTTGTGAATAATGAGAGGGGGATGGAGAAGTTACACAACACGGTGACAGATTACAACAATAGCCCACAGAACAATCGTTACACGAAGAATTATTAGCGCTGTTAAGGGAATATTTACCGCCGGTATTGGGTGTATAACTTCTTGGCGGCATTACATTATGTATTGACGGCGGTGGACTTGATTTATAGCCAGTATTCGTGTAGGTATGCTGTTGCAATTGATGGTGATGGTCAACGATTTTTATAGTGGAATGTGGCGAGGAGCCAGCTTCTGGGCTTGATGAACATTTTACTTTCATTATAATTTCCATCTACTAAAAGAAACACAAATAAAACGTTCTTTTAAGATACGAGTTTAATCGAAAAATATTAAATAAGTAGTGAAACCGAAAAAATTTTAACATACATATGTACATGCATGAATAAAATTAAATAATTTGGAAACAGTAAATCTTAGAGTTTTGATTTTTTTAATTAATTTCTATTATATCACAGATTGTAAGGGGTGGTTAAATTTTAAGTGCCGATGTTGAATGTGAACCACACCTAAAATTTTTTTTCTGCATTTCATTTGACATTTCTCAATTTCAGACTAACTCAATTTAAACCATGAAAAGATACACAATCGAGTAACGCGTTAAAGTTACTCAGGCTTATTAGGAAAATGAGCGTTCAAATCAAAATGCATTTCGTGCACTTCGTGATTCTTTTGGTCAACATAATCGTTAAATTTCGTTCACAATCGGGAGAATTGTTAAAAATATTTAAATTTCAGCAAAACAGGTCTGTAGGAAATGTGAAAACATCTGTGAATGTCTTTTGTTCGTTACATTAGGTGTGTTCCACAAGATCTCGTACAAGTTCGGACTAATGAGAGTAAAATAAAAATTACTCTCTAAATTTGCCAAAACTACCCAAAATTGCTGGAACGCAAAAAACCATTGTTGCACTTCTTGTAATACTAATGGTGCTTACTTTTTAAATTAAAATCTATTTAAGTGATTTTAGACGCTTAAAAGCAATAACATTATAAAAACAAAACATTTGCATCATTGCCAACAGATGTTAAAAATAATTTAAAAAGAACTGAAAGAAAAGCTGAGCCAGTGTAAATTTTCTAAAAGTATTTATTTTAAAGAACAAGGGAGATATCTATTCACTAATGTATTTACCACTTTAACTTTTTCATTAAAACCTTCCATTTTGCTGTTTAATATATTTTTTAACAAAAACTAAACTTATTTTTTTGCTTGCAAATATTTTGATTAATTTTCAGTTTCATATGTAAACAAAAAACAGCTGATTGTTAAATTCTTGTCCGAACTTACCCAAAGAAAAAGTTCGTGCAAATTTGTACAGGAAATGAAAAAAATTACTCTCATAATTGAACAAAAATTGTTATGTGGAACGCTTTTGGGTAACTTTGGGCAAGTTCGGACTGTTTCGTTATGCATGTGGAACAGAGCTATTACTGTTCGGAAAATATTGCTGTTTTTCGCGATAGTGTGGCAAAAGAGCAGTCAACCTCGACTCATCATCGTGCCCAACAATCGAAAATCAACATTGTTATTGAAAATTTGGACCATCGGATGGAGGTGTGATGCCGAGGTCGCGGCGGCCATTTGGCTGATATTTTGTTCCATAAATGACTGAACAATACCAGTATTATCATAATAAAAAGAGATGACAATAATTTCCTAAATAATTTGTTTTATTCAAAATCAACATCGGCGCTTAAAATTTAACCACCCACCCTTTTATAGTTACATATAACCATTATTTATGAACTCGTGGAACTTTTCTGGCAACCCCTTCATTAGAGATTTGATAGTTGTTTCGGTCACTTTTTTGGAACAGTTTGACTATTTTCAATTTTCTGTGGACACAGTGTGCTCTCGTATGAAAGGAAGAAGGTTTTTTTTGCAAACATTATTTGATGTATATTTCGGTAATTATAGAGTCCACTATCATGTAGAGCTTTTTTCCTTCAAGAACCAGGTTTCCTATTAGAGCTTAAAATCTTCTGATACTTTTAAATATAATTGGAAATAGTATAACAGCAGGCCTAAACTGTTTGGGTGATTAAAAACAATAAGTAAGAGTGCAATATTCGGCTGTGCCGAATGTTATATATATATATACCCTTATACCCTTTATAACGTGTAGTCATGCAATAAGAATTGTATCACCATTCATCTCATTAATATGAAATACGTACAAACATACATACATGCACACATGTTTCATTTTCTTTATAATGATTTTATTCGCTTGAAAACATCGCATAAATTGAGTTTATGCATGTATGTATGTATTAAAAAAAAATATTTTTTTCTCTTAACTAGGATTCGAACCTACGTTCATCCAGTTTGTATTGGTGTAAAAAGACAAGGTGGTCTAGGTTTTTTCATCATATCTTAGTTGTTCAGAGAGAGATTTTTGTGGTTTTCAATAACGATCTGCTCCCGAATATTTCTGATATTTTGGTACCGTACACGGGTCTTAGAACATACACGCGGACAGACGGACAATTCTTTATTAACTCCCCTACTCATAAGCTTTCAGAAAATGTATACTTTATGGGGTCGGAAATGAAAATTGTAGAAATTGCACAAGGAATGACAAACCTATATACATATGTACATATACGCTCCTTTACACTCCTGTGAAGGGTATAAAAAATATCACGTACCTAATTTTTGTCAGTCATTTTGATCAAACTCACAACAGATCAACATAGTTGTCATCAAATTTATTATTAACAGTAAACACTATGGAATAATCTCGATTTGCTATTCTTTAATTAGTCTTACAATGAAACCTTAAGTATTTCTACATTAGAAGTGATACTAAGTAATCACTATTTTTACTACAATGTTCAATATTTCACTGGGTTGGTAAAAAAATTCAATTTTTTGGATTTTTACTATATATGTCTCTAGAATAAGAATGAAATATCGATTTTAAAAAAAAATTTATCCTAAATATGTTTTTTGAACTGTATCCATATGGATACATATTTCGATTATGGTAAAGAAAAATGAAAGTATTTTATATATATTTATATTTGAGATTTTATTTATTTCAGTAACACATAAAATTCATTTTTTTAACAGTAAAAACAAACAATACAAATATTTACATAAACAAATTAAAATTATAAACCTAAAATTAAAACAAATATTTAAAGTCAATTTTACCGAATCTATTTCCTCTAATAGTACCTGTATCCCAAATTCCTTTTTGTCGTAAATAAAATACATATAAGGTTTATAGTAGAAAAATAATTATCGAAATATAGTTTATGATTTTTTACTTTGGGAATAGTTTTTGCTAGGTGAATCACAATATCAGAGCAAAATCCAAGCTTTGAGCCAATTAATATTATACCTTTAAATTGATATATCTCAACATCGTAAACTATGCCTTTTTACATAGCTGCAAAGACAAAAAATCTTAATTCTCTATTTGATCGGTTTTTTCGCCATATACTGTCTCAGAGTGGTTCTACCTTTAAAAGGAACCATCATCCATCCACACAAAGATTTTCATCTTTTGGAATAGCGTACGATTTTTTGGTAAACATATTTATAATTGGGCGAATTTTGTAAAGTTTATCGCTTCCTGGTGACTCTGTTGAAATCATTGTCTGGATATGTTTTCTGGGAACCGATGGTCTAATACATTTCCAAAAGCGAATAGCCAATGGTACCGATCATTATTTTTAGAGCTAGATATTTGAGAAGTTCTTCGATAGTTAAATTTACTGGCTTTCATCTCTAATCATTGCAGATTGGTTTGTCGAAAATACCAGTTGTTGAAGAAAATCTTCCGTAAAGTACTCCAGAAAATAATGTACAGGTAATTTCGTATTTTTCTTTGGGAATGCTTCAGAAAATTAAGTCTGGATTTATCCAGGAAGCTTTTTTACAACGAAATTGTTAAAAATTTTTAAATGGAATTTGTGGAGTTTGAAAAATTGTTTTACTTTTTTTAACTACTTCATCAACCGCCCCTACTATATCATTAACCCTATTAACATCATCATTATCAACATAAATGATCATTTTATCAATATTAATAACCCTATCACCTTTATCAACATCAATATCTTGATGTTGGTTTCATAGGGACCTTCTCTAGAAAGTTCTTCTAACAAAAAGCTTTTATTGCTATCGAAAGCATCAAATAAATTGTTAATAACTTCACATTCATCCGATTCATCTATGTCAGAAACATCGAAATCGACCAAATTGGTCAAAATTTTTTCACTTTTTGAGTCCTTTAAATTTCTAGTCATTTTTTAAATTAATCTAAATGGAGAGCTAAAAAAAGAACGTCTTTATCATAGCATCTTCAAGCGTAAAATGATGATATTTGTATTATTTACAACACAACTTACGTTTGTATCCATATGGATACATACAATTTTTAAAAAATTCGCACAGCTTTTTTCTTACTTAAAACAAAAAACTATTGATGCAAAAATTTAAAATAAACAGTCTTTTTTATGTTGCATGTGTTTTTTTTAAACATGGTTACATATAGATATGTTATTTCTAAAATAAAAAACCCTTTTTTCAAAACAAAAAAAAATAAAAAAAGTTTTTTTTTAAATGCTATATTTTTCTCAATTGTGTAAAAATCAAAAAATTGTTTATTGAAAATGATTCATAAGATCTTAAAAAACAATTATAAGTCGATATCTAAATCAATTATTTGGCTTGGAGATTGTCAGAAGCCTCCAAAGTTGAGTGTATCCATATGGATACAATATAGCGAAAGGGTTAAGGAAACCGAAGAGTATGAATTTGTAGCTAGAGGAAGTTAAAAAATAATATTAATATTGTGTGGGCATTACAACCAAAATAAGGCCCTATCACCACGCTGTAGCCGATGTTGTGCTGAAACCGAAAAATGTTTCCTCAGGTCATTTCGGAACAAAAACGTTCCGAGTCGAAGCCAATTTCAGAGAGCCCTTTAAGATTTTTTTATTTTTTCAAAATTGTTCATCTTATAATTATTTAACTATTTACATTTCTAAATGTAATTATACCCAGCAAAAAAAAATTATGACAAAAAAGTGGATTTGCAAGGGTTCAACTGGTGACGAAGACATGAATACATTAATGAACTGCACTCCATTCTAAGTACATATTTAGAACTCATGAATATTTGATGAGAAGCATCGGATGTTTCATGAGTTGAATTTGTTTGTCTAATAAATTAATTAATAGATTTTTTAGCATGATGTTACATTCATTTTTAAACATATCAATTATGAAAAATTATTTCACATTTAGGAAGTCATTTAGAATGAATGTTTTTACACAATTGATTTAGAAGTCTTGAAAATGTAATTCGCTTTGCACTACTTCTATTTTTTTGCTGGGTATGATTATACTCAAAATCACAATCTAAAAACTATCTTTGTTAAGTGAAATAACTTAATTTTTTAGAACTTATTGATCCCAGACTTAATTGCATCTGACGCGGAACCTTTTCGAACGATATCGAAAATCTAAAGATGCAGTTCTTATTGTTTTTTTATGCACTACATGGTATGGATATTTCAAAAATTGTAAAAAATTTGTATCCCTAGTGAGCATGGCAACTACTAATTTTAAAATAAAATGATTGTTTGAATTCAATTCAGATAATCCATTTGGTCCATATATAAATAATATGAATTTTAGATAAATCGTAAATCGGAGATGAGCGTTAAAGTGTCCTTCTCAATTTTATTTTTTGTCATAATAAAAAAAAAACACCAAAAAAGCTATATATGCCAAATTCCATCATCATACTTCTATTTTTTTTTTTTTTTTTTTATTTTATAAGCTTTTAACTTTCATTGAGTGGAATGTGAGAGAAGTGGGCGTTAAAGTAGTTATTTCAAAATAATTATGACATTTTAAATAGACCAAAAAAGACACTGTGCTGTACAAATTTTCATAAGGGTATTTTTGACGCTAATTGGTGCTATTTGTAAACACTATGTAATTTAAGTTTTTTTTTTTAATTTATTTTATTTCTTTAACTGCTGTGTTTTTTTTTAAGTATTTCTTGATTTTGCTGCCAACAATATACAGACAATAAGCACCTAAAAGAGTATAAGCAGCTTAATTTTTATATTTTGTACAAAATTAAAATAAATAAAAAAGACGAAAATAATAACTGTGTAGGATGAATTCTTTTAAAGGGTTTAACTGTCAAACGAACTGTGGTTCTTGTTTACATTTATAATCAGTATACTCTGACAAATCATACTTTCAAAATCAGTCATAGATTCGACCGAATCTTTATTGCAAAATTAAGACAATTCATGTAAACAAACAAATTCAACTTATGAAAAATTCGATGCTTTTCATCAAATATGCATTAGTTTGATGAACTTATTAGAATGGAGTGCAGTTCATTAATATTGTTTAAAGTAGTTTAAACTAAAGTTTGTACTCTGAATTATTAAATGAAAATTTGAATTTGTTGCTCTTTCTTTTTTTTATATATGAAGCCATCCCAGTCCTGAATTTTTAATTACTGTGAATTGCTTAATGTAGTTTTTAACGATATTTTGGCTTTAACGATTTTTTGCCGAAAAATTTTAACGAAAAGTTACTGAGGTGGTCTGGTGATTCGTATTCATTGTTTTACGAACCCTCAAGCAAGTAAGAAGTCTCCCGGCTTACCTCAACTGAACGTCAAAAAATCGTGAGCAATATCCCAATCCACACCTTTTGTATTCCATTTAAATTTATTATAATAAAATTATAATTAATGTAAGTACTAATAACGAAAGAGTTGTATTTTTTACTTTAATTAAGTTGAGCAGGTATCCACCTTGCCCACACCCTTTTAATTAAAACTTAGATCCCCTAAGTTTGAAAGGTTAACGGCTATATGCATAAAAAGTAGTTATTTTATGGTTATAGTGTACAATAGTTATTAAACGCTTTTTGTGTTATAAACCACTAATAAGAATTTGTATTTATAAACGTACAATAAACCTTTTATAGTTATTAAATGTTTGTAGTGATTTTATTAGTATGTATGGCAACGCTTTTTATATTTAGTTGTCATTTTATTGTTAGTGGTGTTTATAACTACTATAAGATTTACCCGGGTATCAAGTAAAGGTAACATTTTTTATAAAATTAAAGCACAAAAACAACATCGAAAAAATCAAAAGTATATAACTTTGGTATATGAAAAATTTTGAGCAAAAATTATAATACAAATATTAATTATTTACCTATTTTGTTAATAACAATAAGAAAAGTATTCGGGTTAAAAGTTTGTTTACGTTTTTCTTACATCACTATTATAATTTTTTAATTTTATTTATTTTAAAATTGTTAAATTTATTATTTTCTTTTGTATAAATTGCACTTAGATATCTATATGTCGAAATGTGTTAATCTAATCAATTGTAATATTTCAATTGCTTTTTCTTAAATTTTTTAACAAAATTTCTTTAAAAAAATTTTTTAACGCAAATTTACATAAAATGTCGCCTTATTTTTGGTTTAAAGAAGGGTAAATCAAGCAATAAAATTTTTGATTTTATAAATGGTTTATAAAAGGTTTATACGTCTATTAATGGTTTATGAATGCAACAATAGTGAATTTTGCTTAAAAACGACTTATAAGCCTGTTATAAGTTTTTATACATATGGCCGTAAGTATATAAGTTCAAGTTGAATCCAGTACAAAGTTTGTCTAGTACTTATCTAGCAGGTCGTTTTGTTTGTAATTCCCTTTAATTACAAATCAAAAACTCTTTTAATTAATTTTATAAAATAATAATTTGCTTAGTAGAAATGCTAAAATTAAACAAATATATTCATGTAAACACATGATCTCCAATGACACGTTAAAGTTAAAATCATTAGTGTTTTCACTTAAATTCAATAACTTCGTCACTAGTTGAACCCCTGCAAATTCACTTTTTTGTCATAGATTTTTTTGCTGGGTACTGTTGTAAATGTTACCAATTTAACAGACTACAGTTTTCTTTATAATGTCAATACTGTGTATTGCTACTTAAATTTATCTACAACATTTTAGTGTTTTAAGTTTAAATACTCTTGCACATTAAATATAAATAAAAAAGTTTTTAAGAACATTTACGTGTAAAAAATATTTATAACATTTTTAATCGTAAATTACTCTGGCTTTGTGCTTTAAACTTAAAATAATCATATTTAAACTTAAAAGTTCAAACAAACCAACCAAGCTGCTAAGTTGTTTTTGTTTTCTCTATGTAGAAAACTTTTGTTAGTGGCAAGTTTGTTTTTAATTCTAAAGACTTCAGAATAAAAAAAAGTGATTTTTGTTTTGACTAAATATTAATAACCGTTATACAGCAGCGTGTCGAAGTCAACTGATTAAATTTTTTCTATAATTGTGTTCCTAAGTTAAGTAGTGCGTGGTCAACTTTAAGTGCGTATATCTCGGACTGTGTTTGTGATAATTTATTAGAGTAAAATGGAAAAAAAAGAGCCAAGTAAGTAGATATATTTTTAATTTTTAATGTTTTATATACATATATGTCGCTATACTTAATAAATAACTCATTAGCGTAAACATCAATAAATAGTTAAATTTTTATTTTCTGAAAGCTTTTAAAAAAAATATACCCCATTTCTCCACTCTCAAATTGCACAAAATAATTAGAATATTATCTAGTGAGTTATTTTATAGTGAGTTATTTTATTTATCAAAAATTGCGATTTTTTGCGTTTTGCGAGTAATGCCTCTTTTTGTTAGGTAACCTCTGTATAAAAAAGATTGATCTTTTTGAAGTATGGCGAAAGGAAAGTACAAAAAAACATAAAGTTGATGCCGTTTTGAAACACGTATATGAAAAACTTGAAACCTCGTCAATTTCTGATGAAATGGTGAAACAAATTACCAAAAAAAATAAATTTGTTTTGCGTGAAACTAGAACAAAAGTGGAAAAAGTGTCATAGAAACACAAATGTATTCAAAAATCAAAACCAGGCATGGCTAATACTACATTTACACCTAAGCGAAATCTAGTAGATTTGATTTAAAATCTTTATTAAAATCTAAACCGTTTATACCACTGTTTTTTTACATTTTGCAAGATTTCGTTTTCAAAACAATATACTTATTTACAAGGTGGTCTGAGAGGCTCTCTATGCTCTACTTCTCCAAAATTCAAACTCCTTATAAAACAAGTAACAGTGCTATATTCGGCCGTGCCGAATCTTATATACCCTTCACAACGTGTAGTCATGCAATAACAATTGTTTGTATCACCATTCATCTCATATCAAATACGTACATATGTAATATACTGGTTAGAATAAATGTGGCATCGAATCCCAACTGAGCCAAAAAAATTTTATTTAATATAATATATTATTTATATTTTGTTATTATTTTTTTTTATATTTTTTTTTTTAATTTTTTTAAAAAATTTTTTTGAAAAAATTTTTAAAAAATTTTTTAAAATTTTTAAATTATTTTAAAATTTTTTTTTATTTTTTTTTTATTATTTTTTTTTTTATTTTTAATATTTTTTCTTTTTGTAATTTTTTCTTTTTTTGTATGGTTTTTACATATATTTATGTATGTATGTTGTTGTTGTAATTGTGTAAAAAAACGAGGTGGTCGTGGTTTTTTGCTCATATCTCAGAAAGTTATTGGGCGATTGTGCTGAATTTCAATAGCGATTCATTCCTGAATATTTCCAAGAGATTGATACCATATATAGACCTGAGGAACATATAGTTGCTTCTAAAAGTTGATTTTAACCAACACACGGACAGACGGTCGACTCCTCTATTCATAAGCTTTCAGAAAATATATACTTTATGGGGTCGGAAATGAAAATTGTAGAAATTACAAACGGAATGACAAAGCTATATATACCCTTGTGCACCACAGGTGAAGGGTATAAAAAATGTAAACAAAAAAGTACTTGTGCAACTGCAACCACCTTATATATTATGATTGAATTTTTCTGTGTGCAGCGTAGTATATTTTAGTACAATTTAATAAAAACCACAGTTGCATCACGAAGTAGTACTGGATTTTAAGTAGATTTTGCCAAAATCTAGTGGCGAAGTAGATTTCATTTTGTATGGGAAATCTGGTAGATTTCGCTCAAAATCCCTTAAGTACTAGATTTTGTGTAGGTGTAAATGTAGTATAAATGCTGAATTAAATATTGTGGTAGATGGCATTTTAGAAAAGGCAACAAGTGGCGCTGTTGGACGTCCTCGTGTACCATTTAGCGAAAAATCTGAATTTGGAAAAAGAAAAGAAGCTGCAGAGCTTTCAAATGAGAAAGCTTATACAAGTCTTCTCGTTCGTGCAGCAGCAACATCAGCACGTAAACAAGGTGAAACCGATTTGGCTGCAATACTAAAGGAAAGTATTCAAAGTCCAACAAGACCAAAAATTCGTAAAATTTGTGATGAACATTCTAAGAAGCCAATTCCATTTACTGCGGATGAGGCTTTAGCCTTCCTCCTTGAACATAATTTGTCTAAAGAGCAGTATAATGCAATACGCCAGGAAAACAAATTAAGGAATTGTGATATATATCCTCATTATAGTAAAATAACTGCCGCGAAAATGAAATGCCGTCCTGAGGTTACAAAAGCAGCAGATAACCTTGTGAATGTTCCTCTTCAATCTATTCTAGCGCATACAGCAGAAAAAATTGTAGAAATGCAAAAAGAAGTTTTTATTCCTGAAATGAAAGAGGAGAAGACTGAGTTTTTAAGCACAACTAATATTTAGTTACGGCTTTGATAGTAGTACTGGTCAAGCCCAGTTTAAGCAAGCATTTAGTGAACAAAGTTTGTCAAGTAGCTTAAGATTACCGCTACAATCGGGAAACCCAATCTGGAATAATCGCACACCGCAGTCTGTAAGATTTTGTCGTCCTATTAAACTGGAGTTCACAAAAGAAACGAAAGAAATGGTTTTAAAGGAAAATTTGGACCTACAAAAAGAAATTGACAATTTAAGAAACTTGCAAGTATCACTTGGTGATGGAAAATTCGTCGAAGTTACATTCCAATTTATTTTTGAAACTAATTGATGAAAAAATTTTGAACGTTTTAACCGGAAACAAATCAAACCAGGCTTGCCCTATTTGTTATGCTACACCAAAACACTTTATGAACACGTTTGATTATAAAAGTGAAATATTCCGTGCAAAAGAAGAAAACCTAAAGTTTAGGCTTAGCCCACTTCATTGCTGGATAAGAGTTTTTGAGTTTCTTTTACATATAGGATACAAATGAAAGGTACAAAAACGGCAAATACGAGGAGCTGACAAGTCAATTGTATTAAAACGGAAAACTTATATACAAAACGATTTTTGGAAAAAACTCGGACTTCGCGTGGATATGCCCAGAATAGGTGGCTCAGGATCTACTAACGACGGAAACACTGCTCGCCGAGCTTTCGCTGAACATGAATTTTTTTCAGAAATAACTGGTGTAGATAAGGATATTATATTTAGGTTCAAAATAATACTGATTTGTTTATCCTGTCAGTTCGAAATAAATTTAGAGAAATTTGAATTATATTGTTTTGAAGCAGCAAAACTTTTTCAGGAGCGATATCCCTGGTTGCCAATGACTTCTACGGTTTACAAAATGTTAATTCACTTAAAGCAAATAATAGAAAATGCTCGACTTCCAATTGGATTTTTTGGAGAAGGTGCTGCTGAATCTCGTCATAAAATATACAAAGCCGATCGCCTACATCACGCGCGCAGAAACAACCGCACCAATAACCTACTAGATGTATTTAATAGGGCCATGGATACTTCAGATCCATTAATTTCCACAACATTTTTAAACAGACGCATTCAAAAAAGAACACGTTCCACGTTACCATCTGAAGTAATTGAACTATTATGTTGCTGCGAACCAACAGAAGAACTTCACCATAACGAACAAGACGACGAAAATAATGAAAGTGAAGAAGCCTCCTTTGAATTAATTTTACAAAGTGAATTGGATATAAACAATTAATAAATATTTTAGTATTAAAAAACAAATTAATTAATTCTATACACTGTGTTTAAATTAATGGGTGCTAGAGGGTTAATTTTTGGTCACTTATGGGTTAAATTCCATTTTTTATTGGAACCATCCAAATTTATATAATTCATATAATAAATGTTTCGATTACTCTTATAATGTAGTCGTAATTAATTTTGCACAGAAAAAGTAGTCATTTGACCTAATGTGCGCCGCGATAAACATTGGGTTAGAAAACACGCATCGGAGGTCAGAACTAGCTTAATTATGTTATGTTCATGCTCAGCGTTGCCATAAGCTTTGGATAGAAAATCATCACTTAGAGGAAAAAAATCATATTTTGAAGAAAAAAATCACCAATTTTTTTTAATTCAAAAATTTTATTATAAACGCAAAAAAAACAATAACAATTTATTTAGGAAACTGTTTTTTTATTAGATAAATTATTTAAAGCCAAAACTATACTAAATTCATATTCATTTACATATTCATATACATAGCAACTTGTGAATAAATTCAAATTGCATATCTATCTTACGAAATGTGAGAACATATAGAAAACTTTAATATTTCAATATAAACAAGTAAAAGTGCTATATTCGGTCGTGCCGAATCTTATATACCCTTCACAACGTGTAGTCATGCAATAACAATTGTTTGTATCACCATTCATCTCATATAAAATATGTACATATGTATATACTGGTTAGAATAAATGTGGCATCGAATCCCAGCTGAGCCAAAAAAATTTTATTTTATTTAATATATTATTTATATTTTATTATTTTTTAAAATTTTTTTTAATTTTTTTTTAATTTTTTTTATTGTTTTTTTTATTATTTTTTTTTATACCCGCCACCAAAAAAATGGTGGGGGTATATTCATTTTGTCATTCCGTTTGTAACACATCGAAATATCCATTTTAGACCCCATAAAGTATATATATTCTGAATCAGGGTTTGATTTGATGACGATCTAGCTATGTCCGTCCGTCTGTCCGTCTGTTGAAAGCACGATAGAGGTCGCACCGAAAAAGCTAGGGGGCTCAAATTTTGCCAGAATCTTTCTTATAGACAAGGTTTGTTTGGTATTGAAAATGGGCTAAATCGGAATATTAGGAAGAGAGTTATAGCTCGAAAAGCAAGAGTAGGTCGAAAAAACCGTGTCCTTCAAACATCAAATAAAATGGAATTGTGTCCAAACGCATTAACGCAGACTCATGAAACTTAGAATATATATTTCCTGGGTAAAAACAATGTTTTTCCCCAAAAAGTATCTAAATCTATTTATTAGGAGAGGAGTAATCGATCAAAATGTACGAAAATTTATACCGCACAGTGTATTTTTCGGTATATTTAAAAACAAAAACGTCATAAAAGCAACAAAATTGGATGTACGACTCTGAAATTTTGCACACTTTGCTTTTTGGTGAAACGCTTTTTTGTAACAGAAAATCAATGTGCCACGCCCACTTTTACGCCCACCTCCCATATAACGTTTTATCTAAAATTCATATAATTTTTCTATTAATAAAGATTTTGGAATAATAAAGGGCTATATTGAAACACCTAAGTTGTACTCATTCGCAAAAACAACTTTGACACGCCTACTATAACGCCCACTTTTCACGTTATTTACCGTTAATGAAATTTAAAAGCTCATAAAACCGCCAAAATGAGAGGTATGATGATAAAATTTGCCACGTATATCCCCCTAGGCAATGTCATTACTGTGCCAGAAAATTGAGGTGCCACGCCCACTTTTACGCCCACCTCCCATATAACGTTTTACCCAAAATTCATATAATTTCTCTATTAATAAAGATTTTGGAATAATAAAGGGCTATAATGAAACAACTAAGTTGTACTCATTCGCAAAAATAACTTTGACACGCCTACTACAACGCCCACTTTTCACGTTATTTACCGTTAATGAAATTTAAAAGCTCATAAACCCGCCTACTTTAACGCCCACTTTTCACGTTATCTACCGTTAATGAAATTTAAAAGCTCATAAAACCGCCAAAATTAGAGGTATGATGATAAAATTTGCTACGTATATCCTTGTAATCAATGTAATTGTTGTGCCAAAAAGTTTAGGTGACGCGCTCACTTTAACGCCTACCTCCCATATAACGGTTTATCTTAAATTCATGTAATTTCTCTATTGACAAAGTTTTTGGGAAAATAAAGGACTATATTGAAATATCTAAGTTGTATTTATTAGCAGAAACTTTATTGACACGCCTACTTAAACGCCCACTTTCATTGAAAGACTACATTTACAAAAGCATTTTAGTAGCATATCGAAGTTATAAAGGGTGGTTAAATTTTAAGGGCCGATGTTGAATTTAAATAAAACACAAATTATTTAGGATATTATTATTATTTCTTTTTGTAATGATAATATTTGTATGGTTCAATTATGTATTTAACAAAATATCTGCCAAATGGCCCCCCATCCTTCTATCTGATGGTCCAAATTTTCGATGACAATGTTGATGCTCAATTGTTAGGCATGATGATGAGGTGAGGTTGACTGCTCTTTTGCCACACTATCGCAAAAAAAAGCCACGCAAAACGCCTGTTTTGCAGAAATTTAAATATTTTTTACAATTCTCCCGATTGTGGACGAATTTGAACGATTATGTTGATCAAAAGAATTAAGAAGTGCACAAAATGCATTTTTATTTGAACGCCCATTTTTTAAAAAACCTGAATAGCTTTAAAGCGTTGCTCATTTGCGTATCTTTTCACCGATCAAATTGAGTAAGTTTGAGATTGAGAAATGTCAAATGAAATGCAGAAAACAAATTTAAAGACTGGGTGTAGTTTACTTTCAACATGGTACCTTACAATTTAACCACCCTCTACAAAGAAAGTGATACATATTTTATTATAAAGAGATTATTCCATAATGATTAACAAAATAATAAATATTGTGCTTTAAATGTACACAAAATTGGTGGTGGGTATAAAAGATTCGGCACAGCCGAATATAGTGCTCTTACTTGTTTATTTTTAATATATTTTTTTTTTTGGTATGTTTTTTACATGTATGTTGTTGTTGTAATTGTGTAAAAAAACGAGGTGGTCGTGGTTTTTTGCTCATATCTTAGAAAGTTATGGGGCGATTGTGCTGAATTTCTATAGCGATTCATTCCCGGATATTTCCAAGAGATTGATACCATATATAGACCTGAGGAACATATAGTTGCTTCTAAAGGTTGATTTTAACCAACACACGGACAGACGGGCAGACGGACAGGGCTTAATCGACTCCTCTATTCATAAGCTTTATGGGTTCGGAAATGAAAATTGTAGAAATTACAAACGGAATGACAAAGCTATATATACCCTTGTGCACCAAAGGTGAAGGGTATAAAAACAATCATACATTTAACAATTACGTATGTATGTACTAAAGTATTTTAGGAATCATCATTATTATAATACAGAATAGGTTTCATATTTTTAGTTAGACCTTGATCTATTTTAAATTATAGCATGAACAATCGTTTAACTTTAAGTATTCTTTTGAATATAATATACCCTTATACACATGTAGGGGGAATATCGAAGCAGACCACTACTATCACGGGTCCCTTTTCGACCCCCTTCGCTCCTCAGTGATTTCAAATACGAGGAGCTGACAAGTCAATTGTATTAAAACGGAAAACTTATATACAAAACGATTTTTGGAAAAAACTCGGACTTCGCGTGGATATGCCCAGAATAGGTGGCTCAGGATCTACTAACGACGGAAACACTGCTCGCCGAGCTTTCGCTGAACATGAATTTTTTTCAGAAATAACTGGTGTAGATAAGGATATTATATTTAGGTTCAAAATAATACTGATTTGTTTATCCTGTCAGTTCGAAATAAATTTAGAGAAATTTGAATTATATTGTTTTGAAGCAGCAAAACTTTTTCAGGAGCGATATCCCTGGTTGCCAATGACTTCTACGGTTTACAAAATGTTAATTCACTTAAAGCAAATAATAGAAAATGCTCGACTTCCAATTGGATTTTTTGGAGAAGGTGCTGCTGAATCTCGTCATAAAATATACAAAGCCGATCGCCTACATCACGCGCGCAGAAACAACCGCACCAATAACCTACTAGATGTATTTAATAGGGCCATGGATACTTCAGATCCATTAATTTCCACAACATTTTTAAACAGACGCATTCAAAAAAGAACACGTTCCACGTTACCATCTGAAGTAATTGAACTATTATGTTGCTGCGAACCAACAGAAGAACTTCACCATAACGAACAAGACGACGAAAATAATGAAAGTGAAGAAGCCTCCTTTGAATTAATTTTACAAAGTGAATTGGATATAAACAATTAATAAATATTTTAGTATTAAAAAACAAATTAATTAATTCTATACACTGTGTTTAAATTAATGGGTGCTAGAGGGTTAATTTTTGGTCACTTATGGGTTAAATTCCATTTTTTATTGGAACCATCCAAATTTATATAATTCATATAATAAATGTTTCGATTACTCTTATAATGTAGTCGTAATTAATTTTGCACAGAAAAAGTAGTCATTTGACCTAATGTGCGCCGCGATAAACATTGGGTTAGAAAACACGCATCGGAGGTCAGAACTAGCTTAATTATGTTATGTTCATGCTCAGCGTTGCCATAAGCTTTGGATAGAAAATCATCACTTAGAGGAAAAAAATCATATTTTGAAGAAAAAAATCACCAATTTTTTTTAATTCAAAAATTTTATTATAAACGCAAAAAAAACAATAACAATTTATTTAGGAAACTGTTTTTTTATTAGATAAATTATTTAAAGCCAAAACTATACTAAATTCATATTCATTTACATATTCATATACATAGCAACTTGTGAATAAATTCAAATTGCATATCTATCTTACGAAATGTGAGAACATATAGAAAACTTTAATATTTCAATATAAACAAGTAAAAGTGCTATATTCGGTCGTGCCGAATCTTATATACCCTTCACAACGTGTAGTCATGCAATAACAATTGTTTGTATCACCATTCATCTCATATAAAATATGTACATATGTATATACTGGTTAGAATAAATGTGGCATCGAATCCCAGCTGAGCCAAAAAAATTTTATTTTATTTAATATATTATTTATATTTTATTATTTTTTAAAATTTTTTTTAATTTTTTTTTAATTTTTTTTATTGTTTTTTTTATTATTTTTTTTTATACCCGCCACCAAAAAAATGGTGGGGGTATATTCATTTTGTCATTCCGTTTGTAACACATCGAAATATCCATTTTAGACCCCATAAAGTATATATATTCTGAATCAGGGTTTGATTTGATGACGATCTAGCTATGTCCGTCCGTCTGTCCGTCTGTTGAAAGCACGATAGAGGTCGCACCGAAAAAGCTAGGGGGCTCAAATTTTGCCAGAATCTTTCTTATAGACAAGGTTTGTTTGGTATTGAAAATGGGCTAAATCGGAATATTAGGAAGAGAGTTATAGCTCGAAAAGCAAGAGTAGGTCGAAAAAACCGTGTCCTTCAAACATCAAATAAAATGGAATTGTGTCCAAACGCATTAACGCAGACTCATGAAACTTAGAATATATATTTCCTGGGTAAAAACAATGTTTTTCCCCAAAAAGTATCTAAATCTATTTATTAGGAGAGGAGTAATCGATCAAAATGTACGAAAATTTATACCGCACAGTGTATTTTTCGGTATATTTAAAAACAAAAACGTCATAAAAGCAACAAAATTGGATGTACGACTCTGAAATTTTGCACACTTTGCTTTTTGGTGAAACGCTTTTTTGTAACAGAAAATCAATGTGCCACGCCCACTTTTACGCCCACCTCCCATATAACGTTTTATCTAAAATTCATATAATTTTTCTATTAATAAAGATTTTGGAATAATAAAGGGCTATATTGAAACACCTAAGTTGTACTCATTCGCAAAAACAGCTTTGACACGCCTACTATAACGCCCACTTTTCACGTTATTTACCGTTAATGAAATTTAAAAGCTCATAAAACCGCCAAAATGAGAGGTATGATGATAAAATTTGCCACGTATATCCCCCTAGGCAATGTCATTACTGTGCCAGAAAATTGAGGTGCCACGCCCACTTTTACGCCCACCTCCCATATAACGTTTTACCCAAAATTCATATAATTTCTCTATTAATAAAGATTTTGGAATAATAAAGGGCTATAATGAAACAACTAAGTTGTACTCATTCGCAAAAATAACTTTGACACGCCTACTACAACGCCCACTTTTCACGTTATTTACCGTTAATGAAATTTAAAAGCTCATAAACCCGCCTACTTTAACGCCCACTTTTCACGTTATCTACCGTTAATGAAATTTAAAAGCTCATAAAACCGCCAAAATTAGAGGTATGATGATAAAATTTGCTACGTATATCCTTGTAATCAATGTAATTGTTGTGCCAAAAAGTTTAGGTGACGCGCTCACTTTAACGCCTACCTCCCATATAACGGTTTATCTTAAATTCATGTAATTTCTCTATTGACAAAGTTTTTGGGAAAATAAAGGACTATATTGAAATATCTAAGTTGTATTTATTAGCAGAAACTTTATTGACACGCCTACTTAAACGCCCACTTTCATTGAAAGACTACATTTACAAAAGCATTTTAGTAGCATATCGAAGTTATAAAGGGTGGTTAAATTTTAAGGGCCGATGTTGAATTTAAATAAAACACAAATTATTTAGGATATTATTATTATTTCTTTTTGTAATGATAATATTTGTATGGTTCAATTATGTATTTAACAAAATATCTGCCAAATGGCCCCCCATCCTTCTATCTGATGGTCCAAATTTTCGATGACAATGTTGATGCTCAATTGTTAGGCATGATGATGAGGTGAGGTTGACTGCTCTTTTGCCACACTATCGCAAAAAAAAGCCACGCAAAACGCCTGTTTTGCAGAAATTTAAATATTTTTTACAATTCTCCCGATTGTGGACGAATTTGAACGATTATGTTGATCAAAAGAATTAAGAAGTGCACAAAATGCATTTTTATTTGAACGCCCATTTTTTAAAAAACCTGAATAGCTTTAAAGCGTTGCTCATTTGCGTATCTTTTCACCGATCAAATTGAGTAAGTTTGAGATTGAGAAATGTCAAATGAAATGCAGAAAACAAATTTAAAGACTGGGTGTAGTTTACTTTCAACATGGTACCTTACAATTTAACCACCCTCTACAAAGAAAGTGATACATATTTTATTATAAAGAGATTATTCCATAATGATTAACAAAATAATAAATATTGTGCTTTAAATGTACACAAAATTGGTGGTGGGTACAAAAGATTCGGCACAGCCGAATATAGTGCTCTTACTTGTTTATTTTTAATATATTTTTTTTTTTGGTATGTTTTTTACATGTATGTTGTTGTTGTAATTGTGTAAAAAAACGAGGTGGTCGTGGTTTTTTGCTCATATCTTAGAAAGTTATGGGGCGATTGTGCTGAATTTCTATAGCGATTCATTCCCGGATATTTCCAAGAGATTGATACCATATATAGACCTGAGGAACATATAGTTGCTTCTAAAGGTTGATTTTAACCAACACACGGACAGACGGGCAGACGGACAGGGCTTAATCGACTCCTCTATTCATAAGCTTTATGGGTTCGGAAATGAAAATTGTAGAAATTACAAACGGAATGACAAAGCTATATATACCCTTGTGCACCAAAGGTGAAGGGTATAAAAACAATCATACATTTAACAATTACGTATGTATGTACTAAAGTATTTTAGGAATCATCATTATTATAATACAGAATAGGTTTCATATTTTTAGTTAGACCTTGATCTATTTTAAATTATAGCATGAACAATCGTTTAACTTTAAGTATTCTTTTGAATATAATATACCCTTATACACATGTAGGGGGAATATCGAAGCAGACCACTACTATCACGGGTCCCTTTTCGACCCCCTTCGCTCCTCAGTGATTTCGTGTCCACTGATCAGTACACCTTCAATTACTGAGTCCCGCGCCACAACCGGCGTTTGCTCTGGACTAGGAAAACGATTTCACATTGGTGATTGTCGACAATCCTCATCGCACAGTCCTTTGTAAACGCCAGCATCTCCCTCAGACTAAGGTCCCCCATCGCACTCACACTTAAAGTGTGCTTGTCTGTGATCCTGAATCTTCCGCTCACCAACGCCGGACACTCGCATACTACATGCGCTGCCGTCTCGGCATCCTCCAGGCACAGTCTACAAATATCATCATCCACGATCTGCATCCTCTTCAGATGATATTTGAAGTTACCATATCCTGTAATCAACGCAGTGATCCAGCTCATCATACTCCGATTAAAACCGAGTATCTTTACTGCACCGCTGCCAAGTGGCTCCCTGAGCACCATACGAGCCTGTCTACACGTGGTTCTCTCCATCCACCTTCGCAAGTTCATAGAGTTCATCCATTGAAAGATCTTCGCCCGCACTAACCCATTACCCAGAGTAGTTCTGGGTTCCGGTCCGCAGAATGCAGCCTCAGACCCCTTCTTCGAAAGTTCGTCAGCAGCCTCATTCCCAGCTATGCCCACGTGTCCCTTAACCCACATCAGCTTTACCTCATTTGTATTGAGCTTTAGAACACACTCAAGCACCAAAGAGGAAATCACATCTATCCGCTGCATACGTTTTTTAACCGACTGGTTGTCAAGTGCAATAAGAATTCTCTTCCCATACATTCGACATTCCAACAGGTCGTCCAACGCATGAAGCAAACCAAGCAACAACCAGATTCAGGGTGCAGGATAAGTTCAACTCAGATGAGTACACACCAGCACCTGCCCTTCCGTCCATAAAGGACCCATCAGTAAAGATACTGATGTCATTCTCCATGCACTCATCGTGCCTTAAGAGTGCTGTTATCTAATCTATTTCTATATTTTGTTCTTTTAATTTACAACTGAAAATATTCGTTCAACATTGGCAGAAGAAATAGGAAGACATATTAGGGTTTTAACATATTTTGACTGGGTCGGAAAAGCTAAGATTTTCCGAGCTCGAGTTATTTTTCAGACTTCTGACCAAAATTCTTCCCAACTTAGATTATCTATAGTTGTAAAGTGTTCGTAAAAGTGGAGAAGACATAGTTCTCTAAACTAGTATTCTAAGTTTTTAACATCATTCTCATCAATTAAATTTTAAAAGTTTTGTATTAAACATGTTAAAGAAGCTACTTTTCTTTTAATTATTTTTAAAGGGTCAAGACATAAGAGTTCTTTAAAATAATTATCGTTAAAATCAAGTCGTTTCAGTATTTGCTTACACAGTTCAATGTAAAATGAAGTACAATTTTCAACAAATAATTTTTTTAAATTTTCTGCAAGTTTTAGATTAGAAATTTTTTGTTTAAAGTACAAACACCCCCAAATAAATATCTTCGTTTTGTAAACGAAATAATTTTTTTTCCAAGTCAAGTTCATTAATAAAATTGATGTTAACGTAATTTGGTTTCATAAAATTATCTAAAATTTTAATATAAAGACGTTGCATTTCATCATAAATTCTTTGTGTTTGAGGGGATGTGGTTTTACAATTATGTTAACTTTGTTAATTATGTTGAGAATATACTTAAAAAAAACACAGATAGAGTTCGTTTATGTCATTCAATCTGTTTTTAATAGACTCTGCAACAACCTGATACACAACTTTATTGGTTTAAAAATTGAATGTTGATAACAATTGTAGAAAATTTATGTTTTCTATCTACAACTTAAAACAAAAAAAAATATAATTTCTAAAAATAAAAATTATCAATTTGGGGGCAAAAATTATACTTTTGCAAAAAAAAATCATCAAAAAATATGATAAAATCATGATTATGGCAACGCTGTTCATGCTAATAACTTAAAACTTCATTCTCTTTTCCATCTTAAATTCAGCTTAATTCTTTAAAAAGCACATACGTGGGGCACACCATAAGGGTTTTATAATATCGCCGCTACTGTAACTACTGGTCATAAATAAAATAAAGAAAACCCTCGAGAATAACAATATACAAGAGTTGTTGAGACAACTGTCACTTTGGACTAAATCCAATGAAGGTGAGTAAATTCGAAGATCGAATTGGTCCTATCGGCCGACGGCATAAGTTAGAAAAATTTAAAGTACTAGCTTTCAACAGAATATATTTGAAAATATTTACAGAGATAAGATACCTTGGTGTTATCGAGGAAAGGATCAAAAAAGAACTAAACGCTCTGGCTGTATACCGTAATAGTCCGGCCAATTACCACCTATAGCTGCTTGTTCTGGCAGAACGCCAATAAGAATACCTGCTAACTGAAGTCTCTGAACAAGGTACAGAGAACTACTTTGGCACTTTTTACGAAAGCTCTTAATATTACTTCACATGCTGAGTTAAATATCTTACTATAGCTTTCGCAACAAAAACTTTATGCGCTCTGAGACTTAGAGAAGTATTTCACAATAAGCTAAAGGATCACATCAGCCTGTCGTTGTTTCCTGCTTCAAATTGATTCATTATATATATATCATTAGATATATTATATATTGATAGATCGAACCACTAAGTATCGGGGATTTGTATAAACTAGGCGACAATTTTAATAATTTCCAAGCTGAAATCTTCACCAAATGAATCAGCTGATGATGGAAAATACAATTATCAATGTCAACAGTAAAACTGCTCTGAAAACTTTAAAATATAATGTGGCCAAGTCGAAAATGGTATATACCTTTAGAATTTAATTTTGAATAAATGCAGGAAGAATAAGACTATGTTGGATCTTGGGTTACTCCGGTATTTCCGAAAACGCAGCAGCTGAACATCTAGCACATAAATTATCTGAGCTAGAAATAACACTGGCAGTCAACTTGGTGCACTCTGTTTTATGCTAAGACTATAGACTATGAAGGATACCAAAATTTGCTAAACGCTATAGAAAACAAGATTGAAAAATTCCTTAGGCTAGTAATATTGTCGAAGGGAACAAAAACACTTTTACCTTTGAAGAAGGTCTTCTCCCGACAGCTGATCGAAAACCCTGATGTCAAAACTTGTTAAAGTCATTTATTTATGCGGGGATGGAAAATGAGATTTTCGTTTCGGTATTAAATAATTAACTTAAGTATACTCTTCTGATGCATGCCCATAAAAAATCTGAGCCCGACAGAAAAAAATTGAAAACAGATTTGAATTCAGCGCATTAAAATCTCTATAGTCCACATCTTTTTATCAAAATTTGATTTTTGCTGCAGACCAGTGTAATTAATACTCAACGTGCATACAAAAGATTTTATGGTGTAAATACTGCTCCAACTATTCGTTCGTTGGTGGATAATTTTGTTGAATTTAAGACAGTCGGAGATTCAAGACGTTCAGGCAAACCTCGAATTGACAGATCGGCCGATATTATATTGATGCTGCGAGACAGAGCGTCGCATCAACTAGAAGACGATCTGCATAGTTGTAGCAAAAACACTATTTACACTATTTACCTCTATCATTACGAAATACAACTAGTTCAAAAACTAAATCCTGAAGACTTCGCACTACGCTTGGAATATGCTATAGCATTTATAAATCTCAATAATCAAAATGAAAACATTTTGTTAAATTAAATTATGACCGACGAAGCGCATTTTCACTAGAACGGTTTCGTAAATAAACAAAAAACCAGATTTTAAGGATAATCAAAAATAGTTTTGATTTTAATTCTTCCTTGAAAAATTTTGGCTACCCTAATTTTTTTAACGCTTTTGTTAATTTCACAACTTGAGCGTTTTATTTAACTGATCATTTTAATTTAATTTTTTAATTTTCGACAAACTCATTTGTCATCGGAGGATAAACATTTTTAGTCAGGTGATATTGTAATCAAGTTATAAAAATGTATGTACCTAGGTAATTACGTTTATTTAGGCAAATACTTGCTAAATGTGAATTTAGTTTTAAACAAATGAGCTTTTATTTCATACTCATAGAACTAATATAATTGTCTCTTGCCTAAAAATAACACTTCAAGTAGGTACCAATCTTTAACAGTTTCTATCACTTATGATAGCTATTTACTCTAATTTTAACATAAACATCCTTAATGTTAATTGAACTCCTTTTTAACCATAGTTTAGGTACGATGGAAAACAGTCAAAGTGAATTATAATACGAGAAGAAAATTAGAAACGATAAAGAACAAAGTTGAAACGAAAAATACTACTAAATACTTTTTTTTAACTTTTTATGATAAATGATACCCACAACCAATTTTGTGTATTTTTATAGCACAAAATTTATTATTTTGTTATTAACTGTAATCGCTGTGGAATAATCTCTTTATACTAAAATATGTATCTCTTTCTTTGTATAACTTCGATATGCTATTAATTTTTTTTTTCGCAAATTTAGACTTTCAATAAAAATGGGCGTTAAAGTAGGCGTGTTAATATAATTTTTGCTAATAAATAAAAGTTAGATATTTCAATATAGTCCTTTATTCCTCCACAACCTTGTCCATAGAGAAATTATATGAATTTAAGATAAAGCGTTATATGGCAGGTAGGCGTTGAAGTGGGCGAGTCAACTTTATGCGTGTCACATTTATTTTCCGTTAGAACAAAGCCTTTGACAAAAAATGTTTGCTAAATTTCAGAATCATACATTTCATTTTGTCAGTTTTATTACGTTTTGATCTATAACTCCTTTCCTAGTGCATAGGTTTAAGCAATCTTCAGGACAACATATTCTTTTTTACTCAGGAAATATACATTCGAAGTTTCATGACTCTACGTTATTGCGTTTGGACACAAACCTTGTGTATAAGAAATATTCTGTCAAAATTAGAGTCTGACCTCTACCGGGCTTTCAACAGACGGACGGACATAGCTAGATTGTAATAAAATTAAGCCCCGATCCAGAAAAAATATACTTATGGGGTCTAAAATGGATATTTCGATGTGTTACAAACGGAATGACAAAATGATTATACCTTCTCCCACCATTTTTTTGGTGGCGGCGGGTATGGAGATAATAAACACGGAAAAAAATTTCTATTTAATTACTTAGGTATTTATTATCTATTCATTGCGATAAGCGAACAAATAACATTTGAACTTTTTATTTTATATTGTACATATGTACATGGATACCTACGTACATACATACATACATACTTATATATTTAATCAACAAAACAAAGCCATGCAAATTCTTACCAAATACCTAAATATTTTTTATGTTAATAGACTGGAAATACTTTATCACATACTTACACATAAACACTTCTGTTTGTATACACACGAACACAGTTAAACCACGATGGCTAATTTTTCGAAATAATCAATCAAACTAATCGTAAAAAATTTCCCACTATTAGCTTTTTACAAAAATAAAAACCAAAAAACGTTAATTAAAAAAAAATTTGCGATTTTCTTGGATGTTGTTTTCCAACAAACTCTCTAAATCCAACTGGATTTCACTGCGTCACCACAACAACGTTTGCTAGCTAAACATGGGAGATGATGTACACAATACGTACAAATACAATAAAAAAAAACGCTTCAAACCGAAAATAATTGGAAAAATATACTAATAAGAAAAAATATATATATACATAAACTAGGTATACAACATACCTCCATACATATATGTATGTATGTATATACATATATGGCAAAAACAAAAAGTAACAACAAAATCACTGTTGTTTTACTCGGCTAAACACTCGACACTGAAAAAGTAAAATCAACAATACAACATTTTACACTCGTTCACATTTAAAGCATTTGCTCGGCAACGGACTTTAGCTTGTTTTTTGTCTTATTTCTCATACTGTTGTTGTGTTTAGTGTTCGTGATCACTCTAAACTGGAATCACACACAACAACTACATCAATATGGCAGGCAGTCAATTGTACTTGCACGAGTAGAGTTGATAATAAAAACGCAAAACCAAACAGCGAAAAAAAAACTTGTGCAGGAAGACGGCGAATAAAACGAGTTACAGCTATGATGATGTTTATGGCAGAGTGGGCAGAAGAGGTACGTTCCCCTTAGCAGCAACGGCAACTACAACAATAGTTATCGCAGACGATGACAACAAACCACGGCGGTCACGATAGCAAGAGGCTCACTCACGAAAAACAAAAAAATTAAATATGTTGTATATTTCGCTATTTATATCAATTTTAGACGAGACTTTGAAAACACTGAAATCAGCCAAGCAAGACTCAAAGCAACCAAAATAAAATCAAAGAATACTCGAGAGAAAAAGTTACGACACAGAGCCAAAGTCAAACAGCAACGGCAACATCGTCGTTATTATCAAGCACTGTCATCATAACAACACACAATGGCTACAAGAAAAACGACAAAAGTACGTAAATCTTATTGGAACATCGAGTATCAACATACGAGGGCAGGCTAACAAGTATACAAATTCAGCTGACCATATGGTACTCCTATGTATTGGGCGTTTTTTTTTAAGTTTTGGCTTTATTAGCTCACAAAGTTAATGGCCTTTAATATTTAAACAAACTTTCTGGAATATGGCCTGCGCGATTGCGCCTCATAAACTAGATATTTAAAGTACCCCCACAAAAAGTAGTTCAAAGGTATCAAATCACACCAACGGAAGCCAATTTACAGATTAATTTCTTAAGATATTTTAGTCACCCAACGATTGCCTATAAAAGTTATGGTTTAGGCGCTGTCTGGCATGTTGCGCCGTCTTGTTGGAATCATTCTCCTCCAAATATTTTGCATGAAGAAATAAAAATGACTCCTTTGGCATGTAAACTGCATGAACCAGTGTTCTTTTTGGGATGTAATGTAGTGCTCTCCAAAATGTTGGTTTACAAACTCGTTTAGCCAGAAACGAGTACCTTTATTACTTGAAGAAAAAAAAATCTGGTTAAACTTCCAGTTGATTCTCAGTCCATTCATCGAACAAGCGACGAAATTCCTGTTCCGCTGGCTTTAATTTTTACATCATTTTGATCTTATATGGATGTAGCCTTAGTTCTTTAAGCTATAAACACAATCATAGGCTACCGACCATCGACTACCGACTACAAAAGTAGCTGGCTACAAAAATAGCCAAGTCGCCAGCTACTTAATTCTTTTAACGACTACCGACCACTAACTACAAAAAATAAACATCTGTTTTGACTAGGGTTTGGGAACCGGGAATTCCCGGGAATGAACCACTTAGTATTCCCGGAAAAATTTTGCTCTTATTCCCGGGAAAACGGGAAATAAAAAATATGTAGTTATTAGGAAATATATTTAATTTTATTTTTAATTTCTTATCTCTTTTGGTTAATTTAAAGAATATTTTAATAAATAGTAAGGTTTTTAATTTGTTAGCGTTTTTTGTTTGTTATATGTTTTGTAAAATCAGCAGTAGTTTCCGTGGTTCATTTTTATAAATATAATCGTATGTACAAATTGTTTTTAAAAGTGGTCACAGAATTTGTAAGTATATTTTTTTTTATTTATGATTGAATTTTTCTAATAATACTTTTTTATAAAATTCACTCTGTTTAGAAGCAAAATGTCTGAAGTTTGGAAATATTTTCAAAAAGTAGACAACGCAGCACAATGTAATATTTTCCCAAAAAGGTTAATGTCCAAGGGCGGCACCTTCTTTTGGTTCATAAAATACAATTTTAAAACGATTCTTCAACACGTGCACCAAGTAAAAAAATAATTTCACCATTAAAAGTTTTTTAGTCACCCAAACATTACCAGAAATTGTTTCAAAATTGGCAGCAGTCGATGGAATATCTATTCGAACAATTACACAAAGTTCTTTTATTAGTTAAAATTTTTTCAGTAAAAATATGACATTACCAAAATTAAACTGATGTTAAAAACATTGTAATGAAATATTACAACGCCGTTAAAAATATGATGGTGAAAACAATATCGAGTCAAATTTGTGACAATTTGTGGTTTGCTCTTGTATTAGACGAGTGGAGTAGTGTTGCCCAAAAATAGTATCTGTTTACATGGCAATAATTATTTTTATAATTTGGGTTAAGTTGATATTTCCGGAAGATGTAATGCTGACACAATAAGGACTCTAATGGAAAATAAACTACTACTAAAACAATGAGTTATTAACCAAACCGTGATGTTAAAGTTAACAAACATTATTTATTTTAAAAGAAATATTATTTTCGGGAATCCCGGGAATTCCCGGGAAGACGATTTTTTAATCCCCGTTTCCCGGGAAAGTAAAAAGACCGGGAAATCCCAAACCCTAGTTTTGACATATGTATTAAAGTTAAACAAAACAAACTTAGTTAATGGTGCCACTATAATAGTTTTTTGCGTTTTTAATAGCGATATTTAATGTATTGCGTTTTTAAAACCACAATTTCATGCATTTTTTGTATTGGCAGCACTAATCTGTTTTTTGTAGCCAAGAAAAATAGAAATTAGCCTAAGTTGGCTACGGGCTACAAAAGTAGCCGTGTAGTCGGTAGTTGTGTAGCGGCTAAAATAATTATTCTCATAAGCACGCATGTATTCTATTTTTGACATCTTGTAGTCGATGGTCGGTGGACTTGATTGTGTTTATAGCATTACTCAAAATGTTTTAAGTGATGAACGAGCAGAGAACGAGTTGAAGAGAACAGCGTCGGATCACTTAATTTTTGTTCTTTGTCACAATTGCTTCTACAGCAGCGATGACTTAAAAATACGGACTTTGTTAGAATAAGTATTATCCAAAAGAGTAAATGTGGTAATGAATCGATCCATAGTATTGCGTACTACCTGCTCAAGTGGTCGATAATGCGCATCGTAAACTATAAGTTTAGCGAACAAAATATGTTTAACAAAAGTAAACACACTTTATTAGTAATAATTATTGGTTTCTTTGACCTTTTATAATAATATATGTTTAATAGTTTTTTAAGCTTGATGTTATTTTTTAAATTTTGTTAATCAAACTATAAATTTATTCAAAAAATAACAAATATCAAGACACAAATCCAACAAAAAACTAATATATAATAAAAAACGTGTATCCTGATGATGCTACACAAAGAAGTAGCGAAATATTAATCAAATAATATGAAACAAAACAAAAAGATTTTTTGTTATTAAAAGGACCTTAAGCTTAAAAAACTATTAAACATACACACTTCATTAGTATAACAGCTTGTTTTGCAGTTATCCCTATCCAAGTTTTATAAGTCTATAAAAAAAGCACCATATAGATATTTTAAATGTCATGTTTCTGAAGCCAAAAACTTTGTTGTTATACATTTTAATAAATTTTATTTCGTGGCCTTGTTGTTCTGACGAAATCATTAACAGCTAAACCTAGACTAATGTTAAATTCTCCTATTCGAATTTAATAGAAAGCACAAATAACGTGGGTCGAATACCCGAATTTGGAATCGGCGGCATTTGGCCAAATTACGGCAAAGATATGAAATTAACACCTAAATGCTAGGAGCACAATAGCGACGAACGACGACTTTCGCCCAACACGACGAATTCGTCGGTAAAATTTCGCTTTGTAAATTCGTCGTATGAAGCACAATAACGATAATAAAGGGTGGTTAAATTTTAAGGGCCGATGTTGATTTTGAAAAAAAAAAACAAATTATTTATTTCATTTATTTATAGTCATTTTTATTATGATAATATTGGTATGGTGCAATTATGTATGGAACGAAATATTGGCCAAATGGTTGCCGCAACCTCGGCGCCACAAATCCATCACATGGTATAAATTTTCGATGACGCTGAGACATAACTGAGGTTCTCTGCCGTTAACGTGCCGAATTATCTCATCCATTACCTCTTGAATTATTGCTGGCTTATCGACGTACACCTTTTCTTTCAAATAACCCCAAAGAAAGAAGTCCAACGTGTCAAGTTACATGATCTTTGTGGCCAATTGACATCGACAATGATTACCAGGTTTTGTGAATAAGCCACATACCAAAGTGACTCTTAATGATAATATAATCCATGCCATTGGTCAAATTCATCCTAGTTTATGCGCAAGAGTTATGGAAAATTGGACATTTCGGATAAGTTCTATTCAGCTAAGCCGCGACGAACATTTGCATGATGTTGCCTTTTGCACATGACATCGATTTGCATTTTTAAAGAATAAACAATTTTTATGATATATGGTAGCGCGTATTGAAAATCTCGTCTATACGTATTATAAATAAAAGAACTGACATACATATATATTTGTTGATGACTGCTATCAATATTTGTACATTCTTCAGTATACTTGTTTTTACACCCTTCACCTGTGGTGCACAAATTTCAGGGAATGAATCGCTATTAAAATTCAGCACAATCGCCCCATAACTTTCTGAGATATGAGTAAATAAACAAGATTACCTCTGTTTTTTCCCATATTTTTACCACCAAAATTAAATTTTTTTTATTTATTGGCCAAATCTTCAATATTAAAATGTGACTCCCTCAACCCTCACAACATTGGTATCAAATGAATGGGCTTGACCAGTAGAATACAGTAAATAAATTAAAAATGTTAAATGGGATCTTAAACAAAATGGCGGATAAAATTTTTTTAACCCCACCAATATGGGTATCAAATTAAAGGGCTTGACTAGTAGAATACAGTTAACTACGTAAAAACTCAAAATCAATAATGGCGTCAGAAATAATAAGGAAAATGGCGTATAACATAAAATATAGGTTAAGCTACGATGTAGAATTGTACCTATGTACATGATGGTGAAGGGTACTATCAGATGCGGCACGGACGAATATAGCACTGTTACTTGTTTCTCTTAATATAAAATATTCATATATTACTTATTATTTATTCTTTTGAATATTTTTAACATTAGTCCAATATTTTTGACTTGTCCAAGTGTGCACGATTAAGAGATTTTTCGGACATCATAGTAATTAATGCCACAAATGCATATTTTTTTTTTACAATAATACGTATGAAGTATAACATTTTTGTCGAAGAAACTGCTTTAAACTACCTTTTATTATACCCGCCACCAAAAAAATGGTGGGAGTATATTTATTTTGTCATTTCGTTTGTAACACATCGAAATATCCATTTTAGACCCCATAAAGTATATATATTCTGAATCAGGGTTTGATTTGATGACGATCTAGCTATGTCCGTCAGTCTGTTGAAAGCACGATAGAGGTCGCACCGAAAAAGCTAGGGGGCTCAAATTTTGCCAGAATCTTTCTTATAGACAAGGTTTGTTTGGTATTGAAAATGGGAATACCAGGAAGTGAGTTATAGCTCGTAATGCAAGAGTAGGTCGAAAAACCCGTGTCCTTGGAACATCGAATAAAATGGAATTGTGTCCAAACGCATTAACGTACAGTCATGAAACTTCGAATATATATTTCTCGAGTCAAAACAATATCTCTCCCCAAAAATTGCTTACATCTATGCATTAGGAAAGGAGTTATAGATAAAAATGTAGGAAAATTTATACCGCGCAGTGTATTTTTCAGTATATTTAAAAAAAAAAACGTCATAAAAGCAACAAAATTAGATGTACGATTCTAAAATTTTTCACACTTTGCTTTTTGGTGAGAGGCTTTTCTGTAACGGAAAATCAATATGCCACGCCCACTTTTACGCCCACCTCCCATATAACGTTTGACCTAAAATTCATATAATTTCTCTATTAATAAAGATTTTGGAATAATAAAGGACTATATTGAAACACCTCAGTTCTACTCATTAGCAAAAACAAATTTGACACGCCTACTATAACGCCCACTTTTCACATTATCTACCGTTAATAAAATTTAACAGCTCATAAAACCGACAAAATTAAAGCTACGATAATGAAATTTGCTACAGATATCATTCCAGTCAATGTCATTGTTGTGCCAAAAAAAAAAAGGTGCCACGCCCACTTTTACGCCCACCTCCCATATAACGTTTTACCCAAAATTCATGTAATTTCCCTATTAAAAAATATTTTTGAAAAATAAAGGACTATATTGAAACATCTAAGTTGTACTCATTAGCAAAAACAACTTTGACACGCCTACTATAACGCCCACTTTTCACGTTATCTACCGTTAATGAAATTTAAAAGCTCATAAAACCGCCAAAATTAGAGGTATGATGATAAAATATGCTACGTATATCCCCCTAGGCAATGTCATTACTGTGCCAAAAAGTTTAGGTGATACGCCCACTTTAACGCCTACCTCCCATATAACGGTTTATCTTAAATGCATGTAATTTCTCTATTGACAAAGTTTTTGGGAAAATAAAGGACTATATTGAAATATCTAAGTTGTATTTATTAGCAGAAACTTTATTGCCACGCCTACTTTAACGCCCACTTTCACTAAAAGACTAAATTTACGACAACATTTTACTATCATATCGAAGTTTTTAAGGGTGGTTAAATTTTAAGGGCCGATGTTGATTTTAAATAAAACACAAATTATTTAAGAAATTATTATCGTTTCTTTTTATAATGATAATATTTATATGGTTCAATTATGTATTTAACAAAATAACGACCAAATTACCTCCCCCCCTATCTTTGGCACCACTCCTCTATCTAATGGTCCAAATTTTCAATGACAATGTTGATGCTCAATTGTTGGGCATGATGATGAGTCGAGGTTGACTGCTCTTTTGCCACACTATGGTTCCCATTCAACGAACTAAGAAGGCATTCACAGATTTTCTAACATTTATACAGACCTGTTTTGCAGAAATTTAAATATTTTTTACAATTCTCCCGATTGTAGACGAATTTGAACGATTATGTTGACCAAAAGAAATACGAAGTGCACAAAATGCATTTTGATTTGAACGCCCATTTTCATAAAAAAAAACCTGAATAACTTTAAAGCGTTGCTCATTTGCGTATCTTTCCACGGATCAAATTGAGTAAGTTTGAGATTGAGAAATGTCAAATGAAATGCAGAAAACAAATTTAAAGACTAGGTGTAGTTCACCTTCAACATGGGCCCTTAAAATTTAACCACCCTCTACAAAGAAAGTGATACATATTTTATTATAAAGAGATTATTCCATAGCGATTAACAAAATAATAAAGATTGTGCTTTAAATGTACACAAAATTGGTGGTGGGTATAAAAGATTCGGCACAGCCGAATATAGTGCTCTTACTTGTTAGATTTATGTTTGACATTTTCAACATGGGACGGTATACGCTCAAACAAAATTAGGAATATTAAAAACTTACTTTCAAAGTAGTGAGTCTTTAATGCAAACTGTAAGAAATTTATGTGGAAAATTTTCGAGAAAATATTGACCTTCAGTTCAGTTTGTGCGTCAATTTTTGAAGCAAGTTCATGAAAATGAATAGCTATTGGACAAGGCAACCCGTGTTAGTTGTTATCCAGTGTGCCAATCGGAATCATTGCTGCTGTAGCTGATAATTAGCAGGAATATCCCTCACATCAACTCTTCATCGTTCTCAGGAACTGAACATTTCTTGTACTTATTTGAGAATAATTTTGCATAAAGACCTCAGTATGTAAGCTCAGTTTAATTCGTCCAACAACTGAAGCCCCATGAAGAAAAATAATAGCACTTTATTTTAAAGTTTCTTTTTACTATATCTAATAATTAGAACCAGTTTTGTGATTCTCGTTTTTGTTATGAAAAATGTAAAGTCTTTGTGATGCAAAATAAATATATACTAATATAATAAAGAGGAAATGTGTGTTTGTATGTTATGAATTACCTTCGAAACTACTTATTCCATTTCTAAAAAATTTTCACCTTTGCTTTAGGTCTACCTTCCGAACGGACATAGGCTATATTTTTGTTTATATTTTAGTTGGGCGTGGTACCTCCCATATAGGGTAGCCAGATTTAAAATTCGAAAAACAGTACACTCAAGATCAAAAAGCAGTAAATAAAGAAAAAAACAGTAATTTTTTTTAAGAAATCATAACTATTAATTTCACTGATAGCTATGGTTTCTTCATTAGCTCTTGCAAGCCAGTTGAAGTGGTTTTTCCAAATCTCTTTAAATTTATTTTTACGTCGATTATTAATTTCTTTAAATTTATTTTTCCGTCGATTACCAATTTGCTTCCTTCGTTTAAAATACGGCGTGCAAGCTATTTCTTCTACATCTGCAGTTGAGCTATCTGATACAGATTCGTCGGAAATGATTTTTTCTCCATCCATTTCTAAAAATAATTTTTTTAAATCAACTATAATTTTATAAGAGTACATATATCATATATCTTACCGTAATGTTTAAATGTAACACTCAATTTACATGATGAATTTTATGACGTCCAATTTTCTTAATTCCCTTTTGAAGTTGTTTCCAAAAACTACTCAAATTTATACGATGGTTTTTTTTTTGGACGTCTAATTTTTAATTTGTATTGTTGACTATTAAATTTATATTTTTAATATTTTTAATTTCCTTTTTTTTGAATGTAGAAAAAACTAATTACTGTTTAATATTTTTTTTTATCAGTCAAAAAGCACAAAACAGTTGATGAGAATATAAAAATAAAACGTAACAGAAAGAACAGAAAAAAGTGTAAAGCGAAGTGTCAAAAAAAAACATGAAAACAGAAACCATGTCTATTTTTCTACCCCCTTTCTTCTCTACACCGCTTGCTTTCAAACAAAAAATGACGTCATAAAATTCATCATGTAAACCTACTGTAACTCAAAATTTTGTTAAGTTGAAGTTTTTTCAATCATGTTTTTTCAAAAATGTAAATACACAAAAAACAGTAACAACGTTGTGAACATGTGATGTGCTTTTTTAACTATTACAGAGTGTTTCAAATTATCTTAGGTTTTTTTTCACACTGATAAAAATTTGTTTATCAAATATTTAAATAGAGAAATGCTATTGTTTAAAAAAAATATTCATAAAAACAGTACAGTGTGAAAAACAGTACATTTGCGTACTGTTTTGGGTATTGTGCATAAAAAAGTACAATTAAGAAAAAACAGTAAATGTACTGCTAAAAACAATACGTCTGGCACCCCTACTCCCATACAAATTGAAAAGTTTCTATAACATATTTTGAGAACTATATCAGCTATTGCATTAAAACTTTGTAGGAGTTACTTTGGGAACTATTTCTTTATCAGAGATGGACAGGATCGTAGTAAGGAGCATGGTATTTCTAAAAAAAAACATTTGATAGGAAACTATAAACGAAATTTAGTTGACACTTTAACGAGAAATTTTCACAAAAATTTTCCTATGACGGTTAAAAAGGGTTACGATAGGAACAAAGGTATTGTTATCCCCCCATGAATGAAATACTTTGTGTCAGGCATAATACTTAAGGAATGGTGACAGCAAACATTTTTAAATTTGGTTAATAGCTGGAATGTTAATATTTTAAAAATGAAGTAAAGGAAGGCTTGTAAAATAAAGTGTTTACCGCTAGCTCATTTTCTATATTTTTTCACAAATCAATTTTTTGTGTAATGTTTTTTTTTACTAAACGAGAATCAAAAGTACTAAAATATTGTAAAAAAAAAAATAATTTTAACGTTTCGAAGAAAGTGAATTAACTGTCTGGTGTGCTAGCCAGTATTGTGTTACATCCAAACCAAAATCAGGGCGTCAAGCGTTGTCCATCTGTCAAAAATTCTCATGTATAAAGCAAACCCAAATGTTTTCTAATAGGAAATCAAATTTTGACAGAGCGTTAAGTAGTGAAGTTAGCTGCAAAATAACTTTTACTGTTTTTTCTTTCTTTTGTAATTGTTGAATAGCAATACCAGCCCAGCCTGCACAATAGTACGACAATGTCTGAATCAGACAAGTCTTACAAATATCTTACTTTTTTACGGACATTTCGTACAGATTTCTGTAAGACATGTCTGGGAAATTTAATGTATGACACGTCTGATAGATTTCTGACTGATTTCGTACGGATATGTCTAAGTTGTTTTTATTCCTTTTGTTTAGGATTTTTTGTTCATTTTCTTTACAAATTAAAGCGGAATTTTTTGCCTTTACCAATTTTGCAATCTTGATTCTGTTTGTTTTACATATTGTTTATTTAAGTTATAAAGTGCAACAAAATAGGTGATATTAAAAAATTTATTTATTGGTTTGTTAAAAAAGTTTAAAAGTAATATAGAAAACGATTGTTTTGTGCTTAATAAACAATATATTTGGATTTCCAAGTTAGATTTAATTTAATTAAATGAATAATAAAAATATTTCATAAAACAGAGTTTTATTTTATAAAATATTTCAGATTTCTTTAAGAAATCTGTACAATTAATCGGTTAGAACTACATCCGACAAACTTTTAGAAATCTGTCAGAAATCCATACGAATGTCGTACAATAAATCAGAATTTCCCCTGCTTTTTCTATCAGATTTCTTTCAGACACATCGGTAAGAAACTCAGAATTTTCCACGCATGTCTGTCAGAATTCGTGTCAACCACTTCATATGTTTGGCGGTCAGAAGTCTGAGAGAATTCGTATAGAATTCTTACTTGTTTTTCGACATTTCTTACAAACATCTGATAGATGTCGGACAATTTTGCAGGCTGGGAGTTTAGCTATTTTCAGGTCAACCTAGCGATTTTATATCCATTTATTGGTTTTATTTGATGGTTTTTACAAAACAAAATAAGTTGCCATTACATTTCATAACACAACGTTGACGCTCTGATTTAAGCATAAGCGTAACTAGATCATTCTGGTGGTGCAATGTCCCAAAGAATTGTTTTCGAAGTATCTGGAAAAATTAACTATTTAATTAACATTTAAATTAACTAAGTTTAAGATTTTTCCTCCACAGAAAATGTTTTTAAGCTTTTGCCACCCTCAGTTTTGTAGCCACACCAGCGCATTTAAGTATGCTATTTCAGCGTAAAAGCTGGAGGTTAGATAATTTTCAGCTTAACGAGCTGTTTAAGGTTGGTCTGCTAATCTACGGGTCTGTTATACGATAATAAACCGGTGATAAACAATCTACATTATTTCCCTTAACTCTAAAATTTTTAATATAAATCAAAAACTTTCTAGTTAGATTGCCCTCGTACACAAAAAACCCACCATAACTTTTAGACGTGCTGTGGTGTTATTACATTGCCGTGTTTCAAGCCATAACCACTTACTTGAGGCTAAAAAAATCGAAAAAATCTGCCAGTTTGTAATACAACACATGCACACATACAAACGCTTATACAAAAAAAACACGCACGCTTTAACACACATATACACGCAAATATATTATTTGCTAATAAAAGCCCCCAAACAGTCAATTCACTACTTGGATTTAAGCCATGAAAGAAGAAATTTTTCTGCTGTTGCTGGTTTTGTTGATTTCTAATTTTTTATGTGAACGAGCATGCACGACGACATTGCGTGTTTTGAATTTTCATAGGCAACAACAAAAACGCAAAAAATTTTCAACAAAATTGAAAAATATTTTATAAATTGTACCTATTCATACATAGATTTAACAGTTGTGGGCATTTGGAAACATTTGAATAAAATTATGTATGTATATATTTTATTAAATTTTAAGTAATTCGCGTCTCAGAGATTTTCGTTTAAACAATTTCAAGTTTTTATGTAAACACGAAAAAATATTGCACTCTAATAAAAAAAATTAATTAAAATATTACAAGTTTATAATATTTGATGTTTATTTAAGCTTGAGATCAACTTTTTTTTCTTTTTATAAAAAATTATTTATTAGTAACCAATATTTCGCTACCAAACAATGGGTAGCTTCTTTAGGGTAAAAAAGGCGGGAAAATATTTTTTTCAATATACAAACAAACAAAAATAATTCATTCACATATTATATAGTAATAATTTATAAAAATAACAAATACTATTAGACTACCGTCAACTAAAAACTATAATTTTGGGCAACATTTGCTGTATCAGTCCTATAGTTAATTCGCTGTGTAGGAGGTACTTTAATAATTTGCAACATTTCTAACATATTTCTGCGTCTGTAATTGTTTTCTTTGTTTAAAACTAATATATTATTGAAATCTGGATAATGATTGGAATTAGCGCAATGTTATGATAATGCTGTTTTTTGGTGTCAATGTAGTGTTTCTGTATTTCTGATCAGATCTATGTCCAGCAATTCTAGTTTTTAGTTTATTTTTTGTTGTTCCTACACAAACCTTGTCACAACTCTCAGTATCATTACCATTACATGGTATTTTATACACTAAATTAGACATTTAAAATGTATCTATTTTATCTTTTGTTTTACTAAATAGCCTGCCTAACGTGTTATATGTTTTGTGGGCCATTATATATTTTTTATAGTCATAAATTTTTAAGTTTTCAATTTTTCAGATAAAAGAGGGACATAAGTTAATGATTTATAAATTTTAGGTTCAGTTGTCAATATTGTGCTACTAGTTTTCTTATTTTTATATTGTCTTATCAATCTACAAATTACCTGGATTGAATAATTATTATCATCTAAAATATTTTTGATCTTTTCTATATTCTTTCTATGAATTCTTGTATCACTAATCTTTAAAACCCTCTCAATTAAATTCTTTGCCGTATTAATAACAATTCCATTGGGGTGTTTTGAATAATAATTTATGATTCTTCCAGATGAAGTAGGTTTCTGGTACCAATCTATTAACAAATTATTACCTCTTCTTATCACTAATGTATCTAAATAAGGAATTTTAGAGTCCCATTCTATCTCAATTTTATATTTTATATCATCATGAAATGAATTAAATGTTTCCAAGATATCATCAATTGAATGATTTGGCACAATACAAAACAAGTCGTCAACATATTTTGTTATTATTTTTGACTTTACATTTAATTTTTCAATGCAACAATCTAATAATTTTTCCATAACAATATCTGCTATAATTGGAGAAGCCGGAGATCCCATTGGGTGTCCTTTTTGTTATATATATACTCTGTCTTCATATTTAAAATATCTGTTATCAATTATACAAAATTTTAAAATACTTAGAAAAAGGTCCTTTCCCATCTTTGTATGTTTTTCAATAATTTCCCATTTATCTTCAGTAATATCTACAGCTATATATGTATGTATATTGGAATACTCGGAAATAAAGATACAACATCAAGTGAAATTAACTTCTCATCAGATCGTATCTTTAACTTTTCTATCCTTTCTCTAAATTGTAAAGAATCCTTTACACTATATTAAGAGTTTTCAGTTAGTTTTTTAAGTATATTCGTAATATACTTACAAAGTTTATAACACGGAGAATTGTTTATCATCATTTAAATAGGGATAAATTTATTTTAGATAAAGTAAATATCTAAATATCTATTTGATGCCTGAAATTGAAGCTCGTGATCTCGGCGACATTTGGTTTCAGCAAGACGGCGCCACTTTCCACACATCGCATCAATTAATGGATTTATTGAGAGAACACTTCGGTAATCGCATAATTTCACGTTTTGGGCCGGTGAAGACATAACCTTCAAAAAAATTAATGTCAAAGAATGTTAATAAACATTCCCCATTAAATTTAAATTATTATGTTTTTTCTTTAAAAAAGTAGGGAACCTAATTTTTGAATTCTTCACATTCCTTATTTAATTTTTTTTACAGACGACACTATGGAGAGAAACAGCGGCCCACGAATCCGATTGTTATTTTTGTTTAAGTACAAAAACCGGGTTTGAAAAGCATATGCGAGGTCTGCTGATGGTTTACACTTGGTAATGACGAGTTCATCCCACACAAAAATTTCTCGCCGGAACCATGGAATCAAGACCAGCTTAATGATGTAATTAGAGATATTGAATTGTCAAAAAGATCTTCTGAATTGCTTAGGTCTCGGACGAAAGAATCAAATCTCATAACTAAAGAAACTTAAGTATCGTATTACTGTACTCGAGAAAGAGGCTTACTTCATTATTTTGTTGTCTGAGTATGGAAAAGTAGGTATATTTAACTTCCCACAAACTCGCAATTTGTCAAAGATACAGATTTTGGCAGTTCAATGTCAGAAATTGAAAAGAATGCATGAGATTCGTTATATGGATGATTCAAAATTTCTTTGGAAATAAAAAGGGTGATGATTACGTTGCGCATGTTGAGGAGATGTTAACTCACTTCCAGAATCTTGGATACAGCATAAATATCACCTACACAGTCACTTAGATAGTTTTGCTGAAAATCTAGGAGACTTGAGTGAGGAACATTGCGAATGATTACAGCAAGATATTCGGACAATAAAGGAACTAGGGTCCATGGGATGCACACATGATGGCTGATTTTTGCTGGTGTATTAAGAGTAACACTTCATTATTCAACAATAGTACAAATTCTAATAAAAGAAAATGCAAGAGTTTGTAGTTTATAATAATTATTTATTTATTTATTTGCTTTCTTATTTTTTTTTTCTTATTATAACTTTAAATTATAAAATATACATTTCCTGCTGTTTAATAAATTTAAACTTATCCAATTCAAATGTTCTTCCGAAAAATAGAATCACTATTACAGGTAGGGTTTTGCCAAAATATACACGAATGTTGCTATGTAACGCATTTTCAATGTGAAAATTTGAACATAGCAGGGGAAAAATGTTTTCAAAATTGAATAAATCGAAAGAAAAACATTAAATACTTAATTTTATGTACATATGTATGTATGTATATCAAACAAAAAAGTAAAATTTTATGAAAATGAGTGAGTTCACTTAATTGTGAAGAAATTCAAAAAGAATCAATCGATTCTTATCTCTTTTTGTTGCTATTACATGAGGCTTTGAGATGAAGCAATAAATCTGAAACATTTTTGACGTTTTCGATTTTTCATAATTTTTTTTTAAAACGAAAAAAAATTGCTATTTTCACGTAAAAATTTATTTTTTGCTTTACTTTTTTATTATAACTCCGAAACATACATACATATGTATACACTCTGCAATATATAAACGGATTAAAGGTTATGTAAATCTAAATTTTTCTAAGTTTATTTTAATCATATCGGACAAACCTTTTTTAATTACAATTAATTATGTGGAGAAACGTCTAAAAAAATCTTTAATTTTACTTAAAAATGTTTAAAAAGAAATTATCCGTAGAATTGAAAAATTTAACCATTTTTGTACTTAGGTAGCCATGATGCATCAAATCTGTACATAAAATGATTATTAAATCTCTTTTTATACCCTTCACACAGTGAAAAAGGGTATATATAGGTTTGTCATTCCGTGTGAAATTTCTACAATTTTCATTTCCGACCCCATAAAGTATATATTTTCTGAAAGCTTATGAATAGGGGAGTCGATTAAGCTCTGTCAGTCTGTCCGTCTGACCGTCTGTCCGTGTGTATGTTGAAATCAACTTTTTGAAGCCCCCCGATATCGCTTGGACCTGGGTGAGGTATTAAAATATCAGAAATATTCGGGAGTAGAACGGTATTGAAAATCAGAAATATCAGTACATAAACAACTGAGATATGAGCAAAAACCCACGACCACCTCGATTTTTATTCACAAAAACAACATTACAACAACAACATACATACATACAAACGTGTATACTGGTTAGAGAAAACGTGGCATCGAAACCCAGCTGAGCCAAAAAAATTTTTTTTATATTTTTTTTTAATTTTTTTTTATTTTTTTTTTTTATTTTTTATTTAATATATTATTTATATTTTTATTATATTTTTTTAAAATTTTTTTTTGTATTTTTTTTTTTATATTTATTTTTTTTTATATTTGTTATATATATTTTAATTATTTTTTTTAAATTTTTTTTTAAATTTTTTTTTTAATTTTTTTTAATATTTTTTTAATTTTTTTTTTTTTTTAAACATACATACGTAAATTTATAATTTTACAATGGGATGTTTTTATATATGTATGTTTTTTATATGTATGTACGCATTTTATATGGGATGAATGGTGATACAAACTACTGTTATTGCATGACTACACGTTGTGAAGGGTATATAAGATTCGGCACGGCCGAATATAGCGCTCTTACTTGTTTTAAATTTTTTTTTTTATTTTTTATTTTTTTTTAACATACATACGTAAACTTATAATTTTACAATGGGATGTTTTTATATATGTATGTTTTTTATATGTATGTACGCATTTTATATGGGATGAATGGTGATACAAACTACTGTTATTGCATGACTACACGTTGTGAAGGGTATATAAGATTCGGCACGGCCGAATATAGCGCTCTTACTTGTTTTAAATTTTTTTTTTTATTTTTTTTTTTTTTTTAATATACATACGTAAATTTATAATTTTACAATGGGATGTTTTTATATATGTATGTTTTTTATATGTATGTACGCATTTTATATGGGATGAATGGTGATACAAACTACTGTTATTGCATGACTACACGTTGTGAACGGTATATAAGATTCGGCACGGCCGAATATAGCGTTCTTACTTGTTGCTGTTGACCTGTATTGACCGCGTTTTTGATTTTTGTTTTAGAACATACAAGTTTGAATGTTGTAGATTATAAAAGAACCTTGCTGATCATAACCATTAGGTCAGTGCTACTATTAATAGCTAAACAAGCGCAGCTAGTACAATAGTGGTACAACAGAGTTCGTTGTGAAGTGCTCAAAACTTTTGCAAAAACCAGACTTACTGTTTATTAAAATGAAAAAAAAAATCATTGTTTATTATAGGTATAAACATTACAGTATTATAAACACAAAATTTCAATAACCCTACATTCAGACATGAAAGCACTTTCACGAAGTTTCTGTATACGTGAAAATTTCTTATTATACCCTTCACACAGTGAAAAAGGGTATATATAGGTTTGTCATTCCGTGTGAAATTTCTACAATTTTCATTTCCGACCCCATAAAGTATATATTTTCTGAAAGCTTATGAATAGGGGAGTCGATTAAGCTCTGTCTGTCCGTCCGTGTGTATGTTGAAATCAACTTTTTGAAGCCCCCCGACATCGCTTGGACCCGGGTGAGGTATTAAAACATCAGAAATATTCGGGAGTAGATCGGTATTGAAAATTTGAAACATTAGTACATAAACAACTGAGATATGACCAAAAACCCACGACCACCTCGATTTTTTTTTCACAAAAACAACATTACAACAACAACATACATACATACATACAAACGTGAATACTGGTTAGAGAAAACCTGGCATCGAATCCCAGCTGAGCCAAACAAAATTTTTTTTATCTTTTTTATATTTTTTTTTTTAATTTTTTTTTTATTTTTTTTTTTTTATTTTTTATATAATATATTATTTATATTTTTATTATTATTTTTTTTTTGTTTTATATTTATTATATATATTTTAATTATTTTTTTAAAATTTTTTTTTTTATTTTTTTTTTTAATTTTTTTTTTATTTAGTTTTTTAACATACATACGTAAATTTATAATTTTACAATGGGATGTTTTTATATATGTATGTTTTTTATATGTATGTACGTATTTCATATGGGATGAATGGTGATACAAACTACTGTCATTGCATGACTACACGTTGTGAAGGGTATATAAGATTCGGCACGGCCGAATATAGCGCTCTTACTTGTTCGTTTACATAAGAAAGTAAAAGTTTATTTTAAAAATATCGAAGAGTCGCAATTAATGCTATACCTTGTACTTTGATGAGCTAAATTTCCCTATATTTCTTTACAACAATTGAGGTAACAAAGAATATTACATACACAAATTTAAAAGTCAACAGTAGGATTTTTTTTTTTTAATTTTAAGTAAAACGATTTGTTTTAAAAATACATCAATTGTTTTCTTTATGTTTAGATTTTAAGAATAAATATTATAAATGTTTTCGTATATATACAAAGTAAGTTATATTTGTTGTTTAAACCTATTCATTAAAATCGCCAAATTGACCTAAAAAGATTTAAAATAACATTACTTTTCAACAAACGTTATCCGTTTGCATACTTCTTCATATTCTTAAATCGCGTGGTCTTTGGTGACAAATAGAAATTCTGCGCTCTTGTTAGGACACCATTTATTTTAAAAAGTGTTTAATGTTTGTTATACAGTGAAGTGTTTTAGAAAATTTATATAAGTTTTCTTTACTTAATTTCTAAGCCATTTTTTGTTGAAAATTTGAATAAATTTTCGAATTACCACCGCCTTAAAGTCAATTCGTCTTGATATAACATGCTTCGTGCTAAAAATATTTCCCACTAAGACTAACTTATACTAAAGGTGTTTTCTTTTCTAACAAACAATGTTGCCCTTTTATTGTAAAACACTTTTCAAAGGTCACCTGCACCCTAACAAAACGATGCCTTTATAATCAGCAGAATAGAACAGAAATTTTCAGCTTTTTTACATGATAGCTATATTTTTATGTAAAACTGCATTTCTTTCTCCATTTTATCAATTTGGGACCAACAATTATTTTTAACCACTAGAAAAACATAATTCTCTTTTTTAATATCAGCTGTTAAAAAGTGCAATATTCTAAAATAAATATTTTAAAAGAAAATAAAAAAAATAAATTAAAAATTAAAAAAATAAAATAAAAATATAAATAACATATAAAAAATTTTTTTTTGGATCAGCTGGGATTCTATGCCACTTTTACTCTAACCAGTATACCACGCTTGTATGTATGTATGTTGTTGTTAAAAAAAAACGAGGTGGTCGTGGTTTTTTGCTCATATCTCAGTTGTTTATATACCGATATTTCTGATTTTCAATACCGATTACTCCCGAATATTTCTGATATTTTAATACCTCAACCGGGTCCAGGCGATGTCGGGGGGCTTCTTAAAGTTGATTTCTACATACACATGGACAGACAAACAAACAGATTTCAGAAAATATATACTTTACTAGCCAATCCCGGCGCGCGTTGCTACGCCCCTTAATGAATCGAAATGCATTCTGAATTTTAATTGAATATCAAGTGCAAAAACCTAAAAATTATAATTTTTTTATGGGCGTGGCATTTCCCACTTTTCTAGTCACGAAATTGTAAAGTCATAACAGCTCAATATGTGTGCAAAGTTTCAGAAGAATCGGACCAGTGCAAGTATCCCAAAATTAAAATTGTTTTTATGGGCGTGGCCTTGCCCACTTTTCTAATCACGAAATTGTAAAGTCATAATAGCTCAATATGTGTGCAAAGTTTCAGAATAATCGGTCCAGTGCAAGTACCTCCAAATTATACCTTTTTTTTATGGGCGTGGCACTGCCCACTTTTCTAATCTCGAAATTATTTAGTCATGACAGCTCAATATGTGTGCAAAGTTTCAGAAAAATCGGTCTGATGCAAGTACCTCAAAATTATAGCCTTTTTTTATGGGCGTGGCCCCGCCCACTTTTTTAATCACGAAGTTATAAAGTCACGACAGCTTAATATGTGTGCAAAGTTTCAGAAAAATCGGTCCAGTGCAAGTACCTCAAAATTAAAACTTTTTTAGGGGCGTGGCCCCGCCCACTTTTCTTATCACGAAATTATTTAGTCATGACTGCTCGATATGTGTGCAAAGTTTCAGAAAAATCGGTCAAGTGCAAGTAGCTAAAACTGATAACTAATTTTTTATGGGCGTGGCCCGCCCACTTTTTTTTTATCCATAAACACTCCCCGGTATGTGTACAACAACTTACCAAAGTTTGAGCCCGATCGGTTTTACAGTTTCAGAGTCTATAGCTAACACACACACACACACACACAGAGTTTCACTTTTATATATATAGATTGGGTCGGAAATGAAAATTGTAGAAATTTCACACGGAATGACAGGCCTATATATACCCTTTTTTACTGTGTGAAAGGTATAAAAACCTTGTTGTTTTTGACATTTGTGGTAGAATTACCACTACCATATATTTGAATTTGCCTAGGTATATTTGAAGAAAAACAGTACATGTACTGATTAAAACAGTACGCCTGGCACCCCTAGTTGAGTGTTTGTATGTATGTATCAGAGTCTGACTTCGGTTATCCGAAAAAAAATAACTCGAATATTTACTTATCTTTTTCGGTTATAAGTATAATCATGCATTTATCACAGAAAATAGCTACTCGTACATGCGTGAATTGCTACGGTTACGAGTATATTTATTACTTATTTTCAAAAATACTCTCTATACATACGTATTATTCGGATATACATGTGCGAAAACAAATTACTTATAAGTATTGGCAAAATACTTATAAGTATTGCGATATACTTATAAGTACTTTTGAACAAAAAAACAATTAAAAAACAAGTACAAGTGCTTTATTCTGCTCTTTTATTTTTTATCAAACAAAAAGAAAATTGGTCAGGGTTGGAACTATTTTTATTGTAAATATATATAACAATATAATTTATATTGTTTATTAATTTAAACAAGCAATGAGCTAACACATAATAACAAAATGTTTTTTTTTAAATAAAAATAAATCTATTTATTATTTATTTTTAGTATTAAGAAACGCAACTATTATAACTGAAATTTGAATGGCTTATCAACTTAAAAGAAATCATTTTGATATAAAAGCAGAAAAAGATAAGTAAAAATTAAAGTGAAAATTTAGTTGAATTGATACTGGCAATATATATTTAACAATGTATTTTTTATTTTGATTTACTATTTATATAATTACGTATGTATTTACATTGCTTTTTGTTAGGAAAAAATCTATAAGAATGTTGACCTTAATTATTGAAAAAAAAAACACAAATTTCCAAGGAAAATCCAACATTAAGAAGGGTGCTCTTATACAGGTAGTGATGACAGCCTAGCTGACCCAAATAAATATGCCAGAAAAAAGCTGTAAATGTTTTTATGTTCTGGACCACATAATGGAACATTCATTGAAAAAAATTTTCAAACTTTATTTTGAAATCGAATTTGTGCTCACATAGTGAGATTTGAGAGTATGAATAATTATTACTATAAATTGTATTCAAAGTTAGATATTAACCTTTCCATCCCTGCTTTTTATGTATAAAAATCTACTTCTCATCGTGAAGTAAGAGGTTTTATTACATCACAAGTGTTGTCAACTTTAAGATTCAAAAAACATCAAAACAAGAAAAAACGTTTGATTTTTAAGAAAATGCGTAAAGTTTAAAATTTTGAATTTTCGATTTTATTTATTTTATAATATTATAAATTTCGTTATTAGAACCTTTAGGCCTAAAATAAGTTTCCATATAATATCATTAATAATAATAATAAATTTTAAGTTAAAGTAGTAACTTTAACTTCACAGTTGGTCATATAATCGCTACTTAAAAAAAATTACAGCTTTTAGTTTTATGCATATCAATATTCTTTTCTTTACTTTTATAAAAAGTTATGTTTGTTTAACGATAGAAGATATCAGAAACATATATATTTAAATTATAACTAATAATAATATAAATTATATAAAATCTACTCATACAGTTTTTTAAATGTAAGCTAAGGATATTTATAACAAAAGCATTGTCTATTATTAATTCTTATCATTTTTGTTGCGTTGTTTCGTAAGAAATTTGCCTTGCAAAAATTGTTCTTTATTTGAATTTAGTATTTTTACTTCGATAAGAAAAAGAATGCACTAAAGAATTTGAGAAATCACATCGAGCACTGACTCAAATTTTTTGCGCGACAAAAATTTTAAAAAGCACAAATAATATTGCATAAAGCTAAAGTTAACAACGCTGGATAGGAACTCATTATTTCTGTAAAATACTTGATATCCAGCAAACAAGAACACAAATATTAAAGTACTAGCATTTAACCCGCTACTTCGTTAGCGCAGTTCTTGCTATTTATTGAAGTTCTATTTTTAGGTATTAAATATTTTTGGTTCAATTTATGAAAATTTTTATCTCTAATTGAATTTACTTAGAAAAATAAAAAGTAAAGTAAGGATATATCGGGCATATATTTTCAAACTGAAAGCAAGGTCACTGCTACTGAGTTTTAAAAATTAAGATTCATAATTTGCAAAAATGACCCTAAAAATAATAAAAGTAAAATTTTTTTCTTCACTAAAACATCCACTTGGTTTATTATTACCGACATTCAAATTCTATGTATACAAAATAAAAATAAATGAGAAAAAGTATTTTTGGTCGTCAATAATATTAGAAGTTAGACCTCGGATCAAAAAACACTAATTTTAACAATCTATGTTTACAAACGTAAAAAGACAAAGATTACAATAAAAATTAAATCAATCAATCAATCAAAAATTGAATCAACAATCCTTAATTTCATCATTTTAGCTTTATAGACGTAGAAAATACAAATAGTCCCATTAAAATTCAGAAAAGTACCTTCTTGGTCGCCCATAACATTTTTGATCTCAACTGAAATCAATAGACCTTGATTGTACAATCCTACCTTCATATACGTAGCAAATACAGAAAGTACCATAAAAATTCAAAAAAGTACCTTTTGGGTCGACCATAACATTTTGAGTCTCACCTTGTATCAATAGCCACTAATTTCAAAATTCTAGCTTCGCAAACGCTGAAAATACAAGAAGTACCATAGAAATTCAAAAAAGTCCCTTTTTGGTCGCCTATAACATTTTTAGTCTTACCTGGAATCAATAGTCCTTGATTGTACAATCCTACTTTCACAAACGTAGCAAATACAGAAAGTACCATAAAAATTCAAAAAAGTACCTTTTTGGTCGACCATAACATTTGCAGTCTCACCTTGTATCAATAGGCACTAATTTCAAAATTCTAGCTTCGCAAACGTTGAAAATACAAAAAGTACCATACAAATTCAAAAAAGTACCTTTTTGGTCGCCCATAACATTTTTGGTCTTACCTGCAATCAATAGTCCTTGATTGTACAATCCTACCTTGATAAACGTAGCAAATACAGAAAGTACCATAAAAATTCAAAAAAGTACCTTTTGGGTCGACCATAACATTTTCAGTCTCACCTTGTATCAATAGGCACTAATTTCAAAATTCTAGCTTCGCAAACGTTGAAAATACAAAAAGTACCATAAAAATTCAAAAAAGTAACTTTTTGGTCGCCCATAACATTTTTGGTCTCACCTGAAATTAATAGTCCTTAATTGTACAATCCTACCTTCATAAACGTAGAAAATACAAAAAGTACCATAAAAATTCAAATAAGTACCTTTTTGGTCGCCCATAACATTTTTGGTCTTACCTGCAATCAATAGTCCTTGATTGTACAATCCTACCTTGATAAACGTAGCAAATACAGAAAGTACCATAAAAATTCAAAAAAGTACCTTTTGGGTCGACCATAACATTTTCAGTCTCACCTTGTATCAATAGCCACTAATTTCAAAATTCTAGCTTCGCAAACGTTGAAAATACAAAAAGTACCATAGAAATTCAAAAAAGTCCCTTTTTGGTCGCCCATAACATTTTTAGTCTTACCTGGAATCAATAGTCCTTGATTGTACAATCCTACTTTCACAAACGTAGCAAATACAGAAAGTACCATAAAAATTCAAAAAAGTACCTTTTTGGTCGACCATAACATTTTCAGTCTCACCTTGTATCAATAGGCACTAATTTCAAAATTCTAGCTTCGCAAACGTTGAAAATACAAAAAGTACCATAAAAATTCAAAAAAGTAACTTTTTGGTCGCCCATAACATTTTTGGTCTCACCTGAAATTAATAGTCCTTGATTGTACAATCTTACCTTCATAAACGTAGAAAATACAAAAAGTACCATAAAATTTCAAAAAGTACCTTTTTGGTCGCCCATAACATTTTTGGTCTCACCTGAAATCAATAGTCCTTGATTGTACAATCATACCTTCATAAACGTAGAAAATACAAAAAGTACCATAAAAATTAAAAAAAGTACCTTTTTGGTCGACCATAACATTTTCGGTCTCACCTTGTATCAATAGCCACTAATTTTAAAATTCTAGCTTCGCAAACGTTGAAAATACAAAAAGTACCATAAAAATTCAAAAACGTACCTTTTTCGTCGCCCATAAAATTTTTTGTCTCACCTAGAATCAATAGTCCTTGATTGTATAATCCTATCTTTATAAACGTAGAAAATACAAAAAGTACCATAAAAATTCAAAAAAGTACCTTTTTGGTCGACCATAACATTTTCAGTCTCACCTTGTATCAATAGCCACTAATTTTAAAATTCTAGCTTCGCAAACGTAGAAAATACAAAAAGTACCATAAAAATTCAAAAAAGTACCTTTTTGGTCGGCCAAACCATTTTTAGGCTCACCTGGAATCAATAGTCCTTGATTGTACAATCCTACCTTCATAAACGTAGAAAATACCAAAAGTACCACAAAATCTACTCTTTTTTGCATAAAAGTAATTATGTTCTAAAAAGTACCAAACTCTTCCCGATTTTTCCCTTTTCTACCCTATTATGAATGTGTTTCAATTTTTACTAAATTACATAGTTTTTAATTTCTAGTGAAATCCCAATTAAAAATTTTGTGATTAGGAATGGATCTAATTAGGAATGACATACATTTGCCGGAATTTTCCCCTTTTTGGTACCTTTTTTGTCCCCATAAAAGTTTCCTAAAATTTCACCTATTATTCACCTATGATCTGTTAGGAAATAATAATTGTCAAATTTTGTCCCATTGAATAATATAAGAAAAGTTTATTTTAAAAAAAGTACCAAAAAAAGGGACAATTTTTACCCCTTATACATATGAATTTGAAAAAAGTGCCGAATTCCTATTAATATTTTTTCGCGGATTACTTAATACAGTTTAAATTTTTTTCCTAGCTTTATGCGTTTGGAAGTTACATAGGGTACCAAAAAAGTACCAAATTATAGTTTTTACCCGTTTTTTCCCCTTAGGGGTTGAAAATTCCAAAAAAGGCCAGACACCTGTCAGCTTATTTTTTATGCAAATTACAATACTTTTTCAATTTTATTTGTATCGGTTTTAGTTTAACAGATATAAGATTACCGATTTTACCCGTTTTTACCCTTTTTTACCCCCTTAAAGTACGAATTTCGAAAAATCCCTTCTTAGTGGAGCTATACATCGAAAGAGGAACCGATTGCCCAAACTTCATGTCTCTAGCTCTTTGCGTTTGGGCTGTGCGATGATGAATCAGTCAGTCAGTCAGTCACGTTACTCTTTTATATATATAGATTATGCCGCGTTATAAATACATTCTTAGCTCATATTTTAAGCTGTATAACGAGACAAATCAATTTTTAAAGGTTTTAATCAACCACTAAATAGTTATTTATAAGTTAATAAATATAATGCTATTATCTGATTTTAATTTTCCCGCAGAAAAAAACGATTTTCTGTTTTTGTTTTTTGGAAAATAATAAAGAAAAACAAACAAAAACCATATAATTTTTTCTTGAGGGACTTAAAATATCTAAAAAAAAGTAATAAGAAAAACAATAAACAACAAATATTTCTGCTAAAACTAATAAATATATCTTAATATAAGATTTTTTTTTCATTTTTATAAATTTAAAATAAATCCCACATGCTTGCTGGGTATTGCTGAAAAAAAAAACAACAATAACGCTCGTCGTTGATTCATCAACCGCTAAATTTAAAATCATAAAAAAATGTCTCTCTCCATAATTCATCTGGCAACCAGGGATGCCAGTTTAATTGAACTGGATATTTTTATGGTATAATTTTTTTTAATTTTGTGCATTTGTTTGTTTTGTTATGTTTAAGTTTTTGTAGAACAATATTATTAGTGGTAAAACACAAAGTTAAAATAATTCGCCAATAAACATTTTAATTAAAAATCATATTTCCATTTAAGCGTCTTATTTTTTTATAAAAGTTACATGTTAAATAGTTTATCATATAAACTTGAAACATGAATATATAGTAGATAACTTTTAATGTCAACGAAAATATTTTACATAATAAAGAAAACAAACGCTGTAAGGAAATATGTAGAAATGCCTTAAATTTTGATATCTAAAGCCATATATTCTAAATAAAAGTTAAGTCAGGACATATATTCCAATTATGTCAATACTTATATAGGAAATTACTTATGATTCAAATAAATTACCAAAGTAGTGGCATATAGGTACTTTGACTTAGTAACACTTTTCTTTAAATATTGATGTAAACAAAACTGTATTTTGGATATTTTCAAATACTAATTAAATAATAAATATCAATTAATATATAAAAAAATTTATTTAATATATTAATTGATAAATTATATTCATTTACTACCATTTGATTATTCTTTTTATTTTTTAAATATAAATGTTAGTATTTAGAAAAATTATGTGCAAAAATGGAAGTTTTTGGTAGATTTTAGTGCATTTTTTGACAAATTTGTTAGGAATAATATTTTTTGTGGCAAGTGCATTTTTACTAAATCAAAACGCATGCAAAATTTCTACTTGATGCTCTCGTTTGAATTGTAAAAACGGTTACTCATTTTACTCGCTTTTTTTTTACGGATAATCGATAACACTTAAGTACTTAAGTCCAATTAGTTGTACTGTGTACAATATAGAGTATTAATGCGAAAAATACTTAGATTTCGGTTACTTGTATATACTTATGCCGAACATCAAACGAGTATGTACGGATAGAGTATTTTTTTTAGCTGTAACCGTACGCACTTATACATGTTTTGCTAATAATACTCAATGTATATCCGAAGTTGTAATCGTTGTAATTCTCTGGTATGTATGCATGTATGTATGTTTCGAACAGGTTTAAAAGATATGTTTTTAGGAGAGATACCATGTTGTAGTGGGTTTTCTTAAAAGCTTTTCAGGTTCCGACCTAACCCTTAGTGAAATAGTAGTAAAACCACTTTAAAAAATTGTGTTCAGAAAAATACTCTTTTACAATAAATAAGAAAAAAATCAGTTATAAGCTAAGAGATTTCGCTAGAGAATACAACCGAAAACACGATTAGATCATAAAAGCGTTTTTGTCAAAATAGGGTCAAATCTGTAAAACTTGTTACAGACATAAAAAAATAGCTTCGGAACTTAAAAGTTAAAAAAAAGTGAATGAGCTGATAATCAACTAGAAGTTGATCCTGATTTTTTATGTAACGGCGAATTGATACAACAAAGCAAGTTTTTAAGGGATATTTTCTGTCAAGGCCAACTCGTACATCAGGGTTGGAAAAGTTGCTTTGTTGTTGTTGTTTAATTTAATAAAATTTTATTAATAGAAGGATATACATATATTTTTAAAACACATTATAAATCGTGCAAATGCAACCAAAATAAATAAATTTGGTACATTTATTATAAAAAAAAGTATGCACCAAAATGTAATTTTTCATCCCTGCAATTATAAATGAAATCAAGGCGAATTCAACAAGTTTTGACAAAATGATTCCCAATCAGCTGGGCTGGTAATTTCACCTGTATGAATTCGCCTTGGGCATATTCATACAGGTCAAGGCGAATTCATACAGATGAAATTATCAGCCCATCTGATGAGGAAACTTTTTGTCAAAATTGGTTGAATTTTCAATTTGTGTTTCAAGAATTTATATCCTTTTTTTAATCAAATTTTATTATATAGAATATGTCATAAAAACTTTGCCATCCCTGATGTACGAATTGGCCTTAACATAAAACATCCCCTGAAAAGTCGCTTTGTTGTACCAATTTGCCGTTGCATATACCTGTATGAATATGCCATGATACAGGTATATGCAACGGCAAATTGATACAACAAAGCAACTTTTTAGGGGATATTTTCTGTCATAGCCAATTCGTATAACAGGGATGGTAAACTTATTGTAATATATTTAATAAAATTTTACTAAAACAAGTAAGAGCGCTATATACGGCCGTGCCGAATAAATCAAAACAAATATTTCCTGAAGATGCTACACAATGGAGTAGCGAAATATTGGAAGAAATAATAATAATAAATATTAAAGATATTATTTGAATTTTAAAAGACCTTGAGCTTGAATAATTTTAGTTAATATTTAAAATAAAAACGGTCAAAACACTAAATAATTATCTATATATATAAAAGTGAAACTCTGTGTGTGTGTGTGTGTTAGCTATAGACTCTGAAACTGTAAAACCGATCGGGCTCAAACTTTGGTAAGTTGTTGTACACATACCGGGGAGTGTTTATGGATGAAAAAAAGTGGGCGGGGCCACGCCCATAAAAAATTAGTTATCAGTTTTAGCTACTTGCACTTGACCGATTTTTCTGAAACTTTGTACACATATCGAGCTGTCATGACTAAATAATTTCGTGATAAGAAAAGTGGGCGGGGCCACGCCCCTAAAAAAGTTTTAATTTTGAGGCACTTGCACTGGACCGATTTTTCTGAAACTGTGCACACATATTAAGCTGTCGTGACTTTATAATTTTGTGACTAAAAAAGTGGGCGGGGCCACGCCCATAAAAAAAGGCTATAATTTTGAGGTATTTGCACCAGACTGATTTTTCTGAAACTTTGCACACATATTGAGCTGTCATGACTAAATAATTTCGTGATTAGAAAAGTGGGCAGTGCCACGCCCATAAAAAAAAGGTATCATTTTGAAGTACTTGCACTTGACCGCTTATTCTGAAACTTTGCACACATATTGAGCTGTTATGACTTTACAATTTCGTGATAAAAAAAGTGGGCAGGGCCACGCCCATAAAAACAATTTTAATTTTGAGGTACTTGCACTGGTCCGATTCTTCTGAAACTTTGCACACATATTGAGCTGTTATGACTTTACAATTTTGTGGCTAGAAAAGTGGGCAATGCCACGCCCATAAAAAAATAAAATTTTTAGGTTTTTTCACTTGATATTCAATTAAAATTCAGAATGCATTTCGATTCATTAAGGGGCGTAGCAACGCGCGCCAGGTTTGGCTAGTTATAAATAAAATACATAAAACAAACAAAAATAAAAACAAGTAAGAGCGCTATATTCGGCCGGGCCGAATCTTATATACCCTTCACAACGTGTAGTCATGAAATAACAGTAGTTTGTGTCACCATTCATCCCATATGAAATACGTACATACATATATAAAAACATCCCATTGTAAAATTATATATTCACGTATGTATGTTAAAAAAACGAAAAAAAAAAATTAAAAAAATAATAAAAAATAAAAATTTAAAAAAAAATTTAAAAAAAAATTAAAAGAAAAATTTTTATATATAATTATAATTATTCGGCCATATGTATAAAAACTTATAACAGGCTTATAAGTCGTTTTTAAGCAAAATTCACTATTGTTGCATTCATAAACCATTAATAGACTTATAAACCTTTTATAAACCATTTATAAAATCAAAAATTTTATTGTTTGATTTACCCTTCTTTAAACCAAAAATAAGGCGACATTTCATGCATAAATTGCGTTAAAAAATTTTTTTCAAGAAATTTTGTAAAAAAAAGTTAAGAAAAAGTAATTGAAATATTAAAATTGATTAGATTAACACATTTCGACATATAGATACATAAGTGCAATTTATACAAAAGAAAATAATAAATTTAACATATTTTAAATTAAATAAAATTGAAAATTATAATAGTGATGTAAGAAAAACGTAAACAAACTTTTAACCCGAATACTTTTCTTATTGTTATTAACAAAATAGGTAAATAATTAATATTTGTATTATAATTTTTGCTCAAAATTTTTCATATACCAAAGTTATATACTTTTGATTTTTTCGATGACCTTTTTGTGCTTTAATTTTATAAAAAATTTTACCTTTACTTGATACCCGAGTAAATCTTATAGTAGTTATAAGCACCACTAACAATAAAATGACAAATAAATATAAAAAGCGTTGCCATACATACTAATAAAATCACTACAAACATTTAATAACTATAAAAGTGTTATTGTACGTTTATAAATACAAATTCTTATTAGTGGTTTATAATACAAAAAGCGTTTAATAACTATTGTACACTATAGCCATAAAATAACTACTTTTTATGCATATAGCCGATTATATATAAAACAAAAAAATAAAAAAAAAATTTAAAAAAAAATTAAAGAAAAAAAATAATAATAAAAATATAAATAATATATTAAATAAAAAATAAAAAAAAAAATTTTAAAAAATTTTTTAAAAAAATTAAAAAAAAATTTTTTTTGGCTCAGCTGGGATTTGATGCCACGTTTTCTCTAACCAGTATACACGTTTGTATGTATGTATGTTGTTGTTGTAATGTTGTTTTTGTGAAAAAAAATCGAGGTGGTCGTGGGTTTTTGCTCATATCTCAGTTGTTTATGTACCGATGTTTCTGATTTTCAATACCGATCTACTCCCGAATATTTCTGATATTTTAATACCTTACCCGGGTCCAACCTATGTCGGGGGGCTTCAAAAAGTTGATTTCAACATACACACGGACAGACGGTCAGACGGACAGACTGACAGGGCTTAATCGACTCCCCTATTCATAAGCTTTCAGAAAATATATACTTTATGGGGTCGGAAATCAAAATTGTAGAAATTTCACACGGAATGACAAACCTATATATACCCTTTTTCACTGTGTGAAGGGTATAAAAACATACATATATAAAAACATCCCATTGTAAAATTATAAATTTACGTATGTATGTTAAAAAAAAAATAAAAAAAAAATAAAAAAAAATATTTAAAAAAAAAATTAAAAAAAAATTTTTTTTAAAAAATAAAAAATTAAAAAAAAATAATAAAAATATAAATAATATATTAAATAAAAAAAAAAATTTAAAAAACAAGTAAGAGTGCTATATTCGGCCGTGCCGAATCTTATATACCCTTCACAACGTGTAGTCATGCAATAACAGTAGTTTGTGTCACCATTCATCCCATATGAAATACGTAGATACATATAAAAACATACATATATAAAAACATCCCATTGTAAAATTATAAATTCACGTATGTATGTTAAAAAAACAAAAAAAAATAAAAAAAAAAATTTAAAAAAAAAAATTTTTTAAAAAAATTATTATATATATAATATATATAAAACAAAAAAAAAATTAAAAAAAAATTAAAAAAAAAAAAAATTAAAAAAAAAAATAATAAAAATATAAATAATATATTAAATAAAAAATAAAAAAAAAAATAAAAAAAAAAATTTTAAAAAAATTTTTAAAAAAATTGAAAAAAATTTTTTTTTGGCTCAGCTGGGATTCGATGCCACGTTTTCTCTAACCAGTATACACGTTTGTATGTATGTATGTTGTTGTTGTAATGTTGTTTTTGTGAAAAAAAAACCTAGGTGGTCGTGGGTTTTTGCTCATATCTCAGTTGTTTATGTACCGATAATTCTGATTTTCAATACCGATCTACTCCCGAATATTTCTGATATTTTAATACATCACCCGAGTCCATGAGATATCGGGGGGCTTCAAAAAGTTGATTTCAACATACACACGGACAGACGGTCAGACGGACAGACTGACAGGGCTTAATCGACTTCCCTATTCATAAGCTTTCAGAAAATATAAACTTTATGGGGTCGGAAATCAAAATTGTAGAAATTTCACACGGAATGACAAACCTATATATACCCTTTTTCACTGTATGAAGGGTATAATAAATAAAAAAAAATTTTTTTTTGGCTCAGCTGGGATTCGATGCCACGTTTTCTCTAACCAGTATACACGTTTGTATGTATGTATGTTGTTGTTGTAATGTTGTTTTTGTGAAAAAAAATCGAGGTGGTCGTGGGTTTTTGCTCATATCTCAGTGGTTTATGAACCGATGTTTCTGATTTTCAATACCGATCTACTCCCGAATATTTCTGATATTTTAATACCTCACCCGGGTCCATGAGATATCGGGGGGCTTCAAAAAGTTGATTTCAACATACACACGGACAGACGGACAGACTGACAGAGCTTAATCGACTCCCCTATTCATAAGCTTTCAGAAAATATATACTTTATGGGGTCGGAAATGAAAATTGTAGAAATTTTACACGGAATGACAAACCTATATATACCCTTTTTCACTGTGTAAAGGGTATAAAAAAACAAGTAAAAGCGCTATATTCGGCCGTGCCGAATCTTATATACTCTTCACAACGTGTAGTCATGCAATAACAGTAAATTCACGTATGTATGTTAAACAAGTAACAGTGCTATATTCGGCCGTGCCGAATCTTATATACCCTTCACAACGTGTAGTCATGCAATAACAATTGTTTGTATCACCATTCATCCCATATAAAATACGTGCATACGTACACGTTAGAATAAATGTGGCATCGAATCCCAGCTGAACCAAAAAAATTTTATTTTATTTTATTTAATATACTATTTATATTTTATTATTTTTTTTATATTTTTTTTTAATTTTTTTTAAATTTTTTAAAAAAATTTTTTTAGAAAATTTTTTTTAAAATTTTTTTAAAATTTTTTTTTTGTAGTTTTTTTTATTATTTTTTTTTTATTTTTAATATTTTTTTTTTTTTGTAATTTTTTTTGTTTGGTATGTTTTTTACATGTATGTATATATGTATGTATGTTGTTGTTGTAATTATGAAAAAAAACGAGGTGGTCGTGGTTTTTTGCTCATATCTCAGAAAGTTATGGGGCGATTGTGCTAAATTTCAATAGCGATTCATTCCTGGATATTTCCAAGAGATTGATACCATATACAGATCTGAGGAACATATAGTTGCTTCTAAAAGTTGATTTCAACCAACACACGGACAGACGGGCAGACGGTCAGGGCTTAATCGACTCCTCTATTCATAAGCTTTTAGAAAATATATACTTTATGGGGTCGGAAATGAAAATTGTAGAAATTACAAACGGAATGACAAAGCTATATATACCCTTGTGCACCACAGGTGAAGGGTATAAAAAACAAAAAAAATAAAAAAAAAATTTTAAAAAAAAAAAATTAAAAAAAAAAAAAATTTAAAAAAAAAATTAAAAAAAAAAAATTTTAAAAAAAAATTATTATTTACATATATAATATATATAAAACAAAAAAAAAATAAAAAAAAAATTAAAAAAAAAAAAATAAAAAAAATAATAATAAAAATATATATAATATATTAAATAAAAAAAAAAAAAAAATAAAAAAAAATTAAAAAAAAAAATTACAAAAAAAAAATTAAAAAAAAAATAATAAAAATATATATAATATATTAAATAAAAAATAAAAAAAAAAATAAAAAAAAATTTTAAAAAATTAAAAAAAAAAATTTTTTGGCTCAGCTGGGATTCGATGCCACGTTTTCCCTAACCAGTATACACGTTTGTATGTATGTATGTTGTTGTTGTAATGTTGTTTTTGTGAAAAGAAAATCGAGGTGGTCGTGGGTTTTTGCTCATATCTCAGTTGTTTATGTACCGATGTTTCTGATTTTCAATACCGATCTACTCCCGAATATTTCTGATATTTTAATACCTTACCCGGGTCCAACCTATGTCGGGGGGTTTCAAAAAGTTGATTTCAACATACACACGGACAGACGGTCAGACGGACAGACTGACAGACTGACAGGGCTTAGTCGACTCCCCTATTCATAAGCTTTCAGAAAATATATACTTTATGGGGTCGGAAATGAAAATTGTAGAAATTTCACACGGAATGACAAACCTATATATACCCTTTTTCACTGTGTGAAGGATATAATAAAAATTAAAAAAAAATTTAAAACAAGTAAAAGCGCTATATTCGGCCGTGCCGAATCTTATATACCCTTCACAACGTGTAGTCATGCAATAACAGTAAATTCACGTATGTATGTTAAAAAAAACAAAAAAAAAATAAAAAATAAAAAAAAAATTTAAAAAAAAAAATTTTAAAAAAAAATTATTATTTACATATATAATATATATAAAACAAAAAAAAAATAAAAAAAAAATTAAAAAAAAAAAAATAAAAAAAAATAATAATAAAAATATATATAATATATTAAATAAAAAATAAAAAAAAAATAAAAAAAAATTAAAAAAAAAAATTTTAAAAAAATTTAAAAAAAAAATTTTTTGCCTCAGCTGGGATTCGATGCCACGTTTTCTCTAACCAGTATACACGTTTGTATGTATGTATGTTGTTGTTGTAATGTTGTTTTTATGAAAAGAAAATCGAGGTGGTCGTGGGTTTTTGCTCATATCTCAGTTGTTTATGTACCGATGTCTCTGATTTTCAATACCGATCTACTCCCGAATATTTCTGATATTTTAATACCTTACCCGGGTCCAACCTATGTCGGGGGGCTTCAAAAAGTTGATTTCAACATACACACGGACAGACGGTCAGACGGACAGACGGTCAGGGCTTAATCGACTCCTCTATTCATAAGCTTTCAGAAAATATATACTTTAAGGGGTCGGAAATGAAAATTGTAGAAATTTCACACGGAATGACAAACCTATATATACCCTTTTTCACTGTGTGAAGGGTATAAAAAGAAATATAAATAATATAATATATAAAATAATAAAAAAAAAATTTTTTTTGGCTCAGCTGGGATTCGATGCCACGTTTACTCTAACCAGTATACACGTTTGTATGTATGTATGTTGTAGTTGTTGTAATGTTGTTTTTGTGAAAAAAAAAAAATCGAGGTGGTCGTGGGTTTTTGCTCATATCTCAATTGTTTATGTACCGCTGTTTCTGATTTTCAATACCAGTCTACTCCCGAATATTCCTGATATTTTAATACCTCACCCGGGTCCAAGCGATGTCGGGGGGCTTCAAAAAGTTGATTTCAACATACACACGGACGGACAGACTGACAGAGCTTAATCGACTCCCCTATTCATAAGCTTTCAGAAAATATATACTTTATGGGGTCGGAAATAAAAATTGTAGAAATTTCACACGGAATGACAAACCTATATATGCCCTTTTTCACTGTGTGAAGGGTATAAAAATTATATATAATAGGTGTCCCAACTAGAACGCAATTTTTAAATTTTAAATAAAACACAGATATTTAAAAAAAAATCGTGAAACTTTATTATATCGTAAAGTAGACAGAATGAGGTTATGTATGGAACAATATATCGTGCAGATGGCCGCCGCGGCTTTGCTGGCACACACGCGATCTTTTAATGAAATTTTCAATTACCTTTTTGCATAAATGCTGCGGTATTTCATTAATGCAGCATCCAATTTCCTCTTTTAAGGCTTGAGTCGTCGTCGGCTTATTCGCGTAAACCATCGACTTCAAAAAACCCCAAAGAAAAAAATCTAAAGGTGTCGGCGTTTTGGAGAATCGTGTAGCGCTCCATTTTTACTCACCTCGTACCTTCTACTAGCAAACAATAACAATTGTTCAAATGTCAAACAATGACACTTCGAATGGCGCCAAATTTAAAAATTGCGTTCTAGTTGGGACACCCGATATATAGATTGAAGGACGAAATTAGATATTTAGGAGTACTTTTATTCAAACAGCATGTTAATTAGATTTTGTGAAAGGAAATTAAGTTTAGCCGTCCCCTATACTCCTCAATAAGTCGAAGATCTAAACTAAATGTAAAAATTAGGTACTTATTTACAATATGTGTATCAGTCCGATTATGATATATGGTTGTTAAGTCTAATCCCAAAATGCTGTATTTTCTACGTTTATAGAGGTAGTATTGTAAAATAAAGGACTATTGATTACAGGTGAGACTAAAAATTGTATGGGCGACCAAAAAGGGACTTTTTTGAATTCTTATGGTACTTTTTGTATATTCTACGTTAATGAAGATAGGATTGTATAATCAAGGACTATTGATTACAGGTGAGACTAAAAATGTTATGGGCGACAAAAGACGTACTTTTTTGAATTTTTATGGTACGTTTGGTATTTTTAACGTTTGCGAAGCTAGACTTTTGAAATTAGTGACTATTGATACAAGGTAAGACTGAAAATGTTATAGGCGACCAAAAAGGTACTTTTTTGATTTTTTGTGGTACTTTTTGTATTTTATACGTTTATGAAGATAGGATTGTACAATCAAGGACTATTAATTCCTAACTAAAAATGTTATGAGCGACAAAAAAAGGTACTTTTTTGATTTTTTATGGTACTTTTGGTATTTCAACGTTTGCGAAGCTAGAATTTTGAAATTAGTGACTATTGATACAAGGTGAGACTGAAAATGTTATGTGCGACCAAACAGGTACTTTTTTGAAATTTTATGGTACTTTTTGTATTTTCAACGTTTGCGAAGCTAGAATTGTAAAATTAGTGACTTGATACAAGATGAGAATAAAAATGTTATGGGCGACCAAAAAGGTACTTTTTTGAGTTTTTATGGTACTTTTTGTATGTTCTACGATTATGAAGGTAGGATTGTACAATAAAGAACTTTTGATTCCAGGTGAAACTAAAAATGTTATGGGCGACCAAGAAGGTACTTTTTTAAAAGTACTTTTTTCAACATTTGCGAGGCTAGAATTTCGAAAATAATTACTATTGATACGAGGTGATACTGAAAATGTTTTAAGCGACCACAAAGATACTTTTTTGAATTTCTATGATACTTTTTGTATTTTCAACGTTTGCGAAGCAAGAATTTCGAAATTAGTAACTATTGATACAAGGTAAGAGTGAAAGTGTTATGGGCGACCAAGAAGGTACTTTTCTGAATTTAAATGGGACTTTTTGTATTTTCTGATTGTTGATTAAATTTGAGAATTAAAATGATATTGAAGACACAAAAAAACAAAAAAAGTATTTTCGCATTTTTATTGTACTCTTTGTATTTTTCGTTTGTAACATGGATTCTTAAAATTTGTGTTTTTTGATCCAATGTCTAACTCATAGTATGGACGACTAAAATTACTTTTTCTCATTTTTTTACATTTTGTATACATAGAATTCTAAATGTAGGTAATAATAAACCTAGTGGAAGTTTTAGTGAAGGAAAAAATGTTCTTTTATTATTTTTAGGGTAATTTTTGCAAATTATGAATCTTAATTTTTAAAACTCAGTGGCATTGATTTTGTTTTTAGTTATGAAATATATGCCCGATATATCCTTACTCTACTTTTTATTTTCCTAAGTAAATTGAATCAGAGATACAAATTTTCATAAATTGAACCAAAAATATTTAATAATTATAAATAGAACTTGAGTATTCAATAAATAGTAAGATCTGCGCTTTAAATGCAAGTTAAGTTCCCCTTAAGTATACGTTTGCGCGATTTTTTGAATGAATATATCCCTTTCTGTGTACGTATTGTAAATAAAAATTTCTATGAAATACACCACTTTCATGTAAATTTCTTGTGCGTTTACACAGAAAAGTGAAATTTCATTTTAAAAATGTCGTCGAAGCGTAGAGTCGCAATAATTGCTATACATTGTACGCTGATGAGCTTAATTTGCCTCAATTTTTTTACTACCTTTTGAGTTACCAAGAATATTTCATATACAAATTTAAAAGGCAATAGTTGAAAAAAATAATTTTTGTCAATTTTTAATTAAATTATTGTTTTAAAATTACATCAATATTATTCTTTATGTATATTTGAAGAATAAATATTATAAATCTTTTCATATATACCAAAATAGGTTATATTTACAATAATTATTTTACCACAATCCTGTAAATTTGTATAAATTTTATTAGTAGGTAACAGTGTTTACTAATTGTCACTTTACTTTCTTGAAAACGTCAAAATTTGCTTTCTTGAAAAAATCGTTGAAATCTAAGTGGAAAGTAAAATAAATATGAGTGTGGTTAGTGAAGAAGTGTGAGTGTATTACGAATTTCATGAAATTACTTTCATGTGTAAATGCTGGGTGAGGTATGTAGTTGCATTACGGAGAGAATTTTTTTAAACAAATTTTTTTATGATGTTTGACAATTGGAAATTATGAGTCAATAGAGAAAATGTATGTAATTTTGACATTTCGAAAGGACTAGCTGATGACCAACAGATAAGCTGAAACTACCTAATAAAGTGTACCCTGTCTTATTTGACAAATTTCTGTATAAAAACTGTCAAATAAGCCTTTAATAAATTCAAAATATTTTTTGTGAATACGGCAGTTAAAATACAAAACTTTCGATAGATTTTATTCGTCAGCGTAGTTAATCTAAGTAGGTCACAAGGCGAATTCATACAGGTGAAATTATCAGCCCAGCTGATTGTGAAACATTTTGTCAAAATTGGTTGAATTTGCCTTATTAATGCAGGGAAGGGAAATGTGATTTTAAATTCTGTATTAAACAATTAACTTATATGTACATTTTTGATAAAAAATGTGCTAAATTTATGTATATTTGTAGCTTTTGCGTCATTAATAATGTGTTTCAAACAATTATATCCTTTTTTTAATTATTATATTTGATATGTAAAAACACCTTTTCCATCCCTGATATACGAATTGGCCTTGACATAAAACATCACATGAAAAGTTGCTTTGTTGTATCAATTCGCCGTTGCATATACCTTATGGATATGCCTTGGTAGGTCATATATGTTAATCAAGGTCGTTTTTAGTCGATTGGTTAACAAAAATCCAAACATTCTGTGCGATTAGGATTGGTTTTTGTAAGCTAGTATAAAAGAGTGGAATCTTCTAAAGATTTCAGATTTCGACATAATCAAACGACTTTGTAGAATAGTCAGTCATAGCCTTTAGTAGGATTACATGCTTTGTTGTACTTTTAAATACATATCTATTTTCTGCTATTAAAAAAATTAAAATAGAAAAGAAGGCAGTGTGTCAAAAAAATTTTGTTTTTTGAGTTTTTCCTAAAATTTTCTTATATTAAATTTTTAACGTTTCCCTACAAGTTAACTTTTACTTAGAAAAAAATGAGAAATATTAAAATACAGTAAAAACTTAAGTTTTCCCGAGTTTTACCAGGAATTGATTAATGGTTTTTTCTTTACAATTTATTTCCTGACAATTTCAAATCGAATAAAACCAAGTAAGAGCACGATTATATTGTGCCGAATTTTTGATACCTACTACCATGGTGTAGAGCAATTTTTGTCTCTCTTTTTTTATGTATGGAGTTTGACAATTTCCGAAGTTGAAATAATTTTTTTAAGTATGTATTTTGACATTCTCCAGAACACAAAAAAATAGTCAGCTGGGCTTGCACCGCCACCTTGTATAAGTGTACCCTGCCTACTACCAATTTTCTGTACTTTTATAGTACGAAATTTATTATTTTGTAAACACTATGGAATAAAGTTTTTATACTAACATATCGTTAGCCGAAACGCAAACGGTTCCAACTAACAAAAAATCCAAAATCGATTTTTTATTGATTCTGATGCATAGCATAGAAATACACATTCACAAAAAAATTTTTAATTATTTGACCAAAATTTCTAATTTAATTAACGAAAAACAAACGGCCCTATCTACAAAAGCATTTATTTCATAAACACAAAAAGACTTAACTGATTGTTTGTATAGATAACATTGTAAGTTGACATTTTTAATATAAAAAAATATTTTTAATAGAAAAAATAAATTTGCAAAAGCTTAATGCAATTTTTAAATAAAATATATTAATTTCATCTTAAGAGTGATTTTATCTGAGTTATAATTAAATTTATTAAACGGCATTTTCCTAATAAATAAAAAAATACAATTGGTATACTTGTACTTCTATTAATGTGTAGATAGGGCCTTTGGTTTCATAAAATTAGAGTTCCAAAGAACCTAACTAACAAGGCTTTTTAAATATTTTAAAATCTTTTTTTATTTTGCAAGAATTCAATTTCTCATACCTTTTTTATAATACTGGTGAAAATCATGCTGATCGAAACTATACCATTAGTTTAAACAGTTTTTTGCTTCTCCTGTAAAATTTTTAAAATGTTAGATAGGGCCGTTTGCGTTTTAGCTAGCGATATGTATTACTTGTTAACTTCGATTTGCTATTAATATATTTTCTTAAATTTAGTCTTACAATAAAACCTTAAGTATTTCTACATTAGGAGTGATCCTATTAACTCTTTTTTTTTACAAAAATATTAAATATTTACGGAAACTGAAGAGTACGATTTGGTAGCCAAAGGTAGTTAAAAAATAATATTAATTTCGTGTAAGCTTGGAACCTCACACTTTTAAAATATAATAATTAATGTTTGAATTCAACTTAGATAATCCATTAAAGATTTCTTTTTTTCCAAAATTTTTGTCAATATTGAAATAATAATATGCATTAAAGATAAAGCGTTATTGGATTGTGGGCGTTAAAGTGCGCTTCTCACCTTTATATTCTGGCATTATAATAAAATTTACCAGAAAGCAATACATCATAACTTCTGTAGATTTAAGAGGTTTTAAATTCATTAATATTAGAATATGTGAGAAGTAGGCATTAAAGTAGGCCTGTCAAAGTGATTTCTGCTAATGAACTTAACTTAAAAATTTCAATATGTGACATCGCTTAGAGAAAGGGACCTAAGGGTAAAAAAACAATTTTCACTTTTTTTTTGATGTGGACAACATCTGAGCATCGAATGAGACCGATCCCATGCCCCAAAAGTGTTCCCTTCCAGAGATATGCGCGTTTTTTAAAAGTGAAGTCGACGATTCTAAGCGCAAATAGAAAGGGACCTAACGGTAAAATTTATTTATTTGCATTTTTTCCCCTACTAAATTAACAAAAAAAACTTGATTTTACGAAACTACAAAAAATTTATTTTTTTCCTTATGAACAATTTAAAAAAATAGAAAAATCATTTAATCTTTAAAATGGCTCTCCTGAACAAAATGTGTTTTTACCCTTATGTCTCTTTCTCTATGCGCTGTCACATATAGTCCTTTATCCTTTCATAATCTTTGTTCATAGAGAAATTATATGAGTATAAAATAAAGCAGGTGTAAAACTAAAAGCGTCATCTTATTTTTCCGTTATTACAAATTTATTGACCAAAAAACGATATTTGCGAAATTTCAGAATCGTACATCTAGTTTTGTCAGTTTTATTACGTTTTAAATCTTAAATAGACCACTGTACGGTGTAAATTTTTGTTAATTTTGATCTTTTTATAACTCCCTTCATAATGTATAATTTGAGCAATTTTCAGAGTAGGATATTTTTTTACTCAGTAAATATACTTGCGAAATTTTATCGATCTACTTCAATGCGTTTAGAGAAAATCGAATTTTAGTCGATGTAAGAAAGACATTTTTTACCTACTCTTACATTACAACCTATAACTATTTTCTTAATATACCGATTTAACCCATTTTCTGCTGATCTGCTAGTTCTTTTTCTCTTCTATTTTGTTCAGGTATCACAAATTGATCATTATAATGGACGCAATTGCTCTGCGCAACAGCTGCCTGTTCTACCTAACTACAAATGAAAACGAAACAAGTAAGAGCACTATATTCGGCTGTGCCGAATCTTTTATACCCACCACCAATTTTGTGTACATTTAAAGCACAATATTTATTATTTTGTTAATCGCTATGGAATAATCTCTTTATAATAAAATATGTATCACTTTCTTTGTAGAGGGTGGTTAAATTTTAAGGGCCCATGTTGAAGGTGAACTACACCTAGTCTTTAAATGTGTTTTCTGCATTTAACTTGGCATTTCTCAATCTCAAACTTACTCAATTTGATCCGTGGAAAAATACGCAAATGAGCAACGCTTTAAAGTTATTCAGGTTTTTTATAAAAATGGGCGTTCAAGTCAAAATGCATTTTGTGCATAATTCTTTTGATCAACATAATCGTTCAAATTCGTCCACAATCGGGAAAATTGTAAAAAATATTTAAATTTCTGCAAAACAGGTCTGTATAAAATGTTAGAAAATCTGTGAATGCCTTCTTAGTTCGTTGAATGGGCACCAGTGGCGTTTTTTTGCGATAGTGTGGCAAAAGAGCAGTCAACCTCGCCTCATCATCGTGCCTAACAATTGAGCATTAACATTGTCATTGAAAATTTGGACCATCAGATAGAGGAGTGGTGCCAAGGATGGGGGGGGCCATTTGGCCGATATTTTGTTAAATACATAATTGAACCATGCAAATATTATAATTACAAAAAGAAATAATAATAATTTCCTAAATAATTTGTGTTTTATTTAAATTCAACATCGGTCCTTAAAATTTAACCACCCTTTATAACTTCGATATGCTACTAAAATGCTTTTGTAAATGTAGTCTTTCAATGAAAGTGGGCGTTAAAGTAGGCGTGTCAATAAAGTTTCTGCTAATAAATACAACTTAGATATTTCAATATAGTCCTTTATTTTCCCAAGAACTTTGTCAATAGAGAAATTACATGAATTTAAGATAAACCGTTGGGAGGTAGGCGTTAAAGTGAGAGCGTCACCTTAACTTTTTGGCACAACAATTACATTGATTAGAAGGATATACGTAGCAAATTTTATCATCATACCTCTAATTTTGGCGGTTTTATGAGCTTTTAAATTTCATTAACGGTAGATAACGTGAAAAGAGGGCGTTATAGTAGGCGTGTTAATGAGCTTTTAAATTTCATTAACGGTAGATAACGTGAAAAGTGGGCGTTATAGTAGGCATGTCAAAGTTATTTTTGCGAATGAGTACAACTTAGATGTTTCATTATAGCCCTTTATTATTCCAAAATCTTTATTAATAGAGAAATTATATGAATTTAAAGGTAAAACGTTATATGGGAGGTGGGCGTAAAAGTGGGCGTGGCACCACAATTTTCTGGCACAGTAATGACATTGCCTAGGGGGATATAAGTGGCAAATTTTATCATCATACTTTTAATTTTGGCGGTTTTATGAGCTTTTAAATCTCATTAACGGTAGATAACGTGAAAAGTGGGCGTTATAGTAGGCGTGTCAAAGCTGTTCTTGCGAATGAGTACAACTAAGGTGTTTCATTATAGCCCTTTATTATTCCAAAATCTTTATTAATAGAAAAATTATATGAATTTTAGATAAAACGTTATATGGGAGGTGGGCGTAAAAGTGGGCGTGGCACCTTAATTTTCTGGCACAGTAATGACATTGCCTAGTGGGATAGACGTAGCGAATTTTATCATCATACTTTTACTTTTGGCGGTTGTATGAGCTTTTAAATTTCATTGACGGTAGATAACGTGATAAGTGGGCGTAATAGTAGGCGTGTCAAAGTTATTTTTGCGAATGAGTACAACTTAGGTGTTTCAATATAGCCCTTTGTTATTCCAAAATCTTTATTAATAGAGAAATTATATGAATTTTAGGTAAATCGTTATATGGGAGGTGGGCGTAAAAGTGGGCGTGGCACCTAAATTTTCTGGCACAGTAATGATATTGCCTAGGGGGATATACGTGGCAAATTTTATCATCATACTTTTAATTTTGGCGGTTTTATGAGCTTTTAAATCTTATTAACGGTAGATAACGTGAAAAGTGGGCGTTATAGTAGGCGTGTCAAAGCTGTTTTTGCGAATGAGTACAACTTAGGTGTTTCAATATAGCCCTTTATTATTCTAAAATCTTTATTTATATAGAAAACGTTGTATGGGAGGTGGGCGTAAAAGTGGGCGTGGCACATTGATTTGCCGTTACAAGAAAGCGTGTCACCAAAAAGCAAAGTCTGCAAAATTTTAGAGTCGTACATCCAATTTTGTTGCTTTTATGACGTTTTTGTTTTTAAATATACCGAAAAATACACTGTACGGTATAAATTTTCGTACATTTTGATCGATTACTCCTCTCCTAATAAATAGATTTAAATAATTTTTGGGGAAAAATATTGTTTTTACCCAGGAAATATATATTCGAAGTTTCATAAGTCTACGTTAATGCGTTTGGACACAATTCTATTTTATTCAATGTTTGAAGGACACTGTTTTTTCGACCTAGTCTTGCTTTTCGAGCTATAACTCTCTTCCTAATATTCCGATTTAGCCCATTTTCAATACCAAACAAACCTTGTCTATAAGAAAGATTCTGGCAAAATTTGAGCCCCCTAGCTTTTTCGGTGCGACCTCTATCGTTCTTTCAACAGACGGACAGACGGACGGACATAGCTAGATCGTCATCAAATCAAACCCTGATTCAGAATATATATACTTTATGGGGTCTAAAATGGATATTTCGATGTGTTACAAACGGAATGACAAAATGAATATACCCCCACCATTTTTTTGGTGGCGGGTATAAAAATGAATAAACCCCCACACCATATTATCTAAATTACTTCAGCCGATTTTACGTGATGCGATTACATACATATGTATACCTACAGAACATTTCATTTATACATGTATGTAAGTAGATAAACAATGTTTATTTTTCCACAAATATGAATTATGTATGTATTTGTATCTTACTTTACGTTGTACAAATTTTTACTGGGAGTAAATTGCACAATTCGAACTTGATCGCAATTTTATATAGAGATTTGATCGCGTCTAATTTCGGTAATTTTTACCCTGGATTGTTTACGTTTATCTTTTAAATACAAAGAGTTTATTCATTTTTATAATACAAAAGTTACTAGATAATTGAAGCAAAGCCGCGAATAACGTTGTAAAAGACAAATTTTGCAAAACATGTTTTTTTTTGCAGGTTACCGTTAAAATTACTCTCTTACATTTGTTCAAACACCAAAAGATCTAAATTATGCATTTTATCACCGTCAAAACGCAATTACAACGAGTCAGTCAGTGAAAGAACGTTGTAAGTTATAAACAAAATGCTACCAACGGAATTGTCGAAAGTGATCGATAAGTGTAACTGAGGTACAAAAAGAAAAGTATTTGTCGAAAATTGGAAAGACAATAAAAATAAAAGGTTTAGAAATAGTGAAAGGTCATACGTAAAAAGAAAAAATTTGGATATGAAACGTTTTTCCACAAAAAAATAAAAACAGTTAATTTATATGTTATTTAAAACTTTAATTTCTTGATTTTGTGCATTATTTATTTTATTTTTATTATTTTTGATAAACTAAAAAAAATAATCAAACCTTTTAAAAACGTTTTTTTTTTGCTCTTCTAAAAAATTACTATTTTGTCATTTGCAACGTTATTCGCGGTGATCCTCCAATTTTAAAAAGGAAAATACCTAAAAACACCTTTTGCATATAATATAAAAATATAACGACGTTGCTAATACATACATATTACTGTAATTGTCATCAAATCACTACAATTATAACAATTAGGTGAACTTGCATGTGGCACTAAGGTGTTTTCAATATAATATTGTGTGAATGAAAAAATGTCTATACTTTTTACCACTGTTGTATGCGAATATTATTTTAAAAGAACAGAAAAAATCGAATTTGTTTATTCCTTAATTATATGATTTAAACGATAAATCGGATGGAAAAAATTATCACATAATTCTTTAACTAAATTTTGTACACAAAATTCTTTAATTTGTATATTTTTATAATTCAAAAGATTAATATTTTTGTTTTGCGTATTACCTGTTTTTTAATTTTTTCCGATTCTCTCCTTTTACCCTTCTTTCGATTTATTGAAAAAAAATGTTTTTTGATATTTTGAGGGTATTTTTATTTTTCTGCGTAAATGAAAAAATTTACACTAATTGCTTAAAGTTTTGTTATTATATTTACATTTTTTTGTTTATTATAAATAATTCATAAAAATTAGATTTGTTTACGAGTGGAATGACTTAATATATGAAAAAAAGAGTTGTCAATGAAACATTTTCCCGTCAGCAATGTTAGTTGGTACTTTTATTTAAGCAGTTACTACACGGCATGTTTTTATAGCTGAGTTGTCAAATTTGTGTTTCATGTAATTCTGCAATCTGCCATATATTTTTTACATTCAAGCTCCGCACAATGGGTTCGATAGTATTCAAAGTGGCGTTTAATTCATAGAAGTCGTAGATTTAAAATATTATATTTTTTTATTGATGAGTTATTATAATCGCATAAAAACACAGCATTTTAGAAAAAAAAGTTAAAAAAAATTTTTTTAACCCGTTAAGCGGGTTATTGTTTATGAGAAAAAACACTTTAGTTGACAATTTATGCTGTAACTTTGTAATGAAAAGCGATAAATTATTGAAGAAAACTGAAAATTAAGGCATACTCAATGTGCTATTAAAAAATTAAAATAATAAATATATTATATATATTTGTATTAGTATAATTATTATCTAAAATTCAACTTTTGTTTTTTACAAAATTTTATAAATGTACAAATTTTTTCGAAAAAAGAATATTATAATTTTTTTGTAATTATCATAAATACATTTAAGCACAGCTTTAGAAAAAAAATGTAAGAAAAAAATTATTTAACCTGTAAGGCGTTTTTTGTTTTTCGGAAAAATCATGATCCACAATTTTCGCTGTAACATTGAAATCAAAATAAATTTAAAGAATAAGTTAATAATATGTATTCCTATTATTTTAAATTTGTATCAAGTTTTTGCTTTCACTAAATTCAGTAAATGTAAAAAATAATCTGAAAAAATAAAAATTTAAAACTTTTTGGGGAATTTTTGTTTTCGTTTTACCTTTTTAATAAAAAATATATTTAAATATTTGTATTTCATCACAAAGATCCCAATTATCATAATCTTCATTATCATCAATATCTTCATCATCATTATTATGGTCTTCAACATCATTATCATCATCACTATCATCAGCATCTTTATCATTATCTTAATCACCTTAATATTTATCATAATTTTCATTAGAAATATCTGGCAAAACTAACTCTAATTCCCAAGTTGATAAATTAAATTTTTTTTCTGCTCATATTTCTTGCTCATGCTTGATATAAATGGGTCAGAACTTAGCAGAAACCTATTGAAAATATCTTCATTGGACTTTTTCCGGCTGCATTTGCGAGCAAAGTGCTCTCTATAATTTTTAAAATCTTTGTTTCTTGCTTATTGAGCTTCTTCCGATCATTTTCCTATTGATGAAAGTGCTTGCTCTATAATCTCCGGCCCGTGAATAAAACAAGTAAGAGTACTATATCGGCTGTGCCGAATCTTTTACACCTACCACCAATCTTCCGTTCTTTTATAGCTATTTAAATAGTAAATTTGTTTTTAATTAATAAAAAACTTTTAATTAAAAACCATAAAATAGTTTATAATGTAAAAGAAACACTTCAAAACTATAAAAGTTAATAAAGAAACTTGAATTTAAAATATAAATTGAGTAAAAATATTTTTTTTTTTAAAAAATATTATTCTCTAGATACGAGATCAAATATGAGCAAAAAAACAAAAATACAGGTACATCAGCTATGAGATCAAAAATAAAATCATTATCATTTAATATCAATATAAACACCTTTTTTATTTCCCGGGATCCCGAAAAATAATTCCGGGAATTCGGGATGATTAAATAACACAAATTCCCGGGAAATAACCCAATTTATAGCACAAAATTTATTTGTTTGTTATTAACAGTAATCGCTATGCAATAATCTCTTTATACTATAATATGTATCACTTTCTTTATATAACTTCGATATGCTAGTAAAATGTTTTCGTAAATTTAGTCTTTCAATGAAAGTGGGCGTTAAAGTAGGCGTGTTGAAGTTGTTTCTACTAATGAATTATTCATAGAGAAATTATATGAATTTGAGATAAACTGTTATATGGGAGGTAGGCGTTAAAGTGGGCGTGTCACCTAAATTTTTCGGCATGACAATGACAAGACGGATATCTATTGCAAATTTCATCATCATACCTCCAATTTTGTCGGTTTTATTAGCTTTTAAATTTCATTAAAAGTAGATAACGTGAAAAATGGTCGTAATAGTAGGCGTGTCGAAGTTGTTGTAGCCTTTCAATGAAAGTGGGCGTTAAAGTAGGCGTGTTGAAGTTGTTTCTACTAATGAATGCAACTTAGATGTTTCAATATAGTCCTTTATTATTCCAAAATCTTTATTCATAGAGAAATTATATGAATTTGACGTAAAACGTTATATGGGAGGTGGGCGTCAAGGTGGGCTTGTCACATTTATTTTCCGTTATTTATTTATTTTATTAATCGATGTCCCACACACAAGACATGAGTCTCATATTACAGCATGGAACTAAGTATAAACGTAAATACATTAAATTTGTTATATACTATTAAATACAAATACTTATATAAAATTTTTAAGATACTAACAATTTGGAACTAGATTAATTAATTAATTACAACACTGTTAAAACATAGAATTTATAACTAATTAAATTGTAGAAAAATGGCTAAAAATTGACTTTCTAAATTGATGTGCGTTACGAATAATTAGAAATCTATATGGTATTCCATTCCAGAGACCGACAGCATGGATAAAGAACTGGTATTTAGATATCTGAGTATAGTGTCTAAAAACTAGAAGTCTTTTCCCTCTATTAAGAGATGAAAAATGTAATCGTGAATAGAGATGTTCTGGCTGACATGTATATATTAGTTTATGCATGAAGAGCAAGATTCTCACTTTTAAATAGTTATCAAAGTTAATACCATAGAGCAGGGTTAAGTATGGGGTTATATGATCATTCCTTTTCAGGTCATAGACATAACGAATTATACTATTAAAAGTACTATTAAGTTTTTTTTTTGCTTTTTTTGTCACAGCTTGCAAAAAGTTTACAGCCGTATAACAAAGTTGGTATTAGGTAAGTTTTAGCCAGGAGTATTCTAATTTTAATTGGGGTACAATACTGAGTTTGCCACAGATTTCTTATCATAGAAAACGTTCGACCACATACATAATTAATATGGTTTGACCAGGTGAGGGTATTGTTAAAAAATATTCCTAGATTTTTAGCAGACTCAACAATTTCAATAGTTTGGTTATTTAAGGTTATAACTGGAATGCGTTCAATATTTAATAATCGTTTTTTAATGATAATACATTTTGATTTAATGGGATTAATTGTGAGAGCATTTGCAGTTGCCCACTCATAAATAAGCTGCAGCTCTCTATTAAGGGTTCTAACACATTGCTGAATCGAACCAGAATTACAGCTTATGTAGACCTGTACGTCATCAGCATATATTCTAACCTTACAGTCTTTCAGCTTGTTCTGAATTTCATTTGAATATAACGAAAAAATAAGTGGACCCACCTTGCGAACCTTGCGGGCGCCTCGATTTACTGGTAAGATTTCTGATACAGAAGTAGTAGTAACAACGTACTGATATCTATTAGATAAATAGGAATAAATTAGATCTATAGCAGTTGAAGAGAAACTGAAGAAGTAATTTAACTTATGGCCCAAATATTATGGTCAACGGTATCAAATGCTCTCGAATGATCCAAGAGTACTAAAAACGTAACATTACCGCGATCCACCTGTTGCCTTACGTCTTCAGCAACATCCAATAGAGCAGTTGTACAACTGTGTTTTTTACGAAAACTAGATTGTCGATCAGAAAGCATACAATTAGTTTCAATATATTGAGTAACTTGATTTTGAACCAGCCGTTAAAACAAAACATTTGACCAAAAAGCCATGTTTGCAAAATTTCAGAATCGTACATCCAATTTTGTTGCTTTTATGACGTTTTGATTAAATTAAATCTGATTAAATCTACAAGATTCGCCACACTAAATTTTGAGAGCGAATCTGCCTGGTTCATTTTGAATCTTGCTGCGAATCTCGAAGAATTTACTATCATAGCCAATTTTGATAACAAAAAATCGCTAATTTATCTGTACTGGCTGCAAAAAAAAAACAAGTAATAGAGCTATATTCGGAAGTGCCGAATCTTATAACGTGTAGTCATGCAATAACAATTGTTTGTATCACCATTCATCTCATATAAAATACGTACATACATGTAAAAAACATACCAAAAAAAAAATTAAAAAAAAAATATATTTAAAATAAAAAAAAAATAATAAAAAAAATTCAAAAAAAAAAATTAAAACAAATTTTAAAAATTTTTTTAAAAATTTGTTTAAAAAAAATTTAAAAAATATTAAAAAAATAATTAAATATAAATAATATATTAAATAAAATAAAATTTGTTTGGCTCAGCTGGAATCCGATTCCACGTTTACTTTAACCAATATGTATGTATGTTGTTGTTGTAATTGTGAAAAAAAACGAGGTGGTCGTGGTTTTTGCTCATATCTCAGAAAGTTATGGGGCGATTGTGCTGAATTTCAATAGCGATTCATTCCTGGATATTTCCAAGAGATTGATACCATATACAGATCTGAGGAACATATAGTTGCTTCTAAAAGTTGATTTCAACCAACACACGGACATACGGGCAGGCGGTCAGGGCTTAATCGACTCCTCTATTCATAAGCTTTCAGAAAATATATACTTTATGGGGTCGGAAATGAAAATTTTAGAAATTACAAACGGAAGGACAAAGCTATATATACCCTTGTGCACCACAGGTGAAGGGTATAAAAAAACACATGAACAAAGAAAAACAGAAAGAAATATTGTGTGTAAAAAATTTAAAAAAATCATTGTGGAAATGAAAAATATATGTATGTTTAAAAATATATATATTTAAATTAAAATGGAAAAACGTAAATATAGAAATTGTATAAAATTATATTCATGAAATAATTTTAAATTTTACTTACTTTTATTGATATTAAAAATAAACAACAGAAAAAACACAAAGCCGCGTTAAATAATTCTAGCGTATTGAAACTTCGGAGTTCGGTTAACAACTAACTTTATTAAAATTCAAGAAATAGAAATATGCTTAACACAAGCCAAAGGCTAAGTGCTTAACATAAGAAAAGCTTAAATATAATAGCATGTTCACACGGACAGCAAATATCGAGGTTGATTAAATCTACAAGATTCGCCATACAAAATTTTGAGAGCGAATCTACCTGGTTCATTTGGATCTTGTTGCGAATCTCGAAGAATTTACTATCATCTCGCTATCAAAAATCGCTAATTTATTTGTACTGGCTATCAAAAACAAAAATAAACAAAAGAAAACAGAAAAAATATCGTGTGCAAAAAATCATTGTGGAAATAAAAAATATATGTTTAAACATACATACATATATGTATATTTAAATTAAAATGGAAAAAAGAGAAATAGTGAAACATATTTTAAAGTATAGAAGAATGACTTCAATAAACCTCAGAAAAAACAAAAAGCCTCGTTAAATAATTGGAAAAAAAAGAAAATAATAAAAATGTCAAAGTGAAACAAGAACTATCGTCTGAACGGCAGGGTTCGCATTCGAGATTCAGAGAGCGAACCACGAGATTCATATTACCGTGTGAACATGGCATAAGATTATGTTACAAGGCGAATTCATTATCAGGTGGTGTTGACAACGCAGCTTATCTACTTTTTTATTTGCAAAAATGATGATTGAATTGTCAAATATTATTTATGTTTACATAGATTACTCCTTCCCGCGCAAAAAAACACAAACAAAAACCATGTAGTATTTTAATTTTTATGAACTTTTTTCAATTTGTATAATATTTTAAATTTTTAAATTATAGGCTATAAGTTCAATGTGATAACGACAAGAATATTTAAGGAAAAATTAGTCATCCGATACTAGCTGAGTGGAATGCATTTTCGAAACCAGCTACGGTTTCATCATCAGCACTCTTTTGATCAGAACTACAGGTGTTGTATGTAAATATCAACTATTTAACTCAGTAATGTATTGAAAATTGAAATAAAGAATTATTTGTTCTAATTGATTTCATGTTATATCAAATACATATCATTGAGTTAGTACGAAATTTACCAACATCTGTTTTTCCTGTATTCTTTTTTGCACGTCATTACCACAGTTTTAATGTTTGCCTTTAGCTTAAGATGTCGCTAAAGCAATTTTTTTGCAATTATGCAGTTGTATTATATATATGTCACATGCTTTAAACAAGATGGTATTAGTTTTAACAATGTTCATTTTACACCAAGCCAATGTGTTTTTTTGTTGTATTTTAATTTTTATGAACTTTTTTCAATTTGTATTATATTTTAAATTTTTAAATTATAGGCTATAAGTTCAATGTGATAACGACAAGAATATTTAAGGAAAAATTAGTCATCCGATACTAGCCATGTAGTTTTTGACACATCCACAGTCGAAAGCAACAATAAAAAACCATGTTGTTTTTTTAATGTTGTATTTGTTGTAGAATTACCACCACCTTATAAATAAATTCGCCTTGATTATGTTATTTGCAGAATTAGAGATGTGAATATATATATAAACAATTAGATTAATATTTTTCAAAATTAATACATTTCATACTTATATTAGGTTTGTTCGACGTAAATCCGGGTAAAGTCCGGTAAAATGAGAGTAAACAAAAAATTCTCTCAGAAAACGATAAATTTACCAAAATTTGCTGGAACGCAAAAAACCACATTTCAAGCCCGAAAAAAAAGGTCAAAATTGTACAGCTGTTGTTTAAGGCCATGACTGACTATCCTACAAAGTCGTGCGATTATGTCAAATAAAAATCTGATAGTTTTCTGTCCTACATGAAAAAATCGCAACAAAATGTGTTATTGGATGCCACACTGTCATACTTGCTTAGAAAAAGCAACTCTGATCGCACAGACTCTATTTTTTTATGAAAATTTTCAAAAGATTATCAAATCGGACACACATGTCAAAAAATCTGTCACACATGTGCACTTTGTGTCCACACTATCACACTTTCTGAACACACATACAATTTTTGACATATCGAACGACCAAATCTGATAGTCAGTCATGGCCTTTAGAGGTCCAGGTTTATATGCCCCCAGCCGGCTTATCGCCGTCGCCGAATTATTTTGTTCGGATGAACTGCATCAGGCTATCTCGACTGATGGCGTTAAATGCTTTTTACAAACTAGAAATGAGAGGTATATATTTGTCTCATTCTCTTTTAAAACTTCCTAAAATTTTTACAATTAAGAAATATATTTTTCTAATTTTTTTTCGCTGTCGTATGGTGTTTAGATCGTCTAATACTACATTTACACCTACACAAAATCTAGTACTTAAGGGATTTTGAGCGAAATCTACCAGATTTCCCATACAAAATGAAATATACTTCGCCACTAGATTTTGGCAAAATTTACTTAAAATCTAGTACTACTTCGTGATGCAACTGTGGTTTTTATTAAATTGTACTAAAATATACTACGCTGCACACAGAAAAATTCAATCATAATATATAAGGTGGTTGCAGTTGCACAAGTACTTTATTATTTAAATTTTTTTTATATGGAGTTTGAATTTTGGAGAAGTAGAGCATAGAGAGCCTCTCAGACCACCTTGTAAATAAGTATATTGTTTTGAAAACGAAATCTTGCAAAATGTCAAAAAACAGTGGTATAAACGGTTTAGATTTTAATAAACATTTTAAATCAAATCTACTAGATTTCGCTTAGGTGTAAATGTAGTATAACGAACTACTAAAGAGATGATGAGATAAAAAAATAATATGAAATGTGAAAAAATATATAAAAAAATTAAAGAGAAATAAATGTGTACTATGCACTTCCACCCGTTGCTACCGAATTTCGACTGTCTGCTTTTCAGTTTCTCTATTGTTAAAGGGGACTTAGCACTAAGTTTTAATGAAAAAGATTTAAAATAACTCTGTTATGTTCGCAATTAAACAATAGAGTATATATATATTACGGCTGCACTAAAAATTACAAGAAAAACATATTAACACATATCGTTGTTTTTTCAACTCACTTTCATTCTTGCATATATGGTAATACGAAATCAATTAAATTTTCTATTATAAAAAAACAGAAGTTTCTGTATGATAACATTAAAATAGGCTTGATATAAGAAATTATATTGAGTTTTATATTTATATTTAATTCAAACTTTTTACTATATAATAAATTTTGATGTGAATCATTTTTATTTTGGCTTAAGTTCATTTATTTTTTTATTTAATTTTATAATTCAAATTAAATTAAATTGTAACAATTTTTAGGAATATTCTTTCTAAAATTATTTCCGATATTAGCCGAGTGGAATGCAATTTCGAAATCAGCTACGATTTTATCATCAGCACTCTTTATCGGTATACTACTATGTAATTTAAAATTCCTATTTATGTTACAATTCAATGAAATTTGAATAAGTGAATCTTAGTATTCATTTTCATATTTTTGAAAATTAATACTAATACATTAAAATTTAAAATATTGAGTTTTACTAATATATCCTGGATCAATACTCTTGTTATATAAAATAGTGGAATGCTAAGTTTTTGTAATCGTAAAGATATGACTGCAAAATATGATTAACGCAAAACCTACTTATTTCGTTAAAACACTTTTTTCCGTTTCTTTTTATTTTAATAATTTCTTAAACCAGCTCCAATCTACCGCCGGTAATTTTTTCACTTAGCCGCCACCACGCCGTTTTTCTACCAACAGCTTGTACCTCTGCGTTTGCTAAAAAAAAATTGTTCAAAAAATTTTTAGTTTTTAAGTTGAATGTTTGTTAAAGTATGTCCAAACAAACACTAGAGTGAAATGCATATATTTTATTAGTTATTAAGATTATTAAAATTACAAAAACTCTATTTATATTCTCAGAAAAAGTATATTCCACTGTTTACAAAAATAAAAAAATTTTTCAACCTTTATATTTTTACAAATTAAAAACAGCTGATTTAGTGATCTGACAGTTTTCTCATTTTACACGCAAAAAAAGTACGGGTAAAGTCTGGTAAAAAGAGAAACACAAATTACTCTCTCATGAACGTTTTCATTTATCCAATTTTCAACACATGAAGCGCTTTTCGGTAAAATTGGGAGCCCGCGGGTTCCCGCGGTAACGTACGTCGAACAAACCTATAGTTATACATATTCAAAGACAATATACTGTATTCATTATTAAATTCAATTAAAATTTAGTTCCGAATTATTATTTTTTTTTATTATATTACATTTTATGAAAAATAACTCATAGTTTACAAAATTTATTTAATTATTTTTTTGTTCTGGGTCTCAATACCCTTTTACATAAATTTTTATTTTCTTTAGAATTAACAATTTCGTTTTCTATTTCAATTTCCGAATTAAATTCATTTTTGTATCTTAATTCTACTAAATTATTATTATGTAACTGTTCAACTACACTCGATGTACTTTCATTCGAACATGATAGTAACTCGGGCTGTATGGAATCATCATTAACATTTTGAGCTTCTGTTACCCCTGCCCTAATCTGATCAGTGTATCTCTTTATAACTCTTCCATTTGAAGGAACACACTGATAAGAACGTGGACCCGTTTTATCCCTAATAATAGCGGGGGCCCATGACTTTTTATTTACATTTACGTAATCCCTTATATAAACATTTTGGTCCTTTTCAAAAGTCACTGATCTCCTACCTTTATAATTTGAAATGCTTTTCATTTGCCATTCTAGTATTTTGTCTTTGATAAGGGAAGGTTTAATAAGATCAAACCATGTTATAATTGATCTTCCAATAAAAAGTTTTGCTGGACTTTCGTCTGTTGAGCTTTGCTTTGTATTACGAGAATCCATTAAAAATCTATTTAAAATAACATCAATATTGTCATTTTTATTAGAGTTCAAATTTGCATAAATGGATTTCTTTACGGTTTTTACAAAATTCTTATTGCTCTTATTTGACCTTTATTTTATAAAATTTTTAATTGATTTTTCAAGCTCGAGGTCTTTATAAATATTTGTTGATTTATTTATTATTCAATATTTCGCTACTTCTTTGTGTAGCATCTTCAGGAAAGAAATTGTGTGTTTTTACAAAATTTTATATAATTTTCTAACACAAAAATATTTTATAAACATTTCAAAGAAATTTTTTTTAAAAACGTAGTATTACAAAAATTAACATAAAAATTATTATATTAAAAATGTAACATAACAAAATATTAACACAAAATATGTATTACTAAATTTAAAGCTTGTGGGAATGTTATTTTTTTTGTGTATTAAATGCCTATAGTTCTGAGCAACATTATCTGTGTCTGCCTTAAAATTAATTCTTTGTGTTCCTGGAATATTTATTATCTGTAGCATTTCTAACATATATCTACGTTTGTAATTATGTTCAATGTTTAGAACTGATACAAACGTAGATATATAAATTTCGTTATTACAAAATTGGAAGTGATATCCTTTGCTTTAAAAACTTCTACCCATTTGGAATAGGAGTCTATAATTATTAGAAAATGATACATATTGATTGGACCTGCGAAGTCTATGTGGATTCTCTGCCACACACAGCTTGTTTGTTTCCATGGTATAAGCATACTCTTCTCTGGACTACTAACGAGCTTTTGACACGAAGTACAAGATTTAACCAAATTTTCAATCTCGCTAGCGATTTTAGGCCACCAAACAAATGATCTAACTATTGCCTTTATTTTAACGATACCGAAGTGAGATTCATGCAATAGCTGAAGTACTGATTTTCTAAGTTTTTGTGGTATTATAACCCTATAACCCCATAGCAAACATTCATAATCTACAATTAGCTCAGTATCCTTGTTAGTAAATGCTTTAAACTCTTCGCCTTCTAATTATCTAATTTTACCCTTTTGAACAAATTCACAAACTTTAGAAAGAATAGGATCTCGCCTAGTCTCTCGAGCTATGTCTTTAAAGTCAAGATTTATATATGTATTATGCTTTTGTATATAATTAACAAAGGTACTATCATTGGTATCATTTACATTCTTCATTTTCAGTTGAGGCATTCGCCATAAATTGTCAGCTTCATTTAAGTGACACTTAACATATTCAATTTTATAATTGAATCCTGAAAGAATAAACGCCCACCTTTGAACACGTGCTGCTGCCATTATAGGTAAGCCTTTGTTTTCACCAAATATGGAAATCAATGGCTTATGATCTGTTTTTAAAGTAAAAACATTTACAATCAAGTATTGATTTAGCTTTGTAACACAAAAGATAATAGCCAATGCTTCTTTCTTATATGTACTATATTTTTGTTCGGTTTTAGTTAAAGCCCTAGATATGAATGCAATGGGTTTAAATTCGTTGTTAGCAAATTTATGGGACAATATGCCAGCTATGGCATAGTCTGAAGCGTCTGTTGTGAGAAAAATTGGTAACTTTGGATTAAAGTGAACTAGAACTTTATCTGAAGTTATTTCTCGTTTTATCGTATCGTACGCAACTTGACAATTTTCAGACCACACAAATTTAACGTTTTTCTGTAACAAATGATATAACGGTATCATGATTTTTGCAAAATTATTAACAAACTTTGAGTAATAATTTACCATGCCTAAAAATGCACGTAACTCAGACACGTTATTGGGGATTGGTGCCTTTAACACAGAATCCATCCTTTCCTTGTTTTTTTTTAAGACCAAACTTGTCAATGGTAAAACCTAAATACGATATTTCATTTCTAAAAAACTCACATTTTGATAAATTGAGTTTAAGACCTGCTAGCGACAATTTAGTAAGCACATATTTTAAATTTTGAATGTGTTCTGTCATATTCTTACCAGAACCGTAATATAATCCTGATATACAACTACGAATGGTATACCTTGTAATAAGGTTTCCATTGTGTTTTGAAATATTCCAGCAGCAGGTTTAATTCAAAAAGGTAAACGTTTCATCTTTAAAGTGCAAAATGTGCGTTGTAACGAACCAAACCATATTGGCTCCAACTCTCAAAGGGTATTGCTACTTATAGTTACCGGCCGTGCTCATGGATATTGGTGTGGTTTTTACCCCTATCGAATTAGATTACGGTTCGCTATACAATTTATAAAAATTAGGTAGCTAAAAAAATATATACCAAACCGACGAAATAACAAAAATTAAAATAACAGAAGCTTAGTAGGAGAGGGATAGGTGTGATTTCCTCTCTTATAGTCTTTACCCACCCTAGCCATGCTATCTTTTGCTAAATTTCCTAGATAGCCCTAATAAAACTAACTACCTACGCATGTCCTTAACCTTTCATGAAAATTATAAAAATATTAACAACTCATTTTATAATTGATATTTTCAAATTATAATTATCAAAAGTTTAAATATTAACATCACAAGAATATAATAATTGATATTAATTTTAAGATACTTTGAATGTAGAATATGTTAAAACTTATATACATACATATGTAAATTTTATAATTTAAGTAATTTAAATAAATAAAATTATAATAACAATAATAATAAAGTATAATAAAATTCTTTATTATAACTCACCACTCCAGGCCTGATGCTCGCGAAAATTCGTATTGGTGCTTATTTTTAAAAATAAATTTTTCTTAATAAAAAAAATATTATAAGTAGATATACATATGTATGTGTACAAAAATTAGTTTACTAAATGAAGTTTCAAATTAATAAAAATTAAGTCTTAAATCATTAAGATATACAATATTTCATTTTTTTTATACACAAATAAAATACTTTTAAGTAACAAAAACAAAAATTGAATTTAAATTTTAAAGTTTTAAATAAATTTGAAATTAAACAATATATAATTTAAGTTTTAAAGTTTATAAACAACAAATGATATTTTTAATATTTTGCTTTCTTTTAAATTAACTATGATTTTTTCTCACAGTAAATTAAATTGTTAAATCAGAATAAAAAAAAAATAAGTATATGTATGTATCTTATCAGATCCAATAACAAAATTCGATAATAAATTAAGTTTGCTGGTGATTATTTAAGAATCACTGACGCTGACTTTCGTTGGAATTAAAGTTGACGGTTTTAAAATTGACGGTTTTAAAGTTGACGGTTTTAAAAATTGACGATTTTTGTATTAAAGTTGACGGTTGTGGCATTCAAGTTGACGGTTGTGGCCAACTGATATAGTCCACAACCTTAGCAAGGTTTGGAATATTAACTGCTCCAAAATTCGGATGGTCACAAAAAATACAAATTTTCTTTTTCTCCCCTTTTCACACCACGAAAACTGAATTAATTTTCCAAATATCCGTATTGAATGGTAGGAATCACAGTTTTAAAATAAAAATATTTTAGTGGAAATTTCTCATATTATATTTATTACAAGCTTCAAAATTCCAAATCTAATCTAAAAATTTTTAAAAGTTCTAAACAAAATTTTCAAACCAAATCTGATCACAAAAAAAAATATTTTTTCCCAAAGTAAAATTTTTGTAAAGTCGAAAAAAAAAGAAAAAAAAAATAAAAAAAAATTTGGGAACGAAGCCTCACAGCGTTGACCACGTACATAAAAGTTGTGATTTGTCCAGGGACCGAAAATAACAGTTATTTTGGAATTTTAAAGCCAAAAAAGCATTTAGAAGTAAATTTCGTAAAACGGATTCAAGTATACCATATTGATCCTTATGCATTAGTCTGTCATAAAATATGTTGCTTTTTAAAATTTTGATTTTTATTTTTTCGAGCAAACATAAAAGTTATTTTTTGATTTTTATTTTTTCGAGCAAAAATAAAAGTTATTTTTTGATTTTTATTTTTTTGAGCAAAAATAAAAGTTATTTTTTGATTTTTATTTTTTCGATAACTTTTATTTCTGCTCGAAAAAATAAAAATCAAACAAGTAACAGTGCTATATTCGGCCGTGCCGAATCTTATATACCCTTCACAACGTGTAGTCATGCAATAACAATTGTTTGTATCACCATTCATCCCATATAAAATACGTGCATACGTACACGTTAGAATAAATGTGGCATCGAATCCCAGCTAAGCCAAAAAAATTTTATTTTATTTTATTTAATATATTATTTATATTTTATTATTTTTTTTTATATTTTTTTAAATTTTTTTTTTGTTTGGTATGTTTTTTACATGTATGTATGTATGTATGTTGTTGTTGTAATTGTGAAAAAAACGAGGTGGTCGTGGTTTTTTGCTCATATCTCAGAAAGTTATGGGGCGATTGTGCTGAATTTCAATAGCGATTCATTCCTGGATATTTCCAAGAGATTGATACCATATACAGATCTAAGGAACATATAGTTGCTTCTAAAAGTTGATTTCAACTAACACACGGACATACGGTCAGGGCTTAATCGACTCCTCTATTCATAAGCTTTCAGAAAATATATACTTTATGGGGTCGGAAATGAAAATTGTAGAAATTACAAACGGAATGACAAACCTATATATACCCTTGTGCACCACAGGTGAAGGGTATAAAAATAACTTGGCCATTACTAAAAACTTCATGAAATTCATTTTTTATTTGCTCTGTCATGATGGAATTTTGATCCGAGCTAATACAGTTTACTTGAACAAGTTCAAAATTAAAAGTTCTCAAAAAATTTCTACCAAATAAAGGACTACTATCATTATCTGTCACTACAAGTTTCACTTTCCTTTTTGTTCCATTTACCTCAATGATCTCATCATATTCTCCTAACAATTTAATTTTATTTCCATTATAGTCAACATATGGATCATTACAAGGTTTGGGACTTACTTTTATATTCAACTTGTCAATAAATGATTCCGATACCAAACTACATGAAGCACCAGAATCACAAACCACATCAATAGAAATTCCATCTATTTTTATTAAAACCTTGTAGAGCTTAGTTGAATTGCCACAATTATTGTTACTACTGATACTGTAAATAGAAAAGTCATTAGAATTATTTTTATTAAAATCTTCACTATCTGATTCTGATACGTAATTTACAACTGTATCCTTTCCTCTGCAAACTGATGCCAAATGTCCAACCTTTCCACAGAAGTTGCACTTACTATTCGTAAATCGGCAGTCATTTGATTTATGGTTTCGCCACCCACAGTGAGAACAGGCTGTTGTTTCTTGTTTCTTTTTATTAGCAGCATAATCGTTGTTATTTTGTCTGATGTTTTTTTGTTGTTACTGTTGTTGATTCTTTTCTTATACATACTTTCCATTTTTTATATTTCCAACTTGCACGTCATTATTGACTTTCGATATCAACTTCATTTCCATAATAAGAGCTTTTCGGAGTACTCCTTCAATTTTTATGTTCTCATCCTCTTCACACAATCTCTGAAATATTTTATTATTTATACCCATAACAAAGCGATCCAAAACAAAAGCTTCTAAATTGTCAGCAAATTTACATGCGAGTGCAAGTTTTTTTAGGCCCCTTTCGCATTAGGCAACTATAATTGGTGTGTGAGGAAAGGTCGGTATGAAGGGGAAAGAATTGCCGAGATTTGAGTACAGACTTGCTTGTACTTGGCTATTCTGCTTCTGCTTTCATTCTTGTCTTGGAATATTTATTTGTTTTTGACATTGTCTTTTATTTCTTCTTCGGTGTGTTGTGTAATTTTGTGTGTGTGCAAATTTTATTTGTTTATAAGTGAATCAAATATTTAAAAATGATAAATTCAAGCATAAGCAAATTAAACTTGCTCAACCAAGTTGCTCAATGTGAACATAAAAGCAAGTTCAAAAGAAAATAAATAAAAATTAAAATTATACTTGCGCAATTAAAGTTGCCTAATGCGAAAGGGGCCTTACTCTTGCATGCCACTCTGCTACAGATTCATCATCAGCTTGCACAGCTGTATGAAAGTTTTTACGCTCACGAAAGATGTAGTAGGTGGAGTGTAATGCATTTTGAGTAAGTTGCAAAGCTCCTTGTATGTCTTAGAGACTGGTGTAGCTGGGCTACATAAATTGTGCAATGTTTCATATGCAATTGATCCAATGGCTTTTAAGAGAGTCTCCTTTTTTGAATTCTCTTCAACACAATTGATTTCAGTAAAGTGGATATCAAGTTTCTCTTTCCACAATGTCCATGATTCGTTGCGGGGAGAAAATTGTGGTATATTATTTGGATGGTAAATTGTAACTGTACCACTTTGCACATTATCTGGAGGAGCCATAATGATTTGTTTTTTTTTAGAAATTGTAATACACAATTTTATTTAAAAACAAGTAAGAGCATTATATTCGGCTGTGCCGAATCTTTTATACCCACCACCAATTTTGTGTACATTTAAAGTACAATATTTATCATTTTGTTAGTCGCTATGGAATAATCTCTTTATAATAAAATATGTGTCAATTTCTTTGTAGAGGGTGGTTCAATTTTAAGGGCACATGTTGAAGGTGAACTACACCTAGTCCTTAAATTTGTTTTCTGCATTTCATTTAAAATTTCTCAATCTCAAACTTACTCAATTTGATCCGTGGAAAGATACGCAAATCAGCAACGCTTTAAAGTTATTCAGGTTTTTTATGAAAATGGGCGTTCAATTCAAAATGCATTTTGTGCACTTCGTAATTCTTTTGGTCAACATAATCGTTCAAATTCGTCCACAATCGGGAGAATTGTAAAAAATATTTAAATTTCTGCAAAACAGGTCTGTATAAAATGTTAGAAAATCTGTGAATGCCTTCTTCGTTCGTTGAATGGGAACCATTGCTGTTTTTTGTGATAGTGTGGCAAAAGAGCAGTCAACCTCGACTCATCATCATGCCCAACAATTGAGCATCAACATTGTCATTGAAAATTTGGACCATCAGATAGAGGAGTGTCGCCAAGGATGGGAGGGGGAGGTGGTGCATTCGGCCGATATTTTGTTATATACATAATTGAACCATACAAATATTATGATTATAAAAAGAAATGATAATAATTTCTAATTTGTGTTTTATTTAAAATCAACATCGGCCCTTAAAATTTAACCACCCTTAATAACTTTGATATGATAGTAAAATTGTTTCGTAAATTTAGTCTTTTAGTGAAAGTGGGCGTTAAAGTAGGCGTGTCAATAAAGTTGTTGCTAATAAATACAACTTAAATATTTCAATATAGTCATTTATTTTCCAAAAAACTTTGTAAATAGAGAAATTAATAATAATTAATTTAAGATAAACCGTCATATGGGAAGTAGGCGTTAAAGTAGGCGTGTCACCTAAATTTTTTGGCATAACAATAACATTGATTGCAAGGATATATGTAGTAAATTTGATCATCATACCTCTAATTTTGGCGGTTTTATGAGCTTTTAAATTTCATTAACGGTAGATAACGTGAAAAGTGGGCGTTATAGTAGGCGTGTCAAAGTTGTTTTTGCGATGGAGTACAACTTAGGTGTTTCAATATAGCCTTTTATTATTCCAAAATCTTTATTAATGGAGAAATTACATGAATTTAAGATAAACCGTTATATGGGAGGTAAGCGTTAAAGTGGGCGTGTCACCTAAACTTTTTGGCACAACAATAACATTGATTAGAAGGATATACGTTGCAAATTTGAGCACCATAACTCTAATTTTGGCGGTTTTATGAGCTTTTAAATTTCATTAACGGTAGATAACGTGAAAAGTGGGCGTTATAGTAGGCGTGTCAAAGTTAGAAATATGCTTAACACAAGCCAAAGGCTAAGTGCTTAACATAAGAAAAACTTAAATATAAGATTATGTTATTTGCAGAATTAGAGATGTGAATATATGTATATATAAACAATATATAACAAAAATTGAACAAAAAATACAAATGTCAAGAGCTATCGTCTAAACGCCAGACTTCGCACTTGAGATTCAGAGCGCTAGCCACGAGATTCATATTGCCATGTAAATATGGCATTAGAGTGATTAAATTTGATTCAACAACAAATATAAAGGGTGATTTTTCAGCTATTATCTTTTTGGCAACACTAGTTTAAACAGCTGACGCACGTTTCGTGTTTTGTTTCACTGTCAAACATCTTCAGTTTGGTCTATAACAAGGCAAATTCAATCAAGTGGCCTCGCGCAATCAGCTGACTTTTTTTTACTTTAAGATTTTCGTTGTCTAAACGTCAAATATTGTTTACGTTTGTGTTTTTTATAACCGTTTTAAAACATTTAAAATTTTATACGAAAAAGTTTTATTAATTGTGGCAAAAATTACAAAAAGTTTAAGAAACTAGTGTTTATTTTCAAAATAAAGTTTAAAAAACAATTTTAAAAGTGTTAATTTTAAAAAATAAAGTTTAAAAAAAATTGTAAAAAACTTTTAACTTTTACTTTTAAAATTTTGTAAAAAAAAATAAATGCGAATTTGTTGCTTGTGTCAAAAAAAGGAAAAAAAGGTGGTGGAAGTTTCTTTCAAGTTCTGAAAGATGAACGTAAATTAAAATATAAAAATAGGAACTTCATTGTTGTTATTTAAAAAATCATTATTAAGTACTTAGTATTTTAGTTTACTTTTTTTGTTGTTTAATTTTAATACGATTTTTTGCGTACTGGAAACATGACTTAGAGGCAAACACAAAGTCCTCTTCCTTGCCTCCATTTTCAGCGAAAGTTTCTGCAATAGAATTTAAATATGAATATAAAAATGTAACTAGAAACCAATTAAAGGTATTTCACTTACGACGAATGGCAGTGGCGACAGTGAAGGCCCTAATGCACTTCTTATCTGCAGTTCCTCGCCAGGAAAAGCTCTCAGCAACGTTGTCAGTCATGATTTTCTGCCACGCTTTCGTAACAAATTTTCTCGAATTGGATGTTGTGATGTTATAATTGAAGCAAAATTGTTCAAAATTTTAACTATTAAAAATTTTAGTTTTACTAATTGTTTTATTTGGCTGTAATCAAAAACTACTTAATATAAGTCTATTTTCAACAACTTAGGTTTTGTAAAGTAGGTTTGAATTTTTTGTTTTCAAGTTTGTCAACTCAAAAAAATAAATTTTCACATTTGAAAATTTGTTCAAACTATAAATTTAAAAATAAATATTGAAGAAAAAGGAAAATAGAATAAATATGTTAGTGACTGTGTGTAAAAGCTAATTATATTGGACCATTGGGCTGTGATTTTTTTTTAGAAAGAAAATTGGAATTACAGGTGAGAAAGGTTTGTGTTTGTGTAAATTACCAGTGACTTGGAAATATTTCATATTACAGTGGTTTCAAGTTACAAAGATATTGTAGCATCGAGTTCGACCGGATTTCGGATTATACTATCGAAAATATCCCAATTTTTTGTATCATAGTAAAAACCAAGTACATCAAGGATATATCGTGTTATAGTGTGAGTCCGTGGTTGACTCACCCTTAGCCAAAAGAACCAGTGCCATCAAGGACATATCGTATTCTAGTTTGATTCTATGGTTACACACATTTTGCCAAAAGAACCGGATCCATAAGATTTTTTTTTTTTGCTATTTTCCTGATTGGTATTAATGAATATATAATTACTTAGCATTGTTGATAACACACTAGGAAGGCCAAGAAGTTTTGTAACGTTTTAAGTTAGAGTCTAAATTGCAATTTTTTTTACGGAATATTGGATATAAATCCTTAATAATTAAATCCTTAATTCACCTCATCTTAAATTATTGAAGTTTCTTAAATTTTATTAGAAATAGTTTAGTTTTTTGAAATTTTTGTTTTGTTTTTGTTATCCTTTTCTATATTCTAAAAGAAAGAAACAAATATTTGATCCAATTTTGGTTTAAGTTTATTCTGTTAAAGTAACTTAATTATTTATTTATATTTAAAAATTTGTTAAATTTATCTAAAAGTTTGATTTTGTCACCCTAATTTTTTATAGTAAACACTCTACTCACATAATCCACAACACAAATTAAATACTACTTTACTAATACTAAGTAACTAATACCCTCACTATACGAATACATATCTAAAATTTAAAAAGAGAAAATAACGTTCATTTATTAGGAAAAAAAACAATAATTATTTAATTATATAAATAACGTAACCTTCAACTGTCATCCGGCGCCTGCTGACATCGTTGGACAAGTTTAAAATGTAAGTTGCACGTTAATATATAAATTTTATTTTATTTCCTAATCTATAACAAAATAACCAATCTATAATAAATAACCTTAAATAAATATTGTCCTAATTTGATACATCCCTTTGCATAAGGCAAACTGAGTTAATATAGTTTATAGTATAGTTTTTTTAAATAATAGATAATACAATTCACTACATCTCCTAACTATGTTAAACTGTTAACTTAAAATACCTTATATTATTTCACTGTACAATTATTGTTTTTTTCTTATATATGTTACAAGTTTTGTTTTAATTAAAAACTTATTATCAAATATGGTTTAAATTTCATTAATATAAGTTGTTAATAACAATGAGAAATTAATTTATTTTATTTACGAAAGGTGAAGTAAATGGGATGGGGATAGGTATATAAGATTTTTATTTAATTATTATAGTGGGGCTGGCAGATAACATTACTTAAAGTCAGCAAGGTGGGGGGGCAAGGTACTGTGTAGCTAATTTACACCTCAAGCTATACATCAGTCATCAACGTATATTTATTTTACTTTTGTTCTTAGTCATTATGATTTTGTCTATCTATGCAGCTACCTAAAATTATAAATCTCTAATAAATGATAAATAAAACAATATTTTCACTGCAATATATGGGAACAAACTTAATCCACCCCACCGACGAGCACGGCCGATTCTGAATGGTAGCCTTGTTCCTATAGTGAAATCTTACAAAAACTCTAGCAATCGTTACAATGTTGACAATCTTTTCAGATCTGCCTTCTAAAAATATAAATAAAATCGGCGGACATTTCAAATTTAAATTCATACCAGCAAGGAAAATTTATATCTTCCAGTATAGTTTTCTCAAAATTGAGGAAGTCTTCAATGTTAGCAAACGGCTTGCTTGTTATAATAGTAGCGTTATTATGTGATACCGCTTTTTTAAGCTCTATGATTTCTTTGAGCATCCCCTCAACATTTTCTGTTAGGCGCAGCAATGGGCGTGTTCGTAAATGCATCACAGCTGTGCATATTATGCGCACAATGTTCGTAAATGCAAACGTTGGCAACACTGCAGCTGTCATCTGTTCGTAAATGCAACATTGAAGTCTATTATGCGCAAATAAATACAAAAAACTAATCACAAAAATTGCTGATGCAATAGATGTGTGAGTATAAAGAATGTGATTTTTTATGATTTATTTTTGATTATTTTACTTTTTAAAAATTGTTAGCCTCGCATGTGAAATATATGTCAGATATTGTATTATCAAATTCACAAATTAAATTTATAATCATTTTTTTCCATTTTTCCGCAGTGTTCGCTCGTTCGTAAACGCATCACTGCGCTGCATAATATGATTACTTTGCGCTGCCACTGCAAATCATATGTTGCTGATCCTTGTTTTTGCTTATTTTATTGCTGCATTTACGTACGAGCGAACACTGCGGAAAAATGGAAAAAATTATTATAAATTTAATTTGTGAATTTGATAATACAATATCTGACATATATTTCACATTCCAGGCTAAAAATGTTTACAAAGTAAAATAATCAAAAATAAATCATAAAAAACCACATTATTTATACTCACACATCTATTGCATCATCCATTTTTGTGATTAGTTTTTTGTATTTATTTGCGCATAATAGACTTTAATGTTGCATTTACGAACAGATGACAGCTGCAGTGTTGCCAACGTTTGCATTTACGAACATTGTGTGCATAATATGCACAGCTGTGATGCATTTACGAACAGGCCCTAAGCAAAAAGAAGCATCAGCAACATATGATTTGCAGTGGCAGCGTAAAGTAATCATATTGTGCAGCGCAGTGATGCGTTTACGAACATGCCCAATATTAGCTTATTTTTTTCCTCCACCTTTTCAACAGCCTTTTGACATGCGGCGCTGATTAATGATTGAATTGCTGCTGAAAAGAATATAAACCAAATATGAGAAAAGTGTCGCGGTGTTAAGTTAAAAGTATCCTTTAAAAATAAATATCTTACCAGACGACGCACAGTGAGCTATTTGCAGGGTCTAGCCGGTAAAAAATCAAAATTAAATTTTGGTGTTTTAATGATTCAGACATAATAAGAATTGTCCAATTAGATAAAAAAAAAAATTAGTCATGGGTGTTTTGAACCGTCTAATAGCCATAATTTTGTAGGTCAAAGATAAAGTTTCAAAAACTATTTTTTTCAATTCCATGCGCATTAAAGACATCTTATTCAAATTTTTCTCATTTTTAGTACAAACGCTGCTCTAGAATTTTGGGTGGAACATATTTTGCTTAAAAAGATATGCTCGTTTTAATAAAAATAAGAACAATTATCATATCTTTAGAGAAGTGCCTATAAAGTTGTCTCAAATTAGGGGTTTTCTCGATGAAAATTAGCATAATATTTGATATAAGTTGGGCCATCTCATTGGTGACATGAAGAGACATAAACTTCAAACTTCGCTCAAACACTCTCTACATTATATCCTCTTAGATCTTGAATGATTTATACTTCGCACGACTTCGCATCAATGTAATATTTCAAGTCAAAGGCAATATTTCAAGTCAAGTGTAAGACAAAGTAAATTACCTTCTCCTCTCTTTTACTCCCCAGAATCTCATTAAATATCGATAGAGAAAACTTAACTTAGGTTCTTTTTTTACAATTATTTTTGTATTTATTGTTTCATTTTCTTGCTTATATTTATTTGTTTTTATTGTTCCATGTTGTTATATATACATATGTATGTAATTGGAAACCAACAACAAAAATACTTTTATTTCTGAATATGAGTAAATGTAACAAGTAAGAGCACTATATTCGGCTGTGCCGAATCTTTTATACCCACCACCAATTTTGTGTACATTTAAAGCACAATATTTATTATTTTTTTAATTGCTATGGAATAATCTCTTTATAATAAAATATTTATCACTTTCTTTGTAGAGGGTGGTTAAATTTTAAGGGCCCATGTTGAAGGTGAACCACACCTAAACTTCAACTTTTTTCTTGCATTCCATTTGACATTTCTCAATCTCAGACTAACTCAATTTGAACCGTGGAATGATACGTAATCGAGCAACGCTTTAAAATATTAAAAATTAAATCGGCGTTCAAAACAAAATGTATTTTGTGCACTTCGTGATTCTTTTGGTCAACATAATCGTTCGAATTCGTCCACAATCGTGAGAATTGTAAAAAATATTTAAATGTCTGCAAATCAGGTCTGTATGAAATGTGAAAACATCTGTGAATGCCATCTAAGTTCGTTGAATTGGAAACATTGCTGTTTTTCATGATAACGTGGCAAAAGAGCAAGCAACCTAGACTCATCATCGTGCCCAACAATTGAGCATCAACAGTGTCATTAAAAATTTGGACTATCGTATCGAGGTGTGCCGCCGAGGTTGGGGGCCATTTGGCCGATATTTTGTTCCATACATAATTGAAGCATACAAATATTATCATTATAAAAATAAATGATAATAATTTCCTAAATAATTGGTGTTTTATTCAAAATCAACATAGTCCCTTAAAATTAAACCACCAATTATAACTTCGATATGCTATTAAAATGTTTTCGTAAATTAAGTCTTTCAATGAAAGTGGCCGTTAAAGTGCGCGTGTCAATAAAGTTTCTGCTAATAAACATAACTTAGATATTTCAATATAGTCCTTTTGTATTCCAAAATCTTTATTCATAGAGAAATTACATTGTTATCATGTGTTCTCCTGAAGTTATGCTCTATTAAAAATGGGAATTTAGGAAAATTTTGACCTAAGTAAAAAAATATTATCTATAAACATTATAAACAATTTATTTTCATGTACTAATGGCTAACAAATTTTAAAATTATACAAAACTTATTTCGTTCGAAAATCTTTTAAAAGCAAAATGTTATAGAAGTTTAAAAATCAAAATCTTACTAATATATTTCCCGTTTTAGCAATATACTGAGAATGTATATTTTGAATCACCCTGTGGCCCTTAAAATTTAACCACCCTTTACAAAAGAATAGATAGATAAAAATATAATTTGGTTAAAAAATGTATTTTAAATATTCAAATACTTATTTTAAATCTACTGATGCACATTTATTTTTAAATCTTAAACCTCTTAAGACTGTGTGTACAACTATATATAAAGTTGGGCACAAATAATTAATCTAGTTAATTTTTGTCAACAAACTTCGGTCATTTTCGTTTTCACAAACCCCTATAAAATTCCTTTGTAGTTTGTGCAAAATATAAAAGAGTTTGTTAGTAAAAATGTTATTAGAGTCATCTAGTGTTCTACGTGATATTTAGCAAAGACATCATCCTCACTGTTTGCCTTCAACAGATGATGCCGTCTGCAATGAATAAATACTAATATATATGACCAATATATTTTTATAAAAATTTAAAGAAAAAAGTGGGCGTGGCACATCTATTTTCCGTTATAACGAAGACTTTGACCAAAAAGCCATGTTTGCAAAATTTCAGAATCGTACATATAGTTTGTCAGTTTTATTACGTTTTAAATTTGAAATATACACTGTGCGGTATAAATTTTCGTACATTTTGATCTATACCTCTGTTCCTAATTCATAGATTTAAGCGATTTTCAGGGAAAAATATTCTTTTGACTCGATAAATATATATTCGAAGTTTCATGACTCTACGTTTATGCGTCTGGACACAATTCCATTTTATTCGATGTGCGAAGGACACGGTTTTTTCGACCTACTCTTGCTTTACGAGCTATAACTCTCTTCCTAATATTCCGATTTAGCCCATTTTCAATACCAAACAAACCTTGTCTATAAGAAAGATTCTGGCAAAATTTGAGCCCCCTAGCTTTTTTGGTGCGACCTCTTTCGTGCTTTCAACAGACGGACGGACATAGCTAAATCGTCATAAAATCAAACCCTGATTCAGAATATATATACTTTATGGGGTCTAAAATGGATATTTCGATGTGTTACAAACGGAATGACAAAATGAATATACCCCCATTTTTTTGGTGGCGGGTAAAAAAGTAACGCAAAAAACATAAACAGTTGGTAAGCCCTTTGTTTATTACTTTTGTTTTCATTTTTTTATAAAACGTGCACTTCGCAAAGCAAATAATAAGCATTAAGTTTTGAAATTAAATTGAAAAATTGGTTTCGAAAATGCATTCCACTCAGCTAGTATCGGATGACTAACTTTTCCTAGATATTCTGTCATTATCACATAGAACTTATAGCCTAATATAAAAATATAATACAAATTAAAAAGAAAAGTTCAAATGTAATACTTTAAAAATGAAAAAATAATATTTAATAATTAGAAAATGGATCAAAGAAAAATAACATTTTCGAACTCTGAGGTGTTTGAAATGTGGATAGCCGCTTCTAAAAATGAACGTTTTCATAAATTATGTTCGACAATATTTGATAAAATAAATATTTCTGACGCTGATGATGAAGAAAAGAAAAAGGTTAGAAACAAAATTTCTGCGCTTTGTTCGAATATTGAAAAAATGTGGGTTGCAGCAGGTACTCGTAAGGAGAGGTGAGAAAAGCTTATCTAAAATATGTTTATCAGCTTTAAACGGCTCAAATTTTTTAGATTTTTGAAAAATAATGCTTCATGACTTCAAAAGGTTTTTGTTTGCGGAATTTCATTGCAGCAAAAGCGATAATGTTGTAAGCGATCGATGTTATAAAAAATTTCATTGTACCCATCGGTCAGTTATCTGAAGAAGCTCAGGAAGCTCGCAACAAGGATTGTAGGCGATACAGGTTGGCGCACACACGCAAATCTTCAAGAATCAATACAAACAGAGATTTGCTTAACATGTTGTTGATAACATCAGATCCTCTGATCAATTCTTATCGACAAAATCCCTTCAAAAACTTTTCATCGCTCCCACCGGAAGTCATAAGGTTTTAAGTTGAGCCTAGTTTTGATGCCCATAAAGATTTATGTTTAGAGCTTGCAGGATCAAGTGAAACTGAAGAAACCGAAAAGTTAAGCGAATCTGATTCTGATGAATAGTAGAGTAGAAGTTTGGTTTAACTCATAAATGTATGACTCATTTATTATGAAATTGAATGAGCAGTCCTATTTTAATTTTAAGTCCTTATTTTTTGTTGAAATTGAACAATAAGAATTTAAACAAGTTTTTTCAATTCTGTTTTTTCTATTGTTATACAAAATGTAATAAAATTTTCAATTTCTGATCATTTATTTTGTTGCTTTTTTGCGTTCTTGACCTCCCCCTTCCTCTCAGTATTTCGTGTTCTAGCCCTGTACTATCACCTCCATTCGGCGAATCATCTATAACATCACAATTCATTGGAAAAATATCGAAAAATTAAGTAAAGAAGTAATTATTACCTCATTGGCCCCTTAAAATAGGCCGTAAGGCTCTCAAGGACCCCTCGGGAGGTCTTATCGGTCCTTGATCCTGTCAAAATTTTTCATGGACCCATTATACACCAAATCCATCTATTTTAAATTTAAAAATAATTTTTCCCGGCTAACTTGTATGGGGTAGCTCACTGTGCGACGTTGCACTATCCAAAGAAGTTGTTGTTGTGCTTGGACTTGGTTGCATCACATAAATAGTTTGTGAGGATGCGATATCATCATTAATGGGGTCGACGATGTAATTGAAATTTTTCCGCGACATGATCTGCTATGAGTGGCACAAATATATAAGACGATCTGATGTAGAAGCATATAACTTTTGATGTTACTTCATCAAGCGTATGGTGATCTGGTGTTTCGTTTCTTCTTCTTCGTTTGGCAACAAGGAATCTAAATTATTTTGTGCTTCAGGCACAACCTCCTGTTCCACAAATTCACTCTGGGTACTTACAGAACTTGCAGCAGCACCGTTCCATAGATGCTCAAACATTTCGGTGCTGCTGCGCACAACACTTTTCTTCTTTTTTGCTGCAAACATTAAATAAGTAGATAATTACCTTTTTTAATAGCAAATGATAATTAAAAGTATCAAACGCACTTAATTTAACAACTTTAACACAATTTATTAACAAAACTTATTAGCACAAAGGACAAAATTACACGTTTTGCTTAAATTTATAAAACACTTGCATTTGCAAGCAAATTGTCAACGACGTTCGCAAAACACTTGAATTTGCAAGCAAATTGTAAACGACGTTCGCGAAACACTTGCATTTGCAAGCAAATTGTCAACGACGTTCGCAAAACACTTGCATTTGCAAGCAAATTACCAAAAACATTCGCAAAACTCTTATTTATGCAAGCTTGCTGCAATCTTAATTTACAAAACGCTTGCCAATATGTTTGCTGGGTACACTTATACAAGTGGCGGTGCCAGCCCAGCTGATTTTTTTTGTTCTAATATTTGTCAAACTCCATATCGATGCCTTACTTCCTCAACCTAGTATCTTAAAAAATAAAATTTTTCAGGAGAGACAAAAAATACGGTTCTTCGGTGTTTGGTTAAAAGTTTAAATGCAATTATTAAGGAATTGATTGTATTTATGTATATTAATACTAATCTTTTTTAGTTAAAGCATAAAACAATCGTTTGATATGAAAAAGTCAAAACCGTAATTTTTAAGATACGAGGTTGAGGAAGGAAGGCATCGATATGTACATAAAAAAAAAATTTTAGTGCCAAGAATTGTCAAACTCCATATATAAAAACAGAGAGAGAAAAAATTCTCTCCCTTACGCTATCACCTTATGTAATTACACCATGGTTAAAAGAGAGATTTCAGTGCCAAGAATTGTCATACTCCATATATAAATAAAGAGAAACAAAAAATACTTTATACGCTATCACCAAGTCATATTTATTCATCAGGTACTCTTGATTCGTCAGCTGATAATTTTTTTCATCACTTATTTTAAATTAAAATGCATAAATAAAAACCAAATTTCTCTCTTTTATAATTTATTTAAAATTTAAAACTGCATATATAAAAAATATATAAACAAAAAAATTCTTTCCAAATTGCAATTACCTGATGAATAATAAATATGCCTTGCGCTATCACCTTATGTAATTACATCATGGGTGTATATGTAGTTTGACAAGCATTGGTATACTATTATTATTTAATTTAAATGGCAAGGTTTTAAACCATAGAGTCAGGGTATCCCACACTGGTTCAGTATCCGTAAGTCGACCTATACCTTCATATAGGAAGTCGGAGCTGAAGGTCAAAAATAATCTTTTTTAAAGTTTTGCAAAGGGTAATTGAGACTCCGGGTACTGTACCTCGGTACCGCTAACCGACGCCACGCAATTAATCAATGCGTGAGTGAGACGCAAAACTCTAGTGAAAAGGTACGGCCCATGGTGTAATTATATAAGATGATAGCGTAAAGGAGAGCAATTTTTGTCCTCCCAGAATTTTGAAAAATTATCTCTATTTATGATTTAGACCTTCAGAAATTTTTTTAAAGCCTTTCCCACACCTACAAAAAAATTGTATTTACTTCAATGGTTATGACATACATACATACATATGCACATAAATTTGTCAAATGCGCGATAGAATTTAATTTTGTAAAAATATGGCACAAAAAGTGTAAATGTTTGTAAAAAAATGTTTAATGCGAATGACCAGTTCATGCCATTAAAGTATGAAAATGATTTCGGGCCACTGCGAATGTTGTTGATAAAGCGCATTCTGGTTGTACATACATATATCATAAATAGCACGAACAAGGTGTCAATTGTTGCTGGTTTTTCAGCATAAAACAGAAACTTCTCGTCGACCTAAAGAAAATAAAAAAGAGGTGTGAAATCGCCAGTCTTATTGGTTGGTCCATTTCTTGAAATAAACATATTGCCCAATTTTGATTTTTATAAGTCGATGGCTCTATCAAAAAAACTGACAAATACGTGGTTTTGCAGCGGTTCAGCTGGTAATGAAGTCATTTAATTTATGTGAAAATACTAATGGTTTTACCATTAGCGTGAAATTGGTGATCATGTGTTTATATGAATATATTAATGAACTGCACTCTATTCTAATAAGTGCTTATTACTCTTGCAAATTAGGAGAAAAGAATCCGATGTTCCATGAGTTTTGAAGCACATCAATTATTACTTTGTGTTTTGCGAGTCAATTAGAATGAATATTTTTCCACTATTGATTTAGAAATCCTAAAAATGTAACTCAGTATGCAGTACTTCCAATTATTTTTGCTGGAATCCTGTTAAAACTACATCTCTTGAATCAATGACATCCATATTTTCAAACCAACAAAATCAACAATTTTGCGGTAATGATCTCCATTGATAGTTACTCAAGCTCCGGCTTTATTTTTGATGTAGAAATAGTACCAAACAGTGCATTTTTCTTTGGGTTAAATCGATGGCTGATTTTCAAAGTTGGATAATTTTGTAGCATTGTCTAAGCGTAAATCTATTTTCGGCTAGTGTTGGGATTTAAACTTACTTTTCCAGTATATTCTTTCATTATCACAGATAAAAATTTGATTTCTTCATATAAAAATGATAAATTTAGTATAAAAATGAACTAGAGTCAAAATAAAAATAATAAAGTAAATCTATTTAGTATAATTTGCCAGGGGATATTGTTCATAAATGTCAAAAAGTAAGCCCTAAGCCAAGGCATATTTATTCATCAGGTACTCTTGATTCGCCAGCTGATTATTTTTTTCAACACTTATTTTAAGTTTCAGCTGTCAAAATGCATAAATAAAAAATAATTTTCTCTCTTTTCTAATTTATTTCAAATGCCAAACTTCATATATAAAAAATGTAAACAAAAAATTCTCTCCGAACTGCAATATGCTGATGAATAAATATGCCTTGGCCCTAAGCAAACAGTAAATAAATAACTTAATTTGAAAGTTTTCTCTCTCAAGAGATAATAAAAAGAGGTTTTTTCGATACAAACGATAAAGCACCTTAAATTTAAAAAAATTTCGGATTCAGATCACGTAACATTAAAAACATTAATATACGATTAGTTTTGAGATTAATATTAATTTTTATTTTAAAATTCGTTTGTTATTTATAGTTAATAATTTACATATATATTAGAAAACAAATTTTTTTATTTATTTTTTTTCTTTTTAAACTTAAAAATATTTTAATATTAGTTGTTTATTTATATATAGAAAAAAACTCAGCATTAAACAAAATTCAATAAATATGTACTGAAACAGTAAACACTAAGCTTTTGCAAGTATGTAATAACAACTAAGAAACTGATCATATCTTGTTCTGTAAAACCATAAAATAAAAAGTTTTTGTGCAGCCAAAGGTATGGTGGCACCATATGATATGATACTCAAAAACTTTTCATTCGCAAAATATGTAGACATATTGATTTAATAATGTGTTGAGAATAATAGATTTTAATAAAAATAGGAGTTTACTCCTTTATACCCTTCACCTGTGGTGCACAAGAGTATATATAGCTTTGTCATTCCGTTTGTCATTTCAACAATTTTCATTTCCGACCCCATAAAGTATAAATTTCCTGAAAGATTATGAATAGAGGAGTCGATTGAGCCCTAACCGTCTGTCCGTCTGGCAATGAGTTGGTTGAAATCAACTTTTAGAAGCAGCAATATGTTCCTTAGATCTGTGGGTGGTATCAATCTTTTGGAAATATTTGGGAAAAAATCGCTATTGAAATTCAGCAAAATCGCACAATAACTTTCTAAGATAAGAACAAATAAACGCGACTGCCTGTTTTACCCATATTTTTACCGCCAAAATTAAAATTTTTCAGCCATATAATAATTTATAGGTACCTTTGTTACTATATGCAGATATAATATACCTCTAGAGATATTCGTGAAAAATTTTATATAAATCGGGCTCTAATCGGGAAAGTTATAGTTTGAAAAATATATATTTCAAAAATTTACAAACGAGAATCAATTTTTTTTTAGCTTCTAGACAACCGAGAAAGTCAAAACAAGCAATATAAAAAAATTAAAATTCATGTTGGCCGCCAATACAAAACGGCGGACAATAAATCTATATATGGGTCAAATCTGGTATTTTAAAGTGTATCTTCTTGAACTCCTTAATATTAGCATCAAATGAAAGGGCTTGACCAGTAGAATACAGTAAATTATTTAAAAAAAAAATTTAAATATAAAATCTCTTTAACCCTATCAATATGGGTATCAAATGAAATTATAACTACGTAAAAATTCAAAATCAAGGATGGCATCGGAAATAAAAAGCGGAAATATCGTATAACATGAAATATAGGTTAAGCTCATAGCTTGGGAATAATGATTAGAAATCCTTATGATTTGCAATTGGATTAGAAATATTAATTGTGCTGAAAAATTGATTAATTATGATTAGTTAGCCATTTTGGACGATTACTAATTGATTAGATAAGAAATAATCAAAAATCTAATCACAATTAGTGACGATTTCTAATCAAATCTAATCAAAACTAATCCAAAAAATAATTGATTAGATTATTTTTGATTATATCCACTATTTTTAACTATTTTGGTGAAAATATTTATTTATCACATTTGTTGCTATATTTACATAATGCAACAGTTTTTGAATATTGCAAAAAATTGCATTATATATTGCCACATACATATATGTATATATTATTTTCGTTACAGAAGATGACGTTCCCAAAACCTCCGTTAACACCAACCGAGTCCAACGGTTTCAAAAATTCCATAAGCAATCAGTTTTAAGCTTACTTAAATTACCCGGATCCCGGCCCTGAAATTTGGACCAAATATAATGTTTTGAAGGAAACATTCCTATCGTGTAACACCCCACTGACGTCGTCAGCACAAGTTGAACGACTATTCTCATTTGCAGGCATCATCAATAGTCCAAGACAAAATTCATTGTCAGACTTTTCTTTTGAAAAGTTGGTATTAATGAAGTCTAATGTCAATTTTTTGTGAATTATATATAAGCAGAATCAGCATACATTTAAAACGACGTAATTGTAATATATATATATTCTTTTTTTTACAGAACTTACTGAATATGCATTTTTTTTTTGTTTGACATTCTGTAAAATTTGTTCTTTAAATTTATTTTATGTATAGGTAGTATGTATAAATGTAAATAGTATGTAAATATATATGTATGTGGTAATATATAATGCAATTTTATGCAATATTCAAAAACTGTTACATTATGTAAATATAGCAACAAATGTGATAAATAAATATTTTCTTTTCACAAAAATAGTTAATTTAATCAAATCTAATCAAAAATAATCAAGAAATCTAATCAATTATTTTTTGGATTAGTTTTGATTAGAAATGCTAATCGTCACTAATTGTGATTAGGTTTTTGATTATTTCTAATCAAATCAATTAGTAATCTGAAATTTTTATCAAAATTCAATTCTAATGATTAGATTATTTTATTTCTCTAATCGTAATGATTTCTAATTCTAATCGAAATTCCCCAGCTATGGTTTAGCTACGATGTGGGATTATACCTATGTACATGATGATGAAGGGTATTATCAGATTCGGCACGGCCGAACATAGCACTCTTGTTTTTTTTTAAGAAATGCAAACAATTGTATTTTATAATTAGTAAAGAATATGTGTTGAAAATAAAGACCAGAAACTAAGACAAAATACTTGAAAATTTCCCATATTTGAAGAAACACTCCTTTTTTAAATAAAATAAATTAATCACTTAGAATTAAAAGCGTTTATATCTGAACAAACAGGTGTATTTTTTTCGATATTAAAACTAAATGTATGTACATATGTATACATACATTAATTTTTAATTTAAATGAGATCAAATTTATTGTGTATATAATGGTAACAGATTACGAAACTTTATGAAAATATAAGTAATGTGTTTTAAGTTTTAAACATTTAAAATTGGAAAAATAGAAGTTTCGTTTTTTATTTAATTTATTAAAAGTTATCAAAATATTAAAATCTTTTAAACAAAAGGACGGACCGAAAATTTTCCTTAGTTCAGAACATTTTGTTACTTTTATTTTTTATATTCAATGAAAAAACTTATTTATAAATATTCTGCAGATTTGATGTTAACATTTTTTATATTTTATTGAATTTGGTGTTCTGTGTAACAGTGTGGGAGTTGTTTTAAACTTTTGAGTATTTCTCTTTCTTTTTTCCTGTATTCGAAATGTTTCAACATCTTACCTAAATGCTAGCAATATCTACATCTATCTCTATCTGCATGTAATTAACTTAAATATAATAAAGCCGCACTACGGATTTGGTAATAAGTGTATCGATGTCGTAGAAACAGGTTTGAATGGTGACGTTACCATTTAAGACTTTAGCTGGCATCATTTGTGATTCAGGTGCAGCTTCAATGGTTGACTGCCAGGTATTTGTCGTATTAGCTCCCACCCAACCCATTTCAAAGAACCACTCTTCCATAATGCGCCCCTTAAATAATACTTTCTGATCGAGTCTGAAATTTTCCATTGCCTCGATGGTTGAAAAATTAATTTCGCGAGAAACAGCTCTTAAATCCAATATTTTGACTGGCACCCGTGCCTCGTGTTCGGTATCTGGTGATGAAAAATCTTTATTTTCTTGCCAGATGACCTTACCTGTGTCAGCATCACGCAAAATCATGTAGTTTATTTGGAAACCCCTTTGGATTCGTTCGCCACGGTCGACACTATCGCTAGAAACGTTACTAGCGTCATCTGAACCCATTTTTTCTAATTTTTCCGTAATTTTGAACAGGTTTTGCAATATTTTTCAGTTAGAATTTTTGTTTATAAGTAAATAGAAAACAAATCCGTTTCGCTGGTTGCTAGTGAAAAATTATATTTGCTGGACTGAAAAAATATATTAGTGGTCAAAGCCAGCTGTGCAAGTAGAATTGTCAACAATTAGAGTTGCCATATATATAAATTAAAAAATAAATACAATTTGCCAAAAAAATAATTGGGGGATTCACAGTAGTGTCATAAAGTTATGTCCTATAACAATAGCATGAAAAATTAGGACTATTGTGAACAACCCCTCATAATTAAGTGTGCTATTTTGAATTTAAATCAGCTGATGTAAAACAATTATAAAAATAAATATTTTCTTTCATAATGCCAAAACAAGTAAAAAAAACAAAATAATAGCCAATTTGTACATTTTAGATGTTGTAATGGCAGACTCAAGTAAATAAATTACAAATAAATTAAATTTTGTTTGATAGACAAAAACAGCAGAGTCCTTAGCCGATCTTATTTGACGCCACCAGTGATTTGTTATCAAAAATTAGCAACTGCGCTTAAATTTGGATGTCGGCCCGATAAAATTATACAATGAACGGCGACAGCTTACAAAAACTGTTGCGGCTTGGCTTAACCGTTTAGCACAGGTATCTGCTTATTAAATACGACAGCACAATAAACATAGCGTACAAAGTTCTATTATTATAAGGCACTTTTTGTTTAAAAAGCAACAACAACATTTTTAAACCATTGTAAAATTTTAGGAAAATATGGCATGATAAGACACCTTGTAAATCACCCAAATATATATACATGAAGTGTGCTTATAAAACTGTAAAGAATTTCTGAATAGTCTTTAATTTTTATGGTGGTTTATTAATTCTTTCTGCTTGCCTTAATGAACTCACTTCACTCGAAATGGATTTTGTATACAATTTGATATGGAGGTAATTTGAATTTTGGTATAGCATATAGGAAATTTATTCATCAGGTAGTCCTTATTCGTCAGCTGATTGTATTTTTTTAATTATTTTAAGAATCATCTGTCATAGTCCATAGATAAATATATACATATATATATGTATATATATATATATCTATACATATATATAAAAGAGTAACGTGACTGACTGACTGATTCATCATCGCACAACCCATGGTAAAATTATCAGGTAGCCTCACTAAAACAGCTGATTATTTTCTTCTCTACCTTAAAGTTTAACTTAGATGTCAAATTTTGTGTATATTTTGTGTACGTATATATTCTACCGCCAAAAAACACGCACACACATTTGCCTTCTGACATTTAAGTCGTCGTTTTCCAGCAACAAAATACATTTAGGATTTTGTTGTTGCAGAACTGCGGCTACCTGATGATTGTACCATGGCACAGCCCAAACGCAAAGAGAGAGAGAGAGAGACATGAAATTTGGACAATCGGTTCCTCTTTCGATGTATAGCTCCAATAAGAAGGGATTTTCGGATATTCGTACTTTAAGGGGGTAAAAACGGGTAAAATCGGTAATCTTATATCTGCTAAACTAAAAACGATACAAATAAAATTGAAAAGGAATTGTAATTTGCACAAAAAATAAGCTGAGAGGTGTCTGGCCTTTTTTTGAATTTTCAACCTCTAAGGGTGAAAAACGGCTAAAAACTGTAATTTGGTACTTTTTTGTGCCCTATGCAACTTCCAAATACATATAGCTAGGCAAAAAATTTAAGCTGTTTTAGGCAGTCCGCAAAAAATATTAATAGGAATTCGGCACTTTTTTCAAATTCACATGTATAAGGGGTAAAAATTGTCCCTTGTTTTGGTACTTTTTTTTTAAAGAAACTTTTCTAATATTATTCAATGAGAATATGGACAATTATTTAGGTTAAATTTTTGGAAACTTTTTTGGGGACAAAAAAGGTACCAAAAAGGGGAAAATTCCGTAAAATTTATGTAATTCCTAATTTGACGGCCAATTTTCACAAAATTTATAATTGGGATTTCACCAGACATAAAAAATTATGTAATTTAGTAAAAATTGAAACACATTCATAATGGGGTAGAAAGGGAAAAAATCGGGAAAAGAGTTTGGTACTTTTTAGAACATAATTACTTTTTTGCAAAAAAAGAGTAGATTTACTGACTTTAAATAATGTCTATTAAAATATTTTGTTACATAGATATTTGAACCTTTTAAACTTAGAATTTGGAACTTGGATCAAAAATGTACTTTTTCGCATTTCTTTGGTACATTTTGTATTTTCTATGTTTATAAAGGTAGAATTGTAAAATAAAGGACTATTAATACAAGGTAAGACTAAAAATTTTATGGGCGACCAAAAAGGTACTTTTTTGAATTTTTATGGTACTTTTTGTATTTTCAACGTTTGCGAAGCTAGAATTTTGAAATTAGTGACTATTGATACAAGGTGAAACTGAACAAGTAAGAGTGCTATATTCGGCCATGCCGAATCTTATATACCCTTCACAACGTGTAGTCATGCAATAACAGTTGCTTGTATCACCATTCATCCCATATGAAATACGTACACGTATGTATGTTAAAAAAACGAAAAAAAAAAAATTTTAAAAAATTATTATATATATAATATACATATATAAAACAAAAAAAAAAAAAATTAAAAAAAAAATTTAAAAAAAATAATAATAAAAATATAAATAATATATTAAATAAAAAATAAAAATAAAAAAAAAATTTTTTAAAAAAATTAAAAAAATTTTTTTTTTGGCTCAGTTGGGATTCGATGCCACGTTTTCTCTAACCAGTATACACGTTTGTATGTATGTATGTTGTTGTTGTAATGTTGTTTTTGTAAAAAAAAAAATCGAGGTGGTCGTGGGTTTTTGCTCATATCTCAGTTGTTTATGTACCGATGTTTCTGATTTTCAATAGCGATCTACTCCCGAATATTTCTGATATTTTAATACCTTACCCGGGTCCAACCTATGTCGGGGGGCTTCAAAAAGTTGATTTCAACATACACACGGACAGACGGTCAGACGGACAGACTGACAGGGCTTTATCGACTCCCCTATTCATAAGCTTTCAGAAAATATATACTTTATGGGGTCGGAAATGAAAATTGTAGAAATTTCACACGGAATGACAAACCTATATATACCCTTTTTCACTGTGTGAAGGGTATAAAAAGTTAAAGTCGGCCAAAAAGGTACTTTTTGAATTTTTATGGTACTTTTTGTATTTTCTACGCTTATAAAGGTACGATTGTACGTACCATCAAGGACTCTTGATTCCAGGTGAGACTAAAAATGTTATGGGCGACTAAAAAGGTACTTTTTTGAATTTCTATGGTACTTTTTAAATTTTCAACGTTTGCGAAGCTAGAATTTCGAAAATAGTGACTATTGATACGAGGTGAGACTGAAAATGAGATGGTCTGCCAAAAAGGTACTTTTTTGATTTTTAATGGTACTTTTTGTATTTTTTACGTTTTCGAAGCTGAATTTTGAAATTAGTGGCTATTGATACAAGGTGAGACTGAAAATGTTATGGTCGATTAAAAAGTTACTTTTCTGAATTTTTATGGTACTTTTAGTATTTTGTACGTTTTCGAAGCAAGAATTTTGAAATTAGTGACTATTGATACAAGGTGAGACTGAAAATCTTATGGTCAACCAAAAAGGAACTTTTTTGAATTTTTATGGTACCTTTTACATTTTCTACGTTTATAAAGCTAAAATTGTGAAATAAAGGATTATTAATTCAAATTGAGAATTAAGATGATATTGGATACACAAAAAAGCCTTTTCGCATTATTATTGTACTCTTTGTATATTATGTACGTTTGTAAACATAGATTCTTAAAATTAGTGTTTTTTGATCCCACGTAACTCCTAATCTTATGTACGACCAAAATTACTTTTTCTAATTTTTTTTTTTTTATTTTGTATACATAGAATTCTGAATGTAGGTAATAATTAACCAAGTGGAAGTTTTAGTAAAGGAAAAAATTTTACTTTTATTATTTTTAGGATCATTTTTGCAAATTATGAATGTTAATTTTAAAAACTCAGTAGCATTGATCTTGCTTTTAGTTAGGAAATATATACCCGATATATCCTTACTCTACTTTTTATTTTTCTAAGTAAATTGAATCAGAGATACAAATATTTATAAATTGAACCAAAAATATTTAATAATTATAAATAGAACTTGAGAATTCAATAAATAGTAAGAACTGCGCTAACGAAGTAGCGGGTTAAATGCTAGTATATACTTATATATTTATATATTTATTGTTTTATTTTTAATTTTTTTTTTAAACACATAACTATGTAAACTCAATTTATAATATTACAATGGGATGTTTTTATATATTTATGTTTTTATATGTATGTACGTATTTCATCTATATATATAAAAGACTAACGTGACTGACTGACTGAATGACTGACTGATTCATCATCGCACAGCCCAAACGCAAAGAGCTAGAGACATGAAATTTGGACAATCGTTTCCTCTTTCAATGTATAGCTCCACTAAGAAGGGAATTTGGGAAACTCGTACTTTAAGGGGGTAAAAAAGGGTAAAATCGGTAATCTTGTATCTGCTAAACTAAAAATGATACAAATTAAATTCAAAAAATATTGTAATTTGCACAAAAAATAAGCTGACAGGTGTCTGGCCTTTTTTTGAATTTTCAAACCCTAAGGGGAAAAAACGGGTAAAAACTATAATTTGGTACTTTTTTGGTACCCTGCGTAACTTCCGAACACATAAAGCTAGGAAAAAAAATTTTAACTGTTTTAAGTAATCCGCGAAAAAATATTAACAAGAATTCGACACTTTTTTCAAATTCACATGTATAAGGGGTACAAATTTTCCCTTTTTTTGGTACTTTTTTTAAAAGAAACATTTCTTATATTATTCAATGGGACAAAATTTGACAATTATTATTAACTAATAATATGGACAATTATTTAGGTGAAATTCTTGGAAACTTTTTTTGGGACAACAAAGGTACCAAAAATCATGTCTATTAAAATATTTTGTTACATAGATATTTGAACATTTTAAACTTGGAACTTGGACCAAAAATGTACTTTTTCGCATTTCTATGGTACTTTTTGTATATGCTGCATTTATAAAGGTAGAATTGTAAAATAAAGGGTTATTGATTCCAGGTATGACTAAAAATGTTATGGGTGACCAAAAAGGTACGTTTTTTGAATTTTTGTGGTACTTTTTGGATTTTCTACGTTTATGAAGGTAGGATTGATAAGATACTTTTTTGAATTTTTATGGTACTTTTTACATTTTCTACGTTTATGAAGGTAGGATTGTTCAATCAAGGACTATTGATCCCAGGTCAGACTAAAAATGTTGTGGGCGACCAAAAAGGTACTTTTTGAATTTTTATGGTACTTTTTGTATCTTCAACGTTTGTAGCTAGAATTTTGAAATTATTGACTATTGATACAAGGCGAGACTAAAAATGTTATGGTCGATAAAAAAAAGTACGTTATGTTATGGGCGTAACATCTATTCTGTACTGACATGATAGTATTGTTAGTGGTATTTTAATGATGACTTTATATCATGACACTTTGCTGTCGTATCAAACTGAAGTGTGTAGAGAGGAAAGAGTGATAAACAAAAAGGCACATTTTCTGATTTTGAGGACTTTTTTCTATATTAATTTTTACACTCATTTTAGTTCTTATGCGTTATTACTTTTTCTTTTTTTTTTAAGTGACAAGTTCTTTTTGAAAGAAATAAAAAGCGGAGAATCTACTAAAAAATTAATATTTTTTTAAAGTTAATAAATAAATTTACTGTAAATCATTTTTATGATGGCTAAAGTTCATTTATTCTATTATATAAATTCCTAAATTAAATTAAATTTTAATCGTTTTAAGATAATTAAAAAATTATTCCGATGTTAGCCGAGTGGAATGCTTTTTCGAAACCAGCTACGATTTCATTATCAGAACTATCGGTATAGACATACATATGTATATAATTTGAAATTTAATAAAAATGATTTCCACTAATTTTAATATATGTATAAAGTTCGAAAAAATATTAATATATCCTATGCTACTAATATAATAAATGTGAAAGTTTATATGCTTGGATATATGTTACTCAATCACGCAAAAACGGCTGAACGGCACTAAATAAAATTCGACACATAGATATATAACAACCTAGATTAAAATATAGGCTACTTTTTTCACGATAACCAGGCAGTTAGAAAACTCATCATCACACAGCAGATGGATTGTTTGTGTTGTAAATATTTTTATTTTTGTTGTATGTCTTGACTTTTCTTTCAAATTTTCAAATTAATAATCCAACTAATATTAAAAATGTGAATGTTTGTAGTTTTGGATATTTGTTACTCAACCACGCAAAATCGGCTGAACGGAACTAAATGAATGTTGTATTATTTATATATTCTAAGCGAATCTATAACTCAATGTGTGACATTAACGGCGAGTGGAATTAAATTAAACTTGACAAACATATAAATAACAACCTAGGTTAATAAATAACAAACAAATATATAAGATAGTACCATAAACCCAGCAACCCAATATATATTATTGAAAAATTGTGGGACCATATCCCGAAAAATTTAGTAAATTATTTAATAAGAAAAGATTTTATTTTTCGGTTGCCCTTATAAACATTGAGTGTTAACCAACGGTTAGCCAAATATTAAAGGGACTGGAAAAATAAAATAAATTTAAATTGGAATATGAAAAATATGTATATATCAATGAATATTTACCGATTGACTATCCGTAAAATAATACCCCTTTCGCATTGGGCAAGTCACTTGCTCAAGTTAGTTTTTTATTTTCTTTTATTTTTCTTTGAACTTGCTTTCATGTTCAGACTCAGCAACTGACTTGCCCAAGTTTCGTTCTCTTTTACTTATTATACTCTTCACACAGTGAAAAAGGGTATATATAGGTTTGTCATTCCGTTTGAAATTTCTACAATTATCAATTATCTACACATACATACAAACGTGGTATACTGGTTAGAGTGAGCCAAAAATTTTTTTTTATTTTATATTTTATTAAAATTTTTATTGTTTTATTTTTAATTTTTCTTTTAATTTATTTTTTTTAAGCACATAAGTAAACTTAATGTATAATATTACAATGGGATGTTTTTATATATGTATGTTTTGTATGTACGTATTTCATATGAGATAAATGGTGACATAAACAATTGTTGTTGCATGACAACACGTTGTGAAGGGTATATAAGATTCGGCATGGCCGAATATAGCACTCTTGTTTGTTTTTATTACTCTTTTGTTTTTGGTTTCTCAACAAAAACTTGCTCGTACTTGCCGAGTACAGGCAAGTGTGTACTCAAAAATGAGCAAGTTTCTTCCTCTTAACCCGACCTTACCCCTTTTGCCTATAAACACAACACTTGCGCAAGTCACTTGCGCAAGTGACTTGCCTAGTCTGAAAGCCGTGTAACATCCTTTTCAGATTCTAAGTACTCTTTCACCATGATTGAAATTTGCTATTTTACACCAATTAAATATGTTTTAGAATAGTATGGTAACTCTTGTTTTAATTTTGTTAAAAACATTTGGAGGAATTGTTGATTTTGGAAATCAGTAGAGTAGGCATTTTCAATTAAAATAATTTTCTTTATTAAAAACGTAACAAATTGGAATTTAAATTATTTGTGGTTTTGTTAAGTGTGAGTGAAATACTAATTTTGTTTGGCTGTTTGTGAACATCATTAGCGACTGGTGGAAAAAACAGTCAAGCTACCGCCAAAAGGCTGACATACATTGTTAACAATTTTGTTTGGGACTTCGTAGTATATTTAAAAAACTAAACCGCTAACATGGATCAAATGTTGAGTCCCGGATTTTCTATACCCAGCATTGGAACACCTCTTCATCAAATGGAAGCAGATCAACAGATAGTAGCTAATCCAGTTTACCATCCCTCAGCTATAAACCAACACAACAATCACGAACTAAACACAAATAGCGCCCATAATGTGTCGGCTAATAATCTGTATAGCCATGATTTAAGTCAAATTATGGGTGGAAGTTCACCGGTAACAGTTTCAAACACTTCAAATATGGGTCAACATCCTTCATTACCAGTATCACACAAACAAATGCAATCATATCAACCCTCGTATCAAAGTTCAATGGGAACACAAAATAGTAGTAGTGCTGTGAGTACGGGAGTTGCACCTCAATCTTTGATGCAACCACAGACGCCACAAAGTCTTATGTCTCCCATGGCGCCCATGAGTGATAGAATAGATAACTTAAGCAATATACATCAAACTATGGGTCCGGCGACACCTATGACACCCATGACTCCTGGTTCTGCTGATCCAGGAATTGTACCGCAACTACAGTAAGTATGACAATGGCTTTGGTCTCTGGTATTTAAATTTTTCTATATTTTGCAGAAATATCGTTTCAACTGTTAATTTATGTTGTAAACTTGATTTGAAAAAAATTGCTCTACATGCCCGTAATGCTGAATACAATCCTAAACGTTTTGCTGCGGTTATAATGCGTATTCGTGAACCTCGTACCACAGCATTAATATTCTCTTCTGGTAAAATGGTTTGTACCGGGGCAAAAAGTGAAGACGATTCGCGTTTAGCTGCCCGTAAATACGCTAGAATTATACAAAAATTAGGTTTTCCGGTAAATATTTTTAGATTTGAATATATATTTTTCCTTATTCTCAAAAATTTGTAATCTTAATTATTTTATTTACAGGCTAAATTCCTTGATTTTAAAATTCAAAATATGGTCGGTTCCTGTGACGTTAAATTTCCAATACGATTAGAGGGCTTGGTTCTCACTCATTGTAATTTCTCTTCGTATGAACCGGAACTATTTCCTGGACTGATCTATCGTATGGTGCGTCCACGTATTGTCTTACTTATATTTGTTTCTGGCAAAGTTGTATTAACAGGGGCTAAAGTACGCGGTGAAATTTACGAGGCGTTCGATAAAATATTTCCTATTTTAAAAAAATTTAAGAAACAATCTTAATGTATATATTTTTTGCTATTGCTTGAAGTGGTTAAGCTAAATATAAAGAAACTTTATTATTAACATATACATAATAAAAATAACACATAAAGTTTATTTGTGGGGATTTCTTTGCATCAACTTATTTTTTATTTAATAATTTTGTAAGTTTTAGTTATTTTTTTTACAATTTAAGTAGTTTCAAAATATTGTTTGGAATAAAATGTAGTTTTAATATTGAATTTTTCCATATTTCCGTTACTTCCAACACTCGCTTCAATCATAAGTTTAAAAATAGTTTATAATTGAACAATAAAAATTAAATTACGATTTGTGTTTTTTTATAAAACCATTTTATTTTTTACATTTATTTATCTGTATTTTTGCCATATTCATTAGAATTAAAAATACAAAAAGTCGATAATTCGAAACAGTTTGTAAGCTTAATATTAACGTTCATATTTTTTTCTGAATATACTTAATTACAAACATTGAGCCATTAAACCACCCAAGTTATCAAATTCAATTTTTTCTGTAATGTTCTTGGTTTTGATTTTTTCGTCTTGGGAAGCAATGACAATCAAACTGCCATCATGTTTCCAGCCAAATTGTTTCATCCATTTGTCCAGAGTGGAGTCTGTAAAATTAAGAAAATTTCAAAATATTAGTGAATCTAAATTAAATGCGTTGAGTTTAGGGCGGTAGTTTCACAAATTGTTCAGATTTTCCGTCAAGTTTGAAAATCGATAAAACGTTTCTATGCATTTTCTGTAGTTCACGCGTTTTGCTCTTCAACGTAAGTTCAAAAATAAAAACATGTTTTTGCGGTGAAAAGCAAAAAAAGTATAAGTATTATCAAGCTAAGTATAATTAATAATTAAGTATGTATGTATCATATAAATTAGCTGTTTATATAAAATCGCCAGTAAAAAAATAAACGTCAATTAAAACAAATATTGTAAATTTGATTGTTTTAAAGTATATTTTTTATTGCATATAAAATAAAAGATGATAAATTTTGTTTACGCATAATTTTATTGTTGTTTTTAAATACAATTTAAGAAAAATACATCATTTCACTTTAATATGACATTGCGCTTTGAAGTCGCAAAAGTTCTTGCAATTGTGAACTCAAGAACTTCAACTTGCATCGCAAATATCATGCGAAATGCGTTTTTCAGAACATGCCTGATTGAATACTGATATAACATTCAGAAGATAGGTTTCGTAGTATCGAAAGAAGTAATTTTTAAATTAAGATTTCGCAAACACATTGCATTATGACATTTAGAGTTTGGAAAAGCATAATTAACTGCAGTTTTATGTATTCTAATTAGTTTTATGGTTAAAGTTGGAAATTTCGCCATGAATTTTTATTACTATGCGCCTAGTTCATCAGATTGTCAACATTTTATTTTAACAATTCTACATTCTGCACTTTTATATTACGGAATTCTTAATAAAAAAAAAAAATAATTCTACTTACCCTCAATGCCACCTAATATTTCTTTTAATAAATCTTTCTTGATTTTTTGGAAAGTAATATTTACTACATGGCAAACAAATTTACGTATCGAATCATGAAAACCCAAAATGTGCCGGAAAATGTTCTTGTTTACTTCTGCTCGCTGCCAAAATAAAGTAAAATCGGCGCGCTCCAAAATATCAGCTAATTCGATAATGGTTTGAACCGTATCGTTCTTCATCTGTTGAGGCAACAACAAGCATTTAGCCATTACAAAATCAGTATGTGGCAAATTGGTCAATGATTTTAACAAAATGGTATAGGTAATATCAAAGTTTAACATATGAGGATTAAATTGATACAATTTTAATACTGCTAAATTTGCTTCCAAATCATAAGTGTTATTCCTCGCTTGATCTTCTACATAGGCTTCCAAAGTTTTTAAATGGTCTGGATTGTATCTAAAAATTAAAGTAAAATTTAAGGTTATGCTAATTCTGCAAGCATGATTTTTTGATATTTATTATAATTACCTCTCGATACAGCCCAACATTTCTTGAATAGTTTGGCTTTGGCCATTTTCCATCGTCACCATATGAGGCATTTTTGCCGAATTTTTTTTCCGAGAAACAAAATTTGCTTTAAAATAGTTGTCCCTATAAAGCAATAAACGCGTTTGTGATGAGAAACAAAGAACACTGATAACAATAAATGCCAAAATGAAAAACGCAGAAATTTAATAAAATTTATAACTATCGCTTATAGCGATTTTTTGTTATATAAATTATAAATATTAAGTGAACATCTAAAAGATATATTTGGGTGATTCACAAGGTGTCTTATCATGTCATATTGTCCTATTGTCCTAAACTTTTACAATGGTTTAAAAATGTTGTTGTTGCTTTTCAAACAAAAAGTGTCTTATAATAATAGAACTTTGTACGCTATGGTTATTGTGCTGTCGTATTTAATAAGCAGAGACCTGTGCTAAACGGCTAAGCCAATCCGCAACAATTTTTGTAAGCTGTCGCCGTTCATTGTATAATTTTATCGGGCCGACATCCAAATTTGAGCGCAGTTGCTAATTTTTGATAACAAATCACTGGTGGCGTCAAATAAGATCGGCTAAGGACTCTGCTGTTTTTGTTTATCAAACAAAATTTAATTTGTTTGTAATTTATCTACTTGAATTTGCCATTACAACATCTAAAATGTACTTTTCGCACAAACTGGCTATTATTCAGTTTTTATACCCTTCACACAGTGAAAAAGGGTATATATAGGTTTGTCATTCCGTGTGAAATTTCTACAATTTTGATTTCCGACCCCATAAAGTATATATTTTCTGAAAGCTTATGAATAGGGGAGTCGATTAAGCCCTGTCAGTCTGTCCGTCTGACCGTCTGTCCGTGTGTATGTTGAAATCAACTTTTTGAAGCCCCCCGACATAGGTTGGACCCGGGTAAGGTACTAAAATATCAGAAATATTCGGGAGTAGATCGGTATTGAAAATCAGAAACATCGGTACATAAACAACTGAGATATGAGCAAAAACCCACGATCACCTCGATTTTTTTTTCACAAAAACAACATTACAACAACAACATACATACATACAAACGTGTATACTGGTTAGAGAAAACGTGGCATCGAACCCCAGCTGAGCCAAAAAAATTTTTTTTTTAATTTTTTAAAAAATTTTTTTTTTTTAAATTTTTTTTTATTTTTTTTTTATTTTTTATTTTGTTTTATATATAATAATTATAATTATACATAATAATTTTTTTTTTTAATTTTTTTTTAAATTTTTTTTTTATTTTTTTTTAAAATTTTTTTTTAAATTTTTTTTTTAAATTTTTTTTTTTTTTTTCGTTTTTTTTTAACATACATACGTGAATTTATAATTTTACAATGGGATGTTTTTATATATGTATGTACGTATTTCATATGGGATGAATGGTGACACAAACTACTGTTATTTCATGACTACATGTTGTGAAGGGTATATAAGATTCGGCACGGCCGAATATAGCGCTCTTACTTGTTTTACTTGTTTTTGGCATTATGAAAGAAAATATTTATTTTTATAATTGTTTCACATCAGCTGATTTAAATTCAAAATAGCACACTTAATTATGAGGGGTTGTTCACAATAGTCTTAATTTTTCATGCTATTATTATAGGACATATGACTTTATGACACTACTGTGAATCCCCCAATTGTATATAATTTTTAAAATTTTATTTTGTATAATTTTTTATTTATATACATATTGTTACGATTTCTTTTCGTTCAACATTACTTTTTCTATTTCGTACTTTACTTGTATATTTACTTTTAATAAATCATTCCTGAAATATTAAGAATATGATGATGTGGGTTCGTCTCCAATTTATAGCATGCGAGATAATTTTTTCCTCTCTGTAAAATAAAGCTCAGTAATACAATTAAAATACATATGCATAGATTTGTATGTAACATTGTGTGCTTTTAAGTTGAACTCTCAACTCATTTTTAATTTTATGATGACCATATATGGTAATAAATTCCTTTTTAACTTTTATTACTACATTTAAAAGTATTTTTGTCCTTTTTTCACTGCAGATCAATTAATGACATTTTTTCTAAATTACCGATGGCAATCAATACTTGATTGAATTGCGCTTTAAATTTTTAGGCAAAACTACTAATTGTTCATAAAACATTCATTATCAAAGTAAGCCTTGTGACGATAAGAAGTTCACAGAAATTATAAAAACAGTAACTTAAATTTTAAAATAAAAAGTGCAAAGTTTAATAAAATAAATAAATAAAGAATGCAGTGAAAATAATTTAAAAAAAAGAAGTTTATTTATATAAAATTAATATAGACAGAGCTCTCCTCGTTTTAATAAAGATTTTAGCAGATTTACTGCTGCAACCAAAATAAAATCCACGTTATATATTCCAACTCAGAAGAAAAGTGTCCTAGTTGGAATTTCACCATCATTCCTCATCATAATCATTTGCAACACAACATCCTTGAATAACCATATTGATGGCTTAAAATGAGACCTTTCTAAATAGATATCTTCGTGCGTTAAAAAGGAGTCAGAATATACACAAAAAGGGGGCACATAACAGCAGGTTTTTATATATGAAGCTGTTCTAAAACCGCATTTTTTTCATAAATTTTTAACCTATAATTCAATGATAAAATTACTTAAATATTTCATTACAAACATGTTCTTTACTTTTGAGCTAATATTTCTTTAAATATATTTCCTAAATTAATTGAAATTAGTTATACAATATATATATTAATTTAAATTCATTAAATTTATTTTAAATTAAAAATTTTCTTAAACCTAACCTAAACTATGTATATAAAACTTAAAATTATAAAAACCATAAATTTTACTTAAATTACATTTTTGTTTAATAAATATCTAATAAAATTTTAAAATTAATACTCTCAAAAATGTAATTTTTTTTCTATAAACCTAAATATATTGTTGAATTTTTTATATACAAATAATTTGAATTAATAAGAAATAAAAAAGCCAAAATTTTAATATATTAATGTTCATAGAATGAATAAATGAAATTAAAATTAATTGTACCTATTATTATTGCTATGACTGTAATCTTATTTTGTTTTTATTCTAAAAATAGCTTTGTAAAATATTAATAACTTAATTAACAAAAGCAAAAGATCTGCAGAATATCATTATCATCTCGTTTTGCTGGGCCCTTCAACCGAGACAACAACAATTACAACAAATGTAATGTGAGTATCAAAAAATTGATCTTTTAATTCTTTTGTTTTTGGTATTTTGTTAAATTATTTTACATCACTACATACATATTTTCTCGTTTGTCAGTCCGTTTCCACATTGTCCCTATTAATCTCTTTAATTTTTGCTTAACTCATAACATTTAAATAAAAAACAAAAAACTCATTGATTAATTATGATATTGAAATGTATTCCTTATTAATGTAATTATCATTATCTTAAATTATGTTTATATTATATTTACTTAATGATAATTTTAATTTCAATAAATAGTAACATTTGTTTTTGTAAAATGCACTTGTAAAGCTACATTTAATGGGAAGGATAACTAAGGTAAATTGTAACAAAATGTAAGTTAGTAAGCCAGTATATTTTAGGGACAGATTTTAATAATTTATAGGGTAAGTGATCTGTCATGGCGTTGACTATTAGTCAATTGGGTGGGAACAAAATTACCCTACGTGGCACAATACCTCGCCATTATATTATTTTTTTCTTTACTGATAATAATTAATTCATTTTTATATACTCTTTGGTATGTATAGGCATTAAGAGTATTTATATGTTTATGCGCTTCAATACAGGGTTGAGAACTAATCTACCTATTATAAGCTAGCTGGAAAATCTCTATATATGCCTCCTTAACTCAGTATTTCATTTTATTTCACCATTATTTTTATTTTCATGAAAATATACAAATTTTTCAAATCATTTTGAATTAATATAGAGCGCGTAACATATATGGCGCCCAACGCAAACAAAGTGTGGCCAGCCTTTTCAGCACGGCGTGTAATATACATACCGCTCAAGAAAAAGGCCAGCGTTTAGGCTAACGTAAAGCCTGTCACAAAGGCTAACGGCAAGGTCAACGTAGGCATAGCTTTGTAGAGGTCATTAAATTGATCAGAACACATTTGTTAATTATGTCAATGGTATTTTTCTCACATATTTTACTACTACATTTTTATGTACAAGAAAATCTAAGAACAAACAACATCAAATGCATTTCTTCAATCTGTATAAGTCATAGTTATTCTAATTGTATATATATGAATCTAGAAGCGATACAGTATAGTGTTTATAATGTTTACTCGGAGAGTCCAAATTCTGGAACTTAATTTCGGTTTTTGTTGCATCAGAGTCTTCATTGTACAACCATTGTTTTGCTATTCAAGTCCTTTCTGTAAATTTAGGAGAAAAATTTAAGAAGTTGCAGAGTAGCAAAACGAGTGCATAATGTTTCGGAAAAATGTCATAAATAAAGGAAACAAAAATTGGAAAAATTTTACTGACTAGTTTGCATGTTACATTTGTTTAAAGTATATCCTTCCCTAAGAAAAAAAAAACAATCATAATTTATTGAATATTTATTCTACAAATACATACATATATAATATATTTTTCTTTAGTTTTCAAATATACTCTACGTTAGTCTGATACATATATCTAATTATCTATTTAAATTTAAAAAAATAAGAAAATAAAACAAATTTATGTATATTTATATATTTAAAAAAACTTTAAATATATAAATAAAAACTTAAATATATATTATAAATATTTTTCAAAATCAAATTTTCCGTTATGAACACGCGTTCAAACTCTAATAGTAATTCTAGAGGTCGCGGTGGAAATACTTCAGCCTCACGTAATAACATTTCAATTGAGATACAAGATCGACCAACGAATTCTAAATCTCGTGTCGTTCATTCTCCAATAGTGAAAAATATAAATAATAAACAACAGCAAGTCCCTCGCGCTCAAAGCTGTACAGATTTAGCTTCAAATATAGCGATTCAAAATAGAATGGAAATGAGTAATAACAATTTATTATCTCAACCTTTAGAAGGTCCCAACCCCAACGTTTCTCGAAATTTAAACGACCAACCTGGTCCAAGCCTGAATAATTCTAATCTTAATTCTGCAACACCTTTTGATACATTAATTTCGCTAATGGAACAATCCTTACAAAACACAAGAGAAGAATTTAGGAAAGAACTTTCGTCTGTAAGAGACAGTATATCACAAATAGGCAATGCAAATAGCACTAGTTCTATTGGACAACCAATTATTTCACAAAATACTGGCTATGCAAATGCTCAAAATCCTAATAGGTCTCCCAGTGTTAACAATGTACCTTATGATTCGGGTATAAACTTAGAAAAATGGAAAATTACATACGATGGCACTGGATCCGTATCTGACTTTTTATTTAAAGTTGAAACGCTAAGTAATCGTACACGATGTTCTGATGAACACCTTATGTCTAATTTTCATGTCCTTTTAGAAGGAAAAGCGGAGCAATGGTATTGGCTATTCATGAAACAGAATCGTAACGTGACCTACCCAATAATTTGTTATGCTTTGACTAAAGAGTTTGGCTATTTAGAATCGGAGCATGATATTTTATTGAAAATTTCGTTGCGAAAACAACAGCAAAAAGAGTCATATGATGAATTTCATACAGCACTCGTATCAATGAATTCAAGATTACAGAGCCCTTTACCAGATTCAACACTAGTTGATATAATCAAACGAAATTTACAACCCAATTTGAGATTTTTATTGTTTAGTTCTAATTCTAAAACTTTAAATGATTTTAGAGATATGGCACGAAAAGCAGAGAAAGTCCTTCGGGGTAATAGGCATTTTATACCAAATTCAGGTCAAGTACGTAATATAAGTGAACTTGATTGTGATATTAATGGTTTAGAACATCCTGAAATATCTGACCCACAGCTTGAAGCACTACAAATTTTAAGGAACAACAAATACGATTATTCGACTATAAAGTGCTGGAATTGTTTGTCCTATGGACACTCTTATATATACTGTGATAAAGATATTTCTGAACGTTTTTGTTTCAAATGTGGATTAAAAGGTGTATTAACACCCTCTTGTCCAAAAAGACACATTAGCCAGGGAAACAAAAAGACGGGCGAAATGGTTACCGGGGACTTTCGTCCATCCCACAAAACCCCGAGTTCAAATTAGAACCACATTTAGAACAGTCCAGTACAATTTTCAATTCTAACATCAATCAAACTGATAATTTCAATTTAACACAACCTAAATCTTGCGTTACTCTAAAAGATATTTCAACACAAACTGAATCTTTCGTTGTTTTAAAAACCAAAAATGATTTTTCTAATCGCATTCGTAGAAAACTGTATTCATCTAAAAATCCATCTTTGAGAATACTTAAATGTAGGCAGCGCTTTAAAAAGCGTAAATACTTTCGTAAACTGTTAGAGTCGGCAGTTATACATGACTCAGATGATCGCCCTTTTGTTAAAGTGAAAATCTTTAATGACACCGTAGTGGGTTATTAGACTCAGGAGCAAATATTTCAGTTTTAGGAGCAAATTGTCTAGAGTTTTTAGAGCGTAATAAAATACATTATAGCCCAATAAAATCATCATTATCAGTTGCAAATGGTGTAAAGCAAACAATATTAGGTTTTTGCAAACTACCTGTTTATTTTAAGAATGTTACTAAGGATATTTTATTTTATATAGTTCCCTCACTTACTCAGGAAGCATATTTTGGCATAAATTTTTGGCGCGAATTTGCACTCGCACCTGACATAATTCCTACACCATATCAACTACCACCATATAAAAATAAAGACGTTAAATTTCATGATCTCACTTTCAAACAAAAACTTAATTTGGAAAAACTAGGATGTTTGAGAGGTGAGGATACACAAGTTTCAGATAATGTCGATAAGTTGCAAAAAGTAAGAAATAAACTAAGAGAAAGGTCAATTAAAGCTCATGAAAAAGCATCTAAGGCATATAATTTGAGGTCTAGACCAATTCTTTTTAACGAAGGACAAGTTATTTTCCGCAAAACTCGTATTTTGAGCAATTTATCTAAAGCTATCACAAAGAAGTTTAAGCCAAAGTACATAAAGTGTAGGATTCGTAAAAAGATTGGTAACAATTTATACGATATAGAAAACCTTAAGGGAAAGTACGTTGGCAAATACCAAGCATCAGATCTTAAACCTTGAATTTATTTTTTTAATTTTTTTTAAATTTTGTGAAAAACTTTTAAGTCTCCAATTCATATAAAGTAATTGCCCGGCTTTCGTGGGTCGTGCCACACCATTCTCTCTCATAATAACCTTTTGTTTCTTTTTAATTGAAATTTAATATAAATCGGATTTCTGTTCGTCTTCTCATTTTGACAAAATGTAAGATCGAAGCAGATTTGTTACGATTTCTTTTCGTTCAACATTACTTTTTCTATTTCGTACTTTACTTGTATATTTACTTTTAATAAATCATTCCTGAAATATTAAGAATATGATGATGTGGGTTCGTCTCCAATTTATAGCATGCGAGATAATTTTTTCCTCTCTGTAAAATAAAGCTCAGTAATACAATTAAAATACATATGCATAGATTTGTATGTAACATTGTGTGCTTTTAAGTTGAACTCTCAACTCATTTTTAATTTTATGACCATATATGGTAATAAATTCCTTTTTAACTTTTATTACTACATTTAAAAGTATTTTTGTTCTTTTTTCACTGCAGATCAATTAATGACATTTTTTCTAAATTACCGATGGCAATCAATACTTGATTGAATTGCGCTTTAAATTTTTAGGCAAAACTACTAATTGTTCATAAAACATTCATTATCAAAGTAAGCCTTGTGACGATAAGAAGTTCACAGAAATTATAAAAACAGTAACTTAAATTTTAAAATAAAAAGTGCAAAGTTTAATAAAATAAATAAATAAAGAATGCAGTGAAAATAATTTTAAAAAAAGAAGTTTATTTATATAAAATTAATATAGACAGAGCTCTCCTCGTTTTAATAAAGATTTTAGCAGATTTACTGCTGCAACCAAAATAAAATCCACGTTATATATTCCAACTCAGAAGAAAAGTGTCCTAGTTGGAATTTCACCATCATTCCTCATCATAATCATTTGCAACACAACATCCTTGAATAACCATATTGATGGCTTAAAATGAGACCTTTCTAAATAGATATCTTCGTGCGTTAAAAAGGAGTCAGAATATACACAAAAAGGGGGCACATAACAGCAGGTTTTTATATATGAAGCTGTTCTAAAACCGCATTTTTTTCATAAATTTTTAACCTATAATTCAATGATAAAATTACTTAAATATTTCATTACAAACATGTTCTTTACTTTTGAGCTAATATTTCTTTAAATATATTTCCTAAATTAATTGAAATTAGTTATACAATATATATATTAATTTAAATTCATTAAATTTATTTTAAATTAAAAATTTTCTTAAACCTAACCTAAACTATGTATATAAAACTTAAAATTATAAAAACCATAAATTTTACTTAAATTACATTTTTGTTTAATAAATATCTAATAAAATTTTAAAATTAATACTCTCAAAAATGTAATTTTTTTTCTATAAACCTAAATATATTGTTGAATTTTTTATATACAAATAATTTGAATTAATAAGAAATAAAAAAGCCAAAATTTTAATATATTAATGTTCATAGAATGAATAAATGAAATTAAAATTAATTGTACCTATTATTATTGCTATGACTGTAATCTTATTTTGTTTTTATTCTAAAAATAGCTTTGTAAAATATTAATAACTTAATTAACAAAAGCAAAAGATCTGCAGAATATCATTATCATCTCGTTTTGCTGGGCCCTTCAACCGAGACAACAACAATTACAACAAATGTAATGTGAGTATCAAAAAATTGATCTTTTAATTCTTTTGTTTTTGGTATTTTGTTAAATTATTTTACATCACTACATACATATTTTCTCGTTTGTCAGTCCGTTTCCACATTGTCCCTATTAATCTCTTTAATTTTTGCTTAACTCATAACATTTAAATAAAAAACAAAAAACTCATTGATTAATTATGATATTGAAATGTATTCCTTATTAATGTAATTATCATTATCTTAAATTATGTTTATATTATATTTACTTAATGATAATTTTAATTTCAATAAATAGTAACATTTGTTTTTGTAAAATGCACTTGTAAAGCTACATTTAATGGGAAGGATAACTAAGGTAAATTGTAACAAAATGTAAGTTAGTAAGCCAGTATATTTTAGGGACAGATTTTAATAATTTATAGGGTAAGTGATCTGTCATGGCGTTGACTATTAGTCAATTGGGTGGGAACAAAATTACCCTACGTGGCACAATACCTCGCCATTATATTATTTTTTTCTTTACTAATAATAATTAATTCATTTTTATATACTCTTTGGTATGTATAGGCATTAAGAGTATTTATATGTTTATGCGCTTCAATACAGGGTTGAGAACTAATCTACCTATTATAAGCTAGCTGGAAAATCTCTATATATGCCTCCTTAACTCAGTATTTCATTTTATTTCACCATTATTTTTATTTTCATGAAAATATACAAATTTTTCAAATCATTTTGAATTAATATAGAGCGCGTAACAATATGTATAAATCTTTATTCACTTGGTTAAGAAAACAAAAATACCCACAAATGACACAAAAGTGAATTTGCAGGGGTTTAACTGGTGACGAAGTGATTAAATTTAGGTGAAAACACTTTTGATTTTAAAATTAGCGTGTCATTGGGGATCATGTGTTTACATTAATATTTTAATGAACTGTACTCTATTTTATCAAGTGCACAGAAATCATGCATAATCGGTGAAAATCATCCGCTGTTACATGAGTTAATTTTGTTTGTTTACGATATTCTGCATGATTTGCATTCATTTCTAAGCACATAATTTATGACAAATTGCTTCGAATTATATAATTATTGCTTTTACACAAATAATTCAGAAGTATTTAATATGTAATTCGCTTTGCACTACGATTTCTTTTGTATGTATAAAAAAAATAAAAAAATTCGGCCGTGCCGAATCTGATAATACCCTTCACCATCATGTAGCTATAATGCCATATAGTAGCTTAACCTATATTCCATGTTACACGCCATTTTTCCTCATTTTTTCCGACGCCATCCTCAATTTTGAATTTTTACTTATATTGCGCTAGTCAAGTTCTTTCAGATAATACCAATATTGACTCTCTTGGTTGTCTAGAAGCTGAAAAAAATTGATTTTCGTTTGTAAATTCTTGGAATATATATTTAAAAAAAAATTTTTTTGCCTCTAACTTTACCGATTAGGGCCCGATTTATCCAAAATTTGTCACGAATATCTCCAGAGGTATATTATATCTACAAATAGTAGCAAGGATATCTATTAATTATTCTATGGTTGAAAATTTTTAATTTTGGTGGTAAAAATATGGGGAAAAACAGAGGCAGTCGTGCTCTTTTGCTCGTATCTCAGAAAGTTATTGGGCAATTGTGCTGAATTTCAATAGCGATTCATTCCCGGATATTTCCAAAAGATTGATACCATACACAGATCTGAGGAACATATGGTTGCTTCTAAAAGTTGATTTCAACCAACACACGGACAGACGGTCAAACGGACGGACGGTCAGGGCTTAATCGACTCCTCTATTCATAAGCTTTCAGAAAATATATACTTTATGGGGCCGGAAATGAAAATTGTAGAAATTATAAACGGAATGACAAAGCTATATATACCCTTGTACACCACAGGTGAAGGGTATAAAAATACTATAAAAAAATCTTGGCTCAGTTGGGATTCGATACCACGTTCTCTCTAGCTATGATGATCATTTAAGCCACCCTTATTTCTGATTGCAAAAAAATGGAGCACTTTAGCCAGGTTTAGCCGATTTTTTAAAACGTATTGTATATTATATTTTTTTTTGCAGGTATTCATGGAGCATTTTCCGAGCCTTGTTGGTAATTAAATTACCTTTCTGAAAATGTTCCAAGGTTTTTTCCGGGCACAATTGGTACTGACTTAATTTTGTCCATTCGATTCAACTTATCCAGCTGGTTCTCAGAAGCTTTTCCAAACGGTTCCTGAGAAGAGAATTTGTTTTTAAAATATGGTTATTATTTCAAATACAAAATTGTTTACTTTGCAATATATTCCAAAAGTTTTGATTGAGGAATTGTGAATATCAAACCAATCATTAACTAATTGGAAAAAGTCGGCCGTTTCTATGGCTTTGTAGTTTTCTTCTCCCAAGCTATAACACCATTTAATGGCTCTTGCGGTGGAGTTTGAAAATAGCTGCGCTGCCAATTTTACTTTTTGTCTTAGTAAAATTTTTAGTTTTTATAAAATTTTATACATTTATATACTTATGTGATTGTTGCGTTTCCCTTAAATTTCAATATTATGAAACCATTTAGTTTTCGGAATCAAAACACGAAGAAAGAATTTTCAACTACAGTGTGATGTTATAATTGAAGCAAAATTGGTCAAAATTTTAACTATTAAAAATTTTAGTTTTACTAATTGTTTTGTTTGGCTGTACTCAAATTCTAATTGGTATAAGTCCATTTTCAACAACTTAGGTTTTGTAAAGCAGGTTTGAATTTTTTGTTTTCAAATTTGTCAACTCAAAAAAAAAAATAAATTTTCACATTTGAAAATTTGTTTAAACGGTCGTTGTATTTTAAATAAATTGTGAGGAAAAAGGGAAATAGAATAAATATTTTAGTGACCGTGTGTAAAAACTAATTATATTGGACTATTGGGCTGTGTTTTTTTTTAGAAAGAAAATTGGAATTACAGGTGAGAAAGGTTTGTGGTTATGTGAATTACCAGTGACTTAGATATATTTTATATTACAGCGGTTTCAAGTTATAAAGATATTGTGGTATCGAGTGCAACCAGTTCGACCGGATTTCGGATTATACTATCGAAAATATCCCGATTTTTTGTATCATAGTAAGAACCAGGTACATCAAGGATATATCGTGTTATAATGTGAGTCCGTGGTTGACTCACCTTCAGCCAAAAGAACCAGTGCCATCAAGGACATATCGTATTCATGTTTGATTCTGTGGTTGGCACACATTTAGCCAAAAGAACCGGATTCATAAGATTTTTTTTTTTGCTATTTTCCTGTTTGGCGTTAGTGAATATATAATTACTTAGCATTGTTGTTAACACACTAGGAAGGCCAAGAAATTTTATAAGGTTTTAAAGTTAGGGTCTAAATTGCAAATTTTTTTTTACAGAATATTGGATATAAATCCTAAATAATTAAATCACCTCATCTAAAATTATTGAAGTTTCTTAAATTTTATTAAAAATAGTTTAGTTTTTGAAATTTGTTTTTTTGTTTTTGTTATCTTTTTCTAAATTCTAAAAGAAAGAAAGAAACAAATATTTGATCCAATTTTTGTTTTAGTTTATTCTCTAAATGTAACTTAATTATTTAAATATTTATATTTAAAAATTTGTTAAATTCATCTAAAAATTTGATTTTGTCACCCTAATTTTTTTATAGTAAACACTCTACTCACATAATCCATAAGATAAATTAAATACTACTTCACTAATACTAAGTAACTAATACCCTCACTATACGAATACATATCTAAAATTTAAAAAGAGAAAATAACGTTCATTTATTAGGAAAAAAAATAATAATTATTTAATTATATAAATTACGCAACCTTCAGCTGTCATCCGGCGCCTGCTGACATCGTTGGACAAGTTTAAAATGTAAGTTGCACGTTAATATATATATTTTATTTTATTTCTCAATCTATAACAAATAGCTTTAAATAAATATTGTCCTAATTTGATACATCCCTTTTCATAAGGCAAAGTGAGTTATAATATAGTTTTTTTTTTAAATCTATATATATAAAAGTGAAACTCTGTGTGTGTGTTAGCTATAGACTCCGAAACTGTAAAACCGATCGGGCTCAAACTTGGCAAGTTGTTGTTCACATTCCAAGGAGTGTTTATGGGTGGCAAAAAGTGGGCGGGCCAAGCCCATACAAAATTAGTTATCTGTTTAAGCTACTTGCACTTGACCGATTTTTCTGAAACTTTGCACACATATCGAGCTGTCATGACTTAATAATTTCGTGATAAGAAAAGTGGGCGGGGCCTCGCCCCTAAAAAAGTTTTAATTTTGAGGTACTTGCACAGGACCGATTTTTCTGAAATTTTGCACACATATTGAGCTGTCATGACTCTAAAAATTCGTGATTTGAAAAGTGGGCAGTGCCACGCCCATAAAAAATTAGTTATAATTTTTAGCTACTTGCACTTGACCGATTTTTCTGAAACTTTGCACACATATTGAGCTGTCATGACTATATAATTTCGTGACTAGAAAAGTGGGCAGTGTCACGCCCATTAAAAAAAGTTACAGTCTATAGTTGTTAGCACTTGATATTCAATTTAAATTCAGGATGCATTTTTATGCAATAAGGGGCGTAGCAACGCGCGCCGGGCTTTTCTAGTAATCTATATATATAAAAGTAACACTGTGTGTGTGTGTGTTAGCTATAGACTCCGAAACTGTAAAACCGATCGGGCTCAAACTTTGGTAAGTTGTTGTACACATACCAGGGAGTGTTTATGGGTGGAAAAACGTGGGCGGGGCCACGCCCATAAAAAATTAGTTATCATTTTTAGCTACTTGCGCATGACTGATTATTCTGAAACTTTGCATGCATATTAAGCTGTTATGACTATAATTTTGTGATTAGAAAAGTGGGCGGGTCACGCCCATAAAAAAAATTATAATTTTGAGGTACTTGAACTGGACCGATTTTTCTGAAACTTTGCACACATATTGAGCTGTCGTGACTTTACACTTTCGTGATTATAAAAGTGGGCGAGGACACGCCCATAAAAAATTAGTTATCAGTTTTAGCTACTTGCACTTGACCGATTTTTCTGAAACTTGGCACACACATTGAGCTTTCATGACTCTAAAATTTCGTGATTAGAAAAGTGGGCAGTGCCACGCCCATAAAAAATTAGTTATAATTTTCAGCTACTTGCACTTGACCGATTTTTCTGAAACTTTGCACACATATTGAGCTATTATGACTACAATTTCGTGATTATAAAAGTGGGCAGCGCCACGCCCATAAAAAAGATATAATTTTGAGGTAGTTGCACTGGACCGATTTTTCTGAAACTTTGCACAGACATATTGAGCTGTCATGACTTTATAATTTCGTGATTAGAAAAGTGGGCAGGGCCACGCCCATAAAAAAATTATTATTTTGAGCTACTTGAATTTCACCGATTTTTCTGAAACTTTGCACACATATTGAGCTGTCATGACTATACAGTTTCGTGATTAGAAAAGTGGGCAGTGTCACGCCCATTAAAAAAGTTACAGTCTATAGCTTTTTGCACTTGATATTCAATTTAAATTCAGAATGCATTTTTATTCATTAAGGGGCGTAGCAACGCGCGCCGGGCTTTTCTAGTAGATAATACAATTTGCAACATTTCCTAACTATGTTAAACTGTTAACTTAAAACACTTTATCTTATTTCACTGTACAATTGTTGTTTTTTTATATATGTTACAAGTTTTGTTTTAATTTAAAAACTTATTATCAAGTATGGTTTAAATTTAATTAATATAAGTTGTTAATAACAATGAGAAATTAATTTATTTTATTTACGAAAGGTGAAGTAAATGGGATGGGGATAGGTATATAAGACTTTTATTTAATTATTATTGTGGGGCTGACAAATAATATTACTTAAAGTCAGCAAGGCGGGAGGGCAAGGTACTGTGTAGCTAATTTATACCTCAAGCTATACATAAGTCATCAACGTATATTAATTTTACTTTTGTTCTTAGTCATTATGATTTTGTTTATCTATACAGCTACCTAAAATTATAAATCTCTAATAAATGATAAATAAAAAAAAATATTTTCACTGCAATATATGGGAACAAACTTAATCCACCCCACCGACGAGCACGGCCGATTCTGAATGGTAGCCTTGTTCCTATAGTGAAATCTTACAAAACTCTAGCAATCGTTACAATGTCGTGTGCACCAGATGGTAAAGCAGTTTTAGGGATTGCCAATTAGATAAAGTGGCAACTTTAAAGGAAGAAACGAAACAAACATATGTTCATTGTTTTTATTTGTATACGTTTACCTTTGGTAAATATAACGTGATTCAGCTCTGGTCGGGTCAAGAGCTCGCGCGTTTTTGCCATTATCGTTTAATGACAACCAGGTTGTCCCTTTTTATCTGACTTCGAGAGTTTTGCGTCTCACTCTCGCGTGGTTAACTGTGTGGCGTCGCGTAACTGTGCTTTGGATACAGTTTCCAGACTATTCTACAGTTAACCGCGTGTTTTTTCGTTTTAATTGGAGGAGTACCAAATAAACTCATTTTACTTGTGACTGGAGGAGTACCATATAAACTCAATTTACATGAGACTGGAGGAGTTCCATAAAACTCAGCAGTAATTATTGTTCAGACGTCTCCGACTTCCTATACAATGGTATAGGTCGACCTGCGGTACCTGAACCAAAGTTTTGTAACTGGAGGAGAACCATTAAACTCAATTTTTATTTATTGTTCGAGTGTCTCCGACATCCTATACAGAGGTATAGGTCGACTTGCGGTGCCTGAATCAACGTTTGTAACTGGAGGAGAATTATTAAACTCAATTTTATTTATTGTTTCAATGTCTCCGACTTCCTATACAGAGGTATAGGTCGTTCCACGGAGAGGGAACTTAGTGAATACCCTGGCTTTTTGGTTAGGTACCTCTGCCATCAAAATTCAAAAAAAAAAAAAAATGGTAAATATAATGAAAATAGACAAAATTGATAGGTAAGATGGTGGAGTGGAGAATTATGGACTGGTGGCGGGAATTAAAGATGGCTTTTGGATATACAGACAGAAAAGAAGGCCATTCTGATTCTGGAGGTGAAAATTAAAAGCAGTGCTGTGTGCAGTGTAGTTTTTTTTTTTTTTAAAAATGAACAGTTTATTTAAATTATGAAAAAAATAAAAACATTTAAGTAAATAAATAAAAAAAAAAAAATCATTTCATTACATTAAATAAAGTCAAACATTAAATTAAATAAAAATACGAAGTTGAAAGACTAAAAATAGAACACTAAATTAAATTAAAATAATACACTAAATAGAATAAAATATATAAAACATAAATTGAAAGACTTTGAATTAAAATAGAAACAAACAAAAATTAAAATAAAAAAAATAAAAAATCAAATTAAAACAACACACAGCACAATTAAAGGTTAACTTATATTTAAAGCTGCCATCTTTTAAAGCTGTCATCTTTTGGAACACCATCTTTTGAAGCCGACACCAGCCGTAAAACCATCCTCAGTCGTCATCTTCAGCCCTCTGGTCACCAGCCACACTCAAATTGTGTCATCAGCCACCAGTGTTTCCGTATCTGCCTTGACCGGTACAGGTATTCTGACCATAGACAGCACAAACGATTGACTTTTGGACACTTAAACGTAAATAAAATAAAATATTTAAATAAGAATATTCATAGTTTTCTTTTAAACGTTTTGCTATTGCTAGGGAAAACTTACGTAGATAAATTACTCTAATCCTCTCTAGAGGTTTAGTGGAGGGTGCGCGTTAGACCAAAAGGTGAGCTCATAGTTTAGGTTTCATCGTTACAGGGTGTTTGCCCCAAAAGGTTTAGTTTTCCTTAATATATAAAAAAACGGTGAGAAAATTATTAATATTATAAAGTCTTGTGAAAAGAACATAAAATAAAGTAGACTATGACAAACAACTATAGGCAAGTCGGAGGATAATCGTTTTTTTTTATTTCTCTCATAATTCAATACAACATATTATATACAATATTGTTTGAATATATACATTTTTCTCTTTTTATCGATTTTATTTTACAAAGGTAAATTTTATTATAATCAATTTTGTTTGGATAATTGAAATTAACAAGAAATGTGTAATAGTGGTTAAGTAAGATTTGTTTAATTATACACAGTAAAAGTATAAATAAATTATGTTAAAATGAATTTTATTTGAAAATTTAAGTTTTTCATTATGGCAGCATAAACAGGTAACAGGTAAGATAATGGGATGATGACGAAGTCTTGATAAAGGAGAAGTCAGGGGTCCCCAACATTTTTAGCTACAGGGGATCATGGTGAAATCCCCATGGATTTCAGTGGGTGGGTAAAAGCTGTTGGCATAACATCCGCCAACCCCCAGAAAGATGTGTAGGAAAAGACACCAGAGCAGGTGTATGGTGTCTTCAGGTGTTGTTGTCCTGCTGTCCATATTCGGGTCCTTTTTTTATTTCGTTTTTTTATTATTCCTTTGCTGATATGAATTTTTTGTATGCAATGTGTCATTGCCAGTACGTTGGCAAGAACCACCCCAAGACGGCGAGCTCTAGCCGGAGTAAAACGCCAGCATGCCAGCGCCGCCAACAATCTGGCCAAACTTTAATATCGTGGTTGCATTGGCAGCCAAAACCACACATATGCACAGTACAACAACAGGTTGTCCAGATTAAGGCGTGTTTCGGAAAACGTGTTTGGACTTATATCAGCCACATTTCGCGTTGTCAGAAAAACAATGGAACTTTCCCCACCAAATGTTGTCAAAGTTGTTCTCGCAGTGTGTGCATTGCACAATTTTTTGAACAAACGGAAGTGTGGTACCTATTAGACTCCTGCATGAATGACATTAAATCGAAAAATTGTGCATTCATTCTCAAAATGAATCTTGCTTGCCATGTCACATATATTGTTGAATGTTCTGCTCTCTTTGAAACACATCGTACACTTCTATGTTCATAATTCTTTGCATTCAGCCACATGTTGTTTGTTAAGTGAATCATTAGCACAGTAACTTAAATCAGCAATGAATACACACACTACACAGTATGCATTCACTGTGTTTTACCGTTTCTTTAAAATAAAGATATCAATAGAGGTAAAGCGTTGCCAGTTTACGAAATTTTTAACGTAATTGGGATTGGAAATTTCGTAGATAACAATATAATTGCTAAAACTGTTTTTTTATTTAATTTATAATTATTATTTAATTTATTTTTATTTAATTTTATTTATCTTTTTTTTTTTGTTTTTGATAACTGAAAAAATTTTTTAAGTACTGATAAAATTAATTTTTTTTAAATACATATAAATCAAACTAATTTTTAAACTGATCTATATTAAAAAAATTATTAAGAAAAAAACCTTTTTTAATACAAGTATTACTTGTGAATGATATTTCATTTCATTTAAGAAGAAACTTACATGCATATGTATTTTTAATTATATAATAAAAAAAAATCATAGGTGAATTTTTAGGAATTAATTGGAATTCAAAAACTGGGTATAAGGTATAAAAAAAATTAAGTATAAACACAAAAACGTTGACACACCGAATTATCACAAAGATAATAAACATAAAAGTGTTATAAAGGACTTACGTTCTCAATTGAAGTAATTAATCTTTAAATTTTAAAAACCCAATATTCACCTAATACTTCAACTTCAAACGCGTATAATAAACTGAGCATACAAAAACGTAATAAAACAATTGGGGATGCCACAACAAAATAAATTTCCTACCAAATTTGCTTAAATAATTTAAATAAATCTACCAAAACCTACCATTTTTCTTAAATTATTATTATTAATTTAAAATAGTAAGTTTAAAAATAAGTAAACTTTATATGTATATTACAACTAGAAATAATAATATTCTTCCAAAACTTAAAAAAATAAACCAAGCCAACCAAGCGCCAAGTTATGCACAAATAAAAAAAATCTATCGCTCCAAAGTGGCAGCCCTGCAAAAAATTCCATTCAATGTTAATTTCTCTTCTTGCAATCTACTCTCCCTTTACACATTTTTTTGCTCTTTTTTTTCTTTGTTGAAAAGCCAAAGAAAAAAAGTGCACATTATTTTTTTTGAGTGAATGCATGATTTTAAAGTGGTGTATAGCTTTTTGTTTTTATTGCTGTGTAGTGTACAGAAAAAATACGATCATATTTAAGTGAATGCAATATTTTTTAATCATGTTTTTCTCAATCACATTTACTTTCTTCATTTGTTGTGTGCTGTGTGGTGAATTGTGTCACAGTATTAAGCTTAATTCATTGTTATTTAAAGCATTCATGAGTCAATGCAGGTCTCCAGTACCTATACACAAACAAGAGACTATGACCAAGTAAATGCGAATGGGTCTATAACAGATGGACGATGACGTGAAGAAGTGCGGACAGAGAACATTTTGTCTTCAATAGAACCATTGTGCAACTAAGGTCGTCAAAGCAAAACATCTAAGCTCATTCGACAAGAATTCACGTAATATTTTTTGAATGAAGGAGAAGTTCCATGGCAATTCAAGCATATTTATTAAAAACCCAATAAATCAAAATAAAAAGTGCAATTCATTTATTTGGCAACTTAAAATCACATTCTGTTTCTATATAAAAAATAAATAAAAATACTAACAAGTAAGAGTGCTAAATTCGGCCGTGCCGAATCTGATAATATCCTTCGCAATCATGTATGTATGTAGGTATAGTCCCACATCGTAGCTTAACCTATATTTCATGTTATACGCCATTTTTCTTTATTATTTCGAGACATTTGCTGTTATTTTAAAGCAAATGAATATTAGCATACATATGCTGATTCAACATACCGTCTAGACTAAAAAAATTAAAGGAAGAGTGATCTTCCCTTTATCATATCGGACACTTTGAGGTAAAAGTGAAGATGTATTAACGAAAAACTAGTTATCTGTCCAATGAAATCTTAACTTTAGCTATTGGTAAGTTATAATAATGGTCCTAAATTTATCTCCAACAACAATCTCATTGTGCACAAAAAATAGTACTAAAATAGGACCGTCAAAGGCATATTTCAAATAGGAAAAAAAGATAACCCTTTATAGTTAACGATCGCTCTTCGTACTGATAATTTTTTTTTTTTTTGAATTTTGATACCAAGAAAATTGAGCTTCACGAAATTCTACGAATTTTTCTTATTTCCGTTGAAATTTAGAGCAGTTATAAACTTTTATTTGTAGTTTTTCCAATAATTGCTTTGATCATCCAATTGTTTCGTACAATTTGCTTGCATTTGCATGAGAGAAATAATTTAGGGACATATACAAACTAATAAACTTCGTCCTAGTTCCTCCTCCTAGCTCCTAGTTTAATGTAAAAATCAACATTAAATATTTGCAAAAATATTTCAATCTACAGTATGAGCGTAAACAAAAAAATTAGTTAATAATTTTGAATGATTTTATATATTCTATGAAATGTTCATTAGCTCAATGAAATATACTATCTACTGATAAAAAAAATGTTCATCTTACAATTTAAGAATATATGACCTACTGAATGTCAAAACTAATGTGGGTATATACAATTGAACTTTGGATATAAAAAAAGAATTATCAGCTCTTTCAAACAAAATATTAGATTACGAAAAATTATTTGATGAATTCACATCTCTTGAAAATCTCAAATCTCTACCTCAATCTTCACCAAAACGCCGCAAATCTGCCAGAAACTCTAGCAAAGCAAATCCTTCTCATAGCCCAGCTATAAATGTTTCAGAGGTTCTTGCTTCAAGCTCAAACAAGGTAAAGCTTTCTACAGTCCCAATCTTTACCACTGTTTCCAAGGAAAGTGCTATAAATATACCAACACCAAATAATATTACACCGCAAATACTTCATACTATGAATGCCAATGACAATCAGCCTGTCCATAGAGTTTTACGAGCTATACCACCGAAAAAATCCATACTTATATCTCGATTGGCTTTTGATACAACCATTGATGATATTGATTATTATATAAATACGAAACTTAATTTCAATAATTCGAACTCTGAAGTCTTAACACATAAATTTTCATACTCTCAGCCGAGAAGTATTGCTTCGTTTAAAATCACCTGAAATATTTGATATACTTATTGATCCTTGTTTTTGGCCTGACAACGTGCTTGTCCGTGAATATTTTTATAAGGAGAATCCGAGATATAACAACGTTGCCCGCCTTCCTTCACATCAATCAACAACCCAAAAAAACTTCTTGTAAATGCTGATCATCATTTAAACATAATTTATCAGAACGTATGTGGTTTAAACACTAAACTGTCTAACCTCTTTAATGAAAGTTTTGGTTTTAATCATCATGTAATTATTTTTACCGAGACCTGGTTAAATGCCAATACCTTAAATTCTGAAATTATCTGTGATAACTATAGTGTTAATACATATTAATTCAATTTCTAAAAAATTCCAAAAGAACAATTTAATTTAATACAAAATCTAAAACTTCAAATAAAAAAGAAAACAAAAACAAAAAAAAACACCAGACCAAATTATTTAACGTAAAAGAAAAAAAAACACTTACACGACAAAAAATCAGTCATTTACCTCTACTAGTTTATTTTAAATTAAGTAAGTCATTTACCTTAAATTAAGTAAGTCATTTACCTTTAAAAAGGTTTTATATTACAATAGTGCAAAATAAGGCATTTATTAAAATTGCTAAAATTGTATATTTGATATTGTTATTGTTGTTAATTTTAATTTAGACGTAAGAAATTAACTTGTATAAAAGACCAGCAATAATAAAGAAATTTAGGCAAACAAAGATTAACTTTTCTTCTGATTGCTTGATTAAGTCTCGGTGTTTCTACCCAGACTCAACTTTTAATTAAAATTAGCACAAGGTGTTTCTACCTGGGCTAAACTCAGTAGCTAAATTTAGTTTTTAAACAATTCTGAACTCCAAGGGAAGCCTTTGGTGTTCAAAGGCAATTTATTGCGATCAAACATTTGGTGACCCCGACGGTCCTAAAACTATAAAAGGATCACTACAATACACGCAACAACTATATTTCAAGAGCGTTCCTAACGATAACTGAGAAGCAACGCAACTCAACTATGGCATCATTTGAAGAACTGGTAGCAGCCCAACAAGAAACGGCGGAGCAAATAAATACAATAATCCGTAACGTGAAAAAGGACCCGGCTACAAGAAAAAGTAAAGAGTACTATTTGGAGCGTCTACAACGGCTTAACACGGCATGGCTAGAATTTGAAGGCACTGACAACAAAATAAGGTGTCTGTCAGGTTTACCCTTGCATGACCAGTATTTTACGGATCTATACCTGCGCATTTCTGGCGACACACTAAAGTACAAAGAATTGTTTGAGCTCGAAATTAAAAAATTGTCACAACCAATAATCAAATCATCAATTAGACTACCAATAGAAACCGAAGGTGCAAAAAGCGGTATACAGGGAGAGCCGCACCTTGACGAAATCACAAGTAAGGTTCTTCGAAATCAACGGGCATTAACGAGAGCGCTAAGACGAATAATGGACGAAGTAAAGGCTGACGAAGATCGAGAGGAATCATTTTATCAGAGCAAATTAACACTCATTGATAAATATATGCATGACTTCTCGACAAACAACGATACGTTATGGCAGCTAACTACCAAAGATCAAATTGACGATTACACTTTGGATGAATTTTACGAAATGCAAGCTGAAGTGCACAACACTCGTTGTAAGCTGCAACAGTATGTCAACAGCGCCAGCGAAGTTACTCCACAAAAGGCCGGAGGAATTGGGCATTGCCAACCCCAGTTACCAAAAATTCAGATTCCAAGATTCAGCGGCAGTTACCTACAATGGGTAGCCTTTAAAGACCTTTACACTCAACTGATCCATAACACAAAAATGAGCGAAGTTGAGAAAATGTTTTACTTAACCACACACCTGGCAGACGAGCCAAAAAATTTAATTAAACATTTACCAATTGCAACAGCAAACTATGAAGTAGCATGGAAAATTTTGGTTAATAGAAACGACAACAAAAGGCTTATTGTGACAACACTACTTGACAACTTCTTTGCTCATCCACAAATAAAAAACGAAACGGCACAAGCGCTAAAAGGCTTACATGATCTCACTAAAGAATGCATCCATGGTCTGAACGCACAAGAAATTCCAGTGAACAACTGGGACGCCATCATGGTTCACATATTGCTAAAGAAGCTCGATTACTCCACTCGAACACTATTTGAACAATCACTAAAGGACAATAAAGGCCTCGTGAGTCTACATGAACTACTAAGATTTATCGAGCATCGGTTTCAAGCATTGGAAACACGCGGAAAATCTTGCGAATTTGCTGGGGGGAAGGATAGAGCCAAACTTACAACAGCAGCTACAACAAATCTAAACTGTAAGGTATGTGGATCAATAGGACATCCCATATATTACTGTGAAAAATTCCTCAAAATGTCTCCAGCTGAGAGACTACAGTGGACACAAAAGAGAAGACTTTGTGTCAACTGTTTTAAATCAGATCATGTTACCAAGACATGTACCTCACGGTCTTGTTCAAAGTGTACAAAAAGGCACAATACATTATTGCACTTGGAATTACCAAGAGAAAACACAACAGCAACATCAGCGGAAGGCTATCAAAAGGCACAAGGCCCAGCCTCTGCATCAAATAAGGGTACCCCAATCGTAGCCACAACTAACAAGCAACTCATCGACAATAGTTACATATTACTAGCCACTGCAAGAGTAAAGGTAATTGGAGACAACGGCCGTAGCTGCATATTCCGAGCTCTCCTAGACTCTGGATCGCAAGTTAATTTGGTTTCAAACAGAGTACTGAGCAAGTTATCGCTGAACGCTTCAGACTCTTCACTGTGCATTGAAGGAATAGGCCGAAAGACTCACAATGCCTCCCGACGGATCAATATAGAGCTACATGCATGTTCAGGCAATTACACTACCAGAGTCGAAGCATTTGTTCTTCCGACTATTGTAGCGCCTCAGCCTACCAAATCATTCGACACATCAGGTTGGAATCTTCCTGAAAACATTAATTTAGCTGATCCATGGTTCAATCAAATGGATAGAATTGATATTTTGATTGGAGCAGAATTTTATCATCAGCTGTTGCGCCCACAACAAATAAGAATCAACCACAAACTACCAATTTTACAAAATACAGTCTTGGGTTGGGTCGTCACGGGTAAGCTACAAGAAAGCAATGCCAAATTAGTTACCTGTGCAGTGTTTACCACGGAAGAGCAAACTACAAACCAGCTTATTGAAAATTTCTGGAAGCTTGAGGACACGAATAGTACAGAACGAGCACTATCATTAGCTGAGAAACGTTGTGAAGATCACTTTGCTCAAAACGTAACAAGGAACAAAGACGGGAGATTCGTTGTCCGCCTACCATTTGCAGAAAATCCATGCATTCTAGGAAGTTCTAAAACAATGGCGTTCAATCGATTTCTAGCATTAGAAAAACGATTGAATCTTCCACAGGCCTTGTTGGCAGCCTCTAGAGCACAATTCTGGATTACGAACGGAAAATCATTAGCACGCAGTACCATCCATAAATGTATACGATGCAATAGAGCTAGGCCAATACTTTTCAAACAATTAATGGGAAATCTTCCAGCTGACAGAGTCACGCCAGCACGTCCATTCATAACTACAGGTGTTGACTACTTTGGACCAATTTGGATCCATCACAAAATCAGAGGCAAAAGACCAGATAAGGCTTACATAGCAGTCTTTTGTTGTTTCGCTACTAAGGCCATTCACATGGAAGTAGTGTCCAATTTGTCTACAGAATCATTCATTGGAGCACTACGGCGTTTCATCAGTAGAAGAGGCCATTGTCAGACATTGTATTGCGACAATGCCACTAACCTCGTCGGAGCAAACAATAAGCTCGCCGAATTAGAAGAATCACTATACTCTCAAGCAGCGCAAGAAAAAATAACACAAATATGCAGCAATCAGTCAATAAATTTCAAATTTATCCCGCCAAGAGCCCCTCATTTTGGTGGGCTTTGGGAAGCGGCAGTAAAGTCCGCCAAACATCTCTTATTGAGAAGCGTCCATGCAGCATCACTTACCTATGAAGAATTGGAAACGGTAGTGGTTGAAATAGAAGCCATCTTAAATTCGCGACCGTTGATCCCTCTTTCATCAAACTACGATGATCTTCAAGCGCTCACACCAGGTCACTTTCTAGTAGGTGAACCCTTGACATCAGCAGTGGATGTAAATGCTCAATCTCCAAGACTGTTGTTAGATGCAAGGTGGAAAATAACATCAGAAATAAAACATAAATTCTGGAAGGAATGGACACAAAATTATCTACATGAACTACAGCAAAGAGGAAAATGGAAATCACCTTCACCGAACGTCATTGAAGGCATGCTTGTTATCCTTAAAGAAGACAACACTCCAGTGCTACAATGGCCACTGGGTAGAATCAGCCGAATATATAAGGGAGATGATGGACTTATCAGGGTTTGCGACGTCAAAACGGCAAGGGGAACCTTCAGGAGACCAATTCATAGATTGGCTCCGTTGTTCAACGATTCCCACATAGAACACTCCGAATACGACAACCTGATTGCGCAAAAGAGGCAACATCCATCAGAAGATGATAATATGCAGCCAAAACGAAAGGTAGTACAATATTCTTCATTGGGAGTCATCAGTACAATTTTTATTTCACTCCTCCTGCTACCGATAATTCTAGCCTCTCCAATAAATATTACAGAACTTTCCTCCGATCCAGGATTGTATTTCGAAGGCATAGGGTCAACAAAATTAGTAACAGCTACCTGGAAAATTATTATATACTACGATCTAACACCAATTTGGGATAAAAATAAGGTTCTAGAAGCTGGAATAACATCATTTTCAAAGCTCTGCAAGCAAGCAATAGCTACGGAGTCATGTGAACCGCTTGTCCTACAACTTCGGCATACTTGGAACACCCTTATTCAAGAGTCAGATCTTATAACTCCAAGACGAAACCGGAGAGCTGCATTAGACATTGTGGGGAATATGGCCCATGCGTTATTTGGAATTCTTGACTCAGATTATTCAGAACAAATGGCTCAAACTATAACCAACGTAAAAGAAAACGAGGAGTATCTTCACCTGTTACTAAGAAACCAAACTTCAGTAATAGATTCGACAATCAACATTCGTAAGCAAAGCGAGAACAATACTAAGGTGCGTTTCTCAGAGCTTAAAAAAGGCATCTATCATGATTTAAACGCAGTTATAAATGAGACTTCAAATGTACGACAAGCCCAAAATCTAATGTCTCTGGCGATTCAATTAAATGCACTCGCGTCAGATTTACAACGAATTGAAACAGAGTTAATCGCTGCCCTCACACATACGAATCACGGTAATATAAGTCCACTTATCCTCACACCAAGGCAGTTAAGATCAGAAATTACTAAAATTAAAGGACACCTTCCCATGGGTCGCGCATTACCAATTGAAGATACTTATTTGCTAGAGTTATACAAAATCATGACTATCAAGGGCACAGTAGCACAGGGGAGAGTTATGTTCATGATTGAACTACCTTTAGTGAATCAAGAGCACTTTGAACTCTTCAAGGTGATCCCTATACCCACCAAGATGAACGACACAGCCATCGCTATAACAACCAATATAGAATACCTAGCTGTGAACCACCACCGAGATGAATACTTGACATTAAATACATTCCAATTCAACAAATGTACTTTAGTTCGGAGCGACATATACCTATGCTCTATGTTACAAGTCAGCGTAACTCGAGACTCAAGCAGCTTCTCCTGTGAAATTGCTCTCTTCAACAACAGAACATCTCCACTATGTAGCTTCGGTCACATACAGGACAAGGTTTATTTTGTCGCACTGAACACCATCAACCGTTGGCTTTATTCAACAATATATCCATTGGAACTAATTGCAGTCTGTGACTCTGAAACCATACACATTCACATCAAACATTCTGGCCTCTTGTCGATGAAATCAACTTGTATCATAAAGGGAAATATACTAACTATCCATGGGCATGAAACTAGTGTCTCTACTCTCCGTAATTCATATGCCATGGTTGGAAATATTACGGCAATTGGTAAACCGTCCGAGATTAAGAGACTTCTAGCACCAAATATTAATTTAGACACCAAACTGGATGAACTCACCGACATCCAAAGGCAATTAGCAGAGATGAAGAATCTTCCAAAAGAAATAAGTTATCCGGTTCTTCATCATCCATACATTAGCCTGTTGGCGCTACTTCTGTCATTGCTGATCATCGTGATTCTAATAGGATGGCGACTTAAATGCTACAAAGGGGCATCAATCAACCTGGCTCCAACAACACCAAGGCCTACACCACGACAGCGTAATTCTGAAGTTTAAAAATAGCTAAGTTAAATATCTATTATCTACATATTACATATCGATTTTATATATTCTTTCGCTATTCGCTCAAGACGGCGGAGAATGTTAATACATATTAATTCAATTTCTAAAAAATTCCAAAAGAACAATTTAATTTAATACAAAATCTAAAACTTCAAATAAAAAAGAAAACAAAAACAAAAAAAACACCAGACCAAATTATTTAACGTAAAAGAAAAAAAAAACACTTACACGACAAAAAATCAGTCATTTACCTCTACTAGTTTATTTTAAATTAAGTAAGTCATTTACCTTAAATTAAGTAAGTCATTTACCTTTAAAAAGGTTTTATATTACAATAGTGCAAAATAAGGCATTTATTAAAATTGCTAAAATTGTATATTTGATATTGTTATTGTTGTTAATTTTAATTTAGACGTAAGAAATTAACTTGTATAAAAGACCAGCAATAATAAAGAAATTTAGGCAAACAAAGATTAACTTTTCTTCTGATTGCTTGATTAAGTCTCGGTGTTTCTACCCAGACTCAACTTTTAATTAAAATTAGCACAAGGTGTTTCTACCTGGGCTAAACTCAGTAGCTAAATTTAGTTTTTAAACAATTCTGAACTCCAAGGGAAGCCTTTGGTGTTCAAAGGCAATTTATTGCGATCAAACATATAGCGTCTACAGGCGTGATCGAAAAACTTCTACTATTGGTGGTGGAATTTTAATTGCTGTTTTATTTATCCTCAGTTTCATGGACCTATTTAACGGAAGAATTTATTTATACTCCGACTAAATCTGAGGGTTGGATAGATGATTTCTTATACAGTATTTTGGATTCTTTCCTCTGCGAAATTAATGGTATATATAATGATTATGGAAAGCTGCTTGATTTGGTTTTTGTAAATGAGCCTAAAAACTGCTCTCAAATTCGTGCTACACCAATCGTAAAACCAGAGGACCGCTATCATCCTACGCTTGAAATAAGTTTCTACCTGTCAACTCCAATATCATATAATTCACCTGAGAATAGAAGAAAAGTATACTGCTTTTATAAAACTAATTATGATGATCTGAACTACTATTTCACCAATACAAATTGGCTTCAATTGTTATTGTTATCTAATGGTAACCCAGCATCAGTGGATAATATAATAAAAGTATTTTACAAAACCATACAAAATTATTTTGAAGTATGTGTCCCTAAATTTGCTAAGCGTGTTTATTCTGGTCCTCCGTGGAATTCTAAGCATCTATCTAAACTAAAAATCCTAAAAAATAAGCGATATAAAATATACAAAACATCTGGTACTACGCTCGATTATGGTAAATACTGTGTTGCCCGTGCTGAATATAATTTACTTAACTCAAAGCTATATTCTAATTATCTTACTAAAGTGAAGTTAAATTTTAGACGTGATCCAAAATCATTCTATAAGTTCGTAAACTCTAAAAGAAAATCTTCTGGCTACCCAAATGTGATGAAATACTTGAATGAAGAATCTACTGATGATACAACTATTAGTAATATGTTTGCTATTTTTTTTGCAACCACATATTCTGATCAACTTTACGATTCTACAATTACATATCCGTATCCTATTGCTGAACATCAGTCAATTTCATTTTCCCTTATAAGTACTTCCGACATTGTTACCTCCATAAAAGGTATAAAATCATCTGTTTACAGTGGACCCGATGGAGTTCCATCTTGTATTTTAACAAACTGTGCACACTCCTTGGCTGCTCCTTTATCAATTATCTTTAATGCGTCAATAAAATATGGGTACTTTCCCCAATTTTGGAAGGAATCCTATATTATTCCCTTATTTAAATCAGGGAATAAATCAAATATTATGAACTACAGAGGCATTGCGAAATTAAGTGCCATACCTAAACTCTTTGAAAAATGTTTATCTAATTTCCTTTCTTATGAGGTTTTATCATTGTTGTCTCCGACCCAGCATGGTTTCAGGAAAGGTTGCTCAACAATGACAAACATTTTGCAATTAACTTGATAGGTAAAGGACTTACTAGTACTCAACGTACTGATGTTATATATACAGATTTTAGCAAAGCATTCGACAAGGTCAACCATGACCTCCTTCTTTTGAAGCTAAAATCAATGGGTTTTACTTAACGTACTTACAATTGAATAAAAACGTATATCTCTGGTAGAACACAAAACGTATGTTTTAAGAATACACTGTCCAAGAAAATTACAGTTAATTCTGGAGTTCCTCAAGGGAGTCACCTAGGCTTACTCTTCTTTACCATGTTTATAAATGATCTACCAGCTGTAATAAGACTCTGTAATATCCTTTTGTATGCTGACGATGTAAAAATATGTCTAAGCTATAAGATATCTGATGATCAACAAGATTTGGATCGCTTCAATAAGTGGTGCAAAATTAACCTGATGGAATTAAATATAAAAAAATGCAAATATATGTGCTTCTACCGAAGTTGCTGTTCTCCAGTTAATTATACGTTAAATGGAATTTACCTGGAATCGGTTGATAAATTTATGGATCTTGGAATTTTACTTGATCTTAAATTAGATTTCCGCAAACATATAACCATGATCGTTAACAAAGCGCGTGGAGTGCTTGCTTATATAAAAAATAATTTTCCGATCCAGTTATATATATATCTTTAGTAAGACCAATATTGGAGTATGGATCTGTTGTTTGGGACCCCAAATGTAATGTCCATGTTGATCGCATCGAATCTGTGCAGAAGCAATTTCTCCTGTTTTGTCTAAGAAGATCTTTTGGAAGCTATCTTATGAACCTACCGCCATATGAAACCAGGCTAGCTTTAATCAAATTGCCTACTTTGAAAAGCCGTAGATCTATGCTTAGTGTGTCTTTTTTGATAAACCTGATAAATGGTGAGATTATTGCTGATTTTCTTTTGAGTAACATTAATTTTAATATTCCACGTCGTACAACCCGTTATTTTATACCCTTGTATCTTCCATTTTCCCATACAAATTATGCTTGTGCCGATCCATTTAGAAAATTATGTGAGAATTTTAATGAAATGTATCATTCGATCGACTTTTCTTTAAATGTTAATGTTATTAAACGTAATATAATATTGTTTTTGAATAATTAAATGTTTTAAATATATGTACATGTTTAAATTCAATTTTATATAATAGTTTGTAAGGATACATGTCCATAGACTTAATTAAATAAATAAATAAACTGTGCGTAGATTACAAAATCTATTTAAGTAAATCTTGTTTTATTTTAAACTTTCTTATATGAGCCTAAAAACAAAAATATATAAAGATTCAGAATCTCTACATAAATCAAGTTTTATTTTAAACTGAAATAATACCAGCTTAAAAACAAACAAAAATATATCCTTTGTTAACCTTACTAAAGAAATAAATATATTAACTTAGTCATATTTTACTTTATTTAGCATATTTTATATTTTAAAATAATTTTTTTTATAGTACTTAATAAAATTAAAGAGCTGAAAGATGCAAAAAGTAATAAGTGTGTGTGACTCCCACGGCAATTTAGCTGCCAAAATTCCGTCATATATTCGTATTATACTTCATATAAATAAAACTTTTATTCTTATATGATCGTCATTAATTAATTATAGGCACTGAATCATCATAAAGCTTGTTTAAATTGTGCTCTAGAAACGAGAGCTTATCACTGACGTGTATCATGTGTGTCATAAAAATACTATCCCAATTTACTTGTAGAAGGCCTCTACAGAGAATATCTTAATTTAAACTCCTAAAATCACGAAATGTATAGGATTGATTCTTGTGCCCTTACTGAAAGTCATATACTGAAAATATTATATCATGTTTAAAAAAACATGAGGCAGAAATCTGATCATACAGTAGTATTTTTTAGGTGTCACCGACAAAAACAAGATCCAGAGGAGTGCTATTATTTCCCGTAAAGTGAGTAGGAATAGTTAGGCTTGTCGGTATAAAACCATTTGAAGTTTTTTCTTCTTTAGAAGTGGTCTCAACCAGTAGATTAGAGTTAAAATGACCTATACGCACAACCTACCAACATTTTCCTACCAAAAGGAGAAATTTCAATAAAAATATGCTCAATTTTATCGTTAGCACTATTTCTGCTACGGAGCTTAGTCTATCAGATCTGAACATCCTATACCCTGATAATGGCACAAACCCGTTAGTAACTGAATTTTTTAGCCATGTCTCTGACACACAAATAATATCAATATTGAGTTTTCAAAAATCCATATGAATTCATAAATTTTAGGCCTTAAACTTTGTGCAAGAGACTTGCCTAATCTGAAAGGAGTCTAGGTCACTATGTAATGAAACAAATCTCTTATCAATTTCACACAAGAGTTCTTCTTTATGTTCTTTGAATTTATTTTCTATCATAATATTTAATTGTTCAGAAAGTTTATCGAGGCGATTGTCCCGCATTGTTACTAATATAAAAGGTGATTCAGTAATTGACGAACAAGAAACCTTTCTTACATTTAATAAAAGAGAGTCTTGTACAACTCCTCTTATATGTTTTTAGGTGAGATCAATTTTTTTAAAGTTATTTCAGTCTCACTGTTAAGCTCTTGCATGCAAGGTGTAATTACATAAGGTGATGGCGTAAAGGGGAGCAATTTTTGGCTCACTTTTTTTAAGTGTGGAGTTTGACAATTTTCGGAGTTGAAATCATTTTTTTAAATACATACATATGTAGTTTGACATACTCCAGAACACAAAAAAAAAATCAGCTGGGCTGGAACCGCCACCTTGTATAAGTGTACGCTGCTTGCATGCTGTTAATATGTATTTTTCATTTGTTGTTTTTGTTGACTTATGTTGTTTTTATACCCTTCACACAGTAAAAAAGCGCATATGTATATAGGTTTGTCATTCCGTGTAAAATTTCTACAATTTTTATTTCCGAACCAATAGAGTATATATTTTCTGAAAGCTTTTGAAAAGGGGAGTCGATTAATATCTGTCCGTGTGTATGTTGAAATCAACTTTTTGAAGCCCCCCGACATCGCCTGGCAACGCGTGAGGTATTAAAATATCAGAAATATTCGGGGACAGATCGGTATTGAAAATCAGAAACATCGGTACATAAAAAACTGAGATATGAGCAAAAACCACGACCACCTCATTTTTTTCACAACAACAACGTGATTTAAGTATAGGCTACGTAAATATATTTTGGGTGAGTTCTAAATAAAGAATTAAAGTGTTTTTAATGATATTTAAATTTAATTGTAGCACAAAATACCGAGTACCTAAGTGGCTTGGAAATGTAGAAAACGATACTACAAATTGGCTGAACTCCACCAATTTCTGCCTAAGTGACAGTCAGCAGATGCCTCTGGAGGAAGAATTTCAAAACACCAAAATTCCTTTATCTGAAAATGACAGTCAGGACAGTCAGGTCAGGTCTGACAGACCTAAATGAATCTACTGTAGATGACATTTGTGCCCTTCATGAGGATGCTTTGGAGTATATATCTGGATATATGATAAGAAAGCTGAATCTTGAAGAATACGAATGTCATGAAAATTCGTATACATGGGTCGATCAGGTATCACAAGGTTCGCTTAAAAAACCAAGTAGAAATTTTCTTGAAAAAATAAAAGTTTTAGAAACAGTATTCTACCGTGTAAACGGATTAGAAATATATCACTGTCGCAACCTTCGTGAACACCTGGTTAAGGAGAGTGTAGCTACTGATTTGTTGAAAAAGGTAAAGAATTTTTTCTTTAAATGTCGTTTTTATTTTCGAGTACGGCATTTAAATAAACGTCTCAGAGTTCAAAAAAACCAAGAAACGACTTTTTGGATTCAAAAAAATGCTTAAAATAAATTAATAAAATAAAATAAGTCCCGTTTACACAGGGAAACATTTGGAAGGGAAACATCTGGAATTCTCTTTTGAATTTTCCTTCGCGGTCACACAGGGAAACATTGTTGTCGGAAACATTCCAGTTTATATTTGCTTTTTTTTCCATTTGTCTAATTGCAGTGTTGTTTTTTCTTTTGTAGGTATGTATGTATAATAATTAATTTTTAATTTTATTTAGTACATTATATATTTTTTTATTTTTATTCAAGCAACCATAGAGAACAAAGCACGCCGAAAATAATAAAAGCAAATGTCAAAAAGCATCGCAAATGTAAACAATAAGAATGAGAGCACAAAGCGTGCCTCCGAGAACGGGAAACAGATTTCATATTTTCTTCCCCAACCGTCCCTCTCTCCAAACAAAATGTTTCCCTTCCAAATGTTTCCCTGTCTAAATGGTGACTAAAAGAATTTTTTTAACAACTTGTATTTTATTTTAATTACACTATGCTACTTGAAAAAACAGACAAGCCGGGCACCTAGCTTTTTAACATAATTTGGGTACGCTGAATCCAGTGATGCCCGCGGTTTTTAAAGATTGACTCTGGTTTTCGAGATATACCGTTATTTTGAAAATGGAGAAGGTTGCACAACATATGTTCGCGTAACTCAAAAATGCTTTAGCTTATTGAAAACCCGAAATTCCGCAATAAAATTTCCTTTAAGAAAAGTAAAACTTCTTTCTAATATCCGCAGTCGTTTTAGAAACATAATTTTTTTTTGAAAAAAAAATTAATTTTTTTATCGAAATTTCGAAATTTTTGTTTTTTAAAAATTCATAAAAAATTAAAAAAATGCAGCTAGGCTTCTAATTTTTCTCAGACATATAAAAAACAAAGCTGCAAACAAAACAAGCCATAAACGTTTAAAATCTGTTAGCAACTTTTGATTTTATTCACAAAAGTCGACAAATTTTAATTAATTTAAGAATTTCATTAAACGCAACCCCCCTTAGGGAGTGTGATAAAGGGAGTGTATAATTTGAGAAAATGTTAAGAACAAAAAACATTGGAGGTCGGTCATACATTTTATCCCCCTAGGAGTGAATCCTAGGCCTTAGAAACAAATGATGGGAATGAAAAATAAAGTTGCGCTGGGCATACATTTGGCCCGTATAGGGGTATCTCAGGCGCTGCAGGTGCAAAATTTAAGGCTAGGGTTCTACGCGAATAAAAAAAAAAGTTCCAAACAAAAGAAGCTATTAGTGATTAAAATCTGTCTACAACTTTGGATTTTTTCAGAAAAGATGAAATTTTTTAATTTTTTTAATAACCAAACTTTTCAAACATTTATTTTTGTTAAGTAGTTAAAGTTTTTAATAATTTTTTTAAAAATCTTTTTTATTTTTCGAGCTCAAGGTCCGTTAGAAACATTAAAATAAATAATTTAAATCATGCCAATAATTCGATATTCTTTCAATATCATCATCAGGACCTTTCTATCAAATAAAAACTAAAAACAAAATAAACAAGTAAGAGCACTATATTCGGCTGTGCCGAATCTTTTATACCCACCACCAATTTTGTGTACATTTAAAGCACAATATTTATTATTTTGTTTATCGCTATGGAATAATCTCTTTATAATAAAATATGTATCACTTTCTTTGTAGAGGGTGGTTAAATTTTAAGGGCCCATGTTGAAGGTGAACTACACCTAGACGTCAAATTTGTTTTCTGCATTTCATTTGACATTTCTCAATCTCAGACTAACTCAATTTGAACAGTGGAAAGATACGCAAATGAGCAACGCATTAAAGTTATTCAGGTTTTCTATTAAAATGGGCGTTCAAATCAAAATGCGTTTTGTGCACTTCTTAATTTTTTTGGTCAACATAATCAATCGTTCAAATTCGTCTACAATCGGGAGAATTGAAAAAAATATTTAAATTTCTGCAAAACAGGTCTGTATAAAATGTAAGAACATATGTCAATGCCTTGTTTAGTTCGTTGAACGGAAAACATTGCTGTTTTTCGCGATAGTGTGGCAAAATAGCAGTCAACCTCGACTCATCGTCGTGCCCAACAATTAAGCATAAATATTGTCATTGAAAATTTGGACCATCAGATAGAGGAGTGTCGCCAAGGCTGGAGGGGGGGTCATTCCGCCGATATTTTGTTAAATACATAATTGAACCATACAAATATTATCATTATAAAAAGAAATGATAATAATTTCTTACATAATTTGTGTTTATTTAAAATCAACATCGGCCCTTAAAATTTAACCACCTTTTATAACTTCGATATGCTACTAAAATGCTTCTGTAAATGTAGTCTTTCAATGAAAGTGGGCGTGTCAATAAAGTTTCTGCTAATAAATACAACTTAGATATTTCAATATAGTCCTTTATTTTCCCAAAAACTTTGTCAATAGAGAAATTACATGAATTTAAGATAAACCGTTATATGGGAGGTAGGCGTTAAAGTGGGCGTGTCACCTAAACTGTTTGGTACAACAATTACATTGATTAGAAGGATATACGTAGCAAATTTGATCATCATACCTCTAATTTTGGCGGTTTTATGAGCTTTTAAATTTCATTAACGGTAGATAACGTGAAAAGTGGGCGTTATAGTAGGCGTGTTAAAGTTGTTTTTACGAATGGGTACAACATAGGTGTTTCAATATAGCCCTTTATTATTCTAAAATCTTTACTAATAGAGAAATTATATGAATTTTAGGTAAAACGTTATATGGGAGGTGGGCGTGGCACATTAATTTTCTGGCACAGTAATGACATTGCCTAGGGGGATATACGTAGCAAATTTTACCATCATACCTCTAATTTTGGCGGTTTTATGAGCTTTTAAATTTCATTAACGGTAGATAACGTGAAAAGTGGGCGTTGTAGTAGGCGTGTCAAAGCTATTTTTGCGAATGAGTACAACCTAGGTGTTTCAATATAGCCCTTTATTATTCCAAAATCTTTATTAATAGAGAAATTATATGAATTTTAGGTAAAACGTTATATGGGAGGTGGGCGTAAAAGTGGGCGTGGCACCTTAATTTTCTAAAACAGTAATTACATTGTCTAGGGGGATATATGTAGCAAATTTGATCATTATACCTCTAATTTTGGCGGTTAAATGAGCTTTTAAATTTCATTAACGGTAGATAACGTGTAAAGTGGGCGTTATAGTAGGCGTGTCAAAGTTGTTTTTCCGAATGAGTACAACTTAGGTGTTTCAATATAGACCTTTATTATTCCAAAATCTTTATTAATAGAGAAATTATATTAATTTTAGGTAAAACGTTATATGGGAGGTGGGCGTAAAAGTGGGCGTGGCACCTTAATTTTCTGGCACAGTAATGACATTGCCTAGGGGGATATACGTAGCAAATTTTATCATCATACCTCTAATTTTGGCGGTTTTATGAGCTTTTAAATTTCATTAACGGTAGATAAGGTGAAAAGTGGGTGTTATAGTAGGCGTGTCAAAGTTATTTTTGCGAATGAGTACAACTTAGGTGTTTCAATATAGCCCTTTATTATTCCAAAATCTTTATTAATAGAGAAATTATATGAATTTTAGGTAAAACGTTATATGGGAGGCGGGCGTTAAAGTGGGCGTGGCACATTGATTTTCCGTTACAAAAAATTGTCTCACCAAAAAGCAAAGTGTGCAAAATTTCAGAGTCGTACATCCAATTTTGTTCCTTTTATGACGTTTTTTTTTTAAATATACCGAAAAATACACTGTGCGGTATAAATTTTCGTACTTTTTGATCGATAACTCCTCTCCTAATCCATAGATTTAGGTAATTTTCGGGGAGAAATATTGTTTTTACTCAGGAAATATATTTTCGAAGTTTCATGAGTCTACGTTAATGCCTTTGGACACAATTCCATTTTATTCGATGTTCGAAGGACACGGTTTTTTCGACCTACTCTTGCTTTTCGAGCTATAACTCTCTTCCTAATATTCCGATTTAGCCCATTTTCAATACCAAACAAACCTTGTCTATAAGAAAGATTCTGTCAAAATTTGAGTCCCCTAGCTTTTTCGGTGCGACCTCTATCGTGCTTTCAACAGACGGACGGACATAGCTAGATCGTCATCAAATCGAACCCTGATTCAGATTATATATACTTTATGGGGTCTAAAATGGATATTTCGATGTGTTACAAACGGAATGACAAAATGAATATACCCCCACCATTTTTTTGGTGGCGGCTATAAAAACGAACTTATTAGATTTAGAATTACTACATAAAACATTTACAGTACATTAACAAGGTGAGTGAAAAAACATAAAATAATTATGACAAAAGTACCCATTACAAATATTTATTAAAAAATTTTGAAACAGCACAACATAAATACTGCATGTCATTTCACATTAACATCTGTTTATGCACATGATTCGCATGATTTAAATTTATTTTAATGTTTTTAACGGACCTTGAGCTCGAAAAATAAAAAAGATTTTTAAACAGTTTTTTTAAAAAAATTATTATAATATAAAGGTCGAATAATAAGAAAATATAAAGAATGTTGTTAAAGTTTTTATTTAGAAATTTATTCTTCTTCCTCCTGCAAATTCCATCAAATATCCCCTAATAGCGAATCAAGTTGTTTGCCGCTACACCAGTGTTCGAGCCTGGCTGTTACTTGGTGAAATCTCTCGCCATGTTCATCAGACTCGGCTGGTGATTGTTCATTAAATTTTTCGTCATGCTAATGCAAAAAATGTATTTTCAATGACATTCTAACGTTCAAGTTTTTAAATGCGGTTAGCATATTTTTGATTAAAATTCGCCAGTTTTCAGACCGATGATTTCCTAATACATTTTCTATTACTGATTTCACAAAATTTCAGGCCAATAGCTCGATATCATTCAATGCAACCTCAAATTGATGGTCCTTCATAAGACAACGAATGTCCGGTCCATTAAGAATTCCTGTTAAATAAAAACATTATGATATGAAATATAAATCTGATTTAATATAGTAGTTAGAGTTCATACCTTCTTTTACTTTCATGCCGCTTAATCGTGAAAAAATTCAGAGCAATTCGGTAAAAGCAACACTATCTGCACTCAATGCTTTATAAATTTTTTTACAATATCCAGTTTGATTTAGAGTGGAGGAAGCAAAATCTTTTCCATCGGCGCAAGTGGTAATTCAATAACATTATTTCTATGCAATCTGCTTTCCTTACGTAAAGCCCAATCCCGTGTAATGTACTGGTCGCCATCGAAACGCGTATTCCATAAGCACATGAAGCACATATTTTTATTATAGCCCAATTGCATGCCTCTTAAAAGAGCTACCCCTTTTAAATCTGCGCATATTTTCCACTTTAGGTCTTCATATTTAATTAACTGTATTATTTTTTTAATTGTTGCATATGTCTCTTAAGTATTTGTGCTTAGTGCTATCGAAATACAACTGTTTAAATTAGTGACATGTAGCAAAACTGCTTTTAAGCTACTTTTGGAAGAATTAATGAATAAGCGCCAATCTCCTGGATTATATTCATTTTGCATTGTTGAAACCAAGCCGCGGATGTCAGTAAAACATAAATACTGCATGTCATTTCACATTAACATCTGTTTGTGCATAAAGAATATCGAAATATTGGCATGTTTAAATTATTTATTTTAATGTTTTTAACGGACCTCAAGCTCGAAAAATAAAAAAGATTTTTAGAAAAATTATTAAAAACTTTAACTACTTAACAATAATAAATGTTTTAAAAGTTTGGTTATTAAAAAAATTAAAAAATTTCATCTTTTCTGAAAAAATCGAAAGTTGTAGACAGACTTTAATCACTAATAGCTTCTTTTGTTTGGAACTTTGTTTTTTATTCGCGTAGAACCCTAGCCTTAAATTTTGCACCTGCAGCGCCTGAGATACCCCTATACGGGCCAAATGTATGCCCAGCGCAACTTTATTTTTCATTCCCATCATTTGTTTCTAAGGCCTAGGATTCACTCCTAGGGGGATAAAATGTATGACCGACCTCCAATGTGAATTTTTAAAAAACAAAAATTTCGAAATTTCGATAAAAAAATTATTTTTTTTTTCAAACAAAAAATTATGTTTCTAAAACGGATATTAGAAGAAGTTTTACTTTTCTTAAAAGAAATTTTATTGCGGAATTTCGGTTTTTTAAATTTTTTCAATAAGCTAAAGCGTTTTTGAGTTACGCGAACATATGTTGTGCAACCTCCTCCATTTTCGAAATAACGGTATATCTCGAAAACCAGAGCCAATCTTAAAAAACTGCGGGCACCACTAGATTAAGCGTACCCGAATTATGTTAAAACGCCAGGTGCTCAGCTTGTCACAAAAAAAAGTGTCAATTTCTTGCACAGTGTTATTAATAGGGTACCTATTCGGCATGTGTGTTGGTGCAAAGGCGACTGTTTAATGGCAGCCAAAAACAATACACTCAGGTCTTTTTTTATGCGAATTTGAATTTATGCGATTTTTAAATATTAATTTTTTTTTATATAAAAAAAATATTTAGATAATTGATAACACTGGCCTTGATATTTCTGTTAAGGTTTGTGCTTTCTGTAAAGTTTGTAGATTTCTGTTAAGTTTTGTACTTTCTGTTAATTAATGCGTTTCATGCGAAGACCATCAGCGATTATTTGAAATTTCTCTTACAGATTTTGTAAGCAGGCGACGAAGAAATGTTCAAACGTACGTTTGCAGTTTAGTCATTGACAGTTGAATTCTGCATTAAATTTAAAATATTTATTGTGGTGGAATTTTACAGAGATTTTTAAATTTTAATTATCGAAGGTGTTGAAATTTTGCTCCAAAAGTAAGTGTAACTTTTTTATGGTTTCAATGCTTACATACAATTTTTGGATTCGATTTTAAGAAATTGATATGGAGAAAAATAAGAAAAAACGACAAACGATTTCTTTAGAGACCAAAATCGAAATTTTGGACCGCTTAGCAAATGGAGCTAAAATTAAGGCTCTGGCAGACCACTTTAAGCTAGAGGAATCATCAATCAGAGCCATCAAAAAAAATTAAATTTCTTTTTTTTATGCGAATTTGGTACATTTTCAATACTTTAATTTTAATTTATGCGATTTTTTTAAATTCCGGAACGTATCCCTAGTTTTTGAATGGAGCTAGAGTCTTCTTTTATGCGATTTTATGCGGAACGCATCTACCGCATAAAAAAAGACCTGAGTGTATTCTAAAGTATAAAATAATTAATAGATTTTAATAGATTAAAACTCTAAAACATGTTTTGTTTGTTATTTCTATTTTTTTTCTGTTATCTATATCACTTCACTTATTATAATTCATACGCAATTTTATGGAAAAGATATCTGTATATCTTATTTTTGTTTTACAATGTAAGAATAATATCCTATCCTATATTTTTATACCCGCCACCAAAAAAATGGTGGGGTATATTCATTTTGTCATTCCGTTTGTAACACATCGAAATATCCATTTTAGACCCCATAAAGTATATATATTCTGAATCGGGGTTTAATTTTATGACGGTCTAGCTATGTCCGTCCGTCTGTTGAAAGCACGATAGAGGTCGCACCGAAAAAGCTAGGGGGCTAGGGGTGTCCAAACGCATTAACGTAGACTCATGAAACTTCGAATATATATTTCCTGAGTAAAAACAATATTTTTCCCCGAAAATTATCTAAATCTATGCATTAGGAGAGGAGTTATCGATCAAAATGTACGAAAATTTATGCCGCACAGTTTATTTTTCGGTATATTTGAAAACTAAAACGTCATAAAAGCAACAAAATTAAATGTACGACTCTGAAATTTCGCACACATCGCTTTTTGGTCAAATTCTTTGTTATAACGGAAAATGAATGTGACACGCCCACTTTTACGCCCACCTCCCATATAACGTCTAAACTTAAATTCATATAATTTCTCTACGAATAAAGATTTTAGAATAATAAAGGACTGTATTAAAACATCTAAGTTGCATTCATTTGTAAAAATAATTTCGACACGCCTACTATTACGCCCACTTTTCACGTTATCCACTTGTAGTAAAATTTAAAAGCTCATAAAACCGAAAAATTAGAGCTACGATAATGAAATTTTGTACCGTGAAAACACGCACAACACAGATGCAATGTAGCTATAACCAAAACGACAATGCGGGGAAATGCAACCCTTAGAGACATTAGAGGAAAAAGTAGCCACACCAGAGAAAAATTGGAATTACATACGAAAGTGTGAGTGTTAAAACTTGTTTAATCAACCATGGCTGTGAAGTAAGCTGCAGTTGCAAGGCAAGCTTAAAAGTCAAAGTAAAAGAAGAAATGGCAAACTTCTGGCCTTTTCAACAACAGCAGTCAAGCGAGATATAGGTGCAGCGCATGGGCATAGGAGAACATAAAATAACATCACAGGACATCTAAAGACTTGCGCAAATTTGGAAAGTGTTACAAGCGGCAAAAGTGGGTATGTAGTAAATGTATTATCGTAGGACATATATTTTAGCAATAAAAATAGGATATGGTGGTAATAGACGAAATTCAATTTCTCAATATAGTGAACGGGAGTTGGAGCAAAACACCACACACGTAAAATATCCACCAATGAGACCCAAATCAAAAAGGAAAGAGGAAAAAGAAAAAAAAACATCACTCCACTTCACCGCTAAGGAAAAAGGTTGGAAATAAAATAGACTGCCGTAGCTACAACCGCATCATACACCTCCATAAGAATGCCACACTTTCACCCATGCTGCAAATTAAACGCCAGTGTTAACATCTACCAATCCCACAGCCATAGCTAGTTTTCAATGACCACCAAACCAACGCACTTTAAGTCCATAGTCCGGTCTCATCTTCAAAATTTTTTAAAATCCAGTATTTGAATTTCTACAACTTCAATTACGTCCATAGCAATTTCCGCATCCAAATATCGTCCATCCCCATAGTATCATCAGCAACATCGTCACCATAGTGCTACATAACCACAATATCCATAGTGTTACCTCATCACAATATCCATATAGTTCTATCATCACAATATCCATAGTGCTACAATATCATCTGCAACGTTCATACAAAACCATAACGTCAACCTACTGTTACATGAAGCTACCAGTTCAACCTTCATTTTCACCACCGACAGCTAAGTACATTAGATTTAGAATTATATTTATAAAATTATTAAGGGTTTTTTGTCCGGTTTTGTTGAACCCGTAGAAAAGAAAAAACAAAATATCTGGCATATGATTTATATATAAGAAAATTTTTTAATATGTTAACGTCTATGCAACAGACGAGTCTAGTTCGACGTAGCTCCGCGGGAACTTACGTTCACGTACACTGTCGTCCCTGCTAGGACACGTACATCGGTTAGTTTTTCAAATATCCACTTGTGCCAATTAGGTACTACCCAAAAATCACCCGGCAAGACAGATCAGTTACATTTAGTTGGTCATGTCAATAAATTTCAAAATTCTAACATTTATAAAAGAAAAACGTGTTTCAATTTTTTTTAATTAAACTCCACTTTATTTAGTACTAGAAAAGCCCGGCGCGCGTTGCTACGCCCCTTAATGAATAAAATGCATTCTGAATTTAAATTGAATATCAAGTGCAAAAGCTAAAAATTTAAAATTTTTTTCATGGGCGTGGCACTGCCCACTTTTCTAATCACGAAATTTTATAATCATGAGACCACAATATGTGTGTGAAAAGCTTTAGAAAAATCGGTGAAGTTTAAGTAGCTGAAAAAGATAACTTTTTTTATGGGCGTGGCACTGCCCACTTTTCTAATCATGAAATCGTAAAGTCATGACAACTCAATATGTGTGCAAAGTTTCAGAAAAATCGGTCCTGTGCAAGTACCTCAAAATTATAACTTTTTTATGGGCGTGGCCCTGCCCACTTTTCTAATCAGGAAATTATAAAGTCATGACAGCTCAATATGTGTGCAAAGTTTCAGAATAATTAGTTCAGTGCAAGTACCTCAATATCATAACTTTTTTATGGGCGTGGTCCTGCCCACTTTTCTTACCGCGAAATTATTTAGTCATGACAGCTCGATATGTGTGCAAAGTTTCAGAAAAATCGGTCAAGTGCAAGTAGCTAAAAATGATAACTAATTTTTATGGGCGTGGCCCCGCCCACTTTTTTCCACCCATAAACACTCCCTGGTATGTGTACAACTTGCCAAAGTTTGAGTCCGATCGGTTTTACAGTTTCGGAGTCTATAGCTAACACACACACACAGAGTTTCACTTTTATATATATAGATAGATGCAATAGGCAAAGAGAAACGATTTCAAAATTTAAGGGAAACAAACAGGATAATTTTCGAGTCAAAATTACCTGTTGAATCAGAATGAAATTAATTGAATCTATAGTATAGTTAAATCAGTAATGATTAATAATAAAAGGGAATGAAATTTTATCTCGCTATATCAAACCGAACTGTTCTATTTAACAAATTTGCGTATATTTACACACAATAACCCCTATGGTATTAACAAATAATGTGAAATAATAGACCGGTAACATATAACAATAAAATCATAGTACCTACCTGATTATTTAATGAATAGCATTTTTATAATCACACCCATATAATAACACTGCTCTGCAAAAAATAATTTTTTGTCTTCCCATTTAATAAAACTATGTGGACTATATGGATTTTGACGCGCTGAACTCAAATCCGTTGTCGGTTTTTTTCCATCAGATCGGGATTTTTTTTTATGGGCGTGGCAAATTTTTCCCCCTGAATTAGTCAGTTGTGGAGACTTATTTCCTCCTAACTCGAGAATCCGTCATCCGATTTTCAAAAGTAAAACACAAAAAAATGTGTAACTAAATAAGTTTTATTTTAGTGGAATAAAATTTTTCTCTATCTCTTATCGTTTTGGAGTTATTTAGAAATTAATGGAGAAAAAAAATTTTTTTCGTGCAAAATTCGTAATATTTTTCAATTTAAAAATGGAATTAAAAAAAATATAAGGCATATATTCAACATTTTAAACTGTTTTCTGAGATCAACTTATCTTGAAAATAAAAAAAGCCATAAACCATAAAAATGGGTAAAAAAATGTAGATTTTATTATCAATTTACCGCAGGTACCCAATATTGACAAAATATGTGTAATGCAGCAAACAACGTCAGAGTGGGCGCACTAAAGCGACTTTTAGCAACAATGAATGGCAACTTTTTACTTCTATCTACTTTCGTACAACAAAAACAAATACAAGCAAAAAAAATTTGCTAGATTGTAATTTTGTAGCATCGCCTCGCTTAAAGCACCCACCCTGTCGTCACCCGTAGATAACTTCAAACAACAATAAAGAATTAAAATATTTACAGGCTATTTTACTTAAAATAACACAAAACTTTTGTTAATAATTATTAATTTTTATTTAGGAAACATTGTTAAAATAAAAAAGTAGCTTAAGCTCCCATGCCCTTTTGTCCACATCATTCAATTTCTTTCTAAAGACCTCGTCCTTCATAATTTGTCGTATTTGTGGACCTACAAATATGCCTTCTTTTACTGTAGCATCTCTGATTCTAGGAAATTTGATCTTAATGTATAGAAAGGCTTCACCATCCTTGTTCATTGCTTTGACAAAATTTTTCATTAAGCCTAGCTTTATATGAAGAGAAGAGTTTCTTCCTTTTGTTTTAAAGGCTCTTCTGCTACATTTTTTTCCTGGGATAAAATTTACTCTTATTGGTCAAATTTTAACATTGTAGTGTTTTTTTTTTTGCGCGGCTATCCCATTTACATAAGAAGCAATAAAACTTAGTATATCCACTTTGCAATCCATTTAACATTGCTACGACTTTAAAATCTGCACATACATTCCATGAGTAATGGGAATATACACATTTTTCGTAGTATCATCTTCATGCTACAATACTTTTCTTTTACATTTCTTGCATACGCGAGTGGGACCGATGGAAATTTGTTGCCATTGTGAAGTAAAACGGCTTTCAAACTTGCCTCGGATGAATCAATAAAAGGCCGCCAATCCTCTGATTTATGACTGAAACACAGTTGTCGCAAAAGTCCATCAGCGTTATCGCAAAATATCAAACCTTCTTATTTGCTGAAATATATTGAAAAAGGTTGTTCTTTATTTCGAAAGTAAGAGACGTTAACGTCCGTTTGCACAAAACTCCATTCTTTTCATTGGGGTGCAAAAAGCTCAGACTTTGTTTTTTTAAAGCCTTGATTTACAAACTAAGTTATTCATATCAGTTTAATTCGGAAAATAAGGTGTACTCGTTGGACTTCCAAATGAATGCGAAGAAACACCCATGCTGGCGTAAGTGGATTCAGTTGCTGCAGAAAGCCCATCTTCTTCATCGCCTGTAGGAGGCAATGGAGGTAAAAATTTACTTGTAAACTGGTAAACTGGTCGTTTGACGCATAAAGTATTTGGATATGTAACTTTATTTTTTGTTTTTTTCGTAAACCCACGTATTTTAGTATGGCAAAAGTAGCAATCATTTTGATGATTTTGTGGTTCACTCCAAATCGCTGGCTTCATAAAGACTTATGATTTCCTTTTAACCAACCTCTTAAAGACTTACCACAGCTACTACAAGAAATTTTTGGCAGCCAATTTTTTTCTCTATCATCGGTAGGAAATCCAAAATAACGGCGATAAGCTCTTTAACCTTGGAAGATATTGTCTCCCGTTGAGAACTTAAAGTTAGATTGCCACAAACGTAACAAAATAAATTTGGAGATTTGTTACAAATCCTTGACATTTTGTAATATGAAAGCGTTTGTGGATTCTTTAATTGCCTTATTTCTTTACACAATAACAAAGTACACTATAAGATCTATTGACTGTTGCCGATTTTAACCGCACGATATTCAAATTAAAAGTGACTAACTTATTGCCCATTAGCTTCTATATATACAATAAATACCAGAATCTACCCTAATGTTCTTAATTTGAAATCACAAGTAATTGAAAAATACTGTTATAAATATTAATTCCAAGAACTATGTAAAATACCGTTGTACTTTAGTTCCATTACCTGCTCACATAACGAAATGTTGCATATATCATATGTAAGGCTTGTTGCATTAGAATATTGGGTACCTGCGGTAAATTGACAATAAAATCCACATTTCTTAACCGACTTTTATAGTTTATGGCTTTTTTTATTTCCAAGATAAGTACCACTTAGAAAAAAGTTTAAAATGTTGAATATTTGCCTTATATTTTTTTTAATTCCATTTTTAAATTGAAAAATATTACGAATTTTGCACGAAAAAAATTTTTTTCTCCATTAATTTCTAAATAACTCCAAAACGATAAGAGATAGTGAAAAATTACATTCCACTGAAATAAAAACAATTTTGTTGCACATTTTTTGGTGTTTTATTTTTGAAAATCGGATGACTGGTTCTCGAGTTAGGATTAAATATGTGTCCGTACCTGACTAATTTAGAGGGAAAAATTGGCCACGCCCATAAAAAAAAATCCCGATCTGATGGAAAAAAACCGACAACGGATTTGAGTTTAGCGCGTCAAAATCCATATAGTCCACATAGTTTTATTAAATGGAGGATTTTGTTGCAGAGCAGTGTAATTAATAAATATAAATTGAATTATGAAATAGCTTATAAGAGTACTAGGATAACAATATAATGTAAAGTTCGAACTTAGGGCCATCTAATTAGCCAAAGGGCTTAAGTAATAAGTCTTTATAAATTAGAAAAAAAAAATAAATGTCATTGGAGATAAATTTGAATTATCTAGTAGATTTACTTTGAAAATGATTCACTGAATAGGCTGACAAGGTAAGTATCAAGTGGTGAATAAAATAAGAAAAGGGGGCGTCTGTCTTTAGAACGCCATGAGATGGGAGGGTATTGAAAACCAGAGGGACAAACGACACCTAGTTCCACCGCAGAGCAAAGCAGACGCAAGTAATACTATGTTCACACACGCGCCTTAATTGTCAATTTATAATATTATCGCAATTAAAGGCCTTATTGAGTAAATTTACCATACTACAAATTATTTTTAAATTGAGCAATATATACTTAATTGTTTCACTTATTGTCTAAAACTCGAAATACAACTCTTGAGAAGTATGTTCAGTGAGAAGAAAATTCTATGGGTGGCATTTCTAATGTCAAACAAATAGATATTCAAAAAACAAAAATTAAGAAAATGGAAAATATTTGATGAAAATTTAAAAAAAACTTTTAATTAAATTCAAAAACATACACACATATATATAAATGTAATTGTAAATATATTTTATGAACGGGAAAATACTGAAGAGAAGGCATTATTTGATTTGGTATAAATACATCGTATTTTACAGCTATCAAATGCTAATGGAGAAAGATAAATTGAGTATGTGTGAACACCTTTTTTAATCAACACTTAATTGAAACAATTAACAATATCTGTCTGAACAGGCTATAAGACACTGGTACATTTTTTATGTCATGTGTTGGCATTCATTGCTCCGACGAACCACCACCCAAGCCCGACGAGCCCTAGCTGTGCAGAGAAATGTTAGTTACCAGTGTGGAGTAATGAAACCAACTATAAATGAGTCACCACCACTATCGGTGATAAAAGTTTAAAGGCAAAAACGCTCGTGTATGTTTATGTCGAAAATAAATAAAAGGGGTATACTAATGAACATCGAAATAGAAATTAAAATACAGAATTAAAAGCAACCCAAGCTTATGACAATTTACTACAGATATCCTTCTAGTCAATGTCATTGTTATGCCGGAAAATTTAGGTGACACGCCCACTTTAACGCCTACCTCCCATATAACGGTTTATCTCAAATTCATATAATTTCTCTATGAATAAAGATTTTGGAATAATTAAGGACTAAATTGAAACATTTAAGTTGCATATATTAGTAGAAACAACTTCAGCACGCTTTCTTAAACAACAACAACTTCGACACGCCTACTATTACGACCACTTTTCACGTTATCTAGTGTTAATGAAATTTAATAGCTCATAAAACCGACAAAATTGGAGGTATGATGATGAAATTTGCCACATATTTCTTTCTAGTCGATATTATTGTTATGTCAGAAAATTTAGGTGACACGCCCACTATAACGCCTACCTGCCATATAACGGCTTATCTCAAATTCATATAATTCGTCTATGAATAAAGATTTTTGAATAATAAAGGACTATAGTGAAACATCTAAGTTGCATTCATTAGTAGAAACAACTTCAACACGCCTACTTTAACGCCCACTTTCATTGAAAGACTAAATTTACGAAAACATTTTACTAGCATATCAAAGTTATACAAAGAATTGATACTACATATTTTAGTATAAAGAGATTATTGCATAGCGATTACTGTTAATAACAAACAAATACATTTTGTGCTATAAATTGGGTTATTTCCCGGGAATTTGAGTTATTTAATCTTCCCGATTTCCCGAGATTATTTTTCGGGATCCCGGGAAATAAAAAAGGTGGCTACGATTCGAAAGCAGATGTTTATATTGTTTATATTGAAATTGAATTCTAATGATTTTATTTTTGATCTCATAGCTGAAGTACTTGTATTTTGTTTTTTTGTGCTCATATTTGATATCGTATCTAGAGAATAATATTTTTTTCAATAAAAAATATTTTTACTCAATTTATATTTTAAATTCAAGTTTCTTTATTGATTTTTATAGTTTTGAAGTATTTTTTACATTATAAACTATTTTATGCTTTTTAATAAAAAGTTGTTTTTAATTAAAAACAAGTTTACTTTTTATTTGTTTTGCAGTGGGATCCCGGGATATTAAAAAATAAGTCTCGCATTTCCGGGAAACAAAAATTTTCGGAAAAAAACCCTAGCTACAAAAGAATGGAAAATTGGTGGTGGATATAAAAGATTCGGCGCAGCCGAATATAGTGCTCTTACTTGTTTAAATTAAATATGTACAAAAATATGTGCTTATTTTAATTATTTATAATTTAAAAGTTTAATTTTATAAGGTTGGTATATAAAATACTATTGGACATAGTTTTTATATTTGCAAATTAATAAATCTTACTAAATAATTTTTAAACTCTAGTAGTTTTATTTGTTTATGTACTATATACATATGTAATTGAAAATTATAACATTTTAATAATTAAAGAAATATGTATGTAGTTCTTTAAACTGTTATGTTAGAAATAAAATTGAAAACAAATGGGATATTAAAATCTTCATAAAAAATAATTTGTTTAAGGATGAATTTATAAATTTAAAATAAGTGCAACTGTATTACTTTCATACAACTAAAATCGTATATATAAATATTAACATCCAATTTTGTTGCTTTTATGACGTTTTTTTTTAATATACTGAAAAATACACTGTGCGGTATAAATTTTCGTACATTTTGATCTAAAACTCATTTCCTAATGCATAAATTTAGGCAATTTTCGAAGTTTCATGACTACGTTAATGCGTTTGGACACAATTCCATTTTATTCGATGTTCGAAGGACACGGTTTTTTCGACCTACTTTAGCTTTACGAGCTATAACTCTCTTCCAAATATTCCGATTTAGCCCATACCAAAAAAACCTTGTCTATAAGAAAGATTCTGGCAAAATTTGAGCCCCCTAGCTTTTTCGGTGCGACCCCTATCGTGCTTTCATCAGACGGACAGATGGACGGACATAGCTAGATCGTCATAAAATCGAACCCCGATTCAGAATATATGTATATACTTTATGGAGTTTAAAATGGATATTTCGATGTGTTACAAACGCAATGACAAAATGAATATATCCCCAACATTTTTTGATGGCGGGTATAAAAATACAGCTCAATAAAGGAAGCACTTTTTATTATTCACCACTTGCATTTTTCGTTTTCTTTGTGATGTAAAATCTTCATATTTCTCAAAACTCTTAAGCCTGCCAAAGAGAAAAAAAATATTTTCATTCAACAAACAATAAAAAGCAATGTTTACTTACCTGACAAAAAAGTGAATTTGCAGGGGTTCAAATTTAACTATTTAATTTTGAGTTAAGTGAAGAAAAAAAAAAAATAAAAACACTTGTTCTTGGTGGTGGAAAAATAAAAACTGTCTTTTAATTTATTCATTATTTTCTTATATACTAATTTTTAGTTTACTACTGCATTTTCATTGTTGGAAATGCAGATAAACAGTTATTGGTAAACAATTATTTGGAAACTAAAAGTAGATTAATTATTGGTAAACAATTCTTTGGAGAAATGCAAATTGGTAAAGTAGATTAATTATTGGTAAACAATTCTTTGGAAAAGTGCAAATTGGTAAACAATTATTTGGAAAAATATAAATTGGTAAATAATTATTTGGTAATTAAAAGTAGATTACTTATTGGTAAACAATTCTTTGGAAAAATGCAAATTGGTAAATAATTAGTTGAAAAATAAAAGTTTATAAATAAAACAAAAAAAAATATAAAGCTAAAATATGACACTGCATTTCTGTTTCCGGAAATGCAGTCAAATAAAATTTATGATTATATTAAACGGCGGCCGTAGTGTAAGGTACTATAACACCCCCACCACTTTTTTGAGGCTCCGACGAAATTATATTATTGCTATTGGATTATTTATAGTGGTTTCATTTTTCAACTGTACATTTGGAATATATGCTTGTCTATTCTTAATGAAATATACAAAAATAACTAAGATACATATTGACACAATAATCGAGATATCTATGCCAAAACCGATTATTTTTGAATTCTTATCTTTATACAATACTTGTTGTAGTGTTTCTTCGTATTCTATTTGTTTTAGATATAAGGACTCAATTTTGATGTCTGCTAAAGTTGTATTACTATCTTCTTTGATTTTTGTTACAAGGTTTGGTAGGATAAATTTGTCATGTAATTTTATTTTAACATTTGCATAAGTTTTATTTAATATATTAATTTCACAATTTTCAAATTTGATTAGATAGTTTCCGATAATTTTTAATTTGGCTTTGTTACAATTATGGGAGATCTTATTATTAAAGTGTTTAAGAACTAATATTCCCGGAGTGACTTCAACTATTGCTTGTTTGTTCAGCGTTCGCATTTTGCAATTAGCTTCCTCAAAATTTAATATATTATTCAAACAATTGTCATTGATTTGTATTAGATTTTTCTTTAAATTATCTTTAATGTATGTACTATAAATATTGTTTTCCGAATCTATGAGCACATCGGAATTGTTAAGCTCTATCGATTTGTTATTATTGTTAGGGATTGGTATGAATGTTACCGTGGATAATCGTTCCTTTGATAATCGCGGTATGGAGAGAATAAGGATAATGTTGTTTTCGTGGAATGCCACAGCTACCTTAATTTTGGTGTAACTGTCAAAGTCTGTTATTAGGTCAAGTTCAGTCTGGGTTAGGATATCTGTAGGTATGATTCCTAATTTGCTGGAGAACATAATTTGTCCGATGTCATCTATGTGTTGCCTCAAAAGTGAGATGTCGTTGTTAATTTGATATATATGTTCCATGAACGTAATCTCGTTTTCTATGGTAAAAATTTTATTTCCTAATATGTTTTTGAATTTATTTAAGTAGTTTCCGATAGTGTTCTGCTGATAATTGATATGATTGGTGATATTCCGGATTTGAGAGTTCATGATGTTGCTTACGTATGTTAGGTTGTTTACTTTGTCTGTTAAACTTTCGTCGTTTGTCTGTAATATTCTAAGAGTTTTATTTATCTGTTCCTCATCATCGTTGTCCATTGTACCTGCGACTATTTTCAAACCTTTACCCAAAATGTTCAAGAGAGCCCGCTTCTTTCGGAAGTGTGGGTTGAGGTTTTCTATTTTGGCTTTCAGTAAGATAAAATTCTTGTTTATTGTATCCAGTAAACTTTTCGATTCAGTACTCGATGTCTGTAGGATGTCGATGTTGGATTATTTCTAACGTCCGTTCGTATTCTGTTGTGTTTATTATGTGCAGTATCTTGATGAAGTGTTTAATAATTTTGATTTCCCCTGTTTTGATTGGTATGTAACCGTTATTGTTCGAAAGGTCCTGCACGTCGAGCGTTTGGGCCCCGACGGTCGTAATAAGTGAAATTATTATTATGATCCATTTACTCATCTAAAAAAAAATATATATATGTATAGTTATCTAATTCTTGCTCTGATTTTCGGGTTATTTTTATCTTGGCATTTCCTCCGTGGTTTACATGCGTCTTATAATATTTATGTCCTGTTTTCGTGTTTTCTATGTGATCCTCATCAATTTTCCTGGATTCTATCTTCCTATACTTCCTATGATTTTTACCCCCTCGGATTTCCCTTATGTAATTAGTGCCTTCCTCTATTTCTATATCGGTCCTATTCTTGTTGAGTAGTCTCAAGTGTTCGTTCAACGTGTTGTGGAGTCGTTCGATGTCCGCGTTAGATGTATGGTTGCTGTTAGAAGTGTAATGTATGTTAATGTTCTCTTTCCTCAAATATTCCTGCATCGGAATGGCTTTGAACCCTAACTCGTTGTCAACGACAATTCTTTCTACTTTTCCAAATGTGCTAGTATATTGTATCAATTTTGCCTTAAAATCCACCCATGATCTGCCATTAATTTTGTATGCTATTGCATGCTTTGTAAACTTATCGATCATAGTTAGGTATAATTGTTTTTCTAAGGTATAGAATACGTCTAGATGCAGTATTTCCCTGGGTTTCGTGGGTGTCTCCGTTATTTTGTAGGGTAGTCTAGGTGGTCTTCTGTCGTACTTTTCCAGTGTACACACTTCGCAATTGTTCACAAACTGAGTTATCCTTAACTTAAGTTTAGGATTATAGATTTTTGTTTTTAATTCTTCAAATACTGATTGAATGCCTCTGTGGTTCTTGCTTAGATGTTCTTCTTCAATCATTTTCGTTAATTCAAGTTCATTTTCTACGTCGTCTAGTTTTCTTAAACACCTAATTAATTTAAACCCGTTATTATTTGAGAAGAATTCTCTATAAGTATTTCTAAAAATGTCGTAAAATTCATCATCTATCAAGACAGCGTTCATTTGGGTTGGATGACAGTGAGTTTTAGGGATCGTAATTGCATATTCTTTATCTAATTCTTTAACTGTTATTGTTTTCCAAATATTATTAATCCGTGCTGACCCGGAAAAATTCTTATTTATAATCAATTGGTTTTTGAATAAATTTATGGGAGAATTACTCTCTGTTAAGTTTGGGGGGGGTAATTTCTAATGAATTGATGTTGGCAGATTCTTTTTCGATTCTTGATAATGCGTCCGCATTGCCGTTCTTTGTTCCCCTCTTGTATTTAATTTCATAGTCAAATTCTGCTAGTTTTAACCTCCATCTGACTAATTTTGAATTCGGTTCTTTAATCGAAAAGTGTTAGTGGCTTGTGGTCCGTTTCGATTATGAATTTGTTTCCAAAAAGATATGGCCGAAAGTATTTAGTGACCCAAATGATTGCTAATAGTTCCTTTTCTATTGTACTGTAATTGATCTCATGTTCATTCAGAGTACGGCTAGCATAACATATCGGATGGTTTTCCTGTGAAAGTACGGCTCCAAGTGCAAAATTACTGGCGTCTGTTGTTAAAGTGAACTTCTTTGTGAAATCAGGATATGTCAGGATTGGGTCATGTGTTAATAGAGTTTTTAGTGTGTTAAAACTTTCCTGATATTCTGGGTTGGATATGTTTATTTTTGCGTCTTTCTTAAGACATTTTGTCAAGGGTTTGGCTATTAGTGAATAATCCTTTATGAATTTACGGTAGTAGCCCGTTAAACCAAGAAATTGCTTAATTTGCTTAGGTGTTCTGGGAATAGGGAAGTTGACTACACATTCTATTTTCTTCGGATTGGGTTTTATCCCCTCTATCGTCACGATATGACCGAGGAACTCTGTTTCCTTTTTTAGGAATTCGGACTTGTCCAGTTGTATTTTCAGATTGGCTTCCTGTAACCGATTAAAAATGAGTTTTATTGAATGGTATAGGCTCCTCTTTCCTGAATGTGCCGAAATTTTCATGATCTACCTTCTGCGTAGTCAAATTGATATTTATTGCTTTATTTTCTGTATTTAGGGTGCCTTTTCTTAGAATCTTAAAATTATTTAGGTGGGTGTCATTTAGGATTTTTAGAGATCTGTTATCCGTTGTTTCGTTTTCAAAATGCATTGGTAACTTCCTATTGCCAATGATTAACTCTCTATTCTTATAGTCTATAAGTGCATTAGATGGTGCCAATATGTCATTACCTATTAGGCCATCGTAAAAGTTATGGAATTTTGTTACATAAAATTCGAGTGTTTCATTCAATTTGTTAGTGTTAAATTCTTAAAAAATGGCTTTTTTATTTATGTAAATTTGGTGTTGAAGGGTTTTAATGAGAATTGGGTTTGTTTCAAAAATTCTTTTCGGGTGACAGATTCCTGGATTGAGAATGGAATTTGTTGCTCCTGTATCAATTATTAATTTTATAAATCCCAATTTAGTTTTGATTTTTATATATGGAAGTTTGTATCCGAGGCCGATTCCCGAAAATTTTCTGTCGTTTCTACCTTACCTATATCCATGGGTTCGGGTTGGTTTGTAAAGTTCTGTCGATTCGGATAGAATGAAGGATTTCTTGGAGTATGATTTTGTGCGTTCATTTGTTGGGGATTCCTTTCGTAGCTTTGGAATGGTTGTTGGAAGTGATTGTTAATCGGTTGTTGGAAATTTCTTCCGTGATTGTTAAATGGTTGTTGGAAATTTCTTCTCTGGCTGTTAAATGGTTGTTGGAAATTTCTTCCGTGGCATTTCTATGTTGTATGTTGGTCTTAGGTATGTGGTTCCCTCGTTTATTAAAGTGTATGTTAGGCTGTGTCTTATTTCCATTACTATTCTCGGTATAAGCATACCCGGCTTGAAATAAAATGTCCATGGCTTCTTCTAAGTCTTCTGGATTCCTACAGAACAATACTGATTTCATGGGCTCAGGAACTTTACTTTTAAAAAGGTTTAAAGCGGTGCGTTTATTATTGATCGCGCTTTCCCTAGTCGCTTCTGTTTCCCCTAGTACGACTACCAATTTATTATTCAACCTGTGAAGTTTGTCCTTCACATCATTATAGAATTCTAATATGTTCGTCCTAAAGGTCACACTTCGCAGTTCGCCAAAAAGCTCCTCACAAGATCGTCTGTCTCCAAAATTGTTTTGTAATATAGTCTTAATTTCCGTCCAGGAAATCGCGTGGCAGTTGATCTCGATCGCTTGCCTCGCCTTTCCTTTGAGTTTGATGACGTCGGAGAAAAGCAACTGGGACAGTTCGTCGTACGTGCGTAAATGCGGATATATTCTGTCGATTAGTATGGTAAAATTCTGTAAATCCCTTGTATCCCCCGCGAATTCTGGTAAACTGTGTAAATATTTTAATGGGTTTATAATCAATCTGTTAACTTCAACTGGCTCTGTCATTTTTAAGAGAAGAATTTGCTTAAAACGCTGAACAAAAAAAATAAATAAATAGATTTTTTTCTATATTCTAATACGTTTTTATTTTTAAAGTATTACATTTGAACTTTTAATTTTTGTATAATTTTGTTTTTGTCTCTTTTTTATTTTTTAGATATTTTCCCCTTGCCTTTATTTTTATTAGTGTTATTTTACGTGAGAACTTTCTCAAATTTTCAATGTTTTCCTTGTTTTGGGAATATAATATGATTCTCTCTACCTCAGGCGCTATTTAAAATTTTTCCGATACGTTCATTTGTATAGGTATATTTGTATTTTATTATTGGTATTATTCAAAAATTAATTTATGAGGATTTAAAGACTTATAAATAAGAAAGTGTATATAAAAAGATCTTACTTTGGGTTTGATGCTGTTTAATATTGGTGTTGTTGTAGTTGATTTTGTTGTTTAATTCTTCAACGCATCAGTTCCTGGCATGAATTGATTGATCTTTCGGTTTGGTGCTGCTTTGTAGTTGATCTTGTTGTTTGATTCCTCAGCGCATCAGTTCCTGGCATGAACTGATTGATCTTTCGGTTTGGCGTTGCTTTGTAGTTGATCTTGTTGTTTGATTCCTCAGCGCATCAGTTCCCGGCATGAACTGATTGATCAAAAAAAAAATTTGTTTCTTTGAGTTTTTTTTTTCACTTGTTAAGGATATATTTTTATATCCTTACCACCGAGTTTTAGGGTTTTATCTTTATATCCCCTTTTTCACTTTTTAAGGATATATCTTTATATCCTTTTCCTTTTGAAAAATGTCTCTAAGGGTATAATCTTTTATATCCCTTTTTTTTTGTTTACAGTCCCGTTTTTGACATTTATATGTCAAGTATCTCTTCTCGTTATAAAAATTTTATTTTTATATTTAGTGAACAATGATACCCGGGAATCCTACCGACTGCGCCATTTAACTATTTAATTTTGAGTTAAGTGAAAAAAAATAAAAACACTTGTTCTTGGTGGTGGAAAAATAAAAACTGTCTTTTAATTTTTTCATTATTTTCTTATATACTAATTTTTAGTTTACTACTGCATTTTCATTGTTGGAAATGCAGATAAACAGTTATTGGTAAACAGTTATTTGGAAACTAAAAGTAGATTAATTATTGGTAAACAATTCTTTGGAGAAATGCAAATTGGTAAAGTAGATTAATTATTGGTAAGCAATTCTTTGGAAAAATGCAAATTGGTAAACAATTATTTGAAAAAAATATAAATTGGTAAATAATTATTTGGAAATTAAAAGTAGATTAATTATTGGTAAACAATTCTTTGGAAAAATGCAAATTGGTAAATAATTAGTTGAAAAATAAAAGTTTATAAATAAAACAAAAACAAACAAAAAAAATATAAAGCTAAAATATGACACTGCATTTCTGTTTCCGGAAATGCAGTCAAATAAAATTTATGATTATATTAAACGGCGGCCGTAGTGGAAGGTACTATAACAGTTCAACTGGTGACGAATTGATTAAATATACATAGGTAAAAACACTAATGATTTTAACATTAGTGTGTCATTGGAGATCATGTGTTTACATATACATTTTAATGAACTGCACTCCATTTTAAACAAGTGCACAGAACTCATGCATACATATATGTATGGTGAAAAGCATCCGCTGTTACATGAGCTAATTTTGTTTGTTTACATGAATTGTTTAAGATATTCTGCATGATGTTGCATTCATTTCTAAGCACATCATATTTGACAAATTGCTTCGAATTCAGGGAGTCATTTAGAATTATTACTTTTACGGCCCTTTTCACAATCTGTGATTATTTTAATTTAAAAGGAACATTAACAAACCGCCTATATCGTTAACCGGAGCTATTAAACATACGGTTAGTGTTTGCGTTTCACTATCCTTCGGTTAGTAAACACTAACATTATATAAAAAGTATGGTAATACTGGTTTTTATTGTTTACGAAAAATCGTGCAATGAAAGAAAAGAATAAAAAAAGTTGTACAAAAATTATTAGCAATTTTTTTATGCAAGAGAAATATATATTTAAAACTAACTTGTGCCCGCGACTTCGTCTGCGTAGTTATCGGGATAAAATCTAGACTTAGTATTAACAACAAAAATAAAAATATTTACAACATAAACAACCTGTTTAGGATGTGTGATGATGAGTTTGCCAACGACTTCGCGTTATTATGTGTTAATCTAGGTTGTTATCTATCTATGTGCCGAATTTTATTTAGTTCCGTTCAGCCGTTTTTGCATGATTGAGTAACAAATATCCAAACATTCACATTTATTATATAAGTAGGATATTTAAAATAATTTTTTTACTTAAAATAGTTTACATGCAGTTCCTTGGTAAGTATAATGCGTGATTGAGTAATAAATATCAAAACATACAAACATTCACATTTATTATATTACTAGAAAAGCCCGGTGCGCGTTGCTACGCCCCTTAATGAATAAAAATTCATTCTGAATTTAAATGGAATATCAAGTCCCAAAAGCTAAAAATTACAACTTTTTTAATGGGCGTGGCACTGCCCACTTTTCTAATCACGAAACTGTATAGTCATGACAGCTCAATATGTGTGCAAAGTTTCAGAAAAATCGGTCCAGAGCAAGTATCTCAAACTTATAACTTTTTTTTTGGGCGTGGCTCTGCCCACTTTTCTAATCACAAAATTATATAGTCATGACATCTCAATAGGTGTGTGCAAAGTTTTAGAAACATCGATCTAGTGCAAGTAGCTAAAAATGATAACTTATTTTTTATGCGCGTGGCACTGCCCAGTTTTCTAACCACGAAATTGTAGTCATAATAGCTCAATATGTGTGCAAAGTTTCAAAAAAATCGGTCCAGCGCAAGTACCTCAAAATTATAACTTTTTTTTGGGCGTGGTCCCGCCCACTTTTCTAATCACGAAGTTATATAGTCATAACAGCTCAATATGTGTGTGCAAAGTTTTAGAAAAATTGATCTAGTGCAAGTAGCTAAAAATGATAACTTATTTTTTATGCGCGTGGCACTGCCCACTTTTCTAATCACGAAACTGTATAGTCATGACAGCTCAATATGTGTGCAAAGTTTCAGAAAAACTGTCCAGAGCAAGTATCTCAAGCTTATAACCTTTTTTATGGGCGTGGCCCTGCCAACTTTTCGAATACGAAATTATACAGTCATGACAGCTCAATATGTGTGCAATGTTTCAGAGAAATCGGTCAAGTGCAAGTAGCTAAAAATGATAACTAATTTTTTATGGGCGTGGCCTTGCCCACTTTTCTAATCACGAAATTATATAGTCATGACAGATCAATATGTGTGCAAAGTTTCAGAAAAATTGGTCCAGTGCAAGTAGCTCAAAATTATAACTTTTTTATGGGCGTGGCCCCGCCCACTTTTCTTATCACGAAATTATTTAGTCATGACAGCTCGATATGTGTGCAAAGTTTTAGAAAAATCGGTTAAGTGCATGTAGCTAAAAATGATAACTTTTTTTATGGGCGTGGACCCGCACACTTTTTGCCAACCACAAACACTCCCTGGAATGTGTACAACAACTTGCCAAAGTTTGAGTCCGATCGGTTTTACAGTTTCGGAGTTTATAGCTAACACACACACAGAGTTTCACTTTTATATATATAGATATTTAAAATAAATTTTTTACTTAAAATAGTTTACATACAGTTCCTTGGTAAGTATAAATTGTTAAATGGTCATGCATATAAGTGTATTCATTGTAGAAAATATAAAAACAACAGGTATCTAATTTTATACAGATTTTAAATGGAGGAAGAAAGTTTCTGGTTGTCGCCCTTAGAAGATTCTACCATAGCTTCAAAATGCAAGCGAGCCAGGTAAGATATATAAAATTTAATAATTAAACGAATAAATTTAGTTTACTTACTAATTCAAATTTACCACAAATGCTACGGAAGTAAGTGCATTTGGTTATTATGTGTGTACAATTGTTTTTGAATAAATTGTAATAAAACTACATTAAATAAGAAACACCAACTTCGTCAACTAAAATTTTTCTGCAAAACCGGTTTTCGCTTCTATAGTATAAAACATCTTGCGCCTGGATGATGGCCAGGGTTGCCGGAAAGCATGAGATTGCAAAGCTTGTGTATGTTGTTTAATTAAACTAATATAAAAAACTACATACATACTTACCTAGTGCTTTTCAATACATTTTTTTTTTATATTTTGTAAGAAATGTATTGGAAGTGTATTTTTATCACCCAATGTAGTTTTTAGGTTTTAAAATTGTTCTTCTTTTCTTCTCAAAAAGAAGACGTTTTGATATCTTTGGTGGAAAAATATTCCAATATTTTGTAAAATAAAAAAACTAATGCGGTAAGCTGGCAACAAAAATACGATGCATGGCAAAAACTTGCTGAGGAATTTGGATATCATTACCACATCGTCCGATCGCCAAAAAATTTGAAAGACAAATACGAAAATATGAAAAGAAGAGCAAAACTGTAATTTCGTACGTCCGAAATCAAATTTATAAGACCGGAGGTGGAACTTACCAGAGCACAGTTACAACTAATGATGAAAAATTTTCGTCATTATTGGGAAAATCGGCTACTGCACGCAAAGAAAAACCATGGTTACGACATGATCACGACGGTCATATTATTTTTTCTAAAACAATATTTGGTTGTCGAAAACAAGTAATAGTTATTTTTGTTTTATTTCATCATAAATTTTGTCACGATGATCAAGCATTTGTTTGAATTGTATCATTTAATGATTACTTTTCGTAAAAATTTCAAAATGGTTATCATTTAAAAATAGTATGATTTAAAAAAATTAATTTGACAAAAATAACATTATATTCAAAAGCATTAAAAATTAAAAATAATCATTAAATAATAAGTGAGACAACAGTATGATTAGAAAATAATCAAGCTATGATTTATTTTTAATAATAATTTGATTTCAATTGTTCTTCTTCTTGCTGAATAAATTTTTATTATTTTAAAAGTTTGAGATGTCAAAAAAAAGAAACACAAATTTTGAAAAATTAAAGAAAATTTAAAAATAAACGAGAAAATGTAAAAAAATATTGGTAAAAAATTGCAATTAAATTGGTGAGTACAAGCAATATGTGTATGTTACAGCAAAAGACAATAATTTGCCGTAAAAAAGCAAAGATTGTCGATTTCAATTGTAGTCATATATATGATTATTGAATGATGATTAATTTAAACATAATATTGATAACTGGTAACCATTATTATTTTAAACATAATTATACAATTCAATCATAGTATGTTGCTCTTCGATTATGGTTACCACAACCATATTTTTTCTTTGCGTGTGGGTTTTAAAATGAATTTGATTCGGATAAATGTAAGTAAAATTTGTATAAAAATTTTGTCTTGTATGTAACTATATAAAATGTCCTTAGGTGTAAACCCGGGAGATGTTATTGAAATTTGTAATAAAATTGGCTTGAAGATGAATGTGGGGTGGAAAGCCAGGGAACCAAAATGTTGAACTTTCAAAGAAAATTGATAAGGTATATATGTCTTAATTTTTAATTATTGACGATTTAATAGATTTGTTTAAAATTTATTTGCTGTATTCATAAAACTTATTAATATATAAGACGATTTTTTTTCTGCTATATTTTTATTAACATTTTTTTAATATATAAGACTGATTCGTGGAGCACTTGGAATCCTACAAAGCTAAAAAATAAAATGTCAGAAAAGCTACAATTTAAAAGGCGGTGTCAGTCGATAAAAATGAGCAGCTTTCAGAAATGCAAAAAGCATGTTTTGACACCAACTTCAGATGAAGGAGCTAAATTTAAAGACAGAGTTATTAAGTTTAGAAATTGCTTGAAAAAAGTTGGAGATTGAAAAATGTACAACATGAAAACTTTGACTGCCAGTTTATTAAGTTTTTTTTTACCTTTTTTATGAGTTTTTTTTTGTTTTTATTACTTTTTACCTTTTTTATGAATTTTTTCTTGCTTTTTTACCTTTTTTATGATTTTTTGTCTGTTTTTATTGTTATTTATTTTTAAAAATAAAAAATACCTGTGATTATTTTTATAACTTAAGTTTTAATATACATATGTACATACATGAATACCTAAATTGCCATTGAAGGCTGTGAAACATTTTTTTTAAATAAATATTTATTAAAATATACTTTTGTTACTATATGTGAGGCGAAAAATAGAAAGGGAGCTAAGGGTAAAAACAGGTTTTGTTCAGGAGAGCCATTTTAAAGATTTAAATACGTGTATCTTTGGTGTACCATCACTAAGCGTTTGGTATTGGTCTCATTTGAAAGCGACACATCTCATGACGTCAGGAACGTGTTGGTCAACCTTGAAAACGCGCGTAGGTCGACCCTACCTCTTGTTTTGTGTAGTTGGTTTTTTCTGTTTTCTATCTAGCGCGCTGTTTCCATGAGTTTGATATAAATTTTGCTCGCGTTTTTCGAATCCAGCTTTATTTTCTGAAATTATTAATTGTGAATTATAATAAATACTCATTTATAATTCTTTCAAATCGTGAATATCATTAATATTAGTACGAAAATTTTTTCACATAACCTTATTATGTTATCCGCGAAAATTAATTCAAAACTGATAACATTCTTACTGTTTATTTTATGATGAAATGGTGGACGAATTCGAAGAAGTAGATTTACTTTATTGCTTCCCTAATGACGATCACTTCTCAGAATTATCGGATAGTGACTCTGAAGATGATACCGATAATATATATCTTGATAAATCTAATCTTGATTTACGCGAAGAAAAGGTAGTTGCTCGATTGTATGGTTCAAAAATACCTTCGTGTTGTTCAAATCAATACAATGAAGTGATCCCTAAGAAGATGGCTGTGGATTTTCGTACGTATTTCATGAATTTAGATAAGGAATTCCAAGACTTAATTATTTTCGTACATCTGGCAGCTCACCGTGACGATGCAATGCTCAGGTCAAAAGTTGGTGATCGATTGCGAGCTATGAAGAAACGGTACAATCAGATATATTATTTTCGAAGTTTGCCGATGTGACGTGATATGTACTTCTTCCTGTATACAATGGGAATTAAACGCTACAAAAATCTTATCGAGCATTACGACAAAAATGGTGATTATCCACGCAAACATGGCATGACGAATAAAATTAATCGTACAGATGCTTTAACTACTTTGGAAAAAAAAGAAATTGTTTCATTTATCTGCCGTTTTGCTGATAGCACTTTACGTGGACGTCAACCAAATCATATGGTGTTTTTCTTTCTGACAAAAATGTTACAATAATGCTACCATTCGAGCGGGTTTATGTTCTATTCTAAAAATACATGCAAGAGTGCAAACAGTTATCGTGTTCTTTTCTGAACATGTTGCACAAATAACTGGCAAGAGTGTAGCATATCTTACCCCCAATTATATTTCAGTGTAACAAAGTACCATTTTTTACAGCTGTGTTATATGAATAAAAACTTTTTTATGCAAACGAGTTTTTAACACAGAATGTGTTAAAGTGTAAAATCATGAAATTTTTCTGTTCCATTGAAACAAAAAACAAGTAAGAGCACTATATTCGGCTGTGCCGAATCTTTTATACCCACCACCAATTTTGTGTACATTTAAAGCACAATATTTATTATGTTGTTAATCATTATGGAATAATCTCTTTATAATAAAATATGTATCATTTTCTTTCCATGTTGAAGGTGAACTACACCTAGTCTTTAAATTTGTTTTCTGCACTTCACTTGACATTTCTCAATCTCAAACTTACTCAATTTGATCCGTGAAAAGATACGCAAATGAGCAACGCTTTAAAGTTATTCAGGTTTTTTATGAAAATGGGCGTTCAAATCAAAATGCATTTTGTGCACTTCGTAATTCTTTTGGTCAACATAATCGTTCAAATTCGTCCACAATCGGGAGAATTGTAAAAAATATTTAAATTTCTGCAAAACAGGTCTGTATAAAATGCTAGAAAATCTGTGAATGCCTTCTTAGTTCGTTGAATGTGAACCATTGCTGTTTTTTGCGATAGTGTAGCAAAATAGCAGGCAACCTCGACTCATCATCGTGCCCAACAATTGAGCATCAACATTGTCATTGAAAATTTGGACCATCAGATAGTGGAGTGGCGCCAAGGATGGGGGGGCCATTTGGCCGCTATTTTGTTAAAAATATATAATTGAACCGTACAAATATTATCATTATAAAAAGAAATGATAATAATTTTTTAAATAATTTGTGTTTTATTTAAAATCAACATCGGCCCTTAAAATTTAACCACCCTTAATAACTTCGATATGATAGTAAAATGTTTTCGTAAATTTAGTCTTTTAGTGAAAGTGGGCGTTAAAATAGGCGTGTCAATAAAGTTTCTGCTAATAAATACAACCTAGATATTTCAATATAGTCCTTTTTTTCCCAAAAACTTTGTCAATAGAGAAATTACATGAATTTAAGATAAACCGTTATATGGAAGGTAGGCGTTAAAGTGGGCGTGTCACCTTAACTTTTTGGCACAACAATTACATTGATTAGAAGGATATACTTATGTAGTAAATTTCATCATCATACCTCTAATTTTGTCGGTTTTATGAGCTTTTAAATTTCATTAACGGTAGATAACGTGAAAAGTGGGCGTTATAGTAGGCGTGTCAAAGTTGTTTTTGCTAATGAGTACAACTAAGGTTTTTTCAATATAGTCCTTTATTATTCCAAAATCTTTATTAATAGAGAAATTATATGAATTTCAGTTAAACCGTTATATGGGAGGTGGGTGTAAAAGTGAACGTGGCACCTTAATTTTTTGGCACAGTAATGACATTGCCTAGGGGGATATACGTAGCAAATTTTATCATCATACCTCTAATTTTGGCGGTTTTATGAGCTTTTAAATTTCATTAACGGTAGATAACGTGAAAAGGGGGCGTTATAGTAGGCGTGTCAAAGTTGTTTTTGCTAATGAGTACAACCTAGATGTTTCAATATAGTCCTTTATTATTCCAAAATCTATATTAATAGAGAAATTATATGCATTTTGGGTAAAACGTTATATAGGAGGTGGGCGTAAAAGTGGGCGTGGCACATTGATTTTCCGTTACAAAAAAGCCCCTCACCAAAAAGCGAAGTGTGCAAAATTTCAGATTCGTACATGCAATTTTGTTGCTTTTATGACGTTTTTGTTTTTAAATATACCGAAAAATACACTGTGCGGTATAAATTTTCGTACATTTTGATCGATAACTCCTTTCCTAATGCTAATTTTCGGGGAATAATATTGTTTTTACTCAGGAAATACATATTCGAAGTTTCATGAGTCTACGTGAATGCGTTTGGACACAATTCCATTTTATTCGATGTTCGAAGGACACGGTTTTTTCGACCTACTCTTGCTTTTCGAGCTATAACTCTCTTCCTAATATTCCGATTGAGCCCATTTGCAATACCTTGTCTATAAGAAAGATTCTGGCAAAATTTGAGCCCTCTAGCTTTTTCGGTGCGACCTCTATCATGCTTTCAACAGACGGACGGACATAGCTAGATCGTCATCAAATCAAACCCTGATTCAGAATATATATACTTTATGGGGTCTAAAATGGATATTTCGATGTGTTACAAACGGAATGACAAAATGAATATACCCCCACCATTTTTTTGGTGGCGGGTATAAAAATGGACAACTTTATAAGGGTGTGTGTAGACTGATAAAAATGTTACACATACTTATTGCAACATTTTTTTTTAGAAAGGAAAACACCAATAGTGATTATCGTTTATTGAAACTTCCAACTACTGAAAGTAAGACTTCTGTTTACACTAGATACACCAACAGCGTCGAACCGGGTGGTAAAATCGTAAAACTTTGCACTTTCCAAACGCTGTGGAAGAAATATTGTCCCCACATCGTCACTATGAAGCCGGCATATGATTTGTGCGAATTGTGTGGAAATCTTGCAAAAGATGCTGTTAATACAGTAAACGTTACTGAAGTTGAAAAAGAAGCAGCATTGAAGGTGTATTCTGATCATTTGCAATCTGCATAAATGAAAACATACATCTGAGTAGCAATACCGGTTTCGATGACAAACGAATTATAATTCCAACACTAGGGCTATCGATGAAGCGTCAATGGTACTTGTATAAAGAGATCCGGGGTTTATGTTTTTAAACATAAACCGAAAGATTCGGTTGCTCCTCTTCCTTTGGTCTCTGGAAATTGAAACGAAAAGGAGGATTCGGAGGAAGTGGACAATCCTTAAGAACTGGAGGCAGCAGACGTTAAGAAATCGAAAAAAAAATAAAGGACCGGTACCGTCAAGTTCTAAGGAACCAATTCGCAAGAACCGTCGATTAAAATGATTTTTATATTTTTTTAAATTGTTCATAAGGAAAAAAATAATTTTTTTGTAGTTTCGTAAAATCAAGTTATTTTGTTAATTTAGTAGGGGAAAAAATGAAAATAAATAAATTTTACCATTAGGTCCCTTCCTATTTGCGCTTAGAATCGTTGACTTCACTTTTATAAAACGCGCATATCACTGGGAGGGAACACTTTTGGGGCATGGGATCGGTCTCATTCGATGCTCAGATGTTGTCCACATAAAAAAAGTGAAAATTGTTTTTTTTACCCTTAGGTCCCTTTTTCTATGCGCTGTCATATATTTCTTTTATTAAATTCATAAACAAAGTTCCAATAGATTGTATGTTACTTATACATATGTATATAGAAAAAAAAGTTGCGAAAAGCTGATGTTTATATTTGTCCATGGCACTTCTTATTTCTTGACATACATATAAATACATATTTTGGTCTTTATAACTTTCTTAAAATTTAAATGATTGTTCATAGCTTTGCGAATTAATTTTCTATTAGGCTAATTCGCGTGCTTGAATATCGATCTGGGGTTTGCTCTTCCTCATCGCTTGACAAAACATAGTCTTCAAAATCATTGTCATCATTTAGAATCCTGCACAAGTTATGTAAAACTGAGCATGACACTATTATTGCCATTGCTGTGCTAATCGACACTCTTATTCCCATTGATAATACTGGAAAGCGGCGCGTTAAGACTCGAAAGCATCGTTCTATAACATTTCTTGTTCTTATTTGAGACTCATTGTTTAGCTTTTCTCCTTCAGTCTGTGGATTACTTAATGGTGTCATCAAATATGATTTAACACCATAGCCGCCATCGCCTAAAAAGATGTATTGTCCAAACTCACCACTTTCAAATCTTGCTTTAATACGACTGTTACTAAAAATATAACTATCATGCGCCAATCCAGGCCATCTGGCCACAATATCAGTTATTTCTAGGTTATAATTGCAAATGGCGTGCCGAGAATTTATATATATGCAAACAATATTTATAAGAAAATGTATGTGGGAACCTTAGTGGGTATCGCACTACTGCTAGTTGGTACTGTTAGCTATTTTAGTGAAATGAAACACTCCAAACTGCAGTTCAAAATTATTTTTATTTAAATTCAATTTCTTAATACTAATTCAGTTCGCGGTTTTTTAGTCGACCTTCTTGGTTGATGTTCGGCTCTTAACTCTACTTAAAAAAACTAAACTATTCGTCCGTTGTTCTGTTGTCTGTTGCTTACTTTCATTCCTATTCAGTGTTGTCAATGTCTACTTTTAAGTTAGTCGCTAAAGTCCGCTTCTTGTCTGTCTGTCCGACCTTCCTCGCCCCTACCTACCTGAACATTTAAAGAAAAATAACCTTTGCGGCACCTAAATATTTCTGCGTCAACACCGCCATGTGATTGTATTTTGACATGCTATAATATTGTGCAGATACTTTTCTTAAATCCTCCATAATTTGTGGCATTTGAACAAATTTTTTGGAAAGTTTCGCTATCGCCATGGCCACTTTTTTTACAACGCGACTACCTGTTGCTATAGAGACTCCACAGTAATTACTTATAACAATAAGGATGCTGCCTGTTGCATAGAACCTTAATGTTAATAAGATCATTTGCGCAGGAATTAACGCGTAGTTTCTATGAATAGAAAATAAAAAATTATTAGAAACATTTTTCAATAATACTACTGACGCATCTCACCTAGTTGTTGCAGACTTCAAATCGTTCTGTTAAAGATTAACATCATATTTGGCTGCAGATTTTGATAGCCTAAACCTTTGTCTAAATCCTTCATCAGGTAAAGAAAAATGCTCCCGTCGTGCAAAACTTTTTTCTTTTTGGCTTTAAAGCTTGTAATATTGAAAACATTACAAAAATGTAAATGTTGATTTCTTCTTTCCATTTCCTTTTTTATTTTTATAAAAGCCTTTAACCGGAAGAATTTATTCAGTTAAATTTAACAGAGACTTTTTGATTAATTTCTACTGGTTAAATGCTAACCGTACTTTGTGAAATGCAATTTTACCTAACTTACGATTAAACTTCCTGTTAAATTATAATCACACTTTGTGAAAAGGGCCGTTACACAATTAATTTAGAAGTCTTTAAAATGTAATTCGTTTTGCACTACTTCCAATTTTTGTTGCTGGGTTGTATTAATTGCAAATTGGACAGACATTCCGAGTAAATTAAGATAAAGAGCAGGCGTTTTATAGTATCGAATCACATTAGAAAACATTTTGAAATTAAATACATGTATTTGGCAAAGAAAAAGAAAGATGATGAATACCGACTCCTAAGTAGTCAAATTTAACTGAAAACTATTATTAAAGAACGTGTTGAAATATATTAAGCAGAGGAGTTTCAAAAACGTTTGAAAGGTATAGTTCCTGGGACCAAAGCGTTGAAAGAAATATTTAAGACTACGAGTGACAGGAAATCTCAATTATTTAATTAACTCATTGTAAATGAGCTCACGTATACTGAAGATTACGATATGGCTGAACAATTCATGCAGTACCATTCAAACGTTTATAAATTCGTTGCTACAGATAAATCAGATATCTCAGGAGTCCCTGACTCTGTTACCTCTTATCTAAACAATTTTTGTGATACAGTTTGCGAATTTACTGGTACTACTAATGCCTTTGTACATAATGTGTGTTCGAAATTAATTAGTGTTTCCGAAATTAATATAATTGTTAAGTCCCTGAATGCTAAAAAATTCTCGGGTTTAGATATTTTATCAAATTTTCTAATTTAAAGGTTACCCATATCTGCAATTGAATTTTTGGTTATCATATTTAATAACTGTATTAATAATGGCTATTTTCCTAAAGTCAGGAAAATGGCTTAAATATACCCTCTTATTAAAAAGGCAAATTACATTCATATTAACAATACTCGTCCAATTTTAATGTTATCGAACACCGGTAAATTACTGGAAAGAGCGATTAAGAATAAATTGGAATGTTCTCGCATTTTTGAATCAATACCTACATAAGTACCAATTTGGGTTTAAGCAGGGCCACTCATCCGTTGATGCCTTGACTTATCTACACAATGAGGTAATTTATAATTTGAGAGAAAAAATGTACTATAGCAGTGTCGTTAGATATCGAAAAGGCGTTTGACCGAGCTTATCGCCATGGCATTATTTTTAAGCTCATTAAATTGGGATGTGATTTAACCAACATGGAAGAATTGTCAAAAGTAAAGCACTACGTATCAAGGGGTTTTTTTTTTAGATTATTATCAAACAGACACCTGAGTCAGAAAACCAAACTTCTTATTTACAAAGCATATATTCGTTCAGCGATGCTATATGGTTTTCCCATATGGTTATCGATTTCTCCAACTGTCATGGCAGAGTTGGAAATTTTAGAACGAAGTTGTTTGAGGCTTTGTGTTAACGCAAACTATGAAAGTTTTGTGAATAGATACTTCAACTCCTTTATCTATAGAAAAGCTGGTGCACAACTCATTTCGTCGTATGCTCTGCTTTTGCTTAACAAGTTTGTAAATCGCCTTGGAACCCATGGGAACATTTTAATGGGGGAAGTCTTTAATTCCCAGAAAGAATTTGGTTGGTCGCATAGCCTATATATGTCACCCGTTAGAGGTTTACATGAGAACATTAAAATCTATGAGTGATTACCATATACCCGAATTTTTGTACTTATAGCCTCATGAGCGCGTTCGGGAGTATTGGGTGATTTTTGCATTTATCGTCAAATATTGATGAGAAGTGTTAGAATTACTTTGTTGTAGTTATAGTCAAAACCACTATTTTATTCCGTCTCATTGTAGATAAGTATGTTGTCTTAGTTTTAAGTTTTATTATAAAGGGTCCGCCAAAAGGGTCCAAAAAAAAAAAACATTAGATGGCGGACCCTTTGGTTTCTTTATTGACTAATCAACAGTTAATGTAAACTTTTATTATATTTTGAGCAATATAATTTTATTGTTATCGTTTGATGTAAAAACTCATACAACTGAATTTAATTTAAGCATGAAGCGTTATTGTATACACAACGTCACTAATGGTTATTATAACAATACGATATAGTTTTAAGTTACACATCGACGCCTTACTTCCTCAACCTCGTAACTTAAAAAATACGGTTGTGACTTTTTCATATCCAACAATTGTTTCATGCTTTAACTAAAAAAAATATTAGTATATTATTACTACTAATATACATAACAACAATTAGGGTTGCCATTTCTATTTAAAAAAAAGAGGACGCCAGCATAAAAAATGTAGGACACATTTTTAAAAATTTAATTTGATAAAATTTACGAGGCCATTTAAAATACAAAAACAATATTTGTTTTTACGAAAAAACTTTATTTACAAAAATACAAACTGAACATATCATTCTGATTTAATGGTTGAAAATAAAAACTAAAAAAAAAAAACAAAAAAAGAACAAAAGTTCATTGCATTCATTATCGGGAATGTACACTTTTAAAAATTTTACATATATTTTTCAACACTTCCAATTTGAGCCAATATATTACCATCGCATCTCTTCAAATATTTGTAAAACTCTAGGCAATCCATATCAAAATTATATACCCTTACTATATTTTTTGTTCAAGAGTTTCTTCTATACCTGGAAAACAAACTTTATGAAAAACACACAGCTGACAAGCAGACCTCTTTGCCGAACTTTTTTAAAATAAAAGACAAGTTTAAATAGGCCACTTCGATAAATAGCGACAATTAAGGATAATAAAACTAATTTTGTACAAAGAGAAATGTTAAAATTGTACTTTTTCAAAACTAATTGTACGAGCACCTAAATCTCTTTTATCATCTTTATTTTCAAACTTCAGAGAAGGTGCAAAAAGCCGGACAACCCTGGACATTTGCTAAAAAAAAGGACGGTGTACGGGGAAAAGAGGACGGATGGCAACCCTAAATACAATCAAACTTTTAACCAAGGCATATTTATTCATCAGGTACTGTTGATTCGTCAGCTGATTATTTTTTTCTTCACTTATTTTAAGTTTCAGCTGTCAAAATGCATAAATAAAAAACAGTTTTCTCTCTTTTCTAATTTATTTCAAATGTCAAACTTCATACATAAAAAATATATACAAAAAAATTCTCTCCGAACTGCAATTACCTGATGAATAAATATGCCTTGCTTTTAACCAAACATCGAAGTAAATATAAAAAGATAAACCGTTTTTTTTTCTCTCCTGAAAAATTTTATTTTTTAAGTTACGAGGTTGAGGAAGTAAGGCATCGATATGTACATTTCTGTTAATTTTTTTACAGCTGCCTTTGTGATCTAAATTTTAAGTCTCAATAAATTGAAAATTGTAAAAAATTGTTTGTTTATTTTATTAAAAAGCACAAAATGAATTGTCAATTCACAAGGCAAATAATTCTTTGTTGTAAAAGTTTTTGAAGGCGAATACAAATTTTGACAGTATTATTTACAAAAAACACTAACAAAATGCCTGCTGTTTTTGCTAATGTATTTGTTGTAGTTATGCGGTCACCTGATGGATTCGCCGTTAACTATACATAAAAAAATTTTATTTTCAATTGTTCATTGTTCAATAAATGTTGTTTAACTTTAATATTTTAAGCATGTCTTACTAAATTTTCTTTAATTCTACAAAAAGTTACTAAGTTATAGGTATGGAATCATTTTAGGTATATTTTAACAACACATTATTTCTGTTTGCTTTAACTTTAATTTTTTTTATGTTTTTATTTTAATTTATTATCTTGTAAATTTTTATTGTACATTAATTGTTTTTATTGCTATTTAGTATTAAAGTTAAGCTTCCTTTTTAAATTCTATAAGACGATTCTTAGCATATCTCATAGCGAGACAAGAACACAACCCTAAACCTTGAGCACGGTCGGAATAATAGGTAGCGATAGTCTCATGAGAGGTAGGGCAAACCAGTTTGGATCCTTACACTGATTGTATTTTGCTCGTTTTATTTCAACAGCACAATGCAAAGTTTGTTTGCATTTAAATTAATTTTTTTGTGGGTTAGTTAATAAATTGTATAGAAGTGGTAAAATTTCTGAAAAAAATTTTAAAAATACTAATATTTGTGCAATAACTTATTAGGAAATAAGTAAAATACAATTTATAATATATGTAAATAAACAGCACTTTTAATGTTTTTAATTCAGAAAAGGCAAAATTTTCGTTGTGTTTGTCCTAGTGGTTTAAAGTTGTGAAAATTGTGAAAAATGTTTTAAAAACACAAATATGTGATAAAAACTAGCACAATTTTATGTAATTAATTAAAAATATTTATTTGTTTTAAGACTTTTCGGTTAAATTTATAAAAATAAAATTTTAATTAAAAGTAAACAAAAAATTAGTTTTTTTTTGTGTTTTGACATTCTCCGGGCCTTTTTGTGTTTGTTGCAGGGATGTTCTCACCTGATATGAATTCGCCTTGATTGATTGTGAAACAACAGTAACAATATAAAAGATAATAGCAAACATAAATGGGTTGCTGTTGGTAAAATTTCCGAACTCCTTGTGGTAAGAAAATATGATAAACGAAATTAAGTTACCGAATTTCATTAACTATAAACCTAGGTGTTAAATAAATGATATTTACATCCAATACTTAATCACCGATCAAAGAGTTTCGAAAATGCTTTCCACACAATAATTTGAGAACGACGATATGTTGAAAGGCTCACGTGCGATTTTCAACAAATAAAATAACTGTCTTCATATGTAGGATATTTGTCATTTGAAATCGTCAACATACATTTGTTGGCATTGTTAAAAAAGTGATAGTAAATGATGTTAATCATACGTATTATGAAAAAATTTTGCGTTTACACGATATGCTGGCACTTGTAACAAATTTTTGAGCAGTTCGTCTAGACTAAGTGTAAGTTTTATAAATTAAAAGTTAACATATTTTTTACGGTATAAAGGAATTGTTTATTATTCGTTTGTCGTTGCCACTTTGCTTTTAAACTACTAATTAATTTGTTAAAAACAGTCGGTATTTGCTTTGGTGCTGCCTTATTAAAAAAATACAATTTATTTTACAGGTAGGTAGTAATAACGAAAAATACTTAATGGTCAGTTTATTGCTCACGTTAACAAGCGCTACCTTTTATTAACATTAACTTTGTCGACAAGTTGTTGGCCCCTAGACATTTTAATAATTGAGTGTGTAGTCTGTAATACAACATTATGTAAATTATCATTATTTGGCGTAAAACTCTTACAATTTTTTGCAATTTTTTTCATAAATGCATTACAATGTACTTATTGCAATTAATCTAAGAAAACAATCAATCTGTGTCCGGTCTTGGCGTTGTCGGGGGCTTAAAAAAATTGGTTTTAACATACATACAGACAAACAGACGGATAATGCTGAATCCAAATCCTTATTCATAGGCTTTCAGATATATATATATATATATACTTTATGGGGTCTGAAATAAATATTGGTAAATTTCGTACGAACTGACAAATCTATATATAGACTTTTTACGAAATTGAGTTCTTCAGTGATTTCAATACATTTTACATAAATACACCTCGACAGAAAAATTTACTGTCAAAAATAACAGTTTTACAAGCGATTTGACAAAAGAAAATACATTATGATAATACAGTTTCTGTTACGTTTTTGCCTTCTCCTGTAAAATTATAATTATTTGAGTTAGGGCCTTTCTTCATGAGACCGACGATATACCCTTATACTCTATGAGAAGGGTATACAAAAAATATTAGCATAAAATTTACAAATGCAAATATTCGTTACATCACCTATCAAGACCACCTGCCTTGGTTGATATTGTGCGGGTAAAAAAAATTTCGTTATAAAAAGCATCCCTTAAACTATTTTAAAACCGATAAATCAAACTCCATTATGTGTTAAGATACAATTTTGTTCGCCCTAATACATTTATACTTGGTTTAAATGATTTTATTGGTGTGTATAATGTGTGCTATACAAAGATGTCATTGTTTGGACATAAGGCTTGCAATCGCTTAAACTCCTGCCGTGATACCACCTGGTGGGAGATTGTGGTTGGTTGTTGGTATACTATATATATGTGTATGGATATTTAACATATAAATAGATGGTAATTATTTCTTAGTATATTTAAGCGATGAGCGTCAAGCGTTGCAATTTTGCATGTATTTTGTTATTGTAACAAAAACAAAACACATATAAAACTCCAACGCTTGACGCTTGACGCTCAACGCTCTTGTTTAGATATGGGGGTTAGTTTAAAAAGTAAAAAAAAAAAATTATTTTTAATTGAAAATAAAGACATACATATATATGTTAACAAGTAACTGAATTAAGGTTTATATTTATAATATTTATGCTTTGCATTTAATACATTCTTATTAATATTTCTTTTTGCTTTCTTTCTTATGACCCTTCTTTTTGTTGCTCTTTTTATTATTTTCACTTCCCCATTTTTTTAATTCCTCCTCACTTTCCTTGTGATCGCGTTCCTTTTTATACTTCTTATGATACTCATCGTGATGGCCTTTCTTATATTCACCTTCTTGTTTCATGTGTTTTTTTTTCTTGCTTATCTCATGTTCATCTTTTTTTTTGTTTTCTCCCTCTTCTTTATCATGATGTTTCTGTTCTTTGCCCCATTTCTTGTAATGCCCACCTTTGTCTTCATCATCGTAAAATTTCTTTTCTTTTACGTACTCATCTTTGTGGAATTTCTTATGATGTTCTAATTCTTTGTGACCCTTTTTGTATTTCTTTTTATGATGATTTTTACCACTCGTTACGTGTTTACCATGTTTGTGTTCTTCGCCATATTTTTCTTCTTCGTCCTCTTCATTTTTCTTTTTGCCACCCTCATTTTCATGATGATGTTTATGATCCTCCTCCTCATGGTGCTTTTTCTCATCTTCATCCCATTCTTTGTATACCTTATGGCTCTTATTTTCTTTAAGTTTCTTTTCTTTATGCTCTTCTTCTTTAGTCCCTTTGCCCTCTTCCCCTTTTTCTTCTGATGATTCTTCTTTGTGACTTTTAGCTAATACCACACTAGAGAGGAGTAGGCTAAAAACCAAAAATACTTTCAGAGAGTAACGCATATCTAGCAACTACTAAACAAATTTTTAAGAATTTATTGACTTTTATATTAAAAATAAATACTACCAGGAACAAATGGAAAACGTATTTCATGTAATCAGTTTTACTACAACCGCAATTGATTTGTGCAATTATCTCATTTAACATGGGCAAATTTATTATGTAAGTGTTAGCAGACCAATTTTTATGGTTGATTGAGTTATACTGATTTGTAACAAGTTTCTCATATTTTTTTACAAAATTATTTTGTAGTAATGTTTTGTGTCATTATAAACTCATTTTACACAAGTGTGTATAAGGTATAGGATGTTTTTTTAAAGATGCCAATTTAAAAAAAATGTTTCAAAAAGATAAATATATGCAATGCATATAAAAGTTCAATGAAAGTAATCCAAAGGCATTAAAACTCGAGATCTAAGTGGACAATTAACTAGATAATTTTAAGAATTTGCTTAATAGGCAAAAAATTGACTTCGCCATGGCACAGAATATACAGAATATTACGTACGGTAACACTCTTGAGTTGAACCACTTTAAAAAAATATGCCGAATTTGCAAGTGTTGTTCTGGAGTTAGTGTATTCGCGTTCTGTAACGAAAACTTACTCTCGTCTGCAGCAACGATTACTTACAATCGCCTGCAGTAAAAATCTTCTCTGAATAAAAGTATGTGGACTTTAAAGATTTTGATGCGCTATATTCAAATCCGTTTCAATTTTTTTATGGGCTTGTCTAATATTTCGCTTTTCGATTTTGTTGAAAATGAATAACAATAAAATTTGCCTTAAGTCAGTTAAATAATGTTTTTTTATACCCTTCACCTGTGGTGCCCAAGGGTATATATAGCTTTGTCGTTCCGTTTGTAATTTCTACAATTTTCATTTCCGACCCCATAAAGTATATATATCTTCGGAAAGCTTATGAATAGAGGAGTCGATTAAGCCCTGCCCGTCTGTCCGTTTGTTGGTTGAAATCAACTTTTAGAAGCAACTATATGTTCCTCAGATCTGTGTATGTTATCAATCTTTTGGAAACATCCGGGAATGAATCGCTATTGAAATTCAGCACAATCGTCCCATCACTTTCTGAGATATGAGCAAAAAACCACGACTACCTCGTTTTTTTTTACACAACAACAACATACAACACGTACATACATACATGCAAACGTGTTATATATACTGTTTAGAGTAAACGTGGCATCGAATCCCAGCTGAGCCAAAAATTTTTTTTTATGTTTTATTTTATATATTATATATATTTTTATTACTTTTTTTTATATATTTTTTTATTTTTTTTTTTAATTTTTTTTTTAAACATACATACTCAAACTCAATTTATAATTTTACAATGCGATGTTTTTTATATGTATGTACGTATTTCATATGAGATGAATGGTGTTATTGCATGATTACTCGTTGTGAAGAGTATATAAGATTCGGCACGTCCGAATATAGCACTTATACTTGTTTTTGTATTTTCAAGTGTTTGGCAGTTATTCAGAAATAGGTGGAATAAGTTGCTTAAAGGCGGGCAAAATTTTTTATTATATGCCAAAATATTTGCATATATTGCAATTACTATAATAGCAGTTAGAAGGTAAGTATAAACGGGCTTACTGTTTCACAGAAGATTAAACCCCCGGGTACAAGTAAATTTTACAGATCTCAAAATACAATAGGCATAGACAGTTTGATTCCTGTTAATAAATGGAATCCCAAAAAAACTTTTCCCTTTTTTTCAAGTTTTCAAGGACTACCCAGTAAAGAAGGACATGCAAAAGCAAAAGTGAATGCATGGGTTCAACTCATGATGAAGTGGTTGAATTTAGGTGAAACTTGAATTATTTTAACATTAACAAATAATCATTGGCGTACTACGATTTATTTTTGAGTGTGACAAAAGCTTATAAAAGTTTTTCTCGGTGGTCATAATCCTAAACTGAGTTAATTTTATATGTACATATTGATCGTCACAGGTTCTAGCTCGTATTTTTACGAAACTGAGTTTTCAGAGATTTTACACATATACATCTTGACACAAATATTTATCGCAATAGTAAAAAAAATAAGAATCTTACAAGCAATTTTTAAAAGGAAGTAACATTGTGATAATGCAGTTTCTATTACGTTTTTAACTACTTCTGTAAAGTTACAATTATTTGAGTTAGGGCCCTTCAACTTGTGACCAACGATATATTTAATTTAAATAAAGGGTCCGCTAAATAACTTTCTTTTTTTTGAAAATGCTGTAAAAAAGAGTGTAGCTTCGGCTGTGTGGCAAATAGCGCCATCCTGTTGAAACCAAATGTTGCCAATATCCTCCTCTTCAATTTTTGTGAACAAAAATTCGTTCAACATGGCCCGATAGCGATCGCCATTGACTAAGGTCACTCCTTGTTTATTTTCGAAGAAAAATGGCCCAATTATGCCTCTGGACCAAAATCCGCACCAAACAGTGACTCGTTTTGGGTGTATCGGCTTTTCAATGTATGTGTGCTGGTTTTCTGTGCCCCAAATGCGACAATTTTTCTTGTTTACATACCCGCCAAGATCAAAATGAGCTTCATCTGAAAAGATGATTTTTTTTTGGCAAAATCGGCCAAAGTAATGTCGCAATATTTCCCATCGTTGTTCAAGCGTATACACAACTATATTCGTTCAGCGGAAGGATAAAACTAATTATCTGCCAAATCAGCACTAGTTAAAAAAAAAACGTTAGATGGAGGACATGAAGAATGCATTCTCTTGCACTCTTAGAAGTCAATAAAAATGTCATTCACTTTAAACAAGTGCAAGGATAAGCACACATACCATTGCGTTTCGCGCTTGTATATGTGAGTTACACTTTTTTACTCTCACAACGTACTGCAAAAAATTAATATATTGCTATTTACGGCTAAAGCAAAAATGTCAAATTGTAAGAAAATAAAAGCTAAATAAAACAGAAAAATCGTCAAAGAAATTGTCGCGTGTGAACAAAAGAAAAGCAACTTCAAAAGAAAATATGGAAAAAGTTGGGCAGTTAAAATAGTCGTGTGTGACCTTTGACTTTCGTAAAATTGAAAGCAAAAAAATGTGCTAACTGTCACAATTAATGAAAACAAAAAAAAAAAAAAAAGATCAAGAAACAGAACTATATATTGTTACGTTTATACCTTTTATAAATGTTGGCTTATTTCCTTTAAATAAACTTTAAGTTCTTTAATTGCAATTAACAACACTTGAAATTCGTTATAAAATTAAGAGCACTTTATTTATTTAAATACAGTCAGATATTGTTTTTATATCACTTAACTTATTACACTTATGGTTATACACTTTTATTATTATTATTTACTCACTTTGATACACACTTTACAAGCTCTATTGTAATACTGATGATGTTAGCTGTGTTGTTCGGTAACATTCGACAAAGTTCTCGTATGTACATTCTAGTACATTTGAAAACCGTTACATTTAAATAAGGACGTTAAGTATATGCACGAATAATAGAAGTGCCTAAAAATATGCTACACATAATAACAAACATCATTTTCGAACAACCAGCGAAATAAACTAATACAAATAAAACTACAGTAACTTAAACTACTACAACTAAAATAAATTATAATTTAAATTAAGCTATTTAAAAATAAATCTGTAAAAATATGTATAAATATGTATCACTTTCTTTGTATAACTTCGATATGCTAGTAAAATATTTAGTATTTCAATGAAAATGGGCGTTAAAGTAGGCGTTTCAATATAGTTTATGTTAAAAAATAAAACTGAGATATTTCAATATAGTCCTTTATTCTTTCAAAAACTTTATCCATAGAGAAATTATATGAATTAAAGATAAACCTATAATTTTGTCGGTTTTATGAGCTTTTAAATTCCATTAACAGTAGATAACGTGAAAAGTGGGCGTTATAGTAGGCATGTCAATGTAGTTTTTACTAATAAATACAAGTTAGATATTTCAATATAATCCTTTATTATTCTACAAACTTTATTCATAGAGAATTTATATGAATTTGAGATAAAGCGTTATATGGGAGGTGGGCGAAAAAGTAGCGTGTCACATTTATTTTTTGTAAAAACAAAGCCTTTGAACAAGAGGCAACGTTTGCAAAATTTCAGAATCGTTTATTTAATTTTGTCAGTTTTATTAGGTTTTAAATTTTAAATATACCGAAAATTACACTGTGCGTTATAAATATTCGTACATTTTGATCTAGAACTCCTATCCTAATTCATAGATTTAAGCAACTTTTAGGCAGAAATATTATTTTTCTCAGAAAATATATATTCGAAGTTTCATGACTCTACGTTAATGCGTTTGGACACAAATCCATTTTGTTCGATGTTGGAAGGACACGTTTTTTTTAAACTTCTCTTGTATTACGAGTTATAACTCTATTCCTAATATTTCGATTTAGCCAACTTTTAATACCAAACAAACCTTGTGTATAAGAAATATTCTTGCAAAATTTGAGCCCCCTAGCTTTCTCGGTCCGAACTCTTTCGTGCTTTCAACAGACGGACGGACATAGCTAGATCGTCATCAAATGAAACCCCGATTCAGAATATATATACCTTATGGGGACTAAAATAGATATCTTGATGTGTTAACGGAATGTGAATACATTTTTAATCACTAAATTTGACCCATATACAAATTGATTCTTCGCCATCATGGACTTAAACTTTTTATAGCGTATTATATTGTCCTAGTCAAACACTTTCTCTTAATACGCATATCGCTCCTCTCTGTTGTCCAGAAGCTCAAAAAAGATCGATGTCTGTTTCTAGTTTAAGGAAAAGCGCCGAAGTAGTTGCATTTTTGTGCTATATGTCACTCAGTTTTTTATACTACGGCTTGTATTTAAGTGTGTTTGATGTGTCCAAAATTTTTTAGCAGCTTTAGTTACTTTATAAAAATTAAAAAAAAATATTATGTTTGCCTATAACTTTGCCGATTAGTGATCGATTTTTTAAGGCTATTCTACTAACAGTAACAAAAGTGTCTATAAATTAAAAAAAAAATCATTTTAGACACAATAAAGTATATATATATTCTAAGTCCTTATAAATACATAAAATATTTGATTTAGTTAAGTCTATATCTTCGTCTGTCCGTGTTAATGTTGAATCAACTTTGTGAAGCTCCTACGTATACTTCAGGTTCTTTTATGATATGAATTCATCAGAAATTTTGCTATTGAAAATCAGTTATGTTTACACATTACGATAGGAGATATGATATGATATTGCCTCTGCTTTTTCCCCAAAGTTAGATTTGCAGCTTCTTGTACCTTTGGCAACATTTATAAAAAATCTTGGTTCAATGTGTCATTGCCTCTGCTTTTTCCCCAAAGTTAGATTTGCAGCTTCTTGTACCTTTGGCAACATTTATAAAAAATCTTGGTTCAATTGTCATTTACCGATAAAGATATAGGCGAAAAATATTTTTGCAAAAAAATTGTCAATAGAAATTTGAGATTATCTAGCGGTCGCTAATACTAATATAATACACTCCGCTGATTTAAAGGCACTAAAAATTCCATATTCATAAGCCTGCATCTTTTGCAATTTTTATTGAGATATAAAAAAAATTATGCCAATTGTGGTTTCTTAACTAAAGAACTTTTTCTGAGCAATTTATGAAAAAATAAATGTGCTATTTTTTTTGGTTCACTCGTTATTTAGTTGTAAATCCTTGAAGCCATTTATTTAATGGATTTTAAACTCTTTTTCTTCTTCTTTTTAACCTTTTTAATTTAGTGCAACAACTGCAGCAGCTCAAAGTGAGCGATCTTAAGCCATCAATTTACGAAACTGGCTTAGCTTCAAATCTTTAGTTATTACTGTCATTTTCTATTATTAATATTTTTAAAAAATAAAAACAAATTAAATCCTTGTATCAACGCCGTATGCCTTTTCTCGGTTTGTATTGTTCATAAATGTTTTATCATTACCATCATCATCTGTTAAAGCGTTCCATTTAGTTTTAGGTGAGAATACAAATTGGTCTTTTTGTGTTGGCAATTAAATAATGTCTTGCTTACAACATGTTAATGTTGTTCTTATGAAAACAAAAGGGTCTTTCTTCTGTTTTTGTTAAATTCTCTTTTAACCAATCCAGTTCTATGTTAAAGGGATGAAAACGAATCTGACCTAAAAATCTTTTATATGGGTATCAAAAAATAACATTTGATACATACTTATGTATGTACTCTTTGCTGGCTTATTGTTTATTTCTTGTCACAAAGTGTAGAATACAATCTAAATAGTTTCAAATTGTACATATGAACTTACCTAAAATATTAGAGCTATAATTTGTACTGTTATTGGTATTAATTGTGTTTCTGCAAAAAAAATTGCCCTTTCTTTTTTATTATAACATGATTTTTTTGTTATAAAAAATTATTTTTATTGCTAATAAATTTCATAAAAAATTTGTATACCTAGGCCACGTTGCCGTTATTGAAATTTATCGATAGATATTGATTTATATTTGATATATAACGACTCAAAGTGTTTTGATCTTATGTTATATTAGTCTATTGACTAGGATGCCAAAAATAGATAAAAAACAAGTAAGAGTGCTATATTCGGCCGTGCCGAATCTGATAATACCCTTCACCAGTTTTTCGTTCTTTTGTAGCTAGGGTTTTTTTCCCGAAAATATTTGTTTCCCGGAAATGCGAGATTTATTTTTTAATATCGCGGGATCCTGCAGCAAAACAAATAAAAAGTAAATTTGCTTTTAATAAAAAAAAAAACTTTTTATTAAAACGCATAAAATAGTTTATATTGTAAAAGAAACACTTCACAACTATAAAAATTAATAAAGAAACTTGAATTTAAAATATAAATTGAGTAAATTTTTTTTCTTAGGTAAAAAATATTATTCTCTAGATACGAGATCAAATACATATAAGCACAAAAAACAAAAATACAGGTACTTCAGCTATGAGATCAAAAATAAAATAATTAGAATTCAATTTCAATATAAACAATATAAACATCTGCTTTCGAATCGTAGCCACCTTTTAATACCCTTCACACAGTGAAAAAGGGTATATATAGGTTTGTCATTCCGTGTGAAATTTCTACAATTTTGATTTCCGACCCCATAAAGTATATATTTTCTGAAAGCTTATGAATAGGGAAGTCGATTAAGCCCTGTCAATCTGTCCGTCTGTCCGTGTGTATGTTAAAATCAACTTTTTGAAGTCCCCCGACATCGCTTGGACTCGGTTGAGGTATTAAAATATCAGAAATATTCGGGAGTAGATCGGTATTGAAAATCAGAAACATCGGTACATAAACAACTGAGATATGAGCAAAAACCCACGACCACCTCGATTTTTTTTTCACAAAAACAACATTACAACAACAACATACATACATACATACAAACGTGTATACTGTTAAAGAAAACGTGGCATCGAATCCCAGCTGAGCCCAAAAAATTTTTTTTATATTTTTTTTTAATTTTTTTTATTTAATATATTATTTATATTTTTATTAATATTTTTTTTTAATTTTTTTTTTTAAATATTTTTTTTTGTTTTATATTTATTATATACTAGCCAATCCCGGCGCGCGTTGCTACGCCTCTTCATGAATTTTAATCGCATTCTGAAGTTTAATCGAATATCAAGTGCAAGGCTAAAAATTATAACTTTTTTTATGAGCGTGGCACTGCCCACTTTTCTAATTACGAAACACTATAGTCATGCCAGCTTAATAAGTGTGCAAAGTTTCAGAAAAATCGGTCCAGTGTAAGTACCTCAAAATGATACCTTTTTTTGTGGGCGTGGGACTGCCCACTTTTCTAAATACGAAACTGTATAGTCATAACAACTCAATATGTGTGCAAAGTTTCAAAAAAAATCGGCCCAGTGCAAGTACCTCAAAATGATACCTTTTTTTTAATGGGCGTGGCACTGCCCACTTTTCTAATGACGAAAGTGTAAAGTCATGACAGCTCAGTATGTTTGCAAAGTTTCAGAAAATTCGGTCCAGTGCAAGTAGCTAAAACTGATAACTAATTTTTTATGGGCGTGTCCCCGCCCACTTTTTCAATCACGAAATTATAAAGTTATGATAGCTCAATATGTGTGCAAAGTTTCAGAAAAATCGGTCCAGTGCAAGTACCTTAAAATTAAAACTTTTTTAGGGGCGTGGCCCCGCCCACTTTTCTTATCACGAAATTATTTAGTCATGACAGCTCGATATGTGTGCCAAGTTTCAGAAAAATCGGTCAAGTGCAAGTAGCTAAAACTGATAACTAATTTTTTATGGGCGTGGCTCCGCCCACTTTTTTTCACCCATAAACACTCCCTGGTATGTGTACAAAAACTTACCAAAGTTTGAGCCCGATCGGTTTTACAGTTTCGAAGTCTATAGCTAACACACACACACACACACACACTTTTATATATATAGATATTTTAATTATTTTAAATTTTTTTTTTTTAATTTTTTTTTAATTTTTTTTTTTTAATTTTTTTTTTAAATTTTTGTTTTAAATTTTTTTTTTTTAATTTTTTTTTTAATTTTTTTTAACATACATACGTAAATTTATAATTTTACAATGGGATGTTTTTATATATGTATGTTTTTATATGTATGTACGTATATCATATGGAATGGTGATACAAACTACTGTTATTGCATGACTAAGTCGGGAAGATTAAATAACTCAAATTCCCGGGAAATAACCCAATTTATACCACAAAATGTATTTGTTTGTTATTAACAGTCATCGCTACGCAATAATCTCTTTATACTAAAATATGTATCACTTTCTTTGTATAACTTCGATATGCTAGTAAAATGTTTTCGTAAATTTAGTCTTTCAATGAAAGTGGCCATTAAAGTAGGCGTGTTGAAGTTGTTTCTACTAATGAATGCAACTTAGATGTTTCAATATAGTCATTTATTATTCTAAAATCTTTATTCATAGAGAAATTATATGAATTTGAGATAAACCGTTATATAGAAGGTAGGCGTTAAAGTGGGCGTGTCACCTAAATTTTTCGGCGTAACAATGACATTAACTTGAAGGATATAAATAATTAGCAATTTTCATCATCATACCTCCAATTTTGTCGGTTTTATGAGCTTTTAAATTTCATTAACAGTTGATAACGAGAAATGTGGTCGTAATAGTAGGCGTGTCGAAGTTGCTGTAGTCTTTCAATGAAAGTGGGCGTTAAAGTAGGCGTGTTTAAGTTGTTTCTACTAATGAATGCAACTTAGATGTTTCAATATAGTCCTTTATTATTCTAAAATATTTATTCTTAGAGAAATTATATGAATTTGAGGTAAGACGTTATATGGGAGGTGGGCGTAAAAGTGGGCGTGTCGCATTTATTTTCCGTTAGAACAAAGCATTTGACCAAAATCCATGTGTGCAAAATTTCAGAGTCGTACATCTAATTTTGTTGCTTTTATTACGTTTTTGTTTTTAAATATACCGAAAAATACACTGTGCGGTATAAATTTTCGTACATTTTTATCTATAACTCCTCTCCTAATGCATAGATTTAGATAATTTTCGGGGAAAAATATTGTTTTTACTCAGGAAATATATATTCGAAGTTTCATGGCTACGTTAATGCGTTTGGACACAATTCCATTTTATTCGATGTTCGAAGGACACGGTTTTTATACCCTTCACACAGTGAAAAAGGGTATATATAGGTTTGTCATTCCATGTGAAATTTCTACAATTTTCATTTCCGACCCCATAAAGTATATATTTTCTGAAAGCTTATGAATAGGGGAGTCGATTAAGCTCTGTCAGTCTGTCCGTCTAACCGTCTGTCCGTGTGTATGTTGAAATCAACTTTTTGAAGCCCCCCGACATAGGTTGGACCCGGGTAAGGTATTAAAATATCAGAAATATTCGGGAGTAGATCGGTATCAGAAACATCGGTACATAAACAACTGAGATATGAGCAAAAACCCACGACCACCATACAAAAGTATATACTGGTTACAGAAAACGTGGCATCGAATCCCAGCTGAGCCAAAAAAATTTTTTTTTTAATTTTTTTTAAAATTTTTTTTTTATTTTAATTTTTTATTTAATATATTATTTATATTTTTTTATTATTATTTTTTATTATTTTTTTTTTATTTTTTTTTTGTTTTATATATATTATATACATAATAATTTTTTTTTTATTTTTTTTTTAAATTTTTTTTTAAAATTTTTTTTTAAATTTTTTTTTTATATTTTTTAAATTTTTTTTTTTTTTTTTTTTTTTTTTTTAACATACATACGTGAATTTTTAATTTTACAATGGGACGTTTTTATATATATATGTTTTTTATATGTATGTACGTGTTTCATATGGGATGAATGGTGATACAAATACTGTTATTGCATGACTACACGTTGTGAAGGGTATATAAGATTCGGCATGGCCGAATATAGCGCTCTTACTTGTTTCGACCTACTCTTGCTTTACGAGCTATAACTCTCTTCCTAATATTCCGATTTAGCTCATTAGGTCTAAAATGGATATTTCTATGTGTTACAAACGGAATGACAAAATGAATATACCCCCACCATTTTTTTGGTGGCGGGTATAAAAATATTTCAAACTATTTTGAAAAATCGTTCTCTTGCACAAAATTTTGCAGGGATACTATTTCAAGAACAATATGATGAAATAACTAAAGTGTTTAAAGCCCATGGCGCGTGAAAAAGATTAACTTACATGATACTAACATAAATTTAAATTAAAAAATCATCGTTTACGAAATCTAACGAAATGCCACTAAGATCTTGTGATATAACATCTCTCGAATTTTTTTTTGGTACTACGTTGCGGAAGGCATTCAGCTGTTCAGTTGTTTAAAGTGTCAAGAAGTTCAAAACTGTTCAACTACTTCACAAGCTACAAGCACCGCCAATACATTTTTAATAAATACGTAGTTATTATCAGGATTAACAAGAATTTTATTAATAATCACAAGCTCAGGTTGAGGTTCATGAAGCATGGAATCTGAGTAATATTCTCATTTACAAATTCAAAATTGTAAGTAAAGGCTATAATACACGGCATGTTTTTTACATCTGACTTTAAAATTTGTGAGACATATGTAAATCTACATGTCTGTCAAAATTGTACTTTTACAGGCAACCGTGGCTGACTGCTTGCAGCAGCAGAGATTTCTGCCAACGGCTGATGTCACATGTTTTGACAAAAGAAAATAGAAAGCGCTCTAATTGAAATTTTGTCAGATGTCTCAACACATATTTTTTTTTACAGAAGTAATGTTTTAAAGGTAACACACGACATGTTCGTATTAGTAGTGGAGAATTTGACAGGTCAGATGTTAAAAACATGCCTTATGTTAGCTCCTTAAATAAAAACAAATAACTACTCATGTAAATATTTGAGAATTTAAAAAGATAATTATGATATTAATATGTATGAAAAGTATTTAATAATATTGGGTGTTTGAGAGAATGTATACAAATTTTAAAACCAATTAACCATATTGTATTTACATCAACGACACCAATTTAAATATTATTAAAATACTCGTTCATTATGTTAATAGTGTTTTCTTAATATAAATATGATGGTCAGTCATTTTGTGTTACTAAAAATTTAAATATGTATAATATGAAATTTGTTAATTGCATTTTTCACATCAACACCTCTATATACGAGTATGTATAAGTGTTAATATGCATATTTTTTTTAATAAATGTAATGTACGCGATATTGTATTAATAATATTTTATTGGCATACACACTATAAAATTCATATGTATTAATTTTTTTTTTCATTTTACGTATGTATGGATATGTGTATTTGTAGTCATACAATGGCAGTATGTAATTATTCCATACATACAATACATATGCATATGTGTTGTTTTTATTGTAATTTGTAAAAAATATTTCATTTCATTGAGAGAAAATAATAAGGGTGTTCACAGTGTTTCCACCGCAACAAAATCAGTTGGTTTGTGTTAAAAATGCAATAGTCTCTCAAACTAACCGATTAGTTGAAGCCGGTCCGAATTTTTATGACCAACAATATTTGGACCCTTCACCTGTGGTACCAAGAGTATAATGTTAAAGCTGTATTTAACATTCCAATAATAATTTCTACAATATTCATTTCCGACAACATTAAGTACATATTTTCTGAAAGCTTATGATAAGGTTTTTTTTTGCACAAATATGTATGTAGTATAAATTTTTTGCAAATATTTCAGCACAATTGCGCCATAATTTCCAAGATATGAGCAAATAAACATGATCGGCTCTATTTTTCACATATATTTTTACTATAAAAATCAACACCTTTAGCCGTAGAATAATTTTCGTGCAGGTTTGCTACTGTTTGTAGATATGATATGTCTAGGCATATTTTTAAAAAATTTCGGACAAATCGGTCACTAGTTGGCAAAGTTATAGGCAAAATTATTTTCAAAAAATTATATATATATTTTTTTATTAAGCTTCTAAAGTTCCTAGATAATTGTGGACACGCAAAAAACACATACAAGCCGTAGTTTCGAAAATTATTTCTGAGAAAAACCGATAAAACCGTCCCTGTCCAATGAGTCATATATGACTCACGAGAGGGTATTGGAATAAGTTCATGAGTCATATGTGACTCATTTTTATATACAACTCATACGCACACCAATATATGTCTTTGAAAATTATCAGCAGTCAATTAATTATCAGCGCGCCAAAACTCATTTGTCATGCAAATTATTTCGCTATGATTGATGTTCATATGTGACTCATTGAACGTGGTAAGATAAAATTTTTATTGCTACGTCCGTGAGTCGTATATGGGTTACACAATAAAGTAGCCAAAATAATAGGAATTTTATATCTAATCTTTTACCAAAATTATATTTTATGGTATACTAGCCAAACCCGGCGCGCGTTGCTACGCCCCTTAATGAATCGAAATGCATTCTGAATTTTAATTGAATATCAAGTGCAAAAACCTAAAAATTATAATTTTTTTATGGACGTGGCATTGCCCACTTTTCTAGTCACGAAATTGTAAAGTCATAACAGCTCAATATGTGTGCAAAGTTTCAGAAGAATCGGACCAGTGCAAGTATCTCAAAATTAAAATTGTTTCTATGGGCGTGGCCCTGCCCACTTTTCTAATCACGAAATTGTAAAGTCATAACACCTCAATATGTGTGCAAAGTTTCAGAAAAATCGGTCTGGTTCAAGTACCTCAAAGTTATAGCCTTTTTTTATGGGCGTGGTCCCGCCCACTTTTTTAATCACAAAATTATAAAGTCACGACAGCTTAATATGTGTGCAAAGTTTCAGAAAAATCGGTCCAGTGCAAGTACCTCAAAATTAAAACTTTTTTAGGGGCTTGGCCCCGCCCACTTTTCTTATCTCGAAATAATTTAGTCATGACAGCTCGATATGTGTGCAAAGTTTCAGAAAAATCGGTCAAGTGGAAGTAGCTAAAACTGATAACTAATTTCTTATGGGCGTGGCCCCGCCCACTTTTTTTCATCCATAAACACTCCACGGTATGTGTACAACAACTTAACAAAATTTGAGCCCGATCGGTTTTACAGTTTCAGAGTCTATAGCTAACACACACACACACACACACACACACACACACACACACACACACACAGAGTTTCAATTTTATATATATAGATATGCATGTTATTTAGTAAATCAATACAAAAAACCAGTGGGCGTGGAGCATTCACAAAGTGCGTTGTATGGGGACAGGGAAGTTGTTAAGATAATAACTCAAAAATACAACTCATTGCTGTGTTCCCTAAAATTTACAAACAAAAATCATTAAACTATGAAAAAGTTAAAATCTAAGATGATGTCTGAAATAAAATGGCGCATTTATCAGTCAAATATAATTACTGCTTTGCCCCTTCAACCCCCAAAATATCGGTATTAAATGAAAAGGCTTGACTAATAGAATGCAACTAATTATATAAAAATTCAAAAATAAAATGGCGTTTAAAATAATAAAGCAAAATGGCTTGTAAGATTAAATATGAAATCTTGACTACGCTGCGATATGGTCACTATACCTAAATAAGTATATGAGTGTAAGAGTATTGTTTTAATATAGACTTTTTGACTTTTCCTAGCAGTAAATATAATGCATATTTACTAAGGTGCGATTAAATATAAACTTCTGTATCATACGATATGAAGTATGAACATCCCTTCAATAAAATTTTACATTTTTATATGTGTGCACTCGTTAGCATTATATTTTTTTCAGCCTTTAATGCTCTACAGTCCTTACAAAGTAAAGACTATAGTGAATTTTTATATTTTTTGTCATATGGAGCAAAAAGGAGTTTCATTCATTCCATTCATCATATAAAAATATAAATAAGAATAATACATTCATAACGAGTTTGGTTCATTAACTTAAGTAAATTTACAAAATAAAAACTGTAAAAATCGACTTACTCGTATAAAATATATATATTTTTTAAGGTGTAAAAAACATTAATTAAAAATTTGTTGAAAAATAAAAGTATGACTCAAGGCATATTTATTCAGGTATATCCAACGGCGAATTGATGCACCAACGTAACTTTTTAGAGGATGTTTTCTGTAAAAGCATATCAATAAGGTGTATGCATCATTGCAACAAACACAACACGCCTTTCAGACTAGGCAAGTCACTTGCGCAAGTGACTTGCGCAAGTGTTGTGTTTATAGGCAAAAGGGGTAAGGTCGGGTTAAGAGGAAGAAACTTGCTCATTTTTGAGTACACACTTGCCTGTACTTGGCAAGTACAAGCAAGTTTTTGTTGAGAAACCAAAAACAAAAGAGTAATAAAAACAAACAAGAGTGCTACATTCGGCCATGCCGAATCTTATATACCCTTCGCAAACTGTAGTCATGCAACAACAATTGTTTATGTCACCATTTATCTCATATGAAATACGTACATACAAAACATACATATATAAAAACATCCCATTGTAATATTATACATTTAGTTTACTTATGTGCTTAAAAAAAAATAAATTAAAAGAAAAATTAAAAATAAAACAATAAAAATTTGAATAAAATAAAAAATAAAAAAAAATTTTTGGCTCACTCTAACCAGTATACCACGTTTGTATGTATGTGTAGATAATTGATAATTGTAGAAATTTCAAACGGAATGACAAACCTATATATACCCTTTTTCACTGTGTGAAGAGTATAATAAGTAAAAGAGAACGAAACTTGGGCAAGTCAGTTGCTGAGTCTGAACATGAAAGCAAGTTCAAAGAAAAATAAAAGAAAATAAAAAACTAACTTGAGCAAGTGACTTGCCTAGTCAGAAAGGGGTGCAACAATAAACAAGTGAGAGCATTTTTGATACCCACCACCAATTTGATGTACTTTTACAGCACAAATTTTATTTTTTTGTTATTAACTGTAATCGCTATGGAATAATCTCTTTATATTTACTAAAATGTTTATCACTTTCTTTGTATAACTTAGATATGACATTAAAATATTTTCGTAAATTTAGTCTTTTAATGAAAATGGGCGTTTAAGTTGCCGTGTCAATGCAGTTTCTGCTAATAAATAAAACTGAGATATTGCAATATAGTCCTTTTTTCTTCCACAACTTTGACCTTAACGAAATTATATGAATTTAAGATAAAGCGTTATATAGAAGGTAGGGTTATAGAGGGCGTGTCACCTTTATTTTCTGGCATAACAGTGTCATTGACTAGAAAGCTATATGTGCGAAATTTCATCAGCATACCCCTAATTCTGTCGGTTTTATGAGCATTAAAATTTTATTGACAATAGATTACGTGAAATGTGGGCGTTATAGTAGCCATGTCGAAACAGATTCTGCCAATAAACTCAATTCAGATATTTCAATATAGAGTCCTTTATTCTTTCAGAAACTTTGTTCACAGAGAAATTATATGAATTTAAGATAAAGCGTTATATGGGAGGTAGGCGTTAAAGTAATAGCGTCACCTTCATTTTCTGGCATAACAATGACATTGACTAGAAAGCTACATACATGTGCGAAATTTAATTATCATACTTCTAATTTTGTCGGTTTTATGTGAAAAGTGGGCGTTATAGTATGCGTGTCAAAGTAGTTTCTACTAATAAATACAACTTAGATATTTTAATATAGTCTTTTATTCTTCCAAAATCTTTATTCATAGAGAAATTATACGAATTTGAATTTTTGTTGGTACAAAGATTCTGACTAATAAGCAATGTTTGCAAAATTTTAGAATCATACATCTAATTTTGTCAGTTTTATAACGTTTTGACTTAAAATATACATTTTCGTAAATTTTTATACCCGCCAAGAAAAAATTGGTGGGGGTATATTCATTTTGTCATTCCGTTTGTAACACATCGAAATATCCATTTTAGACCCCGTAAAGTATATATGTATATTCTGAATCGGGGTTTCATTTTATGGCGAATTAGCTATGTATGTCCGTCCGTCTGTTGAAAGCACGATCGAGAATTTGATATTTATACTTTAGCCCCCATATTTATAAAATTTAAAATGTATTTTAAATGTATTTTACATCAAATACAAAATGTTCTTAAAATAGATTATATATTATAAATCTATAACCTATAATATAAATACAAAATAGTAAGGAATACATATTTATATACATACATCATACACAAAATATTATTTGATGCCATAAAGTTTGGAATTCAAGAAATTCTTCAACTAAATCAGAAATTTTAATTTTGATATTTCTTTTCTTCTTCTTTTTCATCACAGCAGTCGACATTTTAATACCCATTAATGTGTTGTAAACAGTTGTTTTTTTATTGCAAAAAAAAAAAGGAAAACAAAATAAGGTGAAATAAAGTAAATTGCTTAAAAACAATTCTAAGTGCATTGAGCTTTAAATAAATTAAACACAAGCTTGTTTGAAAAATTGATTTAAATTGTTTTTTTGTACATATACTAATGCTGATCTGTTTATGTACATATTTCAAAAACATATGTATGTATGTCACGTGTTTAAATGTTTCATTACTGCACAAACGTTCTTACTATGGTGATCGACTCGGTTTTAAAACCGGTGGAAAACCCGGTTTTTTTACTCACAGAAGCCGGTTTTTTCATTTTTAGTTTTATGTTCATTTATCTTTGTAACCAAACGTACCATAAAATATTTATTACCCAAAAAATTTCCAAAAATCAGAAAATTTATTAAATACTCTTCCATAATGTTGTAAGAAATTTATTGGTTCTTTCAAAAACAAATGTAAAATAAGAAAAATAATTAGGTTAAATATTATTTGTTTTAAATGGAGAGCAGGTATTTTATACGTTATTGCGCTTATAATTTGCTGTGATAATAAGCTGTTCAGTTAAGTTTTTTAACCAAATTATTGTATTTTGAAATACTTTTTGATATCATTTTCGAATTTCATAATATTTTGCTTCTACGAAATTTAGCGACTTGTACTTAAGACTACCCATAGCTTAACTAATATCTCTGATAACATATGACTTGTATACTAAAATAGTTTGGCACACAAAGGGTCATTATTACAACTTGCCTACAAAGTTAATGTTAGTAAAAGGTAAATTTGACTACAGTGAGCAGTGAAGTGCCTTTTTAATATCTTGCATTATTACAACCTCCTTGTAACAAAGTTTCTTTTTATTTCAAATAACGGCATTTTATAATAATGCCATTGAATTTTTGTCAACTTAAAATGAAATTAAACCATAAAACAAACTAGTTTATGCCTATATATGTATCTCTGTCATGGGTAAAAGAAAGAATTATAGTTTATGTATTCGACCGGTTAACCGGTTTTTTCTAAATTTTCAAAAAAGGAACCGGTTTTTTCTCTAATTCTATATTTCAAACTATTTGAAAACCGGTTTCTTAAAGATGTCGAATAATCGATCACCCTAGTTCTTACAGTGCGTTACATTACAGCATGGATGCATTAACGCTGGGCTAACGAGAAAGAATAACGATAAATAATCTTACAATCAAAGGCTGTGCCAAATCTTTTATACCCACCACCAATTTTGTGTACATATAAAACACAATATTTATTATTTTGTTAATCGCTATGGAATAATCTCTTTATAATAAAATATGTATCACATTCTTTGTAGAGGGTGGTTAAATTTTAAGGGCCCATGTTGAAGGTGAACCACACATAAACAACAAGTTTTTTTTTGCATTTCATTTGACATTTCTCAATCTCAGACTAACTCAATTTGAACAGTGGAAAGATACGCAATTGAGCACCGCTTTAAAGTTATTCAGGTTTTTTATAAAAATGGGCGGGCGTTCAAATCAAAATGCATTTTGTGCACTTCGTAATTCTTTTGATCAACATAATCGTTCAAATTCTTCCACAATCGGAAGAATTGTAAAAAATAATTCAATTTCTGCAAAACAGGAGAACACCTGTGAATGCCTTCTTAGTTCGTTGAATGGAAACCATTGCTGTTTTTCGCGATAGTCTGGCAAAAGAGCAGTCAACCTCGACTCATCATCATGCCCAACAATTGAGCATCAACATTGTGGGGGGTAATTTGGCCGATATTTTCTTAAATACGTAATTGAACCATACAAATATTATCATTATAAAAGGAAATGATAATAATTTCCTAAATAATTTGTGTTTTATTTAAAACCAACATCGGCGCTTAAAATTTAGCCACCCTTAATAGCTTTGATATGATAGTAAAATGTTTTCATAAATTTAGCCTTTTAGTGAAAGTGGGCGCTGAAGAAGGTGTGTCAATAAAGTTTTTGCTAATAAATACAACTTAGATATATCAATATAGTCCTTTATTTTCCCAAAAACTTTGTCAATAGAGAAATTACATGAATTTAAGATAAACCGTTATATGGGAGGTAGGCGTTAAAGTGGGCGTGTCACCTAAACTTTTTGGCACAGTAACGACATTGACTAGAAGGATATACGTAGCAAATTTTATCATCATACCTCTAATTTTGTTGGTAGGCGTGTCAAGGGTGTTTTTGCTAATGAGTACAACTTAGATATTTCAATATAGTCCTTTATTTTTCCAAAAACCTTTATTAATAGAGAAGAAAATTGAGGTGCCACGCCCACTTTTATGCCCACCTCCCATATAACGTTTTACCTAAAATTCATAGAATTTCTCTATTAATAAAGATTTTGGAATAATAAAGGACTATATTGAAACTTTTAAGTTGTACTGCTGAGAAAAAACATTTTTTACACGCCTACTATAACGCCCACTTTCCACGTTATCTACCGTTAATGAAATTAAAAAGCTCATAAAACCGCCAAAATTAGAGGTATGATGATCAAATTTGCTCGTATATCCTCCTAGTCAATGTCATTATTGTGCCAGATAATTAAGGTGTCACGCCTACTTTTACGCCCACCTCCCATATAACGTTTTACCTAAAATTCATAGAATTTTTCTATTAATAAAGATTTTGGAATAATAAAGGACTATATTTAAATATCTAAGTTGTACTTATTAGCAAAAACAACTTTGACACGTCTACTATAACGCCCACTTTTCACGTTATCTACCGTTAATGAAATTTAAAAGCTCATAAAACCGACAAAATTAGAGGTATGATGACAAAATTTGCTAGATATATCCCTCTAAGCAATGTCATTACTGTGCCAGAAAAATAAGGTGCCACGGCCACTTTTACGCCTACCTCCCATATAACGGTTTATCTTAAATTCATGTAATTTCTCTATTGAAAAAATTTTTGGGAAAATTAAGGACTATATTGAAATATCTAAGTTGTATTTATTAGCAGAAACTTTATTGACACACCTACTTTAGCGCCCACTTTCACTAAAAGACTAAATTTACGAAACAATTTTACTATCATATTAAAGTTATTAAGGGTGGTTAAATTTTAAAGGCCGATGTTGATTTTAAATAAAACACAAATTATTTAGGAAATTATTATTATTTTTTTTTGTAATGATAATATTTGTATGGTTCAATTATGTATTTAACAAAATATCGGCCAAATGGACCACCCCCATCCCTGGCACCCCTCCTCTATCTGATGGTCCAAATTTTCAATGACAACGTTGATGCTCAATTCTTGGGCATGATGATGAGTCGAGGTTGACTGCTCTTTTGCCACACTATGGTTCCCATTCAACGAACTAAGAAGGCATTCACAGATTTTCTAACATTTTATACAGACCTGTTCTGCAGAAATTTAAATATTTTTTACAATTCTCCCGATTGTGGAGGAATTTGAACGATTATGTTGATCAAGAGAATTACGAAGTGCACAAAATGCATTTTGATTTGAACGCCCATTTTTATAAAAAACCTGAATGACTTTAAAGCGTTGCTGATTTGCGTATCTTTCCACAGATCAAATTGAGATTGAGAAATGTCAAATGAAATGCAGAAAACAAATTTAAAGACTAGGTGTAGTTCACCTTCAACATGGGCCCTTAAAATTTAACCACCCTCTAAAAAGAAAGTGATACATTTTTTATTATGAAGAGATTTTTCCATAGCGATTAACAAAATAATAAATATTGTGCTTTAAATGTACACAAAATTGGTGGTGGGTATAAAAGATTCGGCATAGCTGAATATAGTTCTCTTACTTGTTTTATTTGTTTTTTATATTTTATGTTTAATTTTTTTTATTTAATATATTGTTACGTTTATACTTTTTATAAAGGTTGGATTATTTCCTTTAAATAAACTTTGAGTTCTTTTATTGCAATCAAAAACAGTTGAAATTTGTTATAAAATTAAGAGCACTTTATTTATTTAAATACACTCAGATATTGTTTTTATATCACTTTACTTATTACACTTATGGTTATACACTTTTATTGTCAAACTCACTTTGATACACGCTTTACAAGCTCTATTGTTATACTGATCATGTTAGCTGTGTGTTCGGCTACTTATAGTAACATAGTGGTGTTCGGTAACATTCGACAAAGTTCTCGTATGTACATTCTAGTACATTCGAAAACCGTTGCATTTAAATTAACACGTAAAGTAATAGGTAGGAATAATAGAAGTGCCTAAAAGTGTGCTACACATAATAACAAACATCATTTTCGAACAACCAGCGAAATAAAACTACAGTAACTTAAACTACTATAACTAAAATAAATTATAATGTAAATTAAGCTACTTAAAAATAAATCTGTAACACTACCGCCCGCTTAAGCCTGTTCGTCCCGAATAGGCACAAATTCACTTTTTCCGTACTTAGCGAGGCGCTCGAGATGAACCACTTTCATCTTTGATCTTGGGCTCTTGCATTTTTGGATTCTATACACCACATCATTTATTCTCTTTATCACCTTATACGGTCCATCCCAATGATTTTGCAATCTTTTATTGCGTTGTGGGTTATATAATAGAACTCGTTGACCCTCATTAAAGCCTTCAGATTCTGCTGCATGGTCGTATCTGGCTTTCATCTTGTTGCTGGACATGTTTGTTTGCTCAAAGGGGCCGCCCAAGTTGTACTTCTTCAATGGCTCACGACTTTTTCTTGCTTGGCTTTTCGCTGCGATGCATTGGGCGCAATTTTCTATCCAACCAGCTATCGATTGCTGACAGCCAACCCAATAGAACCATTGCTTTAACTTTTTAAGGGTTTTTGTCATGCCAAAGTGACCTCCACTGAGACCTTCGTGAAACTCCCTTAAAACTTCGTCGACTTTAGAGGACGGCACCACAATTAGATTTGTGACCGATTTTCCACTAGCACTTTCCCATATTCGGTATAGACATCCATTAACCACCTTCAGGCTTTTCCACAGCACCCAATAGGATTTCATCAGTGGACTTCCCGCTGATATTTGGTTTCGAGTGGCTCTTTAGTCTTTTTTCTTTGCTGATATAATCGTTGCCAGTATAGGATCTTTTCTTTGCGCCACTGACCATTCACCGTTTGTGTCTTTCATTGACTATATCTCCGTCATTTTCCGCAGAAAATTCGAGATTTCTCACCATACATATTTGTGGCCTAGAAAGTAATTTTGCGGTCTCCTGTGTCAGCGCGTATGCTACGGCTTCTGCAAACGTTGATTTATGTATGCCAAACACCGCGTGCTTTATTTCTGGATCACGTATTCCATTAACGAACGTTTCAATTTTAAACTGATCCAAAAATGGGTGATTTTCACCTGGATATGTCAGCTGCACTAAACGCTCGATCTCTGTTGCAAAATCTTGTAATGACTCGTTAACTTTCTGTGTTCTGCCTCTTAGTTCCATTCGGTATATATCTCGTTTGTGCTCGCCGCCATACTTACGTTGAAGTGCAACCATTATGTCATCATAGTTTTCTCTGCAGCCAATAGGTATGCTTTCCAAGACTTGCGCTGCGTTGCCTTTTAACGCCAAAATCAACTCTATAGCCTTTTCTTCATTGTTCCACATATTTCTATTGGCAACTGTCTCAAATTGAAATTTGAAAACATTAAATGGTGCACTACCGTCAAAAGTAGGGGCCTTTATTCTACTCGATATTTCTGGAATTATCCGCACTGGTCCCTCGTGACATTGAAGATCATTTATTTTTATTTTCAAATTTTTAAATTTTTCGTCTTGTAATTGCAATTTTTCATCAACATTTTTTACTTGTAACTGCAACTTTTCGTCAACATTTTTTACTTGTAGTTGTAATTTTTCGTCAACATCTTTGACTTGTAGTTGTAATTTGCTATTGAAGTCACTTGCTTGAGTAACTATGCAATCTTCAAGGTCAGATATTTTTTTATCAATTTTTGAACTTGCTTTTCAATGCCATCTACTCTGCTGTTCACAGCTTCAGAAATTTCCTGAAGTTTTTCGTTCGTAGCTCTAGCTGTTTCTTGAACTTCTCTAACTTCAGCTAATAATTTTTCATTATAAGCTGTAGAAGTTACTTGAAATATCAACTCCATTATTTTACTTTCTTCTTTTACTTCAGTTAATAATTTTTCATTATAAGCTCTAGAGGATTCTTGAGCTTCCTGGAATTTAATTTCCATCTTTTTCATTAGAGCAGCAAGCATCGTACTTAAATCCATGTTGTTTTTTGTTGCACGAGTGGAAACTTTCATTTCTTATTTTTCGTCAAACTCGTAACCATCAATGCCAATATTACGCCGCTTCAATTCATCTAGAAGCCTCTTCTGCAATTCTACTTTATTACGTGTTGTCGGCAATTCCAGCTTACTCAATTCTTTCTTGAGTTGTTCCACTTTAAGCTCCTCAAATTTCATGTTCGCTTTTTAAAATGCAATTTCACTTCTGACACCAGTTGTTACGTTTATACCTTTTATAAACGTTGGATTATTTCCTTTAAATAAACTTTGAGTTCTTTTATTGCAATCAAAAACAGTTGAAATTTGTTATAAAATTAAGAGCACTTTATTTATTTAAATACACTCAGATATTGTTTTTATATCACTTTACTTATTACACTTATGGTTATACACTTTTATTGTCAAACTCACTTTGATACACGCTTTACAAGCTCTATTGTTATACTGATCATGTTAGCTATGTGTTCGGCTATTTATAGTAGCATAGTGGTGTTCGGTAACATTCGACAAAGTTCTCGTATGTACATTCTAGTACATTCGAAAACCGTTGCATTTAAATTAACACGTTAAGTAATATGTAGGAATAATAGAAGTGCCTAAAAGTATGCTACACATAATAACAAACATAATTTTCGAACAACCAGCGAAATAAACTAATACAAATTAAATTACAGTAACTTAAACTACTACAACTAAAATAAATTATAATGTAAATTAAGCTACTTAAAAATAAATCTGTAACAATATTATATATATAATAAATGAATGTTTTCGATCTTTTAATTTATATAAACAGTTTCAATTTTATTGAAACTATTTTTTATTAAGAAAAGTGATCTCAAGCTCAATAGAAGAAACTGTTTAATATTATATATATTTTTATTATTATATATTTTTTTTATTTTATTTTTTTTTATTTATTTTTTTTTTGTTTTATATTTATTATTTATATTTTAATTATTTATTAAAATTTATTTTTTAATTTTTTTTTTATTTTTTAACATACATATGTTAATATTAAATTTTACAATGGTATGTTTTTATATATGTATGTTTTTTACATGTCTGTACGTATTTTAAATGAGATGAATGGGGATACAAACTACTGTTATTGCATGACTACACGTTGTGAATGGTATATAAGATTCGGCACGGCCGAATATAGCACTGTTACTTATTTAATCTCAATTTATAACACAGATTATGAGATGTTTTTAATCCTACAATAACTTTATGGACTTCTGTCGCTACAATAAAAATCTCAAAGCAAAGTAGTATTACATATTAAGATTGTACACACAAGCAGATATTTATGTATATAACCATATGTAAATCTGTATAAGTGACAAAAATGTTATCGACATGACTGTACGAGTATTCGTATACGGCTTTCGCGAAATCAGTCACTAATCGTCAAAGGTAAAGGCAAAAGTAATAAGGAGGGGGTTTTTTTTTAATATATCGAGTTCATAAGCCAACTCCACCACTCAGATGAAAGTAAGCCTTGATTTAGTGGAAAAAGTGCTCGAAAATTGTGTTCATCGAATTCGTTACTGCAGAAGAAGTTGTGGAGGCGATTTGAATGACGTTTTATTTAGAACTTAGTTGTATCGATTGTACTTCACATTAAATATAAAACTCTTGAATTTCCTTAACAATAAGTGTGTTTTTTTTTAAGAAATTATATCACTCTTATTGGTAAACCTTTTACAACTGCTTCGTTATTTTTCATAAAATTTACAGATTTCTGAAATTGAGTCATGATTAATGCACAACAATTGGTTTTACCAGAGGCATTTTGTATACATACATATACATATGTTATAAGTTCAAATTATTTAGAAAATAAACGTCAACTGACAATTCTGTGTTTTTCATTGACAACCGCATATATAATTATATTTTAGACGATTTGAAGTTTTTAATACCATATTGCTTAATTTTAAACGCTCTTTGGGTTAAAACAGTTGAGTTGATTTTCATAAATTAATTCCCTTTGAAATAACTATTATATTATATATATATGTACATAGTTATATTATTGTGAAATTATTGTTGAAATTAAATAGAAGAAAAAAACTTGTTACGTTGGACTTTACTGTAGGTAGCTTACTAAACAAAAAAAAAACTGATTTACAACATAAGATAGTGGTTTGATAATTGGAATGTAGCGATGGATGGAATTTGCTACACTGTTTCCTTTGCCCTCCCGCCATGCTGACAGATATTTATTTTTAGACTGTCAGCCCAAAAAAAAAATAAAAATAATAAAATAAAGTTACCCTATCAACCTAACGAACCCCATACCTTCGACCTCACTTTTCGTAATAAAATAAAACTTTATAATTAATTTCCCATGTTTATAACAAAAAACAATAGATAATATTAGAGCATATTTTATTAATTATATATATAGTTTTTTAATTTAGTTTGGATAGTACATTGAACAAAGTAATAATAAAGAAAAATTATCAAACAAGTTACAGTTACTAAGTTGGTTTAAAAATTAGTCAAAGTCAATTAAAAATTATTTAGGAAGGTATTTTCTTTGTATCGATTATAAAAAGAAAATCTTAGGTATTAAATTTTTAAGAAATTTAACGGTTCCTTTTCAAACAAAAAATATATAATATATTAATTAATTAACTGAATGTACAAAAAAAAAATATTATAATCAAATCGATATACATATAAACAACAATAATAATTTATAAACAAAATAAAAACTTAGTGCACTCATAAATGAAAAGAAACTTAGTGACCAAAATTAGGGATTTTCTTTTTTTTTCTTTTCTTTATATATTGCACTTTTATGTTTACATGTGTATGTGAGTATATATGTAATGTAATGATATAATTATAATGAAATATAAAAATAAAAAAAAAATTTATATACAACTTACATTAAAAATGCATCCAATTATGTCAGCAGGCGCCGGATGACAGGTGATTGGTGTAGAAAATATTTAAAATTTGCTTGTATTCTAATAAATCAAATATTTTTCTTTTTTTTTAAGATTTAAAAAGGTTTTTGTGGTGGTTTTGTGGTTTTGGGAAATTAAGTGGATTATATTATTGAATAAAGTTGCTTATTTTTTTTTTTTTTACAACTATTTATAATATAATCCAGTTAATTTTAAATTTTATAGAAATTGTATGATTAAGTATAAAAATTAAGCCAGTAATTATTGTTAGGTTCTAAGTAATATTATATTCAAAGTAATTTTTGTTTTGTTTTTGGTGTAGTTTAAGGTGTAGTATAGGTTAATTGAAACTGTTATAAAAAAAAGTTAAGATGACCAAATAGTATTCAAATTTTGAGAATTTTAAACGTAATATTATTTAAATTACAAAAATTATCAGTATGTACGCCAAAATATTGCTCAAGGAATTTAAAAATGGAAAAAAAATATGTTGAAAGCTGTGATCCCAATATTTACTAGTATAGTTTAAAATAATTTAAAATTAATATATAAAAAAAATAATATACGTATGTAGCGAATTTGAACATCAATATTTTACTACGGATGGCCACCTTTTTTTTAATGTTTTTTTTCTCTAAGTACCCTTGTATGTGTGTTTGTATGTCCAATGGGTTTCCCTTAACAGAAGGGCAAAACTTAGGTAATTCAACGACCCAAAAATGGTGGATCTGGTAATAATAAAAATGAACTTTTAAAAATTTGTTCATCCACTGTTGAAAGGCTTCCGCAATTATCAAATTGAAACTCGATATTTTTCACTACAGAGTCTAGTTTTTATTAATCGACCACACGGAGTTCTTGAAAATGCTAATCACAATATATAAAAAAAATCTTTCCTTTATCCTTGAGCCCCAAAGTCTATTTGATACAATTGTATTTTCACTTACACAGTACAAAATTTTTCAGTTAATTGATTGCCAACTCAATTCTGTGAACTGTATGTGAAATTAAACCCAAAAAGAAGAATTTCTGCATCATTCGTTTTGTCTTCTTACCTGCGATTTGAAGTTAGTATCGATTTGAAGTTAGTACTATCGTATAGGGGAATTTATCACGTTTTAGGCCCTGTTGTTTGACATAGCTCGACAACCACTAGCCCAATTTAGTTGAAATAAATTTTAAAAAATTAAGAATTACAATTCCCTTAATCTGTTCATATATTGTTTTCCTATACAAGTAACACTTTCGAAGTTAAAAATGAATGTATAAAGGGAAAAAATTATTTTTTGCCTAAAAATTTAAAATTTTTTTTTTTTAAATACATAAAAAATCCAAAATGGAAAAAAGTTTAAAGTCTAGTTATTTTTTCGCAAAGTCACATAACCTATGAGCAAAATGAGACAAAGATCATAAAAATCGATGCACGCGTTTCGCTTTTATTCGCAATTGAGTAAATGTATGAATTTCAAAAATTAGTTATAGCCACCACCCTCAGAACCATGAAAAAGGTGTCAATGTTTTCTCCAAATAATGTTGTGCATATCTCGAGCAAATTTTGGACATACGTTTGCTTGCTGACTAATAAAATACGCAAGCAAATACAGTGCTGTCTGGGTAGAGTGAACTCATTTTTGCAGAGCGATTTCACTATACCCAGGTTGTTCACTAAATCAAGGTTGAAACGCTGTGCCAAAGAAATAGCACTAGCACCTTTTTTAATTTATTTTATAATGTCGCTTTTTTGTTTTAAGGATAAATGCTTTCTTTTTTTCGAATCCATTTTTATGTAACAATTATAAAACACCAATTATTCAGAAATTAACTTTGAGACACGACCTTAATGGAACATGCGCGCAGACTTAAATAAATGAACACTTCGTAGAATGCGTATTTGTGAGAGTAACTTTTATACTCTTTTTCATTGTTTTTCTCCTTAGCCAAACCTAAAAACTCACTATAAAGTATGTTTACTCTATAGAGGTTCATGAGTATTCACTTTACAGAGTAGTCAATGTAAACATTCTGGTGTTCACTCTAACGAGGTATTCATAGTATCGGGGGTTCACTCTACCCAGACAGCACTGTACGTTGTTGTTTCTGAATATATTTGTAAATAATTTTTTGATAATTTTTTACTTTACATGCTAGAATTAATTTTGTACTGCCTTTATCTCCTTGGATGGTTACATTCCAACAATTTTATTCGTTGAGAACCACATATCTTATTATACTTTATTTTATCTGCATACACTTTTATAGTCTTTGTACCAATTTGCTTATTTTTGTCCTTGCTATGATCTAATTTTAAAATATTAGGTTTGATCCATATCTAAATTTATTGTCCACGATTTTGTAGTGACGGCCAACATGAATTTTTTTATAGTGCTTATATTACGCTAGTCAAGTTCTTTCAGATGATACCAATATTGACTCTCTTGATTGTCTAGAAGCTGGAAAAATTTGATTTTAGTTTGTAAATTTTTATACCCTTCACACAGTGAAAAATTGTACATATAGGTTTGTCATTCCGTGTGAAATTTCTACAATTTTCATTTCCGACCCCATAAAGTATATATTTTCTGAAAGCTTATGAATAGGGGAGTCGATTAAGCTCTGTCTGTCTGTCCGTCTGTCCGTGTGTATGTTGAAATCAACATAACATCAGAAATATTCGGGAGTAGATCGGTATTGAAAATCAGAAACATCGGTACATAAACAACTGAGATATGAGAAAAACCCACGACCACCTCGATTTTTTTTTTCACAAAAACAACATTACAACAACAACATACATACATACAAACGTGTATACTGGTTAGAGAAAACGTGGCATCGAATCCCAGCTGAGCCAAAAAAAAAATTTTTTATTTTTTTTTTAAATTTTTTTTATACCCGCCACCAAAAAAATGGTGGGGGTATATTCATTTTGTCATTCCGTTTGTAACACATAGAAATATCCATTTTAGACCCCATAAAGTATATATATTCTGAATCAGGGTTTGATTTGATGACGATCTAGCTATGTCCGTCCGTCTGTGGAAAGCACGATAGAGGTCGCACCGAGAAAGCTATAACGTCTTACCTAAAATTCATATGATTTCTCTATTATTAAAGATTTTGGAATAATAAAGGACTATATTGAAATATCTAAGTTGTACTCATTAGCAAAAACAACTTTGACACGCCTACTATAACGCCCATTTTTCACGTTATCTACCGGTAATGAAATTTAAAAGCTCATAAAACCGCCAAAATTAGAGCTATGATGATTAAATTTGCTACGTATATCCTTCTAGGCAATATCATTATTGTACTAGAAAATTTAGGTGCCACGCCTACTTTTACGCCCACCTCCCATATAACGTTTTACCTAAAATTCATATAATTTCTCTATTAATAAAGATTTTGGAAAAATAAAGGGCTATATTGAAATATTTGAGTCGTACTCAATAGCAAAAACAACTTTGACACGCCTACTATAACGCCCACTTTTCACGTTATCTACTGTTAATGAAATTTAAAAGCTCATAAAACCGCCGAAATTAAAGCTATGATGATTAAATTTGCTACGTATATCCTTCTAGGCAATATCATTACTGTGCCAGAAAATTTAGGTGCCACGCCCACTTTTACTCCCAACTCCCATATAACGTTTTACCTAAAATTCATATAATTTCTCTATTAATAAAGATTTTGGAGTAATAAAGGGCTATATTGAAATATCTGAGTTGTACTCAATAGCAAAAACAACTTTGACACGCCTACTATAACGCCCACTCTTCACGTTATCTATCGTTAATGAAATTTAGAAGCTCATAAAACCGACAAAATTAGAAGTATGATGATGAAATTTGCTACATATATCCTTCTAATCAATGTAACTGTTGTGCCAAAAACTTTAAGTGACACGCCCACTTTAACGCCTACCCCCATGTAACGATTTATCTTAAATTCATGTAATTTCTCTATTGACAAAGTTTTTGGGAAAAAAAGGACTATATTGAAATATCTAAGTTGTATTTATTAGCAGAAACTTTACTGACGCTCCTACTTTAACGCCCACTTTCACTAAAAATGGCCGCCCCATCCTTAGCGCCACTCCTGATGGTCCAAATTTTCAATGACAATGTTTATGCTCAATTGTTGGGCACGATGATGAGTCGAGGTTGACTGCTCTTTTGCCACACTATCGCAAAAAACAGCAATGGTTCCCATTCAACGAACTAAGAAGGCTTTCACAGATTTTCTAACATTTTATACAGACCTGTTTTGCAGAAATTTAAATATTTTTTATAATTCTCCCGATTGTGGACGAATTTGAACGATTTTTGTTGATCAAAAGAATTACGAAGAGCACAAAATGCATTTTGATTTGAACGCCCATTTTTATAAAAAACCTGAATAACTTTAAAGCGTTGCTCATTTGCGTATATTTCCACGGATCAAATTGAGTAAGATTGAGATTGAGAAATGTCAAATGAAGTGCAGAAAACAAATTTAAAGACTAGGTGTAGTTCACCTTCAACATGGGCCCTTAAAATTTAACCACCCTCTACAAAGAAAATGATACATATTTTATTATAAAGAGATTATTCCATAGCGATTAACAAAATAATAAATATTGTGCTTTAAATGTACACAAAATTGGTGGTGGGTATAAAAGATTCGGCTATATTCCGAATATAGTGCTCTTACGTGTTTTATTTTTTTTTATTTTTTATTTAATATATTATTTATATTTATATTTTTATTATTTTTTTTAAAATTTTTTTTTTAATTTTTTTTTTGTTTTATATTTATTATATATATTTTAATTATTTTTTAAAAATTTTTTTTTATTTAAAAATTTTTTTTTTACATACGTAAAGTTATAATTTTAAAATGGGTTGTTTTTATATTCTCGCAAAGCAGCCTTAACTACTCCAGTCAGAAGTTTCGACGTAAGTATTTTGGGCCTCTCGTATTTGGCATTATATGAGACAGAGCAGTATATGTTCTCGAAGACTTCCCAGCAACATATAGCAAATGGTCCTTAAAAGATAAACGGCAATCTATCATAACTCCAAGACATTTAAGCGAAGGTTTCGTCTCAATACAACACAATCCCACACATAATTTTACAGACTCCATTGACTTACGGTTGGATATTAAAATCGCCTCCTAACCAGGTGCGCCCAATTTCTATGCTAGCGTTAGTAATGGTTGTAATCTCCACTAACTCCCTATCGACACATATCAGGGCTATGTCATCGGCAAAACCGACAATCTAAGCCCCATCGGGAAGAGACACACGGAGTATTCCATCATACATCACATTCCACAACAACGCACATTTGTTGAAATGGGTCGAGAGTGACGCTTAATTGAATTTTTAAAATTAAGTTTTTGTATTAATATTTGGTATCGAATAAAACTAGATAAAATTCTACATCACTATGTAAATTTTCAAGCATCTATCTTGTCAGCTGACTTCGTAGTGAGCTGTTAAATTTAAAAATTTTTTGCAATTTTTTTAAAAAGCGAAAAAAGTAAAATTTTGCATTAAATGGAATTAAATGGAACCTTCAACTTCAGGTATTTAAGTGTATAAAAATGATGTAGTGTTTTTGAAAATATGTGTGAAAATATTTTTGACGATTTTTTAAAAAAAGGTCTAAAATTGGCCTATTTTTGATGTTTCGTGAACTATAACTTCTAAGTTAGTTAAGGTTGGGTTTTGAATCATATATTTTCTAAAAGTATGGAATCTTGATAATATAAGAAATTTGCGGTTTTGTTGCTCCATTTTTGGCTATTAACATTTTTCTGTTTGAAGGCGTGTTTTTTTAAAGTCATGTATTTAACAAAACTAACGTGTATTTTGTTTTGCTATAGTCATTCGTTCAATGTTTACTATTGTTTTTATTGTTGTCGGAGAATTTTAATGTCAATAGAGATAGGTGCGTGAACAAGTTTCAGTCATCTTCATTCACGAGAGTGTTAAATTAAAAAAAAAATAAATTATAACTAAAATTTATAACACAAAATGGCTTGCTAATAATTTTAACAAATGAAACTGATTGTTTTGCATTAAAATCAGTATTAAAGATTAAATAGCCATGCTGAAAATATCATGTTTAAGAATTCACAAAAATAAATCCCGGTTCACGAGCTCTTCTCTATTATGATTGTTATTATGTTGTGTTTTAATGTTAATATTTGTTGTTTTAAAAGAAATGTTTATAGTGTTTTTCTTCAAATAAAGTAATCGGTATTGGGTAAAAGGCTAAACAAATAAAACATTTAAATTATTTTAAAAAATAATTTAATCTTTTTTAGGGACAAGCCTCAATACTACTTTTATTCCTCGCCGTGAGCTTTATAATTTTATGAAAAATCTTGAAGTACATGACTAAAAAGGTAAAATCAGCATATTAAAAAGGAAAATAATTAAACGAATAAGCCCCACCAATATGACAAATTTTGCTTCCGACTTCAAGATCCGTTATAGCAAAAGTCAAAGGAACAATGAACGTTTTTTGAACTTAAATAAGGAATGGCTAGATACTTCTATATCTTTTGTCCCACCAACAAATAAACGAGGTCGCAAGGAAGTTTCATTTGAAGAGAGTTCTGAAAAATCAAAAGCGAAGAAAAGTAGAAGCATTAGAGAAAGTACTTCTTTATCTGTTTTGACTTATGCTACACAAATGGCTTTAAGAGATTCTGAAAAAAATGAAGAATCAAAATTACTTAAGGAAATCATAACATCAACACCTACAAGAGCTGCAAAATATAGGAAATACAGAAAATTTAAGAAATACAAGCCACATCAATTGAGCCCGGAACAAGCTTTATGTGTATTTATAGAAGTGAAACTTTCTCGACATAGCTATAATGTTATAAGAAGAGTTGCTCCGGAAAGATTTCCTTCGTATACGAAAGTGCAAGAAGCAAAAAAAAAGTGCTATCCCAACCGAGAAGAAGTAAAAATATGTGAAACTTCCGCACAAGTTACTCTTCAGGGACTTTTAAATCACACGGTTGAACGAATATTTAAAATTCCAAAATGCGTTGATATTTTAAGAAAAGAAAAACTATCTGATGTAACATTGCATTCAAAGTGGGGTTTTGATGGAAGTTCTAGATATAGTTCCTATAAACAGGCTTTTTTAGATTCAAGTTCAAGCGATTCTGCAGTTTTTATAACGTCCATTGTACCTCTCAAACTGGCTAATAATAATATAACAATTTGGAAAAATCCTCGTCCTTCATCAACGAGATTTTGCCGTTCTTTAAAAATTGAGTATATTAAGGAAACAACAAGTGTTTCAAAATTAGAAAAGAAAAGGGTTGAGGATGAAAAAAAATCTTATAGACTCATTACTTTCGGTCGGAGAAAATTCTATAAAAGTTCACCATGAATTATCTTTAGTAATGATAGATGGAAAAGTGTGTAACGCGATTACAGAAACGCGCTCTACACAAAAGTACTATTTGTGTGGCGCTACGAGTAAGATGTTTAACTCAATTGACACAATGATTGTTAGGGAAGTAAACAGTGATACTTTGGAGTTTGGGCTTTCAATACTTCACGGGTGAATACGATTTTTTGAGTGTCTCCCCCACTTATCTTATAAAATACCAATAAATAAGTGGCAAGCAAGGACAGATGAGGATAAGAAAATAGTTGCAGAAACAAGATCACGAATTCAAAAAGAATTTCGGGAAAGAACTGGATTAATTGTCGATCAGCCAAAGCCAGGTTCTGAAAAATTTTTTTTAAATATAGCAAGACGTTTTTTTTTAAATGCAGAAATATCAGCAGAAATAACGAAAGTTGATTTGGCCTTAATAAAAAAAATGCGCACAATATTAGTTGTTATTTCCTGTGGTCACGAAATCCACCTAGAGAATTTTCGCAATTTTGCTCATAACACTGCAAAGTACTTTGTTAAAAAATATCCATGGTTTTGTATGACTCCTACAATACATAAATTTTTAATTCATGGTCCCGAAATCATAAAATATGCCCTTTTACCGATTGGAGAACTTTCAGAAGAAGCTCAGGAAGCCAGAAATAAGGATTTTAAAAATAGGGAATACTTTGTTCGCAAATGCATAGGGAACACTTTGCTCGCAAATGCAGCCGAGAAAAGTCGAATGAAGATATTCTAAATAGATTCTGTTACGGAAGTAATCCTTTACTTTAGCCAAAAAGTTCTCAGAAATGGCTAAACGCATGAGAGAATTCACTATAACCTCCCAGTTCGCCGAGTTAAATGCATTCCTAACGTCGAGCGTTACCACTACGCAATACTTCTTTGTGCCATTCCTCCATCGTTTGCCCTCAGTGCCATTCCTCCATCGTTTGCCGCAGTGGCCGTATGAACCACTACGTTGAAAGCATCCACAGTCGATCTTGCCTTTCTAAAACCGCATTGATTATCAGATAGACCTCCTACGCACTCCAACAGTTTCCCAAACGTATCAATCATACAGAGTGGTCGGTAGGAGAAGGGATCCTCCTGAGGTTTTCCCTGTTTCAATAACATAACAAGCTTTTGCCTTTTTTACATACTCGGAACTATACCATGGCGTTAACACGAATTGATCCAATGGATAACCTGATCAGGGCAATACTTGAAAGTCTCTCTTACTACCGCATTCGGTATGCCATCCAAGCCAGGGGTTTTTCCGTCCCTAAATTTATATATGTATGTATGTATGTATGTGTGTGTTCTATGTTGTTGTTGTGAAAAAAAGAAACGTGGTGGACGTGGTTTTTTGCTCATATCTCAGTTTTTTATGTACCGATGTTTCTGATTTTCAATACCAATCTACTCCCGAATATTTCTGATATTTTAATACCATCTAGGCGATATCGAAGGTCTTCAAAAAGTTTATTTCAACATACACACGGACAGACGGTCAGACTTATAGAGCTTTATCGACTCCACTATTCATAAGATTCAGCAAATATATACTTTATGGGGTTGGATATGCAAAATTGTAGAAATTTCACACGGAATGACAAACCTATATATACATTTTTTCACTGTGTGAATGGTATAACACGAAAAAATGCTTTATTCGGCCGTGCCAAGTCTGATAATGCCCTTCACAATCATGCATATACATAGGCATAGTGACCACATCGTATTTCTACTTCTAGTATTCTAGTAGTTAAGGGTGCCCCGATGGACTAGTCAGCAGTGTGCTGTTCTGCTAGCTTAGGGGTTGCGGGTTCGATTCCCGCCGGAGACTTTGGACTTGTCTGCTTCTTTTCTATTCTATTCTTACTTTTCTATTCAGGTATCACAAAGGGATCAATATAATGGACCCAAGTAAGCTGTACAACAGCTGCCTGTTCTACCTAACCTAACCTAGTAGTTAAGCAAATTTCATTTGATAGCCTTGAGAAAAACAATTACTCGCCATTTTGTTTAAGACGCTACATATATATTCCAAAAATTTACAAACGAAAATCAATTTTTTCAGCTTTTAGACAACCGAGAGAGTCAATATTGATGCCATCTGAATGGACTTCTCTAGCGCAATATAAGCACCATAAAAAATTAAAATTCATGTTGCCCGTCAGTACAAACTGCCGGGCAATAAATTTATATATGGGCCAAATCTGGTATTTTAAAATGTAACTTCTTGAATTGGTCTCAAATAAAAGGGCTTATAAAGGGTGATTAAATTACAGATGTTTTCACATTTCATTAAGACCTGTTATGCTTAAATTTAAATATTTTTCACGATTCTCCCGATTGGGGACGAATTTAAACTATTATGTTGACCAAAAGAGTCAAGAAGTGCACGAAATGCATTTTGATTTGAACAACTTTAACGCGTTGCTTGATTGTCTATCTTTCCATGGTTGAAATTGATTTAGTCTGAAATTGAGAAATGTCAAATGAAATTCAGATAAAAAAACTTCACGTTTAGGTGTGGTTCACATTCAACATATGCCTTCAAAATTTAACCACTATTTAGTTTGTCTATGTTGTCCAGAAGCTCAAAACCCAATTTTTGTTTGAAAATTTAAAAAAACACCGAGACTACGGGTTGTGTTTTGGTGTCTTAAGCATGTCCAAAAATTATTTAGGAGCTTTAGTAAGTAACTTGATATATTAAAATAATGTATATATTTTTCAAAATTATCTTTGTCTATAACTTTGTTGGTTATTAACCGATTTATCCAAAATTGTTTTAAAATATCCCTAGAGGCATATCGTACCTATAAATAAATTTAAACGTTTCCATAAATTAGGCTAGGGCTGAAAATATTGTTTTTGTAGTAAAAATGTCGGTAAAAACAGAGGCAGTAGGGTTGATTTGCTCATTGATACTACATACAGATATGAGTTACTTGTGGGGGCCGCTAAAAGTTGGTTTTAACCAACACACAGACAGATGAACAGATGCACATTCTTCAATCGGTTCCACTAGTCATAAGCTTTCAGAAAATATGTACTTTATGGGGTCAGAAATATTTATTGTAAAATTTGCAAACGGAAGAAAAAGTTATATATACCCTTGGGACCACTGGTGAAGCTGCAACGTGGTTTTGTCATTGGCATAGGTAATTCAGTCGTGTCCAGGGTCTACTTACGGATCCACAAACCTTTAATGCAATGAAAACACCAATTGTTTATCCTTACCAGAGGTTGACAATACAAGTTAACTTTAATAATACGTTTGTGGGATGTTATTACAATAAACACAATATATAAGTATATATTTGTGGCCATGGTGATACGTCGGGAGCTACTAGTTGAACGGCATCGACAATGGTGCGACCAGTGATGTTAACTTTTTTATTTCGGTTTCCGCACTGCCCTAAAAAAGTTACCATTTTTAAGCTTAAATTACCGTACACAAAGCCTTGTACAAAAATAATATTGTTAAACGAGTTAATATTCGTAATTCAATATATTTATTTAAAAAACAGCAAAACTTAAAAAAAATTAATTAGTAACAATAAAATAAATAAAAATTTGTACTTTCAGTAAAATCACTGTTTACATTTTTGTAATATTTAAAGCTTAGTTTTATACATTTGGATTGGGTTTGTTTTGCTTGCGATTGTCTAATTTAAAGCTTAATTTGATTGCATTAATTGTTTGTGATCATATGCATTTTGATCAAAATATAGAAAATGTTTGTTATTGGATTTAATATTTAAACCGTCGCTAGATATATTATTGAAAAATTTGTTCCACAGTAGCCGAACTATGTATGTGGCAATGAAAATGAATAAACCAAAAATTTTTTTAAAACAGGAAACATTATGGAATCGTCACCTTTCTTTATATTGAAGGCGTTTTTGTAAAACTGAAGAATGTCAGTTTTATCAACATCTTTAATGAATTCGCGTTGCATTTATGGCAAAAACGTAAAGAATTTAACTTCAATAATTTGCATAAATAGTTGTAATGAAACCGTACTTTTTATGATATGTTTTTATGAGAAATATGTATGTCATGTATAGAATCATTGGAAAAAACTTTTGGGATCTAACACTTAAAAATAAAAACTTTTTAAAACTACCGTACAAATATCAAAATTACCTACTTACCGTTTGAGACTCTTAATTACCGTACAATACGGTAATTACTGTACGGTTAACAACACTGGGTGCGACAGTCTCTCAGCGAGAGGGATCGGTAGCGATGATGTGTCGATAGTTGTTCGGCGAATATTCTTATGATTAATGCTAAAGTACTACAATCGTTTTATCTAAGATTTTAACTACTTGTACTACAAAGGTCTTATTTCTACGTCTTTTACAATACTACTCTGTGTGAGAAACAGTCAGTCGAGGCCGATGTGTGAGAAACAGTTAGCCGAAGCCGCTGAGTGAAGTGACATTAAAATATTAATCCGACGACCTGGGTTGGTATTACTTTTGTAACACCAAGTTGTGCAAATTTTTGTCTTGTCTTAATCGCTTCTACTACATTTTAACGTAGTACACTTATACGTATTTATGAATGAACCAAATGAAAATTATTTTTTTGTGGTCCGTTTGGTAAGCAAAAGGCCATGTTTTAGGGGCATTCTCTATAATTTGTAGTAGTGAGGGGGTTCGCGATAAAATAAATATGATATCACCATATATTATATTCCATACGTATTATATTATTATATATTCTATTATATGCTATTATTATATTATACTAGAAAAGCCCGGCGCGCGTTGCTACGCCCTTCATGAATTTTAATCGCATTATAAACTTTAATCGAATATCAAGTGCAAGGCTAAAAATTATAACTTTTTTTAATGAGCCTAGCCCTGCCCACTTTTCTAATCACGAAATTATATAGTCATGACAGCTCAATATGTGTGCAAAGTTTCAGAAAAATCGGTCCAGTGCAAGTACCTCAAAATGATACCTTTTTTTATGGGCGTGGCACTGCCCACTTTTCTAAATACGAAACTGTATAGTCATGACAACTCATTATGTGTGCAAAGTTTCAGAAAAATCGGTCAAGTGCAAGTACCTCAAAATGATACATTTTTTTAATGGGCGTGGCAGTGCCCACTTTTTTAATGATGAAAGTGTAAAGTCATGACAGCTCAGTATGTTTGCAGAGTTTCAGAAAATTCGGTCCAGTGCAAGTAGCTAAAACTGATAACTAATTTTTTATGGGCGTGGTCCCGCCCACTTTTTTAATCACGAAATTATAAAGTCATGACAGCTTAATATGTGTGCAAAGTTTCAGAAAAAACGGTCCAGTGCAAAAACCTCAAAATTAAAACTTTTTTAGGGGCGTGGCCCCGCCCACTTTTCTTATCACGAAATTATTTAGTCATGATAGCTCGATATGTGTGCAAAGTTTCAGAAAAATCGGTCAAGTGCAAGTAGCTAAAACTGATAACTAATTTTTTATGGGCGTGGCCCCGCCCACTTTTTTTTACCCATAAACACTCCCTGGTATGTGTACAATAATTTACCAAAGTTTGAGCCCGATCGGTTTTACAGTTTCGGAGTCTATAGCTAACACACACACACACACACACAGAGTTTCACTTTTATATATATAGATGTACGTGGTTAACTTGGAAAAGGATATAAAAATGTTTTTTTTTTTTAATTTCTTGCTAGGTGTGAGTTATTATCGAAATGATATACATATATTTCTAAAGTTTTTTTTTTAGAAAATATGAAAAACTACGGAGTGCCGTAATAACCTGTGAAACGACTTTAAATTTTAGCAATATATGTGTAGACCTGTGTTATATATAATGAGTTGTAAAACGCACCGCTAACAAATAGAAATTTAAATTAAAAAAACCGTCTTTTGACACATATTTTTTTTAAATTCAAATGTTTAATAAAAAAAGGGAACAATTTACACAACTAGAAAAAAATGTTATTTTTTTTTTTTTAAATTTAAACAAACTTTTATAATCAATTTATGTCTATTATTATTTAAATTATACATAAAGAATTTTTTACAAATACGGAATTATTCAAAAAGTTTTTGTAGAGAATCAATCCGAAAGAAATTCTCTGATAAAGAAGTATGAATATGTCAACATACCTATAATTAAAATGTATAGAAAAATAAATTTTTCTATATGATTTTTTTTACAGATTTCTGATAACGTTGTTTAGGGCGTAACACATAAAATTAAGGAGTGTTTTTAACACAAATATAAAAAAAATAAACAAATGTATTAAATTACTTAAACCATAATTTTAAACAATGTAAGTTTATATATGTACATACATATGTGTGTGTTAGTGTTAGAAAAATGGATTTATTTATTTAAACTGATCCAGTTTCTGTTCAAACATACGACTAGTTTCTGAATTTGGTAAGTTAAAAGGTGTGCACAAAAATTGTATGGTTAACAAATATTTGTAAATTTTTACACGAACTGTTAATAACGATAAAATGCCATAAAAACACAAGACAAATAAGGTCTTGAAATGTTTTTCTAATCTTAGGAATTTTCACCACACAATGTGCATGTGCCTTTCAATTAAACACGTATGTATGTATGTATGTATGTATGTATGTATGTATGTATGTATGTATGTATGTATGTATGTATGTATGTATGTAATTTGTCTGCTGTGGTGGTAGCAAATAATTTATGAAATTTAATACCTATGTAGTGCTATGTATCCAAACGCAAAAACTCAAAATTCATTCCAATAACACAGTCAAAAAAAAAACAAATATTTAAAATGCAAAACTCAGTAGTCAACAAACAAACAGTTATTACAATGACAACAAATTTGAACAAACGAATGCCTGACTGACTATAAGGGATGAGTGAAAATAACATTAGATGAGCTGCAAAAAAATCCTTGTTATAGTTATAAATTCAAACAAGTAAGAGTGTTATATTCGGCCGTGCCGAATCTTATAATACCCTTCACCATCATGTACATAGGTATAATCCCACACCGTAGCTTAACCTGAATATCTGTTATACGCCATTTTTCTTTACTATTTCCGACGCAATCCTTGATTTTAAATTTTTACGTAATTATCTGTATTCTACTAGTCAAGCCCTTTAATTCGATACCCATATAAATGGGGGTTTAAAAAATTTAATCCGCCATTTTGTTTTAGAGGCCATCTTCGATTTGAAATTTTTTTTTAATAATTTACTGGTCAAGCACTTTCATTTGATGCCAATATTGGGGGTTCAAGAAGTTAAATTTTAATATACCAGATTTGATCCGTATATAAATTTATTGTCCGCCATTTTATAGTGGGGACCAAAATGAATTTTATTTTTTTATAGCGCTTATATTGCGCTAGTCAAGTCAGATGATACCAATATTGATTCTCTCGGTTGTCAAGAAGCTGAAAAAATTTGATTTTCGTTTGTAAATTTTTGGAATATAAATTTTTTAAAAATAGTTTTTGCCTTTAACTTTACGATTAGAGCCCGTTTTATCCAAAATCTTTATCTCAGAAAGCTGTGGGGCGTTTGTGGTAAATTTCAATAGCGATTCATTCCCGGATATTTCCAAAAGATTGATACCATACATAGATCTGAGGAACATATAGTTGCTTCTAAAAGTTGATTTCAACCAACACACGGACAGACTCCTCTATTCATAAGCTTTCAGAAAATATATACTTTATGGGGTCGGAAATGAAAATTGTAGAAATTACAAACGGAATGTCTAAGCTATATATACCCTTGTGCACCACTGGTGAAGGGTATAAAAATAAATTTGTTTGTATGTACACTTTCCAGACAATTATCTTCATGAAATTTGTAAATTGCTTTGGTAAACATTAGCGTTAGTTCTGCGTTCTTAAGAGCAAGAGATCGTTTTATTTTAATTAATTTCAAAATGTTTGCTAATCAATTAAGAAAAAAGATATTAAACTTAAATATTTTATTATTTATTTAATTTTTTTTTAAATTTTTATATAAATCAGATTAATGTGTCGCTTTTATAATCCAAACGATGGCTTTTAGTTGAACACTAGCTAACCCGGTTCATGTTGCTGGCCCTAAGCAAACATTAGTGTTGTATTACCACACGATTTAAATTGAGCTTTTAACGAAATTTACGGCTTTCAAATAAAAATCCATGGAATACATATCATAAAGTTTTTTTTACAGAATAACTTACATATGGTGTAGGTATGGGCTCAATCAAAAAAGAAACGCATGTATTTAAGGCAAATTGGAAATATTTATTTATTACTTCATCTTAAGGCCAGCGGAGAGACAATGTTTTTTGTTTTTTTATTTGGTGTAGAAACGTATAAATTTTTTGGCGTGCCAACTTGAGAACAAGCCACATACAACTGGCCGTGTAAAAAACATGAATTTTTCAAAATTAAGCCAGTAATAGTCAATGATTGGCTTTGTGCTTTGTTGATGGTAATAGCAAAGGCAAGACGCAAAGGGAATTGCTGCCACTTGAATTGGAATGGTAATTCGTTGGAAATCATCGGAATTTGTTGAATAAGTACGTCTTCGCCTTTGAATCTGCCACCGATTGTTGCCTCGATTAAATTTGGTGAACAGTTTTTGATGATCAATCTGGTTTCGTTGCATAACTTCGGTGCGTTTAAGTTGCCAATAAGAATAACCGGTGATCCAACCTTTAATGTTAGTACATGCGGTGGCATTGCGGTGGTTTCAATGAATTCAAAAATTCAGTGGGATAATTGACGGCTTGTTCTTCATCCGTTGCTGTGTCGATCGATTTGTATTTGATTAATTTGCCGGGCAGTTTCAATTGAATTTGCTCGTTGAGCTGTAAATATTTTTTGTAAATAAACCGAAAACTCGGATTTTTGAATGCAACATTTCGAAAGTTTTAAAATTTTTATATTGGATCATTATCAACATAGGTTTTTTGTAAATATCTTCGGAACTACATCACCGATTTAAGAGTTTGATATCTCGTTTTGAAAAACATGACAACAGCTTTCAAAAAAAAAAATAAATAAATAAAAAAAACAAAGAAAATAAATATATATATATGTATATGTCATTTGTGGTGCAATATGAAAATTGGTTTTTGCCTCGCCCCTCCGCCCGCAGACCGAAAATAAAAAATCAGACTTCACAGTGTCACCTGCCTAAATATTCTGAAGATTCCCTGATTCGGTCTAGCCGTTTTGAAGTCCATACGTTACATACATACATACATCCTGTTTTACATATATATATTAAACATTTTATATGTGTTGCGTTATTGTAACAAAAACGAAATACATGCAAAGTTCCTACTCAAACACTCACTTGGATTCGCATTAATTTTTGCTTTTTTCTATGTATTTTCTCGACTATACCCTGCAGATAACGCGACTAGTCCATGCACGCATGTAAATTGTTCTCTGTGATGGACTAGGACTAGTCCAAAGGTCACCCAAATGTAAAGAGAAACATGGTACACAGAAAAAATTAATATGAATTTTAATTACCAAATTAATATTATAAATAAAATTTTTATTTGATTTTGCTCCAATCATCGAAATTATGCTATTAATTAAATGAAAATTAATAGTTTAATTGAAAAAATGTTTGGTAAAATATCAATTAACAATGTATTAAAAAATTTATTGAAAATTCTGTAATTTTTAAATATTATTTTAATTAATCCAACCTTGTCTATAATCGAAATTTTTGTATTAATCTATATAAAATATTTACTATAACAATTAAAACTCTTCCAAATAAAAGATGAAAGATGCATACATTTTATTTATTTGTTTTTAGAATTAACATACATTTACTAATATATATACATACATACATATATTTTGTATAAACATTTTTTAACTACATTAGTGGTAAAGAAACTAGCAATAACAAAAATATTACTTAAATATGTTTGTAAGTACATAAGTATGTATGGAGGTATTGTTGGCGTTATCCAATGACGAAACTTCACTATGAATTGGTGTTAACGGCCTAGAAAGAAAGTAAAAAGGGGTTTATTGAAGAATGAGAACATTTTTTTAACTGCTTACCAATTTGCAAAAGATGTCTTTTGCAGAAAATAAACTAAATATAAAGGCATGTTTGGGATACATTTAGTCATTGTATTTTATTATCATTGACTTGCGACAGACTACAGAAAAATTTTATAAAATGTTATTTCATACGGTTTTAATGGCCAACCTACGTCATTGTCGTTATTATACCCTCAAATGATTTATGCAAACTATCCTTTGTAGCCTTCAATATGTGGTACGGATCACCATTCTCTAGGAACCAAAATTTTATCAAATTAAAAATGCGCTTCGTCGAACAAATATCGTTTCTGCTTTATATTTTTAAAAATATATGATTTAATTTTATTATTTTATACTATTGATTTATTTTTCTGACATTTTTAACGTAGGTTCCTATGCAATTTTTTTTAATTACACAATTTGATTTGTTTTTCAATCAAACTCAAAACTAAATAATAAATTTTATTAAATGAGTTAAAAATATTATTAAAACTTTTCAATAAATCAGTTATAAATTTGATTGAACATTTTTGAATAAAAATTTTTTCTGTGTAGATTTAAAATTTCGATGTCCTAGCGCTGGATCACATAACCTATCGGAGTAGTCTCGTCTTTCTTAATAACTTTAAATTTTACGATGCACTACGCATATGTACAAAATTAAGCTTACTTAGGAGCTCGAATCAGCAGACCATGGAAATCACCGGAAATTCATTTAATTCGTATTGGAGCAAAGTGCATATTCTTCAGTGAAGAGTTTTTGTATTTGATTGGCTTCGTTAACACACAAAATTGTCAAATTTTGGGCTCAAAATATCCTCATGAAATTCATTAGAAACTAATGCACCCATAACGTGCAACTATCTGGTGCGGGTTATAGACAGTTGGGGTAATAGGGACTTACACTGTACTTGCACTGACTGTGAAAGGCATTCGATACAGAAACATGATAACGGATTTCTAGTGGTCTCAAATGAACTGCATTCTTGTTGAGGCACACTTAAAACTTTTTTTTAACAAAAAGTTTTAATTTGGGTAGCTTCTTCAGGGAAATTATAAACAATTAACAATAAATAATAAATTAACTTACATATAATTTTCACATTGTTAATTTTTTATAATTGTTTATAATTTCCCTAAAGAAGCTACCCAATGTGGTAGCGAAATATTGGAAAATAAAATTAAAACTATTTGTTATAAAAAAGTGATCTCAAGCTCAATGCAAAAAAAAAAAAACAATTGATAAAAATTCCTAACAATAATTTTGTAATTTTTTTTATTAACTACAAAATACAACAATAAAACTTAACTTAATATTCGAATCATAGAGAAATACAAATGCAATTTTTGCCAGACGAAACTATATAAGTGGAATGATTGGACAATATCAAACGTTCACATGTATACACATATTTCTTTGTATGAGAGTAAATACATAACAGTATCATCAAATAGAAATTCAATAAAAAACGTGCATAGACTAGAATAAAAATTATCAAAAGGACATTAAAATGCCATTTTGTTAAAAGTGCTTTATTAATTGCAACAGAGGTGAGCACAGTTTTGGTACGCCTTAGTTTGAGTAAAATACTAAATTAACTAAAGTACTTAATGAACAAAAATAGAAAATGATATGGGCGGTCAGTGGTTCATGATTTTTAATTAATTTACTATAATATAATTGATTTATTTTAATTAAATTCCAAAAATGGAATCGTTACAATATTAATAAAAATTTTCCGAAAATTTTTTAAATGCAATTGATTCCCGTTTTCCTTTTCTTTTAAAAAAAGTCAGTTTAATAACATTTACCTTTGACTAGTTATATAATACCATGTTGCTCTTTCTGGTCATAAATTGAATATGAATGTACACAGAAAAAGTTATGAGTTCCAATTACGGAATTAAGATTATTAAATAAAAAAAATATTTTTATTTGAATGAGTAACGGCTATAATTAAGATTTTTATTCAAGTGTGTGTTTATATTGTTACAGATTTATTTTGAATAGCTTAATTTACATTATAATTTTATTTTAGTTATATTTACAGTAGTTTAAGGTACAGTAGTTTTGTTTGCATTAGTTTATTTCGCTGGCTGTTCGAACGTGATGTTAAGTTGTGTTTAGCCGAGGTGAGTTATTATGTGCAGCATACTCTTAGGCACTTTTATTATTCCTGCATATTACTTAAGATTAACATTACGTCTTAATTTAAATGTAAAGGTTTTCGAATGAACTAGTGTGTACATACGAGAACTTTGTCGAATGTAACTATAAATAGCCGAACAACACAGCAAACATGATCAGTATAAGAGTAGAGCTTGTGTGTGTCAAAGTGAGTTTGACAATAAAGGTGTATAACAATAAGTAAAGTGATATAAAAACAATATCTGAGTGTATTTAAATAAATAAAGTGCTCTTAATTTTATAACGAATTTCAATTGTTTTTGATTGCAATAAAAGAACTCAAAGGGTATTTAAAGGAAATAAGCCAACGTTTATAAAAGGTATACACGTAATAATATGTATATGGAAAATTTATTATTTGAGAGTTAATAAACGCATTGGAGATCTATAGTTTTCTAACAAACAAATGCCGATTTAAATAGAAATACGCAGAAATAGTGCTGAATTGGTTATACACTCGGGTATAGCCACGCGACATCACTAGAACGGTCAATGATTGAAGCCAGAAGCGTGTTAGAAAACCAGCCAATATACAATAAAGGTAGCTCGAATGTGTAATAGGAACTACAGGACATATTTGAAGTAACATGAGGCAAATTAAAGAAATTATTACAAAAACTTTGTTGCTGTCGTATGTTCTTATAGAAAATAAACAAATGGAATTTTTACGAATAAAAAGACTGGGCTTAAAAGTATCGGACTAGAGAATCATTTTTGATTTTCGACACATCTACATACCGCTAAAAAATTTTATAATATTACACATTTGTTAACAGCTATGTTCATACATACACAGATATAAATAAAAAAATATGAATTAAAATTACGAAATTAATATCGTTAATTGAAATATTATTTGATTTTGCATCAGTTTTTAAAATGATACTATTAATTAAATAAAAAGTAATAGTTTTAATAAGAAAAATATCGGAAAACTATCAATTAAACCCATATTAAAAATTAATTAAAGTACACAGAAAAATAAATATGAATTTCAATTATATTATTAATTAAAATGTTATTTGATTTTGCTCCAATCATCAAAATTTTACTTTTAATTAAATATTTATTTAATTAGAAAAAATTGTGAAAAGTATCAATTAAACTCGCATTAAAAAATTTATTAAAACTTCTATGATTTAAAAAAATTGTTTAAATCTATTTAATAACGCCTATATTTGAAATAAATAATACATACAAAATAACATATTTAGTAACTGGTGGCATAATCAAACGTAATATTTTCAAAAGTTAAAGGGATGGATGCATCCTCGAGTTAGCTACAAAGAAGTTTTACCGTTAAAAAATCGTTATCAAAGGGAAAAGAGGAATTCGAATCTTTGTATTATTAATATTCAGTAAAATATATAAGGCTGCAAGGACTTTAGTCACATTCAGTCACAAAATCTGTTTTTTTTAGCTTTGTATGTACTTACTAAAACAGTTTGTTGATTCGCCACTTTTTTTAATATTCACCTCCCTATTTTACATAATTAACCAAAATTTTAATAAATTTATCCTTGAAAATTAAATCTTGGAAACATATGTTTTTCAATATAATTTTTAACTGCGGAAATTTTCAAGTTTTTCAAAAAATTTAATATCAAATAAAAAATAGTTTAAACTAATTTAAAATATAATACAATCAATTTACAAATTAATCAATTAATTGATTAATTAAAAAAAAAATTAAGGAATAATTATTTCTGACACTCAATTATTCATTAAAATAATCTTTAAAAAATCTAAGTTTTACAAAGAAATAGGTTTATTTTTGTTGACTGTCGTAATTTTAATTTTTTATTTTTTTAAAGAGAACAAAAATCCTTTACTTTTCAAAAACATTTAATACTAATTAACAAAATTGATACAATAAATTAAAAATTTTATTAGAATGAAAAGAACAAATTAAATAATAAATTTATTAAATATTTTAAGTCACATTTTTTTCTGTGTAATTGGAAAAATATTTCTAACTTGTACATACTATTTTTTCCTTAGTTTTATATATCACCCTAACAACACAATTTGCGAAATAAAATATAAAATCCTGGTAACCCAACAATTCCATGAAAAGGTTATACAATAATAGAATGTTGTGTTTAAGGGCTGACCACAACCTACATCAAAAAAAAAAAGTTTTTTTGCTCGTTAAGGTAACAATAGAATCGAAAGATATTTACAATTGCATTTGCCTAAGTAATTGCCATTCGCATTTAAATTTTTGTTGTTGCTTCCATTCTATTCAATGCATCCAATTATGTTTATTTTATGCTTTAAAAAAGAACAGGTAAAGTTGTTAAAGGAAAAAGAAAATTGAATACAATTAATAGTTTGATTTTTTAGGTTATCCTTTTTTTGATACTGTAAACTATATTAAGGATAAAGCATTTTTTGTGTCACCAGCAAAAAATAAAAAACAAAAAAAAAGAGTTAAACAGTAACACTGGTTTGCAACAAAAAAAAAATTGCCCGCAGTTAAACATAAATATGTGGATCATAGAGATTTTAACGCGCATTATTCAAACCCGTTTTATGTTCTTTTTTTTATTGGGCTCAGTTTTTTTATGGACATGCCTAATATTTCGCAAAAAACAAGGCGGTTATGCTGATGCATGTCATCATAACTTGAAAATGTTTAGTCTGATTTTGATGTAAATATTAGCACATGGTAAACAATAAATTTTTTTTAGTCAGCTAAATTGTATAAAACGTCACAACGTATTTGGCCTGAAAAGCTGAAAAAGGCAAAACTGAATTTTAAGAAATCTTAAGAACTAAGTACGCAGCTCGACATACAACAATATTTTACATTATATTGTAAATTTTGAAGACTTTTAGTTGTGATTTGTACCTCTGAGACCCTGCTAAAGTCAGGAAAGTGAAGAAAATTCTATGAGATTTAAATGTTTTTTTCGGTTTCTGGATGTTTATATTATATTTTTTTTGCGGCTAAACGAATAAAGGTTTAACAATCATTTTTTTTTTTGCTGAAAGGTTTGATCAAAAATTATAAAAAAAATAAAAAAAATTTTAAATATGTTGCATATTCATGTTGAAACAATTCGTTAAAAAGCTAAAAACAAAAAAAAAAATTATACACTTTTTTTGCAAAAAAAGAAAAAGAAGAGGTTTTTAAAAGTGAGGTTAGCATTTACGAATTATGTTTGATACCACAATAAAATTTGGAATCTCTAATTTTAGGAACAAAAAAAAAGTGTGCGCAAGTTTGCGCCATTATTTTTGACGATTTTTTTTAAATTTTCACATTTCTTCAAATTTTGCACATCAGGCACTTTTTTTTATACATTTATATCGTCATAAACTTTTATGTATTTTGAATGATTGATTTCAACTGTTATTCACATCACTTTTAACACTTCACAATGTTAATACCTGTCTTTAATTACAAATTTGAAAAATTCTTTATTGTCGATAATAGTTATAAGGGAATGTCACACACATCCCCATAAAGGATATTTTATACACCTGCTCTACAAAACATTATTTGTTAAAAAAGTAAATATACTTACCTAATAAGAATAATTATTAAAAGCATTAATCACAAAAATAAGTTTAGAACAAATAAATACAGGTACATAAAAAATACATGGGCACCCAGGTATCCAAATGTCAGAAGAAGCTGTCGAAGCCAGAAATAAGCACTTACGATTATATCGTACGAATTATTCGAGGAAATTCAGCAAAAGCGATACAAATCGAGATGTCTTGAATAGGTTATTTCTGAGCAGTGACCCTTTTATAAGCTGCAGTACGCAAATATAACGGATTAATTAAAAGCTTTTTCATTAGAAACCATCACACTTCTTCTTCCTGACACCGATTATGCAGCTAATAAGGATATACATACGACATAATAATTATTAAGGAATTTTTATTAGTTTAACTTTTCCGTTTATTAAGTATTAAATTATATAAAATAAATATAGTAAAGACTTTTTTCACAAAAAAAAAAATACTGTTTTATAAGAGCCTTTGTATGCATGTACACACAGTCTGTCAAGAATGAGTTTAAACCTTTAAAATCAACATTTGTTAATTGAGTTTTACTATTTATACCGTCTTTCATTCCTTAGGAATGTGGCTTTTGGAAAAATCTTAAAAATTCAAATTATTTGGTTATTTAAGTTTTTTATTGCATTTTGAAAACAAAAAGTTTGACGAATTTTGCAGGAAATTTTTTTTTTCGCCCTTAAATTTTTGATAACTCCGAAATAGTAATGGATAGAAAATAAATGTGTTTGGTTAGTTTAAGCAGAATTTTCCGGTGCATCTTCTGATCCTCTTGCCATTAAAATCGTAGAACACGTTTTCAAGTTATGACAAAATATATTAAGCAACCCAACGATTTAGGGGGTGAAAAATATATTTTTTTTAAATTTTACTTAACCGATTAGAAACGAAATAATGACAGTTTCGCGAACACAGTGCTTTTGTTCAACTGTTTGTTTTTGTTTAATTTTTTAAATGGAGAAAAATTTTTAAACATGATTTTTTCAATACATACAATCTACGAATATGCTGTTCTAACTATATACTTACCTATATCGGAAAGAGCCATCTAAATTTTTTAACCATTTAATAAGTTGAGACCTTGAAAATTTTTTATTATAAAGATTTACCACTTAAATGTATAAAAAAGTTAGTACTTGTTTTGTCCCAATTTTATAGCTTAAGTGGCTGAATTGATATCTCATACTGTGGTAACAAAATATTAGTTTCATATATAGCAATTAATTATTTTGCGAGCAGTCGCAGCATAACTTTTGTAAAAAGCTTTCACGATTATAACGCGCTGTTGTTTTGTAATACGATCCATTTTTAAGAATCGGAATAAAGATATGCTAAATTTCAGAGTTCTATTTTGCACAAAGAAAATTGAACTAAACTTCAAAAGTGTATTCTTCCTGAGACACTCTTTATGTATACATTTTATACATTTTATATTTTTTAATAAAAAATATTAACTGTTCCTTTATGTTAATCAACAGCCTACGATGTCTTTTTTGAGTTAGCAGAACATAAAGGTAATGAGAAATTTTTCATCGTTTTTATAGTTTATTTGCATGTAGAGATTCACATCATAACAGTTTCGTAATCGCTCATTTCGACTGAAGCCAGATAAGGTAATTTTATATATTTGCCCGAAATCAATCTGAATTAAGCAAATTTCCATGCATTTTGACATTTTTCAGATTATCTCATTTGATATAATTTAATAAAAGATGTTATTCTTTCGAAGTTATTGTGTTTCATACGACGAACTTACACAGCGAATTTTCGTCGTGTTGAACGAAATTCGTCGTTTCGTCGCAATTGTGCGCTTAGCTTAAGGGCACACCAGGGAAGGAAAATGGCTTTTATGATTTTATGCAAAGTATGAAAACAAAATGTACTTTTTAGGCCATTACGGTACCATTTTTTAATATTTATTAATAAAAACATAAACTTAACAAAAAACTTTTATAAAAAATCAGAAGTATACAATAAAAAAAAGAAACAGAAACTTAAAAAATGTGTAAAAAAAACAGTATACAATAAAAAATATTAAATATTCATAGAGATTGGCTATTTAACAAATTTTATTTATTTATTTTTTTTTATTTTATTTAGGTAATAAATTTTCTGTTATTTTAAAATTAAAGCAACAATAATTTGTTGACTTCAATAAATCTTTTGTTTGTATCAAATTTGAAACAGTAGAAACGTGTAGTCTATTTCTTTCCTTTGTTTTAATTAGGTTTTGAAAAGAAAAACCTGGTTCGACGTTGACCGAGGAAGTGGAATAGACAGACTTCCTCTTACAATTCTTGAAATATCTGGGAACATCGACTCATTTAATTCATTTTTCATCTGTGATACTTTAGACCAAAAATATGAAATATATGAATTTTTGAGTGATCTCAAATTCAATCACATCTGCTAGTGCTCTGTACTGATTACACTGCTCAGCAGCAAAATCCTCCATTAAATAAAATTATGTAGACTATATGGATTTTGATGCGCTGAACTCAAATCCGTTGTCGGTTTTTTCCTATCAGATCGGGATTTTTTTTTATGGACGTGGCAAATTTTCCCCCCTAAATTAGTCAGGTACGGACACATATTTAATCCTAACTCGAGAACCAGTCATCCGATTTTCAAAAATAAAACACCACAAAATGTGTTTATTTTAGCGGAATACAATTTTTCTCTATCTTTTATCGTTTTGGAGTTATTTAGAAACTAATGGAGAAAAAAAAAATTTTTCGTGCAAAATTCGTAATATTTTTCAATTTAAAAATGGAATTTAAAAAAATATAAAGCAAATATTCAATATTTTAAAATTTTTTCTGAGATAAAAAAAAGCCATAAACCATAAAAATAGGTAAAATAGTGTAGATTTTATTGTCAATTTACCGCAGGTACCCGATATTGTAATGCAACCAGCCATGCATACGATATATGTAACTTTTCGTTAGGTGAGCAGGTAATGGAACTAAAGTACAACGATATTTTTCATAGTTGTTGGAATTAATATTTATAACAGTATTTTTCAATTACCTGTGATTTCAAATTAAGAACATTAGGGTAGATTCTGGTATTTATTGTATATATAGAAGCTAATGGGCAATAAGTTAGTCACTTTTAATTTGAATATCTTGCGGTTAAAATCGGCAACAGTAAATAGATCTTATAGCGTTCTTCGTTATTGTGTAAAGAAATAAAGCAATTAAAGAATCCACAAACTCTTTTATATTACAAAATGTCAAGGATTTGTAACAAATCTCCAAATTTATTTTGTTACGTATGTGGCGATCTAACTCAACGGGAGACAATATCTTCCAAGATTAAAAATGCTTATCGCCGTTATTTTGGGTTGCCTATCGATGATAGACATAAAAATTGGCTGCCGAAAATATGTTGTAGTAGCTGTGGTAAGTCTTAAAGAGGTTGGTTAAAAGGAAGTCATAAGTCTTTGCCGTTTATGAAACCAGCGATTTGGAGTGAACCACAAAATCATCAAAATGATTGCTACTTTTGCCATACTAAAACACGTGGGTTTACGAAAAAATAAAGTTACATATCCAAATACTTAATGCGTCAAACAACCAGTTTATCAGTTTACAAGTAAATTTTTACCTCCATTGCCTCTTACAGACGATGAAGAAGATGGGGTTTCCGCAGCAACGGAATCCACTTACGCCAGCATGGGTGTTTCTTTGCATTCATTTGGAAGTCCAACGAGTAAACCTTATTTTCCGAATTAAACTGATATAAATAACTTAGTTCGTAAATTAGGGCTCTCAAAAAATAAGTCTGAGCTTCTTGCATCCCAATTAAAAGAATGGAATTTGGTGCAAAACGTCTCATACTTTCGAAATAAAAAACAACCTTTTTTGAGGTATTTCAGGAAAGAGGAAGGTTTGGTATTTTGTGATAATGCTGATGGACTTTTGCGACAACTGTGTTTCAGTAATAAATCTAAAGATTGGCGGCTTTTTATTGATTCATCCAAGACAAGTTTGAAAGCCGTTTTACTTCACAATGGCAACAAATTTCCATCGGTCCCACTCGCGTGTGCTAGAAATATGAAAGAAAACTATTGTAGCATGAAGATGATACTATAAAAAATTAAATATTCACATTACTCATGGAATCTGCAGATTTGAAAGTCGTAGCAATGTTAAATGGATTGCAAAGTGGATATACTAAGCTTCTTATGTGGATGGGATAGCCGCGCTAAAGAAAAACACTACAATGTTAAAATTTGGCCGAAAAGAGTAAAATTTATTCCAGGAGAGAAAAATGCAGCAGAAGAGCCTTTAATTTAAAAAAGAACAAACTCTTCTGCCTTCTCTTCATATAAAGCTAGGCCTAATGAAAAATTTTGTCAAAGCAATGAACAAGGATGGTGAAGCCTTTCTATACACTATTTAACCTAAAATTTTAAAATGTTGAATATTTGCTTTATATTTTTTTTAAATTCCATTTTTAAATTGAAAAATATTACGAATTTTGCACGAACAATTTTTTTTCTCCATTAATTTTTAAATATCTCCAAAACGATAAAAGATAGAGAAAAATTGCCTGGTTATCGAGTTAGGATTAAATAAGTCTCCGTACCTGACTAATTTAGGGCGAAAAATTTGCCACGCCGATAAAAAAATCCCGATCTGATGGAAGAAAACAGACAACGGATTTGAGTTCAGCGCGTCAAAATCCACATAGTTTTATTAAATGGGAAGACAAAAAATGATTTTTTGCAGTGCAGTGCTATTTATTGCTTCAAAGTTTGTTTGTTCCATAGGAAACAAAGAGAAGAGATACTATTGATTTTGTTTCTCCGATAATAGATTTTTTCTGGAGTAAACTTATCGAACCATTTTAGTACTTCATCATAAGTAAAATAAAATACATATAACATCAGCCAAGGCGAATTCATGTACCAGGTGGTGCCAAATTAACAGGTTAATTTTGTAAGAAAGAAAAAAAGTACTAGGCAGATTTTGTTGTTGCAAACTTGACACCACCTGATACATGAATTCGCTTTAGCAACAGCATATTTTTAAATTGTACCAAGTAGCTCGCTGTAGTACCACGGTACCAACAAGGTCAAAAATGTACCATAAAAAGTACAATTGTGCCATAATTTCCATCCCTGGTGCACACATACAATAAATATGTCTTGTTTTAAATATAACAAATGTTTAATTCTAAATGTGTTCTTGTAATTTCAAGATTCTCATTTTTTTTTTTTTTTAGGTAAGTCAGTTGAATTTTTCACTCTGCCTGATCAAGCCTTTTTACCGATAAATATTTAATTATTTCCAGATCGTTGATGCTACCAAATATTTTCGGAAATTCGGCGTTTGACATGGTATAGTATGTGTACTTGAAGAACCCTACATTTAATACTTAATTTTTTTTTATAAAAATGGACCTAGTGTATCGAAAAACGGGTTTGGACTTAACAGTGGATTCTGGTACCTAAAAGTGTGTAGAATAAGAATAAATGAGTTAGAATTATGATAGAAATTTATTTACTCGATAAAAACGTTGTTGCGTCGGTCACTGGTTGCGGCTTAAGAATCAAGTATCGAGATCAGAACAAACAGAGCAGCAACAATAGCAAAGGTATTGTCACACCTAAAGCGAAAAAAAAGACGTCACTACATAGGCATGACGTCACCAAAGTCGGCACGCAATCATAATTAACCACACCAAATCGCATCTCCCAACTGAAAACTTCAAAACTCAAAACTTCATTTTCACACACTAGGTCCATTTTCTCGGAGAAGGTCACATACTTATATGTTAGTAATGAAATGTAAATAAAAATATAGTTTCATATGTACATACATATTTCTGTTAAGAAAAAAATATTATTAACATTGTTTGTTCCTTTTTAGGTAATTTTATTTAGAACAGTTTAAATAAATAAAATTGTTGATACAATCAATGCTTTATTTATATAAATCGCAAGTTTCATTATTAAAAACTAGGGAAATTATCATTAAATAATTTTTTAGTACTGTTTTAATTGATATTTTCTGCAATATTTGTTCAATTAGAACTTTTAATTTTTATTGAATTAATAGCATCATTTTGATTATTGTAGCAAAAACAAACAATTTTAATATTAATAATTTCAATTTCGTAATTGAAATTCATATTTATTTTTTCTGTGGACGTTTTCGAATTACTAATTAAATTGGTTTGACAAAGCAAATTCGCCCAGCTTGTGTTATTTAAAAGTTCAGTAAATATGTTGTAGTTAATCTAGTAGTCTAAAATTTGTGTTGTGAATACCATTTAGCTGATAAAGATTAAGATCCATTAGAGTGTTTACCAATTCCCTAAAATACATATTTGTCGTTGACGGAATAAAATAGCCATCACCAGATGAGAAAGTCCATGATAACAAAGGCATATTAAAGTCTCCAAAAACAATTATAGAATAATTTTGGTTAGCAGCATTAGCAATATTTTTAATAGCTTCAGCATGACTCTGATATTATATATTATACAAGAAAATCCCGGCGTGCGTTGCTACGCCCCTTAATGAATAAAAATGCCTTCTGAATTTTAATTGAATATCAAGTGCAAAAAGCTAAAAAATATATATTTTTTTAATGGGCGTGGCACTGCCCACGTTTCTTATCACGAAATTATATAGTCATGACAGCTCAATATGTGTGCAAAGTTTCAGAAAAATTGGTCATGTGCAAGTACCTTAAAATGATAACTAATTTTTTATGGGCGTGGCCCCGCCCACTTTTTTCCACCCATAAACACTCCCTGGTATGTGTACAACAACTTACCAAAGTTTGAGCCCGATCGGTTTTACAGTTTCGGAGTCTATAGCTAACACACACACACACACACACACAGAGTTTCACTTTTATATATATAGATAATATATAATATCCTTCCTCTTGGAGGAATATACGAAGAAGTGATAAACATTTTCTTACGATTTAATTTGATAACAACACCAATGAATTCTATACTTAAGAGGTATTCGTTTATTAAAGCATCAGAAGAAATATGGCATGGGAATTGCAATCAGAACTCGACCACCTCTGATATTGTAACCACGGTAACGTCTAAAAATTTGATAATCATCACAGAATATTTTAGTATTTAAAACATTTTCTACCAGCCATGTTTCAGTAAAAACAATAATGCTGTAATTAAAAGCGAAGCAACTATTGAACGGGCCAGATAATTTAGTATTTATGCCACGAACGTTTTGATAAATTTTAGAAATATCAGTGAATGTATTCTGTTTTTTTTTTTGGTATATTTGGGTCATGTGCTGGAAGACGTACAACAGTCCTGCGCTTTTTCTGATATACATATTCACGCCCAAATGTACTTATAGGCCAAAAAGTAGGATCAACTGTATAATTAAAAAGTTCCTCAGATACAGGTGTATGTATAGTAATATTTGATAAAACAGTAGAAGAAGTAGAAGAGCATAATTAGGATGAGATTCATTTTCAGAAACGTTTGGTAATATTTTGTTGGTAATCTGTGAAATTTTAGAGGCGGCTAGTGGAAGCTTCAACGTATTAGCTGTATTTACTACCGACACAGATGTAGATGAACAACTACTTTGAAGTGGTGGTAATATATGTTGTTGTTCATCTGTTCGCCCACTCCTGCGTGATTGAGTAACAAACATCTACACATCCAAACAAACAAACATTTATTATATTAAAGTAGAGCTGTTTAAACCTAACAATAGGTTTGTGCGATTTTTATAATAAAACTAGTAAACTAGAAGATAAATTCAGAGAGGAACGTGACTGTTTATGCTAAGTTTTTGCTGGGGGTCAATTCTTGTTTCGTGAAAAAATGAAATGAAAAGTTTTTGTACAGTAAAAGGTATGGTATCATATGACAAGAGACAAAAAAAGTTTTCATTTCACAGAAGGAGAATTGAGTCCGTTTTATTTTATTATTAAATTAAGTTTTTTTTGTTTATTTTTGCATCAAGATACTTCGCATTTAACATACTTATGTACATACATCAAGCAAAATTACTATTTTTTTTTAGTTGTGTAAAGAGTTTCAAAATCCCAAATATTTCCTTATATTGTATTTATTATATCCAGTATTGTTACAAATAAAATCAAAACACAATTTATCATATTAATTTGTTATAATTATTTAATTTTATTTATATTTTTTAATTATTTAATTTTAACTTACAATAAGAATTCACACTGACTTTCGTTCAAACCAGCATTTAACTTTTAATTGAAATCATTTCACTTGCCATTAAGGATTTCTGATTAAAAAAGAAGAAATGGATTTAATCCAACCTAGAAAAATATTTAAAATAATTTATTAATTAAAAGTTAAATGGTGGTTACATTTTCGTTTTCTAAATCTAGAAGTACTAAACTTAAAATAAATAATTAAAATATTTAACAAAAATTAAATATGAATGTAAAAAAAATATATTTTTTATAAAACAACAAAAATAAATATTTACAAATATTGCATAAACCTATGATTCAAGGCATATTTATTCCTCAGGTAGTCCTGATTGGTCAGCTGATTATTTTTTCTTCACTTATTTTAAATTTCAGCTATCAAAGTCCGTAGACAAAAAATAATTTTCTCTCTTCTCTCATTTATTTCAAATGCCAAACTTCATATTAAAAAAATATATAAACAAAATTTTATTTTTGAACTGCGGTTACCTGATGAATTAATATGCCTGCCTTGCTATGATTATATAAATGTAGCTGCTTTCTAATTATAATAACAATTTCAAAGAGTATCTACCCAAATGTTAAGTACATTTTTCTATAAATGAGCAGACGACATTTTCGTTAACAAATTTACAGTATTTTTATTAGGATATTATGGAGATTTCTGTGGTTTTCATGGGCAACCGCGTATGTTAATATTTTAGGATTTTTCGTTAATAATTTGCAAGTTGTTTTCTGATTATTTTCAGTTTACTTTTTTTTTTGTTTTGTGGCTCTCCTGAAAACATACGTGGTTGCCCATGAAAACCACAGATTTATTTATTTGTTAATATGCATTTATATACAAAATAAATTTGAAAGTATTTTCTTTTTATAGTTATAAAATGTTTAGGCTACTTCTAAATCTGATTCATCACCATCACTGTAGCTCGGATCAGATTTTATTTGTAATTGTGTTACAAAATTCTCTGGGGTACATTTGAGGTTAACTATGCCTGTGTTATTTGTTACGCCGTTGTTGGGATTTGAGGTGCCACTACATTGTTCTTCTTGTAACTTACGTAAACGTTCTTGTTCTTCACGTTTTTGTTTGCGCCATTTTGCACGACGATTTTTAAACCAAACCTAAAAATAAATAAGTAAAGATTACAAATTATAAATGTTTTGCTTTATAAAAATACACAGAATGGTTTGAAATGATAAAAATCGAACTAAACTCTTGTTATACCCTTTACCAGTGGTACCAAGGGTACATATAGTTCTTTCAGTTTGTTTGTAATTTCAACAATATTTTTTCCGTCCACATAAAGTATATATTTTCTGAAAGCTTGTGACTAGGGAAGTCGATTGAATAATGTGTTGGTTAAATCAACATTTAGAAGCCCCCACATGTTGAACAGATAAGTATGTGGTTTGAGTTTTTTGGAAATATTCAGGAATAAATCGCTTTTTACTTAAATGCAGCACAATTGACCAATAACTTTCTAAAATTTGAGCAAATTAATACGACTGCCTATGTTTTTCTATTTTTTTTTACCATAAAAATCAACATTTTACAGTCCTACTAGTTATAGATTGATATGACTTAAAAATTTTTAAACAAATAGATCACTATATTAAGTAACAAAAGCTCCTAAAATATTTTTTGATGCGCTTAAGACATTAGAATACAAGTCGTAGACTCAAAAATTATTGCTGAGAAAAACTGACAAATCGATACGAAACTAATTAAATTTCTTAAAATTTACAAAAAAAAAAATCAGCTTCTATATAACAGAGATGATATGGGTTTTAAAAGAAAGGACTTGACTAGCAGATTATAATATACTATAAAAAAAATTCAAAAACCATGAATGTCGCCTCTACAAGATGGCGTATAATTAATTTATATATGGGTCTAAGCTAGTAATAAGAAATGTACCAACTTCAACTCCCTCAATATTGGTATCAATGGAAAGGGCTTGACCAGTGAAATTAAACTATGAAAAAGTTAAAATTCAAGATAAGATAAAATGGCGGATATGTGGGTTAATTTAAAATTACATTACGTTGCAAAAGTGTAAAATCCAAAAATTTAAAATGGTGTCCGAAACAAAAAGCGGATATATTTTTACCCATCAAAATAGGTATCAAGTGAAAGGGCATGATTAGTCTAATGCTATTTGAAATTTTAAAATCAAAGACTGCGTAAAATGGCGTTTATTATTAAATCTTAAAGTAAGCTAACGCTACGATGTGGTAATTATACCTATGAAAAAATGGGGAAGGGCATTAGCAGATCCATTGCGGCCGAATATAGCACTCTTACATGTTCACTATTTTGTTTGTTTAGAATGTTGCATTTCATTTGGTGTTACGGTAACAGTGAAAAGTTATGGAATATGAATAAGTGTTTTGTTATAAATATATGTATACTTACATACGTACAAACATATGTACATGTATTGTTAATATATACACATTTCTTGAGGAAACCAACTTGAAAATCTTTTAAATATTTAAACTTAAATGCTTTCAGGTGTAATTGTAAAATAAAAAATAAAAAATTGTGTATAAAAAATGTGACCAGAGGTTTGCATAACTTTCGTAAAAGCTTTATAAACATTATTATGATTATTTTTTTTTTGATTTTTAACATTTGAGCGTATTGTTGTTTAACGTAAATATGGCTTCAAAAACACTTTCATCCGTTTTTCAAATTAAAAAATTTCCATAAAACTATAAAGCATATATTTAAATGGAGTCTCCATATATACATACATATGTATGTACATTTATTATTACGCTTTACGTATTTATTACTTGAATATGCATGTATGTATGTTTGCCATATCCGCGGTACTTGGTTGTCTTTGGTAAGTGGGTGGCTGTTTTGGAGCTGCTTATTAAAAGCATACCTATTCATAATTTTTTTTTAATTTCTTTGAAAAATTATTTATGTATATAAGGATTCACGTTTATATTTTATCTTTACTTTTTATAACATGAACAACCATAAAAAGAAAGAAGTTTACGGAATTTTTTTCTTTTTATACTTTAAATGGTTGCCTAGAGAACGATTTCCTTCTTATAAAGACAAGCACGTTGAACGTTGTACTCTTTTCAGATTTGGTGCTTAACAAAGGTTAAACCTAAAAACGCAATTTTTTACTTTTTACTACTTGTATTTAGTTAACAATTCTCTTTAAAGTAAATTGAATTTTATTTTTTTACTTTTAAAACTTTTTCTTTTGATTTTTTTCTGAGGGTATTGCAAAGCGGCAACAGTTGTTGTAGCTAATTAGGCTATAAATTATAATTGTAATTAAATTTATTTATTATAATGTTCTTGTTTGTTTTCTTTTCTTAAAGCAATGGGTGTGAATAACAAAGTTTCTTAGTTACTATCAGCAACACACAACTAGGATTGAGAAGGAATGGTAATGTTTATTTGTTAATAATTTCTTTAAAGGAGTCAGTATTCTTAAATGTAATTAATTTACTCCACCCTTTATTATCATAGCTTCTTTCTCGTTTTGTTTTATGAATTTATAAATGTGTGTGTGTGTGTGTGTGAGTGTGTGAGTGTATTTATTTAGTTAAGGGTTCATTTCAATTCAACGGACGTTTGCAAACAAATATCATTTGCTCATATTTTGGCGGGGTGGAGCTTAAACTTAATACAAATTTTGCTACATACTAGGTATAAAGCTAATAAGAAATTTCCTCTCTTTTTCTTAGAATTTTGGATAATGTTATAGCGAGGTTATTACAAAACTTTCATATTTCAAGCTTATACCTACATACATACATACATAACAGCTAAAATTGTTCTTACTTAAATATAAATAAATTGAGTGTGAAGATACTCAGCTTAATTTAAGGACACATTTTAACCGAAAGGCCATGTCAGATAGAACTTTGCTTCGCGTTGCGTTAGAAATTCGCTTTGACATTTAAGATGAAATAGCCATACTTATATGAAACATGTCACATAAGGTACTTTCAACGCAGAACTTAACGTTAAGCAACTCTTTGACAATCCGATGGCAAATTTTCTATTTTTTTATTTTTAAATTCAAACGCAAAATTAATTTGTTTTAAAAACTATTTTAAAATAACATTTTTTGCTTTTATTTTAAAAATAAGTATATTATTAAAAAATGAAAAAATAGTGAAAAGTAAGTGTTGTCAAAGTTTTCATTGTGACATACACCTTAGAAATGTCACGCAAAGCGACAAAGTTTTTTCTGACATGGCCTTAAGAGTATGTGGTGGAAATTTTTTTTCAAACGTTAAGCTTGGGAGACAAAAATAAAACTAGTAGTTTTTTACTTCGCCTTCAAAGCATTTGTGCTTTTTCTCAATATTGTAAATTTATAAATCATATGATTTTGTTTATCTTCTGCAGTGATTCCAAGCTGAGGTTTATAAAAGTGCTTAATAATGTTATATCATAAACATTTAATTTTGTAATAAGTTACAAATGAATTATTTTCACAAATGTATATTTATATTTATTAACAATGAAAGGTCTTATACTACATTTACACCTAATCGAAATCTAGTAGATTTGATTTTAAATCTTTATTAAAATCTATACCGTTTACACGACTGTTTTTTGACATTTTGCAAGATTTCGTTTTCAAAACAGTATATTTATTTACAAGGTGGTCTGAGGGGCTTGTTATGTTCTACTTCTCCAAAACTCAAACTCCATAATAAAAAAATGTAAACAATAAAGTACTTGTGCAATTGCAACCACCTTATATATTATGATTGAATTTTTCTTTATGCAGCGTAATATTTTTTATTACATTGCAATAAAAACCACAGTTGCATTACAAAGTAGTACTACTAGATTTTGAATATATTTTGCCAAAATCTAGTGGAGAATAGATTTCGTTTTGTATGGGAAATCTGGTAGATTTCGCTCAAAATCCCTTAAGTACAATATTTTGTGTAGGTGTAAATGTAGTATTAACCAATAAAGTGTACAGTTAAGTATGAAAAAGAGTAAGTTCCAAGGTGGCAAACGAAACAAAATGGCGAATAATTTTTTTTTGATGCAAATACAGTTAAATCAGAGATGACGTCAGAAATTATATTTTGCTTTGGCGTATAACATTAAATCTGAAATCTAGACTAAGTTACGATGGGTTCATTTTACCTATGCACACGATGATGCAGAATATTAACATTAGGCACGGCTACTTTACTTACTTACTTGTTTTAAGAAATCATAGTATATTTATATCTGTAGACTTTTGACAAAACAACAAAAGTCAGGATAAGAATATTTTAAGGTTTCTTAATTATAAAAGTAAATTTTTAAGACGTTTTGCTTGCACTGATCGGCGTATTTCAGTGTGTAATATTTTAAAGGATATCATTTATTAAAAATAATGAACTACATATATCAATTATTTATTCTACTCATAGTTGTTTTTGTGCTTTCCTGAAAATTTTGATAATTTGATTAAAAGTCTTTAGTCAAAAGTCGTCAGTGCACAATATTCCCATTAGTTTTTATTCAAATGCGTCTTGTTACGAGTTACAGAATAGGAGATATCAGCACAAAAAGAACCAACTACAATTTAATTATTTTTCGATTTGTTTTTTTGCTCTCTTGAAATATTTGAAAACTCAAACAAATACCTTTGAAGTTAGGCAAAAAGGTGTTAAGTTAAGGAACTGCAGTTTCCGTTTAATACCAAATAAAATGTGCTTTTTTCTGTCGAAAGAGAAAATGTTTACGACAGAAAGTAGTTCGTTAAATGAAAGAAAGAAAAATTTAGTAAAAATCATTTAAAAACTCAAACCACAGTTTTTTGACTTTCCTAAATTAAATTTTATTAGATGCTTTATTTATAAAAATGATAAATGGTTTGGAATGGAAATGATGATGAAATTTCGTACATATGACATTTTTATGCCATAAAATGAAGGTGACACGCCCACTTTAACGTCTACCTCCCATATAACGCTTTATCTTTAATTCAAATTATTTTTCTATGAATAAAGATTTTGGAAGAATAAAGAACTACATTAAAATATCTCAGTTTTATTTATTAGCAGAAACTATATTGACACGCCTTCTTTAACGCCCATTTTCATTAAAAGACTAAATTTACGAAAATATTTTAATAGCATATCGCAATTATACAAAGAAAGTGATACATATTTTAGCATAAAGTGATTATTCCATAGCAATTGAAGTTAATAACAAAATAATAAGTTTTGTGCTATAAAAGTACACAAAATTGGTTGTGGGTATCAAAAATTGAAAATATATTGCTCTTACTTGTTTCTTCTAAAATCTTTGTCCGTATAGAAACGTTATATGCATTTTGGAAAAAGTCTTATGTGGGGGAGCCTATTGCCCAAAAGCGACGTAAGCAAATTTCGGGAAAAATTTGTTTTTATCAACAAATATACCTGTTAAATTTGATCGCTCACGTCCTGGGCTTTAGAAGCTATTGAATTTTGTACGACCTATTGATTTAAAACTGTTTTTCCTAATGAACTGATTTTTACCGATTTCCGATACTAAACCTAGCTTATGTAATGGTTGTGGGTATAAAAATGTCCTCATCAATGTATTAAAAAAAATGTGTACTTAGTTATGTTAGACGGTGAAAGGCAACAGATAGCAGCCATTCGAAAGCGGGGTGTGAAATAAATAACATGAAAAACAACTTAAATTGCTGTTCTCCACTTTTCGTAAATAATCAACTTTTCTAATTGAATTAAACATTCTTTCCGTTTCATATTGTTGTTTTTTCAATATATTTTCAATTATTTTACAGTTGTTATTATTGTTATTGTTTCAACAAGTTTTTCAACGTTTATTTAAGACAAAAAGCTAGAGAATAAATAACACAAACTGAATGAATAAAATTCATCACAGCTAGAATAATTATTAGAAAATATACAAATTGTATTTTCTATTTATATTATTTGCACAATATATGGTTGTATATATTTACCAAACATTTATAGAAATTTGTTGATACTACATGTATACAAATACACAATATTGCATAAATAACATTGAAAACTGCACTTACAAATAGCCGAAACATTGTTCAAACATAAACATTGAGTGCAAAAATTCCCACAATGTTTTAAATAAAGAATTTTTCGAAAATGAAAATAATATTGTAAGTGATATTGGTTTGATTTAGTTGGGTTTTCAAGATGAGGATAAAGGAGGTTGTTGCAATTGCCAGAGTAGTAGTCCTTTTTGTGTTTATTTAGCAAATCGACTAAATTTATTAAAATAACAATTACGAGTCAGTGCAAAGAATACGATAAAATTAAAGTGTACTTTATGTTTGTGCCGTGTCATTTTTTCCATATGGAAATTATCAGTTAAAGAATTGTGTATTATGATGAGTTATCAACTGAAGCACTTGATCTCCTTTTACATTTATTATCCTATGATAATATAAGAATATCAAGAAATTTATTTTTAAATTTAAAAACAACATAGTTTTTTTTTAATGTCTGTAAGAAGGGAGCAGGAAAACACGCAAAGGAGACCAAAATGGAAATTGAAAAAACGGGAGTTTTAAAAGAAAGTTAAACAAGTTTTTATAACAAAAGAAGGCATACTAAATATGAGACAGTTAAATAATTTATTTTAATAGAAATATATACTATTAAAGAGGTTTTCTTAAAATTTCGGACTTAGTTACCAGTTTTTAATTATTTTTTTTTTTGTCACAACCCTATTCTTGAAGTAGCTTAGTTTGTTAATACTAAATTGGATAATTAAACTTAAATTAAAAACATAATTCCCAGTAAAATAATTAAGCATGAATTTTGCTATATATTTAAAAAATAAAAGAGTTTAAGGAAATTTAAAAATGAACTCAGTTTACGATTTCGAAAATTTTATGTTTTTGCCACCACCACAAAAAAGTTGTAGCTTCGCCAACGATTAATCCCCAATAATAACTAAAGTTTATATCAGTTAGCTACATATCGTTACCCAAGGCATTCTATAATTTGTTTTATTTAATTTTTATAAAATTAACAGCATTTATTTTTGAGAGTTCCGAATGTTTTATAAATTCACATTGAAGCCAAGTTTGATGTTAACAAATTAAATAAGTAAGAGCACTGTATTCGGCTGTGCCGAATTTTTTATATCCACCACCAATTTGATGTACTTTAAGGCCACAATATTTATTATTTTCTTAATCTCTTGGAATAATCTCTTTATAATAAAATATGCCTCACTTTCTTTGTAAAGGGTGGTTAAATTTTAAGGGCCGAATGTGAACCACACCTAAACGTCAAGTTATTTTTCTGCATTTCAGTTGACATTTCTCAATCTCAGAATAGCTCAATTTGAACCGTGGAAAGATACGCAATCCAGCAACGTGTGAAAGTATTTAGGTTTATTATGAAACTGGGCGTTCAAATAAAAATGCATTTTGTGCACTTCGTGATTCTTATGGTCAACATAATCGTTTAAATTCGTCCACAATCGGGAGAATTGCAACAAACATTTAAATTTCTGCAAAACAGGTCTGTATAAAATGTTAGAAAATCTGTGAATGCCTTCTTAGTTCGTTGAACGGAAAACATTGCTGTTTTTCGCGATATTGTGACAAAAGAGCAGTCAACCTCGACTGATAATATAGCCCAACAATTGAACATCAACATTGTCCTTAAAATTTATCCACCTTTTACAAAAGAATAGATATGGTAAAAAAAATATGATTTGGTTAAAAAATGCATTTCAAATATTCAAATACATATTTTAAGTCTGCTGATGCACATTTTTTAAAATATTTTTAAATCATTCGTCTTAATACTGTGGGTACACATATGTAAGTTTAGAGTTGGGCACAAATGGTTACTCTAGTTAATTTTTGTCAACTACCTCCGTCATTCTCGTTTTCACGAACCACTATTTAATTACCTTGTGGGTTGTTTAAAAAAATGTTAGTAGAGTCATCTACTGTTCTACGTGATATTTAGCTTTAATGCAATAGATGGCATCGTCTGCAATGAATGCATGCTAATGAACTTAACTAATATATTTTTATGTAAATTTAAAGCAGAAAGTAGGCGTGACACATTTATTTTCCGTTAGAACAAAGCCTTTGACCAAAAAGCAATGTTTGCAAAATAAATTACAGAATCGTACATCTAATTTTGTCAGTTTTATTAGGTTTTAAATTTTAAAAATACACTGTGCGGTATAAATTTTTGTACATTTTGATCTATAACTCCTTTCCTTTAAGCAATTTTCGTATAACAATATTGTTTTTACTCGGAAAATATATATTCAAAGTTTCATGACTATACGTTAATGCGTTTGGACACAATTCTGTTTTATTCGATGTTGGAAGGACACGGTTTTTTCGACCTACTCTTGCTTTACGAGCTATAACTTTCTTTCTAATATGCTGATTTAGCCCATTTTCAATACCGAACATACCTTGTCTATAAGAAATATTCCAGCAAAATTTCAGAATGTATAACAATATAACTGTATCAGCTGTTTGAGTTAAATTAAAACGCTTTTAATAGCTAAAATTTCAGTTTCATTTTTATATCCTTCACCTGTGGTGCCAAGGGCATATTTGTATAGCTTTATCATTCTGTTTGTAATTTTCCCATAAAGTAGATATTTTCTGAAATCCTCTGAATAGGGCTAAAATCAACCACATATTGCAGAGATCTCTTGTATGATAATAATCTTTAAAAAATATTTGGGAATGAATCACTATTGAAATCCAGCACAATAGCCCCATCAGTTTCTCAGATATAAGCAAATAAACACGACTGCCTCTGTTTTTCTCATATTTTCACCAAATAATTAACATTTTTCAGCCCCAAAATAATTTATTGACACGTTTGTTACTAGTTATAGATGTAATACGCCTCTAGAGATCGCAAAAAATCGGTAACTAATCGCAAAGTTATAGGCAAAAATCCGTGCGGAGTCTTTTTTTTTCAGTTTACTCCCATTGGGCGCTTCCCCAGATGCCGGATAGGGTGGGCGTTATCGTTGACCCTTTACGGACATCCATAAAGTTATTATGGACCAGGAAGGACAGTTACGGACACTAATTGGGCAATCTTCTAGGACTATCAGGAGGATAGGAACACTCAGAATTGGGTGTTCTAACATGGAGTTTTGAAAAGGATTTAGATATTACTATGATATCTGGTCCTACTTCGAGCTCAGTGGTGAATCCTTCAACGGGCTAGGGTAGCCAGATTTGAAATTCGAAAAAACTGTACACTCACGGTAAAAAAGCAGTCAATAAAGAAAACAAGTAAAAGCGCTATATTCGGCCGTGCCGAATCTTATATACCCTTCACAACGTGTAGTCATGCAATAACAGTAAATTCACGTATGTATGTTAAAAAAAACAAAAAAAAAAAATAAAAAAAAAATTTTAAAAAAAAAAATTTTAAAAAAAAATTAAAAAAAAAAATTATTATATATATAATATACATATATAAAACAAAAAAAAAAAAATAAAAAAAAAATAAAAAAAAAATTAAAAAAAAAAATATAATAATAAAAATATAAATAATATATTAAATAAAAAATAAAAAAAAAAATAAAAATATTAAAAAAAAATTTTTAGTAAATTAAAAAAAAATTTTTTTTGGCTCAGTTGGGATTCGATGCCACGTTTTCTCTAACCAGTATGCACGTTTGTATGTATGTATGTTGTTGTTGTAATGTTGTTTTTGTGAAAAAAAATCGAGGTGGTCGTGGGTTTTTGCTCATATCTCAGTTGTTTATGTACCGATGTTTCTGATTTTCAATAGCGATCTACTCCCGAATATTTCTGATATTTTAATACCTTACCCGGGTCCAACCTATGTCGGGGGGCTTCAAAAAGTTGATTTCAACATACACACGGACAGACGGTCAGACGGACAGACGGTCAGACGGACAGACGGACAGACGGACAGACTGACAGGGCTTAATCGACTCCCCTATTCATAAGCTTTCGGAAAATATATACTTTATGGGGTCGGAAATCAAAATTGTAGAAATTTCACACGGAATGACAAACCTATATATACCCTTTTTCACTGTGTGAAGGGTATAAAAACAGTACATTTTTTTTTAAATCATAACTATTTCATATTTCACTGATAGCCATGGTTTCTTCGTTAGCTCTTGCAAGCCAGTTAAAGTGGTTTTTCCAAATCTCTTTAAATTTATTTTTACGTCGACTATTAACTCTTTAAATTTATTTTTACTTCGATTGCCAATTTGCTTCTTTCGTTTGGAATACGGCGTGCAAGCTATTTCTTCTACATCTGCAGTTGAGCTATGTGATAAAGATTCGTCGGAAATGATTTTTTCTCCATTAATTTCTAAAAATAATTTTTTTAAATCAACTATAAACTTATGAGAGTATATCGTAATGTTTAAATGTAATTCAAAATTTTGTAAAGTTGAAGTTTTTTCAATCATGAACTTTCTGTTTTTTCAAAAATGTGAATACACAAAAAACAGTAACAACGTTGTGAACAAGCGATGTGCTTTTTTAACTATTACAGAGTGTTTCAAATTATCTTAGGTTTTTTTCACACTGATAAGAATTTGTTTATTTAAATAGAGAAATATTATTGTTTTATAACAAAATATTCATAAAAACAGTACAAAGTGTGAAAAACATTACATTTGAGTACTGTTTTGGGTGTTGTGCATAATAAAGTACAATTAAGAAAAAACAGGTAGGGCTGCCATACAAGGTAATACCCCAGTATCAGGAGATCGGATGACCAACATTGTTCGGCAAAACGCAGTGGTAACATCCGCAGGATTACCACGGGACAAAAAAGGAGGAGAAAACGAGAAATGGTACGAGGCCCTCTTTGGCCTTTTTGAATAAAATGGCCAAGAGGTACCCAAGGCTGTTTAGTTCCAGAGAGAGGCATTTGGTGAGGAAGCATAGGCAGAGTGTCGCGAAGTTAGAAAGAATTTACGGACCTACCAGTGCCATCCTCGGCAACTCTCTCTTCACGGTTTAATTAGTGAACATCCCAGACGGATCTGACAAATCTGTTAATAGTGCAGAGACGGCTGTGGTGCTCTCTGATAGAAAACGGAACGCCCCAGGCATTAGCTTGCCGGAAAAATCACTTAAGCCTCTGGAACGAGCTCTTATAGCTCGCAAACCATTGCCTGTATTAAAGAATAGGGTTGGTGATGCTTATTTATCGGGCTGACCCTGATGGCAGGATCAGCATGGATGGATTGCAGCTTATAGAAGGCATGCTCATCGGCCGGATAGCAGCCATTCGGGGTAAGCCTGAGCACGTTTGTTTCAATGGAGCGGACTGGTCAAAGGGCGTTAAGATGGTCAACATCGGCAATAAAAAATCATTGGGGTTCCTAAAAACCTCAGTTGAAGGCTGTAGCGACTTTTGTCCAGAAATAACACGAGCTTTTGAGCTTCCACTAAAGCCAATAGTGACAGTGTGGACAGTGTAAAGTTAGAATTAGCAGGCGGGGCAAAATATCTCGGTATAGTCCTTGACAGTAACCTAAATGCCTACTACACTTGCAGGAACTCCATAGGCAAGATTTAGGGCCTACAACCAAAGGTGGTGAATTGGATTTACATGACGAAGGTAAGACCCATTCTAACATATGGATGTATTGTATGGTGGGAGGTATTGGAGAAGGGTTTTTATAGGAAGCTCTTTACAAAGATCCAGAGTCGTGCTTCATCTGGTATCACTGGTGCCATGAGAAGCACACCTTAGGGGTCGCAATATACCATTATCGGCACTATGTTTATAGAGTTTTAGGTGAAGGATATGGCGGCAAGGAGCTTAATCAGACTAGGTGAGTCGCGGTTGGGTAGGATACTTAATATCGGCCACACTAGAATTTTATGGGAAACTGGTCTCCAGGTGTTTGAACGGGTTATTTATGGAACATTTTCAGACTCTGAATTTGCTTATCGTGTATTATTAGTTTTTTTTTTCTTTCAATTATATTGTAGATCTTAATTTACCGCAATTTTTGTTCGGCCGTTAAAAGGTAAAATTTATTCGGTGAATATCTCTCAAGCTACACAGTCATCCTCCGGCTCACCATCAACGTTATTATTTATAAATCAAATCAAAGAAATAATTGTTTTCCTTAATAAAAAACCAGAAAATATGTAAGTACGCTGAATTAAAAGTGATGTTGTTTATTTATTCAACACTTCAGGAATCCCCTCCTGCCCTTTTCAATAATAAGCGTTTCCTTAACATTTGGTATAATCAGTTAATATTCTGAAGAGTTATATGTAGGAAAATACGATTAGTATTTTAAATGTGTCATGTGTTTCAAATTAAACATGGTCCTTCAAACCGGATAGGAACCAGTGCCCAAAAATTATTTCCATCTGTAGCATATAACCATTGCATTTGGTTTTTATTTGTTTCGAATTCAAGTAGCAGTAGCATGCATTAATATCCGGCTCCGGTCTCGTCGGCTAAAGGTTGGGTTTGTAACTACTCTGCCTCAATATTAAGTATTAAATTACACATTTAAACATCAGGATTATGTTCAGGCGACGCTAAAAGCCTTCAAGTGACATTATGTAAAATTTAAGCTAGTTAGGAAGTGCAGGAGAGCACCCGATAGGATCATGAACCTCTTCAATGTCAGATTGTGTTGGGTACCAGGGCACAACGGAATTGTCGGCAATAAAATTGCTGACGAACCTGCGATTCGATGGATCGGCACTGGTTTCGACGTGTGAAGAGGACATTGTGAGGCCTCCGATAAGTTACTATTTTGGGCGTATTAGGGCGTGGGTATTCGACAGGACTAATATGGTGTGGAAGGATAAAAGGAACTACGGAGTGTCAAGGGCTTAATGGCCTCAGTTGAACTCAGAGGACTCTACGTTACTTTTGGGCCTTGATATTGTATGTCTGAGGGCCACTATTGGGCACTGTCCTGTAAGAATTAGGTTTAGTAGATGGGATCGCGGCACTCCAGATTATTGTAGGATGTGTGAGGATGTGTGAGGATGAGGAGGAACTAGAGACTGTTGAGAACATTGTTTGTTACTGCCCGAGGGTACAGAATCATTGGCTTAAGTAGGGAATATTATCGGATTCATCATCGGGGTCGGGTGGCTGGTGAACGTACAATGGGGCTCGTAGGGAATCTGTATTTCTTTCTTCTATTCTATTTCCTATTAACTATTTCTTATTTTCATCTACTATATCTTAAGCAATCTCTGATTAATACATCAAGTTGCTAAAGCACCCAATTACCCTTTGGACAAGATAAAGCCATTAAATTTCAAGCGGTGGTTTCGAAAATTATTCCTGATAAAAACGAATAAATAAGTTTAAAACCAACTGAGGTATAAACACCAAAATATAACCGTTTCAGTGCCTTCCCTAAAAGCTTCTAGACAACCGAAAAATTCAATGTTAGTATTAAATGAAAGGGCATGAACAGAAGTATACAGTGAACTATAAAAAAATTAAAACCCAAGATGGCGTCCTAAATAAAATGGGTCAAATATAGTAAACCTTTAAAGCCCTTCAATATTAGCATCAAAAGAAAGGGTTTGATCTATATAATACAGATAACTATCAAAAAGTGTAAAATTTAAGATGTTGTCTAAGACAATATGGTGGACAGTTTTTTTCTTTCTTAACCTCATTAATATGGATATCACATGAGAGGCTTTGACTAGTAGAATACAGTTATATATTTTAAAAAGATAACGTCTAACGTATCAGCGTATAACGTTAAATCTGAAATATAGGTTACACTACGATGTGGCTATAATACCTATGTACATTATGGTGTAGGGTATTAACAGATTCAGCAGGGTCAAATATAGTACTCTTACTTGTTCAGAATATTTTTGGCAATATTAAACATTTAAGGGCCGATGTAGATTTTTAATAAAATATAAATTAGTTAGGAAATGATTGCCATTTTTTCTTATTATGACATGGTATGGTTCAATTATGTGTGGAACAAAATATCGGCCAAATGGCCGCCGCGACTTCGGCGGCACAACTCCATCCGATGGTCAAAATTTTCAATGACAATGTTGATGTTCAATTGTTGGGCACGATGATGAGTCGAGGTTAACTGCTATTTTGCCACACTATCGCGAAAAACCGCAATGTTTTCCGTTCATCGAACTAAGAAGGTATTTACAGATATTCTCATACAGACCCCGATTGTGGACGACTTTTAATGATTATGTTGACCAAAAAAATCACGAAGTTCACGAAATGCATTTTAATTTGAATTTGATAAATCTGTGGTTTTCTTGGGCAACCGCGTATGTTCATTTTATACGATTTTGAGTTAAGAATGCCATATTGCTTGGTTTTAGACGGCCTTTACTTGGCTTTAAAAAATTCTCAAATAAGATGGACCCATTCCAATTGTATAAATGGCATAACAACGTAACTTCTATATACATATATTCAAAAACCGTTCAGCACTAACACGGTTTTGTATCTCCCCTGAAAAATTTGATTTTAGGACATACGTGGTTGCCCATGAAAACCACAGAAATGTTAAATGAAATGCAGTGACGTTTAGGTGTGGTTCGCATTCAACATCGGCCCTTAAACTTTAAGCACCCTTTAGAAGGCTTTAAAGGTAATTGAATAAGATAATGCTTATGTATAAATAGCTATTTCACCCGACTAGAAAATGTAAAAAACCCTATAAACATAAATGTTTGCCCAATAAGTTTCCCTCTAAAGAGTTTGTTTTGTGTAAATTCGGTCATAAGTGAAAAAGGGAGAACCCCCTAGTCATCGTTTTGTGCAAATATGAAGAGAAAATGGTTGCACAGTCAAAGGTATACATATACGGTGCAAATACTTTTTATTTCTCAGTTTCACACAATATGTCAATTAAAAATATGAATTTACCAAAGATTTTAAAAAGCTTAAAAACAAACTAAATTTTATAACGATTTTAATTACACTTTTTATTATTACTAAGTATTTGACCATAATATTTTAATTTACCACCAAAATTAAATCGTTACATAGTATACTAACATTTTTCTCTCTTTGGTAAATCCTATATATAAGTCCTTATGTTAGGATTAATAATGTAAAGTTCCATTTAAATAATTAACTATAAAGCTTTTTGGGATAATTAATGCGAGAGAGCTGTTAGTATAGCCTAAGGAGCTAACAACCAACCATTAAAACATTTTTCACACAGACACCTGCTTAAAAATTAACACACAGTCATTCAACATGTCTGAACATCTTTGAAAGCAACATTTTTAGAATGAAAGAAAAAACACACCCTCTTTTATGTGGGAGTGTGTTTGAATGAGTGTCAATACTCAAATAAGAGAAAAGTTTGTAGATGTGTGAAAAGACAATGATATTAAATCAGGCAATCACTAGCTGGTACATCTCAAATAGGTTAAAGGGGAGATTTTATTATATAACGTGTATTAAGAGATAGACACTGATGCTGGTATTTACTAAAGTATGTAGTGATGTCTTTTATATAAATTAATGTATGTATGTATATGTATTAATCTTTGCATCGATGAACATATGTATATACTTATATATTTAATTTTTTGTTGGAATCGGTAAAATCCTTCCTATTCCATTAATTTCTGTTTTGTTTGATAATTCTTTAACATAAATGCAATATGACAGGAAATGCATGAATTGTCTCAATTCTTTGACAGCACAAATGTCAAATAAAAGTTGATTAAAATGAAAAATTCCAAAAACTACCAACCAATTCGAGTCTCTAGTTTTGGCGTGGCAGTTGATTTAAAAATTTTAGAGGGGTAGTTTTGCTTTTAGAATTGATGTAAGATTTATTTTAGCTTTTGAAATATTTTTGTTGTGTTTGGTTGCTTAGCAGCTTTTGGAAAAAAAAAATAACAAACGATGGGACGTGTACACAATTTTTAAAAGTTTTTTTTAATATTCAGTTGAAAATTTTTAAGGTAAACTTAGGAATAAAAATTGCTTAAAATTAAACTAAACAGCAGGGTACGCTTAACAAGGCACATACATATACTTAAGTTATCTCTACACGGAAATATAATTATATACGAAATTTGTTTGCATTTTAACAAATTACAAAAAAGTATATAAATTTATGAATGTTCAATGAAATATTCAATTTTGCAAACAAATACGAAACGTCAAAAATTCTTTGAAGAAAAAAGTCTCTTCTAATACTTCATTTACACCTACACAAAATCTAGTACTTACGGGATCAAAATCTACTTAAAATCTAGTACTACTTCGTGATGCAACTGTGGTTTTTATTAAATTGTACTAAAATTTACTACGCTGCACACAGAAAAATTCAATCATAATATATAAGGTGATTGCAATTGCACAAGTACTTTATTGTTTACATTTTTTTTATATGGAGTTTGAATTTTGGAGAAGTAGAGCATAGAGAGCCTCTCAGACCACCTTGTAAATAAGTATATTGTTTTGAAAACGAAATCTTGCAAAATGTCAAAAAACAGTGGTATAAACGGTTTAGATTTTAATAAAGATTTTAAATCAAATCTACTAGATTTCGCTTAGGTGTAAATGTAGTATAAGTGCGTTAGAAGCACAAGTTAACATTCTCTCACATTTCTTTTTAACTGCTTACCAGCAAACGGAAGAATGTCCAAAAAATGTTCAAACTGTTATTCGTAATGGTTTTACACATATTTCTTAAGGCAGCCTAAAAATAGGCAAAGCTGCATACCAGCCTTAAACAGCCAGATATTTTTTAATCGCTTATTCTCTTAATTGTTTAATTATTTTTGATTTTGTTAAAACATTAAATTATCTCTCGGTCATCAATAATTTACCTAAGTAAGTATTTTTTTGGTACCAAATGTATCAAATAATATCAGAATAAAGCTATCATAATAACTTTTCCAACCCTGGAATATAAATCAGTCTTGAGGTGTTATAAATACAAGTAACGGCTTTCTAAATATGCCACGGAAATTAATATGTTAAAAATTCGTGCATTTCGGGCATATGTATATTATATGTATATTATTTTTTTATTTATTAAATATCATTATTAATAATAATAACAATAAACAATTGAATTGAAGTTACAATAATGCAAAGCTATTTATCGGATACAACAAATCTTACCTTTAACTAACGGCAAGTTGTAACAATTGTCCTTAATAAAAGAATATTGAGAAGACCTTAACGTTTTTTTTTATTTTTTTTATTACACTTATATTATGGCCACTTAATTTAAATATTTTTGTTTTTAATTTCTTTCTTTATCTCAAATAAGTCACAATGCATTATCACTATAAGAATATTAAAAAGAAAACGTAAGTGGTAATAATTACAGAATATCTTTTTGATCGTTGCCTTTGCTAAATGTAAATAAAACAGCTTGAAAAAAAAATAAATTTTATCTTTCAGTTTTAAAAAATTCGAAAAAAAATACATACAAATCTTTACAGACAATACCCAGTTGGCCAGATGATCATAGACGACATTTACATCGATGATGCCTGCAGGACAATTTGTAATTTGTCGTCTATAAAATGCAATCGAGGACAAGTTTGATAACAAAAAGTTTATTTTGTCGTGTTTAAATATTTGTTGACGACAATATAACAAAAATGTCTTTAATTTGTCCTAAATTAAACCTTATTGACGACAAAGTTGTAAACAATTGCATGCAGATTGTCGTGTTTCAAACCACATTTAGGACAACATGAGCAACAACTGCATGTATTTTGACGTGTTTAAATTTATATTGACGAACAGATAAGCGACATTGTGCTTAACATCCATTCAATAATACTTTATTAAAGACAACTTTAGTAACAATTGCATCGATTAGGTCGCGATTCGGTTAAAAAATTGAAGTTGTTGCCAACTTGGGTCTTTTTTTATTTGAGTGCTGAGAAAAAAATATCAAAATAACGGGACTTCACGGGTTTAAAAACAAACTTAGAAGAAAATATTTATATTTTTCAGTTGTTGTTTTGAAGTGCGTAAGAAAGGTCGATGTGCAAGTGAAAATTTGTATTAAAGTGCTCAAAATTATTTCATAAAAGTTGGTAAGTAAAAAATACATAAGAAAATGCCAGGGTCACTACAAGGGGAAATTTCAAAAAAAAAAAAGAATTTTTAAAACGAATTGACAGCCACAATAGAAAAGAAAATATTGTTTAATTAGAAGACATTATTGAATTAGAAAATAATATCGTTAAAAATAATGACCGGCAAAAGCCAGATTTAAGTAATCAATTAAAAGAAATTTTTTTTAATCATCACGCTGGTAGAAAATTGGGAGACGATATATTAAATGTTTTAAATGAAAATGGTATAGATGTACCAAATACTTCAAAAAAACTTCTATAACTACGAAAAAAAAATTGTTAAAAATATAAAAATATTTTAAATGCTTTTTACGGTAAGCTTTTCTATTCATTACGTTAGTATCTATTAAAGGTAAATTTATTTCAGAATCTACCAGAGCGGAGGGTCAAACTTACGTAGAATTGTCTACTGAACCTTGTAAAAGGTTGCATCGTATAAAAAATTCAATTCAAAAATTGATACTTAATGAATAATATTTTTTTTTTCAAAACAATTATTTAGTTTGTATGTATATATGTATGTATGTATATTTTAGTTTTGTTTGTGCCTTATAATAAAAAAAAAAATTAACTAAAATGTGTACGTCTATTAATAAAATAGCAGTATTGTGGTTTGTACTATTGACGAAATTGTGGTTCATAATATCATCAACGACATCTTTGACAACATTGTGTTCCATGTAATCGTCAACGACATCTTTGACAACATTGTGGTCCATGTAATCGTTAACGACATCTTTGACAAAATTGTGGTCCATGTAATCGTCAACGATATCTTTGACAATATTGTGATTCATATAATCGTCAACGACAGTGTGCATGGCAATGTCGCTCATATTGCCATGCACGATTCCGGTGCCCTTTGTTTGAAAAAGTCGGCAATATTTGGCCTGAACTGTCGGCAATCTGTCGGCAATGTGTCGTCGATGTTTTACCTTATGTCGTGTATGCGTCTTCGAGGATGTCTTAAAGATATGCACAACTGGGTAGGTACCATGTATTTTTTTTTTTTTTTTCATTTAACTTACAAGTGGCTGTTGTGTATGGGTTAAAAAACGGTAGCACATACAATTAACATAAATTACACTCAAGATCATAAGAAATCAAAACAAAACTGAAATAAGGAAAACAATACAATAAGAGCTACAAAATACATTTACAAAAACTCAGTAAAACAAAAACAAAAAAGAAAACGAAGTCAATCATCCCGTATGAGCAACTGTATTATTCAAATATTAACCCTACATACATATTTCCTACAATATTTGTTTTTGTTTGTTGTTGGTTTCAGTGAGAGGTTTTGTTAAATAAATAACTGATTTTTTTGTTTTGATTTCTAAATTCTAAAATCCTCATTGTATTAAAACATCATCAATATTTATCTAAATGATGAAGCCAAATGTTAAAATACTGTGTGGCCAAGACGGCAAAAGTATTTAGCCTGACTGTTGTCATTACTCACTATCTTAGAGAGTTAAATATAATAAAAAATAATAATCATCATTTGTCTGTGGCGGCCAAGCGTTGAAATTTAAATTCAACTAATCCCAAAATGGTCAAGTAGTGATTTTGAGATGATTATTAAACCCTGTCTCAATAAAAAATTGAATAAATAATATAAAAACTATATTCTCATACCCAAGTTTCAGAACGTATTCAAGTTTTTAAAAATATTTAACCGTTTTTCGTCATTTATTTGGGGTTTATAAGTGTTTAAGAAGGAGTGATTGTGATTCATTTTTGTATTGGTGGCTTCACAACAAATATTAGTTAAATTTTATGTGAAATCTGTAATGTCATGAAAACACCAAGTTCATGAAAAAAATTAATTTATGCAAATTATGTAAGTTAGTTTGGAATTGTTTAAAAGTTTTAAAAAATTTAAAGCTCTTGATAATATATGTAAGTAGTTCTTGTTGTTATATATGTATACATAATTTGAAAATAAGTAAATTTGTATGAATGTGTAAAAGTAAAAGTTTATTAGTGTAGGAAACAATGCAAATCTTTTCAATTAATCGAGTGTCTAATTTAGATACATATTTTACAATGACAAAAATCAAACTCTTTAATGTTACTCACGGATGAACCTATAGGAATTTACATTAAGTAAATTTGCTGTGCATTTGCGTCAGAACGTAGCGTCCTTTTATAATTTATTGAATTTTTGCTGATACATATGTATATCTATCTGATGTATAGTATGGCTCATCAATAACGGTTGTTTATTAATTTTATATATTGTAATTTTGCTTCCACATACGTAAGTGCATAAATACAATTTATTATGGCCGAAAATTTAATTAATTAAAGTAAATTTTTGCTGTCATTTGTATTAGCGGAAATCGCCCTTCGTTGCAAACAGATCATGCAAATGTTGCAGATCTTGCAAGTCTAGTATTGCAAACGTTGATTTTGAAAATGTTCAACTGCTTTTAGTATTGAAAATAAGTGCTTGTGTGGAAAATGTAATTTTAGTGTATATTGTTTTTGTGGTGTTGCAAACTTTAGAATATGTATTTACTAGACTTGCAAGATCTGCAACATTTGCATAATCTGTTTGCAACGAAGGGTTATTTTCGCTATTGTTTACACTACTCTGTGCTATAATGCAAATATGCAATAATTTGTTGCATAGCGTTAGTGTATTTTCTCAACTGAAATAAGGAAGTAAACATTGGTTTACTTCCTTAAAATAAACTGGGATTCTTTTAGTTGCAAAATTGATGTTCTAAATATGTACTTATTTAGACAGTAGTTTTCTTATACTTATACTGTGATATCGAGAATTTTCCAAGCTATGCAAATTCGAAATAGTTTTTTTTAAAACATTGACCCCTTTCTGACTAGGCAAGTCTTGTGTTTATAGATAAAAGGGGTAAGGTCGGGTTAAGAGGAAGAAATTTGCTCATATTTGAGTACACACTTGCCTGTACTCGGAAAGTACGAGCAAGAAGAAATGTCAAAAAATTAAAAAGAAACAAGAGTGCCATATTCGGCCGTAACGAATCTTAGATACCCTTCACAACGTGTAGTCATGCAAAAACAATTGTTTATATCACCATTTATCTTATATGAAATACGTACATACATATATAAAAACATCCCATTGTAATATTATAAATTAAGTTTACTTATGTATTTCAAAAAGAAAATAAAAAAAATTAAAAATGAAACAATAAAAGTATAAATAAACGAGGTGGTCGTGCTTTTTTGCTCATATCTCAGTTGTTTATGTACCGATGTTTTTGATTTTCAATACCGATCTGCTCCCGAATATTTCTGATAATTTAATACCTTACGCGTGTCTTGGTGATGTCGGAGGCCTTCAAAGAGTTGATTTCAACATACACACGGACAGACGGACAGATTGAACGAGCTCAATCGACTCCCCTGTTCATAAGCTTTCAGAAAGTATATACTTTATGGGGTCGGAAATGAAAATTGTAGAAATTCCACACGGAATGACAAACCTATATACAGTGAACTCGCGGTAATGTGAACATCCAATATAATGAACTATCAACTAATGTGAACACTCAGTTTTTTATATGGGCGCTCTAAATAGTGAACAATTTTTTTTTAATTTTTGGGGATTTTTTAATTTGTAGAAGCATTTATTTTTAATGTTGGGAATCCCCGAATTAATAAATACCATAGTATGGCATTATTTTAAAGGTATTTAATGCTAGTCGCTTTATCTAACTTGTTGCGGTAGGTTCGTGAATTTATTTTTAAAATTAGTTATGTCTAAAAACAGTCGAAAGTTTTTATCCTTAAATGAAAAATGCGAAATTTTGGAATATTTAAAAAAAGGATCGAGTGTTACAGTGTTAAATAAAAAGTATAATGTTGCAAAATCAACGATATGTTTAACCCTAGTCCTTATACCCGAGTACAGGTGTGGCCATTGACACTTCTGAGTAATGCACCTTCTAAACGGCTTATGCTTTTTTACTGAAACTTTGGATCTAAGAAAATGGATAAAATCTGCGTTAACTGACACCTCAATCATTATCCTAGATCAAGTCTTTGAGGAGCTATGAGCCTTTAAAGTCGAGACCCCCAAGAACGTATACCCAAGTACAGATGTGGCCACTAATGCAATTGTATGAATTATCTATACAAATTAAAGAATGTTTGTTTTTTTATGTAAATTTATGTTTTTATTTTATTTTTTATTACTTAAATTAAAGTTTTGTCGCCATTATTGCAATATTCGCATACAAAGTAATGAATGATGTACACATGATGGCCGTTTACAATTAAAGCATATGTTACGAGTACGTCTTTTGTGCTCGTCGTGAATATAATACAAAAATCAGCTTCAAACTTAGATTTTTTCTCCACACACTTGACGCTGCAGACGTTGAAGCTGACGCGTCAACTCTTTCTTGCATGGCCATACTTACAAAACTTTATATGCCAAGTTTCGTGTTGGAGTTGCGCATTACCAGAACCTTGACTGACCGTTCATCACGGTCCACAACTCGGAGATTGGAGCAGCTTTGTCAATTTGTTGGTGAATTTCTCCTCTGTTTAAATCATCAAACCTTATAAATCGCAGTATTGCTTGGAATCGATTGATGCCAATTGCAGCACGATAAAGTGGAAAATTTTCTACCGACCACAAATCTGGAATACTTCTGCCGTTACTGTTGTTTTAACCAGTCATAATAAGCATTCCTTTGAATGCATACACTCGCTCAACATCATAGGATTCTAAATTTTAAGTTGCAACTCCGGATGATTGGCATTTTATGCTCTATATGTAGCCTCCGCATCACGTGCAGCGAATTCAGCTGCACCCAAATTTATTTAAACTGGACCATCCTCAGCGTTGCTTTCCTGGTCATTATCTTCCCATTATCAATATGATCGTCATAATAGATATTCTCCTTCGTTTGTTCAATATCCGAATATATAACTTCGATTGGAAGTTTTTTATGTTCTTCTTTGATATTTTCAGTGTCCGGATATATATCGTTCACTAAAATGTCGTCAAACAGCGTTTGGGCATACTCTTTTCTATCGGCACTAGACAATCTGGTATTTTCATTACGTTTATATTATTTTTTATATACATATGTATATGAATTCACCTCTTATGTTGTCTCGAAGGCAATTAAAAGTTTCTTTTGCCATAAATTTTTTATTTTTTATTATTTTCACAAAAATAGACTTTAAAAACCAACTTTTCTAACAACAATGAAAAATCTTTAATGCTTTCGACAGTTAGAAGTAGGCAAAGTTCCCATAAATTCGAACACATTTTGTAACGATTTTTTGGCTGTAAAAAATGCCCTATTTTTTTAATAATATGCCAAGCAGAACGTCGCCAGATCTAAAATATATTTAAAAGTAATGCTATGTACGAAAACTTATTATAACCAGTAAAAATTTTAATTAATATATTAAACTACAAATTGAATGAATCAAAGAATTTTTTGCTAATAAATTATAAGGAAAAACGCAAATAATTGTTACTGGCCACACATGTACTTGGGTATACGTTTACGTAATAAAAGTTGGGTATAAGGGCTAGGGTTAATAAAAAATAAAAAAGACAATATTTTAGAATGTGTGAACAATACGTTTTATGAACCCGGAAAACGCAAAACATTACGATCTTCAGAGCTTCCAAAAATGGAAAAATCGCTCTATAAGTGGTTTATTTGCATGCGGAATAAAAACCTTCCTGTAAGTGGGTTAATGTTGAAAGAGAAAGCCAAACAAATTTACAAAAACATAAGTGAAAACGGAAATGACTTCAATGCTATCGATTGGTGGCTACAAAAATTTAAAAAGAGATACTGAATTCGGCTCCTTCAGATAAGCGGTGAAAAACTTTCTGCGCAATCTCAGTTCGTAAATCCTTTTAAAATTAAATTGAAAGCAAAGATAGAAGATTTGGGTTTATCCAATAATCAGGTGTATAATGCCGATGAGTCTGGTGTATATTGGAAACTTCTCCCACAAAAGACATATGTAACGTCATTGGAGAAAAGTGCTCCAGGTGCAAAAATGGAAAAGCAAAGGATAACATTTTTATGCTGTGCAAATGCGTCAGGATCTCATAAAATAAAACTTTTAGTAATAGGAAAATCGAAAAATCCTCGCAGCAAAAATTGTATCTGTTCCGTAAACTACAGAAATTCAAAGTCTGCTTGGATGACTTCTTCCATTTTTAAAGAATGGTTTTACAACTGTTTTGTGCCAGAGGTAAGTAAACATGTAAAAATAGTTCAATTGGGATTCTTACTGTTTATTTTTCATTAAGGTGACAGATTTTTTAACGAAGAAAGGATTACCAGCAAAAGCTTTACTCCTAATAGATAATGCCCCATCCCATCCACTAGAATCCGACCTTAAATCCGAGGATGGTTCCAAAGAAGCTATGTTCATGCCTCTAAATGTAACGGCTCTGATCCAGCCAATGGATCAAAATGCAATTAGAATCACCAAACTTCATTATAGGAACAGTCTTCTGGCAACAATTATTGCTTGAATCGATGGAAAAATCACACTTAAAGAAGGAGTTTCTATTCTAGAGGCATCCTGGAACCGAGTTGGTAAAGAAACTTTATCTAACTGTTGGAAAAATATTTTGAATGCGGTAAATGATGAAGACGATCCTGAATTTAATGTTCCTTTGAGCGTTTTAAAAGAAAAGTGGCAATCAGAGGTTAGATCTTTAGAAAATACTGCTGCAGATCTTCTACAGACATTGTGCCCTCAGGAAGTCTTTACTGCTGTAAACATTAGAGATTGGATCAATAATCCTTGTGAGGCCGTCACGCCATTTGATGAAAATTATTTAATTGAAGAGTCCGACGATGATGACGACTGTTTTATTGAAGCGCCTGAAAACAACATTAAAGCCAAAGAAGCTGTCGAAATTTTTAACAAAGTTGTCCAATGGGCTGAATTTCAAATGGTCGATCAAACTGACATTAAAGTATTGAAAAAAATCAAGGAATTGACGGTATATAAGCTGGTCGAACAAAAGAAAAAACAGAAAATAATAACCGATTATTTCCATATTTAATTATATATGTATGTACCTATCTTTTTTCATTGTAAATTTTATTTATTTTTTTGTCGAAATATTTTGTTTATTTTTTATGTACATACTACGTATGTACTCTTTATAAAATGGATTTTTGAAAACTTTTTATGTTCCAAATAAATTACAAAAAGTTTTTTTTTAGTAATCTTTGCATTTTCATTCCTAGCAGAAATTATTTTTAGAAAGAATAACTTAGTAATATAAGTATATAAAAAAAATCACAATCGAAAATGTGAACAAATTCAAAAATATGAACTACCACGACATTAATTAGTCCACATTACCGCGAGTTCACTGTATACCCTTTTTCACTGTGTGAAGGGTATAAAAACATGAATATTACAAAAAAAAAAATTTAATTTTTCGTTATGTGATAGTGTGGCACGGACACACATATTTTTAGTGGGACAAACTTATATAAAATTTTTCTGTGATTGAATTATATAATTGTGTTGTTTTAAGTTATTGCATACATTAGAAAGCTACAATTTTTTGCACGCGAAATGCGGAACAAAGTGTGTTTTCAGTACTGCTTATTTTTTTTCAGCATTATGAAAAAGTTAAAGGAAAATTATTTTAATATTTTTTTTATGCGTCTTTCTCTTACTCGCTGCTACTTTTTTTCACTAGATCGTAAGGGAAATTAGTATAAAGCTTCTCCTTTTAAGGACATATATATTAAACATTATGCCTTCAACAAGTACTTTTGCAATCAGGTAATCATGTACGATTAACTATAATCTTCTTTTTCACGCTCTGAACTACATATGTAGTTCTGCCAGTGAAAATCATGAATTTACCTTGAAAATTTTTAAAATTATAAATTATATCTCATATATGTATATTCTTTTAAATTGTAACCAACGATTAAAATCGTATATATTCGTAGGTGAAAATTCGAAATGTAAATTCGTTGTATGAAGCACAATAACGACGAAAAAATAACAGCTGTTAGAATTGATAAGGTTGTGTACTGTGTGTGAAAAAAAAAAAATAATCAAAGAATTTAATTGTAATTGTAAAAAATTATTAAAGTAAGAGATTTTTGCTTAAACGTTAACGTATGTATGTAAAGAACGCCCAGCAAATATTAATTCAGATTTTGTCTTCATGTGACCATATTAGAAAAAATTAAGAACAACACAACTAAAAACAATTTTTATAGTTATGCTTGTTTTGTATATCTTGTTTTTTACTTAATAGGCAAGTCAGTTGATGCGCTCATCATACAACCGATTTTCATATACAAATATAACATATGAAAGGAATTATCCTACAGAATTATTAAAATTAATTTGGTATCTTAGGAGTAAAAAGCGTTTAAAGTTGTTACTAACACATGCGCAAACCATATGTGTGTAACAAAAAAAAAATTAAAAAAAAAAACAAAGTAATGCATCAACGTTGTTAATACAAATTGTTTTTGCAAGAACAATGCTTTATGTACATTAGGTTGTCCCGTTCTTGAATGAGAAAAATGTGTTTTTGAGCTACACTTTCGCAAGGGGTATCAAAATTTGCGTAATTTTACACAGATTACGGTAAAATAAATAAAAGTCGAATTACGTGCCATCTTGAGGGCTCTACTCTTAAAAACGTTTTTACATAGCTATACCATATGCTTAAATAATAAAAAAAAACAGTTACAAATTTATTTTATTTATGTATATTCTATATTTGCAATCAATGTACAAGAAAATAAATAAATTTAAACCCTTTTTTTGACCAAAATTTTGCATTTCTGCTCGTGATTTCAACCTGGTTCTAATAAGGCTATCTCTAAAAGCAGCGTTAGTTACACTTTGAGAGGCCTCTGTTACCAGTTTAACACATCTTTCCACAGCTTTTGTTTGGAAAGTAAAGTCGCCAATTTCCAAGATGTTTTTTTTTATGCATTGAAGGTCCTCATTAGAAATGTGCCGACGAACCTGCGGTGCTGTAACCCTTCACTTGTGACATATAGTAGTTTCGATGTTACCTCAAACAGAGAAGTTAATTTTTGGTGGTTTAAGTATTCTGTGTTTAGTGCTACATTCAGTTTGTCAAGTTTTGATTATTCTTTGCAATGACAGCTCCCGAACGTGGTCTCTATCATCAAGTAGCATACTCACAAGTAAATTTCCGGGTGAGCGAAAAAAGAATTTCTTTCGATAACAGAATCCACAACTGACCTCATATATTCAGGTAAAAAACGAGATCACATAATCAAATTACAAATACGTTTATTGTTTGACTAAGAACCAAGTCGAGGGCGTATACTTTAGCAACGTAATTGACAAACAGTTGAAACATTTCTGATGGATTAAGGGTACTTACGTTAACTCCGAGTAGACGATTAACGGAGGTTAGCAATCTCGAGCGCGCAATTTTTGCAGGTTTATGGTTTGTCAGCTCACGACTACAATAACCCGATTATACAGCTTTAAATATCTCATAAAGATATCTATTATCACCGACCACATTTTCCGGCAAGACAGGAAAATTACCAGCCACCGCAAAAAAAGACACCGTAGTTTCATTATAACAAGTAGCTAGTTGTTTTCCAATAAGTCCAAAATATTCTCTAGGTCATGAAGTGTTTTATCTATTACCAGAATTAAAATTTCGGCAGAAATTAAGCCAAAGACAGTTAAAACCGCAAAAACAATAGCAGCAGTAGCAATGTATTTCGATTCTTCGTTGAAGTCGAAGATGTATCTGTCGCAATTTTCTGGGATAGAATCGGTTTGTTAGGTAAGACGCGTCTTTTTTGCTGCGCCTATGGAATGTTCAATTTTTTTGCTTTTGTGTTATTAGTCGAACTGTTTCTTTTTTATAAACTCCACATATAACCATTTTTTTTTAATTTCTTTGATCCAACAAAATTCAAATAAAGTACATTTGCAAGCAGCAACGTCGAAAAGCTTCTCAGATGACTCCAAAAAAAATTAGTTTGTTTTCGAAACCACATTTTCGTTTATTTTGTTAATTACACTATTATATTGTTAATCACTTCAAAGACATTTTCAATTATATCTGAATTTGATAGATCTTTTACATTATACTTTAGTTTCATGTTATACGCCACGATCTCATTTATTTAAAATCACTATCGCAATAGTATATATTATATATCGTATTATAAATTAGTTTAGTTTTTGTGTTTTTTAGTTTACGTATTTTGGTATTAATAAATATAACAGGTGATTTTGTTGCCAATTTTTTCAAAGGTTTCTATATTTTAGGAAGTAAGCTGTGACTATAAGAGAAACTTAAAAACTAGTTCGTTATTAACAAGAGTTGGCTATAACCCTACTTATTGTGAATGTTTTGTGACCGAAAAAAGAATTCGTTATAACTAAAGTACATTAAAAAACTCCACTGTGTCTAGCAACTCGTATTCGCCGGTAAAATGTTGTTGCTATACATAGTCGTGACATATTTACTTTAGGTGTCGAAATTAAAGATAGCGAAATATAATCATAAAAATAACTACTTTTCAAAACTTTAAAGATCGGTAGAACCCTAAAGATATAGTTTTATTGTATTTTTAAAATCATTTTGGTAATCTACGAGTAATTACGCAAGTTTTGGGAGGTCTTGCGTTACGAAAATCAAAAAAAAAAATTTTTTCGGGACAGCCTAATGTACATATGTATGTATGGTATAAACTAGATTAGGGTCGAATGGGTAGATCGCAGATCATGCTAGTTTAGTTTAAATACTGATGAATAAATATATTTGAACATTTTGCTTTCAAAACTTTCCTGTGTAGATCAAATCTAAAATTTGTATGAATATTTGTATGTATGTAGATGTTAATATATATTTAAAGTTTAATTATTCATTTACTAAAAAAATTAATTGACTTTAGTTCGTTGATAATTAGCTTTAATAAACATATGTATTTATAAAGTTATGTTCTATAAAGCTTTGATACACCCAAAAAGTGATTATGAATATGATGTTTGCGATTTAAATTCAGACATTTAATCATAACTTCTTATAAATCAAAGTCTATAAAATAAAGTCTATTGATTCCTACGTTCAATAAATTTTTTAAAATCAATTTTAAACATACATACATACATACATACATACATACATACATACATATATACATACATTCCTTTGCATATCCAGACACAGTTGTTAACAAAACAACTTGCATCCACAACAAACTTTAAGTGCCTAGTAGCATGTTTGCAATCTAGCTCGAAGTGATATGACATAAAAGTTGCTATGTGTTAAACAAAAAAAAAAATAATAAGGTAACTTTAGCAAAAAAGTGAAGGTAATTAGCACTGTTGGTTTGTTTGTTTGCTAACTATACTTACATCCATGCACAAAGTAATCAAAAAAACATCTGGTGGGATTAACGAAGCGTAAAATTTAAAAAATTTTTAAAATTGTGGTCAATGGCTTTAGTTGTGCCATAAACTTACAAGAAGAAAAAATAATAATAACTACTAAAATTTCATTTAACAAATACACACACAGACAGAAATAACTTATGCATTTATGGTTAGTTGGGTGGGGTGAGGTACTCACTCATATATTACTTACTTGTAAATTTACAGACTTTTATGTATGTATGGTTAGTTATGAAAATATTGTTTGCTTAAATTTTTCATCTTCTCAAAATGGTTGTAGTCATAACATGGCCAAGGGGTCAGTTATTTTAAGCCATATCCATACATATGTAAGCGGTTAGTTTTAATCCTGTTATACGGCAGCATGTTCCTATACATATACACATATTCATGCAACGATATTTCGTTTTGTTAGAAGTTTAACGGTGCGTTTTTAAAAATGTTTGTATGATGGTAAAATTTAACATTTTTGCATTGCATTTATTGATGTTAGTTTTCAGACGTGGATACTGATGTTGATGAGTATAAATAAAATGTCCATACTCAATGTTTTACATTTATGGATAAACAAACTATACTCGTTAGTTAAGGTGAAAGAGTTTATTTTAGGTAAAAGCAATATTGTTACGTTTCTATTTTTTATAAACGTTGATTTATGTATGTCTTTAATTGCAAACAATAATCAGCACTCTTAATCGAGAATTTTCCAAACAATGTAAATTCCAGCAATAGTTATTAAAAGAATAACCTGATGTATGATACTAAGTGTTAACTGTTCGTTATTTAAACTTTAAAAGAATTATAAAATAAAATCTAAATTAAACTTAAGTTAATTACACAGATATGAATAGGAATTAAAATGAAGAACTAATTCTGTAACAATATTGAAGTTTACATTTTTAAGAATTTTTTTTTTTTTAATTTCTGTAAACTTTGGTGAATATTAACAAAAAATAAAATAATTATAAAAAACAATCGAGATATGTACATAATTTTGAGAAAAATTAAGATTTAAAAAGAAATCGTAAAAATTATTACAAAATGTTTATCAAACAGAAGTATTAAATATTTGCATTTAATGCTGCTAGATGATAGTAAAACAAGTAAGAGCACTATATTCGGCTGTGCCAAATCTTTTATACCCACCAACAGTTTTCCGTTCTTTTGTAGCTAGGATTTTTTTCCGAAAATTTTTGTTTCTGGGAAATGCGAGATTTATTTTTTAGTATCCCGGGATCCCGCAGCAAAACAAATAAAAAGTAAATTTGTTTTTAATTAAAAAAAAATTTTTATTAAAAAGCATAAAATAAAAAAAACTTCAAAACTATAAAAACCAATAAACAAACTTGAATTTAAAATATAAATTGAGCAAAAAAATATTTCTTATTGAAAAAAATATTATTTTCTTATACAAGCTCAAATATGAGCACAAAAAAAAGGTACAGTACTTCAGCTATGAGATAAAAAATAAAATCATTAGAATTCAATTTCAATATAAACATCTGCTTTCGAAACGTAGCCACCTTTTTTATTTTCCGGGATCCCGAAAAATAATCCCGGGAAATCAGGAAGATTAAATAACTAAAATTCCCGGGAAATAACCCAATATATAGCACAAAATGTATTTGTTTGTTATTAACAGTAATCGCTATGCAATAATCTCTTCATACTAAAATATGTCTCACTTTCTTTGTATAACATCGATATACTAGTACAATGTTTTCGTAAATTTAGCCTTTCAATAAAGGGCGTTAAAGTAGGCGTGTTGAAGTTATTTCTACTAATGAATGCAACTTAGATGTTTCAATATAGTCCTTTATTATTTCAAAATCTTTACTCATAGACGAACTATATGAATTTGAGATAAGCCGTTATATGGCAGGTAGGCGTTAAAGTGGGCGTGTCACCTAAATTTTCCGCAGTAACAATGACATTGACTAGAAAGAAATATGTGGCAAATTTCATCATCATACCTCTAATTTTGTTGGTTTTATGAGCTTTTAAATTTCATTAACACCAGATAACGTGAAAAGTGGTGGTGGTGGCGTGTCGAAGTTGTTGTAGCCTTTCAATGAAAGTGGGCGTTAAAGAAGGCGTGTTGAAATTGTTTCTACTAATGAACGCAACTTAGATGTTTCAATATATTCCTTTATTATTCCAAAATCTTTATTCATAGAGAAATTATATGAGTTTGAGATAAACCGTTATATGGGAGGTAGGCGTTAAAGTGGGCGTGTCACCCAAATTTTCCGGAATAACAATGACATTGACTAGAAAGAAATATGTGGCAAATTTCATCATCTTACCTCTAATTTTGTTGGTTTTATGAGCTTTTAAATTTCATTAACAGTGGATGACGTGAGAAGTGGGCGTAATAGTAGGCGTGTTGAAATTATTTTTAATAATGAATGCAACTTAGATGTTTCAATATAGTCCTTTATTATTCTAAAATCATTATTCGTAGAGAAATTATATGAATTTAAGGTTAGACGTTATATGGGAGGTGGGCGTGTCACATTTATTTTCCGCTAGAGCATTTGACCAAAAAGCCATGTGTGCAAAATTTCAGAGTCGTACATCCAATTTTGTTGCTTTTATGACGTTTTTGTTTTTAAATATACCGAAAAATATACTGTGCGCTATAAATTTTCGTACATTTTGATCGATAACTCCTTTTCTAATGCATAGATTTAGGTAATTTTCGAGGAAAGATATTGCTTTTACTCAGGAAATATATATTCGAAGTTTCATGAGTCTACGTTAATGCGTTTGGACACAATTCCATTTTATTCGATGCTCGAAGGACACGGTTTTTTCGACCTACTCTTGCTTTACGAGCTATAACTCTCTTCCTAATATTCCGATTTAGCCCATTTTCAATACCAAACAAACCTTGTCTATAAGAATGATTCTGGCATTTGAGCCCCCTAGCTTTTTCGGTGCGACCTCTATCGTGCTTTCAACAGACGGACGGACATAGCCAGATCGTCATAAAATCAAACCCTGATTTAGAATATATATACTTTATGGGGTCTAAAATGGATATTTCGATGTGCTATAAACGGAATGACAAAATGAATATACCCCCACCATTTTTTTGGTTTCGGGTATAATAAAGAAACCCAAAAATATAACTTAAATTTTAATGCAAGCAAAAGGTAATAAAAAAATTGCAATATTTAAACGAATTAAAATACACTTTTTTTCAAAAATTTCACAAAAATGTTGCAGCCTAGTTGTGTTAGCATTTAACAAAATTATGTGTATATGATTTTTATGCCCTTTACACAAAAGTGAAAAAAGGTATATGTAGGTTTGTCATTCCGTTTGTAATTTCTACAATTTTCATAGGCGAGTCGATTAAGCTCTGTCAGTCTGTCCATCTGCCAGTCTGTCCGTGTGTATGTTGAAATCAAATTTTGGAAGGCCCCCGAAATTCCTTGGACCCGCGTAAGGTTTTAAAATATCAGAAATATTCGGGAGCAGATCGGAATTGACAATTTATAATTTTACAATGGGATGTTTTTATATATGTAAGTTTTTTATATGTATGTACGTATTTCATATGAGATGAGTGGCGATAAAAAACAATTGTTATTGCATGATTACACGTTGTGAAGGGTATATAAGATTCAGCACGGCCGAATATAGCACTCTTACTTGTTTCATTAAAATCAAGGCGAATTCATACAGGTGAAATTATCAGCCCAGCTGATGGGGAGACTTTATGTCAAAATTGGTTGAATTTGCCTTATTAATGCAGGGAAGGGAAATGTGATTTTAAATTCCGTATTAAACGTGTAAGTTTTTGATAATAAATGTGCTAAATTTATGTATATTTGTTGCTTTCGCGTCATTAATAATGTGTTTCAAACAATTATATCTTGTTTTTAATCAAATTTTATTATATTTAATATGTAAAAACAACTTTTCCATCTCTGATATACAAATTGACCTTGCCATAGAACATCTCATGAAAAGTTGCTTTGTTGTACCAATTCGCCGTTGCATATACCTTATGGATATGCCTTGATTAAAATTATATTATGAAGGCTAACCACACATTTTGATATGAGTGTTGCCAACCATGTAGCACTGGCTTTTAATAACTATATTACGAAATCCTCTTTACAAAGATCTTATAATAAAAAACAAAAAAAATGTGTACCTATATATGTATGTGTAAAAGAGCGTATGTGTATGTGTTTACAATAGTATCAGCTTTGTATGCCGTCTGTTAATTAAAAATCAACTGCTTGTGGCATGTTTGTTTTATGGATTTTATGCCACGGACTTTGTTACAGTAATAACAGGATATCGCGATGTTGCAGCAGCAGCTAACACATATGCATCAGCGTTTTATAAGCGATAACCGTTTTAAAAATTTGATATAAATTTTCGTCAATGCAAACAAAAACACACGGAAACTTTTGCTTCACACAAAAATAAAAAGCAATTGCTTTAGTTTGCTATTTGGTTATAACTGAGATTATTGCCAAAAGAATTGTGGAAAATATTGCAGTTTATGTTTTATTCATTTTTGTAACTAAAAGTTACCATCTGCATTTTTAACTATATAAATCGTTTAATATTGTGTTTATTTAATTTTCTAACTTGGTTTAGCCATTGTTTACCGTTTTTTTATATTTTGTAAATGTTAAGTTTGTTTAATAAGTACACGTGTTACACTACTCGTATTCGGCTTTTTTGTGAAATATGTACATTCGTGTATTTTTTATGCCTGAAGTTATAAAATGTTGCAACATTTTTAGTTTGAAGATATTTGTTTTTAGTTAAAAATTTTGTTGGTGTACTATTAAGTGGTTAAAATTATTGGATTAGAAGAGCTAAGCGCGTGTAGGATATTCAAATAATAAAAACTAAAAACAAAAATTTTTAAAACAAAAACACGTGTTTAGGGTTATTTAATAAACCAAGATTTAATTTTTATTTTTCTAACAAAGACGTTTTCAAATTTATTTAAAATCTCTCTTTATTTTATATTTTCCTAATATTGTTTTTTTCGTAAGTGGGTAATTTGTTGCAAATTAAAAGAGGAAATGTTGCAATGTAAGCAGAAACTAAAAAAAAATTTATTTGTAAAAATGTATGTATTAAAATTACAAGAATAGGGATGATTTTAATTTAATTAATTTAAGTTTTTATAAAAAAGTAAAAATACAATTCAAAAATACAAGAAAAAGAGAGAAATATGTTTTATGTGTGGCTTCGACAGCTGAAGTTTAAATAAGTAAAGAAATATATTAAATCTAGTCTACATATTTAAATATAAAGTTAACATGACATATAGGAGGTAAGTTGTTGTGAGTAACCTTGGTTCTGCAAATACAAATGATTTATTTGGCTTAAGTGATAATTTGTTATTTAAAGAACACAATAAAATTGCAATCAAGTCTACATTTAGTCTAAGCACAAATAATCAAATAAAACAACGCAATTGCCTAATATATAGCGAAAAATTATTAGCAAAGGCATGTAATCGAGCAAAGAATATACACTAAATAATTATTAATGAAAAAAATAAATAAGTGCGCTCCAAGCACAAGTCCCTGAGGGACGCCCAAAGTAAGTTGAATAAGTCTCGATTCTTTGCCATCAGCATCAACCTTCTGAACACGTCTAAAAATGTAATTGTGCAATACTATGAGAACTATTATAATAATTCGAAAACTATAATAGTATTTAAGTTTTTTCTACATAAAATAAAATGGTCAACTCTATCAAACGCCTTCAAAAAGTTTAACAAACATACGATTAAAATGTGTCCCGTCTATTATCAAAAATTTGCAAATAATTATAAAAACTAATAATTCTGATTTAATATTTAAATTTCATCTTAGTTCTGTCAAAATTTGTTCCTGTAAAAACACAAGAAGTAGTGGTGTAAAATTTTTTAAGATATTACTGTTTTTTCCCTCTCGTTTTATAATTATATGAGGGTTCATTTTATTTCATACGCCATTTCGAACTTGTAATTTTTTCGATTTCATTGTATTTAACTAGTCACGTCCTAAATCTGTTAATTGTTGGAAAAACAAGTAAGACTGCTGTATTTTCCCGTGCCGGATCTGATAATACCCTTCACCATCATGTACATAGGTATAATCCCACATCGTAGCTTAACCTATATTTCATGTAATATGCCATTTTTCTATATTATTTCCGATGCCATCGATGCCTCGATTTTGAATTTTTACGTAGTTATCTGTATTATACTAGTTAAGCCCTTTCATTTGACACCAACATTGAGGGCGTTCGTAATAGGGTTTGTTGTGTGTTTTAAACAGACGTATTCTGATCCATCGACAGAATCAAGGGCCATTTAAAACATCCCTATTGTGTCCGTGTGTGTCCTTTCAGTTTATTGGGCAGAGAATGAGATCTTTAAATATAACACTTTGTAAATACACTAATTATAATTACATAAAATTATTATTTTGCTCCCTTTCCTTAACTCATGTGCCATAATTCAAATATAAAATTTTCATTATGTATGTATGCATGGACTAGTGTATATTGAGTGTTTTTTTTTTATTTTATTTTAAAAATATCAAATGAAGTGTTAAATGATAATACAATTAAAATTTGTATGTATTTATGCATGTATGTATATAGTAACATAATTTTTAATTTTATTGTTACATAATTAAGTACATGTAAAAATATTTATACAATTAAGACCCAAAATCCGCGCAATATTGAGTTTTAGTAAACTCAATCATACGTACATACACACTGCATGTTAATGCTATTTAGAACACTAAACAAAATGTAAAAGGTTTAATTTACGTCTAAGTGTGTGTGTGTCTTTTTTTATAATTTTTATATACATATAATTTGTTTTCATATTATTAGTTAAATCAATATAATTATAAAAGTTAAATCTGTTTTTGTTATTAATTCATCTTTAAAAATTTATTTTTATATACGAGCATAACAAAGTATTTGTGTGTACTTATTAGGGTGATCGATTATTGGACTTTTTTAAGATTTTAAGAAACCGGTTTTCAAATAGTTTGAAATTTAGAATTTTGAAAAACCCGGTTGCTATTTTGAAAATTAAGAAAAAACCGGTTAACCGGTTCGAATATATAAAATATAATGTTTAAAGAAAAAATTAAAAAATATTGTTCAAAAAGATTATAATAAAAATGATATCTAAATATGAAATTTTTACAGTTTATATACGTTTGGCTGCACAATAACGCAATAACTGACATGAATGCAGTTGACTAATTTGGTTTTAAATTTAAGGACAAAAGGTACTCCTTACTAGTTAAATAAATAAATACAATAAATTAATACATAAATAAATAAGACTTTTTATAAGGCTGTAATAAAATTTTGTATCTCCTTCTGTACATTTTTTAAATGTTAAATATATATTTTAAGCTAATATGCACAAACGTATTTTGTTTGAAATGATTTCTGTAATTTAAAATACATTTTAAATGCTAGGGAGAAAATCTTTAAGATTTAATTTTAAAAATTCTTTCTTATACCCCTGACAGACATACAAATATAGGTATAAACTAGTTTGTTCAATGGTTTAATAGAACTTTAAGTTGACAGACACCCAATGCCACTAATTAAAATTAGGATCTGGAAAAAGAGATTATTGGTTTTTCTTTATTGTAACTACATTTTTCACCTAAAAGTGATCGATCAGCTTAGTTTATATCCTATAAAAAATAATATTTAAGCTCAATTATTTTTCTTATTTTACATTTTTTTTTAAACAACAAATAGATTGCTTACAATATTATAGAAGAATATTTAATAGTTTTTATTTTCTGATTATTACAAAGATATGTGAACATAAACTTAAAAATATAAAAAAACCGGCGTTTTCGGATAAAAAAACCGGTGTATTCGATATACGAAAAAACAACATTTAGAAAAAACCGCCAGCAAAAAGAGGGGAAAATCCGGGTTTTACACCGGTTGTAAAACCGAGTCGATCACGATATTGGTATCAGGTGAAAGAACTTGACGAGTAGAATACAGTAAACTATTAAAGAGTATAAAATCCAAAATTTAGTCTGAAACAAAAAGCTGAAAGGGCTTGACTAGTAGAATACAGTTAGCTAAGTAAAAATCTAAAATGAAAAATGGTGATGGAAAGAATAAAGAGATTGGTGTATAACATGAAATTATATTGTTTTATATAATGTATATTATACCTGTGTACATGATAGTAAAGGCTATTATCGGATTTGGTATGGCCAAATGTAGCAGCCTTTTTCGTAAGTAAGTTTATAGTTGAAATTCAACATTACTATGTCACCCCATTTTCTTACGGTGTAATAATAAAACATCCAACCCCTATTTATTTGACATTTTTATGGTTTTTTACATATTAACAATAAAGAGATGACAAACAAATTAAAGTGACACTTTTCATACAGTTTTTTAGTGATAAAATATTTGAAACATCTAAACCTGCCACTCTAGCCTACAACATAAATTGGATGGTAATGGCGAAGGTGGTGGTATTTATATTCGGTTGTTAAGGTACTTAAGCTTAAAGCCAAATACTTAAACTCAAAATGTAAGTACTTATGTATGTAATAAGGTAAATGTGTGCATGGTATTTTATTAAATCGTTGACAATATTGGACATTTACTTTGGTAATTAGGCTTATTAACGCAGCAACGTTATTGAAAGGCATGAGTTTTTCTTATGCCATAACATATTATTTTGCCACCCTGGGGCAGGTTAATACGTGTGGACAATAGTGTTAAGATTTTGTATTAAACATAAATATGTTTGTATATTTAAACAATGTGTATTGTAAATGTAATTACGTTAATAGTTACAAATAATACTAAGGTAGTGTTGTTTTTTGCCTAAGGTTTGTGGTATTACAAATAAGGTGGTGGGAGGTTTAAGTAAAATACTTAAAATATTTATAAGTTTTGTTGAGGTTTTTCAATACGTACATGCACATAATTTATTTAAATAAATTTCAAAGAATGAAAAAACAATTTTTTTTTAAATTGATTTAAATCTGTTTTACTTAAAGTGAAAAATTTTAATATTTTGCACATTAAATACAATAACGTGACAAATTCAAATTCTCAAATTAAAAAAAAAAAAAAAAACAAAAAACGGTTGATCGTGCAGAAGCTATGTTATGAACAAACAAGTAAGAGCACTATATTTGGCTGTGCACAAAATTTATTATTTTGTTATTAACTGTAATCGCTATGGAATAATTTCTTTATATTAAAATATGTATCACTTTCTTTGTATAACTTCGATATGCTAGTAAAACGTTTTCGTAAATTTAGTCTTTCAATGAAAGCGGACGTTAAAGTAGGCGTATTAATATAGTTTCTGCCAAAAAATAAAACAAAGATATTTTAATATTGTCCTTTATTCTTCCAAAACTTTGTCCATAGAGAAATTATATGAAGTTAAGATAAAGCGTTATGTGGGAGGTTGGTGTTAAAGTGGGCGTGTCACATTCATTATCTGGCATAACAATGACATTGACTAGAAAGCTACATATAAGAAATTTCATCATCATACCTCTTATTTTGTCGGTTTTCATTAACAGCAGATTAAGTGAAAAGTGGGCGTTATAGAAGGTGTGTCGAAATTGCTTCTCCCAATAAACTCAACTCAGATATTTCAATATATGTATAGTCCTTTATTCTTCCAAAATCTTTATCCACAGAGAAATTATATGAATTTGAGATAAAACGTTATATAGAAGATGGGCGTAAAAGTGGGTGTGTGGTATAAATTTTCGTACATTTTGATCTAAAACTTATTGCCTAACTCATAGATTTAGGCAATTTTCGGGGAAAAAATTTTTTTTACTCAAGAAATGTACATTCGGAATTTCATGGCTCTACGGCAATGCGTTTGGACACAGTTGGATTTTATTCGATGTTGGAAGCACATGGTTTCTTTTACCTACTCTTGCATTACGAGCTATAACTCTCTTCCTAATGTTCCGATTTAGTTCATTTTCAATAACAAACAAAGCTTGTGTATAAGAAATATACAGTTTTTCGGCTAGACCGTCATAAAATGAAACTTTATGGGGTCTAAAGTGGATTTTTCGATGTGTTACAAACGGAATGACAAAATTAATATACCTACACCCAATTTGTTTGGTGGCTGGTACAAAAACAAACATAACGGCATTTTACAATTAATTTTGAAATTTATGTAAAAAACTAACTTTTGGAAATTTTTGAGTTGTGACGTTATGGTATTTTGTGTGTGATTTGTGTTTTTGTAACCGTATATATAGGTTCGCCATTCCACCCTCTGAAGTACAAATATTTTTTTTGAAAGCTTATGAATAGGTATGCCGATTAAGCAATGACGATCTGTCCGTATGTTTTTGAAATCAGTTTGTAAGTCCCCTCGACATCGTCAAAACTCGTGTGTGGTATCAATATATAAGAAATATTTGGGAGCAGATGGTGCCGAAAGCAACTAAACGCAACTGCTTGTGTTTTTTTTTGCCATTTTTTTACCACAAAAATTAAAATTTCGTTTATTACTAAATATTTATAGATATACAAAAATTCTGGAAAATATTTGAATAAATCGGTCACTAATCGGCAAACTTATAGGCAACAATTATTTATATATTTTTTAAAAATATATGAAATAGTTAAGCTCTTAAAATGTAAATCAAAGATGGCGTCAAAATAATAAATAAAAGTGGCGTGTAATCAGTGTTGCCACAACCAAAAAAAATTTAACAACAATGGAACTCAAGCTTACTTCCAAATTTGCTTTTTATCAGACTAAGCAGTGAAAAAGTGCTTTCTTCAGCAGCTGAGCTTTGTGGCAAAGACACTTTTCATTCATTGCATTTTTATGTTTGGACACTATATCCCAAAACTCAACAATACTCTTTAAAATTATATAAAACTGTCGTATATCTTTTTTTAATTTTATGTTTTTGCAAGCCAATCTTTCATGCATACTTGATACTTCATTGCAATGTGAAACATACACTATTTAAAGGGAGATTTGAAAAATTACCAGAAGTAGAAGTAACCAAAATAAATAAAAAAAAAAAATACAAATCTACACATTAGAAAAAAAAATAACCAAAACGGCAACGCTACGTATAATATGAAATCTGAAATCAAGGCGACTCTACAATGTGGTCATTATATCTACTTCTGTAGACGATGGTGAAGTGTATTATTAGATTCGGATCGGACGCTTACTTGTTTTTATTTTTTACATGTATTTTATTTTCTTAATATCTCGCGATAAAATGTTTATTTAATTTCAAAAGCTTTTGTTTTTTTATTGCTATAAAAAAAGTGTAGCTTCGGCTGTGTGGCAAGTAGCGCCGTCCTGTTGAAACTAAATGTTGCCAATATCCTTCTCTGAAATTTTTGTGAACAAAAATTCGTTCAACATGGCCCGATAACAATAGCCATTGACTGCGGCCACTCCTTGCTCATTTTCGAAGACAAATGGCCCAATTATGCCTCTGGACCAAAATCCGCACCAAACAGACTTTTCAATGTATGCGTGTGGGTTTTTCTGTGTCCCAAATGCGACAATTTTGCTTGTTTACATACCCGCCAAAATCAAAATGAGCTTCATCTGAAAATATGATTTTTTTTTGGCAAAATCGGCCAAAGTAATGTCGCAATATTTCCCAGCGTTGTTCAAGCGTATACACAACCATATTCGTTCAGCGGAAGGATAAAAATAATTATCTGTCAAATCAGACATGAGCTAAGTGTTACCGTTCATGAAATAAGCACTAGTTAAAAAAAAACGTTAGATGGCGGACCCTTTACATAAAAAAGTTAGCAGCCATTTGTTAGCATACAATTTCCGTTTATTATTAAAACTGTTAGTTTCTTTAAAAAATTAATATGTTTTAATTTGGATTTATAAGTCTCATTAATATAGTAAAACTTTTAAAATAAAATCTCTTTCAACACCAAACAATATTTTTTTAACCTGCACTTTAAGTTCAAATGTGGCAAATAAAAATATTATTTTAGAAAAAGTTGTTATTTCAGTGTCTAGATAGACGAAATTGTGAGACTAGAATTAGGGGGAAAACAACTTTATTAACAAGTGTTGAGTAAGTTGTTTTTCGAAACAACCCTACGATTAATAATTTTTTTACAATTTGGCTGGAATGAAGACAGAACATAGAGAGAGCCCCGTTTGTACAAATATTCAACACCCAGCCCTTAAGGCTAAAAGTGTTTGTTACAAATATAAAATCTGCTGATTCCACTTGATTGCCATTTAATTTTGATTTAATTTACACAAAATAAACATTAAACACATAACAAAAATAAACATTCAAAATAATATTTATTTAAAAAAATAAAAAAGAAAAAAGAAAAGCAAAAGCAAAAGAAACAAATACTTTTCTATATACATACATATATTTGTTTTAAAAAAATTTCAAATAAAGACCACCAAAATTGTGTGGGCTTTGTGTAGATAATTGTTCATTTAATACGTTTTTGCCCAATTTTTATTCTACTCATAACCTTAATTGTGTTTAATCTTATTGTCGGTACACTTTAATAGTTCTAACACTAAATCCTTGTTTTGTATAACATTACAAGGATAAAAAGAAAACACATAATAATACTGTCATCAAAAAAAAAGGTATAAAACACTATGATTGTGCTTTTTTTTTTTGTTAAAGTATTATTATGTTATAAAACCTTTATTGCTTGTTTACTGTTTGGGCGTTATTTCATAGAATATTGCAGCCTTTTGATGGAAAAAACAAACACAAATTACGATTATCCTTTAGCAGCTGTTTGTTTGCGCCCACGTTTATTATATTTTATGTCGCCATAATTGTTTGACAAGAAAATGGCTAACAATTCATATTAAGTTCTTTTTCGAATATTACGAGAAAATTAAAGCAAAAAATAAGTTTTCCTTTAATTTTAATCTCTTTAGCTTATATCATTGATTTGTGGGTTGTATTTTATAAACGTCTGCAATTATGCCGTTTTTTAGTAGACTGTAATTTAAATAATAGAAAATATTTTTACTGTAGAAATAATTAAGAAACTTTTATAAATATGTATATAACTTAAATTATAAATAAAATAATTTAGCTAAATATACGAAAATCAATATTATCTTTCATTTATATAGCACAGATTTCATATAATAAATACATAGACTTTATTGTGAAAGAAATCAATTTTTGAAAGTCAACTTAAAAATTTAAAAGCGCTTTCCTGAAATACTAAAAAACAAACATAAGCAGTTTCCCCTGATTGCCACAGGATTAATATCACATTGAGATCAGTGTTAGCTGTGGTGGCATTTAATAGCTGATTTCAGCCCATACACGGCCAGACAGACATTGCTCAATCTTTATTTTGCTTTCTTACTCTTTAGGGTCGGAAATGAATATTGTAGAAATTTCAAACGGAATGATAAGGTTATACATATGTATATACCCTTGGCTGCACAGTTGAAGGATATAAAAAATTAGGGAAAAAATTAATGTTACTGTCATCGATTTAATTATGGGCCGTATAATTTTGGCTGGCTTTTGCCCTCGCAATTCTGCTTTTTCATTTGTGTAATCCCATAAGGTGATAGCGCAGAGAGAGAGAGAGAGTATTTTTTGTATCTATTTTTTATATATGGAGTTTTACAATTCTTAGGACTGAGATCTCCTTTTTAACACAAAACAATAATCAGCTGAACTGGCACCGCTGCCTGTATAAGTGTACCCTGGAATAGTCATAAAATATCGTTTTTGCCATGTTACCATATTTCCAAGAAAGTTTCATACATTTTGTAACCAATTAAATCTACTGCCATAAATTTAATTAAAGACCACATTTTATTTAACAGTTCTTTTGCTTAAAGTGCTTAAACAAATAAAAAGTTGTTTCAGCATTTACATATATTCTAACAGTTAAGTGGACTAAACATGATCAAAATACTTATCAAGCCTTTTAGTGGTATTTGTAAATTTGTGTTTGTATGTGTTACACCGAAAAAACAATTTTTTCGCTTTTAGGTCAAGCACCGTCACTGTATCACAAACAAACAGACTACCACAATGCTTACTAAGTATGCTTGATATGTGTCTAGATGGTTTCCTTATTCTCTCAACAATATCATCACATTTTTATAAAATACTAACCATGGTACAATTATCAGGTAGCCTCACTAAAACAGCTGATTTTTTTTCTTCTCTAGCTTATGGTTTAACTAAAATGTCAAATTTTGTTTATGTATGTGTATATATTGTGTACGTATATAATCTACCATCAAAAAAACACGCACACACATTTGCGTTTTGACATTTAAGTCGTCGTTTCTCAGCAACAAAATACATGTATAATTTTGTTGTTGCAGAACTGATGATTGTACCATGATACTAACATTTCGTAAACAAAATAATATATGCTTATAGCTTTGGCGTACAAGAAAAAATTAAAAGAGAATTAAACAATAAGATGGAGGAAATATGATAAGTTATCGCCATTGGTATAATTATAGGCTATGTGTCTTTGACAGCGTTATTGCTTAAAGTTTCGGACATAACAAAAATGTATTACCAAAAATATTTTAACAATAAAGCTATGTAGTTGATGGTAAAGATAACATAACTTTGTTAGAATAATGGTGATAAAGTGACGAGCATTGATTTAAATCAAAGCGACAGACTACATACCGAAGTAAGTAAAACAAAAATTTATCTATTGCGATTCACTAATTTGTTGTTATTGTTAGCTCAAATACAATAATTCTGTTGTTTTTTTTTAATTTTATTGTAAGTTAAACTTACACCCGACTTAAAAACCACCCTTAAGCGAACCTTGCCATAGCGCCACTACCTGTGGGAGTAATATGAGTGATGAAATTGCTTACTTTACTTTTTTTTTTAACTAAAAATTATTTAATAAACAATACAAAACTTTTTTGGGAAGTTATAACTTTATGACAATACGAAAGTTAGGATCTGAAAGGAAATTACGGTGGCGGCGAAACTCTGCGCCGAGTCTTTTATCGGCTGAATAAAATATTAGGCTCGGTTAAATTTGTAGAAATTCTATGTTTTTATTATGAAAAAATTCAATGTAAACAGCTTAATATATATTTTAATTTTCTTTGATTTATTTTTGTTTTAGTTTAGTTGTTGCCATGTATAAATAACAATCTCTTTACAGTAAATGAGTTAAGAGCACTTAGGAGTTTCGAAGCAATTCAAACTCCAGCAGGCGATATTGTTTCATCTAAAGAGGTTAGAATTCCAAAGCAAAATTTGGCGTAGCAACTTTGGGAAACGACTAACAATAAAAATAAAAAAATTTTAAATACTGCCAATTTTCATTAGACTACATTTTAAAAATAAACTTTTTATTTTCTATGTAAACGAACAAGAAATTTACATGAGCGACGATCTGCTTAGGATAGCTTTGCGAATTAGCCAAATATTAAATACATACATACATACATACATACATACATACATACATACATACCTACATACATACATACATACATACATACATGCATACATACATACATACATACATACATACATACATACATACATACATACATACATACATACATACATACATACATACATACATACATACATACATACATACATACATACATACATACATACATACATACATCCATACATACATACATACATACATACATACATACATACATACATACATACATACATACATACATACATACATACATACATACATACATACATACATACATACATACATACATACATACATACATACATACATACATACATACATACATACATACATACATACATACATACATACATACATACATACATACATACATACATTACATACATACATACATACATACATACATACATACATACATACATACATACATACATACATACTACTTTTAAATAGTATTTGAATAAAATGTTTTTATTATAATTTTTTTTTAAACTTTTAATATTAAAAGTATTTTAAAAAACTTATTTATTCAAACAAGAAATATCTTACTTGCTAAAAAAAGTTATTTATAATTTAATTTTAATTAAATTTTCGTTTTTTAATAAATTTTATTTTTTATATATCAAAGTCGGTTTTTTAGGTCTACGAAAAGTTCAAATACGTTAAAAATTTCGTTTTCCTTGACTTTACTATAGAACAATAATTTATTGCTGGTTGGTATTTAATTGCCCAATAAATGTTAACAAATTATCTTGTCAACCCAAAAAATCACAATGTGTTTATTTGTTGGTTTTGTTATTTACTTGTTTACAAATGCTGTGGCATAAACGACAAATACTCTTTGGATCAGAAAAATATAAAAAAAACTCATTTAAAAAAAATAATGCTTTTAAGGTTTTGTGGAAAGTGTTTTAACGAAATAAGGTATTAAGAATATATTTTGCATGTATTTGCCACAGGGAAAGCACTTACTTTTTGAGGGGTGGCGACGAGCGTCAGCAGCAAAATACTAGAAGAGGAATAAAAAAAGTTAAGCCACCCTTAAGGGCAAGATTCCCAGGCAACTGGCGCATAAATGTAAAAACATTAGCATCATCATAATCATCTGTATTATCGGCATCCTGGGATTGTGTGTAAAAAACAAACACTTTAGCAAATAAAACAACAAACGACTTTGTTTACATTTTCAATAAAAATGATTAGAATAGAAATGAGATTTATTTTCAGTGTACTATTAAAGTGGCATTGCGAAGTAAACGAAACTCAACGCCAACTAAACTCAATGACAATTGTAGCAGTATGTACAATTGATGCTATCAAAAATAGTATAATTTGTATCATTAACATTAAACAATAAAACAGATCATATTGTTTTTCCGTTTTATAAAGAAAACAGAAAAAAAAGAATGAGGAACCAAATGGAGAAGAAGCCTTTTAAGTCCTGCATGTGTTTCATATTGCATGTAATTCTTTCTATAACAGCAACTAAACAAATAAAGTATTGTTCTCACATGACTGCACTCAATTGGTTTCGCGCTTTCAACAATCAAACCCCGAAAACATCACGCACACAAACATTTAATTTTCTATGAGCAAAAAAAAAAACAAAAAAGAAAATTCAAGGAAACGGAAATGAAATCATCTAACTAATGAGCGCATAATTAAAATATTATAATTACCACTAATGTTAGCTTTAGCCTTTTTTATGTGTTTCTTTAATAACATTACATATCAAGCATGCAGATTTACACTTACCTCTACTCTCTCTTCTTTTAAATCCACTTTTAAAGCCAATTGTTCGCGCAGCACTACATCAGGATAGTGTGTCTTGTCGAAAGTCGCCTCCAATTGCTCCAATTGTTCTTCGGTGAAAATTGTACGATGACGACGCTTTCTTTTCGGTGGTGGTCCATGACCCAAATGCCCCGCCATATGATGACCATGATGTAAATGATGGCCATGACTGTGATTCATGCTACTGCCATGGCCACTAACATGGGCTTGCATTTGTGCAGCTGCCACATGGGCAACAGCCGCCGCATGCATATAATTTGGATAAAAATTTGGATACGCAACTGTAACGAAAAAAAAAGTTTTTTTTTTATCAGTTAAACAACAAAAATATGTAAATTGTGCTGTAGCTGACAAGAATAAAAAACATAGTCTTTTTCGTATTTTCGCTGAATTTTTATTTATATTCATGGTAACTTGATATTTTTCATGCATTTGTTTGTTTTGTAAAATACTTTCTCCCTTAAAAAAAAGTAATAAAATGCTGAATAAAAGATAGAAATTGCCTTATATTTTTGAATATATTTTTATTAAAAAAAAAAAAGAAAAGTTAATCTGTTAAGAATCTAATTGTTTTTCCGTCATTTGAATTTTGGATATATAAAAATATTTTGAAGAAACCTTTTGTGCCCTTTTTGTCCTAATTCTTAAAGTAAGACATTTATCTACAAAAGTGTGTGTGTGCTTATATTAAAACAAGTAAGACAGGCTTTAGATTCAGCATTGGAAAAATCTAATTTACTTTTCACCATCTTGTACATACATAGAGGTATGTCAAAATTTTAATAATCAATCACCTCACCTAGATTTTAGATTAATTATTATACGTCGTGTTGTGTTTGGAATTTATTTATGAATTCCTGTATTCTACTATTTGAGCTTTTATTTGTGATACCTATATTGATGGAGTTAAAAAAATTATATAGTCGCCATTTACGACAAATGTCGAAACAGACTTAAATACTTCCATCTACCAGATCAAAATACTGTTTTTCAGTCAATTACTAAAGGGTTCAATTACTAATGAGTTCAGGACCCAGATAACAAAGCTCCGTGTCGTATATTTATGAGTAGCCAAACAAGAGATCTAGAGATAATATTTATACCAGGCCATCACTAAATAATCGGAAACAAAGAACCCAGCAAAATTTCCAGGTAATACCATTACCTTAGAAAATGCTAAGCCCTTTCAGAGGTTCATAACGAACTTCTAGGTCTTGGCGATGGAGGAAAATGGCAGAAAGTGGCAAAATACTGTTGTTGGTAAGGTGACGAACTTATTATAGGGTGACCCCAAATTTTGAGAAATCGAAAGAGATTTTGAAACTGAGGAGATCAGCACATAGGAGATTAACTAGTGCAATAACAGGTCACGAGGTGAAGAAGACTCATTTAGCTCGCATGGGACTGACGGTTGAAACTACATGTGGAACATGCTAATTCGGAACTCGACCTTTATCAATGTACAATTTATATAAAATAGAAACAAAAAACAGAAAAAAATGTGCCAACAAACGTTTAAGCGTATCAGACGGGAGAACTTTTACGTGCCACTATGAACTTTAACATGGGCACTTGGGCAAAGCATTAAACACATAGACGACAGCAGGCTACACAGCTACACGACAACAACGGTAGTTGGCTGCAATCGTTGCCGTGTAGTCAGCTGCTTATTTATTTAGAAGACGACAGCAACAGCTGTTTATTAAATAAATGTACATTTTAGTGGTATTTCACTTTCTTAAAAATAAAATCGCTTGTTGTAAAATTACGTATACCAATTACTAATTTAAAAACAAATAAATTTATGTTTAAAATCCTTGTTATTTTTAAATTAAATAATTATTTAATCGATATATAACTTTTTTTTTGTCTTTTTCGTGTAAATAAAGATATGTATTTTTAATCTCATATAAATTTAAATTTTTTTGTTATATTGACATCACTGAATCTGCTATTGTCGCTTACAAAAATAGAAATTAGCCTAAGAGGGCGCCACCGCACAAATGTAGCCGTGCAGTCGTGCTGCTGTGATGACTTCAAAATAATCGTCTCTTTGTAAACGCGTGTATTTTATTTTTGACATATTGTAGTCGGCAGCCTGCTGTCGTCTATGTGTTTATAGCATAAGTCACAAAAATATTAAATTCGTTTTTGATATTTTTTCATAATCATGTTGTTAACTACACATAATCATATATTGATTACAATTTATAAAATTAAACTTACATATAAAACAAGTAACAGTTCTATATACGGCCGTGCCGAATCTTCTGTACCCTTTACAACGTGTAGTCATGCAATAACAATATGAAATAATACGTACATACATAAAATAAAAGCATCCCATTGTACAACTATAGGTAAATTGAGTTCACGTATGTATGTGTAAACACAAAAAATAAATAAATAAAAAATAAATTTATATTGGAACACAATTACTAAAACACTTGCTTTGTTTGAGCAAAACTAGAATTAAGCCCACCTCGACGTAATAATGCACTATACATAGAAATTCTATAAACGCTTTTTAGCTCCTTAAAATGAGGATGTGTACATAATTTCATAAGCTGTTACTTACATAACAGGAGCGGGATTTTAAACCTCACATTTTGCTTACAAAGATTACAACATAAGTTATCAACATTCCATAACGCAGAAAATGAAAACAGAAATAACATCTTCCTTGAGACATTTGATTTAAAAGTATAAACATAAGTATGTATCTAAAATATACATACATACATACATACATTCATATAAATATTATATGCAAAGTCCTGAAATGTTAAAATGCGAAAAACGACTTATTATGTTGTTGCCACAAAATTCACTCAAGCGATTAATGCGGCAATAAGCAATAAAGCGTAAAAGATGATTTGATTTTTATTCTTTTGTTACACTTTCTTTTTCACTCAGATTTACACTCCTGATGAAAATGTTTTTGTGGTATGCAAAGGTTGTTTGTTGCAGGCATTGTTTAGTATTTCATTACAGCTTATTTGGTATGGTCCTTCGGGCACACAGGTGAGTAAGCTAGTGTATGCGTGTTAAAAGATGATTTCTGTGAGAGGGTGGATGGAATTGGCGATTAAATATATTACTTAAGTTGCATGAAAGCGGCTTCTGAATACAGAAAGCATAATTTCTTTTAATGCATATTAAGTCAGCCATAAAAGAAGGAATGTAGATTTGAAAAGGTTAATGGAATGAAGAGAATGACAAGATGAAATTTAATAACAATATGTAAGCTAATTCTGTTTTAAGATTATTATTAGAATAAAAAAAAAAGAAATTTAAAAAGTTTAGATGATTAAGTTATACGAAATTAATTCTAAACTCTTTTTAAGTCAAAACTTATTTTAATAAACACTTTTTTTTAAAAATAAGATGTTGGGGTTCTATTTGGTTTTTGACATCAATTTTCATTATTTAAGCATATCATAAACTATACATATTTACAGTGTTTTTAAAACTCCTAAAGCGAATAGGTTGATTAGCGAAAATAACTAATTTAAATTAAAACTAAGTATGATATGATCAATATGTTGTAGCATGCGCAACGAAAAAATACAAAAATAATTAGCCAACAAATTGATATTTTCTTTCGATTTTAATATCTCACATGTAAGCGTTTTTTAAAAATATACTGAAGATATTTCTTAGTGTGAAAATATTTGTAATGAATGAATTTTTGGCGTTCTTTTTATACCCTTCACACAAAAGTGAAAGAGGGTATATATAGGTTTGTCATTCCACGTGAAACTTCTACAATTTTCATTTCCGACCCCATAAAGTATATATGTTCTGAGAGCTTATGAATAGGGGAGTCGATTAAGTCGTGTTAGTCTGTTCGTGAGTATGTTAAAATTAACGTTTTGAAGCCCCCCCCGACATCGCGTGAGTATTAGAATATCAGAAATATTCGGGAGCAGATCGGTATTGAAAATCAGAAAACTCGGTAAAAAAACAACCGAGATATGAGGAAAAACCACAGGCACCTCGATTTTTTCACAACAACATACAACATATACATTAGGGGTTCCAGACGTACTGTTTTCAGCAGTACATGTGCTTTCTTCTTAATTGTAGTTTTTTATGCACAACACCCAAGACAGTACACAAATGTACTGTTTTTCACACTTTGTGCTGTTTTTATGAATATCTATCTATATATATATAAAACAGGATGTATGTATGAATGTAACGTATGGACTCCAAAATGACTGAACCGATTTTGATGGAATTTTCAGGGAATCTTTAAAATTTTTAGGCGGGTGAAGTCTGATTTTTGATTTTCGGTCTGCGGGAGGAGCGGCGTGACAAAATTCAATTTTCATATTGCACCACAATGACATTTATATATATATATTTTGTTTCTCTTTTTTGATTTTATTTTAAAGCAGTTGTTATGTTTTTCGAAACGAGATATCAAACTCTTAAATCGGTGATGTAGTTCCGACGATATTTACAAAAAACCTATGTTAATAATGATCCAGTATCAAAATTTTAAAACTTTCGAACGAAACGGAACCAAATTGACCATCAAAAACTGTTCACCAAATTTAATCGAGGCAACAATCATCGGTGGCAGATTCAAAGGCAAAGACGTACTTATTCAACGAATTCCGATGGTTTCCAACGAATTACCATACCAATTCAAGCGGTTCCAATTCCCTTTGCGCCTTTGCTTTGCTATTACCATCAACAAAGCACAAAGCCAATCAATGACTTTTGCTAGCTTAATTTTAATAAATTCATGTTTTTCACACGGCCAGTTGTATGTGGCTTGCACTCGAGTTGGCACGCCAAAAAATGTATATGTACGTTTTTACAGCAAATAAAAAAACAAAAACCATTGTCTCTCCGCTGGCCTTAAGATGAAGTAATAAATAAATATAAATTCCATACCTACACCATATGTAAGTTATTCTGTAAAAAAACTTTATGATAGGTATTCCATGGATTTTTATTTGAAGGCCGTAGATTTCGTTAAAAGCTCAATTTAAATCGTGTGGTAATACAACACTAATGTTTGCTTAGGGCCAGCAACACGGACCGGGTCAGATAGATTTTTATAAAACAATAACATTTCTCTATTTTAATATTTGATAAACAAATTTTTATCAGTGTGAAAAAAACCTAAGATAATTTGAAACACTCTGTAATAGTTTAAAAAGCACATCGCTTGTTCACAACGTTGTTACTGTTTTTTGTGTATTCACATTTTTGAAAAAACAGAAAGTTCATGATTGAAAAAACTTCAACTTTACAAAATTTTGAATTACATTTAAACATTACGATATACTCTCATAAGTTTATAGTTGATTTAAAAAAATTATTTTTAGAAATTAATGGAGAAAAAATCATTTCCGACGAATCTTTATCACATAGCTCAACTGCAGATGTAGAAGAAATAGCTTGCACGCCGTATTCCAAACGAAAGAAGTAAATTGGCAACCGAAGTAAAAATAAATTTAAAGAGATTAAAAATCGACGTTAAAATTAATTTAAAGAGATTTGGAAAAACCACTTTAACTGGCTTGCAAGAGCTAATGAAAAAACCATAACTATCAGTGAAATAAGTAGTAATGATTTCTTAAAAAAATTTTGTGTTTTTTTTCTTTATTTAGTGCTTTTTTATCGTAAGTGTACTGTTTTTTCGAATTTCAAATCTGGCTACGGTTTTGCATACGTACATATATATAGGGTTGCCATATTTGAAAAGTGAAAAAAGTACATTGAGGGGGAAAAAACAGTACTTTAAAAAAAAAACAGTAAATTTTTTTATTTATTGATAACATAACTTTTACTTCAATAAATCACATTTTTATTTAAAAAAAAGTAAATAAGAAACATAAAGACATGTAAAGACTATGAGAACATAACGGTGACATAACTTTTAATTCAATACATCGCATATGTTTTAAAAATAAGTAAAAAAATAACATAAAACACATATACAAAAAACAAAAACAAAAAATATTGCATTTGTTTCAAAATGCAATACATATATATATAGATCGAGTCGAACTACAAATAGTATCTTTAGTTACTAACGTGGTCAAAAACACAAATTAAACGTCGTTTTTCGATATTAATGTTGATATTAGTTTGAACAAACGAATTACGAATGCTTTAACATTTTTGACTGTATTTCAGAACTATGCACTATATATTCAAACTTAATTTTGAAAATGATCTAATAAATATATTTCAAAAGTTATTAATTAAATTTCAAAAATAGTAAATAGAATTTCGAAATTGGTAATTGAATTTCAAAAACTACGAGTTGAATTTTGAAATTATCTATAACATGTAAATTCAATTGATTTGTTTCTTCAAATTACAATAATATTCCATTAATACTTTTGGAATACTACTTATAACATAAAAAATATCAATTGTAATTGACAAATGATCAATTTTTAAGTAGACTTAGGGCTATTATTACAACCTGCCGTTAGCTAAAGACAGGATTTTGTTTGGCAGATAAATCTCTTTCCATTATAAACCCTTAATTTATTATTTTTTTATTCATTAAATATTATTAAAATTAATAATAATAACAATAAAAAAATGGAAGTTGTTATAATGCAAAGCTATTTATCGAGCAGACAAAATCCTACCTTTAACTAAAGGCAAGTTGTAATAATGGCACTTAATCTATCATGCATAGAAATTGTTATTGTACTTAAAATCAATATTTAACAATATTTAAGAAAATAATATTAAGGCTCAACACAAAGAAAACATTTCTTGTTAAAGTCGACTATAATATTATTTTTAATAATTTTTTTAAGTTTATTTTAAAGACAATAACAATTTTTATGAACAATAAAGTAAAATTGATAATTTGTCAATTACAATTGATATTTTTTAAGTTATATATAGTAATCCAAAAGTATTAATTAAATATTGTTTAAAAAAAAATTCTAAAAAAATCAATATAATTTTTAAAACGAATACTGTACTGTTTAAAACAGTACGAATGGCAACCCTACATATATACAATGATTAATAATAAGATGACTGCGAAAAGGCGCCCGGTATATCAGTGGAACGGGGAAATTTCCCAGCTACGGTCGGAATGTATCCGAGCCAGACGACGGTATACGAGAATTCAAGGTAGGCTAGGGAATGGCGAGCACCGTGACCAATATAGGCGCATTCGCAAATCCTTGAAAATGGCTATTAGTAGGAGTAATAGGGCATGTTTTATACAGCTGTGTAAAGAGGTTCAAAACGACCCGGGGGTCTGGCTTATAAGCTGGTAACAAAAAAGCTTAAGTGTCTAAATCCTCCACATAGGCGCATAGTGGATTACTTATCTCCTTACCAAGGTGTGACATCTTGGCAGGCTGATACTGTTCATATGGTGTTTGACTTTCCGATTGTCACGACAGTTGAGGTTGAAGCTGCAATGATGATTTAGGGACGAAAAAATCCCTGGCTTGAATGGCATACTAAATGCGGTAGCAAGGGAGACTTTCAAGTATTGCCCTGATCAGGTTATCCATTTTATGAATTCGTGTTTATGCCATGTTATATTTCCGAGTACATATGTGGAAAAGGCAAAAGCTTGTTTTGTTATTAAAACAGGGCAATCCTCAGGAGCATCCCTCCTCCTACTGACCACTCTGTATGATTGATACGTTTGGGAAACTGTTGGAAATCTTAGTTTGTAAGAGACTAGAGGAATATGTTGAGTGCGTAGGAGGTCTATCTGATAATTAATTCGGGTTTAGAGAGGCAAGATCGAATATCAGATGTAGGGCCCACAGGGTTCGGTTCTCGGATCGTTGTTGTGGAATGTGATGTATGATGGCATACTCTGTGTGTCTTTTTCCGATGGGGCTAAGATTGTCGGTTTTGCCGATGACTTAGCCCTGATATGTGTCGCTAGGGAGTTAAAGGAGATTACAACCATTACTAACGCTAGCATAGAAATTGTGCGCTCCTGGTTAGGATCTCTTAATTTGGGGCTCGCTGACCAAAAGACAGACGCGATTTGAATATCCAACCGTAAGTCAATGGAGTCTGTAAAATTAAATGTGGGATCGTGTTGTATTGAGACGAAACCTTCGCTTAAATATCTTGGAGTTGTGATAGATTGCCGTTTATCTTTTAACGACCATTTGCTATATGTTGCTGGGAGGTCTTCGAGAACATATACTGCTCTGTCTCATATAATGCCAAATACGAGAGGCCCAAAATACTTACGTCGAAACTTCTGACTGGAGTAGTTAAGAGTGTGATTATGTATGCATCACCTATCTGGTATCGGGCTCTTCAGTTTTAGGCTTACAAGGGAATCATAAGCCCAGTATATAGACTGGCTACTTTGCGAGTTATTTGTGCTTTCCGGACTGTATCAGATGATGCAGCATTGGTGATTGCAGGAATGATGCAAATTGATCTTCAGATCAGAGGATTCTTAGATATTGCAACGATTGCTGAGTGGCAGCGGTGATGGTCCTTGTCGGAGAAGGGAAAATGGACGTATTATCTTATTCCTGATTTGGTCCCATTGCTCAAGCGTGCACATGAGGATCTGAACTTCTATGTTACGCAGTTGCTTAGTGGACACGGTTGTTTCCGGTCATACCTATAAAGATTTGGTCATGATATTTCTCCGTACTGTCCGAGTTGTGAGGGTAATGTCGAGGAGAACGCTAAACATGTGTTCTTTTCATGACCGAGTTTTAAGAGGGAGATAATATATCTTGAAGGGATAACAGGCCGTAGTGTTCATCACGGTATTATGGTGGACATTATGTTGTCCTCTGCACGCAGTTGGGAGTATGTATGTGAATATGCTAGATTGGTTCTCATTGAACTTCGTAGGGTTAAGAGAATCCGTAATGGGATGTTATAGTTGGGGTGTTGTACCTTCCCCACCCTGCGATGTATAGCTTTGTGGTAGTTCCGCAGGGATTTTGGGCCAGTGTACCGAGGTGTTTTAGCGTATTAAAGTCACGAACTCCTGGCTAACCTGAGTGAGGGTCTTTTGATGATTTCACCTCGTTAATAATAAAAAAACATCATACATACATACATACATGCATACATACATACATACATACATACATACATACATACAAACGTGGTATACTGGGCAGAGTCAACGTGGCATCGAATTCCAGCTCAGCAAAAAACAAATTTATATTTAGGTTCGCATGTTAATGAAATAATAATTTCATTTTATGACCACTGCGTATCGACATCATTTATCAACATATTTAATTGCTACTGGTAGCGTGCGTCATAATGCGTCAACGGCATTTTAAAAAAACGAAATTTTTGGCTGCAATATATTATTTTAGATATCTTTTATATTCATCTCTCTTTTAGAAATTAGTTTTTGTGTGCTTTAATATGCAAAATTCGCTAAGAAATACAACAAAAAACATTTACAGTATTTATCGGTTTTATGCATTTCTGAACATGCACAGTTTTCTGTGCATATAAGCGTGAAATGCAAATATTAAAACTCGATTATATGAATATACGGTGCTTATAAAAAACTCCTTTATATGCATAAACAGTGCATATATAAAAGCTCCGATATTTGCATAAAGACAAGATCTATCCAAATTTTTATACATATACATATGTATGTATCAGTTTTTATTTAAATTCAGTTTTACAAAAAAAAACTAAAAATATTAAATTAACAAAAAAAAAAAATTTTGTACATTTAGAAGTTTGTACTAAAAGTATCATTTCACTGAGATCAGTCAACTAGGTTGATAATACAAAAAACTAGAAATTCATTGCTTACTAGAATTGCCCCAGCAGTTCCAATACTTGCGAAGTGAGGAGTGATTTTTTCACGTCCATTCATAAAAAATATTTTAGGTTTATTAAAAGCTTATTTGACAGATGTTGCATAGAAATTTGTCAAATAAGCATTCATTAAACCTAAAATATTTTTTGTGAATACGGCAGTTAGTCTAAAACATACTAGTTTTTAAAAAAAATCTGTTATTTTCTTATGTACATTTTTGCAGCAGCTCTCAAAAATAAATTGTTAAATTTTTTCCAATTCATCAATAAATCCATTTCTTGCTTGAAGCAAGCACCGTAAACCACTTAAATAATCCACTGCATTACTTACAGATGTAATTGGTACATACTTATCGTCATCATCCTTGTTAGCATCCTCTTTATCGTCTCCGCTTGATTGGAGCTCGGAAACGATTTCCTCCTTGTTAGGTGGTGCATGACAAGGTAAATTTTCGTCCTGAGTTACAAAATTTTCAAATTCTAAACCAGAGTCAGCAGTTTTAATTATTTCACCTTCGCGTTGTTCCATCGCTGGCAGCTCGTGGGATTCCGAAACAAACTTACACTGAAATTGGAAAAAATAAGCCTGTATATATTAAAATCAACTTTTAATCTCTTTCTTTTCTTTAAATCTCTTAAAAGCATATTTGCTTACGTATTATATTTTCTCGATAATATGCCTTGAATGTATGAATGATCCCCTCATCTAATGGCTGTAAAATTGAGGTGCAATATGCTGGTAAATATCGAACGTCAACGTTCCTTAAACTTATCTGCTTATGAGCTGTGGCATTATCAGCGAATAACATTACTTTTCCATTTTGCTGAATCATTTCTTCATCAAAAGCTAGCATTACTTCAGTCCAAATGTCCTGTGTCATCCATGCCTTGTTTTGCGAAAAATACTTAATGGGTATTTTTTTTATTTTTAAAACATCGAGGCTGTTTTGGTATACCTATAGCAAACATAGTCACCAGTTGCATTGCACAAAAGGAATATAGTTCTACGTTCTTTGGTGACTTCATTCCAGAAATTTTAAAACCACTCCTATTAAGTGTTGATGAGGGCAATGTTTTGAAAAGTTGTCTCGTTTCATCGGCATTAAATATGTCACCAACCTTGAATCCAGCGGTCAAATTTGGTTTAATTTCTTGAAAATTGTCAGCTGCTTGCTTATCAGCAGATCTTGCCTCACCACGAATCTTTTTTAAGCTAATCCCCTTTCTCCGTTGCCATCGGTATAGCCAGCCAGGTGTAGGATCAAAATTTTTAGTTCAGGGCAACGGCAAATTGTTTGGACTTTTCCATTAGCATATTCGTTGACACTACAGCGCCAGACAACCTCATTTGATAAAACCATTTCGATAATGCCTTATCCATTTTTTTTTTGATTTTCCGACTCGATTTTTTCTACGCGACATATTATTGCATGTTTTGCTGCTTTGGATAATAGACCTTTTGTTTCTTAGAATACGATTTATGGTGTCGATTGAGTATCCATACTTTCTACAAATATCTTGTTAGTAGAATCTTTAATTTCATTTATAATTGAAAGCTTTTGCTTTATAGACAAGCATATTCTTTTTCTAGCACTCATTTTTGATCGCGTTTGTTCATGATGCATATAGAAGACAATTTTTTATGTAATTTATTCAAATTATATTACAATTATGGTGCATAAAAGCGAGAAATGCATATAAGCGAAATGCATATAGACGAAATTTTTATGAATATTTTAAATTACAACCTGAAATTGCACAAGCTAGGATGCATAAAAGCGGGAAATGCTTATAACCGACGTGCATATAAGCGATAAATACTGTAATCTTTTAAAGTTACCTGTTTTTGATATATGTAAAGGTAAGGCTAGGATGAAAAAAGAGGGACAGTAAAAGTCAATATCTATTAGAGGTACTCACGTATGCTTAATTGGCATGCTGTGCGCACCAACGAAACGAAATTTCCCCAATGAAACCATATTCGAAATTTTGGTAATATCTCGACTAGGTCAAGAACCCAAAACCCTCGTAATTCCTTTGATATTTAAAATTTAAATTCCTAAGGTATTTAAAATTCGGAATAGTATCCTCGTTAAAGTTCTCGCGTCTAATACGCCTAAATTCAATGTTTTACAAGTCGTTTCATCCGACAGTCCCAGGAGAACTAGATAAGTTATCATCTCCGTGTGACCTGTTATTGCACTAGTTAATTAGTGTTGGTCTACTCAATTTCAGAATCTTTGATTTCTCAATATTTGAGTCACCATATAATACGATCCGTCACTTTTGGACATTGCTTACACTTTAGATCACTTTTATCCGTCCGTATAAAAATCGATGTCCCCTAATTACTTCATACCATTCTCCCTCATGTGGTATTTGGGTAATGTAGTTAACACTATCTCGTTGGGATCTTGTCGCATGTTACTTTTGTGATATATCCCATCGGTGTTATTGTAGTCACTCCCCAGTCGTTCACTGATTAATTAAGTATCAGCCGAAGCCGCTTCATATTTCAGTTGTATCTTAATCGGCCAAGTTGTACACTCAAAAAATAAATCATTAAATCCGTACTTAAATTAAGCCGTATAGGTGCCAAAAGTACAATAAGTACAGATTTTCTTAAACCAAGTACAAAATGCTTGATTTAGGAATTAAACACAAAATTACGTGTTGACAATATGATGTATTTTCCTTAAAGAAATATGGTTTTTCCAATAACTTCAATTCTTTAAATAATAAAAATTTGACTAACATTGTTTGCCATTATTAATAACCATCGCATAAACATCCGATTATATCTCCTTAAGATACATATTTTTTTTACAATACATAAAAAAATAAACATCTTGTTGGAAACTCTGTATTTTTCTTGGATATTTAAAATATTTTTCAGTGTTTTATTTAAATTAAGGTTAGTTCGGTACAAAGAAACTCATTTTATAAATTAAAGCACAAACAAATCTTCTATACCAACAATTTATTATTATATTTGTCTATGGAAATAAATTCTTACAGACAATTAAAAATTATAAAACGTTTAATACAATACGAAATACAAACAATTTATATTTAAAAAAATTATGAATTTAAAAAGATTATTAATTTATTTTTAATTACATTAGAAGTTAAAGAACAAGTAAGAGCACTAAATATATTCGGCTGTGCCGAATCTTTGTGTACTCTTATAGCACAAAATTTATTATTTTGTTATTAACTGTAATCGCTACGGAATAATATCTTTATACTAAAATATGTATCACTTTTTTTCTATAACTTTGATATGCTAGTAAAGTTTTTTGTAAATTAAGCCTTTCAATGAAAGTGGGCGTTAAAGTAGGCGTATTAATATAGTTTCTGCTAATAAGTAAAACTGAGATATTTTTATATAGTATTTTATTATACCCTTCACACAGTGAAAAAGGGTATATATAGGTTTGTCATTCCGTGTGAAATTTCTACAATTTTGATTTCCGACCCCATAAAGTATATATTTTCTGAAAGCTTATGAATAGGGGAGTCGATTAAGCGCTGTCAGTCTGTCCGTCTGACCGTCTGTCCGTGTGTATGTTGAAATCAACTTTTTGAAGCCCCCCGACATCGCTTGGACTCGGGTGAGGTATTAAAATATCAGAAATATTCGGGAGTAGATCGCTATTGAAAATCAGAAACATCGGTACATAAACAACTGAGATATGAGCAAAAACCCACGACCACCTCGATTTTTTTTTCACAAAAGCAACATTACAACAACAACATACATACATACAAACGTGTATACTGGTTAGAGAAAACGTGGCATCGAATCCCAGCTGAGCCAAAAAAATTTTTTTTTTAAATTTTTTTTTTTATTTTTTTTTTTATTTTTTTTTTATTTTTTATTTAATATATTATTTATATTTTTATTATTATTTTTTTTTTAAATTTTTTTTTTATTTTTTTTTGTTTTGTATATATTATATACATAATAATTTTTTAAAAAATTTTTTTTTTTAAATTTTTTTTTTTTTTTTAAAATTTTTTTTTTTTTTTTTAAATTTTTTTTTTAAATTTTTTTTTTTTTTTTTTTTTTTTTTTAACATTCATACGTGAATTTATAATTTTACTATGGGACGTTTTTATATATGTATGTTTTTATATGTATGTACGTATTTCATATGGGATGAATGGTGACACAAACCACTGTTATTGCATGAATTCACGTTGTGAAGGTTATATAAGATTCGGCACGGCCGAATATAGCGCTCTTACTTGTTTTTTTTTTTTTTTTTTAAAATTTTTTTTTTATTTTTTTTTTTTTTGTTTTATATTTATTATTTATATTAATTATTTTTTTTAAATTTTTTTTCTTAATTTTTTTTTTTTAACATACGCAAATTTATAATTTTATAATGGGATGTTTTTATATATGTATGTACGTATTTCATATGAGATGAATGGTGATACAAACTACTGTTATTGCATGACTACACGTTGTGAAGGGTATATAAGATTCAGCACGGCCGAATATAGCACTCTATTCGGCCGTGCCGAATCTTATATATCCTTCACAACGTGTAGTCATGCAATAACAGTAGTTTGTGTCACCATTCATCCCATATGAAATATGTACAAACATATATAACAACATCCCATTGTAAAATTATAAATTCACGTATGTATGTTAAAAAAACGAAAAAAAATAAAAAATTTAAATTTATATATTTAATTATCCAAGCCTAAGGTCGTACAACAGTTTTTATTCTTTTTTTTATATATAAAAAGCAACACAAATTAAACAATATTTTATTTTTCAATATTTCGCTACTCCTTCGTGTAGCATCTTCAGGAAAATAAATTAACAAATTAACAAAAATTAACAAATATTACAAAATTTTTCTTTTTTTATCTTTGTAATATTTGCTGGGATTCGATGCCACATTTAGTCTAACCAGTATATACATATGTACGTATTTTATATGAGATGAATGGTGATACAAACAATTGTTATTGCATGACTACACGTTGTGAAGGGTATATAAGATTCGGCACGGCCGAATATAGCACTGTTACTTGTTTTTCTAAAAACTTTGTCCATAGAAAAATTGTATGAATTTAAGATAAGCCGTTATAAGGGAGATAGGCGTGTTTACAAATTTTCGGAATCGTACATTTAATTTTGTCAGTTTTATTAGGTTTTCAATTTCAAATATACCGAAAAATACACTGTGCGGTATAAATTTTCGTACATTTTGATCTATAACTCCTATCCTAATGCATAGATTTAAGCATTTTTCAGGGAAAAATATTGTTTGTACTCAGGAAATATATATAGTTATAGAATAATATATAGTTTCATGACTATACGTTAAAGCGGTTGGATATAGTTCCATTTTATTCCTACTCTTGTATTACGAGCTATAACTCTCTTTCTAATATTCCGATTTAGACCATTTTCAATACCAAACAAACCTTGTGTATAAGAAATATTCTGGCAAAATTTCAGCCCCTCGCTTTTTCGGTCCTACCTCTATCGTGCTTTCAACAGACGGACATAGCTAGATCGTTATAAACTTAAACCGCGATTCAGAATATATATACTTTATGGGGTCTAAAATGAATATTTCGATGTCTTACAAAAGGAATGACAAAATGAATATACCACCACCATTTTTTTGGTGGCGGGTATAAAAATATATAAATTAATAATTTTTGTTAAAATTAATTCACATTCTTACTAAGGGGTCCATTTTAGAATAATTAACTCTAGAAAATGGAACCACTAGTAGTGTAAAGTTACGTGATGGGCGTTGAGGAACATCAAACGAAATGATGTTGATTAAGGAACTAGATCCTATCTCGTTAAAAATAAACGATATGTTGAGCGTAGTTCTGCGGCTTTTCAGAGTTGGCAGCGTAATAAGATAGAGTCTAACTGTATACGAAGGTAAATTCATCTGGTTAAAGTTTAATCCACGAAGACAAAAAAGCAGAAACAGTTTGAACGGATTCAATAGCATCGGAATACTTTGTATATATATTGTCCCATATTACACAGGTTAATAGCAAAAATGCTTTGATAACCACTAAATAAAAATGGTTAAATTTTTCAATTCTATGGACAGTTTTTTTCTTTTAATTTTTAAGTAAAATTAAAGAGGGGTCAACCCTCTCCACATACTCAATGATAACTTAAAACCGAAAATAGATTTTTTTTGTTTTCAAAAAATCATCAAAAATCAAAAACTGCAATGTTCCATTTTATTCGTTTATCGCAAAGCCACATGTAGTAACAACAAAATAAGATATCTATATATATAAAAGTGAAACTCTGTGTGTGTTAGCTATAGACTCCTAAACTAAAAATTTGTTATAATTTTCAGCTACTATGGAGAATACTAAACCCTTTAAACGATTTTAAGATGAACTTAAACGTTGGGCGATGAAGGAACATGTCAAAAAATGGCAAAGCACTGATGTCGGTAAGGTGACAAGAACACTTAGTGTGACCCAAATCTTGGGAAATCAAAAGAGATTCTGAGACTAAGTAGACCAACACTTAGGAAACCAAACAGTGTAATTACAGGTCATACGGAGTTGAGAACCCATCTAGCTCGCATGAGATTATCTGAGGTGACAACATGTAGAGCATGCGAGGAAGAGGATGAGACTTTGGTACACTACCTTTGTCATTGTCTTGCGTTTGGGCATATTAGGCGCGAGAATTTACAGTTGATACTATGCGGAACTTGGAATACCTGGGGAACTCGAACTGGAGATCCATAAGGAGTAACATTGAGGGGACTGGGTTCTTGGACTAGTCCGTTATTTATGGGGAATTATGTTTATGGTTTTTGTTTGGGAAGTCCGTTTTCCATATGGAGGGCACAACATGCCAACCGGGCATAAGTGTATACCTGTTATGGGTTTGGGCTTTTAATGCCTCTCCTTTTCAACCTAACCTAATCTATAATTTTCAGCTACTTGAACTTCACTGATTTTTCTGAAACTTTGCACACACATATTGAACTGTCATGACTACACGCAAAGAAAAACCATGGTTACGCCATGACCAGGGTCACATTATAGTTTCTACAACAATATTTGGTTGTCGAAAACATGTAATAGTTATTTTTGTTTCATTTCATCATATATTTTGTCACGATAATCAAGCATTTGTTCGAATTGTATCATTTAATGTTTACTTTTCGTAAAAATTTCAAAATGGTTATCATTTCAAAATAGTATGAATTAAACAAATTAATTTGACAAAAATAATATTATATATAAAAGCATTAAAATTTACAAATAATCATTAAATAAGAGGTAGGACAACAGTATGACTACAAATTAACCAAGCTATGGTTATTTTTAATGATAATTTGATTTCAACTTTTCTTCTTCTTGCTGAATAAATTTTTATTATCTTAAAAGTTTGATATGTCAAAAAAATACATAAAAATTTTGAAAAACTAAAGAAAATTTAAAAATAAACGTGAAAATGTAAAAAATATTGGTAAAAAAATTGCAATTAAATTGGTAAGTACAATCAATATGTGTATGTTACAGCAAAAGACAATAATTTGCCGTAAAAAAGCAAAGATTGTCGAATTTAATTGTAGTCATATATATATATATATGATTATTGAATTACACTTTAATTAAACATAGTAATGATAACTGGTAACCATTATATGTTTTAACGATAATCATACAATTCAATCATAGTATGATGCTCTTCGATTATGGTTACCTCAACCATATTTTTTCTTTGCGTGTATACAGTTCCGTGATTAGAAAAGTGGGCAGTGCCACGCCCATTAAGAAAAGTTATAATTTTTAGATTTTTGCACTTGATATTCAATTAATATACATAATGCATTTTTATTCATTAAGGGGCGTAGCAACGCGCGCCGGGCTTTTCTAGTCATTCATAAAAATCAATTGATTTCTTTCGAATTTATTCACAAATAATTGATCTTGCTCATTTTCACAAAATTTTAGTTTTTTTGTTTGATATACATCAAATTGAGTAGTTAAAGTTATTCTCCTAGAAAAATAGTTTGGAAGAAACCTTTTTGACATGTTTGTGATACTTAGAATTAAAGAAAAGTAATTAAAAAAAGGTTGTTTAATTTTTACGATTACGGTAGTAAAGTTATAAACGCTCATTAATGTGAGTGCACGCTGAATTGCTCCTTTTTCCATTTTTGCAGAAAATTCTTTAATACTTTTTTGATTTTTGGGAATAATAAAAAGTTTACAGCACACACAAACTGTATCCGAAAGTTTTGCCGTTTTCAATTTTTCATGGATTTTTGAAAACAAAAAAATTGCTATTTTCACGTAAAAAATATATTTTTTGCTTTAATTTTTTATTATAACTCCGAAACCACTAAGCCGATTAAAACGCAATATATAAACGGATTAAAGGTTATGTATAACTTAATTTTTCTAAGTATATTTTAATAGTATCAGACTAATTGTTTTTGAGTTATCATTGATTATGTGGAGAAGCGTCTAAAAAAATCTTGAATTTTACTTAAAATTAAAAAAAAAACTCCCTATAGAATTTAAAATTTGGACGATATATTTACTACTAGAACCACAATACATCAAAATTGCATAGTGGTTTTTAAGCCTTTAAAATTTTGTTGCCTTGTGTTATAGATCCATACTCTAGAATAGGCCCTACAAGCGCACAGTACAAACTTTTAGTAACTTAAAGATCATTAAACTCCTTTGCCCAGCGTTTTACAAAACCGAGTACGCCTCTGTCCTATTAGTAGTCGTATTTATGTGTGGAATGAAATTAAGTTTTGAATCAAGTATAATTTCAAGATCAAAGAAGTTATTAGTCAATTCCTGCTGATAACCATTAATAACATGTGTGCACGAATCGGATTCGTTCTTACGAATTGCATATACATATTTACAATTTTTAAAATTAAGTTCCATCAAATTTAACTCGCATCATGTGTATAACGAATTTAGGTCCTTTTGAAGACGTTGTTCGTCAGATATTTGACGATAACTGAGAGAAACCTTAACATCATCTGCATACATAAGTACCGGAATACTGAATCACATACGGTAAATCATTAAGAAAGAGTGAAATAAAAATGGTTGTTTTTAAATCGAACTGTTTGCTTGCTTTTAGATAAATATGAATAAACCCATTTTATACTAAATCTGAAAATCCCATTGAACGTAACTACGTTTAAAGTAACACATGATTGACTTGATCGAAATAGGTATAAATAACATCAGTTTGTAGTTGTTGAAGAAATCCAGGATGAATAGAGGTTGTAAGTTCTAAAAGATTTGTCATAGTAGAGCATTGTTTTCTAAATCCATGCTGACAAGGTTATATTAAATTTGAAGTCTGGTAAGATATGTGTTCAGTTATGATTTTTGTCAAATAGTTTAGGTATAATGCATAATTTTGCAATACCACGATAACTAATTACATCAGATTTACTTCCTGATTTATACAAAGGAACAATAAAAGATTCCTTCTAAACGTCAAGAAAATTGCCGAATTCTATTGATGTTTTAATTACAATTGATAAGGGAATAGCAATAGCGTCAGTTTTTTTAATTCCATAGAGATTTTAGAAACATCAAAAAATGGAATAAATATTGTTTGATTTGCTGTTATTTTATATCGGTAAATTTCAGAATCAATATGAGTTGAATTCAAATAAACAGAATATAAATTGTTTATAATCATCATTGTATTAAATTTTTTTAAACCTCATAGAAGAATAGATTTTAGTAATGTTTAAAATTCTTTTTTTTTTTAATTATTGTCTAATGAGAACACATTTTGTTAAAATAAATTGACATTAATTGTTTATAAAAAATGTTATTTAAGGCCTTATTCATAACAAGAAACCATGTGCTAACTAATGAGCTGCTAACATTTTTGTGCTTAAATTCCCATTAAAGAAAGACTGCAGCTCGTTAGTTAACACAAACTTTCTTGTTATGAACAACGTCGTTAATTGTTATACCCTTCACCTGTGGTGCACAAGGGTATATATAGCTTTGTCATTCCGTTTGTAATTTCTACAATTTTCATTTCCGACCCCATAAAGTATATATTTTCTGAAAGCTTATGAATAGAGGAGTCGATTAAGTCCTGACCGTCTGTCCGTCTGCCCGTGTGTTGGTTGAAATCAACTTTTAAAAGCAACTATATGTTCCTCAGATCTGTATATGATATCAATCTATTGGAAATATCCAGGAATGAATCGCTATTTAAATTCAGCACAATCGCCCCATAACTTTCTGAGATATGAGCAAAAAACCACGACCACCTCGTTTTTTTTCACAATTACAACAACAACATACATACATACATACATGTAAAAAACATACCAAAAAAAAATTACAAAAAAATATATATTAAAAATAAAAAAAAAATTAAAAAAAATATTTAAAAAAAATTTTTTTTAAAAATTTTTTTTTAAAAAATTTGAAAAAAAATATAAATAAAAATAATAAAATATAAATAATATATTAAATAAAATAAAGTAAAATTTTTTTGGCTCAGCTGGGATTCGATGCCACATTTATTCTAACTAGTATATACATATGTACGTATTTTATATGAGATGAATGCTGATACAAACAATTGTTATTGCATGACTACACGTTGTGAAGGGTATATAAGATTCGGCACGGCCAAATATAGCACTGTTACTTGTTTATAATTTATTTGCAACCATGCAAATTTATGTACAAAAAAGGATAAAAAACTTAAAAATTAAATTTTTTTTACAAAAGTATTCTTAATATTGCTTTTCGGGGTTTTCTTCAGTGTTATTTGTATTGAGTCAAGTTTTTTTAATTTTAGGGAATAGAAACTTCTTTAATAACATAACTTCTTCAGCTAAACTTTTAATATTCTTTTCATTAAACCTTATTTAACTTAACCATTGTAGGAACATATCATGTTACACCATTTGCTTACCTAGAAAATCTGATGGTGAGGCAGCAAAACCAGAAGCTGCAGCAGCAGCCAAGTGACCCAAATGTAAACCAGGATGCTGTAACATGGCTGGTACTCGTTGCGGTCTAAGAGGGCTGGAGGCAGCTGAACTGGAATTTGAACTAGGGGAAGTGGGGGATTCGGAACGTTTGACATTGATGATATTGTTGTTGTTAGAATTGTTGCTATGATTCACCGAACGTGAGCCCAAAATACTATCAATACTAAATATAGAGGCAGCCGCGGCTGCTGTGGCAGTGGCTGAACCGACGGCAGTATCTCTCAATGTAATACGATCATCATCGATGATGGTGGTTCCCGATTGTGAGCCGTCATCCGAGGAGGGTGTTTGTGATTGGGTATGTTGATGCTGCTGCTGCTGGAATACCGATTGTAAACGTTGGCCCAAATAGCCGCATTGTTGGGAATTTAAAAGCATGGCGGTGGTTATGTAAGCGGCATTTGGTGTGGCTGGACTACGGGGACTGTGACGGGGAGTAGAATTATGATTGTTGATATTATTTTGTAAATGTTGTTGATGTAAATGTTGCAACTGTTGTTGTTGCTGCTGCTGCTGATGTTGCAGGCTGTGATGATCGCTTAAGGGACTGGAGGGACAACGTTTAATGGTTAATCCACTATGAGGTGAGGTCGTCTCCACCATTGTATTGCTGTTATTAAGTTTTGAGGAGGGTGGTATGGTATTTATTTCCAGTGGTGGTGTTAGAAGCGGAGAAGCGTTAGGTGTACGAACTACAGTAATTTTAAATTTTGAAGAATTTGCTAGTTTAGGCTCCAAGTTACCAACAAGTTGGTCTGAAGCAGGCCACAGTGAGGACAGAATTTTGTTAATTTTTTTTAATCTTAATTTAAAAAAAAAAATAAAATAAATAAATAACGCAACACTATTGCAGGTTTTTTTTAATTATTAATAGTTTAGGTTTTTAAAAATATCACTTAATATTTAAAATATTAGTTTTTTTTTTTTTGCACTTTTCAATATTTATATTTTTATTTTCGCACGCAAATTATCGTATATTACTTCCTGTTTATTTGAAATCCGAAATTGATGTGGTAAGCATCAAATTTACGCACTTCCAAACAACTTGTTTTTCATCATTTTAACACCATACCCGTTTAATAACACGCCCCTTTTGAGTGTTAGTTATGCTTCCATATTGAAACGTATCCGTTTATAATTTGACTCTCGCTCTCTATATACGTATATCAGGCAATATTTGAAGTAACAGTATACACGCATACATGTGAGTACTATTCGTATTTTTGTAAGAGAGAATGTCGTTTAACTACCTGGTCGTCATACCAACATAATTTGTAAACATTATTAGCTCTCTAAGGGTGGCTTAAATTTGTAAACGCCCATGTTGTGATTGTTGTTGTAGAGATAAATTCATTAATTAAATCTACAAAAATCCAAAGAAAGATGTCACTGTATGAATATGAATGGCGCTCATAACATGAAATTTATACACTACATGCATAGCATATAGCAATATATGTATATATGTATGTACATATGAAGGCATTTTGCCCAATATTTGTCATGATGCGCATTATAATCGCCATAACTATCTTTGCTCAATGAGAAAGTGTTGCTGGAGCGTGTGTATGTGTGTTTATATGTTCCGGCGGATGCAGTAGTCTGGGTATTTTCACCATTTATACATAACTTTGGTAGGCGTTGTATTTTAATAGCTTCAAAAGCTCTCGGTCTGTAAATTAAATTTATATTGGGTGGAATTTTAGTGAGTGATATTTAACGTACATTTAAATCACGAGGGAGCTGCTACAAATGGGGCACATTTATTATGGTTTCACAAATAAAAACAGCAACAATAATTTCTTGTTGTTGCTTATTTCAGTAAAGAGAGATGTTCGTTTTATTCACACTTGAATATGCGATTATCTTCTTTAGACAAAGTCAACGTATCTATTTTGTATCTCTGTCAGTCTTGTTGAATTTCTTTCATATTTGTCGTGATTCTTTAGTGACTGCTCTCTAATCTAAAGCAATTTTTTTATATAATCATGAGCTAATTTTCACACCATCACAGATTTAAGTCGCTATATACTAAAAATATATATAAATAGATATGTATGTACGTACGTATATTTTTATTCCTTAATGTACATACATATATGTATACATTTGGTATTTGTAAAAATTTGGCTTAAGCAGATAAAGGCTAAATTAAAGCTTTTGTTTTTTTAAGTTTTATTACTTGTTTTCCTTTCTAAATTTTATGAACATATAAAGTCTTAGAAAGTTGCCAAGTTCGTCATTAAGGGTTTTGAGATAAAAAAATAATTTATTATTTTGTTATTTAGTTGTTTTTTTTTGTAATAAATTATCCTTTTACTATTACAAATATTCATTTATGTTGTTGTCTTAAATATTTAATGAGTATGTATTTGCAGGGTTATTAGATTAACATTGATTAGGTTCTTCAATATTTATTACCGTTAAATTTTTATTTGGGAAATATATTTTGTAAGTTTAAAGATAACAGGGAAATGAATTTTTTACTTTCATTTGGGCTTTACATTTTGTAAAACATTGTAAGCATAATTTATCGCTGGCAATGCGGTGTAGTATATAGTTTTTGTAAAAGAATGCTGTTTAGAAGTTCAATCTTTTGACACATATGGGACATATTTACGTAATGAATTATGGTCAAGTCTTATTTCGCCATTTAATCATCTTTAAAATCAGAGGAAGGTTAAGTTAGCTGGAACAGGCAAATGATCTGGAGACCATCTTACTATTTCCAAAATTGGTTCTTTTGTAATACCTGATACATGAGATGTTGCGAGCAACTACTCCCTCCTTCACTTAGAGAATAACGGTATCCTAATTTCAAAAAACAATCCGTTGCTCGGCTATGAAGTCTTTAAATGTACTTATATTTATAATATATTACAGTTAAAGTTGTAATTTTATTAATTGCTGATAGTGTTTTTATTATTCTTTTAATTCTCACATAACAATCATAAGATTGTTGTCTTGTTGCGTAGAATATTTATTGTTAGTCGCATTCACTTAATTACAAAGAAGGCTTATTCCCATGGATTTAAGTCGATCAATAACAGAGAAGATATTGTACGTTCTAAGTCACCTCCTAGCTATTAAACCTTCTACAAAAGTCATCGCATGGGAGATTAATCTTCCGATGTGTACTCCCAAAACAAAGAAGGCCTTCATTGCCTATCCACTAACCGCCCGATCCCCATGATAAATCCAATGATATACTCTAGTATACACTGCTTTTTATTATTTTATAGTGCAATTAATATTTTTTACTTTTTAATTTCCTACAGGCCACTATGATAGACCCAAGTAAGCTGCACAACAGCTTCCTTTTCTACCTGCCGATACTGATATATCACTCAACTCATCTTTAAATCGCTTACCTTACCACCTAACTTTATGGTTCTGTGGTCTTAGGTGGTGACAGACAGCATGCTTCATAATTTCTATGTCTTCCTTATCCTCGCATCTTACAGTAATTCCACAGTGCCCTTGCACCCAACACAATCTGACCTTGAAGAAACTCATAACTCTATCAAGACCTCCCATACATTTCATAATTGATATACATTTGAATTAACGTCCTTTTAAGGTCTGGGGTGCCGCCTGTCTATCCACATAAAGAGTAACCTCCCCACTCTCCAAAACATGTTCCATAATAAATAAGATCCGTTGCTCTATAGATGACCATTATCTTTCCTTGGAACACTCTACAATTATCAAAAAATCTTTTAGACCCTCTGATGTTCTTCCTTATGATATAGACACTTGTCCTCGTATATATATTAAGTAGACTCGAAAAAGTTTTCAAAATTTTTTAAACATATCAGCCCTACGCTTATAAAGATGCCCTATACTCCTTATAGGAACAATGCTTATAAAGAGGTAAAAATCAGTGATAATTGTTCTTATATTAAAAAAGTTTTATTATGATAAAACACGGGGGTGGGGTGTTATGCCTTGAAATGCTCTGTAATCGGTTAGTGAACGTCACAACAAACTTAAAAATAAAGCTTTAAATAGTATCATCATATTAATGTTAGATTTTTTTCAAATTCATTAAAACACTTGAGTAAAGGGGTGTATTAAGTATTTTTTTCTTATACTTATACTTATATTATACTTATATTTAAACATACATACATATTTTATTTAAATTTTTATATTAAAAACTAGTTTGATCACCTTCAATCATTTTCATTTACATACATTAACAAAAATCCAAAAATGTTTTCAAATAATCTGTAAGATTGAACAATGTCAGAAGAGTTTAGCAATTTACAAAAACACCCTTCTTTGTAGTTAAGCTATTTTATGTCTTGACATATCGTCGTTAACAAGTTATTGTGTTCTATGTGACACATAAAACATATACCTATATTTAGAACACAATAATTTGAGAACGACGATATGTATACCGTTACATTTTGAAAACTCCATAGCAAAGCTAACAATCCAGTCTTGCAGCAACAAAAAAAACTTAACGGATTTCAAAAAAGCAAAAAATATTATAATATTATAAAAAATATCATGCCTGCAATGACATTGATATTTTTATCCCTGTTAAATAAGAGAACAATAAAAACAACTGCGTTAAATAAATTTAAACGAACGGTGCACGTAGGATCAACGGATCAATATAATCCGAATTTAGATGAAGGAATAAACGAATGAATGACTGAATGCATGAGTAAAACTAAGTTTGTTTGTTTACAAGTAAAAACATGGGTATTACATAGACTTTTGCACACAGATACACAGATACACCCAGATTATGAGTCTATCATGCTCTTTCTTTTTTACTTTATATTTTAATACTCTTTTTGCTTAAAAACAACAACATAATAATGAAATCAACGGTTAATGAAAATATCATCATTATAATCACCAACACCGATACTATCGTCCTTGTATTCATTTGTTCTTGTATAGTTTTATGGTAAATTTCATTTTGACGATTTTAAGATCGTTGAGGCGTAAATTTAGTGGTAAACATGCGTTTTATTCTGGATTTGACATTAATCCGAAGGCGTTTTGAAATTAATACCATGAATAGTGAGTGTGTGTGTAGCACGCACACAATAATAAAAATGTAATTTTTATTTTAATATTGACCACACTATTCTATAAATTATAAACATATGTATGTACATACGTATATTTGCCTAAATATGTATTTGATAAATTATAAATGATTCAATAATTCTGGTTTTCAATGAAATCAAAATAGAGTGTATATAATTACTAAAACCATTTTATTTTGTAAATCACTTCCCCTCACTTAAGGACATTAGTTAGAGGCATGAGTTTTTTTTTTAACTTTATATCGATGGTCACAAGTAGAAAGGCCCTTACTCGTACTTTTTACGAAATTGATTTTTTCAGTGATTTCAATACATTTCACACAAACACACTTCAAAACAAAAATTTAACGCAATAGTGTAAAAAAAAAAACAGTTTTACAAGCCGTTTTACAAAAGAAATTACATTTTTATACAGTTTCCGTAAAATTACAATTATTTTAGCTAGCGCCTTTCTACTTGTGACCAACGATATGGAGAAGCAGTGCATAAAGCAAAGTATTAATTCAAAAATTATACCAACAATAAAGACAATAATTGGTAAATGTTTATGTTGCAATTTCAGTGAACTGGGTCCTTTTTAGGTAAAAAAATGCATAATTTTAAACAAGTATGAGCACTATGTTCACCTGTGCCGAATTTTTGATACCCACCACCAATTTTGTGTACTCTTATAGCACAAAATTCTTCAATAATCTCCTTATACTAAAATATGTACCACTTTCTTTGTATAACTTCGATATGCTAGTAAATTTTTTTCGTAAATTTAGTCTTTCAATAAAAGTGGGTGTTAAAGTAGGCGTGCCAATATTGTTTCTGCTAATAAATAAGACAGAGATATTTTAATAGAGTCCTTAATTCTTTCAAAAACTTTTTCCATAGAAAAACGATATGAATTTAAGATAAACCGTTATATGGGTGGTAGGAGTTAAAATGGGCGTGTCACCTTCATTTTATGGCATAACAATGACGTTTACTATAAAGCTATATGAACGAAATTTCATTACCATATCTCTAATTTTGTCGGTTTAATGAGCTTTAAATTCCATTTACAATAAATTATGTAAAAAGTGAGCGTTCACAGAAAAAAATTTTATTTAAAAATGTTTAATCAAATGTATAATTGATTTATTGAAAAGTTTTAATAATATTTTTTATTTATTTAATAAAACTTATTAATACGTTTTGAATTTTATTGAAAAACAAATCAAATTGTGTAATTTAAAAAAAAAATTGCATAGGCACCTACGTTAAAAATTTCAAAAAATAAATCAATAAAAAATTTTTTTAAGTAAAGCTTTTGAGAATGAAAAATTTGCTTTTTACTGGATAAAGGAAGAAAATTAAACCAATCTGCGGAATAATGCCTTCATATATTTTTAAAAATATAAAGTAGCAACGCTATTTGTTCGACGAAGCGCATTTTTAATTTAATAAGATTTTGGTTCCTAGAGAATGGTGATCCGTACCACATATTGAAAGCTACGAAGGATAGTTTGCATAAATCATTTGAGGATATAATTACGACGATGACGTAGGTTGGCCATTGAAACCGTATGAAATGACATTTTATAATAAGTGCTACTCAAATACAGTGACTAAATGTATTCCAAACATGCCTTTTTATTTAGTTTATTTTCTGCAAAAGACATCTTTTACAAATTGGTAAGTAGTTTAAACATCTTTTACAAATTGGTAAGTAGTTTAAACAAATCTTCTATTCTTCAGTAAGACTTTTTTACTTTCTTTCTAGGCCATTAACACCAATTCATAGTGAAATTTTGTCATTGGATAACGTCAACAATACCTCCATATGTACTTACAAACATATTTATTACTAATGTAATTAAAAAATTGTTATACACTAATATATGCATGTAGATATATTAAGTAAATGTATATATTAATTCTAAAAATAATTAAAAAAAAATATATATGTACATTTTTTATTTGGAAGAGTTTTAATTGTTACAGTAAATATTTTATTTAAATTAATCCAAAAATTTCGATTATAGACATGATTGGATTAATTAAAATAATATTAAAAAATTTAAGAATTTTCAATTAATTTTTTAATACATTGTTAATTGATATTTTACCTAAATTTTTTTCAATTAAAACTATTAATTTTCATTTAATTAATGGCATCATTTCGATGATTGGAGCAAAACCAAATAAAAATTTAATTTATAATATTAATTTGGTAATTAAAATTCATATTAATTTTTTTCTGTGTTATATTAGGCATGTCAAACTAGTTTCTGCTAATAAATATAACCGAGATATATCAATATAATTCTTTATTCGTAGCGAAATTATTTGAATTTGAGATAAAGCGTTGTATGGGAAGTGGTCAGGAAAGTGGCCTTGTCACTTTTAGTATAAAGCCTTTGACCAAAAAGCAATGTTTGCAAAATTTCAGAATCATACATCTAATTTTGTTAGTTTATTGCGCTTCAAATTTTTAATACACCAAAAAATACGCAGAATCATACATCTAATTTTGTTAGTTTATTGCGCTTCAAATTTTTAATACACCAAAAAATACACTGTGCGGTAGAAATGTTCGTACATTTTGAACACTAATATGCACAACGTCGAACAAACAAATTGATAAATATTCAGTCACCGATATACGAAAAAAATATTGCCAGCAATGGTGATTATCCGTTAAATGTTGGAATTTGTTTATTTAAAAATTTTCATACATACATACATAAAGTATATTTTTACGTTTCATATACATACTCCTTTGTGCCATTCCTCCATTGTTTGCCCTCAACCGCCGCAGTGGCCGTAAGAACCACTACGTTCAAAGCATCCACAGTCAGATAGACCTCCTACGCACTCAACATATTCCTCTAGTCTCCTACAAACTATGCTTTCCAACAGTTTCTCAAATGTATCAATCATACAGAGTGGTCGGTAGGAGGAGGGATCCTCTTGAGGTTTTTCCTGTTTCAATTACAAAACAAGCTTTTGCCTTTTCCACATACTCTGAAATATACCATGATCAAATGGATAACCTGATCAGGGCAATACTTGAAAGTCTCCCTTACTACCGCATTCGGTATGCCATCCAAGCCAGGGGTTTTCCCGTCCCTAAATTTGACTATAGCAGCATCAACCTCAACTGTCGTGACAAGCGGAAAGTCAAATACCATATTAACAGTATCAGTCTTCCAAGATGTCACACCTTGGTAAGGAAATAAGTGATCCACTATGCGCCTAAGTACTTCAGCATTCTTAGGTGGTGGAGGATTTAGACACTTTAGATTTTTCGTTACCAGCTTATAAGCTAGACCCCATGGGTCGTTTTCAACCTCTTCACACATCTGTATGAAACATGCCCTCTTACTCCTACTGATCGCCATTTTCAAGGATTTGCGAATGCGCCTATATTGGTCACAGTGCTCGTCATTCCCTGGCCTACCTCGGCTTCTAGTATACCGTCGTCTTGCCCGGATAGATTCTGACCGTACATTGGAAATTTACCCGTTCAACCAATATACCGGTATCGCATCCCTCCGATTCCCTACTTATGAGTTGCGCAGCCATTGTTTCAGGCTGCCCTTGCAACCTCATATTTTCCACCGCTACTCCAAATAATTCCCTATCAAGGCTGTCTGTCTTCCATCCCGAAATTCGTTCCGGGTGTATAATCATTGCATCCTCGCGCAATTCCTCCCTAATATCAATCAATATAGCATTATGATCGCTATGTGTGTATATCCCGCGCATGCTCTATCTTGCCCTTCCCATAATACTAGCGCTAGGAAAGGCAACATCAATAATTGACCCCGATTCGTCTCTTGTGAAAGTTTGCTCAGCTCCGTTGTTTAACAGAATCACATTAAGTGCAGAAAATGACTCAACGAATATCTGACCCCTAGAATTTGTGCATGGACAGCCCATGCTATCGCTCACGCATTAAAGTCACCGGCAATAACTTCGGGACCTCTGAAGCATGCATCAAAAACCTTTTTTTTTCTGTTTTATATATATTTCTTTAATTATTTATTGTGAACAATCTGTTCAAACTCCAATAAGGAATATCTCGGGGGAATGTAGTAGCTATACAAGCAAATCCCATGCACAATAGCCCGAGTAAAACCAGTAAACTGTGAGGCAGGATCTCGCAGCCCCAATTCACTGATTAACCATATCGCCGACGTCTTGGTTATGTACGATAACCAATTAACCGAGTCCCGGCATTGATGCGGTTCACTTAAGAGTGCTAAGTATATATTCATCTCCCGAACACTCTGTTTTAGCAGATCCTGTGCCGCCGGACAGTGATTCAGATTTAGCTGTAAGACTCTCATCCTCGATGTCTAAGGCGTTCGATCGCTTTCTTGTAAAACGGACAGACAGAACAGCCAGTCACATGATCACTCTTTACCATAGGGTTATTACACACCCCAATCCTGTGACCAGATACGCCACATTGTAGGCATTTGTCAGCGTAGATTTGACTTTTGCACCTACTCGAAGTATGACCAAAGTCCAAGCATTTGTAGCACCTAATTGGTGCCATTTTCCCTCGTATCCTACATATCACCCATCCAATACGTATCTTAGCGGTCTTAATAAGGTAGTTCGCCAACTCAGAACTCAGACCAATAGTGACAGTCTGTGTTCCCCTATATGATTTCCTCAAAGACTTAATCACTGACGGTTTCAACGCACTAAATCTATCGGAAACTTTCAAAAGAGAATATAATACCTCGTCTTTTGTCGTAACCTCATCTATATACCTAATCACCAAGAGAACCTCATGCGTCAAGGCACGTACTTCAGCCATCTCGCCCAGCACACCCTCGACAGCTGACTTAAAATCGGCCGTACTATTATGTAGGGGTTTATTTAACTCGAAGAGCAATTCACCCCTACACGTCTTCCTAATGTTCCTAACACTCTGGCCAAGTTCACTTAACCTTGGGTCACTCTTAACCTGCTTCAAAATATCCGCATAAGATCTTTCCCCACAATTTTTGACAACCAAGGCGTCCGGTCTCATTGGCTTCATTCTTCTATGCGCTTTCGGTTGTACCTTCCTCCATTCCGATCCGTTATCCAACGCTGAGAGTCCCTCAGTATCGGCACGAGGCTTAGTTTCCTCAGCATCTGTACGAGGCTTAGTTCCCAGAATCTCTACCCCACTTTCCTCTTAATCGCGACGTTCTTCGAGCGCACTTTGAGACTGCCAAGTTTTAATAGGAGGAGGCGGTTGTAGCATTAGCCTAGAAGCCGTTTCAAAGCAGTGTCACCTCCGCATACTAAGGTTCTAGAATACTACAGACCGTCGGCCCAGAGTTCAACAAATCCATACCTAGCCAAACGGCGGCATCCAATCGCAGTTCGCCATCAAGCTCTTGTGTTAATTCACAGTATGCTCTCAGAATCTGCCGCTCTTGGTCGAGGACTGCGTATTCTTCGCAGCTGACCCGTAGGTCGTTCAGTTATCTATCACCTACTGACCCCGATAGTAGCCTGAGCTCAGCCCTATCTGTATGTATGTATTTGCTTTTGTAGGTAATTTATGTGGTAAGTAAATAGAAAAATGTCTCAAAATTTAAAAATTTTATAAATATAAAAAAAAACAAGTAAGAGTGCTAAATTCGGCCGTGCTGAATCTGATAATACCCTTCACCATCACGTACATAGGTATAATCCCACATTGTAGCTTAACATATATGTATTTCATGCTATACGCCATTTTTTCTTATTATTTCCTTCGCCATCCTTGATTTTGAATTTTTACGTAGTTAGCTGTATTCTACTAGTCAAGCCCTTTAATTTGATATCCATTTTGATGGGGTAAAAAAAGTTGTATCCGCCATTTTGTTTAGACGCCATCTTGCATTTTACATTTTTTAATAATTTACTGTATTCTACTAGTCAAGCCCTTTCATTTGATACCAATGTTGAGGGGGTTCAAGAAGTTACATTTTAAGATACCAGTGTAACTGGTTGTTTACAAACTTTACACACAAATGTCAACGACTACCGAACGAATGGTGCGGTGCGCATGTTTTCGGATCTTTCATATGACATCATCACAAAAAGATATTGTTAGGAGTGCAAGGAGAAAAAGAAATGAGTATGCAAATGTCAATACACATTTTTTTTATTATCAATCAAAGGCAATACAAAAGCAATGAATTTGTGAATAGGCAGCAGACGCGAATGGTTTCATTCTGTTCTCTGATACGCATCTCACTGGTCTATAAGCCCAACAAACACGTTAATAAATATTTAAAAAAAATTAAAGCAGCATATCCCGAATAACTTAGTAAATTATTTATAATATTATGTAATTATAAAGCTTTTACAAAATGTTTAAAGTAAATTACGAGAATGTAGATTTTTTACAATATTCAAAAATTTTAAGATGGGTTAAGCAATGTTAAAAACCGATAGCATATATTTAAAACCTGTACATAGAAAGTTTTTTTTAAATATTAGAATTTTTACCATAAACTTGATAAAATTTATTAGTTCTTAAGCTCTTAATGAAAAACAATTTTTAAAAAATTTTTTTTTCGTAAAATTATTACTGACTCGTACACAACTTTTCTCATTAAGTAATTACATAAAAATGATGTTTACACACACATATGTACATATATATAAAATATGTTGTTACCAAATAATCACGTTGGCTTTAGTTGTTTTGTGGCCTTCATTGGTGTTGCTTCAATTTCCTCATTTTTATACCCTTCACACAGTGAAAAAGGGTATATATAGGTTTGTCATTCCGTGTGAAATTTCTACAATTTTGATTTCCGACCCCATAAAGTATATATTTTCTGAAAGCTTATGAATAGGGGAGTCGATTAAGCCCTGTCAGTCTGTCCGTCTGTCCGTGTGTATGTTGAAATCAACTTTTTGAAGCCCCCCGACATCGCTTGGACTCGGGTGAGGTATTAAAATATCAGAAATATTCGGGAGTAGATCGGTATTGAAAATCAGAAACATCGGTACATAAACAACTGAGATATGAGCAAAAACCCACGACCACCTCGATTTTTTTTTCACAAAAACAACTTTACAACAACAACATACATACATACAAACGTGTATACTGGTTAGAGAAAACGTGGCATTGAATCCCAGCTGAGCCAAAAAAATTTTTTTTTTTATTTTTTTATTTTTATACCCTTCACACAGTGAAAAAGGGTATATATAGGTTTGTCATTCCGTGTGAAATTTCTACAATTTTCATTTCCGACCCCATAAAGTATATATTTTCTGAAAGCTTATGAATAGGGGAGTCGATTAAGCCCTGTCAGTCTGTCAGTCTGTCCGTCTGTCCGTCTGACCGTCTGTCCGTGTGTATGTTGAAATCAACTTTTTGAAGCCCCCCGACATAGGTTGGACCCGGGTAAGGTATTAAAATATCAGAAATATTCGGGAGTAGATCGGTATTGCAAATCAGAAACATCGGTACATAAACAACTGAGATATGAGCAAAAACCCACGACCACCTCGATTTTTTTTTCACAAAAACAACATTACAACAACAACATACAAACATACAAACGTGTATACTGGTTAGAGAAAACGTGGCATCGAATCCCAGCTGAGCCAAAAAAATTTTTTTTTAATTTTTAAAAAATTTTTTTTTTTATTTTTTTTTTATTTTTTTTTTTATTTTTTTTTATTTTTTATTTAATTATTATTTATATTTTTATTATTTTTTTTTATAATTTTTTTTTTAATTTTTTTTTTAAATTTTTTTTTGTTTTATATTTATTATATATTTTAATTATTTAAAAAAAAAATTTTTTTTTAATTTTTTTTTTTAATTTTTTTTTAAAATTTTTTTTTTAAATTTTTTTTTTTAATTTTTTTTTTAAATTTTTTTTTTTATTTTTGCTGTTAACATACATACGTAAAGTTATAATTTTAAAATGGTTTGTTTTTATATGTGTATGTTTTTTATATGTATGTACGTATTTCATATGGGATGAATGGTATTACAAACTGCTGTTATTGCATGACTACACGTTGTGAAGGGTATATAAGATTCGGCACGGCCGAATATAGCGTTCTTACTTGTTTTAAAATTTTTTTTTTATTTTTTTTTTATTTTTTAATTAATATATTATATATATTTTTATTATTATTTTTTTTAAAATTTTTTTTTTAAATATTTTTTTTTTATTTATTTTTGTTTCATATTTATTATATATATTTTAATTATTTTTTAAAATTTTTTTTTTTTTAATTTTTTTTTAAATTTTTTTTTTTAATTTTTTTTTTTAAATTTTTTTTTTTAATTTTTTTTTTATTTTTTTTGTTAACATACATACGTAAATTTATAATTTTACAATGTGGATGTTTTTATATATGTATGGTTTTTATATGTTTGTACGTATATCATATGGAATGGTGATACAAACTACTGTTATTGCATGACTACACGGTGTGAAGGGTATATAAGATTCGGCACGGCCGAATATAGCGCTCTTACTTGTTAATGTTTTTTTATAGCAAATAGGAAAGAAATTACGCCTGCTGGCATTGGGGATTGAAACAGAAAATAAAATGCTAGAAATAAATACAAAACAATACGGCACTAAAACAAATTAAATATTTATATTATTATGCAAACAAGAGAAATTTTAATTAATGGGTTAAATTGTTCGACAAAATAACTTAAATAATAATTTTATTGTTATTAACTTAATTAACTATGAATATCATTTCATTTTTCAGGGAAAACAAAAATACCTTTTTTGTAAAATTGAAAAATAGCCCAAGAGTGGGAGACAGGCTATAGCTGATGACATAAATAGTATGTGTGTCAGTGAAATGAGTGTGCCTTTATTCAAATAATAACTAAAATAAAAGGCAAGGGTCTGTGGTGCTTTAGCATTTTATTTACCTAATTATTTATTTATGTACATATATTTGATTATTAAAGGATCCCTAAAAAGATTTCTTGAAATATATTTAGAGGAGTTAAAGATTTGTTGACATAAAATCCGGTAGAATTAATGTTGTAATACTTATGAAATTAAAAATGTCATTGTATTTTTCTGAGTCGCAATTTGCCATTGACAACAGCTCAATATTGGTCATTTTGTCGAGGCTGGGAATAATTTTGTATTACGTCGAGGCTGACCACAACTATTTCAGCTTCCTTTTGATTCCTTTTATTTCCCAGCAATTTTAAGGCTACTAATTGGTATCACTTCACTTCACCGTCGTTTGCTAGAATTATATTTCATATTGCTTACTGGTGATTTCCAATAAAACTTATTGCGCAATCCTTTTTAATGCCATCATCTGCTTCAGACTGCTGTCTCTTATTTCATCCAGCCTTAAGCTATAAACACAATCAAAGGCTACCGACCATGGCACGTATAATTTAGGCCTTAATTGCATGCTAAACTAAAAACTGGGCTGTATACACGCAAGGAAAAACTATGGTTACGACATGATCACGACGGTCATATTATTTTTTTTAAAACAATATTTGGTTGTCGAAAACAAGTAATAGTTATTTTTGTTTCATTTCATCATATATTTTGTCACGATTATCAAGCATTTATTTGAATTGTATCATTTTAAAATGGTTCTCATTTAAAAATAGTATTATTTATAAAAACTAATTTGGCAAAAATAAAATTATATTCAAAAGTATTAAAAACTACAAATAATCATCAAATAATAGGTGAGACAACAGTATGATTACAAATTAACCAAGCTATGGTTATTTTTAATAATAATTTGATTTCAACTGTTCTTCTTCTTACTGAATAAATTTTTATTATCTTAAAAGTTTGAGATGTCAAAAAAATTAACAAAAATTTTGAAAATTTAAAGAAAATTTACAAATAAACGAGAAAATGCAAAAAAATATTGGTAATAAAATTTAAATTAAATTGGTAAGTACAATTAGTATGTGTATGTTACAGCAAAAGACAATAATTTGCCGTAAAAAAGCCAGGATTATTGATTTCAATTGTAGTCATATATATGATTATTGAATGATACTTTAATTAAACATAATAATGATATTTATTAATTTTTAGTTTGGCTCTAGTTCATTTTATTATTAAAGTTCTAATCATTAAATGAAGAAATCAATTTTTATTTGTGATAATGAAAGAATATATTGGAAAAGTAAGTTTTAATCCCGACACCAGCCGAGTGGAATGCATTTTCGAAACCAGCTACGGTTTCATCATCAGCACTCTTTGATCGGAATGTCTTAGTGTTGGATGTAAATATCATCTATATAACTCACAAGTTTATACGAAATTTGATTTTGTGAATTAAACTTCACATACATATTCATATCTTTTTGCTGTAGTGAGTGAGAACGAAATTTACCAAACTTAAGCTTTTCCCCTTTTTGTTATTCTTTTCAATTATCACATTTGTTATTCTTGCTTTAAACCATCAGTCTGATGGCAAATGAAAGCTTTTTTGTTGGTTGTGATCCTCACAACATTTTCAATCATACATGTTTGTTTGTTAAGTCAGTTATTCAACGGAAAGTTGGTACTGACCGGTCTATAATATCATTACACCGTGCCATGTGTATATGTTAATTTTTTTATTTTATTGTTGAACTTTTTTTTAACAAAGACTTTATTAATTTTTAGTTTGACTTACTTTTCCAATATATTCTTTCATTATCACAAATAAAAATTGATTTCTTCATTTAATGATTAGAAATTTAATAATAAAATGAACTAGAGCCAAACTAAAAATTAATAAAGTCTTTGTTAAAAAAAAGTTCAACAATAAAATAAGAAAATTAACATAATAATGATAACTGGTAACCATTATATGTTTTAACGATAACCATACAATTCAATGATAGTTGTTGCTCTTCGATTATGTTTACCACAACCATATTTTTTTCTGCGTGTACTATACTAAAAATAAGTTTATATTTTAAAAAGAACTACTAATATGATATCGTTAATAGATTATTAGATTTTATAGCTGTCTCAGCTTCACCTTCTCTTTCCTATTTCATAAATTTTTAACAATAACAGTCTTACGTGCAGAATTGTCAAATGCATGCTATGTACTTTCGTACTTACACAAACCCAATAAATTATTAATAATTAGATTTTCTATGCTTGAGGATATTTAATATTTTTCTTTTTCATATAAAAGATTTTAGCTTGTTTAATACATTTTAGGAACAAAAACAATTTATTAAAAAAAGGAATCTACTAAAGTATTAGTTACGTCATTTATACGTAAATCTAATAAGTCTATTGTTTAAAAATATTTTAATCTAAAGTGTATACAACTACAACATGAACAATGTATACACAGAATTATTGTAGATGGATGAATGGTTTTTATAAACTAATATTCATAGAGACGTATGTATGTACATAAGTACAAACATATAAAAGTAAAAAATTATATTTGAGGACTTTGAGAAACTTGTATGGATGTATGTATACACCAACGACCATATGTACAATGCACATATGGATTTGTAGTGCATATAAACTGTGACAAATCCTTACAACCATATACATAAGTTAAAAACACATACAGACCCATAAAAATTTGCTAAAAATAAAATAGTAAGAGCACTATATTCGGCTGTGTCGAGTTTTTTATACCCACCACCAATTTTGTGAACTTTCATGGCACAAAATTTATTATTTCGTTATTAACAGTTATCGCTGTGGAATAATAAAAAATGTATCACTTTCTTTGTATAACTTCGATATGCTAGTAAAATATTTTCGTAAATTTAGTCTTTCATGAAAGTGGACGTTAAAGTTGGCGTGTCAATATAGTTTCTGCTAACAAATAAATCAAAGATATTTCAATATTGTCCTTTATTCTTCCCAAACTTTATCCATAGAGAAATTATATGAATTTAAGATAAAGCGCTATTTGGGAGGTAGGTGCTAAAGAGGGCGTGTCACCTCAATTTTCTGTCATAGCAATGACACTGACTAGAAAGCTGAATATACGAAATTTCATCTTCTTATCTCTAATTTTGTCTGTTTTATAAGCTTTTAAATTTCATTAAAAGTAGATCACATGAAAAGTGTGCATTATAGAAGGCGTGTCGAAGTAGTTTCTGCTAATAAATTCAACTCAGATATTTCAATATAGAGTCCTTTATTCTTACAAAATCTTTATTCATAGAGAAATTATATGAATTTCAGATAAAACGTTATATGGGAGGTGAGCGTAAAACTGGGCGTGTCACATTTATTTTCCGTTAGAACAAAGCCTTTGACTAAAAAGCAATGCTTGCAAGATTTCAGAATCAGACATCTAATTTTGTCGGTTTTATTACGTTTTAAATTTTTAATATACCGAAAAATATTTCGAAAAATTTGCGTATATTTTAATCTATAACTGCTTTCCTAATATATAGATTTAAGCAATTTTCGGGGAAAAATACTTTTTTTGTCAGGAAATATTCATTCGAAATTTCATGACTCTACGTTAATGCGTTTGGATACAATTGCATTTTATTCGATGTTGAAAGTACATGGTTTTTTCGACCTACTTTTGCATTACGTGCTATAACTTTCTTCCTAATATTCCGATTTAGCCAATTTTCAATTCAAAACAAACCTTGTATATAAGAACTATTCTGGAAAAATTTTAGACCCCTGGTTTTTCGGTCCGACCTCTATCTTGATTCAGAAAATATATACTTTATGGGGTCTAAAATGGATATTTCGATGTGTTACAAACGTAATGACAAAATGAATATACTCCCACCATTATTTTGGTGGCGGGTATAAAAATGAAAATTAAACCGAATAAAAGTATAACCCTTTTGTGTTGAAAAAGGTTGTGCAGAGACTTAAAGGAATTTGTTTGTGTTACAAACAGACATGATTATATTGAAACTGAGCTTGTAGAAAAAGTTATTGCCTAATGGTTTCAATAAAGAATTCTGAGCTTCGTCTGCTAATAGCGGCCATATTGTTAAAGCTGTAGTGCCAACTTGTTAGCCCAACGTTCTGTACAATGAAAACTAATTTCTGGATGAATGGGTACATTGGTAAAGACTATTTCTTAATTTAATATCGATCCACAGAAATTCGAGCATCCAATGATTCCCGAAAAAGTCATTATTTGATGTAGGTTTTGAACTGACAGCGTCACCGACTGGTTTGTCGGCAATTCTTATCGCACAGTCCTTTGTAATCGCCAGCATCTCCCTCAGACTAAGGTCCCCCATAGCACTCACACTTAATATGTGCTTGCCTGTGTTCCTCAATGTTACGCTCGCCAACGCCGGACACTCGCATAATACATGCGCCGCCGTCTCGGCATCGTCCAAGCACATTCTAAAAATATCATCATCCACGATCCGTATCCTCTTCAGATGATATTTGAAGTTCCCATGTCTTGTAATCAACGCAGTGATCCAGCCCATCGTACTCCGATTAAAACCGAGTATCTTCACTGCACCCGTGCCAAGTGGCTCCCTGAGCACCATACGAGCCTGTCTACACGTGGTTTCCTCCATCCACCTTCGCAAGTTCATAGAGTTCACCCATAGAAAGACCTCCGCCCGCACTAACCCATTGACCAGAGCAATTCTGGGTTCCGGTCCGTAGAATGTAGCCTCTGACCCCTTCCTCGCAAGTTCGTCACCAGCAAGTTCTCAGCTATGCCCACGTGTCCTTTAACCCATATCAGCGTTACCTTATTTGAAGAGGCATACCTATTGAGCTTTAGAACACACTCAAGCACCAAAGAGGAGTTCACATCTATGGTTGCTAGGTCATCGCCATAAATAATGATCACTAAAAGTCGACAGTTACCAACTTTTTTTTAGCCTGAATTGCATAATATGGTAACTATCGACTTATGGTTTTAACAGGATAGTGATACATACCAAATGACAAATGGTACATTCTGCACAAGCGATTAAGGGCCTTGTGAATAACCCAGAAGACACAGTAGGCGACAAATCAAGCAGATAAAATATAATTGGTAAAATTCAGCCTGATTTATGCGATTTTATCCACAACTCCAAATCTACATATATACCTGGGATTAAACTAATACTATCAGGGACTATTTCGATATTATTATTCAGTTAGTGTTTAACGGAAAATATGTAAAAGTTCCTAATTTATCTATGCATATCTGATAAATTGATACCATTAAAAGCCTAAAGTATACATGGGGCACACGGACCGACCGTATATATATTTAAAATTGTCTAAAATGAATATTGGAGTATTTACAAAAGAAATGACAAACTTGTATGTATGTATATGCCCTTTTTTACTCGCGTTAAAAGGGACAATTCTATTTCGTAGCTTATACCTCAGAATATTTAAGACCAAATATTCTTACAAACGAGTATATTTAGCATATGGAAACTTCCAAAAGTTTCTCAAATACTCGAACAGACCGATATCAGTCGACTGATTGCCCCATATAACGTTTCTTTCATTAAGCGCTTTCCACTATTATACACTTCGCCAAAATATCTCTTTATTTTAAGGTCAATTAATATTTGCACTTTGGGGCATAATCATCATGCTGAGAGATGAGAGCTTATTAAATTGACTAATGAACATCGACAAGTGAATGCTAAATTGTCCTAAGCTATAAGGCTTATTTTCAATCATTAGCTAAATGCTAATATTTTTCAATTTGTATTATTATTATTATTATTATTATTATTATTATTATTATTATTTTTTTTGGTTTTTAGCATATCCTTAAAAAAATAAAATAAAAGAGAATGTAATCGGTAGGTTTTTCATTTTTATCAGCCGAATGATATATATATTTTTGTCATGCTAAGACATACGCAATATTTGTATCAACAAGTACATTTTTGAAAATTATTTATTTGCTACAACGCTTAAAACGAATTCATTGTTTTAAGTACTTAAGAATCAAAAATCAAACATATATGTATGTACGAGTTATAGTTATTGAGTGGGCGGTTGGGGTTGTGTGCACAATACTCAAAAGCTTAAGCTTCAAAACATGACAAAAACCCATACTTAAGGTATCCAAAAAAGTATGCTACACAAAACCATATTTAATTTTGTTTCAACCTACACAGTGAGCGTCTATTGCTTGTGTTTTCATGTTCATAGAAATTAGTCAATAATTAATCATGTGTGCAAAGGACTAAAGTCGCTAATAGAATTTTCTTCTTGTTAAAACAATAAAAAAACTGAAACCAATACACATTCATATATAGAGGTTGTATTTATGTTTGTGTGCATATCTTCTGTATATATATATAAATGTAATGTTTGTACGTGAGCGATAAACTCAAAAACTACTGCACCGATTTTGACGAAAGTTTGTATGTAACTTCTATGGACCATGAGTCGTGTTCGTGTGCAGTTTCGCGTTCAACAGGTAGATTCGCGGCTTTTGAACAAAATTTATTGGTGTCGTTTTTAGTTTTTAAGCTTTTGTATGCTTTAAATAATATGACCAACTCTTTTTTAAAAATTCGATCCTCGCATTTTTCCTTTTTGTGGGGTTTTCCACAATTTATTGGAAGTGAGCTTTCAATTAACTTTGTGTAGATAGAAGGTAAGTAGCTACCATAGAAATATTTGCCTTAATTTAAAAACAAAAATATTTTTGTGAATTTCTAAAAATTTTCTAATCAAATATTCAATAATCAATCAGAATTCAATTATTTATAAAATAACTTTCAAATATACATTTAAACAAAATGATTCCATCACGTAAAAATATTGGACGCCGTAAGCGACGTACAAATTAGGTACGTACATCACGTTCACAACATTAAACAAAAAGCAAAGCAACAAGTAATCAAGGCTTAGAAGTGAAGAGCAACGAATAAAAATAAGGCAATAAAGAACAAGCATGCAAGCCACCAATCGAATAACATTTGCATGTTTGGCATTTAACTATGATCCAACAACTGATTACAGTTCACATTGGAATATTAACATTGGTGACATGGATAAAGTGTGTGCCAATTGCAAAGAACACAAATATAAAAATGAAGCTTCAGGTTTGTACTGCGCGAATGGTAAAATTAAATTTCCAGAATTAAATAGACCACCAGAACTAATGCACACACTGGTAACTGGTGCGACTCCGCTATCAAAGCACTTCCTTTCTAATATTAGGAAACGAAATTGTACACTCTCTAGATTTATCTGGCACTACACCTCACAATCTAAAATTAAAAGTTGGTGTGCTACGACTTTGTAACTGAACAAGATTGGCTGTAAAAAAATTACTAAACAATATAATTTAAGCAACATTATTAACTGGGAAATACAAACGTACTTATTCCACGTGTGTATACCAATCCTTCCATCAGAGATGACCTTTGAATATAAAGGAATTCAATTTCCAGTACGTCCTGCACTTGCTGTGACTATCAATAACTCTCAAGGTCAATCTTTGAAAGTATCTGGACTAAATCTAGATACACCATAAGTCCTTTTTATATTGGAAATTTCCAACAGGTTTTCCGCCAAATCTTCGGTTTTGCTTAAAGCCGAGGTTTTAAGTTAAGAAAAAAAAACTCGTTGACACAAAAATTTTAACTAACTACCTTATCTCTAGTACCATCAACTGGATCCCTCTTTTTTTCTTACACTGGTGCACGCAACTTTTGTAAATCATCAATGTATATAACAAGGTATAAATAAACAAACCCTAATATTGAAAAGACAATCGCTAATTTGTATCGTCTTTTTATTTTTCTCTTCCTAAAACAAAGATCCCTAAAACTATATATTTACTCTTTCTTGAGTAGATATAATTTAAAATCCAACATGTATGCAAATCATTAACTCTACCCTGCAGCTCTAGTTTACTACAGGTAGCTATTTAAAGTTTTGCATGTGCCCCAAACATAAAAAACTACACCACACTTTTTACATGGGCAATTGTACGTAGGATGCTCCCGAGTTGGTAATCCATCATCACTCTTTATATTTACAAATGAAAACAAAACAAAAAATTGTGTTCACTTAAGGAGCTAATACACGGCATGTTTTTCACATCTGACTTGTCAAATTCTCCACTGCTAATGCAAACATGTCGTGTGTTACCTTTAAAACATTACTTCTGTAAAAAAACATGTGTTGAGACATCTGACAAAATTCTAATTAGAGTGCGCTCTATTTTCTTCTGTCAAAACATGTGACATCAGTCGTTGGCAGAAATCTCTGCTGCTGCAAAGCAGTCAGCATAAAAGTACAATTTTGACAGACATGTAGATTTACATAGGTCTCACAAATTTTAAAGTCAGATGTAAAAAACATGCCGTGTATGATAGCCTTTAGAGAGTATTGCAATAAAACATAATTTCATGAAAAATTTTAATAATTTAACGATAGACAAATATATTGTTTTTTATACCCGCCACCAAAAAATATGGTAAATTTTGCCAGGGCTAAATCGGAATATTAGGAAGAGAGTTATAGCTCGTAATGCAGGAGTATGTCGAAAAAGCCGTGTCCTTCCAACATCGAATAAAATGGAATTGTGTCCAAACGCATTAACGTAAAGTCATGAAACTATATACTAAATATATGTATATTTCCTGAGCAAAATCAATATTTTTTACTGAAAATTGCTTAAATCTATGCATTAGGAAAGGAGCTACGGATCCAAATGTACGAAAATTTATACCGCACAGTGTATTTTTCGGTATATTTAAAATCTAAAAAAACTGACAAAATTATATGTACGATTCTGAAATTTTTGCAGGAATTGCTTTTTAATCAAACGCTTTGTTATAACAGAAAATAAATGTGACACGCCCACTTTTACGCCCACCTCTCATATAACGTTTTATCTCAAATTTATATAATTTCTCTATGAATAAATATGTTGGAATAATAATGGACTATATTGAAATACCTAAACTATATTCATTAGCAGAAATAACTTCGACACGCCTACTATAATGCCCACTTTTCACGTTATCTACTGTTAATGAAATTTAAAAACTCAAAAAAATTACAATATCGAAGGTATGATGATGAAATTTGCTATACATATACAGAGGACGTCCAATAGTACGTACCATCGTTTATACGAATCTCCAATAGTACGAATGGCAAATTTTTTGCATTGGTAGTTCTGCAGTACGAATACATTATTTTTTTGCTATTCGATAATACGAATAACTGTATTTTTTGTAAGAATATGCTTGTTTGACTTTGAAGTTTTTTACTTGTTTTTTTCTGCGGTCAACTGCCACATACAGTCAGTTGGTACAAAATTTAATACATACATACATACATACATACATACAATGTTTAATAACTGATTTTTTTTAACAAACTAATTATATACTTTATGTAACTACATATTTACATACATATGTACAAATGTATGATTTAAATCCTATTGTCTTTTGAGTTTTTTTCTTGTTTTTCTTTGTAAATAAAAAACTAATTTAGGTTAAACTATCTGCATGTGTTTTATTTAACATAAAAGGAGGAAAAACTGTTGTCCAATAATACGAATTTTCCAATACGAATACGAATAGGCCTGACATTATATAATTCGTATTATTGGACGTCCACTGTATATCCTTCTAGTCAATGTCATTGAAAATTAACGCCTACCTCCCATATAACGGTTTATCTTAAATTCATATAATTTCTCTATGGATGAAGTTTTTGGAAGAAAAAATCTATATATATATATATATATATATATATATATATATATATATAAATTAATCCCTTTTTCCCTTGGTCTCGGCATCACGCGTTAATGGCTGGACCGATTTCACTAATTTTTTTTTTGTTGTATTTGTTATTATTAGGAGAAGGCTCTTATGTAAGAAAATAATAATAATGTGTCACTGGCAGTAATATTCACGTAGTTGACACTAAAACAAAGAAACGTAGTTTACATGCTCTTTGCAAATATAGCGGTTGAAGTTGGTCTGTGGTCGGAGTTATAATAAAAAAACACCTACATAATTCATTTACCATTTCTTAGTGTACTTTTCACATTGGTTTCTACAGGATAAAAATATGTTTTTTTTTCTGAAGTGTTTGTTCAACAAGGTTAGTCAAATTTATATAGTGTTGGAAACTTTTGATAGACCATTTTGATACTTTTGCAAAAGAATAGGTACTATAGTTTATTTTATTTTCAGTTGAATTTTTGTTTCTACAAATGCCGGCAATTAGACGTACAAACTTAAATCACAGAACCCGTAATGCTCCAAGTCAAAAGTTGATTATAGGGCGGTACGAAGTTCGCCGGGTCAGCTAATACTATATATAAATATCTCAGTTTTATTTATTAGCAGAATCTATATTGGCACGCCTACTTTAATGCGCACTTTCATTGAAAGACTAAATTTACGAAAACATTTTACTAGCATATCGAGGTAATGTGTTTGTCCAAAGTAGTTAGCTTTGGACACAAAAAATAAATAGAAAATAAACAGAAAAGAAAATTATATGTATGTACATGAAATTAAAATTTACCTTGTATTTATAATCCTCTTAATAACTAAAACAAACTAAATTAATCTAAGTGTAATTTTTGAATTTACCAACACTTTTTTTATATCGTAAATTGTAACTTAAAAACTAACTCAAATTATGAGTAATATAGAAAACCGAAGGTTTCTATAATTATGAATTTTGTACCTATACTTACTTGTTATTTGCTCGCTGAAATAAACACACATATCTATTTAAAAGAAAATTAAAATTTACTTACTTACCGGTCAATACACCTAACCTAAGAAAGCGCACCCTGCAACAAAAAGATAATAAAGCCCCAAGATATACTTACCACATAAAAGTGAACACCCTACAAAAAGGTAAGCACACCAAATTCTCACACATTCAACAAAAGTAAAATTCTAAATAAATCCTCTCTTTCTTTCCCTAATTATAATTACTTGCTGAGTAATTATCATTACAAGATCTCTATTGTAGATTGACCCTTCACATATCTACACCCTATTCTGCCACATTAAAGAGATTTTGTTTGCAAATAACATACGTTATTTCAGTGTTAAAAATTAAAAAAAAATCAGCCCACGTTGCCAATACTTCAAAATTTCTATAAAGAAAGAGTTAACATTTTTTGAGGGAAGTGCACGCAAAGAAAAAATATGGTTTTGGTAACCATAATCGAAGAGCAACATACTATGATTGAATTGTATGATTATGTTTAAAATAATAATGGTTACCAGTTATCATTATTCAATAATCATATATATATGACTACAATTACAATCTTGGCTTTTTTACGGCAAATTATTGTCTTTTGCTGTAACATACACATATTGATTGTACTTACCAATTTAATTGCAATTTTTATACCAATATTTTTTAACATTTTCTCGTTTATTTTTAAATTTTCTTGAATTTTTCAAAATTGTTTACATTTTTTTGATACTTTTAAAATAATAAAAATTTATTCAGCAAGAAGAAGAACAATTGAAATCAAATTATTATTAAAAAAAAATCATAGCTTAATTATTTTGTAATCATACTGTTGTCTCACTTATTATTTAACGATTATTTTTAATTTTTAATGATTTTAAATATAATATTATTTTTGTCAAAGTAATTTTTTTAAATCATACTATTTTTAAATGATAACCATTTTGAAATTTTTTCGAAAAGTAAACATTAAATGGTACAATTCAATGATACAATTGATTATCGTAACAAAATATATGATGAAATGAAACAAAAATAACTATTACTTGTTTTCGACAACCAAATAATATGACCGTCGTGATCATGTCGTAACCATGGTTTTTCTTTGCGTGTGGTCAAAAAACTCAAAATATTTTATATTTGTTAAATGCACTTTTGACTATTTGTCCAACATCGATATAAAGTGAGCGAGTGTTTTCTGTAACAGAACAATTTGTTAAAAATATACATTTTAACCAGTCAATAAACGCTTTGAGCATATTAAAAGATTATTTTCTAAGTCGTTAAAAATATTTACGTTATATATTTTTAACTATACATTGTATTTGCATGTTTTTAAAATTCAGTTCTAATGATTTTATCTTTGATCTCATTGCTGAAGTACCTGTATTTTTGTTGTTTGTTCTCATATTTGATCTCGTATCTAGAGAATAATATTTTGTTTCAATAAAAAATATGTTTACTTAATTTATATTTTAAATTTAAGTTTCTTTATAAATTTTTATAGCTTTGAAGTGTTTCTTTTATATTATAAACTATTTTATGCTTTTTAATATAAAGTTTTTTGTTTATTAAAAACAAATTTACTTTTTATTTGTTTTGCTGCGGGATCCCGGGAAATTATAAAATAAATTTCGCATTCCCGGGAAACAGAAAATTGCGGAACAAAAAACCCTATCTGTAAAAGTACGAAAAGTTGCCGAATATAGTGCTCTTACTTGTTACTACTAACTTTATTTTATCGAATTTGTTTAAAATAAAAGAGTATGTTCGTTCATTCGCTTTGTAAAAAAAAGTCCTTGGCTTAAAAAATATATGCAGCTACTTTTATAAAATTTTAATTATTTACCTAGGGCCTGCAACGCGGACCGGGTCCAGCTAGTAATATACATATATAACAAATGCTTATAACCGTGTGTATGTAGATATGTTTCTTTCAGTGTCACAACGAAGCTAAAAGAAAGAATTTACCACAAAATATAGGAAACTGACGCATGTAGTCGTTGGCGTTTTTCAACTGAACGTAGTTATTTTTTTTTTTAATTTTAATAGCCCAAGGGATAAATAAGCAAAGAACATTTCATTTTCGTATTTCTCTTTGCCTTTTCGTATATTGAATATTGTGTACAAATTGAAAACATTCGTAACTCTAATGTGTAGCCAATAAAAAAGTATCAATGTTCCCTGTATTTTTGCTAGGTCAATATCATTTGTGATTTCTTTTTAAACTTCTTATGTAAGCAGTGAAGACAACATAAATAGCGTAAAAGGGTTTAATTAAAAAACCATTAAATATATGCAATACTATGAGAATAAAAGGTAGCAAAAAACAATAAATAAATTATTAAACGCAGAAAATGTTCGTTATAAAGCATTCTATTCTATACATCTATTTCTATTTTATCGTTTGGAGACTTTAATCTAAAAATCTTTTCATTGCAGAAAAAAAAATAGTAATAATAATTGAAGTACACACTATAAATTTACTTTAATACATATTTATGTATTTGCCAAACTTGTTTTTTGTTTTTTGACAATTCTAGAACAATTACTAAATTTGTTTCAACTACAAACGAGAAGTAATAATTTACAAAAACGGAAAATATTGTAATATATAAAGATTTTTTAATAAGACATGTTACAAACAAATTTTGCACGATAGTAAATACAGTTATAATAAGAATCCAAATTTGCCCCATAGGAATTATATATTTATATAGATGTATGTGTGAAAGGGAAAAATTGAAACCATTTTGGACTCCTTTTCGATCCCGTTCACTCTTCAGTGATTAAGGGCTACTAATCGGCATATCTTTCTTTGCTGAGTTCCATGCCACCATAGTCACTTGCTCTAGAATTAAAAAACGATTTCACACTCCTGAATGGTAACTGCAGTCAATTTTCATCGGACAGTCGTTTGTAGTCACACACACAACTTCTTTAGACTTATGTAGATTTCCTATGGAATTCACGCTTAATGTGTATCTATTTGCATCTCATATTAATGACATTTAAAGTTTTCATGTCCCATGGTCAACGCTGACATCCAGTTCATCGTACTCCGATTAAATCCGGGTACTCTTAACATAGGTGCAGAGCTCTTTGTAACCTGTCTACAAGAAGTCCCCTCTATTCGCCATTTCAGGTTAATATGTGGAGTTTACCTAATGAAAGACCCAGGGCAATTCTTAGTAATGGTCTACAGAATGTTGCCACAGATCCCATTTTCGTGACCCTTAAATCCACATTAGCGTCAACTTATATATAACACAACTACTGAGCTTAAGATTTATCAAAGCACCACAGAGGTATTTACATCCAATACTCCAAACGGTGAAGAAACTCGTAGTATTTCTGCTTGTTAGTAGGACACGTGCTTCCCCCTCAGACTCAAGGTACAGAATAAGTTTTCCTCAAGTGAGTATACTCCAGCACCTGTCTTATTTGTTTTATTTGACTCATGTATTCCGTCGGTACCAAATTTCCCTCTTAACATCTTCCTGTTCGAGGTCTAGGTAAATTTTGTATGTACATACTTGGAAACAACTCTAATAGTACAATTTGTACTGAGTTTCTGTTCTTACAACTATTTTTCTGAACATCACTGTACATACTCATTTGTATACTTCTCTGTATTTCTTTGTTTCTTTTTACATTTCGAGGAAACAGTTTTGTTTTACTTTTTATTTTACTACATTTTCTTATTGTAAACTAGCTAATACCCGGTGTGCTTCGCCACCCCATCTTAATGAAATAAAAATTTTATAGTTCAAAAATATATTTATTTTGCAAGTGCCACGCCTACTATTACTTAATCAACCATTTCCTATTCAAATAATCATATAGACGTCAAAGTGTCTCTTGCAAAATTTGGGTACTCTAACTATTATCACTTCCCAGATATACGAATTTTTGTTTTAAATTCATATGACAGCTGCCACGCCCACTATTACCTAAGCATCCATAGATGTCAAAGCTTCTCGTGCAAAATTTGGGTACTCTACCTATTATCGCTTTCCAGATATACGAATTTTTGTATTTAATTCATATGACAGGTGCCAAGCCCACTATTACTAAAGCATCCATTTCTTATCAAAATAGTGATATAGATGTCAAAGCTTCTCGTGCAAAATTTGGGCACTCGTACTATTATCGCTTCCCAGATATACGAATCTTTGTATTTAATTCATATGACAGATGCTACGCCCACTACTACTAAAGCATCCATTCCTTATCAAAATAGTCATATAGATTTCAAAGCTTCTCGTGCAAAATTTGGGCACTCTAACTATTATCGCTTCCCAGATATACGAATCTTTGTATTTAATTCATATGACAGATGCTACGCCCACTATTACTAAAGCATTCATTTCTTATCAAAATAGTCATATAGATGCCAAAGCTTCTCGTGCAAAATTTGGGCACTCTAACTATTATCGCTTCCCAGATATACGAATTTTTGTATTTAATTCATATGACAGATGCTAAGCCCACTACTACTAAAGCATCCATTTCTTATCAAAATAGTGATATAGATGTCAAAGCTTCTCGTGCATAATTTGGGCACTCTAACTATTATCGCTTCCCAGATATACGAATTTTTGTATTTAATTCATATGACAGATGCTACGCCCACTATTACTAAAGCATTCATTTCTTATCAAAATAGTCATATAGATGCCAAAGCTTCTCGTGCATAATTTGGGCACTCTAACTATTATCGCTTCCCAGATATACGAATCTTTGTATTTAATTCATATGACAGATGCTACGCCCACTATTACTAAAGCATCAATTTCTTATCAAAATAGTCATATAGATTTCAAAGCTTCTCGTGCAAAATTTGGGCACTCTAACTATTATCGCTTCCCAGATATACGAATCTTTGTATTTAATTCATATGACAGATGCTACGCCCACTATTACTAAAGCATCCATTTCTTATCCAAATAGTGATATAGATGTCAAAACTTCTCGTGCAAAATTTGGGCACTCGTACTATTATCGCTTCCCAGATATACGAATCTTTGTATTTAATTCATATGACAGATGCTACGCCCACTATTACTAAAGCATTCATTTCTTATCAAAATAGTCATATAGATGCCAAAGCTTCTCGTGCAAAATTTGGGCACTCTAACTATTATCGCTTCCCAGATATACGAATTTTTGTATTTAATTCATATGACAGATGCTAAGCCCACTACTACTAAAGCATCCATTTCTTATCAAAATAGTGATATAGATGTCAAAGCTTCTCGTGCATAATTTGGGCACTCTAACTATTATCGCTTCCCAGATATACGAATTTTTGTATTTAATTCATATGACAGATGCTACGCCCACTATTACTAAAGCATTCATTTCTTATCAAAATAGTCATATAGATGTCAAAGCTTCTCGTGCAAAATTTGGGCACTCTAATTCTATTTTCGCTTCCCAGATATACGAATTTTTGTATTTAATTCATATGACAGGTGCCAAGCCCACTATTACTAAAGCATCCATTTCTTATCAAAATAGTCATATAGATGTCAAAGCTGCTCGTGCAAAATTTGGGCACTCTAACTATTATCGCTTCCCAGATATACGAATCTTTGTATTTAATTCATATGACAGATGCTACGCCCACTATTACTAAAGCATCAATTTCTTATCAAAATAGTCATATAGATGTCAAAGCTTCTCGTGCAAAATTTGGGCACTCTAACTATTATCGCTTCCCAGATATACGAATCTTTGTATTTAATTCATATGACAGATGCTACGCCAACTATTACTAAAGCATCCATTTCTTATCAAAATAGTGATATAGATGTCAAAGCTTCTCGTGCAAAATCTGGGCACTCGTACTATTATCGCTTCCCAGATATACGCATCTTTGTATTTAATTCATATGACAGATGCTACGCCCACTATTACTAAAGCATTCATTTCTTATCAAAATAGTCATATAGATGTCAAAGCTTCTCGTGCAAAATTTGGGCACTCTAACTATTATCGCTTCCCAGATATACGCATCTTTGTATTTAATTCATATGACAGATGCTACGCCCACTATTACTAAAGCATTCATTTCTTATCAAAATAGTCATATAGATGTCAAAGCTTCTCGTGCAAAATTTGGGCACTCGTACTATTATCGCTTCCCAGATATACGAATCTTTGTATTTAATTCATATGACAGATGCTACGCCCACTATTACTAAAGCATCCATTTCTTATCAAAATAGTGATATAGATGTCAAAGCTTCTCGTGCAAAATTTGGGCACTCTAACTATTATCGCTTCCCAGATATACGAATTTTTGTATTTAATTCATATGACAGATGCTACGCCCACTATTACTAAAGCATCCATTTCTTATCAAAATAGTGATATAGATGTCAAAGCTTCTCGTGCATAATTTGGGCACTCTAACTATTATCGCTTCCCAGATATACGAATTTTTGTATTTAATTCATATGACAGATGCTACGCCCACTACTACTAAAGCATCCATTTCTTATCAAAATAGTGATATAGATGTCAAAGCTTCTCGTGCAAAATTTGGGCACTCGTACTATTATCGCTTCCCAGATATACGAATCTTTGTATTTAATTCATATGACAGATGCTACGCCCACTATTACTAAAGCATTCATTTCTTATCAAAATAGTCATATAGATGTCAAAGCTTCTCGTGCAAAATTTGGGCACTCTAACTATTATCGCTTCCCAGATATACGAATTTTTGTATTTAATTCATATGACAGATGCTACGCCCACTACTACTAAAGCATCCATTTCTTATCAAAATAGTGATATAGATGTCAAAGCTTCTGGTGCAAAATTTGGGCACTCGTACTATTATCGCTTCCCAGATATACGAATCTTTGTATTTAATTCATATGGCAGATGCTACGCCCACTATTACTAAAGCATTCATTTCTTATCAAAATAGTCATATAGATGCCAAAGCTTCTCGTGCAAAATTTGGGCACTCTAACTATTATCGCTTCCCAGATATACGAATTTTTGTATTTAATTCATATGACAGATGCTAAGCCCACTACTACTAAAGCATCCATTTCTTATCAAAATAGTGATATAGATGTCAAAGCTTCTCGTGCATAATTTGGGCACTCTAACTATTATCGCTTCCCAGATATACGAATTTTTGTATTTAATTCATATGACAGATGCTACGCCCACTATTACTAAAGCATTCATTTCTTATCAAAATAGTCATATAGATGCCAAAGCTTCTCGTGCATAATTTGGGCACTCTAACTATTATCGCTTCCCAGATATACGAATCTTTGTATTTAATTCATATGACAGATGCTACGCCCACTATTACTAAAGCATCAATTTCTTATCAAAATAGTCATATAGATTTCAAAGCTTCTCGTGCAAAATTTGGGCACTCTAACTATTATCGCTTCCCAGATATACGAATCTTTGTATTTAATTCATATGACAGATGCTACGCCCACTATTACTAAAGCATCCATTTCTTATCCAAATAGTGATATAGATGTCAAAACTTCTCGTGCAAAATTTGGGCACTCGTACTATTATCGCTTCCCAGATATACGAATCTTTGTATTTAATTCATATGACAGATGCTACGCCCACTATTACTAAAGCATTCATTTCTTATCAAAATAGTCATATAGATGCCAAAGCTTCTCGTGCAAAATTTGGGCACTCTAACTATTATCGCTTCCCAGATATACGAATTTTTGTATTTAATTCATATGACAGATGCTAAGCCCACTACTACTAAAGCATCCATTTCTTATCAAAATAGTGATATAGATGTCAAAGCTTCTCGTGCATAATTTGGGCACTCTAACTATTATCGCTTCCCAGATATACGAATTTTTGTATTTAATTCATATGACAGATGCTACGCCCACTATTACTAAAGCATTCATTTCTTATCAAAATAGTCATATAGATGTCAAAGCTTCTCGTGCAAAATTTGGGCACTCTAATTCTATTTTCGCTTCCCAGATATACGAATTTTTGTATTTAATTCATATGACAGGTGCCAAGCCCACTATTACTAAAGCATCCATTTCTTATCAAAATAGTCATATAGATGTCAAAGCTGCTCGTGCAAAATTTGGGCACTCTAATTCTATTTTCGCTTCCCAGATATACGAATTTTTGTATTTAATTCATATGACAGGTGCAAAGCCCACTATTACTAAAGCATCCATTTCTTATCAAAATAGTCATATAGATGTCAAAGCTTCTCGTGCAAAATTTGGGCACTCTAACTATTATCGCTTCCCAGATATACGAATCTTTGTATTTAATTCATATGACAGATGCTACGCCCACTACTACTAAAGCATCCATTCCTTATCAAAATAGTGATATAGATGTCAAAGCTTCTCGTGCATAATTTGGGCACTCTAACTATTATCGCTTCCCAGATATACGAATCTTTGTATTTAATTCATATGACAGATGCTACGCCCACTATTACTAAAGCATCAATTTCTTATCAAAATAGTCATATAGATGTCAAAGCTTCTCGTGCAAAATTTGGGCACTCTAACTATTATCGCTTCCCAGATATACGAATCTTTGTATTTAATTCATATGACAGATGCTACGCCAACTATTACTAAAGCATCCATTTCTTATCAAAATAGTGATATAGATGTCAAAGCTTCTCGTGCAAAATCTGGGCACTCGTACTATTATCGCTTCCCAGATATACGCATCTTTGTATTTAATTCATATGACAGATGCTACGCCCACTATTACTAAAGCATTCATTTCTTATCAAAATAGTCATATAGATGTCAAAGCTTCTCGTGCAAAATTTGGGCACTCTAACTATTATCGCTTCCCAGATATACGCATCTTTGTATTTAATTCATATGACAGATGCTACGCCCACTATTACTAAAGCATTCATTTCTTATCAAAATAGTCATATAGATGTCAAAGCTTCTCGTGCAAAATTTGGGCACTCGTACTATTATCGCTTCCCAGATATACGAATCTTTGTATTTAATTCATATGACAGATGCTACGCCCACTATTACTAAAGCATCCATTTCTTATCAAAATAGTGATATAGATGTCAAAGCTTCTCGTGCAAAATTTGGGCACTCTAACTATTATCGCTTCCCAGATATACGAATTTTTGTATTTAATTCATATGACAGATGCTACGCCCACTATTACTAAAGCATCCATTTCTTATCAAAATAGTGATATAGATGTCAAAGCTTCTCGTGCATAATTTGGGCACTCTAACTATTATCGCTTCCCAGATATACGAATTTTTGTATTTAATTCATATGACAGATGCTACGCCCACTACTACTAAAGCATCCATTTCTTATCAAAATAGTGATATAGATGTCAAAGCTTCTCGTGCAAAATTTGGGCACTCGTACTATTATCGCTTCCCAGATATACGAATCTTTGTATTTAATTCATATGACAGATGCTACGCCCACTATTACTAAAGCATTCATTTCTTATCAAAATAGTCATATAGATGTCAAAGCTTCTCGTGCAAAATTTGGGCACTCTAACTATTATCGCTTCCCAGATATACGAATTTTTGTATTTAATTCATATGACAGATGCTACGCCCACTACTACTAAAGCATCCATTTCTTATCAAAATAGTGATATAGATGTCAAAGCTTCTGGTGCAAAATTTGGGCACTCGTACTATTATCGCTTCCCAGATATACGAATCTTTGTATTTAATTCATATGGCAGATGCTACGCCCACTATTACTAAAGCATCCATTTCTTATCAAAATAGTGATATAGATGTCAAAGCTTCTCGTGCAAAATTTGGGCACTCTAACTATTATCGCTTCCCAGATATACGAATTTTTGTATTTAATTCATATGACAGATGCTACGCCCACTATTACTAAAGCATCCATTTCTTATCAAAATAGTGATATAGATGTCAAAGCTTCTCGTGCATAATTTGGGCACTCTAACTATTATCGCTTCCCAGATATACGAATTTTTGTATTTAATTCATATGACAGATGCTACGCCCACTACTACTAAAGCATCCATTTCTTATCAAAATAGTGATATAGATGTCAAAGCTTCTCGTGCAAAATTTGGGCACTCGTACTATTATCGCTTCCCAGATATACGAATCTTTGTATTTAATTCATATGACAGATGCTACGCCCACTACTACTAAAGCATCCATTTCTTATCAAAATAGTGATATAGATGTCAAAGCTTCTCGTGCAAAATTTGGGAACTCTAACTATTATCGCTTTCTAGATATACGAATTTTTTTATTTAATTCATATGACAGGTGCCACGCCCACTATTTCTAATGTACCCATTTTTTCCAGAAATGTTTATTTGGGTGTCAAAGTTGCTCATGCAAAATTTTAGTACTCTAATCGATATCGTTTTCTAAATATACGAAATTTAGTATTTAATTCATGTGGCCACGCCTACTATTGAAAGTCCGCCTATTTTTTACCCAAATGTTCGTGTGGATGTCAAAGTTTACCGTACTTAATTTGAAGTCTCTAGCTGCATTAACTTTCGTGATATATAATATTTAGTACTTAGTCTTTAATAGGGCGTGGCACCCCGCCCACTTACAATTTCAAACCAAAGTATAGCCTATAGTTCCTTCCAGACATACAAAAAGATTCTAAGAAAATTTCAAGGAAATCGGTCCAGCCGTTTAACCGTCTATAAAGCACAAACAAACATACAAACACACATTGATTTTTATATATATAGACTAGCCAAACCCGGCGCGCGTTGCTACGCCCCTTAATGAATCAAAATGCATTTTGAATTTTTATTGAATATCAAGTTCAAAAACCTAAAAATTATAATATTTTTTATGGGCGTAGCCCTGCCCACTTTTCTAATAACGAAATTGTAAAGTCATAACAGCTCAATATGTGTGCAAAGTTTCAGAAAATTCGGTCCAGTGCAAGTACCTCAAACTGTTAATTTTTTTTATGGGCGTGGCACTGCCCACTTTTCTAATCACGAAATTGTACAGTCATGACAGCTCAGTGTGTATTCAAAATTTTAGAAAAATCGGTCCAGTGCATGTAACTCAAACTTATAACTTTTTTTTATGGGCGTGGCCCTGCCCACTTTTCTAATCACGATATTATAAAATCATGACAGCTCAATATGTGTGCAAAGTTTCAGAAAAATCCGTTCAGTGCAAGTACCTCAAAATTAAAACTTTTTTATAGGCGTGGTCCCGCCCACTTTTCTAATCACGAAATTATTTAGTCATGAGAACTCGATATGTGTGCAAAGTTTCAGAAAAATCGGTCAGGTGCAAGTAGCTCAAACTGTTAATTTTTTTTATGGGCGTGGCACTGCCCACTTTTCTAATCACGAAATTGTAAAGTCATGATAGCTCAGTGTGTATGCAAAATTTTAGAAAAATCGGTCCAGTGCATGTAACTCAAACTTATAACTTTTTTTATGGGCGTGGCCCTGCCCACTTTTCTAATCACGAAATTATAAAATCATGACAGCTCAATATGTGTGCAAAGTTTCAGAAAAATCCGTTCAGTGCAAGTACCTCAAAATTAAAACTTTTTTATGGGCGTGGTCCCGCCCACTTTACTAATCACGAAATTATTTAGTCATGAGAACTCGATATGTGTGCAAAGTTTCAGAAAAATCGGTCAAGTGCAAGTAGCTTTAAATGATAACTAATTTTTATGGGCGTGGCCCCGCCCACTTTTTTCCACCCATAAACACTCCCTGGTATGTGTACAGCAACTTACCAAAGTTTGAGCCCGATCGGTTTTACAGTTTCGGAGTCTATAGCTAACACACACACACACACACCACACACAGAGTTTCACTTTTATATATATAGATTACTATGTACACAATACATGCTACAACCAACATGTATGTATGTAACTGCAGCGTACATTTTTAACTGTTTATGTAAGTGTGTAGGTGAATTTATTTCATTTGGTCCTTTTAAACAAAGGCAATCTTTGCTGCTATTTATTTCGTTACTTCTTCATCTATGAACACTATTTGCAATATTTTTAGCGTTTTCTTTTTCTTTTGGTTTTTTTTGTAATAGAAAGAAAGTTTAGTTCCCAATCCTAGAGTTTTTGTTTTAGTTCTGAGATTGAATTTTAAAATAAAAATTAAATTAACTTTGTTGTTTAGTATTGTTTGCAAATGGATTTTAGTGATGTAAGTAAGTAAAAAAAAAGTTTTATACTCAGCTCAGCTATAAGTTTATTTGTTATAACTTTTCTATTATTCGTATAATACCAGGGGGAATTAAAAGTGGTATACAGACGTATGTATGTATTATATGTTTTACTTTGTATTATTTATGAATATAGAAACATTTTAATTTGACTAAAGATTTAAGGGGAAAACCTTAATATTTTTTGTTTTGTGTTTAGTCGAAAAGTAGTGTGTTTAAGATTAAAAGGTTAAGCAAAGTTATCTTGCATTGAGCCGAAAAGTGATCAGATTATAATGAAATAAATTTCTCATTGGCAGAACGTTTCTATTAAATTCTTCTTTTACAGAAAACTTTTATATCCTTTAATATGTAATCGCCAATGTTCGTATGCTCTTACAAAGGTTCAAAATCTTAGCTGTACTAGACTTCTGGGGCCGAATTACGGCATTTGATATCGATCGAAATTTTACTCGAACGATTGAGTACGCTGTGCTTTAGGTTCAGAGATTCTAATAAGAATTTTCAAATTTCGATCACGTTCGAATGCCGTAATTCGGTCTCTGGTATGTAATATGGTACACAAATACCTCCGTTCCTTCCAATGAACATCCAAATGTTTATTAATTTAAAGGTTAATTAATTGAACTCTATACTTTAAGAACTATATGCTATCGAAGATACTTATAGCCGTCGTCTTGAATTATATCAAACCATTTTTCACGATAGAGGCTATAAAAAAATATATGTATGTAAATGTATAGCTTTGGAATATGAATTTTGTAGGTTTCAAAACTGTTGATATGAGGTCGACATAGCAAAAACAGTAATTTGCGCTACTTCACAGTGAGACAAAGTTTAAAATGCGGTCCTATTGGTGAGCGAGCTACCCAGCAAACAAGAAGTCAATCATTTATATTCAAGAACAATATATTCTTAGGTAATATTTTGCGCTTTCGAACGAAATAAATTTTTCTTAAACGGCTTAAATTAATAAAAGTCAAAATACATAATTGTTTTTATTTTTTATTTTTATTTTTAGGGTTGGAAAATCTTAAACTGAGCTTATTTTATATGTATACTAGCCAAGCCCGGTGCGCGTTGCTAGCCACATAATGAATAAAAATGCATTCTGAATTTCAATTGAATATATTAAAATAATATTTTTTTGATTTTTATTGTAATGCAAGTGGGTATACAATAATTTTGGTTTTTCCATTTGCTGCAAAAATGAAAATTTTTTTTGGTGTTCCCACTCTGGAACATGCGACGTACAGCTAGCCATATGAAAATCATGGATTTTCCAAATTCAATCCTGCAACACGCAGATATTTTTGCTTTGTTGATGGTAATAGCGAAGGCCAAGCGAACTGGAAACTGTACCCGTTTGAAGTTAAAAGGCAAATCGGTGGGAACTATTCGAATGCGTGAAAATAGCTGAAAATAATAACTTCTTGCAAAGTTTCAAAAAATCTATCTAGTGCAAGTAGCAGAAAATGATAATTTTTTATGGGCGTGACACTGCCCACTTTTCTAATCACGAAATTGTATAATCATGAGAGTTCAATATGTGTGCGAAGTTTCAAAAAATCGGTCAAGTTCAAGTAGCTAAAAGGGATAACTTATTTTTTAAGGGCGTGACCCCGCCCACTTTTTACCACCTATAAACACTCCCCTATAATGTGTACAACAACTTGCCAAAGTTTGAGTCAGATCGGTTTTACAGTTTCGGAGTCTATAGCTAACACACACACACACACAGAGTTTCACTTTTATATATATAGATAGATAGATAGATAGATAGATAGATAGATAGATAGATAGATAGATAGATTAACAGAACAGATGAACAGAAGTTACGTAATGGCTGAACTAATGAAACCGCTACGAATTAGTGCCCTACGTGTAATTTCGGCATATCGTACAGTACCTACTAGTGCTGCATTAGTACTTGCGGGTATTTTGCCAATAGATCTCATGGTAAAAGAACGGGAAAGATTCTTTAACTTGACCAGATCTGGTATTGATGAGCATGTTAATGAAATACCAATTGAAGCATGGCAGAATCGATGGAATAACTGTGCGACGGGTTGATGGACCTTTAGAATAATACCAAGTGTTAAGGTTTGTATTGAACGGAAACACGGAAACGTGAATTATTTTATGACACAGATGATGACTGTTCATGGAAACTTTAACAGCTATATATACAGATTTAATCTAAAAGAGTTTAGATACTGCAATGAATGTGGCTTCGAGGATGAGGATGCTGAACACACCCTTTTCCATTGTCCTACTTTACGGAAAACTTCAGGTGATACTTACACCTAAAAACTTGGTGGGGGAAATGTTGAGATCGGATGAAAGATGGAGGTGGTGTGAGTCTTTTATGGCTTATATAATGAAGGCGAAGGCCAATGGAAATCCGAACCTCTAATCTCTTGGAGGAGGGGTTATGTAGGATTCTGGTGTCCAGAGGATGCGTAATTGAATTGCACTAAACCATCCATTCTGATGAAATGCTTCGGCGGTACCAAGATGAACTGGGGAGAATATCGTGGGGCCACTAGATGCTAGCGTGCTAGCACTACGCCCATAAAAAAAAAAGATAGATAGATTAAATGTAAATAGTAAAATTTTAAAACTCTGAATGGACAAGTTACGCCCATTTCACCATACAAAGTAAATTTTATTTAATTTTTAGACTACCATTAAAGGATTTTTTCATACATTTATTAGTTCTTATTTATTAGTTTATTGGTTATTAAATTATTTGTATACTGTTTTCTAACAAAAATTTTATCTATTATGTGTTTTGTAAAGTGAACGATTTCAGCAAGACGCAAAGGGTCTGATTTGAGCCGTAAACTGCTATATCTACAGACATGCGAAATAGAATAGTTCAAAGAGCAGACGAACAAATGCAACTGGATAATGAAGATGTGTGTGTGTGAACATGTCGCAATTTCGTTAATCACAAGAGGCACTCTTAGTGCAAAGTGGGTAATGGTATTATGGACAAGGAGTGTGCACATTGTAATGCGCCTAAATTAAAAACAAACCGATTGGGATATCTTGTGCGTCAGAAAAAGTGCACATTGCTGCATTTATTTTTCAATCATATACCACATCCCCACACATTTACAATTAGTGAGTTATTTTATATTTGACTATCAATGTATTTTTTAAGTAATAAGTAGAACATGTTTCTTTAATAAATTGCGACATTATGGATACCGTTTCCAATCTATTTAAATGCAATTTGTTGTCGTAAATATTATTATTTTCTAAAATATCTTTTAGTGAAAAGTAGTTGCTTAATTGAGAGACAAAACTACATTATGTTAATAGAAGTGGTAATCCGTATAAGATTATCTTTTTGTTATTTTAGAATTCTAAAACGAAGAAAATATTTTCTCTAATTTCGTATAATTCAAGACGTGTTACAGACGGGCCAAAAAGTATGTCACAAAACAAAAGGGTATCCAAATGCTTTCACTACTTTTTGAATGAAGTATATTACAAACGAAATATTTTATTAAAAAGAGTTGTAGATTTAATAGGAATATCGAAATATTTAATGTCAGTTTAGCCGCTGTTCAGGATGCCAGCATTCTTTAAACTCGAGTGCAAATTTTAACAACACAATTTCTTCTAGATATGAGAACTTGGAGTAACAACTGCGAACTCGCTCAAAATAATAAGATAAATCATGCACAGAGTCTTAATATATATTGAGTCCGAAAATTCAAATCAATCTTGTTACTTAAGAATGTTTTTCTCGTGTATATAAAATTTATTTTATATTTAGTAAAACAAAACAAAACAAGTAAGAGCACTATATTCGAATCTTTTATACCCACCACCAATTTTGTGTACATTTAAAGCACAATATTTATTATTTTGTTCATCGCTATGAAATTATCTCTTTATAATAAAATATGTAACACTTTCTTTGTAGAGGGTGGTTAAATTTTAAGGGCCCATGTTGAAGGTGAACTACACCTAGTCTTTAAATTTGTTTTCTGCATTCCACTTGACATTTCTCAATCTCAAACTTACTCAAATTGATCCGTGGAAAGATACGCAAATGAGCAACGCTTTAAAGTTATTCAGGTTTTTTATAAAAATGGGCGTTCAAATCAAAATGCATTTTGTGCACTTTGCAATTTTTTTGATCAACAAAATCGTTCAAATTCGTCAACAATCGGGAGAATTGTAACAAATATTTAAATTTCTGCAAAACAGGTCTGTATAAAATGTTAGAAAATCTGTGAATGCCTTCTTAGTGCGTTGAATGGGAACCACTGCTGTTTTTTGCGATAGTGTGGCAAAAGAGCAGTCAACCTCGACTCATCATCATGCCCAACAATTGAGCATCAACATTGTCATTGAAAATTTGGCCTATCAGATAGAGGAGTGGTGCCAAGAATTGGGGGGGGGGGGTGCATTTGTCCGATATTTTGTTAAATACATAATTGAACCATACAAATATTATAATTACAAAAAGAAATAATAATAATATCCTAAATAATTTGTGTTTTATTTAAATTCAACATCGGTCCTTAAAATTTAACCACCCTTTATAACTTCGATATGCTACTAAAATGCTTTTGTAAATGTAGTCTTTCAATGAAAGTGGGCGTTAAAGTAGGCATGTCAAAGTTGTTTTTGCTAATAAATACAACTTAGATATTTCAATATAGTTCATTATTTTCCCAAAAACTTTGTCAATAGAGAAATTACATGAATTTAAGATAAACCGTTATATGGGAGGTAGGCGTTAAAGTGGGCGTATCACCTAAACTTTTTGTCACAACAACTACATTGATTAGAAGGATATACGTAACAAATTTGATCATAATACCTCTAATTGTGGCGGTTGTATGAGCTTTTAAATTTCATTAACGGTAGATAACGTGAAAAGTGGGCGTTATAGTAGGCGTGTCAAAGTTGTTTTTGCTAATGAGTACAACTTACGTGTTTCAATATAGCCCTTTATTATTCCAAAATCTTTATTTATAGAGAAATTATATGAATTTTAGGTAAAACGTTATATGGGAGGTGGACGTAAAAGTGGGCGTGGCACATTGATTTTCCGTCACAAAAAATCGTCTCACCAAAAAGCAAAGTGTGCAAAATTTCAGAGTCGTACATTCAATTTTGTTGCTTTTATGACGTTTTTGTTTTTAAATATACCGAAAAATACACTGTGCGGTATAAATTTTCGTACATTTTAATCGATAACTCCTCTCCTAATGCATAGATTTAGACAATTTTCGGGGAAAAATATCGTTTTTGCTCAGGAAATATATATTCGAAGTTTCATGAGTCTACGTTAATGCGTTTGGACACAATTCCATTTTATTCGATGTTCGAAGGACACGGTTTTTTCGACCTACTTTTGCTTTTCGAGCTATAACTCTCTTCCTAATATTCCGATTTAGCCCATTTTCAATACCAAACAAACCTTGTCTATAAGAAAGATTCTGGCAAAATTTGAGCCCCCTAGTTTTTTCGGTGCGACCTCTATCGTGCTTTCAACAGACGGACGGACATAGCTAGATCGTCATAAAATCAAACCCCGATTCAGAATATATATACTTTATGGGGTCTAAAATGGATATTTCGATGTGTTACAAACGGAATGACAAAATGAATATACCCCCACCATTTTTTTGGTGGCGGGTATAAAAAGATTTAGGTGCTCGTACAATTAGTTTTGAAAAAGTACAATTTTAACATTTCTCTTTGTACAAAATTAGTTTCATTATCCTTAATTGTCGCTATTTATCGAAGTGGCCTATTTTAGCTTGTCTTTTATTTTAAAAAAGTTCGGCAAAGGGGTTTGCTTGTCAGCTGTGTGTTTTTCATAAAGTTTGTTTTCCAGGTATTGAACAAAAAATATAGTAAGGGTATATAATTTTGATATGGATTGCCTAGAGTTTTACAAATATTTGAATAGATGCGATGGTAATATATTGGCTCAAATTGGAAGTGTTGAAAAATATATGTAAAATTTTTAAAAGTGTACATTCCCGATAATGAATGTAATGAATTTTTGTTGTTTTTTTTTGTTTTTATTTTCAACCATTAAATCAGAATGATATGTTCAGTTTGTATTTTTGTAACTAAAGTTTTTTCGTATAAACAAATTTTGTTTTTGTATTTTAAATGGCGTCGTAACTTTTATCAAATTTAATTTTTTTTTTAAATCTGTCCTCTTTTTTTGGGCAAATGTCCTACATTTTTTTTCTGCATACGGCCATTAACCTATAGAAATTAGTTATTTACACTTTGTTTTATGATATTTTACTATGTGTTTGTACGAAGTAATTGAATTTTTAAAATTCAAAATTTTATTTCTTCACTTAATATATTGAACATGATTATTATTACCTCTAAATTTTGCTATCAATACAGACATATGCTGACATATTTTAAGCTTATTTTTTATTTAAAATTCTATTTTCCTTTCAATAAACATGTTCTGTCCTTATACACGTTAGGTTGTCCCGTTCTTGAATGAGAAAAATGTGTTTTTGAGCTACACTTTCGCAAGAGGTATCAAAATTTGCGTAATTTCACACAGATTACGGTAAAATAAATAAAAGTCAAATTGCATGCCATCTTGAGGGCTCTACTCTTAAAAACGTTTTTACATACTTATACTATATGCTTAAAATAATAAAAAAAAAAACAGATACAAATTTATTTTATTTATGTCTATTCTATATTTGCAATCAATGTACAAGAAAATAAATAAATTTAAACCTATTTTTTGACCAAAATTTTGCATTTCTGCTCGTGATTACAACCTGGTTTTAATAAGGCTATCTCTAAAAGCAGCGTTAGTTACACTTTAAGAGGCCTCTGTTATCAGTTTAACAGATCTTTCCACAACTTTTGTATGGCAAGGAAAGTGGTCAATTTCCAAGATGTTATCTTTTTTCATGAATTGAAGGTCCTCATTACAAATATGCCGACGAACCGGCGGTGCTCTAACTCTACACTTGTGTAGTAGTTTCGATGTTATCTCAATCAGAGAAGTTAATTTTTGGTGGTTTAAGTATTCTGTGTTTAGTGCTACTTTCAGTTTCTCCAGCTTTAATAATTCTTTGCAATGACAGCTCCCGAATGTGGTCTCTATCATCAAGTAGCATACTCACAAGTAAATTTCAGGGTGAGCGAAAAAAGCATTTCTTTCGATAACAGAATCCACAACTGACCTCATATATTCAGGTAAAAAACGAGATCACATAATCAGATGACAAATACGTTTGTCCTTCTTTAAAGACGTTTATTTTTTGACTAAGAACCAAGTCGAGGGCGAATACTTTAACAACGTAATTGACAAACAGTTCAAACATTTCTGATGGATTAAGGGTACTAACGTAAACTCCGAGTAGACAATTAACGGAGGTAAGCAATCTCGAGTGCGCAATTTTTTCAGGTTTATGGTTTACCAGCTAACGACTACAAATACCAGATTGTACAGCTTTAAATATATATTATCACCGACCATATTTTCCGGCAAGTCAGGCAAATTACCAGCCACCGCAAAAAAAAAAAAAACATCGTAGTTTCATTATAACAAGTAGCTAGTTGGTTTCTAATAATTTCAAAATATTTTGTAGGTCCCGAAATGTTTTATTGATTACCAGAATTAAATTTTCGGTAGAAATTAAGACATTTAAAACCGCAAAAGCAATAGCAGCAGCAGAACAAGTCGATAAACCGTATCTATCACAGACCTTAGCAACTCGGGCAGTAGCAATGTATTCCGATTCTTCGTTGAAGTCGAAGATGTATCTGTCGGAATTTTCTGGGATAGAATCGGTTTGTTGGGTATGACGTGTTTTTTTTGTGATTGATCCCTATGGAATGTTCAGTTTATCTTTGCTTTCGTTTTATTAGTCGAACTGTTTCTTTTTTATAAACTCCACATACAACCATTTTTTTTAAATTTTTTTGATCCAACAAAATTCAAATAAAGTACATTTGCAAGCAGCAACGTCGAAAAGCTTCTCAGATGACTCCGAAAAAAATTAATTTGTTTTCGAAACCACATTTTCGTTTACAAATTGAGGTACTGTTTGAAATAGGATTTGAGTAAGTGAATAACTCGTCCCTTTGTTACGATTGGAATAGAAGCATTGGTCCAAATATTGTCAATTACTTCAAAGACATTTTCAAATATATCTGAATTTAATAGATCTTTTGCATTGTACTTTAATTTCATGTTATACGCCACGATCTCCTTTATTTAAAATCACATACACCTCTCGTTATACTGCAACTACCGCAATAGTATATATTATATATCGTATTATAAATTAGTTTAGTGTTTGTTTTTTTTTTAGTTTACGTATTTTGGTATTAATAAATATAACAGGTGATTTTGTTGCCAATTTTTTTATTTTTTATTTCATGTTCAAAGGTTTCTATATTTTAGGAAGTAAGCTGTGAATATAAGAGAAACCTTAAAACTAGTTCGTTATTAACAAGAGTTCGCTATAACCCTAATTATTGTGAATGTTTTGTGATCGAAAAAAAAAATCCGGAATTTTTTTTTATAAAAAATTCATTATAACTGATGTGCGTTAAAAAACTCCACTGTGTCTAGCAAACTCGTATTCGCCGGTAAAATGTTGTTGCTATACATAGTCGTGACATATTTACTTTAGGTGTCGAAATTAAGGATAGCGAAATATAATCATAAAATAACTACTTTACAAAACTTTGAAGATCGGTAGAACCCTAAAGATATAGTTTTATTGTATTTTTAAAATCATTTTGGTAATCTACGAGTAATTACGCAAGTTTTGGGAGGTCTTGTGTTAGGAAAATCAAAAAAAAAAATTTTTCGGGACAGCCTAATATACATATATCTCAAACTTTTATTTATTATTTATTAAGTAATAACTGGGGTTAGACTAGCATTTTTGTGTGTTAATGCGGCTGCTGTTGATTTCAATAAAGTCAAATGTATGCAACCGACAGTATAATAAGATTTTAAGTGGAGGCCGTTGGCAGCTTTTGTTCTCGTAGCTGCTGTGTTGGGAATATAAACTGCTGGGGTATAATTCTAAAAGCAATAGAAGCATACTACTAACGCTTTTCATATACATAGACATTTTCACACCCTTCGATTGTGCTTTTAATGGTTTTAATGGTATTCTTCTTTCTTGTGTTTTATTTGACAGGGTTGTAATAGACTTAAATTAAGAATCAACATGTTGATTAAATTAACAATTGTAATGGAATACTTAGGAACAATTGAAATATTTTAAAATCATTCTGTTGGGTAAAAAGATTGAATCAAGTTAAATCTTACATTAGCACTCTCATTGTTACAACTCTTTAGTTCACTAAAACAATTTGCGTGTGGAATAACAAATTTTGTTTGAACGATTTGGATTTACCTACTAGGAGGCACTTGTCAACTGTTTGGGTCAAATTTTTAAAATTTGTGTTTATTGTTTGTTTACATTTAGGCAGACCCTATCTATATATATAAAAGTGAAACTCTGTGTGTGTGTGTGTGTGTGTTAGCTATAGACTCCGAAACTGTAAAACCGATCGGGCTCAAACTTTGGTAAGTTGTTGTACACATAAAAGGGAGTGTTTATGGGTGGAAAAAAGTGGGCGGTGCCACGCCCATAAAAATTAGTTATCATTTTAAGCTACTTGCACTTGACCGATTTTTCTGAAACCTTGCGCACATATCGAGCTGTCATGACTAAATAATTTCGTAATAAGAAAAGTGGGCGGGGCCACGCCCCTAAAAAAGTTTTAATATTGAGGTACTTGCACTGGACCGATTTTTATGAAACTTTGCACACATACTAAGCTGTCACAACCATATAATTTCGTGACTAGAAAAGTGGGCAGGGCCACGCCCATAAAAAAAGGTTATAATTTTGAGGTACTTGCACCAGACCGATTTTTCTGAAACTTTGCACACATATTGAGCTGTTATAGCTAAATAATTTCGTGATTAGAAAAGTGGGCAGTGCCACGCCCATAAAAAAAGGTATCATTTTGAGGTACTTGCACTGGACCGATTTTTCTGAAACTTTGCACACATATTGAGCTGTTATGACTTTACAATTTCGTGACTAGAAAAGTGGGCAGGGCTACGCCCATAAAAACAAGTATAATTTTGAGGTACTTGCACTGGTCCGATTCTTCTGAAACTTTGCACACATATTGAGCTGTTACGACTTTACAATTTCGTGATTAGAAAAGTGGGCAATGCCACGCCCTTAAAAAAATTATAATTTTTAGGTTCTTGCACTTGATATTCAATTAAAATTCAGAATGCATTTCGATTCATTAAGGGGCGTAGCAACGCGCGCCGGGTTCGGCTAATTTGATATAAAATTAAAAATATTGCAGAACAGCTTTAAAAAACTATTTTTTGTTAAAAAAAACTAAGGAAGAGTAGAAACTAAATTATAAATAAAACAGGGATGAAAAAATTGATTAGAGTGTACTCTTTATTTTTTTGTAATTTAAATGGTAATTCTAAATGAATAACCCACAGAAATAGTAATTTGCTGTGAAAATTTTGCATGGGAAATTTTTTCATTTGGTTCGTAATTAGGCTTTGAATTATTAAGAAAAACATCGAATTACGAATATCGCTGCCGTGGAAACATGCTATTAGCTGTATTTCACTAACTGCCACTTTTTAGCATGCCGACGACTGAAAACTACTGATTTCGTCCCATTATTTTTGTGAATTTTACCATCCGCCCAAAAGTGGCAATGGGCGATTGTAGCCCGTAAGATGTAACAACCTAAGAGGCAGCAACACCATAAGATTTCTGCATACATAAGTATGTATGTAAATATATGTTTTGATATATTTTTAAATATCAATTATTAAAGTTTATCAAAAATATGAAACAACAATTCTTCTTTTTACTCTATTAAAGATACTTTCTTATACACACAGGATAATATATCCCTTAGCATAGCTTGGCTATCTCTTCGTGTTTACACCCTAATACATCTTTCTATTAGAATATACATTTTAATGCCGAATTAAATATTATCGAGTCCTTATCGCACAAGTGCTTATTGAGATGCTGATGCAAGGATTAATCTCTGCTGGGTATATGCATTTGTCTTCTCATACAAGTTATTCGTTTACTTCGATGTATTAAGAGCAAACGCGCATATTTGGAAAAGGTTTTCCATCGCTCTAAGAAGAAGTTTCAGTAAATAGAACGTATTGTATCACAAATCCTCAAATATTAATAAAGTGTTTTGATAGCTATTTTATATGTTTCTAAGAATTTAAGAGTTATAAAAATATCGTTTTATAAACTTTTGAGAAACTTGGAAACATATTATGAATATGACCGTTAATCTCTTAAGGGAAGTCAATAGTTGAATAGAAATAACTGTGATTTTCATGTGCAACCACTTATGTCTTAAAATAAAATTTTTCAGTAGATCTACAAAATCGTGTTAGTGCTGAACGGTTTTTGAATATATATAGAAGTTACGTTGCTATGCCATTAAAAAATCGGAATGGGTCCATCTTATTTGAGAAGCTATTAAAACCAAGTAAAGGTCGTTTAAAACCAAGCCATATGGCATTATTAGGTCAAAATCGTATAAAATGAACATACGCGGTTGTCCATGAAAACCACAGATAAATGACATAAAAATAATTTTATCCTGATTTATTGTCAGTCATCTATCTTCGTTTGAAGAGAATAATTATTTTCACCCATTAATTGTTAGTTGGTCAATTGTGTGTCACCTAGTCGTCTGCACTAGTCTGCCTTCTAGGAGATTAAGTGTTCGGAAAGATCTCTTTTCTCTGGAAGTTTAGGTTTCTTAGATCTATATTGTATTTGTATTATTATTTTTAAGTGTTTTTTATTTTATATACATGGTTTGGCTTGCAACTAGGGTTTGGGATTTCCCGGTCTTTTTATATTCCCGGGAAACGGGAATTAAAAAATTGTCTTCCCGGGAATTCCCGGGATTCCCGAAAATAATATTTCTTTTAAAATAAATAATGTTTGTGAACTTTAGCATCACCATTTGGTTAATAATTCATTGTATTAGTAGTAGTTTATTTTCCATTAGAGTCCTTATTGTGTCAGCAGTACATCTTCCGAAAATATAAACTTAACCCAAATTATAAAAATAATTATTGCCATGTAAACAGATATCTTTTTTGGGCAACACTACTCCACTCGTCTAATACAAGACCAAACCTCAAATTGTCGCAAATTTAACTCGATATTGTTTTCACCATCATATTTTTAACGGCGTTGGTAACGTCATATTTTTGATGAAACAAATTTGACAAATAAAAGAACTTTGTGTAATTGTTCGAATAGATATTCCATCGAATGCTGCCAATTTTGAAACAATTTCTGGTAATGTTTGGGTGTCTAAAAAATTTTTAATGGTGGAATTAGTTTTTTTTATTTGGTGCAAGTGTTAAAGAATCGTTTTCAAATTTTATATTATGGACCAAAAGAAGGTGCCGTATGAGATCACTAGTACTACCGCCCTTGAATATTAACCTTTTCGGGAAAATATAACATTGTGCTGCGTTGTCTACTTTTTGAAAAGTTCCAAACTTCAGACTTTTTTGCTTCTAAACAAAGTGAATTTTAAAAAAAGTATTAGAAAAATTCAATCATAAATGAAAAAAATTATACTTACAAATTCTGTGACCACTTTTAAAAACAATTTGTACATACGATTATATTTATAAAAATGAACCACGGAAACTACTGCTGGTTTTACGGTTGTTATAAAAAACATGTATATACAAGAAAACATTTAATTATGTATGTACATACATACATATGTATATAATTAATTCACTTGAAATATATAAGCACTTATTAAAAATAATTCCAGAAAGTCCTTAACTTTGGCGTGAAATGTTTTTGACCGACGATGTTTGTTTTTCTTTTACATATTCGTATTTGAAAAAAGTTGTAAATACTTAACAAACAAGAAATGCTAATAAATTAAAAACCTTACTTTTTATTCAAATATTCTCTAAATTTACCAAAACAGATAAGAAATTAAAAATAAAACTAAATATATTTCCTAATATACTACATATTTTTTATTTCCCGTTTTCCCGGGAATAAGAGCAAAATTTTTCCGGGAATACTAAGTGGTTCATTCCCGGGAATTCCCGGTTCCCAAACCCTACTTGCAACACAGCGCTAGTAGTTAAATTAAAAATAATTCTTCATTAGTTGGACTATGTCTATTTCGTTGGTCACAAGTAGAAAGGCCCTAACTCAAATAATTGTAACTTTTATAATTGTAACATAACAGAAACTGTAGTATCATAATGTAAATTTTTTTGTTAAACGGTTTGTAAAACTGTTATTTTTGACAACTATTGCATTACATTTTTTGTATAAAGATGTATTTGTGTGAAATGTATTGGAATCACCGAAATTCTCAATTTCGTAAGGAATACGAGTTAGGTCTTTTTTACTTGTGACTATCGATATATACTATACAGATAACTAAAAGAAATCGTTTTTTACAGCGTATGGTAGGTAGTTGAGTCCTGAAATGATTTTCACATTATCGACTGATCTTCGATATGACTCATATCGGCTTCTGAATGCACTCTCTTTTAGTTAATATAATATTCTATTATGTCTGTTTTTATAGTTTTTCTAGCAAGCACTTTAAAATTTAAAAAACTGGTTCCATTTAAAATAAAGACTGTTAATGAATTCTTCGCTATGTAAATTAAAGTGCATATTGACTTTTGCTTATTAAGCTAAATTATAAGTTCAAATGATGTTGTTCTTTTTCGCTATAACTTCCTGTTAAATTGTCCAAAATAGTTGTCGACTTAAACAGTTTTTCCTTATTGACACAGATATTAAAAGGCAACAAAACCATAACACATTTTGGGCAATTATTTGTGAGTTCATCACTTTTAGGTAGCGAAACCATATGATAAGGATTCTTCTAATAGAGATTATAACGATTTCAATTTATTACTTTTATAATAAAACGTATCGAAATTAACAGAAAAACTTTATTGATTTCATTATTCATTTTGTGTTTAAGCTGTTGTTTATTTTCTTAGGAAAAATTTTTTGTACAATAAAATAAAAATTATTTCATTTGCCTTACTACGTACATACATAAATATACATTTAGCCTAACAATCCTTTCTTCTAATATTTGCCCGCTTACACTTGAGGGATTAAAAAAAATAAAAAAATTAAAAGAAACTGTGTGTGTGCATGCGCTCTATTTTAATACATTATTTTCTTACATTTTTAAAGAGTTGATATAAAATTTGTCCTTAGGAAACCCTTTAAATGACTGTTGTTGTATGTATATTTAGTGCATTCGGTAGTTAGTGGTGGCACTTAAACAACACTATTCATCTCATCTCATCATCACATCAAATCGAATCACAACAAAACACCAATACAACTAAATATGTGTGTATGTTATATTTATGTTTAGATTTGTGTACAACAATTGCTGTAGTTTTGTTAAGTTTTACAACAAGAATTTCAAATTTCAAAGCTGAAATATCAGTGTAAAGAGTTAAAATAAACAAATATTGAATTTAGGGTTTTTCTCTTCGTTTTATGTTCTGTTGTGAATTGAGTTCAAGTTGATGAATCTGTGGTTTTTAGTTTTGGTAAACAAAACTGAGTAAGTAAAAAAAGTGCCCACTACGCGTATGTAAGTGTTTGTGTGTTTACATATTGACTGAATTGACAAAAAGAAAGATAGACGTTTATGAATAATTTGTTGTTGTTGATGCCATAAAAGTATTAACATATTTGTTTATTGTACCATTGTTCTTGTTAATCATTTGTTTAATTAATATATGTACTTATATACATATATATACTTATATACATAAATATATATACATAATTTGTATGTTGAAAGATAAACCAATATAGAATAATTGTTTCTAAGTGGATCGTAAAAAATATCATCTGTAAACGGTGTTAGAAAACTGTCTGGCGCAAATTAATTTTTACAGATTTACATACATACATATGTTTAGAAGATTACAACCGAAACTGTTGTATTTGCCTAATCAAATCGACTGTAGAGTACAATTAAACATAAGTTGAAGTGATTACAGATTAAGTGTTCTCTTTTTTGAACTGTGTTTTATTCTTTACGAGTTTCACTCCAAACCGTATGTATTCTCACAAATTTAATCGTTATTCAGCTCAGCAGCCTTATTCTGAAACTCGATTAAGCTGAATCTAAGAGAAGGGCTGCTTATCGGATCAAGAAATCGCGCGTCATTACCATTTTCATCTTATTTCGAGAGTTTTGCTTTTACTCTCGCGTGGTTGATTATATGGCGTCGCGTAACTGTACTGTGACACAGTATTTATACAATTCTGCAATTAACATCCAGCTTTTAATTCGAAAAACTGCAGCAGTGCTATCACTGACTTACATATAACTAGAGAAATACCCATAAAACTCATTTGTAACTGGATGAGTAATGTTAAACTCAGTTTTATTTATTGTTCAAGTATTTCCGACATTCTATACAGAGGTATAGGTTGACATACAGAGCCAGAAACAACGTGAGATACCCTGGCATTTTGGATAGTATCTGTACCAACAGTTTTAGAATAAAACAAAATAAAAAAAGTTTTGGCAATTCAAATGCTTACTAATGGTATCAACGTAGCAAAATTTATTGCCGCAATTATTTATCAATTTTTATTGCGTCCATAGAAATTTTGACGAGTAGACCGCAAATTGATTGCGGGAAAATCGTTTCATTTTCTTTGAATTTTTTGTTTTTCTTTGAAGAAACAAAGGAAAATTTAAATATCCTTACCTGATAATTATAATTTAGAGTGAGATATTCCAAAAAAATAAAAACATAAAAGTAGAAACAAAAATATTAAAATTTTATAAATAAATTATTTGTGGCGTGTTCTCCACCTTATCAAAATAGACATACTTTAGCATTAAAGTGCCGTTATCCTGCCGTCGTTTTTGCTTGTGCTTTGTAATAAAAATTGCTACGTGGAGACGCAGCGTTATGCTCGGTGCACAATTGGGACGAACGACGAATTTCGCCCAACACGTCGAACTCTTCGGTAAAAATTCGTTGTGCAAATTCGTCGTGTAAGCACAACAACGACGAAAAAGTAACATATTTTATAGTTGATAAAATTGTTTAGTGTTTGTGCAAAGAAAAAACAAAAATAATCGAAAAATTCAATTTTTTGTGAAACTCAACAAAACCATAAATATAATTTCTGTAATAATAAAAACTTGTTTCGTATAAGCAAACGTTTGCAACGAATGTCGTGGGTACGTGCATTAAACAATAATAAAAATTTTGTTTGTGTATAACAGCTAATAGTGTGACCATATGAAAAAAAGATCACTTAATAAACTTAAACATTTGCAAAAACACAAATAAAAACAAAGTTTTGTACTTAACTTTTTTATACTTATTTAAAATAAAACAATTATTAAAGTAAAAACTAACCTTATTTTCTTAAAAAGTTGAGAAGTAAACCCAAATTTAATAAAAAATGGTCACCTTGTACCAATTTGTTCGTCGTTCACCGGCGTAAGAAATAGAAGTAAATCTAATGCAGTGTTCGCTGCGTATAGCGAACTTCGACTGACGCCACAATTGTATGCATTATCATATACACAAATGTGTTTTATTTTTGATGACGAATCTTCGCGACGGAAAGGTCGTCGTTCGTCCCAATTGTGCGCCTAGCATTAGCGATAGCTTTAAGTTACAATTTAAGGTAATAATTGCACAATTGTGACTATCTTCAGAGCGGAGCACCGAATATTTTCCGTAAATAAACGATGATCACTGTATTTTTTAAAGTAGAAAGATGTCTTAAGTTCCGGTGTGAACCATATTTAATACGAGGAGTGTACTAGGGTACATTCATCCATTACATTCCAATAAAATTTTATAAAAATAATCAGTCATATAGTCAATAGAGTAACAGGCTCCGCCTGGTCTACAGTACATTCGTTTACCTTATTAACAAATTCTAACACAATTTCTAAGAATTTTCTTAAGTCCGTTAATTTGATGTAGGTCAAATATATTATTCAAAATTGAATACCTTTTATCATCCGATAAGTATTAGTTTAATTTTAATGAAGATACCAGCAAATGGTTAACAATGAAGTTTCCTTTAAGTCAGCTAAATAACGTTATTTTATATTTAAGTATAAAGTGTGTTTAGAAATAAGTGGCAATAATATTTCTTTTATGCAAAATGAGTACTATTTTTTGTGTCAACAACGTTTCAAAACAAGTAAGAGTGCTATCTTCGGCCGTGCCGTTTCTGATAATACCCTTCACAACGTGTAGTTATGCAATAACAATTGTTTGTATAACCTTTCATCTCATTAATATGAAAAACGTATATATAAAAAACATACATATATGAAAACATCCCATTGTAAAATTATAAATTGAGTTTATGTACATATGTTTAAGAAAATAATAATACAAAAAATAAAAAATAAAAATAACAATATAGAAAAAAAAAATACAAATAAAAATATAAAATAGAAAAAAGATTTTTTGGCTCAGTTTTGATTCGAAGCCACGTTCACTCTGACCAGTATACCACGCTTGTATGTATGTGTTGCTGATTTTTAATAAAGATCTGTTCCAGAGTATTTCTAATAATACCTCATCATCTAATACTTCACGTGGGTCCAGGCAAACTTGATTTCAACATACACACGGACAGACTGGCAGACCTTAATCGACTCCCCTATTCATAAGCTCTCAGAACGTATATACTTTATGGGGTCGGAAATGAAAATTGTAAAAATTTACACGGAATGACAAACCTGTATATACCCTTTTTTACTTTTGTGGGAAGGGTATAAAAACAATTATGGGAAGAACTTTACATTTTAAAAATTTTTCAAGAAGGTAGGAATACTGGAAATAACCATAGTGCACAAAAAAATATGTTTGCGAACGCAATATCATTTTTTTCTCTCGTTTTTTTAAATATGCTTCGAATTAAACAAAAATAAAAGTTGCGAGACAAATTCTATTTAGGATTTTTATGTTTTTTCATTATTTTCGCAAATAAAATAAATATTTTTTTTTTACTTTATTCGTTTGCAATACAAATTTTATTTTTAAAATTCGCCGTTTTTCATTCCTCATACAAATTAAATATATATTTCATTCTAAGCAAAATAGAATCAGAAACGAATAATTCTTTTCAAAAATTTCGTCTTTTTATTTGTTTTTGTTTGTGGTATGAAAAAAATCGTAACATTAAATAATGTACAGTAGCAGCGATAATAATTTAAGCAATACACAATGCGTTGGATTGGATTGGATTTTGCTTATCTACATATGTATACAACAAGTAAGAGCACTATATTCGGCTGTGCCGAATCTTTTATACCAACCACCAGTTGTCCATTCTTTTGTAGCTAGGGTTTTTTTTCAGAAAATTTTTGTTTCCCGGAAATGCGAGATTTATTTTTTAATATCCCGAGATCCCACAGCAAAACAAATAAAATGTAAATTTGTTTTTAATTAAAAAAAACTTTTTATTAAAAAGCATAAAATAGTTTATAATGTAAAAAAAAAACTTCAAAACTATAAAACTCAATAAAGAAACTTGAATTTAAAATATAAATTGAGCAAAAAAAATATTTTTTATTGAAAAAAATATTATTCTCTAGATACAAGATCAAATATGAGCACAAAAAACAAAGGTACAGTACTTCAGCTATGAGATCAATAATAAAATCATTAGAATTAATTTTCAATATAAACATATGTTTTCGAATCGTAGCCACCTTTTTTTTTCCGGGAAATCAGGAAGATTAAATAACTCAAATTCCCGCGAAATAACCCAATTTATAGCACAAAATGTATTTGTTTGTTGTTAACAGTAATCGCTATAGAATTATCTCTTTATACTAAAATATGTATCACTTTCTTTGTATAACTTCGATATGCAAGTAAAATGTTTTCGTAAATTTAGTCTTTCAATGAAAGTGGGTGTTAAAGTAGGCGTGTTGAAGTTGTTTCTACTAATGAATGCAACTTAGATGTTTCACTACAGTCCTTTATTCTTCCAAAATCTTTATTCATAGACGAATTATATGAATTTGATATAAACCGTTATATGTGAGGTGGGCGTTAAAGTAGGCGTGTCACCTAAATTTTCTGCATAACAAATTTCATCATCATACCTCCAATTTTGTCAGTTTTATGATTTCATTAACAGTAGATAACGTGGAAAGTGGTGGTAATAGTAGGCGTGTCGAAGTTGTTGTAGCCTTTTAATAAAAGTGGACGTTAAAGAAGTCGTGTTTAAGTTGTTTCTACTAATAAATGCAACTAAGATGTTTCAATGTAGTCCTTTATTATTCCAAAATCTTTATTCATAGACGAATTATATGAATTTGAGATAAACCGTTATATGGCAGGTAAGCGTTAAATTGGGCGTGTCACCTTAATTTTCTGGCATAACAATAACATTGACTAGAAAGAAACATGTAGCAAATTTCATCATCATACCTCCAATTTTGTCGGTTTTATGAGCTTTTAAATTTCATTAACACTAGATAACGTGAAAAGTAGTAGTAATAGAAGGCGTGTCGAAGTTGTTGTAGCCTTTCAATGAAAGTTGGCGTTAAAGAATGCGTGTTAAAGTTGTTTCTACTAATGAATGCAACTATTTAAGATGTTTCAATATAGCCTTTTATTATTCCAAAATCTTAATTCATAGAGAAATTATATGAATTTGATATAAACCGTTATATGTGAGGTGGGCGTTAAAGTAGGCGTGTCACCTAAATTTTCTGCATAACAATGACATTGACTGGTAGGATATCTGTTGCAAATTTCATCATCATACCTCCAATTTTGTCAGTTTTATGATTTCATTAACAGTAGATAACGTGAAAAGTGGTGGTAATAGTAGGCGTGTCGAAGTTGTTGTAGCCTTTTAATAAAAGTGGACGTTAAAGAAGTCGTGTTTAAGTTGTTTCTACTAATAAATGCAACTAAGATGTTTCAATGTAGTCCTTTATTATTCCAAAATCTTTAATCATAGATAAATTATATGAATTTGAGGTAAAACGTTATATGGGAGGTAGGCGTTAAAGTGGGTGTGTCACTTAAATTTTCCGGCATAACAATGACATTGACTAGAAGGATATCTGTAGTAAATATCATTAACGTAGCTCTAATTTTGTCGGTTTTATGAGCTTTTAAATTTCATTAACAGTGAATAACGTGAAAAGTGGGCGTAATAGTAGGCGTGTCGAAATTATTTTTAATAATGAATGCAACTTCGATGTTTCAATATAGTACTTTATTATTCAAAAATATTTTTCATAGAGAAATTATATGAATTTGAGGTAAAACGTTATGTGGGAGGTGGGCGTAAAAGTGGGCGTGTCACATTTATTTTCCGTTAGAACAAAGTAATTGACCAAAAAGTCATGTGTGCAAAATTTCAGAATCGTTTGTTGCTTTTATGACGTTTTTGTTTTTAAATATACCGAAAAATACATCGTACATTTTGGTCGATAACTCCTTTCCTAATGCATATTTAGTATTAGTCAATTTGAGGGGAAAACTATTGTTTTTACTCAGGAAATATACATTCGAAGTTTCATGGATCTACGTTAATTCGTTTGGACACAATTCCATTTTATTCGATGTTAGAAGGACACGGTTTTTTCGACCTACTCTTGCTTTACGAGCTATAACTCTCTTCCTAATATTCCGATTTAGCCCATTTTCAATACCAAACAAACCTTGTCTATAAGAAAGATTCTGGCAAAATTTGAGCCCCCTAGCTTTTTCGGTGCGACCTCTATCGTGCTTTCAACAGACGGACGGACATAGCTGATTCAGAATATATATACCTTATGGGGTCTTAAATGAATATTTCGATGTGTTACAAACGGAATACAAACGTGACTGACTGATTCATCACCGCAAAGCTCAAACGCAAAGAGCTAGAGACATGAAATTTGGACAATCGGTTCCTCTAAGGGGAAAAAACGGGTAAAAACTATAATTTGGTACTGTTTTGGTTTCCTGCGTAACTTCCAAACACATAAAGCTAGGAAAAAAATTTAAACTGTATTAAGTAATCCACGAAAAAATATTAATAGGAATTTGGCACTTTTTTCAAATTCACATGTATAAGGGGTAAAAATTGTCCCTTTTTTTTGAACTTTTTTTTAAAAGAAACTTTTCTAATATTATTCAATGGGACAAAATTTGATAATTATTATTGTCTAATAGAATATGGACCATTATTCAGGTGAAATTTTTAGAAACTTTTTTGGGGACAAAAAAGGTACCAAAAAGGGAAAAACTCCGGAAAATGTATGTAATTCCTATTTGGACGGCCAATTTTCACAAAATTTTTAATTGAGATTTCACCAGACATAAAAAATTATGTAATTTAGTAAAAAATGAAACACATTCATAAAAGGGTAGAAAGGGGAAAAATCGGAGAAAGAGTTTGGTACTTTTTGGAACATAATTACTTTTATGCAAAAAAGAGTAGATTTCCTGACTTTAAATCATGTCTATTAAAATATTTTGTTACATAGATATTTGAACATTTTAAACTTGGAACTTGGACCAAAAATGTACTTTTTCGCATTTCTATGGTACTTTTCGTATTTTCTACGCTTATAGAGGTAGTATTCTAAAATAAAGGATTATTGATTCCTGGGGAGGATAAAAATGTTATGGGCGACTAAAAGGTACTTTTTGAATTTTTATGGTACTTTTTGTACTTTCCACGCTTATAGGATTATACAGTCAAGGACTATTGATTCCAGGTGAGACTAAAAATGTTATTGGCGACCAAAAAGGTACTTTTTTAAATTTTTATGGTACTTTTTGTATTTTCTTCGTTTATGAAGATAGGATTGTACAATCCTAAAGACTAGACAAGACTAAAAATGTTACGGGCGACAAAAAGGTACTTTTTGGAATTTCTATTGTACTTTTATGCAAAAAAGAGTAGATTTCCTGACTTTAAATCATGTCTATTAAAATATTTTGTTACATAGATATGTGAACATTTTAAACTTGGAACTTGACCAAAAATGTACTTTTTCGCATTTCTATGGTACTTTTCGTATTTTCTACGCTTATAGAGGTAGTATTCTAAAATAAAGGATTATTGATTCCTGTGGAGGATAAAAATGTTATGGGCGACTAAAAGGTACTTTTTGAATTTTTATGGTATTTTTTGTACTTTCCACGCTTATAGGATTATACAGTCAAGGACTATTGATTCCAGGTGAGACTAAAAATGTTATTGGCGACCAATAAGGTACTTTTTTAAATTTTTATGGTACTTTTTGTATTTTCTTCGTTTATGAAGATAGGATTATACAATCCTAAAGACTAGACAAGACTAAAAATGTTACGGGCGACAAAAAGGTACTTTTTGGAATTTCTATTGTACTTTTGGATTCTTAAAATTAGTGTTGTTTGATCTAGGTCTAACTCCTAATATTATGGTCGACCAAAATTACTTTTTCTAATTTTTTTTTTATATTTTGTATGCATAGAATTCTGAATGTAGGTAATAATAAACCAAGTTTTAGTGAAGGAAGAAATGTTACTTTAAAAAAGTCTTCCGTTTTTTAGTTTCCCTAAAAACTGTGACATAAGTATGTACCTACATTTACAAAAGCCACCATGTTCTTTCTTCTACTTTATTCAACTTTATTTAAAAGGTTGCGTCCTTCATAAGATCTCGTATTCGAGACCCTACACAGATTCCCTTTTATTCAATGCTTTCACAAACATTTTCATTAAAACTACATTTATGTGAAGAGGTGATAGAAATATATGTATTGTCTGTTTGAATTACAGGTTCTTTAGATGCCCCTTTCTTCTCTAAATTAAGCTTCGCGGCCAAATTCCTTTGTAGTATTTATCTCTTGCATCACTATCCCATTCGCAAAAAAAAAACACAAAATTTGGTATATCTTGCCTGTAATCCAGTTAGCTTAGCTACAACTTTAAAGTCAGTCAAAAGTTTGATGAGTGGTGTGGATAATTATTATCATTGTAAACAGCTTTGAAGCTAGTCTTTTTTTTTTAGTGAAACCCAGTTCCCCTGAAAGTCTCTCGCTAGCATAAAAAGACACTTAATAGCTGTTTTTCTGATGTAACCCAGAAAATCTTCTTTCCAATTCAAGAACACAATGCAAGAAGTTGAGGCTTTGATTATTAGAGTTCCAAATCTTGAATGATTATTCAGGTCGGATTGTATAATAATATTAGGTTTTATCGATGAGCCTGTATATGCAGATGAAGAAGTTGGTTGGTTATGGTGGTAGTTCGCTGCACGCCAACAGTCAAGTAGAGTCTGTATGACTCCGTTTTGACAGGACCACATCACTCGTCAGCTTCCAGTGTATCTCAGAATAAAATCCAAGAGTAAGGGTACTAGATCCACCCCGTGGCCCTGAGATATCTCAGTAGATAATTCAGTCCAACTTCAGATATCGCAGAGAGGCCATCTAGTATATGTTCGCCCAGAAATCTGTGTCTCTTAGCCGCCAGTGCAGGACATTCGCAGAGAAAGAGGAAAACCGATTCCTCCTTCTCTCTATCCAGACAACTGCGACAATGGTCGTTCGATGGGAGTCCGATCCGACTTGCATGTTTGCCTTACATCCAGTGACCCGTCAATATCGCCAGCAACCTCGATATGTCCCTCCGACTTCGACTGGTAAGTTGCACAGATGAAGAAGTACCTGTAACTTAATCCAGTCCGTACAGAGAAAACATCTTTATTAGTAGTGCTGAGCAAAAAAAAATCTTAATGCTTACCGCTCTTGTTTACGTTTGTCTATAAATTTACATTTTTTCATTCTTGTCAAACCGTCCCACAGTGCATTTATGTATGTATGTCTCAATATGATGATCGTTTTGTAAATTTTGTGTAAATACCATGTAAATTTTACCAAAGTATGTTTCAAACATTTACTTACATGTATGTACATACATATGTAATCATTTTCTCTCTTGTCACTTCGAATTTTAATCATGATCTGCAGCCATTTGCAATTGACCGTTAAGAATTGTATTACCTTTTTTTAAACAAAAAATTTATTACACACTTGGTTGGTTGCCACTTTAACAAACAACAAGGCTCAGACCGGATTATCTGCTGTAGGACTAGATTGAAAACATAAATGAAACAACATGAATTTCCTAACCAGCCTTATTTATTAATGCATGAAGTAGAATATTTTGCCATAAAAAAAAAGGAAAAAATAATACATCAATAATTTTCTTTTGTGTAAAAAAGGCCAGATCACTTTGGCCTCTTATTGTTTTAACGGAAGCCAAACAATTTTGTTTTAAACTGATGCATAAATTTTATAAAAAGATCTCCATTAATGCGCATTTGATTGTTTTACTTTATTTTTTTTTTTTAATTTTTTATTCTTACCAAGAAGCAGGAGGTGAGTTTTTGCTAATTGTGTGAAAAGATGCTTAAAAAATAATAGAAGATTAAAATATAAAAATATGGAGTTGTTCTATTATTTACAAATGATTGCATAGAAATCATCTTACGAATTTACTTAATCGTTCAAGAATTATTAAATGTTTGCGTTATTTTAAAATCTCCAAAAAGAAAATAACCCAAAAGAACAAAATGATGCGCCATATTCGTTTGTATAGTAAATTCTCAATCCTTATAATAAATTTTAGGATATTTATAAAATAATTCAAGGAAAGTTTTGTGAACTCACTAAATAACTAGAAAATAATAAAAAATTGTATAAATAACTAGTTGAACCCGGTGCGCATTGCTCTGCGCGCGGCCCATTCGACCGTAATCTAATTGTAAATGATTTTTTAAGCTAAAAATATAACTTTGTTCTTAGACAATTTTAAATATATGTTTTAATTGTTACTCTTTTCTCTTTTGTATATTTTTTACCATACACATAAAACACTGTTTTTACAAAAACAAATTGTATCAACAACATGTTTTTTTTAGAAGTAACTTTAAATGCTTATAAATACTCAGATACTGAAACAATTTTAATACTCGTACACATCAACACGAAAATACCTTTCAAATATAAGATTTAAATTCTTAAATTATTAGTGCAAATTAATAGTTTTCTATGTCTTTAAAATTCCCTTTCCCGTTTTTTCTGTTCTTTGAAATAAGACATTATCTCGCGAGGGTCAAGGTACCTCCATACCAATTTTTATCAAAATCTATCCATTAGTTTTGAATCAATCGAGTTCAGGAAGATAGACAGACATAAAAACAGAAAGACAGACCGACAAAAATTTTGAAAAGTGGCGTTTTGTATTTAAGATGGATGACTATATAAAAAGCAGTAAAAAGTTTCACAAATATTTAATGTACAGACACATTTTTTTTAAATCTTATATTGCATTTCATCTCTTAAAGAAAATATATTTCGAAAACACTGTAAATATCGGTCCAGCAGTTCTCGAACATAAAATCACACTCATTTTAAATTTCTAGAAAAAAATTCATTAGAACCTGAGATAACCCAAGTTTTATAGAAAAAAAAAAATTAGTTAAGTCAGTTTTGCTAATCTTGAGTGCTAGTGCTATCAACATGCTAATTTCTTATTTATATATTGATGTTTACAAAAAGAAGTTTTGTTCAAAAATATTTTTCGGACATTAATGATTGATAAAGGATATAAAATATATAGTACAGCCAAATATAGTATCTCTTCATGTTTATAAAAATAATTTACATACATACAAGTATTTTATCAAGAGATGTAGTATGATGCGGAATATATTAGGACACAAGCTTTTTAAACAGCTAAATAAAAGAGTGAATTTTTAACTACCAATAATTACACTGTGCAAGAAATTGACACTTTTTTTCGTGACAAGCTGGGCACCTGGCGTTTTAACATAATTCGGGTACGCTGAATCCAGTGGTACTCGCGGTTTTTTAACGTTGGCTCCGGTTTTCGAGATATACCGTTATTTCGAAAATGGAGGAGGTTGCACAACATATGTTCGCGTAACTCAAAAACGCTTAACCTATTGAAAAAACACATCTTCTGGTGTTTTACTTTTGAAAACCGGATGACTGCTTCTCGAGTTAGGATGAAATATGTCTCCGTACCTGACTAATTTAGGGGGAAAAATTTGCCACGCCCATAAAAAAATCCCGATCCGATGGAAAAAACCGACTACGGATTTGAGTTCAGCGCATCAAAATCCATATAGCCCACATAGTTTTAATTAACGGGAAGACAAAAAATGGTTTTTTGTCGAGCAGTGTTATATATGGCTTGTTTTGTTTGCAGCTTTGTTTTTTATATGTCTGCAAAAAATTAGAAGCCTAGGTGCATTTTTTAATTTTGTATGAATTTTTAAAAAACAAAAATTTCGAAAAAAAAAATTAATTTTTTTTTCAAAAACAAAATCATGTTTCTAAAACGACTGCAAATATTAGAAAGAATTTTTACTTTTCTTAAAGGAAATTTTATTGCTTTTTTTATATTTTTTCAATAAGCTAACGCGTTTTTGAGTTACGCGAACATATGTTGTGCAACCTCCTCCATTTTCGAAATAACGGTATATCTCGAAAACCAGAGCCAATCTTAAAAAACCGCGGACACCACTGAATTCAGTGTACCCGACAGTACGGAAAGATGCTATTTTTATACCCTTCACCTGTGGTGCACAAGGGTATATATAGCTTTGTCATTCGGTTTGTAATTTCTACAATTTTCATTTCCGACACCATAAAGTATATATTTTCTGAAAGCTTATGAATAGAGCAGTCGATTAAACCCTGACCGTCTGTTGGTTGAAATCAACTTTTAGAAGCAACTATATGTTCCTCAGATCTGAGTATGGTATCAGTCTTTTCGAAATATCCGGGAATAAATCGCTATTGAAATTCAGCACAATCGCCCCATAACTTTCTGAGATATGAGCAAAAAAACACGAACACCTCTTTTTTTTCACAATTACAACAACAACATACATATTGTTACAGATTTATTTTAAAATAGCTTAATTTACATTTTAATTTATTTTATTTGTAGCAGTTGAAGTTACTGTAGTTGTATTTGTATTAGTTTATTTTGCTGGTTTTTCGAACGTGATGTTTGTTGTTATGTGTAGCATACTTTTAGACACTTCTATTATTCGTACCTATTACTTAACGTCTTAATTTAAATTTAACGGTTTTCGAATGTACTAGAATGTACATACGAGAACTTTGTCGAATGTTACCGAACACCACTATATTACTATAAATAGCCGAACAACACAGCTAACGTAATCAGTATTACAATAGAGCTTGTAAAGTGCGTATCAAAGTGAGTTTGATAATAAAAGTGTATAACTATAAGTGTAATAAGTAAAGTGATATAAAAGCAATCTTTGAGTGTGTAAGTAAATAAAGTGCTCTTAATTTTAAAACTAATTTCAACTGTTTTTGATTGCAATAAAAGAACTCAAGAGATTTATTTAAAGGAAGTAAACCAAAGTTTATAAAAGGTATAAACGCAACAACTGGTGTCAGAAGTGAAATTGCATTTAAAAAAAAATAAAAATCAGACATGAAATTTTAGGAACTTAAAGCTGAACAACTCAAGAAAGAATTGAGTAAGCTGGCATTGCCGACAACAGGTAATAAAGTGGAATTGCAGAAGAGACTTCTAGATGAATTTGAGCTGCGTAATATTAACATTGATGGTTACGAGTTTGACGAAAAAGAAGAAATGGGAGTTTCTACTCGTGCAACCATAAACAGCATGGATTTAAGTACGATGCTTGCAGCAATGATGGAAAAAATTGAACTCAACAGTCAAAAATTATTAGCTGAAGTTAAAGTTGAAGTTCAAGAAGTTAAAGTAGAAGTTCAAGAAACTTCTAGAGCTAATAATGAAAAATTATTAACTGAAGTAAAAGAAGAAAGTAAAATAATAGAGTTGAAATTTCAAGAATGTTCTAGAGTTACGAACGAGAAACTTCAAGAAATTTCTGAAGCTGTAAATAACAGAGTAGAGGGAATTGAAAAGCATGTCAATAAAATTGATAAGAAAATATCTGACCTTGAAGATTGCATAGTTACTCAAGCAAGTGACTTCAATAGCAAATTACAAGTCAAAGATGTTGACGAAAAATTGCAGTTACAAGTAAAAAAAGTTGACGAAAAATTTAAAAATCTGGAAATAAAAATTAATGATCTTCAATGTCATGAGGGACCAGTTCGAATAATTCCAGAAATATCTAGTAGAATAAAAGCCCCTACTTTTGATGATAGTGCACCATTTAATGTTTTTAAGTTTCAGTTTGAGACAGTTGCCAATAGAAATATGTGGAACAATGAAGAAAAGGCTTTAGAGCTGATTTTGGCATTAAAAGGCAACGCAGCACAAGTTCTAGAAAGTATACCCATTGGCTGCAGAGAAAACTATGATGACATAATGGTTGCACTACAACGTAAGTATGGCGGTGAGCATAAACGAGATATATACCGAATGGAATTACGAGGCAGAACACAGAAAGCTAATGAGTCATTACAAGATTTCGCAACGGAGATCGAGCGTTTGGTGCAGCTGACATATCCAGGTGAAAATCACCCATTTTTGGATCAGTTTAAAATTGAAACATTTGTAAATGGAATACGTGATCCAGAAATAAAGCACGCGGTGTTTGGCACACATAAATCGACGTTTGCAGAAACAGTTTCATATGCACTAGCACAGGAAACTGCAAAATTGCTTTCTAAGCCGCAGATATATAAGGTGCGAAATCTTGAAATTTCTACAGAAATGGATGAAGTAAGAGATTTAAAGGCTCGTATACAGGCGTTAGAGGAAAAGCAAGGCAAAGGCAAAGCCAAATGTTATAATTGCGGCAAGAGTGGACATTTTCAACGTAATTGCAAAGCACCAAGGAAGAGGGCTAGATCTGTTTCGCCACCTAGAAACAGCAAACGGGCGAACACGAAATCATCAAATGAGTCACCGTTAAACTAAAACGAGCTAGCACTACGGGGCAAGAGCTAGCTCCCATAACCGAGGGCCCCACAATCTCTATATCAGTTATGCAGCAGAAAAATAGCAACCTTACTGCTTGTGGGTATATCAATGGTCGAAGGCATATTTTTACCATAGACACAGGTGCATCGCAGTCTATTATCAGGCCCGATTTAGTAAAGAACACAATCGAACCGTTATGTGGCGTAAGTCTGCGAACAGCTACTGGGGAGCCTGCTACTGTCTATGGTAAAATAAACGTAAATGTAACTGTTGCCAACATAAGTGTCAATCATGTATTCATCGTTGCCGACATCGTGGACGAAGTAATCATCGGTGCAGATTTTATGATTAGTCATGGCATTAGTCTGCACATGGGGCAGAAGGTAATGATTTGGAGGAATGTCGAAATACCCCTAGATGTTGGTTATGAAAGTAAGGTGCATGTAAGGAAACTAGTTGCTACAGAATATGAGAAAATACCACCACAGTCAGAAAGTGTAGTATGGGCGCGTTTAGAGGGAGATTGTGTGGACAACCGGTTGTGGGTGGTAGAACAAACAGATATAAAAAGTGACTTAATAACAGCAAAAGCCCTTGTCAAAACCACCAATGACGGAAGGGTCCCTGTAAGAGTGCTTAACCTTTCCGCCTGTGAAAAAGTCGTCAAGCCAAAATCCGAATTAGGTCAATGTGCTAAAGCTGAGGCAATAATTAATTGCGAAATGAAATCGGGTCCTGTTAGTATGTCAAACAAAGAGCAGGAGATGCTAGCAGAATAAGTAGAGAAGTGGGTTAAAGGATTATCGGCGTCCGATAGGAATAAAGCAAAACAGCTACTCAGAAAACATGCATCCATCTTCGCTCTGAAAGGTCAACATCAAGGTAGAACATCACTTGTGAAACATCAGATAAATACCGGCGATGCAAGGCCTATAAAACAAGCTCCTAGAAGTATTCCTCTAGCAAAGCGTAATGAAGTCAAAGAGCTTGTCAATGAAATGGAGCAGAGTGGAGTAATAGAACCTTCTTCAAGTCCTTGGAGCTCACCGGTAGTTTTGGTTAAAAAGAAAGATGGCAGCACAAGATTTTGCGTCGATTATAGAAAACTGAATGACGTCACGAAGAAGGACAGTTATCCACTACCAAGGATAGATGACACTCTGGACACGCTAGCAGGAACAAAATGGTTCTCTACATTAGACCTGCAAAGTGGTTATTGGCAAGAAGAAATATCTGATAGAGATAAGGAGAAAACAGCTTTTAGTGCAAGTGACGGGCTATGGCAATTTAACGTGATGCCATTTGGACTATGCAACGCTCCAGCCACATTCGAGCGATTAATGGAACGCGTATTAAGGGGACTTCATTGGAAGACATGCCTGGTGTATCTTGATGACATAATTGTCATGGGTAAAAGTTTTTACGATCACCTGAAAAATCTAGAAGAAGTTCTTAAACGAATATCAGTGGCTGGACTTAAATTAAGTGCAAAGAAATGTGCATTGTTTCAAAAAGAGGTTAAATACTTGGGGCATCGAGTTGCAGAGGATGGTATATCAACTGACGAAGATAAAATCCAAGCTGTGAAGGACTGGCCTCGCCCGAAAAATCTTCATGAGTTACGTAGTTTTCTAGGCCTCTGTACCTACTACAGGAGAATTGTACCGAATTTTGCTAGTTTCGCTGCCAGTCTACATGAGCTCACCAAGAAGTCACGACCATTTCTGTGGGCTGAAGCACAAGAACAAGCATTTCAGAAGCTCAAGGAGTTGTTATGCGTAGCACCAGTTTTGGCATATCCTATCGCTGGAGAGAAATTTGTATTGGATAGCGATGCGAGTGGCTACGGGATAGGTGGTGTTCTTTCGCAAGTTGTCAACGGAACAGAAAGGGTCATAGGCTTCTACTGTCGGACACTCTCGAAGCCTGAAAGAAATTATTGTGTAACACGACGAGAGCTTCTGGCAGTTGTGGAGTGTGTAAAGCATTACCACAAATATCTGTACGGACAACACTTCGAACTAAGAACCGATCACTCTGCACTCAGATGGTTGCTACAATTTAAACAACCGGAAGGACAGCTAGCCCGTTGGATTGAACGTCTCCAGAGCTACGATTTCAGCATTGAGCACAGAAAGGGCACTAAACATGGAAATGCAGATGCACTCTCCCGAAGACCGTGCAGATTGGAGTGCAAACATTGTGCAATAGCTGAAGGAAAAGAATGTGTCGTTGACGTTCGACTAACACATATAGAGACAAGTGACGACTGGTCAGCGGCGCAAAGAGACGATCCCATACTGGAAAAATTATGTCAGCAAAGGAGGAAGACAAAAGGCTAACCCGTAACCAAATATCAGCGGAAAGTCCACTGATGAAATCATACTGGGCGCTATGGAATAGTCTGCAGGTTATTAACGGGTGCCTTTATCGCAAATGGGAAAGTACTGATGGTAAATCGACAACAAATCTGATTGTGGTGCCATCCTCTAAAGTCAAAGAGGTATTGAAGGAGTTTTATAATGGTTCAAGTGGTGGTCATCTTGGTGTAACAAAAACCATAGAAAAGATAAAGCAACGTTTCTATTGGGTTGGATGCCAACAATCTGCAACTGATTGGATAGCAAATTGCTCACAATGTATCGCAGTCAAGGGCCCAGTAAGACGGAGTCGAGGAGCGCTGCAGCAGTACAATTCAGGTGCTCCGTTTGAGCGAATAGCGATGGATATAGCAGGCCCTTTTCCTGTTAGTGAGGCTGGAAACCGTTACGTTCTAGTTGTAATCGACTATTTTAGCAAATGGCCAGAGGTATACGCAATACCAAACCAAGAAGCTAAAACTGTCGTAAACGCATTTGTGAACAACTGGGTGTGCCGCTATGGAGTTCCGCTTGAGCTACATTCTGATCAGGGAAGAAATTTTGAATCTGCGATATTCCAGGAAATATGCGAACTATACGGTATCCGAAAAACGAGGACTACGCCACTGCATCCACAATCTGACGGCATGGTCGAGAGATTTAACCGCACGTTGGAGGAACACTTGAGAAAAGTGGTCAGTGCACACCAAAGGGACTGGGATGAGCACATACCAAAATTTCTGTTGGCATACAGGTCAGCCGTTCATGACTCTACCTCCCGAACACCTGCAAAAATTATGTTCGGAACAGAGCTGAAACTGCCAGGTGATCTAGTATTCGGTGTTAATCCCTCGACAATAAATGAGCACGAAGAAGATAATTCATGGGGACAAAAAGATTTAGACGAAATTCATGAATTCGTTCGTGGCCGAATAAAAATGACCAGCGACAAGATGAAGGCCAGATATGACAGAGCAGCAAATTCTGAAGGCTTTAATGAGGGTCAGCTAGTTCTACTATATAACCCACCACGGAAAAAAGAACTATCTCCTAAATTGCAAACTCATTGGGATGGGCCCTATAAGGTGATAAAAAGAATAAATGATGTCGTGTATAGAATACAAAAGTACAATAGCCCAAGATCAAAGATGAAAGTGGTTCATCTCGAGCGCCTCGCTAAGTACGGAAAAAGTGAATTTGTGCCTATTCGGGACGAACAGGCTTAAGCGGGCGGTAGTGTTACAGATTTATTTTTAAATAGCTTAATTTACATTTTAATTTATTTTATTTGTAGCAGTTAAAGTTACTGTAGTTGTATTTGTATTAGTTTATTTTGCTGGTTTTTCGAACGTGATTTTTGTTGTTATGTGTAGCATACTTTTAGGCACTTCTATTATTCGTACCTATTACTTAATGTCTTAATTTAAATTTAACGGTTTTCGAATGTACTAGAATGTACATACGAGGACTTTGTCGAATGTTACCGAACACCACTATATTACTATAAATAGCCGAACAACACAGCTAACGTAATCAGTATTACAATAGAGCTTGTAAAGTGCGTATCAAAGTGAGTTTGATAATAAAAGTGTATAACTATAAGTGTAATAAGTAAAGTGATATAAAAGCAATCTTTGAGTGTGTTTAAGTAAATAAAGTGCTCTTAATTTTAAAACTAATTTCAACTGTTTTTGATTGCAATAAAAGAACTCAAGAGGTTTATTTAAAGGAAGTAAACCAAAGTTTATAAAAGGTATAAACGTAACAACTGGTGTCAGAAGTGAAATTGCATTTAAAAAAAAATAAAAATCAGACATGAAATTTTAGGAACTTAAAGCTGAACAACTCAAGAAAGAATTGAGTAAGCTGGCATTGCCGACAACAGGTAATAAAGTGGAATTGCAGAAGAGACTTCTAGATGAATTTGAGCTGCGTAATATTGACATTGATGGTTACGAGTTTGACGAAAAAGAAGAAATGGGAGTTTCTACTCGTGCAACCACAAACAGCATGGATTTAAGTACGATGCTTGCAGCAATGATGGAAAAAATTGAACTCAACAGTCAAAAATTATTAGCTGAAGTTAAAGTTGAAGTTCAAGAAGTTAAAGTAGAAGTTCAAGAAACTTCTAGAGCTAATAATGAAAAATTATTAACTGAAGTAAAAGAAGAAAGTAAAATAATAGAGTTGAAATTTCAAGAATGTTCTAGAGTTACGAACGAGAAACTTCAAGAAATTTCTGAAGCTGTAAATAACAGAGTAGAGGGAATTGAAAAGCATGTCAATAAAATTGATAAGAAAATATCTGACCTTGAAGATTGCATAGTTACTCAAGCAAGTGACTTCAATAGCAAATTACAAGTCAAAGATGTTGACGAAAAATTGCAGTTACAAGTAAAAAAAGTTGACGAAAAATTTAAAAATCTGGAAATAAAAATTAATGATCTTCAATGTCATGAAGGACCAGTTCGAATAATTCCAGAAATATCTAGTAGAATAAAAGCCCCTACTTTTGATGATAGTGCACCATTTAATGTTTTTAAGTTTCAGTTTGAGACAGTTGCCAATAGAAATATGTGGAACAATGAAGAAAAGGCTTTAGAGCTGATTTTGGCATTAAAAGGCAACGCAGCACAAGTTCTAGAAAGTATACCCATTGGCTGCAGAGAAAACTATGATGACATAATGGTTGCACTACAACGTAAGTATGGCGGTGAGCACAAACGAGATATATACCGAATGGAACTACGAGGCAGAATACAAAAAGCTAACGAGTCATTACAAGATTTTGCAACGGAGATCGAGCGTTTGGTGCAGCTGACATATCCAGGTGAAAATCACCCATTTTTGGATCAGTTTAAAATTGAAACATTTGTAAATGGAATACGTGATCCAGAAATAAAGCACGCGGTGTTTGGCACACATAAATCGACGTTTGCAGAAACAGTTTCATATGCACTAGCACAGGAAACTGCAAAATTGCTTTCTAAGCCGCAGATATATAAGGTGCGAAATCTTGAAATTTCTACAGAAATGGATGAAGTAAGAGATTTAAAGGCTCGTATACAGGCGTTAGAGGAAAAGCAAGGCAAAGGCAAAGCCAAATGTTATAATTGCGGCAAGAGTGGACATTTTCAACGTAATTGCAAAGCACCAAGGAAGAGGGCTAGATCTGTTTCGCCACCTAGAAACAGCAAACGGGCGAACACGAAATCATCAAATGAGTCACCGTTAAACTAAAACGAGCTAGCACTACGGGGCAAGAGCTAGCTCCCATAACCGAGGGCCCCACAATCTCTATATCAGTTATGCAGCAGAAAAATAGCAACCTTACTGCTTGTGGGTATATCAATGGTCGAAGGCATATTTTTACCATAGACACAGGTGCATCGCAGTCTATTATCAGGCCCGATTTAGTAAAGAACACAATCGAACCGTTATGTGGCGTAAGTCTGCGAACAGCTACTGGGGAGCCTGCTACTGTCTATGGTAAAATAAACGTAAATGTAACTGTTGCCAACATAAGTGTCAATCATGTATTCATCGTTGCCGACATCGTGGACGAAGTAATCATCGGTGCAGATTTTATGATTAGTCATGGCATTAGTCTGCACATGGGGCAGAAGGTAATGATTTGGAGGAATGTCGAAATACCCCTAGATGTTGGTTATGAAAGTAAGGTGCATGTAAGGAAACTAGTTGCTACAGAATATGAGAAAATACCACCACAGTCAGAAAGTGTAGTATGGGCGCGTTTAGAGGGAGATTGTGTGGACAACCGGTTGTGGGTGGTAGAACAAACAGATATAAAAAGTGACTTAATAACAGCAAAAGCCCTTGTCAAAACCACCAATGACGGAAGAGTCCCTGTAAGAGTGCTTAACCTTTCCGCCTGTGAAAAAGTCGTCAAGCCAAAATCCGAATTAGGTCAATGTGCTAAAGCTGAGGCAATAATTAATTGCGAAATGAAATCGGGTCCTGTTAGTATGTCAAACAAAGAGCAGGAGATGCTAGCAGAATAAGTAGAGAAGTGGGTTAAAGGATTATCGGCGTCCGATAGGAATAAAGCAAAACAGCTACTCAGAAAACATGCATCCATCTTCGCTCTGAAAGGTCAACATCAAGGTAGAACATCACTTGTGAAACATCAGATAAATACCGGCGATGCAAGGCCTATAAAACAAGCTCCTAGAAGTATTCCTCTAGCAAAGCGTAATGAAGTCAAAGAGCTTGTCAATGAAATGGAGCAGAGTGGAGTAATAGAACCTTCTTCAAGTCCTTGGAGCTCACCGGTAGTTTTGGTTAAAAAGAAAGATGGCAGCACAAGATTTTGCGTCGATTATAGAAAACTGAATGACGTCACGAAGAAGGACAGTTATCCACTACCAAGGATAGATAACACTCTGGACACGCTAGCAGGAACAAAATGGTTCTCTACATTAGACCTGCAAAGTGGTTATTGGCAAGTAGAAATATCTGATAGAGATAAGGAGAAAACAGCTTTTAGTGCAAGTGACGGGCTATGGCAATTTAACGTGATGCCATTTGGACTATGCAACGCTCCAGCCACATTCGAGCGATTAATGGAACGCGTATTAAGGGGACTTCATTGGAAGACATGCCTGGTGTATCTTGATGACATAATTGTCATGGGTAAAAGTTTTGACGATCACCTGAAAAATCTAGAAGAAGTTCTTAAACGAATATCAGTGGCTGGACTTAAATTAAGTGCAAAGAAATGTGTATTATTTCAAAAAGAGGTTAAATACTTGGGGCATCGAGTTGCAGAGGATGGTATATCAACTGACGAAGATAAAATCCAAGCTGTGAAGGACTGGCCTCGCCCGAAAAATCTTCATGAGTTACGTAGTTTTCTAGGCCTCTGTACCTACTACAGGAGAATTGTACCGAATTTTGCTAGTTTCGCTGCCAGTCTACATGAGCTCACCAAGAAGTCACGACCATTTCTGTGGGCTGAAGCACAAGAACAAGCATTTCAGAAGCTCAAGGAGTTGTTATGCGTAGCACCAGTTTTGGCATATCCTATCGCTGGAGAGAAATTTGTATTGGATAGCGATGCGAGTGGCTACGGGATAGGTGGTGTTCTTTCGCAAGTTGTCAACGGAACAGAAAGGGTCATAGGCTTCTACTGTCGGACACTCTTGAAGCCTGAAAGAAATTATTGTGTAACACGACGAGAGCTTCTGGCAGTTGTGGAGTGTGTAAAGCATTACCACAAATATCTGTACGGACAACACTTCGAACTAAGAACCGATCACTCTGCACTCAGATGGTTGCTACAATTTAAACAACCGGAAGGACAGCTAGCCCGTTGGATTGAACGTCTCCAGAGCTACGATTTCAGCATTGAGCACAGAAAGGGCACTAAACATGGAAATACAGATGCACTCTCCCGAAGACCGTGCAGATTGGAGTGCAAACATTGTGCAATAGCTGAAGGAAAAGAATGTGTCGTTGACGTTCGACTAACACATATAGAGACAAGTGACGACTGGTCAGCGGCGCAAAGAGACGATCCCATACTGGAAAAATTATGTCAGCAAAGGAGGAAGACAAAAGGCTAACCCGTAACCAAATATCAGCGGAAAGTCCACTGATGAAATCATACTGGGCGCTATGGAATAGTCTGCAGGTTATTAACGGGTGCCTTTATCGCAAATGGGAAAGTACTGATGGTAAATCGACAACAAATCTGATTGTGGTGCCATCCTCTAAAGTCAAAGAGGTATTGAAGGAGTTTTATAATGGTTCAAGTGGTGGTCATCTTGGTGTAACAAAAACCATAGAAAAGATAAAGCAACGTTTCTATTGGGTTGGATGCCAACAATCTGCAACTGATTGGATAGCAAATTGCTCACAATGTATCGCAGTCAAGGGCCCAGTAAGACGGAGTCGAGGAGCGCTGCAGCAGTACAATTCAGGTGCTCCGTTTGAGCGAATAGCGATGGATATAGCAGGCCCTTTTCCTGTTAGTGAGGCTGGAAACCGTTACGTTCTAGTTGTAATCGACTATTTTAGCAAATGGCCAGAGGTATACGCAATACCAAACCAAGAAGCTAAAACTGTCATAAACGCATTTGTGAACAACTGGGTGTGCCGCTATGGAGTTCCGCTTGAGCTACATTCTGATCAGGGAAGAAATTTTGAATCTGCGATATTCCAGGAAATATGCGAACTATACGGTATCCGAAAAACGAGGACTACGCCACTGCATCCACAATCTGACGGCATGGTCGAGAGATTTAACCGCACGTTGGAGGAACACTTGAGAAAAGTGGTCAGTGCACACCAAAGGGACTGGGATGAGCACATACCAAAATTTCTGTTGGCATACAGGTCAGCCGTTCATGACTCTACCTCCCGAACACCTGCAAAAATTATGTTCGGAACAGAGCTGAAACTGCCAGGTGATCTAGTATTCGGTGTTAATCCCTCGACAATAAATGAGCACGAAGAAGATAATTCATGGGGACAAAAAGATTTAGACGAAATTCATGAATTCGTTCGTGGCCGAATAAAAATGACCAGCGACAAGATGAAGGCCAGATATGACAGAGCAGCAAATTCTGAAGGCTTTAATGAGGGTCAGCTAGTTCTACTATATAACCCACCACGGAAAAAAGAACTATCTCCTAAATTGCAAACTCATTGGGATGGGCCCTATAAGGTGATAAAAAGAATAAATGATGTCGTGTATAGAATACAAAAGTACAATAGCCCAAGATCAAAGATGAAAGTGGTTCATCTCGAGCGCCTCGCTAAGTACGGAAAAAGTGAATTTGTGCCTATTCGGGACGAACAGGCTTAAGCGGGCGGTAGTGTTACAGATTTATTTTTAAATAGCTTAATTTACATTTTAATTTATTTTATTTGTAGCAGTTAAAGTTACTGTAGTTGTATTTGTATTAGTTTATTTTGCTGGTTTTTCGAACGTGATTTTTGTTGTTATGTGTAGCATACTTTTAGGCACTTCTATTATTCGTACCTATTACTTAATGTCTTAATTTAAATTTAACGGTTTTCGAATGTACTAGAATGTACATACGAGGACTTTGTCGAATGTTACCGAACACCACTATATTACTATAAATAGCCGAACAACACAGCTAACGTAATCAGTATTACAATAGAGCTTGTAAAGTGCGTATCAAAGTGAGTTTGATAATAAAAGTGTATAACTATAAGTGTAATAAGTAAAGTGATATAAAAGCAATCTTTGAGTGTGTTTAAGTAAATAAAGTGCTCTTAATTTTAAAACTAATTTCAACTGTTTTTGATTGCAATAAAAGAACTCAAGAGGTTTATTTAAAGGAAGTAAACCAAAGTTTATAAAAGGTATAAACGTAACAATATATACTGGTTAGAGTAAACGTGGCATCGAATCCCAGCAGAGCCAAAAAACAAATTTCTTTTATTTTATTTTTTATTTTATATATTTATGTTTTTATTATTATTTTTTTTTTCTTAATTTTTTTTTTTAAACCCATACGTAAACTCAATTTATTATTTTGCAATGGGATGTTTTGTATATGTATGTACGTATTTCATATGAGATGAATGGTAAAACAAACAATTGTTGTTGCATGACTGCACGTTGTGAAGGGTATATAAGATTCCGCCCGGCCGAATATAGCACTCATACTTGTTTTAGAAACTCAAAAAAAAAAAAATCGTTTGTAAATATACCTATAACTAATGTAAAGAAATTGAAGAATTCATTAATTAATTTATTGCATTTTTTAGTAAATAAAGAATATTAAAATTATTATACCCTTCACCTGTGGTGCACAAGGGTATTTATAGCTTTGTCACTCCGTTTGTAATTTCTACAATTTTCATTTGTGACCCCATAAAGTATATATTTTATGAAAGCTTATGAATAGAGGAGTCGATTAAGCCCTGACCGTCTATCCTTGTGTTTGTTGAAATCAACTTTTAGAAGCAACCATACCTTCCTCAGATCTGTGTATGGTATCAATCTTTTGAAAATATCAAGGAAAAAATCGCTATAACATTCTGAGATATGAACAAATAAACCCGACTGCCTCTGTTTTTTCTCATATTTTTACCACCAATATTAAAAATGTTTAACCATAAAATAATTTATAGGTACTTTTGCTACCATTTGTAGATATAATATGCCTCTAGAGATATTCGTGAAAATTTTTGGATAAAGCATGCTCTAATCGGTAAAGTTAAAGGAAATTTTTTTTAAAATATATATGTATTCCGAAAATTAACAAACGAAAATCAATTTTATTTTAGATTCTGGACCACCAAGAGAGTTAATATTGGTATCATCCGAAAGGACTTAACTAGCGCAATATAAGCACTACAAAATGGCGGACAATAAATTTATTTATGGATCAAATCTGGTATTTTAAAATTAATTTAACTGCTTGAACCCCGTCAATTTTGGTATCAAATGAAAGGGCTTGACCAGTAGAATACAGTAAATTATTAAAAAATGTATAATCCAAGATGGCGTCTAAAACAAAATGGCGGATAATTTTTTTTTGCCCCATCAATATGGGTATCAAATTAAAGGGCTTGACTAGTAGAATACAGTTAGCTACGTAAAAATTTAAAATCAAGGATGGCGTCGGAAATAACAAGGAAAAATGGCGTATAACATCAAATATAGGTTAAGCTACGATGTGGGATTATACCTATGTACATGATGGGGAAGAGTATTATCAGATTCGGCATGGCCGAATATAACACTCTTACTTGTTTATAAACAATTTGTTCTTTCAACTAGAATATTGTATATTTAATTTTAGCTTAATACGAACGAAACGCCATTGAACCAAAAGAGCTCAGTTAAATAAAATGATCAGTTCTTTTAATTTAATCCGTTTTTTCATAAGCTACACAGCTCTAATAATTAAACGCACAACTGAAACAAAAGAATATAACATAAGAAATTCATACAGTCGAACTTCTATAAACTAAGTCGCCATTATCCAGAAAAAACTCCAACTTACACAAGGTGTGCTAAAAGAAATCATCCTATGCTATGCTATTATATTTGCAATTGGCAGCCAATGTCAAATCTGTTTTGACATTTGTGAACTAGACAAATGTAGAATACAAGTGAACAAGCCATGGAGCGATACACTCCCCAAGAACGTGGAATAATCGTGTCGAGGCCGCAGTGGACGATTTTCGACTAAAATCATAATGAGCGATGAGATTCATTTCCACCTCAGCGAGTACATGAACTAGCAAAACTATGGCTTCTGGGGTACCGAAGATCCACGAGTAATGCACTAGGAGCCATTACACCCGCTCAAAGTGACTGCATGGTGCGCTGTTCACGCAGGAGTCATCGGACTATTTTTTTTTTTGAGGACCACGCTGGTCAAACGACAACAGGGGACGGTGCGCGCTATAGGGCCACGTTAGCGGAGTTTTTTCCAACAGAACGGAGCAACGGCACAAACTGCGAGAGCCACAACCGATATTCTGAAGTAGGCGTTCCCGGGTTGCCTCATCTCTCGTTTTGCCGATTTACATTGGCTTGCAAGATCGCCAGATTTAATCGTTCCAGACTCGGCGAAATTATGAAAAATTACATAAAACGAGCCCGTATAGCAATCAGTTGTGTTGAGGCCCTTTGGGCAATATCATCTTCTCGACTTGACCAATAAAATTCTAAAGGCTCAAATAAACATAATCAAAGAACAGAATCGAAGTTTTTCATAAAAAAAATGAGAGCTAAACCACATCGGATGACTTCTTTTGGCCCACCTTGTAGAAACTTCAACTTTGGGAATTATATTTAAAAATGTTCTAAATTAAGTAAACAATAACTACTTTAAATACCAATTCTTTTTTATTTATCACCAAATTACTTTAAACTATTTTTAATTGTGTAAAGGTACTACATATTTATTTACTAAAATAATAAGTAACACTCAATTTACATGATGATTCTTAATTCCCTTTTGAAGTTGCTACCAAAAACTACTCAAATTCCGACGATGGTTTTTTTTGGACGTCTAATTTTTTTTTCATTTTCATTCTTATTTGCAACCAGGGTTGTTTTTATTGCTTAATCGGTTATTCTGTTTTAATTAACTTTTCTTCTTAGAAAAAATATAAATAAGTTTAAAAATATAAATATATAATATAATGGAGCAGATTTTTAAATTAACGGAAGTGGCAATAGAAAATTTAGATTTAGACAATAGTGAAGACAAAGAAATCTCTTTGTATTTGTTGGACACATGCCAAGGAGTATGTGATATGCATAAAAGAAACAAGTAAGAGCGCTATATTCGGCCATGCCGAATCTTACATACCCTTCACAATGTGTAGTCATGCAATAACAGTAGTTTGTATCACCATTCACCCCATATGAAATACGTACATACATATAAAAAACATACATATATAAAAACATCCCATTGTAATATTATAAATTTACGTATGTATGTTTAAAAAAAAAATAAAAAAAAAATACAAAAAAAAAATTAAAAAAAAAAATTCAAAAAAAATTAAAAAAATTTTTTTTTTTAAAAAATAATTAAAATATATATAATAAATATAAAACAAAAAAAAAAATAAAAAAAAAAATAATAAAAATATAAATAATATATTAAATAAAAAATAAAAAAAAATAAAAAAAAAAATAAAAAAAAAACTTAAAAAAAATTTTTAAAAAAATTAAAAAAAATTTTTTTTTGGCTCAGCTGGGATTCGATGCCACGTTTTCTCTAACCAGTATACACGTTTGTATGTATGTATGTTGTTGTTGTAATGTTGTTTTTGTGAAAAAAAAATCGAGGTGGTCGTGGGTTTTCGCTCATATCTCAGTTGTTTATGTACCGATGTTTCTGATTTTCAATACCGATCTACTCCCGAATATTTCTGATATTTTAATACCTTACCCGGGTCCAACCTATGTCGGGGGGCTTCAAAAAGTTGATTTCAACATACACACGGACAGACGGACAGACTGACAGGGCTTAATCGACTCCCCTATTCAGAAAATATATACTTTATGGGGTCGGAAATGAAAATTGTAGAAATTTCACACGGAATGACAAACCTATATATACCCTTTTTATACCCTTCACACAGTGAACAAGTAAGAGTGCTATATTCGGCCATGCCGAATCTTATATACCCTTCACAACGTGTAGTCACGCAATAACAGTAGTTTGTATCACCATTCATCTCATATGAAATACGTACATTCATTTAAAAAACCTACATATATAAAAACATCCCATTGTAAAATTAAAAATTAACGTATGTATGTTAAAAAAAATAAAAAAAAATTAAAAAAAAAATTTAAAAAAAAAAAGTTAAAAAAAATTTAAAAAAAAAATTTTTTTTAAATAATTAAAATATATATAATAAATATAAAACAAAAAAAAAAATAAAAAAAAATTTAAAAAAAAAAAAATAAAAAATAATAATAAAAATATAAATAATATTTTAAATAAAAAATAAAAAAAAAATAAAAAAAAAATTTAAAAAAAAAAATATAAAAAAAATTTTTTTTTGGCTCAGCTGGGATTCGATGCCACGTTTTCTCTATCCAGTATACACGTTTGTATGTATGTATGTTGTTGTTGTAATGTTGTTTTTGTGAAAAAAAAATCGAGGTGGTCGTGGGTTTTTGCTCATATCTCAGTTGTTTATGTACCGATGTTTCTGAATTTCAATACCGATCTACTCCCAAATATTTCTGATATTTTAATACCTCACCCGGGTCCGAGCGATGTCGGGGGGCTTCAAAAAGTTGATTTCAACATACACACGGACAGACGGTCAGACGGACAGACTGACAGAGCTTAATCGACTCCCCTATTCATAAGCTTTCAGAAAATATATACTTTATGGGGTCGGAAATCAAAATTGTAGAAATTTCACACGGAATGACAAACCTATATATACCCTTTTTCACTGTGTGAAGAGTATAAAAAGGGTATATATAGGTTTGTCATTCCGTGTGAAATTTCTACAATTTTCATTTCCGACCCCATAAAGTATATATTTTCTGAAAGCTTATGAATAGGGGAGTCGATTAAGCTCTGTCAGTCTGTCCGTCTGTCCGTCTGACCGTCTGTCCGTGTGTATGTTGAAATCAACTTTTTGAAGCCCCCCGACATCGCTCGGACCCGGGTGAGGTATTAAAATATCAGAAATATTTGGGAGTAGATCGGTATTGAAATTCAGAAACATCGGTACATAAACAACTGAGATATGAGCAAAAACCCACGACCACCTCGATTTTTTTTTCACAAAAACAACATTACAACAACAACATACATACATACAAACGTGTATACTGGATAGAGAAAACGTGGCATCGAATCCCAGCTGAGCCAAAAAAAAATTTTTTTTATATTTTTTTTTTTAAATTTTTTTTTTATTTTTTTTTTTATTTTTTATTTAAAATATTATTTATATTTTTATTATTATTTTTTATTTTTTTTTTTTTTAATTTTTTTTTTATTTTTTTTTTGTTTTATATTTATTATATATATTTTAATTATTTAAAAAAATTTTTTTTTTTTTAATTTTTTTTAACTTTTTTTTTTAAATTTTTTTTTTTATTTTTTTTAACATACATACGTTAATTTTTAATTTTACAATGGGATGTTTTTATATATGTATGTTTTTTAAATGAATGTACGTATTTCATATGAGATGAATGGTGATACAAACTACTGTTATTGCGTGACTACACGTTGTGAAGGGTATATAAGATTCGGCATGGCCGAATATAGCACTCTTACTTGTTCACTGTGTGAAGGGTATAAAAAGAGGAAGTGGATCCAAGAATGGCGTAAACGTCGTGTGGAACGAGGTACATTTTCCTTTCTTATGAAAGATCTCATGGACGACACATCTTAATTTTTGAATTACATAATAATGAAACCTGCAACTTTTAATTTCATTCTTTCAAAAATTCAACATGAAATAACAAAACAAGACACAGTCATGAGATGTACAATTACTCCTGCGGAAAAATTAGCTGCCACACTATGATACTTGGCCACTGAAGAGTCTTACAAATTACCAAACCATATTATCCAGTTCATTTCTTTGTCGTGCAATTCCGGAAGTGTGCGGAGCAATTTGGAAGAATTTTAAAGATGAATTTTTAAAGGCGCGTAAAAACTAAACTGGTTTGATGCTAAATAATAAAAAATTAAACATGGTATAAAAAATGTAGTTTTATTAAGGTACTATATTAGTATATTACACTTGTAAAAAATATAAGTATATAAAGTTAACTAAAAATCATCATCTAACACTCCAAGCAGTGATTGTTGCAATATGTCAACAGATGGTGATGATTGGCTCGTACATTCGGGTGTTAGGTGGTATTCTGACGATGATGATGATGGGCGAACTATATGGATTGGTATGAATGATGATTCCGGCGGTGGCAGGATGGTTGAGGCTCAGCTTGTGCATCTTGCAGTGAATATTTGCGAAGTATTTCTTGTATGTTCCACACAGCGTCCTTTCGAATTTTTTTCATTTTTTAAATTTGTGATCTCAAACACCACCTGCTTACCCAGCCAATCGTAACAATTTTTTTGTTCCGATTTGTTTAAAATCAACTTCTTCACATTCTCTATCCTACCCTCAAAATTTAACGCTTTTTTCTGAAATATAAAGAAAAAGAATATATTATTTAAGCAGATTCTAAGTAAAACTTTTCATTTTTGTGCACAGAAAAAGTCAAAAAATAGGAAAATTGTATGTTGCAAGTTGATTATCTTCCAAACTAATAGAAAAACGAGATATGTGTTTCTTTGTCTTCTTTCGCACCTGAAGTACCTCACTTTCGGCACTTATATGTAGCTTCATCCATAGTTTAAAATATTTATCTTTATTAACATTTAAAAATAAATTACGCAACAAAGAATAAAATTTTATTTTATTCAATGGTTTCCAGAAACAAAAAGCAAATGCGAAGCCATAGCGGATAATTTCGCAATAAAATGACAGTTCCCTCATTGTCTATGCGCACTGGATGGCAAGCACGTAGTTTTTAAATCTCGTCGATCAGACAAATTTTTAATATTCGCCTTTCACGAGCTAGACAAGTAGTAGAACGAGCTTTTGGAATAATGGCAAACCGATTTAGAATTTTTCAAACTAAAATGAATTTATTGGTAGAAAAAGTAGAACTTATCACTAAGACTTGTTGCGTGTTACACAATTTATTAAGTTACCAGAGTGAAAGTTATTTGAATGAGCCTGCGCCTACTGAAAATCTAACAGCTGAAGAAACTAATGTGAGAAATACAGAAAACGTGCGGCACAAAGTGTTTGTCAAGGATTTGAGGATTATTTTAATAACGAAGGAAAATTTTCTTGATTGCATAACAAATTGTAATTAAATAACATTTCTATGTAAATATTAAATTTGAGCTTAAGGTCAGTGGTTTTTAAATATTATTTTAAATAATTTTTAAAAAACACTGACCTTAAGCCCAAATTCAATATTTACATAGAGATTTAAAAACAAAAGGTCAAACATAAACTTTGATTATATAACATTACTTTAAAAACTGTGAACAATAATTTTTTTAATTAAAATTAAGTTTGTATCGAAATGCAGCGCAGAATAAGTCATCAAATACATTAAAACTATCATATTTGGCTGATTAACATTATATTTATTCTATACTAGCCAAGCCCGGCGCGCGTTGCAACGCCCCTTAATGAATAAAAATGCATTCTGAATTTTAATTGAATATCAAGTGCAAAAAGCTAAAAATTTTAAACTTTTTTTAATGGGCGTGGCACTGCCCACTTTTCTAATCATGAAATTATAAAGTAATGACAGCGTAATATGTGTGTGCAAAGTTTCAGAAAAATCGGTCAAGCGTAAGTAGCTAAAAATGATAACTTATTTCTTATGAGCGTGATACTGCCCACTTTTCTAATCACGAAATTATATAGTCACGACAGCTTAATATGTGTGCAAAGTTTCAGGAAAATCGGTCAGGTGCAAGTAGCTAAAACTGATAACTAATTTTTTATGGGTGTGACCCTCCCACTTTTTTGCCACCCATAAACACTCCCTGAAGTGTGTACAACAACTTGCCAAAGTTTGAGTCCGATCTGTTTTACAGTTTCGCAGTCTATAGCTAACACACACACAGACAGAGTTTCACTTTTATATATATAGATATATACGTTAGTCATGTGTACTTACCTCGGAAATGTTTGAAATATTTGATTCCGATTTCCAAACTATACAATGTGGTTTCAAAAACTCAAATTGCGGATAGTACCAAAGTTTTGAAACGTATACATCATCCGCACCAACTCCGCTTCTTTTGCTACTACAAATTGCACGGTTTTCTTTGGTGTATTGTGCCCTTAGTTAATGTATTTTCTTTTTTATACATTCTGGGGTTAAGTCCATGCAAAATTTTTTTAGCTCTTGGCATATGGAAAAGAGTGCATCTGATTTTTTCACACGATCTAAATAGGAAGGATGTCTTACGTTGAACAGTACTTCATGTTGTTGATACTGTTTTATTAAACACTCAATAATTTCCCTTGTCCACATTATTGTTCAACTCCGAGTCAAGCTCAAGCACTACAAAAATCAAACATGCAAATATTTATAGGTATTCCAATAACACTGTGCAAGAAATTGACACTTTCTTTTCGTGACAAGCTGGGCACTTGGTGTTTTAACATAACTCGGGTACGCTGAATCCAGTGGTGTCCGCGGTTTTTTAAGATTGGCTCTGGTTTTCGAGATATACCGTTATTTCGAAAATGGAGGAGGTTGCACAACATATGTTCGCGTAACTCAAAAACGCCCATTCATATTTGCTGCTACCATTACTGTCACACCTTCTCTCCCATATTTTCTTTCATGACTTTTCTCATTTCTAAATATTAGTGTTTTCTCGGGAAGACATTTGTAAAACAACCCAGACTTAACTGCATTGAAAATTCCACTTTTAGTGTACTTTTCCAAAAAAGAAGGTAAAACATCGGTTTTTCATTTCTAACAGTCTTCCTCTGAAACATCATTGCTTTCAGCACAAGCTTTTTTGTAAAAAACATTATGTCTAAGAACAACAAATAGTGTAACTACTTAAAAATACTTTTTTCCCTCACATTGCCTTCACATACCTTTTCTTTCATTTATCCAACCAACCATTTCTTGCCTTAAAGTCATCCACCTTGAGTTCCTTTGCATACTCTATGGCTTTGCCTTTTAATATTCCTCCAGATATTGGCATATTCCGGTCTCTTGTTGTCGTAAACCACTTAAAACCCGCTTTGTTGATGTTACCTTGGTTTTTTTGTTCTCTTGTTTTTTTCACTTGATGTTTCAGTTTCAACAAAATATATAATTAACCTGTTTCTTAAAATTATAGAAACAGTAATCGCTGAAATGCCATATTTTTCTGCCACGTCTTTTTTCTTTGATCCAGTGTCTATTTCTTTTATTACTTTACAATTTTCTTCAACATTTCTGTGCGATTCTACTTTATTACAATATTGCCTGTTTATTCATTTTAACTAGCATAAGAGAAATTTTCTGCGTAAGCATTTGAATTTTATATAGGGACTTTACGGAAATACGTTTCTAGAATTAAGAAATTCCTATCTAAAACCCATACCCAACCGGAAACTACTGATAGAGGCACACTTCCAAACGGAAATGACGGAGGACAGGAAAATCCCCACCCACATGATGTGAATGCCACGACGGATATAATTATAACCTCAAAGATGGTCAGAGAGGCGGTTAATAGTTTCTTGCCATATAAGGCACTAGGGCCGGACGGTATTTTTCCGGCTCCCTACAAAGAAGCATTGACCTAATCGATATAAGGCTGGCGAATATTTTCACTACTTGCCTAAAATATGCGTATACCCCTGTGGAATGAAGGGAGGCGAGAGTCGTTTTCATACCTAAACCAGGGAAGGAAAATTACGCAAATCCTAAAGCTTATAGACCCATAAGCTTAACATCATTCTTATTGAAAACCATGGAGCGCATCGTCGACGGAATGGTTAGGAGACGAATACCATGCGATTCAATGAAATTCGGACAACACGCCTACATCAAGGGCAGATCTACTGAGACTGCTCTTCAGGAAGTTGTTTATCATATAGAAAGATCCTTCGACCTGGGTGTGTATGCCATTGGCGTACTCATAGACAATGAAGGAGCTTTCAATAACGTTATAACCTCGAGTCTTATCGGTTCCTAGGAGAACTTAGGGTTAAGCCATGTCTTAATTGCAAATGGAGTGAGAAGAAGGGACAAAGTATGTCGAGGAACTCCGCAGGGAGGTATTTTATCTCCGCTATTATGGGTAACTGCCATACATAGTCTACTGGGGATTCTATCGAAGGAGGGGTTCAAGCTTATCTGTTACGCGGATGATGTTGCGATACTGATCAGGGTGATGAACCTAAATTCTTTATGTATGAGAGCAATGGAGGCTCTGAATATATCCTATAACTGGGCAAAAGAGCGAGGGCTCAATAACAACCCGGACAAGATTTAAATCTGATTGTTTACGAGAAAGAGGAAGATACCAGTGCATAGCTATCCCATCTTTCGGAATAAGAAAATAAGTATTGATAAGAAGGTCAAATACCTAGGAATAGTACTTGGTTGGAGACAATCCTTGAAGGACCACATTGAGTGTAAAGTAGAAAAGGTTAGAGAATATGGGCACTTTGCAGAAGAGCGATAGGCTCAAAGTGAGGCATAAGCCCAAGGATGACACATTGGCTATAAACGAGTACTGCGGCCGATCATGACGTATGCCTCGTTAGAGACAGTGCTGCATCAGAATTTGCGGTGCCATGAAGACCGCAATAGAGATACAGGTAAAATATGAAGCGGCTTTAGCTGCTACAATATTAATGGCAATATATGAATGGCTTATAAGAGAACATAAGACCATATACCAAAGAAAAACGGATATCTTACCGATGAGAAATATTACGGAAGTAATATGTGACAAAATCCCGATGAGATATGAAATACTAACTAAGCATCACCATTATACCGGAAGAGGGAGAAAGGGATGAAATAACCAGGATAGGAAACACTAATGGAATCGATCTTTATACAGACGGTTCAAAGATTGGTGATCAAACTGAAGTGGTCTTATACACCATAAGCCAAAACGGAAGCAAATACTTCCGTGTACCTGATCACAATACCATTTTCCAGGCTGAGATCATGGCGATTACGGAAGGAATTAAATGGATAAAGGAAATGAATAGCGAAGCCCTGATTCGTATCTTTACTGATAGCCAATCAGTGATTAAGACATTGAGAAAGGAGAAAATTAAATCCCGGAACGTTTTGCAATGCAAGAGCGAGATAAACTCATATGCAAATTGTGAACATCTGGAGATAATATGGATACCAAGCCATCACGGGCTGATCGGAAACGAGAAAGCCGACAAATTATCCAAAATGGGAGTTCTTCTAAGTACTATATTTTTGGAGAACGCTAAACCCCTTAAAGGATTCACGGATGAACTTAAATGTTGGGCGACGGAGGAACATGCCAGAAAGTGGCAAGGCACTGATGTCGGTAAAGTGACAAAAATACTGTGCGGTGAACCAAATCTTGGGAAATCAAAGGAAATTCTGAAGGCAGAATTAGTCTTTACTTTCTGTTCTGTTCCGAATCAGCTGACTTCATTCTGTTAAATAGAAAATGTGTACAAATCGTTAGTTGTTCTGTTACTTTCCGTGCCGTTGCGGACGAACCTGTAGAAAATAGAATTCAACGTTAAGTGACGGCCATTGAGAGAGAAACAGCTGATATTTAGGTGCCTATATTTTAAAGGTGTCTGCAACACAGAGACTCTGTTTGCTTATAGATGAAATCTGACACAACAAATTTTTTTTTATGTACGGACTTTGACGAGAAAATTAAACAAAAAATATAATAAGCTTGCGTTTGTAAGATTACCTTGTAAATTAAGGCAGATGATTTTTAACAGAAGAAGTAACCACAAAAATTAAACAACAGAACGGCACGTCACAGAACGACAACAGAAAGTAAAGACTAATGAAGCCTTGAGATTAAGTAGACCAACACTCAGGAGACTAACCAGTGTGATCACAGGTCATACGGAGTTAAGAGGAAACGACATGTAGAGCATGCGAGGAAGAGACTTTGATGAACTATATCTGTCATTGTCCTGCGTTTGGGCATATTAGACCCGAGAATTTTACAGTGGATACTATGCCAAATTTGGAGTACCTAGAGAACTCGAAATCCATAAGAAATTACATTGAGGGGACTGAGTTCTTGAGCTAGTCCGATATTTATTTGGAAATTTTGATTATGGTTTTTGTTTGGGAATTCCGTTTCCCACATGGAGCGCACAACATTCCAACTGGGCATAAATGTATACCTGTTTGCGCTTTTAATGCCAAAAAAAAAATTTTAAAAATTTGTTCTGTCATTTTGTTTTAGAAGCCATCATGGATTTAACATTTTGTATTAAGTTAAATGTATTCTACTGGTCAAGCCCTTTCATTTGATACCAATATTGAGGGGGTTCAAGAAGTTACATTTTAAAATACCAGATTTTACCCATATATAAATTTATTGTCCGCCATTTTGTAGTGGCGGCCGACATGAATTTTTATTTTTTTAAAGTTCTTATATTGCACTAGTTAAGTTCTTTTAGATGATACTAGGGTGACTATTTAAAAAAAAGAGGACGCCAGCATAAAAAATGTAGGACATTTGCCCAAAAAAATTTAATTTGATAAAATTTACGACGCCATTTAAAATACAAAAACAAAATTTGTTTTTTACGAAAAAACTTTATTTACAAAAATACAAACTTAACATATTATTCTAATTTAATGGTTGAAAATAAAAACAAAAAAAACCAAAAAAAAACACAAAAAACAAAAAAAAATTATTGCATTCATTATCGGGAATCAGCGCTTCCAATTTGAGCCAATATATTACCATCGCATCTGTTCAAATATTTGTAAAACTCTAGGCAATCCATATCAAAATTATATACCCTTACTATATTTTTTGTTCAAGACTTTCTTCTATACCTGGAAAACAAACTTTATGAAAAACACACAGCTGACAAGCAGACCCCTTTGCCGAACTTTTTTAAAATAAAAGACAAGCTAAAATAGGCCACTTCGATAAATAGCGACAATTAAGGATAATGAAACTAATTTTGTACAAAGAGAAGTTTTTAAATTGTACTTTTTCAAAACTAATTGTACGAGCACCTAAATCTCTTTTTTATACATTTTGTGACCTGTGATTTAAAGTTTAAATGTAAGAAAAAAAACTTCAGAGAAGGTGCAAAAAGCCGGACAACCCTGGACATTTGCTAAAAAAGAAGTAGGACTGCCCCGGATGCCCTAAAAAAGAGGACGGTGACCGGGGAAAAGAGGACGGATGGCAACCCTAGATGATACCAATATTAACTCTCTCGGTGGTCTAGATGCTAAAAAAAATGATTTTCGTTTGCTAATTTTCAGAATATATATTTAAAAAAAAAACAATTTTGCCTATAACTTTAACGATTAGAGCCTGCTTTATTAAAAAAAAATTACGAATATATCTAGAGGCATATTATATATACAAATAGTAGCAAAGGTTTTTTTATATATGTGACAGCGCATAGAGAAAGGGACCTAAGGGTAAAAAAAAACAATTTGCACTTTTTTTTGATGTGGACAACATCTGAGCATCGAATGAGACCGATCCCATGCTCCAAAAGTGTTCCGTCCCAGAGATATGCGCGTTTTATAAAAGTGAAGTCGACGATTCTAAGCCCAAATAGAAGGGGACCTAACGGTAAAATTTTTTTATTTTCATTTTTCCCCTTGATTTTACGAAACTACAAAAAATTTATTTTTTTCCTTATGAACAATTTAAACAAATAGAAAAATCATTTAATCTTTAAAATGGCTCTCCTCAACAAAACCTGTTTTTACCCTTAGGTCCCTTTCTCTATGCGCTGTCACATATATAAATTATTCTATGGCTAAAAAAGTTTAATTTTGCTGGTAAAAGTATGTGAAAAACAGAGGCAGTCGTGTTTATGTGTTCATATTTCAGAAGCAATTTAGTCCTGGATATTTCCAAAAGATTGATACTATACACAGATCTGCGGAACATATGGTTGCTTCTAAAAGTTGATTTCAACCAACACACGACTCCTCTATTCATAAGCTTTCGGAAAATATATGCTTTATAGGGTCGGAAATGCAAATTGCAGAAATTACAAACGGAACGACAACGCTATATCTGTGGCTTGGAGCTAAAAGGGTTAATGTCACTTTTTTGCTCTTTTGAGTTAATCATTGCATTAGATTTTTTTCCTGCTCTTTTTCATTATGGTAAAACAGCTAAAGTCATACTTAACCCAGAACAGCTTCATAAATAAAATGCTGACCAATATCACTATGAAAGCATATATAAAAGTTAAAGTTCAATTCCAATTTTCTTAAAAGTAAATATTTTGACATTGGTCCTTTTTTGCTCCAAGTCACAGATATATACCCCTGCGCACCACAAGTGATGGGTTCTGCCACATATACATATGTATAAAATTCAGTGTTGTCCATTTAATGTAATTTTGCATAAATAAAGTTGAAAAGAACGTCTTTTCACTATTAGCGGCTAATTTAGTAACTTTTGCCAGCAAAAAAGAAAATCTTTAGAAGAAATTCAAATTATAGAAACGTTGTACTGCTGTTTTCCTTTAAGTTATTGAGGAATTCATGTTTTTAAAGTTCAAGCTAGAAGGCAAAACCTAAAAGAATTTCTTCCCAAGATGCTGTTGCTATGAGATTTGCTTCTTTTTTTTTTTGTTAAAAATTCAAGTAATAGAAGTTCAAATTATAGAAGTTTAAGGAACAAACATTGAACGGAACAGTATTGAACGAAAAGCGCTCAGAAAGATAGCCGGATCACTTTGTTCAATTCGGTGATTCGTTCACTTTAACCCATTCGTTCAAGAGCTACACAGCTCTAATGTACATTTGTATTTCATTCAAACAATACCATTTCATGCCATACCACAGATAATTTCTAAACTCTTACTAATTCTTTTTTTTGTTTTGTTGTCTGTCCTACTCACTCTTTATTTTGCTTAAATTTAATAATTTTTAAACACTGTTTGCAAGCCTTTTACATCTTACTTTTGTATATACTTAAGTCCCAAGATCTAATTATTTTTAATAGGATTTCAATTAGTTTACAAATTGATTTAAACACAAATACCACATGCTGCTTTTTCAACTTGTAGCAGAGTCTAAAAGGCAGAGAACAAAAGTTAAGGAATGTTTTAACCCTTAAGGATTAGAAGAAGATAAATTAATTTAGATATGAAACGACCACAAACTAATTGATCCGCCCATAACTCTCATTGAAAATAATGGCATGTTTAACGATGTCGATTAAATATGTTCGTTCACATTATATGCTAAAAAAACTGATTTGGGTTTATCTATCTACATTTAATGCGAACGATAACTTAAAGACAACCCGAAAGAAAACGTTAAAGTTTTTATACAAAATTTGATTCATCGTTGTCGAACGCACTGTCGGCAATGCGAACCCAATTGTCAAAATAAGTCACTTGTTCTTTTTCAAACGTCATTCTAATGGCAAGCGCGGATCCAGGGAGAAAATGAATGTTTACCTCATAAATTAAATTTTTTAAGAAGGATGAAAATTGTAAAGTTATAGTGCAAAGTACCGTGCGATGATTACCAACTTTTATTGCCCAAAATAGAAGAATTTGACTAGCTTGACATGATGTTTCTACAACAACACGGTTAAGAGTTATTAAGAGACGTGTTTAGTAAACAGTTAATCTAACTTTTTAAGTAGTTAATTGGCCCCTCTAAACTATCTTTTGTAAGTACTGGTGAAGTCTCTAGTAAAAAGCAACAAACCAACCACTATTCTAGCCCTGTAATACAACATTGCAGCTGTCATCAAAATGCTACAAAAAGTATGCCAAAATTCATGGATTAACCACCTACATGATGGACAATTTACATTAATTAATCTTTAATAAAAATTATTGGCAGGCATTTATTACCCAAGTAAATTTTTTCACATTTCCATATTTTCTCTGTTTTCTTATTTTTAAATTCCAAATTATTTTTTACTATGAAAAATAAAATATATGTATATTTCCTTCGAGGATTCTACAGTTGATAAAATATTTTTTATTTCATACAACAATTACTTCTTTGAATAATTGAAAGTTTTTATGATATATATGTATATACATACATATGTATGTATGTGTTGTACATAGGTATGTATTAATATATTGTGTCTAGCTGTTTTGTGGCCTTAAATCTTTGAAATATAGTTAAAAAATGTATGTAGTTGCATGTGGCGTAAACAGCCACGTGTGTTACTTGGGAATGTGTGTCTAAGTACTTTTATTGTTTTCAATTGAAACCCATTTGAAGATTTTTCTTTCTACTACTTTGTATCTCTAATATTAAAAAAATAACCTGCAGCAAGGATTGTCTTCAATTTGTAAAAACATATGAGTGGCTAAGTGTGTGTGTATTATTACTAAGTGTAAAAATATCAATTTTTAATATTTTCTTTTTTTTATGGATATTATTTTGTCAAGATACTTTGCATACTTAAAGGAGGAGTATCAAATAATGGAGATAATCTTATGAATTTTTATTTAATGTTGCTTCATTGGTTTGGTTATTGTAGTATATCCTTAAAGTGAAAAAGCACTTAAAAGTATTTTTAAATAGACTAATATAAAGATTTAAATATATTTTCTTTAAACAATGACATTTCAAGTCATGCTTCTCGTATATAGTCAAACGGTCAATCTATTTTTAACCTGTTCTATTTTAAAAATTTTGCTCTATGCATTTGTAAGCCTTTTTTCATATTTTAGTCTTTGGATTAAGTTATGTGTTTTTAAAAGGATTTCAAATAGAATGCAAATTGATCTCAAAACAAATGTATCATGCTGCGATTTTTACTTGCTGCAAATAATTCCTTTTCTAACTAAAAAAGATTTAAGATAATTCTTGTCTTTTTTTTTTTGCAAAATGAAAGAGTAAAGATTTATTTTAATCTACACGGCTTTGGTAGGCGGTTTTCTCAAGTTTCAATTTGTATTCTCACCACAAACTAATTGATCCGCCCTTAATCTCTACGAATGCAAAAAACTAGCAAAACTCTTTTAGAAAAGAAAGTTAAACTACAGCAGCTGATCGATATTTGTAAGTAAGGTTTAAGATCGGTTTAATATTAGTATAATTAGTACACACATGCATACATATTTATAATTCCTTTCTTCTAAACAAGTTTTGAACTGAAAAAGATCAGTGATTTTGAAAATTTAAAGCCTAAGAAGGCAACTGCAAGGGTTTTAGTTTTGTGTATGAATATTATAAATTGATCACACGTTGAACGGGAGGATCTCATTAGATTTAAAGAGATTTCAATTAGGTTGTAAATTGAGCACAAAACAATTGCAACATGCTGAGCCTAATTCAACAACTTTTAGGAGGACATAAAAAATTATATAGAAGTGTGTTTGTAAATAATAATACCAGGCGGATATTTGACAAAAAAAAAATAATAATTTAAAAGTTTCATATACCGTTAATGTTCCGCTTACATAAGGCACATTTTTTGTTAATTTTTTTTTATAATTTTCAAGCATTTTTTGCAAAATAATTGACAATTTAATTGAGTCTAGTTTTAAATTGAGAAATTACAATAATGTTTCATCTCAATTTTAGCAATTTTTTTAGTTATTCTATTAAGCAATAAATTTATTTAAATTTTAATATTATAAAAATATGTAAACGGAATGATAAACTTATATCATTTACGCTCACTGTGAAGGGTATTTAAATTATTAAAACAAAAACAAGTGTTTTAATAGACTGCATATCACTGTTGGTAAAAGTGACACAATCGTGCCATTTTGGCACTATTAGTTGTTTAATGGCACCATAGCATGCACAATAAAATTTTGGCACTTTTTAAAAAAATTATAAAAATATAATTTTACATACTTTTAGAGAAATATATTTTTAATTAAAAACAAATAAATGCTTCTTCTCCCTTTTGTAAATACTACTAAAAACTGCAACAATGACACAAAATCCCCTTTCTGAAAGTATTAGTTTAAAATGAATGACATCCTACATGTTCAGGGTGAATTTAATCAGATGACTGCATAGGATAGATAAATTTTAACACTCTTTTTGATACCCACCACCAAAAAAATGGTGGGGCTGTATTCATTTCATCATTCTGTTTGTAACACATCGAAATATCCATTATAGACCCCATAAAGTATATACATATGTATATTCTAAATCGGAGTTTAATTTTTTGACGATCTAGCTACTATGTCCATCCGTCTGTCCGTTTGTTTCTTATTCTCAAAAAACATTACATATTAAATACATACATATGTACATATGTATTTAATAAATAATAATATTTATATATAATTAATGTGTATAAATTTTTTAAATACTAAAATCTGAAACTTTTTTGGTATATAATTAATCTATAAATATATATATAAAAATGAATCCCTTTTTCCCTTGGTCACGGCATCACGAGTGAATGGCTGGACCGATTTCACTAATTCTTTTTTTGTTGTATTTGTTATTATTAGGAGAAGGTTTTTATGTAAGAAAATAATAATAATAATAATGTGTCACTGGCAGTAATATTCACGTAGTTGACATTAAAACAAAGAAACGTAGTTTACATGCTCTTTGCAAATATAGCGGTCGAAGTTGGTCTGTGGTCGGAGTTACAATAACAAAATACCAACATAATTCATTTACCATTTCTTAGTGTACTTTTCACATTGGTTTCTACAGGATAATTTGTACTGTGTGTTTTTCTCTAAAATGTTTGTTCAACAAGGTTAGTCAAATTAATATAGTGTTGGAAACTTTTGATAGACCATTTTGATACTTTAACAAAACAATAGGCATTAATCTTGAAAATTCATGTTTTTCACATGGCCAGTTATATGTCGCCTGTTCCCGTGTCGGAATACCAACAACACTAATTATATACGCGCCAGAAAATAAAACTAAGAATATTGTGTATCATCAAGCATTTGAATAATAAACCTTTGTTTTTGGAATAATTTTGATTTATTAATATACCAACAGCAATACTTAATAAAGAAATTAACTTAATTCAGATAAAAAGGTAACAGATATTTCTTGATAATAGGGCGGTACGAAGTTCGCCGGGTCAGCTAGTCATAAATAAATTTATTTTTTTTTTAATAGACATGTGTGTACATATATTTGTTATGGCACTTTTTAATATATATTTTGGCACTTTCTAGCTAAAATTTTGGCACAAGACTGAAATTCTCAAATACCATCACTGCTGCATATACAGTTATTGCAGTTGTGTATTTACACTTTTTTGAAATTAAGTTTTATAACCCTTTGACGACCATTCATTTACGGCTAAAGCTAAACAATATTTTTTCTTGTTTTCATTATCAATAACCCAGTAAAAGTTACGAGAAAAAAATTTTTCTTCTGGGCACCCTCTTTGTCCCCATTTTGCTTGGCAAATATAGTTGCCTATGGGTTGAAAGGAAATTTTTTTCCCAAATAATTAATTTGAAAGAATTTTTTTTTTACATTTGCATTGCACATCGCATTGTTAGCAAAAAATATTTGTGCGACTATACTTTTTATTGGAAGCACACAAGAACAGCATTTCTAATTTTTACGCTTTACCAATTTATAAACAAATTTAGGCTTGCTTAAAAAATGAGTTCCAGTTTTTGTTACTTCTGGAAAAGAGCGTTTTCTTGAGTTAAGGCTACAAATCAATTCCTTGGCTAAAGCTGCCTGAAATTCAATCGAGCTCACCTTCTTTAAAGAACGGTTGGTAAACAAGAGTTTTTTTTATATATATTATAAAGCTTTTATTAACGCATAACTCAAAAAGATCGGAGAACAGCCGAATGTAGAACGTCATTTGCTTCTGCGATCGTATTCATACTAAACTTTTTTTTGATCCATTAGATCAAAAAAAGTTTTACTGTTGGATAATCAGGGGGCAGGTTAATATCTATTTTAGCAGTTTTTTCAGTTACACGCCTTTTTATTTTGAACACCACTACTGGGTTAATGAAGTTCGAGGTAAGGTAAACATTATGATTATCCATCCATTTGACGACTGAAATGCTATCGGATGTAAAGTAACTGATATCCCTTCGCGTCATATCTTTGTTTGTCGGATATTCCTTCGGCATGTGTTTTCTGTTATTTCGAATGGTTCCGCACGCCATTTTGTAATTTTTTTGGAGGATATGCGTTAAGTTCAAGGTCGTAAAAAAGTTTTTGAAGTAATACATTGTAAACCCATTTTTTGTCTATAAAGACGTATTGAGGGAAGTTTTACTAAGCTCATACGGATGATTACGCCAATAAAAGCTTTAAACTCATCCACAATCAGAATAAAAATGCGCCACAATCATGAGGCATAGTTCCAAACCATATAACACAGTAGTAACTCAAAAGGGCGCAATATTTTGCAGTTTTAAAAACGTACATTCGAAACTACAAACGCTGTTGAATACTTTGTAGGCTGATGGCATTTCTTCGTGCACATGCACAACTGGTTTGAAAACTTGGGAGTGTTTGTATGTGCAATCATCTTTAAATCCAGTTAAAATGAGACTTCTATAAGCAAGAGTCTGTCTAAAGCAGAAAGTCTTCTCGGGTAGTATGAACAACGTTGATCTGTTTGATTCTTGAACAGCATTTGAAGTCGATGCACTTGGCTCTTCAATTCCAACTGGTGCTTGTTTGTTGCCGATACGACCTTTTGGGAAAAATACCCTCAATAACGACTTCTTTAGCCTCAACATTTGGAGTTCCATAGCGTCATTTTCAAGAAAAATAATATCTTCAAATGTCGCAAAGTAAAAGTTGTTCAATTTCCTGTAGTCAAAGGAAAAAAAACGATCTCGTCCCGACGCACTCATATTTAACTTGTAACTGTTTTCTTTCACTTTCCTATACCGACAGCTGCAATCAGTGCATGCGTTTTAAATTTCAAATAAACACTGTCATAATTTGTATATGCAAATGGTGATTCCCCTTTTTAGTTTTTTATATGTGAAAGCAAGATATTGACACTTACCCAGCGTTTACATATGATTTTAAAAAAGCGCTAACAATATAAAAACATCACTTTAAAGTTTCTTTTTTGTCGAGATTTTAGTAAGAAACGAAAAAAGCAATTTTGCTAACTAATGAAAAGGAAAAGTACAATTTTTTTGTTGGAAAAATACTTCAAAAAAATAAGTATGTATAACAACTTCATAGAGAGAGTGAGATTAAGAATAATTATAGCATAATTAATGCTGGCCATGGTAGGCTTGAATTCAGTCTACATTTTTCACAACCTCCATTCTTTTCATCATTGTCCTAGAGATGCTTAGCCATATTGGAAATACATATAAAAGAATTGGTCTTATTCTTACTTTGTACAAAAGTAATTTTGTATTAACTGGTAAAGATTTAATATATAACAATCTCAAAAAAGCACCTTTTACTCGATTTGCCTTCTCTAAATTATAAACAACATAATTATTATTCTTTGACAATTTATTAAAGTTTACTCCAAGATACTTCACGTTTTCCTTAAATATTATATCTGAACTATTTTAATTCGGGATAACAGTATATTTGCATTTTGCATATAGCGTTGCTCTTGGAAGCATTTATTTTTATTCTCCAATGAGAATAATATTCATCAACATATCGATACCTTACTTCCTCAACCTCGTAACCTAAAAAATACGGTTTTGACTTTTTCATATCAAACGATTGTTTTATGCTTTAACTAAAAAAGATTAGTATATTATTACTACTAATATACATAAATACAATCAATTCCTTAATAATTGCATTTAAACTTTTAATAGCATGTTCACACGGACAGCAAATATCGAGGTTCGCTCTCTCATTCAAGGTTCGCGACCGAATCTTGATTAAATCTACAAGATTCGCCATACAAAATTTTGAGAGCGAATCTACCTGGTTCATTTTGAATCTTGTTGCGAATCTCGAAGAATTTACTATCATCTCTAATTTTGATAACAAAAAATCGCTAATTTATCTGTACTGGCTATCAAAAACAAAAATAAACAAAGGAAAACAGAAAAAAAATTGTGTGCAAAAAATCATTGTGGAAATAAAAAATATATGTTTAAACATACATACATACATATATGTATATTTAAATTAAAATGGAAAAGAGAGAAATAGTGAAACTTATTTTAAAGTGTAGAAGAATGACTTCAATAAACCTCAGAAAAAACAAAAAGCCGCGTTAAATAATTGAAAAAAAAAATAAAATAAAAATGTTAAAGTGAAACATGCACTATCGTCTGAACGGCAGGATTCGCATTCGAGATTCAGAGAGCGAACCACGAGATTCATATTGCCGTGTGAACATGGCATAACCAAACACCGAAGTATAAAAAGATTAACCGTTTTTTTCTTTCTCTCCTGAAAAATTTTATTTTTTATGATACAAGGTTGAGGAAGTAAGGCATCGATATTTAAGGTGCGATAAAAGACGTTGGAGCGCTACTAGAGGAGATTCATCATGAGAATAAAGTAATGAATCGTCAGCATAAAGTATACCTTTAGAATTATTTAATTCATGTGGAAAATCATGTATAAATATGTTGTACAAAAGAGGTGCCAATACAGAGCCCTGTGAAACACCACAAGAAATATCACCCAGAGAAGAAGACAAATCATTAATTTGAACGTAAAAATTCCTGTCATCAAAAAAGCTTTTAAAAAGTTTTATAATTGCTCCATTAAAACCAAGTCCTATCATTTTATTAAGTACTCCATTATTATAGGCCTTATCAAAAGCTTTTTCGACATCAAGTAATACTGTAACAGTGCAATGACCTTTTCTTAAATCAGTGTGAAACCTTAGAAGAGCATGCACCGTGGAATTACCTTTATTAAAGCCAAACTGTTTCTAAGGCATCCAATTTTTCATCAAGTATTTTTTTTTTAAATAACGTTCCTACATTAGAAAGTAATGAAATTGGTCTTAAGCTGTCAATATCAATGATTTGAATCTGCGATATTCCAGGAAATATGCGAACTATACGGTATCCGAAAAACGAGGACTACGCCACTGCATCCACAATCTGACGGCATGGTCGCGAGATTTAACCGCACGTTGGAGGAACACTTGAGAAAAGTGGCCAGTGCAGACCAAAGGGACTGGGATGAGTACATACCAAAATTTCTGTTGGCATACAGGTCAGCCGTTCATGACTCTACCTCCCGAACACCTGCAAAAATTATGTTTGAAACCGAGCTGAAACTGCCAGGTGATCTAGAATTCGATGTTAATCCCTCGACAATAAATGAACACGAAGAATATAATTCAAGGGGACAAAAAGGTCTCGGCGAAATTCATGAATTCGTTCGAGGCCGAATAAAAATGACCAGCGACAAGATGAAGGCCAGATATGACAGAGCAGCAAATTCTGAAGGCTTTAATGAGGGTCAGCTAGTTCTACTATATAACCCACAACGGAAAAAAGGACTGTCTCCTAAACTGCAAACTCATTGGGATGGGCCGTATAAGGTGATAAAAAGAATAAATGATATCGTGTATAGAATACAGAAATACAATAGCCCAAGATCAAAGATGAAAGTGGTTCATCTCGAGCGCCTCTCTAAGTACGGAAAAAGTGAATTTGTGCCTATTCGGGATGAACAGGCTTAAGCGGGCGGTAGTGCTACAGATTTATTTTTAAATAGCTTAATTTACATTATAATTTATTTTAGTTGTAGTAGTTTAAGTTACTGTAGTTTTATTTGTATTAGTTTATTTCGCTGGTTGTTCGAATATGATGTTTGTTATTATGTGTAGCATACTTTAGGCACTTCTTAACGTCTTAATTTAAATGTAACGGTTTTCGAATGTACTAGAATGTACATACGAGAACTTTGTCGAATGTTACCGAACACCACTATGCTACTATAAATAGCCGAACAACACAGCTAACATGATCAGTATAACAGTAGAGCTTGTAAAGCGCGTATCAAAGTGAGTTTGATAATAAAAGTGTATTATAATAAGTGAAATAAGTAAAGTGCTATAAAACAATATCTGAGTGTGTTTAAGTAAATAAAGTGCTCTTAATTTTATAACTAATTTCAACTGTTTTGATTGCAATAAAAGAACTCAAAGGGTACTTAAAGGAAATAAGCCAACATTTATAAAAGGTTTAAACGTAATAATATGATTTTTAGAAAAATTATTATGTCGAAGGTGGTTGTTAAAGTGGACGTTTCACCTTTGTTTTCTGGTATTGTAATGAAACTTTCCAGAAATATACGAAATCTCAGCATCGTGTTTAGTTACATATGGCGCTTTTTAATATTACATAATTTTAGTAATAGGCGTTAAAGTAGGCGTGTAAAAGTATTTTAAATCAAATATTGTATTACAGATTCCATTGTTCTTGAAAACTCTACGCCCTCGTAGAAATTATATAAATTTAAAATAAATTGCTTTATGGGAAGTGAGCATTAAAGTGCTTGCGTAAAAGTTTTTTCTCATAACGATTTCTACTTAAATATTAAATAACAAAATCTTTGCCCATTGAGATATTGTATAAATTTAAGAAACAGCGTTATATTAAGGTGGGCGTGCACCTTAACTTTCCGTTATTCCAATAATATTTATAAAGAAACTATATTTGCGATATTTCTGCAATGTACTTCTAATTTTGTCGGTTTTATTTTTGAAATTTTAAATAGACTAAAAAAGACACTTTGCGAGGTAAATTTTCGTACATTTTGATTTATGTATATCTCCCTTTTTACTATACGAAATATCGGGGAAACATATTTTTTACTCAATAAATGTACTTGCGAAATTTTATTACTATAAGTCATTGCGTTTAGACACAATCGCTTTTATTGAATTTCCGAAATTTTTTTTCTGATCTTCTTTTGTATTACAAAGTATATCTCGCTTCCTATTTCACGATTTTCACCTTCTTTAATAATAAAAACAGGATTCAGAAAATATTTACTTTACGGTATCTCAAAGGAATATTTCGATGTGTTAGAAACAGAATAATAAAATTAATATACCCCTACACTATTTTCGTTGATAAGGGTATAAAAACAAATCCAAAATATTATAATTAATTACAATTACATACGGCCATGCCGAATCTGATTATACTCCTAACCGTTATGAATTTTTTGGGATTAAAAAAATATATTCTGCGATTTTGTTTTAGACGCCATCTTGGCTTTTACAGTTTTTAATATTTTACTACATTGTACTTGTCAAGTATTTTTATTTGAAACTAATTTTGTCAGGGTTAAAGCCGTAACTACAATACAATGTATGTAATCTTGGACGCCATCTTTTATTTATTTTTTTTTAGCTAACTATATTTTAATACTCAAGCCCTTTTATTTGATTTCCATATTGGCTCTATCGGTTGTATAGAATATTAATAAGTCGTTATCCGTTTTACAGAGCATTTTTATTCCGATGTGGTGACATCTATTGTTAAATTATATTTTATTATTCAAAACGTAACTTCTTGTCTACTAAGTCTGGTCACAAGGTGGTAACTATTTATCTTGTGGCAATTTATACAACATATGTTTTCTATTTATGATGTGGTAACGCCATATTTTCGCTTAAACTCACCACATTTATTGTTGACATATATTTATAAACACAGGTTTTTATAAATTTTTGATAATTTTTGTTAAAAATGTAAGCCTTATTACAAAATAAACGAATTCACTACCTTATTATTATAACATACAATTCTTATTAAACAGGGCTGATTACTGGAAATCCAACGAGCGAAAATATTGTGATTTTTGCAAATGCTGGATTAGTGACAACAAAGCTGTGAGAAAACGTTTATACCTATTAAACAAACAAATATAAATAATTGTATAAAATTTTAGAGTATCTCCTTTCATGAAAATGGCAAGCGTCATAAGCTAAATGTGGCCAAGCGCATAACGGATATTAGTCGCAGCAGCGAAAAGTCTGAGCAGGAGAAACGTAAAATGGATCTTGAAATACGAAAAATGGAAGAGGCTGCAATGCGTTCTTATGCTCAGGATATACACAGTCGTGGCGATTTAACGGCGCGCTCTATTAATGCTGTTATGACAGCAGGTGTAGGTCCATCAACAAGTTCAGGAGCATCCACTACAGGTAACACAAAGTTTAAACAAGTTGATCCCATGCGCTTGGCCGGTGACTCAGATAATGAAGAGGTAGGTCCACGTTTGTTCACACAAAAAGTGGATCATTCTTTAGTTCCTAATGCTTCTCTATGGGTAGAGGGTAAACATGATGAAGGCTACTCATACTATTGGAATGTAAAGACTAATGAAAGTGTATGGGAGGCGCCCAAGGAAGGTTATCTTTCATGGAAGGAATATCAACGCATAAATGATTTGGCTATAAAACAACAAGAAATGCAAGATGCTGAAGAGGCTAAAAAATTTCGTGAAAATGTCAATGAAGAGGTCGCTCGTTATAATCGTGAACGTTTAAAAATGTATAGACAACCGGCTACTAAACAGGAACAAAAAGCTGAAGAAGAACGCAAAGAAAGCTACAAAACCGAAGAGGAAGCCAAAGCACCTGAAATAGGTCATTGGCAAGTGGTGGAAAATAAGTAAGAATAGCTATACATTTTATATTTGATTTAGATACTTGCAATAATATTTTTTTTTTTAATTTTTCATAGACCACCACCAGCACATCTTGATTTACAATTACCTGTAACAAATACGTATTATTCTGCTACCGTTGTATCTGATGTTCCCTGTGAACCTCCCGTAAAACGTTTTAAGGAAAAGACAATAGAATCTTTAGATCCAGAAGTTGCTAGTAACACATCAACATCATTTAAAAAGCGTAAATTTGCAGCAAAAGGATATGCCCGAAAACGGTTAGATGATGATTAAAAGTTTATGGTGGTTATAAAAGGTAAGCTACAATAAATAATAAGTTAACATGTAAACAAATTTCTAATAAATAATTAAAAATTTATATGAAATTGTAATAAATATTGTTTAAAGAAAAAAACTGTCTGACATCTCTTTTTATTCGAACAATTTATTTTATAAATTGTTTGCTAATTTGCAAAAACAAAAAAATATTTTAAACCTAAATTTTTTTATACCCTCATCTGTGTTGCACAAGGGTATATATAGCTTTGCCATTCCGTTTGTAATTTCTACAATTTTCATTTCCGATTCCATAGAGTATATATTTTCTGAAAGCTTATGAATAGAGGAGTTAACTAAGCCATGCCCGTGTGTTGGTTGAAATCAACTTTTAGAAGCAACCATATGTTCCTTAGATCTGTGCATGGTATCGATCTTTTGGAAATATCCAGGAATGAATCGCTATTGAAATTCAACACAATCGCCGCATAAGCCTCTGTTTTTTCCCATATTTTTACTACCAAAATTAAACATTTTCAGCCATAGAATAATATTTAGGTACCTTTGCTACTATTTGTAGATATAATATGCCTTTAGAGATATTTGTGAAAAATTTTCGATAAAGCGGGATCTAATCGATAAGTTATAGGCAACATTTTTTTAAATATTTATTCTAAAAATTTACAAACGGAAATCAATTTTTTTCAGCTTCTAGACAACCGAGAGAGTCAATATTGGTATCATCTGAAACAATATAAGCACTACAAAAAAAAATTAAAATTCGTATTGGCCGCCACAACAAAATCGCGGATAATAAATTTATATATGGGTCAAATCTGGTATCTTAAAATGTAACTTCTTGAACCCCCTCAACATTGGTATCAAATCAAAGGGCTTGACTTATAGAATACAGTAAATTATTAAAAAATGTAAAATGCAAGATGGCGTCGAAACAAAATGGCGGATCAAATTGTTTTAATCCCGTCAATAAGGGTATCAAATGAAAGGGCTTGACTAGTAGAATACAGATAACTACGTAAAAATTCGGAATCAAGGATGGCGTCGGAAATAATATAGAAAAATGGCGTATAACATGAAATATAGGTTAAGCTACGATGTTGGATTATACCTACTTATGTACATGATGGTGAAAGGTATTATCAGATTCGGCACTGCCGAATATAGCACTCTTACTTGTTTTTGTATTCACTTATTTTAGACTTTAGCTGCCAAAGTCAATAGATAAAAATTAATTCTCTTCTCTCATTTGTTTTAAATGTCAAACTTTGTATTAAAAAAAATTATAAACAGAAAAATTCTCTCCGAACCATGGTGTAATTACATAAGGTGATAGCGTAAAGGAGAGCAATTTTTGTCTCTCTTTTTAGTGTATGGAGTTTGACAATTTCCGGAGTTGAAATCATTTTTTTAAATATGTAGTTTGACATACTGCAGAACACAAAAAAATAGTCAGCTGGGCTGGCACTGCCACCTTGTATAAGTGTACCCTGCTCCGAACTACAAATAGCTGATAAATAAATATTTTTTGGTAAAAACGTAAAGTAAATAGACATATTATTCTACATCCTAATTTTTTTTGTATCTTCATTTTTATCATAAAATTATATTTTCTCTAAAACTAAATCGTATTTACATTTTAACCATTTTTGTTATGATTTGGTATGTATGTTTAGTCCGTCTGTTAGGAATTTATCTATAGATTTAAATATACATATATCCCTCATTTTATTTCGGACACCATCTTTGATTTTAATTATTGCTTGATTTTTCCAGTCAAAATAGTTTACATACAAGCCACGGAATATATGTGAGTTAAAATTGTGTCGTCAGTGAAAAAATTTGCATGATTTTAAAAATTTGATGATCAATAATCACTCACGCTGTATTTTTTCATCACTTTCAATCACATACGCTTGACTGACTTTTTATTAATCACGCTCACGAGTGATCACGTCATGCACACTCTCTAAAGGAGCTAATACACGGCATGTTTTTTTACATCTGACTTGTCAAATTCTCAACTGCTAATACAAACATGTCGTGTGTTACCTTTAAAACATTAGATAAAATATTTTCTCTGTGCAGTATTTTAAAGTGTTATAATTTGTTCTGACATACTATAATGCTTAATTAAATATACTTATTAATTTTGTTTAAATAATATATTTTTTTAAGAATTATTTTTAAGCATTAACATCTTATCTATCTTGTTATAATGTCGCAACTTCACAGTATTTGATTTAAAATTTTTTATGTTTGCAAAGTAATTTATAAATGAATGCTCCAAAATTTACGCATTACTTAATTTTGAAAATAATCTATTTTTATTGGTTTAAGAAGTACACAACATATGTATGTATTATATGCTATCTATATACAGTAGTGGTCAAAACATTTGGAACTGGGATTGAATTTGTTACTTTCATTGATTTATTTTGTTCAAATAACAATAAGTTACTAAAAAAATTTTTTTAGTATCTTCATACGTTGTGTTTGTCAAACAAATAAAAAAAAAATAATAACATTAAACTAAAACAACAAAAAAATTAATGTCATTAATTTCTAAATAATTCCAAAACGATAAGAGAGAGAGAAAACACATCTTCTGGTGTTTTACTTTTGAAAACCGGATGACTGGTTCTCGAGTTAGGATGAAATAAGTCTTCGTACCTGACTAATTTAGGGGAAAAAATTTGCCACGCCCATAAAAAATCCCGATCTGATGGAAAAAAACCGACTGCGGATTTGAGTTCAGCGTATCAAAATCCAAATAGTCCACATAGTTTTAATTCACGGAAAGACAAAAAATGATTTTTTGTCGTGCAGTGTTATTTATGGCTTGTTTTGTTTGCAGCTTTGTTTTTTATATGTCTGCAAAAAATTAGAAGCCTAGCTGCATTTTTTAATTTTTTATGAATTTTTAAAAAACAAAAATTTCGTAATTTCGATAAAAAAAATTATTTTTTTTTTTCAAAAACAAAATTATGTTTCTAAAACGACTGCGGATATTAGAAAGAAGTTTTATTTTTCTTAAATGATTTTTAATGCGGAATTTCGGTTTTTTAAATTTTTCAATAAGCTAACGCGTTTTTAAGTTACGCGAACATATGTTGTGCAACCTCCTCCATTTTCGAAATAAAGATATATCTCGAAAAACCAGAGCCAATCTTAAAAAACCGCGAGCACCACTGGATTCAGCGTACCCGAATTATGTTAAAACGCCAGGTGCCCAGCTTGTCACGAAAAAAAGTGTAAATTTCTTGCACAGTGTTATTGTTCTTTAATAGTTATTACTAACTGTTGAAAGCTTTAAAATCGTCAGAATAATTTTTGTAAAAATGGCAGGAAATAAAAACAATTCTGATTTTTAATTAAAAGTATTAAATGATTTTAGAAATGGACTTTCACAAAAAGAAATTTCTATAAAGTACTCCGTTCCAAAATCAACGATTTCGCGCATTGTTTATATTGGTAACATCTATACAACCCATAAAGGTGGTAACGGGGTCTACAACTGTAAGAGAAGATCGAAAAATCATGAATTTTTTTTACAAAACACCCCAAAGCAGTTCCTAGAGAAGCTAAAACTGCACTTTAAATAGATGCCAGTCATTCTACCATTAAAAGAAGGGCCCGAGAATATGGTCTTAGAAGTTACAGATGCACACTTTTGTGTTTGTGTCAGAAAAAAGCCGAAAAGTTTGCCTTGATTTTAGACGTACCCATTTAATGTGGACTCAACAGCATTGGAAGAATTTATTGTGGTCACACGAGTCAAACCAACCTCTGGGGATCAGATGGAAGAGTCAATGTTAGATACAACTGCCACAGTGAAACACAGTGGTGGTAACATATTGGTGTGGGGGTGTTTTTTTAAGAAATAGGATTGGCCCAATTCATCGCATATTTAACACCATGACGGCCACAGTCTATAGAAATCTTTTGAGTTTTGTTATGCTTCCGTATGCTGAATGGGAAATGCTACTATCATGAAACTTCCAGCACGACAACGTCCTAAAACATACGGCAGGGATTGTAAAGCTTGGCCGGAGGATAATAAAATTAATACCATGTTATGGCCGCCTCAATCTCTCGATCTCAACCCGATTGAGAACATGTAGATGATTGTAAAACAAAATATTGGCAATAAAGTATTCCGAAATTGTGATGAACTTTTCATCGAGTTAAAGAAGCAGTAGAATGAAATTTCTGACGATTATACTAAAAATCTCATTGCCTCAATGCCTAAGATGTGTTCAGAAGTTATAAAAAATAATGGCTACACTACGAAATACTGACCAATAAAATCATTTATTGTATTTTCTGTTAATTACTTAAAGAGTTGCAAATGTTTTAAACACCTGCATTTTGTATACATCCATTATTAATAATTTTGTTATTGTTTTAAATTAACGTTATTAATTTTATTTTATTTGTTTAACAAAAAACAATGTATTATCTATATATATAAAAGTGAAACTCTGTGTGTGTGTGTGTGTGAGTGTGTGTGTTAGCTATAGACTCTGAAACTGTAAAACCGATCGGGCTCAAACTTTGGTAAGTTGTTGTACACATACCAGGGAGTGTTTATGGGTGAAAAAAAGTGGGCGGGGCCACGCCCATAAAAAATTAGTTATCAGTTTTAGCTACTTGCACTTGACCGATTTTTCTGAAACTTTGCACACATATCGAGCTGTCATGACTAAATAATTTCGTGATAAGAAAAGTGGGCGGGGCCACGCCCCTAAAAAAGTTTTAATTTTGAGGTACTTGCACTGGACCGATTTTTCTGAAACTTAGCACACATATTGAGCTGTCGTGACTTTATAATTTTGTGATTAAAAAAGTCGGCGGGGCCACGCCCACAAAAAATTAGTTATTAGTTTTAGCTACTTGCACTGGACCGAATTTTCTGAAACTTTGCAAACATACTGAGCTATCATGACTTTACACTTTCGTCATTAGAAAAGTGGGCAGTGCCACGCCCATAAGAAATAGGTATCATTTTGAGGTACTTGCACTGAACCGATTATTCTGAAACTTTGCACACATATTGAGCTGTTATGACTTTACAATTTTGTGATTAGAAAAGTGGGCAGGGACAAGCCCATGAAAACAATTATAATTTTGATAATTTTTGCACTGGTCCGATTCTTCTGAAACTTTGCACACATATTGAGCTGTTATGACTTTACAATTTCGTGATTAGAAAAGTGGGCAATGTCACGCCCATAAAAAAAATTATAATATTTAAGTTTTTGCACTTGATATTCAATTAAAATTCAGAATGCATTTCAATTCATTAAGGGGCGTAGCAACGCGCGCCGGGTTTGGCTAGTCTATATATATAAAAGTGAAACTCTGTGTGTGTGTGTGTGTGTGTTAGCTATAGACTCCGAAACTGTAAAACCGATCGGGCTCAAACTTTGGTAAGTTGTTGTACACATACCAGGGAGTGTTTATGGGTGAAAAAAAGTGGGCGGAGCCACGCCCATAAAAAATTAGTTATCATTTTAAGCTACTTGCACTTGACCGATTTTTCTAAAACTTTGCACATATATCGAGCTGTCATGACTAAATAATTTCGTGATAAGAAAAGTGGGCGGGGCCACGCCCCTAAAAAAGTTTTAATTTTGAGGTACTTCCACTGGACCGATTTTTCTGAAACTTTGCACACATATTGAGCTGTCATGGCTTTATAATTTCGTGACTGAAAAAGTGGGCGGGGCTACGCCCATAAAAAATTAGTTATCAGTTTTAGCTACTTGCACAGGACCGAATTTTCTGAAACTTTGCAAACATACTGAGCTGTCATGACTTTACACTTTCGTCATTAGAAAAGTGGGCAGTGCCACGCCAATTAAAAAATAGGTATAATTTTGAGGTACTTGCACTGGACCGATTTTTCTGAAACTTTGCACACATATTGAGTTGTCATGACTATACAATTTCGTGTTTAGAAAAGTGGGCAGTGCCACGCCCATAAAAAAGGTATCATTTTGAGGTACTTACACTAGACCGGTTTTTCTGAAACTTTGCACACTTATTGAGATGTCATGACTATACAGTTTCGTAATTAGAAAAGTAGGCAGTGCCACGCTCATAAAGAAAAAGTTATAGTTTTTATCCTTGCACTTGATATTCGATTAAAATTTAGAATGCGATTAAAATTCATAAAGGGGCGTAGCAACGCGCGCCGGGATTGGCTAGTTTAAGATATTATAAAAAATAAATTTTAGTAACTTAGTGTAATTTGAACAAAATAAATCTGTATTTTTGTGTGTTTGGGGCACACACAAAAATAATAAATAATTTGTTGTAAATAACCAAAACTAGTTAGAGAATTGGGTGATCATCTACAACATATTATAAATTATTTTTACTCAGGAAGTAAACATAATTTTGGGTTAAAATGAAATAAGTATGGACGAGTTATTTTTATTATTATTTTAGGCAAAGTTTTATTTTGTATTATTCTGTAATTATGTACTTAAATAAAACATTATTTAATGTATCACTTTTAAACAAAAAACAATAGTTTGAACAACAAGTTGATCGTGCGAGAGTTATGAAAAGAGTAAAATTTATGTTTTTAAATATCAGTGTGAGAGCTATTAAACGATTGGTATATAAAGGTAAGTATTCAATGGTTCACTTAAAAGTGGTAAGTATAGAAAAAAATTAATATAAAAATGGTACATTTAAAAATGGTAGGTATAAATTTATATGTATATAATAAAAAAACAAAATATATTAATAATAATTCATAGTCAATGTAAAAATCAAAAATAACATTAAATGATAAGAAATATATAAAAATTATTTAAGTCCAATGACAAGATTGGACAAAATCAAAGAAAATTACAAACGCAATCCCAGTTTCAAATGTTTTGACCAGTACTGTATATAAAAGAGTAACGTAACTGACTGACTGACTGACTGATTCATCATCGCACAGCCCAAACGCAAAAAGCTAGAGATATAGCTCCACTAAGAAGGGATTCCGGGAAATTCGTACCTTAAGGGGGTAAAATCGGTAACTTATATCTGCTTAACTAAAAATGATACAAATTAAATTGAAAAAGTATTGTAATTTGCAAAAAAAATAAGCTAACAGGTGTCTGGCTCTTTTTTGAATTTTCAACCCATTAGGAGAAAAAACGTTTAAAAACTATAATTTGGTACTTTTTTGGTACCCTATGTTAGTTCCAAGCATATAAAGCTAGGAAAAAAAATTTAAACTGTATTAAGTAATCCGCGAAAAAATATTAATAGGAATTCGGCACTTTTTTCAAATTTACATGTATAAGGGGTCCCTTTGTTACGTGCCGGTATTTTTCGACTACCAAATACAAAAATAATAAAAGCGAAACATACCCACGCCAAATATTGGGTTAAGGGCGTGAAAGGCGGTTGCCAGCTAGCTCGAGCAAAAAGGTCAGTGGTTCTCAACCCGGGGTATTTGGCACGTGAACATATGACCGTACCCTACACACCTTTAGAGTACGGAAAATTTTTAAACAAAGCTTTTAAAATCTTACAGCGCTGTCGTTATGCAAACGTTGGCATGACCAGGTGGATCGTCATGCCTGGTACTATTGTTTTCCCTCCCGCAATTTGCTCCTATGACAGACTAAGTACCTAAAATTTTATGTCTGTCCCAATATTGTGATCACCCGCTCAGTGCATTCCACTTACCTCCAACATTCCTCCTCTAATAATTAGATTTAAAATTTCATAGTTCAAAAATATTTATTTTTACAATTTTAAATATCGGCCATTATTGTTCGTAATAAAAATACAGTTTTTCGGTATACATATACTTTATAATTAAGGGTACCTTACTACTACCAGTAATAACAATAGAATTAATAATAAAAGTATAATGATAAATTAATTATAATAACGATACTTAGCAAAATAGTGTTGTTGGTGACGGGTCGTTGCAGGTGAATTTGTCGTTGCTGGCGAACTTGTCGTTGCTGATGAACTTGTCGTTGCTGATGAACTTGTCGTTGCTGATGCACATGTCGTTATTATTTTTTTCCGCACAGAATAATAAGTCACTGTCTATTTCTCTAACAGTGATTTTTGTATTATTCGCTTAATTTGCTTGTTGTGTGTATGTATTTTAAAATTCTTCGATTTTTCTTAAACAATAAAATTGTTAGTTTAAAGCAAAAATTTCTGAGTTTTTAGATTTAGTTCGCTAAATATTTACATACACACATGTACGTCAAAGTGTCGTATTACATGCAATTCAAAGTTTTCTTTTGTAACTAGGCAACACTAGAACATATTTTCTTAAAAAAATACTGTTTTCAAATTTGCAAAATTAATATAGCGTTTTAATATTCGTACAATTAATTATTCTATAAATTTGTTCAAGCATTTGTATGTTTTTTTATATAATGTATTTTTTTTTCCCCAAGTAGGGGTCACACCACAAACACTATTTGCCACACTTTTTCCAGATGAAACTGTTTAAGGATTTTTCTATTGTCAATAAAATACCGCACTTATGCTAATTTTTTTTTTACAAATACATTTTACTGCCACACAAAATTGTTTATTGATTTACAAGTTTAGTTAGTTAGTTCTAATTTTTTTTTATAATTAAAGGCTTTTCGACTGCCATCTTTGACTTCATAAAACTGACTCCCCTTTTTAACATCTTAAGATCAACTTTCAACTTTTCTTAATCTCATTTTTCTTTTCTTCTCTTTCCCTTTCTTTTTCTTTTTGCAAAGTTGCCAGTAGGTGATCTTGCCTACTGGGCCCTTGTAAAAATTATGCAAAATCAGCAAATCGCTGAAAGGCATCACTTGCAAAATCTTTTCTCTTTTCCATTCCTCTTTCCACAAAACCGGTTTGAAATGTGTCGTGCTGCTATTGGTCAAACAATTTAACGGTAAACTGAGGTGATGGCAATTGTAAGAGGAGACGTAAGGACGTGAGAGGTGACAAAACTTTCCGTTTGTGATCGTCTATCGAAACTCATATAAAAAAAATTGGTTGCCAACCGTAACAGTTGCATATGTATATGTACATATGTATATGCAAATGTGTAAAGTTCTAAAAGAAACGTAGAATTATCGGGCCTTGCCAGAAAATTCGAATGTGTAATTTTGAAAGGCATAGGAGGTTTTTCAAGAAGAAAAAATTAATAGAAAAAAATCCGTAACAAAACTGCTTCGTTTTAAGATTTCCAATCGCTTAACGAACAGGAAAGGATTTTTTTGTGAAAAAAGTAGAAGAATTATACTGGTGGGAGAAAAATACAAAAAAAAAATTTTGTATGCAACGTGTGGCACGACCCACGAAGCCGGGCATAAAAGAATACAAGTTTCATGTCGCTAAGTTAGAGTCTATACCTGGTGAAGTTATGGGCGAATATCAGAAGCATGATACTTCCCTATGTAATTTCCCTGAAGATCCTCAAGCTCATAAATAGTATTTCCGATTTTCTTCCTTACCCTACACTTAACGAACTTCGGGTTAAGTTTAGCGTTAATGCCCCTACGGAAGTCACTTTGCGAGTGGTTTTTCCTAAAAACTTCCTGACCTTCAATAAAATTTACTGGCCTGGACCTTGTGTTATAGGTTTTGCACGCTTTTTCATGAGCCGCGTTTAGGTTCTCGCTTATCTTGTTGCGAATGTGCTGTAGTCGGTCGCTTCTCGCGATAGGTGTGTCGTCGGAAAGCATGTTCAAGCGATCCAGTAGGGAGTAGCTTGATCCATTTGTGATCATGTTCTGACCGAAAACCGCGTAGTATGGAGAACACCCTATAGCGGAATGAAAATCGCTACGCAATATCTGTAAAATATCAGGTATTTTCCTATACCAGTTCGTATGATCTGACTCATCCTTAAGGAAATAACGAATTTTAGAGATTACTTCCCTATTTGCCCTTTCAGAGGCATTTGCCTGTGGTGAATAGAACCCCGTGGTCACATGGGTAATGCCGTACACGGAAAAAAATTCCTCTATCTCCTTAGAGGTGAATTGTTTTGCGTTATCGCTGTGAATAAACTGTGGCACACCAAAAGTGCAGAAAATTTCATTTCGGAAGAACTCAATTACGTTTACGGATGTTGCCGATTTCATGGGCCTTAGAAACAGAAATTTGGTAAGGTGGTCTATCACGATAAACAGTTGGCAGTTTCTCGCCTTGGTACAAGGGTACGGGCCTAAGAAATCGCAGTACAATCTTTGAAAAGGACGGGTTGTCAAAATCTGTTTTCCCATAGGTGGGCGAAGGATTTGGTTTGTAGGCTTTATCGTCTTGCAGACATCGCATTGTCTGATATATGTTCTCACGTCACGAGCCATTTGCGGCCAGAAATACTTCTGCCTAATTCTAAACAACGTTTTATTAAAGCCACCATGACATCCTTCTTCGTGAGCAGACTTGATTGTATCTGTGACTAGAGAATTCGGTAACCAAAGTCTCCAAAGATCGCCTTCGTTTGAAACACCATTTCGGAATCTAACTCGTTTGTAAACATAGTTTTCAGACAAACATAAATCTGGAAGTTCATTACCGTTCTCACGAATTTTATTTCTTAAGTCATTGTATTCGGGACTATCAAATTCAGGGGACAAAATATCAACTTCGGGAGGACTGCAGTTTAGTTCAAGCGCATCTACGTCAAATCTCGAGAGAGTATCGGGTACAACGTTTAAGGACCCCTTCCTATGTTCCATTGTAAAATCAAAGTGTTGGAGTTTTAAGCTCCATCGGGCTAGTCTGCCTGACAAATCCTTCTGGCTCATGAGCCAGCGAAGGCTTGAGTGGTCTGTGACAATTTTGAATGGGAGACCTTCGACGTACTGTCTAAAACGTTTGACACAAATAACGGCCGCTAGACATTCTAGTTCCGTTACCGTATAGTTTCGCTGTGCCTTATTCAGCTTTTGCGAAACGAACGCGATTGGGTGCTCCTTACCCTCGTCGTCGAGCTGGTATAAAACTCCCCCCACACCGATGCGTGATGCATCGCATTGTATTACGAACTCCTTACTGAAGTCCGGTTGTGCCAGTACAGGGGCGTTTGTCAAGGAAGATTTAAGTTTCTCGAACGATTCGGTGGCTTGAGAAGATAAACGAAACGGTTTATTTGACTTACGCAAACAATCCGTAAGTGGGCCTGCTAGGTCTGAAAAATTGCTTATAAAAGCACGATACCAATTTGCCATGCCCACGAAGCGCCTAACCTGCTTAGGAGTTTTCGGAATAGGGAATTTAACAATGCCCTCAACTTTTTCTGGGTCAACTTTCAAATTTCCACCACCAATCCGATAACCTAAATATTTTATCTCACGCTGGCAGAATTTACTCTTACCTACATTAATGGTCAAGCCGGCAGATTTTAAGCACTGGGCAACGTCGGAAAGTAATTTTAGGTGGGTATTAAAATCCTGACTGCAAACTAAGAGGTCGTCAAGGTAAATAAAAACGTTATCCCTTAATTTCGCGGGAATTGCCCTATCCATTAAACGACTCATCGTCTGGGGACCGTTACAGACACCAAAAGGCATGACCCTGTATTGGTACAGGGATCGTCCCGGTACCGCGAAAGCTGTCTTCTCCTTAGATGCCTCGGACAACTTTATCTGGAAGAATGCATCCTTTAAGTCGATGCCGCTGATATAATGCGTGTCTTTCAAACGACTGAGTAGGCCATTTATATGTGGTAACGGATACGAGTCCTTTTTCGTCAAAGAGTTTATTTTCCGACAATCAAGACAGAGTCTTATTTTCCCGGGCTTACGAACGGTTACTATGGGGCTACACCAAGGAGAATTGGACTCTTCTATTACACCAAGAGCCAGTAATCGGTCCAGTTCCTCGTAGACCTCAGCTTGTCTAGGGGGCGAGAGAGGATAGTGTTTCTGTTTGACAGGTGTGGCGTCCCCTGTATCGATGTGGTGTTCGAGTAAGGGTGTGCACCCAAGGCCCAATTTTTCATAAGAAGGAAATTTCGCGATAACACGCTCGAGGCTTAATTTCTCTTCTGGGTCCAAATTATGGAAATTTGACTCGGAGTCGCTAACGAGCTCCGCGCATTCGAGATCTGAAAATATTTGTGGAGCTAGAGCGTATGCCCTCCAAAAGTCTATGCCGAGATAACCTACTTGAGACAAATTTGGTACGATGTAAAATACTATGGACCTTGTTACCCCTTTAAAAGTGACCGGTAATGTGCAATACCCCGCAACTTCATTTCTCGAACCGTTTGCGGTTAAAATGTTAGACCTAACTTCCCTTAATTGAATGTTATTTCTTTTTACAAAGTCTAAACTGCCTTTCCCTAAAACGGATACGTTGGCACCAGAGTCTAGAAGACAAAATAATTCCTCATCAAAAATTTTAATAAGAGCAAAAGGCCTGCCATCATTTCGATCTGGCAAACATGTGGATTCAATGATTTTCCTAAATTTGAGTCTATTACAATAACGCTGTCTGCACTTAAGAATCTGTGGTGAGATTCCAGGTTTACTAGTAGCCTTGCCAAAAGATAAGTTCTGTCTATAATCATGCAGAGAATAAGTTTGTACGTCAGGTGGTTGTAGAGCAGGTAATTGTGCGTCTGGTTTGTTAGTCAGACTGGGAGGTAAGTCCCTCTGTGAAGGCTTACACTCTTTGCTGGATAGAAACTCGGGATTTAACGGGAGGAACGAGCATCCCCGGTCGCCCACTCGCTCCGTCGCTTGTTTCCCGCATGAGGACCAATACACTTGAGAGTAGTTACTCCTCTTTGTCCGCATTTGTAGCAGAAAACATGGCGAGTTTCTTCAGGACAATATATGTAGCTATGCCCAAGCTGAAGGCAGTTCCAGCATTTTATCTTGGAATAATCACCCCTCACCCAAGTCTTGTTTAACTTTAAAGCCTCGACCTGCGGATCGGATTCTGCGTCGGAATCTTCGGGTTCCGGTTCAACGGCAATTTCGTGTACCTGTCGTTGCCGACTAAATGTAGTAGCTTTATTTTCGGATACAACCTTCTCGGCTTTTCTAGCTAGGTCGCGAAGCTTCCCTAAATCCCTGGGGTCTGAAATAAAAAGCATGACTTTAAGGTCGGGGAGTACGTTTTTCTTGATAATTTCTATCACGGAAGTGTCCGGCAAGGGATCTGACAATCTGAGGTTTAAACGAACAATAAAGGAGTGGAAGTCGTCATAACTTTCCTTTGGAAGCTGTTTTCTGGTGGACATCTTCAATAGAATTTCGTGGTCACTTTCGAGAGACCCAAATTCTTTTAAAAGAGCAGCCCTTAACATTGGGTAAGTCGCTCTTTGATTTTGCTTGACATAGTCCCAGTAAAATGTTTCAGCCTTCCCCGTAACAAACAGGTGAAAATTTGACATAAGGTGGTCATGTGGACATTGCGATCGCCCAGTAAGTGTGTCTATCTTAAATAAAAAGTCTGAAACGCTACCTTCGCCACTATATGAAACTTTCCAGTCCTTCAATTTAAAATTTAAGCCAGAAGAAGCATACGAAAATGAGTTCGAATGAGAGCCAGATGGCTGAACGTTAATACCAGGAGTTCCCGAGGTAGATCTTCCATTGTGGGCTACCCCTACGGACTCCTTAAGAGCGGTGAATTCTCGTCTGAATTCCTCTTGCGTATTTCTCATAGCTTCTTGGAAGTATGCCATCAGGGTCTGAATCGTATTATCATTTGAAGGCTGTTGGTCCCCCTCTTGACTAGTGTTATGGGTGGCCATTTCCGTTTGATTTTCGGATGGTAATATTGGGACTGATTTCTCCAAAGTTCTCGCGTCCAAATTCGGTAATGAATGAGCAAAAGTATCGCCTTTGGGAATTTTACTCCTAGTATCTGTATTGTCAGATGAAATTGAAACTAATGAAGAAGAGACAGACGACGACCTCAAGGCCCTAATGCTTGTGCTAGATTGCGAATTTACTGAACCTGAAAGGGATTTTCTGGTTAATGAAGCTGCTCCTCTTCCCCTACCTTTTGCCGAGGACGGACTACGACTTACAACTTGTACTCTACCTCTACCGGATAAATCTACTAAATTGGAATTAGTTACTGTACGCGGCGGATTCCTAGATGTGCTTTGCCGAGTGTTGGGTTTGTGCATAATGTGCCCGCGACACAAAAAAAAGGAATTTTTATTTGCAAGGGGGAAAAGAAAAAAGATTCTATACGTGTAGCCTTTATCGCGTATGGGAACTTGATTAATGGTAGTTTAGAAAAGATTTAAAAAAATAAAAAAAAACATTTTGAAAAATCACTAAAAAAATGTTGTGAAAAGTCGTGAAAAAAAAACTGAAAGCAAATTTTAATCGTGAAGAAAAAAAAATTTTCTTGCAAAGCCAAATTTTTTTATCATGAGGATAAAATAATTTTTCTTGCAAAATTTAATTTTTTTAATCGTGAAGATAAAATAATTTTTCTTGTGAAGATAATAATGAAGATAATTTTTAATCAAGAAGATAAAATACTCCCTTTTTTTCCTTTTTGCGAAAACAAATTTTAATCGTGAGGAAAAAAAAAGTTTTAAAAAAATAAATTTTAATAGTGATAAAAAAGTTAATCTTGAGAAAACAAATTGGTTTGTTTTTTCCAAGTTATTTTAAATTCCCGTTATTTTAAAAAAAAATGTTTCTTATTTAAAATGGGATTAAATTTATTTGAAAAAAAAATTCAATTAATATACATATATTAATTTAATTTAATTTTGATAAAAATTTTTGTTTATTGGGAAAAAAAAATTTTTTTTTTCGTCATTTGAATGAAATTAAATCAAAAAAAAATTATACGTGTTATGGAATAATATAATTTAAATGAAAATATAAAAAAAATTTAAATCGTACGGAGGAGGAATGATGGGTGCTGTGGTTGCCAAACGGTGATCACATTGTTCTATACGTCGAGAATGCTAAGATACAATAGTATGCTGACTCTTCTCGTTATTGATTGGCTAATCAGTTTCCTACTTTTCCCAGAAAAACTGATGTCTCAGTCAATTAAAATAGAACGTGTTCAAAAAAAATCACAATCAAAAAAAAAAATACGTATTCTGATAGGGAAGTCACAGAAATATTAAATAATTCCTTTATTCGAAATGTTTTCTAATATTGGGAAATGATCGCAACGATGACTGCTCGACTAGTTGTCGTCAGCTCGGACTTATCATATCTCCGACATAAAAAAACAAAATTCGAAGGTGTTACCGAATATCATGAAATAATTATTGTTCGCCAATCTTGCGTCGCAAATGATACCAGGTTTACATACCCAGAAATCATGACTTACGCTAGTCAACGAACAATCACCATTTCCAACTTCCCTTCATTTTAGCGTCGCAAATGAATCCAGGTTTAGTCTCCCAGAAGTCATGACTTACGCCAAATAAAAGAAAATTTAATTATTCGAGCCCTATATACTATTACGTAAACTTACGTTTGCATTACGTCAACGATGTGTTACTTCAGGTGGAAGAAATAATAATTTACATTGTCAAATTCGTTTCGTGTTAAGTAAAATTTATTTTCCGTTAGGTAAAATAAATCTTACAAGAACAAGTTTTGCTTTACGTTGGGCTAATATTAACCTCACGTTTTGCAAATTGCCTTGCGTTGGGCTAACATTAACCTCACTTTGTGCAAATTGCTTTGCGTTGGGCTAACATTAACTTTGTGCAAATTGCTTTGCGTTGGGCGCCATCTATGTTACGTGCCGGTATTTTTCGACTACCAAATACAAAAATAATAAAAGCGAAACATACCCACGCCAAATATTGGGTTAAGGGCGTGAAAGGCGGTTGCCAGCTAGCTCGAGCAAAAAGGTCAGTGGTTCTCAACCCGGGGTATTTGGCACGTGAACATATGACCGTACCCTACACACCTTTAGAGTACGGAAAATTTTTAAACAAAGCTTTTAAAATCTTACAGCGCTGTCGTTATGCAAACGTTGGCATGACCAGGTGGATCGTCATGCCTGGTACTATTGTTTTCCCTCCCGCAATTTGCTCCTATGACAGACTAAGTACCTAAAATTTTATGTCTGTCCCAATATTGTGATCACCCGCTCAGTGCATTCCACTTACCTCCAACATTCCTCCTCTAATAATTAGATTTAAAATTTCATAGTTCAAAAATATTTATTTTTACAATTTTAAATATCGGCCATTATTGTTCGTAATAAAAATACAGTTTTTCGGTATACATATACTTTATAATTAAGGGTACCTTACTACTACCAGTAATAACAATAGAATTAATAATAAAAGTATAATGATAAATTAATTATAATAACGATACTTAGCAAAATAGTGTTGTTGGTGACGGGTCGTTGCAGGTGAATTTGTCGTTGCTGGCGAACTTGTCGTTGCTGATGAACTTGTCGTTGCTGATGAACTTGTCGTTGCTGATGCACATGTCGTTATTATTTTTTTCCGCACAGAATAATAAGTCACTGTCTATTTCTCTAACAGTGATTTTTGTATTATTCGCTTAATTTGCTTGTTGTGTGTATGTATTTTAAAATTCTTCGATTTTTCTTAAACAATAAAATTGTTAGTTTAAAGCAAAAATTTCTGAGTTTTTAGATTTAGTTCGCTAAATATTTACATACACACATGTACGTCAAAGTGTCGTATTACATGCAATTCAAAGTTTTCTTTTGTAACTAGGCAACACTAGAACATATTTTCTTAAAAAAATACTGTTTTCAAATTTGCAAAATTAATATAGCGTTTTAATATTCGTACAATTAATTATTCTATAAATTTGTTCAAGCATTTGTATGTTTTTTTATATAATGTATTTTTTTTTCCCCAAGTAGGGGTCACACCACAAACACTATTTGCCACACTTTTTCCAGATGAAACTGTTTAAGGATTTTTCTATTGTCAATAAAATACCGCACTTATGCTAATTTTTTTTTTACAAATACATTTTACTGCCACACAAAATTGTTTATTGATTTACAAGTTTAGTTAGTTAGTTCTAATTTTTTTTTATAATTAAAGGCTTTTCGACTGCCATCTTTGACTTCATAAAACTGACTCCCCTTTTTAACATCTTAAGATCAACTTTCAACTTTTCTTAATCTCATTTTTCTTTTCTTCTCTTTCCCTTTCTTTTTCTTTTTGCAAAGTTGCCAGTAGGTGATCTTGCCTACTGGGCCCTTGTAAAAATTATGCAAAATCAGCAAATCGCTGAAAGGCATCACTTGCAAAATCTTTTCTCTTTTCCATTCCTCTTTCCACAAAACCGGTTTGAAATGTGTCGTGCTGCTATTGGTCAAACAATTTAACGGTAAACTGAGGTGATGGCAATTGTAAGAGGAGACGTAAGGACGTGAGAGGTGACAAAACTTTCCGTTTGTGATCGTCTATCGAAACTCATATAAAAAAAATTGGTTGCCAACCGTAACAGTTGCATATGTATATGTACATATGTATATGCAAATGTGTAAAGTTCTAAAAGAAACGTAGAATTATCGGGCCTTGCCAGAAAATTCGAATGTGTAATTTTGAAAGGCATAGGAGGTTTTTCAAGAAGAAAAAATTAATAGAAAAAAATCCGTAACACCTTTATAAATCGTCCCTTTTTTTGGTACTTTTTTTAAAAGAAACTTTTTTAATATTATTCAATTGGACAAAATTTGATAATTATTATTTCCTAATAGAATATGGACAACTATTTAGGTGAAATTTTTTGAAACTTTTTTGGAGACAAAAAAGGTACCAAAAAGGGGAAAATTACGGAAAATGTATATAATTCCTAATTAGACGGCCAATTTTTACAAAATTTTTAATTAGGATTTCACCAGACATAAAAAATTATGTAATTTAGTAAAAATTTAAACACATTTATAACAGGGAAGGGAAAAATCGGGAAAAGAGTTTGGTACTTTTTAGAACATAATTACTTTTATGCAAAAAAGAGTAGATTTCCTGACTTTAAATGATGTCTATTAAAATATTTTGTTACATAGATATTTCAACATTTTAAGCTTGGAATTTGGAACTTGGATCAAAAATGTAGGATTGTACAATCAAGGACTATTGATTCCAGGTGACACTAAAAATGTTATGGGCGACCAAAAAATGTTGCTACGTTTGCGAAGCTAGAACTTTGAAATTAGTGACTATTGATACGAGGTGAGACTGAAAATGTTATGGTCGACCAAACAGGTACTTTTTTGAATTTTTATGGTACTTTTTGTATTTTCTACGTTTATGAAGGCAGGATTGTACAATCAAGAACTTTCGATTCCAGGTGAGACTAAAAATGTTACGTGTGACCAAAAAGGTACTTTTTTGATTTTTTATGGTACTTTTTGTATATTCAACGTTTGCGAAGCTAGAATTTTTAAATTAATGACTATTAATACGAGGTGAGACTGAAAATGTTATGGGCGACCAAACAGGTACTTCTTTGAATTTTATGGAACTTTTTGTATTTTCGACGTTTATGCAGCTGAAATTGTGAAATAAAGGATTATTGGTTCAAGTTGAGAATTATAATGATATTGGTAACACAAAAAAGCCTTCTCGCATTTTTTTTTAACTCTTTGTATTTTTACGTTTGTGTTAACATAGATTCTTAAAATTAGTGTTTATTGATCTGTGGTCCAACTCCTAATATTTTTTTTTTATATTTTGTATACATAGAATTCTGAATGTAGGTAATAATAAACCAAGTGGAAGTTTTAGTGAAAGAAAAAATGTTACTTTTATTTTTTTTAAAGTCATTTTTGCAAATTATGAATCTTAATTTTTCGAACTCAGTAGCATTGATCTTGCTTTTAGTTAGGAAATATATGGCCGATATATCCTTACTCTACTTTTTATTTTTCTAAGTAAATTAAATAAGAGATAAAAGTTTTCTTAAATTGAACCAAAAATATTTAATAATTGCAAATAGAACTTCAATAAGAACTTCGCTATCGTAGTAGCGGGTTATATGCTAGTATGGAATAAACGCGAGACGTATTTTAAATACACATTGCTCCTGTATTTCTTGTTCCGGTTTATTTGTGCAGCACATAATTTAAGACTATGCAAACTTGGATTTATTTCGAAGAGTTTGTGAGGACTTTTATAATAATAAAAGCTTATAAATAAGAGATTATCAGACAGTAACATAAATAAATTACGGTTAAAAGTGACTCTTGGCTCTTTTTTATAAAAATAGGAAAAAGTATTAAATTTTAAAAATTTATGTACACAGCAGAGAAATGTATGAGTTGATTCACTTCGCTCTCCACTCACATTTATATTGCTTTTGTATTGTTTTTTGACTTAATATGTATTAATATTATTGCTTTCACCGTTAGCTCTCTTTAAACTGACTGTCATTAACCCTGCATTTACACATAAAATGATTTGATGATTTTTCTGTATACGTATTATAAATAAAAATTTCTATCATATAGACCACTTTCACGTAAATTTCTTGTGCGTTTACTCAGAAAATGTTTATCCCAAAGATTTTTAAAATTCAAAGCATTATTTGATAATGCGTCATTCTCGCCCAAAAGAAGGAAAACAACTCTAACTTTAAACTCGTTACCTCCTGTTATGTCTACTAACAACTCTTCTGTTGATCAAAACACTTGCGATAATCAAACACGTCCGAGTCCGTCTACGATTTCTTTCATAATTAATGTACCTACCTGTAAAACCATCTCAAAATCCGAAAACTAATCCCTCGTTATGCTCCAGTGATTTTCTCCATGAGTCAAACAAATTTTCATCGACTCTCCCTCATAACACCGAAATATTGCAACCTAATATTAATCTTATTCAACAAATTGCAAGTAATAAAAATTTTCAAAACGACATTCAACCAATTAATTCACAATTCTGCAATACTGAAAGTAATTTCTCCAAAGAAAACAATTTTTGCTGCTCGATTTTCATCTGATACTACTTCTAAGGCTGTTGCTGACTACATTAAATTAAGGCTTGAATACGATTGTGAATTATCTGCTTTTAAATTTAATAACTCGGAAAAACGGAGTAAATCTTTCAAAATCATCGTACCAGAAGAAAATTTTAGTACTATAGTCAATCCTGATAAACAATTTTTCTACCGATAATCCTTTTAATATTGTTTACCAAAATGCCCGAGGCCTTAATATGAAATTAACCACACTTTATGCAAATAGTTTTGATTTTTCATACCACATCATTGTCTTTACTAAAACTTGGTTAAGCGATAAGAAATGTATTAATAACAACGAAATATTATTTTCTTCAAAATACCAAATGTTCAGACATGATCGATCACATATGTTGGGTGGAGGTGTGCTCATTGCCGCACATAACGATTTTCGTTGTGAAGAAATCAATGTTATACTTAACAAGTAACAGTGCTATATTCGGCCGTGCCGAATCTTATATACCCTTCACAACGTGCAGTCATACAATAACAATTGTTTGTTTTACCATTCATCTCATGTAAAATACGTACATACATGTAAAAAACATAAAAAAAAATTACAAAAAAAATATATATTCAAAATAAAAAAAAAATAATAAAAAAACAAGTAAGAGTGCTATATTCGGCCGTGCCGAATCTTATATACCCTTCACAACGTGTAGTCATGCAATAACAGTAGTTTGTGTCACCATTCATCCCATATGAAATACGTACATACATATAAAATCATACATATATAAAAACATCCCATTGTAAAATTATAAATTCACGTAAGTATGTTAAAAAAACAAAAAAAAATAAAAAATTTAAAAAAAAAATTTAAAAAAAAAATTTTTTTAAAAAATTATTATATATATAATATATATAAAACAAAAAAAAATTAAAAAAAAAAAAATTTAAAAAAAAAATAATAAAAATATAAATAATATATTAAATAAAAAATAAAAAAAAAATTTAAAAAAATTTTTTAAAAAAATTGAAAAAAAAAATTTTTTTGGCTCAGCTGGGATTCGATGCCACGTTTTCTCTAACCAGTATACACGTTTGTATGTATGTATGTTGTTGTTGTAATGTTGTTTTTGTGAAAAAAAACCGAGGTGGTCGTGGGTTTTTGCTCATATCTCAGTTGTTTATGTACCGATGTTTCTGATTTTCAATACCGATCTACTCCCGAATATTTCTGATATTTTAATACATCACCCGAGTCCAAGCGATGTCGGGGGGCTTCAAAAAGTTGATTTCAACATACACACGGACAGACGGACAGACTGACAGGGCTTAATCGACTTCCCTATTCATAAGCTTTCAGAAAATATATACTTTATGGGGTCGGAAATCAAAATTGTAGAAATTTCACACGGAATGACAAACCTATATATACCCTTTTTCACTGTGTGAAGGGTATAAAAATATTAAAAAAAATATAAAAAAAAAATAATAAAATATAAATAATATATAAAAAAAAATAAAATTTTTCTGGCTTAGCTGGAATTCGATGTCACGTTTACTCTTACCAGTATGTATGTAGGTTGTTGTTGTAATTGTGAAAAAAACGAGGTGGTCGTGGTTTTTTGCTCATATCTCAGAAAGTTATGGGGCGATTGTGCTGAATTTCAATAGCGATTCATTCCTGGATATTTCCAATAGATTGATACCATATACAGATCTGAGGAACATATAGTTGCTTCTAAAAGCTGATTTCAACCAACACACGGACAGACGGACAGGGCTTAATCGACTCCTCTATCATAAGCTTTCAGAAAATATATACTTTATGGGGTCTGAAATGAAAATTGTAGAAATTACAAACGGAATGACAAAGCTATATATACCCTTGTGCACCACAGGTGAAGGGTATAATGATGACATCGAATTTGTAGCTGTAAAACTTCGACTGAGAAATACAAATTTATACGTTAAGTGCTCATACATTCCTCCAAACTCTTCTCTGGATGTATACAATACTCACATCTTTGCCATTGATATTGTTTTCCAACAATCTATTCCATCTGATTTATTATACCCTTCACACAGTGAAAAAGGGTATATATAGGTTTGTCATTCCGTGTGAAATTTCTACAATTTTCATTTCCGACCCCATAAAGTATATATTTTCTGAAAGCTTATGAATAGAGGAGTCGATTAAGCCCTGACCGTCTGTCCGTCTGTCCGTCTGACCGTCTGTCCGTGTGTATGTTGAAATCAACTTTTTGAAGCCCCCCGACATAGGTTGGACCCGGGTAAGTTATTAAAATATCAGAAATATTCGGGAGTAGATCGGTATTGAAAATCAGAAACATCGGTACATAAACAACTGAGATATGAGCAAAAACCCACGACCACCTCGATTTTCTTTTCATAAAAACAACATTACAACAACAACATACATACATACAAACGTGTATACTGGTTAGAGAAAACGTGGCATCGAATCCCAGCTGAGGCAAAAAAATTTTTTTTTAAATTTTTTTAAAATTTTTTTTTTTAATTTTTTTTTTATTTTTTTTTTATTTTTTATTTAATATATTATATATATTTTTATTATTATTTTTTTTTATTTTTTTTTTTTAATTTTTTTTTTATTTTTTTTTTGTTTTATATATATTATATATGTATATAATAATTTTTTTTTTTTAATTTTTTTTTTAAATTTTTTTTTTAAATTTTTTTTTTTAAATTTTTTTTTTATTTTTTTTTTTGTTTTTTTTAACATACATACGTGAATTTACTGTTATTGCATGACTACACGTTGTGAAGGGTATATAAGATTCGGCACGGCCGAATATAGCGCTTTTACTTGTTCACTGTGTGAAGGGTATAAAAAGGGTATATATAGGATTGTCATTCCGTGTGAAATTTCTACAATTTTCATTTCCGACCCCATAAAGTATATATTTTCTGAAAGCTTATGAATAGGGAAGTCGATTAAGCCCTGTCAGTCGGTCCGTCTGTCCGTCTGACCGTCTGTCCGTGTGTATGTTGAAATCAACTTTTTGAAGCCCCCCGACATAGGTTGGACCCGGGTAAGGTATTAAAATATCAGAAATATTCGGGAGTAGATCGGTTTTGAAAACCAGAAACATCGGTACATAAACAACTGAGATATGAGCAAAAACTCACGACCACCTCGATTTTCTTTTCACAAAAACAACATTACAACAACAACATACATACATACAAACGTGTATACTGGTTAGGGAAAACGTGGCATCGAATCCCAGCTGAGCCAAAAAAATTTCTTTTTTAATTTTTTTAAAATTTTTTTTTAAATTTTTTTTTTTTTTTTTTTTTTTTTATTTTTTATTTAATATATTATATATATTTTTATTATTATTTTTTTTTTATTTTTTTTTTATTTTTTTTTTGTTTTATATATATTATATATGTATATAATAATTTTTTTTTTTTAATTTTTTTTTAAAAAATTTTTTTTTTTAATTTTTTTTTTTTTTTTTTGTTTTTTAAACATACATATGTGAATTTACTGTTATTGCATGACTACACGTTGTGAAGGGTATATAAGATTCGGCACGGCCGAATATAGCGCTTTTACTTGTTTTTTGTATTGGGAGATTTTAATCTACCTAACATATCGTGGAATAAATCTTCAGAAATAAACTATCTAATTCCTACAGTTACAAATGAATTCATTCACTTACTCACAAGCTATAGACTTTTTCAAATTAACCATGCAAACAATGTTAATGGAAAACTTCTTGATCTTGCATTTGTCAACCAGCCGATGGTGCAAACTATTTATCAGAAGCTTAACTCTTTGTTATCAAACGTTAACTGGGATAGTATAATCTCCATCGAAAACTTAGATGATGTTGTTTCTATCTTCTATTCAACACTACGCCGCTGCATTTCTGAAACTGTCCCAAAAATTACAATTAGAATAACAATATTGGGCCACCATGGAATAATAAGTATCTCCGAACTATTAAAAACAAAAAAAACTAATTATATAAGAAATATAAAAGGACTGGATTATCTGTAGAATATACCAAATACTGTATTGCTCGTTCTCACTACAATTTTGTAAATAAATCTGCATACGACAACTATTTAATCCGTATGAAGTCGAAAATGAGATCAAATCCTAAATCGTTTTATAAATTTGTGAACTCTAAACGGCGGACAGTGGCGCCTTTTGACTTTTTTCGTTGCAAAAATCATAACTTTTGAAATAATTAAGATATTTTAAAGATTTAAAAACATATTGACAGAGGACACTTTAGGCTTCAAAATAATGTTTACAAAATACTGCTACAGGGTACTCCAAAAATTGCGTTTAAAATAGGATAATTTTTTCAGTTAAATGTTGACATGTTTTTTAAATATAAGTTTTTTATTTGTATCGCAAATACAAATTTTTATATAGTTTTAATATTTAAATCTAAGTAAATTTATATTAAGTAACTAGTTTAACCCGGTGCGCTTTGCAATGCACATTGTTCAAATCCGAAAGTTTAGAAAAAAGCAATCTAATATAACATGTTAAACAAATATAAAATTTTTTTATTTCTATTACAGAAACACATTTTTAAATTATATTTAATATTAATATATTTATGCTAAGTATAGATATAATTTTTTCTAGTATATATTTTATTTAGCTAGAATAATTGGTTTTTATTAGTTAGTTCTCTTTGAAATAGTCATCAACATTGGGAGCGTTATCTAATAGATTTAACATATGCATAATGCATAATCATCAAACTTTGGGCCATTTACCATTTCTCTAGAGTTTATAACATTTAGGATAACTGCCAACCTTTTTATAATATTATTGTCGACCCCAGTAATTCGGACTGTTACGCGGACCGGATGATCAATCACATCCCCACTTATTAATCAATGTAAGCCTAACTGGAAGTGATACTGCTTGCTCTTCAGGCAAACTTTGAATAAGGCGTTTGGCTGTATGATCCATTAAGTCTTGCAGTTTTACCTCTGCCGATACTTCAGTAACCTTTACATTAGGTGGCACTGCTTCTTTTTTGGCAGATGTAATCTTTTTTAATACTCCCTTTGATTCTCTGCAGTCGGTCTGGGCTTGCAAGTACCACAGCTTTTGTAATGTCGGACCTTGATTTATCTATATCTTTTACAAATTAAGACATAATGCTTCTGAAAGATGCGATTTAAATATATATTTTGTGGCATTTTCAAGTTTACGTTTTCTTGTGTACTCAGAACACTCGTTTCTAGTTTTTGCTGGTCTTCCTCTTTTGCTGTCAGAGGATGTATGTGGTTCTTCGATGTTTTCAAAAGTTGTAACTCCATTTAGCCAGTCTGGGTTGTTTTTCATAAATGCTTTTTTCGTACGGTGTGAGGTAAGCCATTTTTTTAATTGTTAGGAAAACGAAGTGAATTTTGCTATGAACATTCATCTCGTGGTATCCTGGTAAATCGTGTAGATTTTCCACAATAGCCAATTTAAATGCATTTTATCTGAGTTTGTGAATAACTCCAACAATTCTAAATTGGTAAATGACATTATCGCACTTTAAAATAAAATTGTACAAGTTCTGTTACTGATCACTAGTTTTAGAAAGTAAAAACCTTACTGGCTGCATTATACAATTGCGGTTTAATTTGTACCCAAAAATTAAAAAAAAAGGTTTCAACTACCTAATTTGAGAAAAAACAAGTAACAGTGCTATATTCGGCCGTGCCGAATCTTATATACCCTTCACAACGTGTAATCATGCAATAACAATTGTTTGTATCACCATTCATCCCATATAAAATACGTGCATACGTACACGTTAGAATAAATGTGGCATCGAATCCCAGCTGAGCCAAAAAAATTTTATTTTATTTTATTTAATATATTATTTATATTTTATTATTTTTTTTATATTTTCTTTAAATTTTTTTAAAAAATTTTTTTAGAAAAATTTTTAAAAAATTTTTTAAATTTTTTTTTAAATTTTTTTAAATTTTTTTTTTTTAGTTTTTTTTGTTATTTTTTTCTTATTTTTAATATTTTTTTTTTTTTGTAATTTTTTTTGTTTGGTATGTTTTTTACATGTATGTATGTATGTTGTTGTTGTAATTGTGAAAAAAAACGAGGTGGTCGTGGTTTTTTGCTCATATCTCGGAAAGTTATGGGGCGATTGTGCTGAATTTCAATAGCGATTCATTCCTGGATATTTCCAAGAGATTGATATCATATACAGATCTGAGGAACATACAGTTGCTTCTAAAAGTTGATTTCAACCAACACACGGACAGACGGACAGACGGACAGACGGATAGACGGACAGACGGACAGACGGACAGACGGTCAGGGCTTAATCGACTCCTCTATTCATAAGCTTTCAAAAAATATATACTTTATGGGGTCAGAAATGAAAATTGTAGAAATTACAAACGGAATGACAAAGCTATATATACCCTTGTGCACCACAGGTGAAGGGTATAAAAATTAACTGGAATATATGTATACCTGCAGTTTATATTTTATTCAGTATAAAAAAGTTTTAAAACTACCTGCCTACTTTTATAACAGGTGTTTATAAATTGAAATAAATGAAAAAATTGCAATAGTTATGCCTACATGATTGGCAGAGCAAAATATTGTTTACTATTTAAGGAGAAGCAATAAAAATATGCAACAAGTAACTTTGGAAACCCTTTTTTATTAGTTTTCACATTTTGCACACATCTTTGTTACATTCTTTAAAAATGAGAAAAAGTTTTTTCTCGTTTTCGCTATGAGGTTGTAACAGTTTTCTTCTTATTTCACCTACAGCGGCAACTTGCGGCAGCCAAACTTAGTTAAATTATTTCAAGTATTATGTAGCAAATATGCTCAGAAAATATGGGCGAGACCATTTTTGACAATTTTTAGATATGATCTATTTTATTTGTAAAAATTACCTAAATATAGGGTGTCTGAAAAGCGGCTACTGCCGAAATAGTAGGGCATCTGCTGAACATTTTACTACCTATTTTAATTAAAAACAAACATACCTTAAAAATAATACCAAAAAAGTAGTAATCAAACGGCAATGTTTCTGACACTTTAATTCTAAAGTGTATCTATTTTTTCAAAATCACCCTTTTTTTTTGCTTTTTAAAAAATTGTCGACTTTGAGCAGCTCCACAAACTATAATTTTTATGCAATTTAGGAAAACGTTTTTGAATTGTGATCAGTAAGTAGTTCCTTATAAGATGTTTTCATTAATTTCACGAAATTTTGTCATGAAATTTGGTATTTTTGCCACGGGTTTTAGGAAAAGGCGCCACTGTGCGGCGATCGTGCGTTAATCCTAAATTCTTTAAATATGGATCAACTGACGCTGATGGCGACGTTTCTATTTCCAATTTGTTTGCTGATTTTTTTTCAACTATCTACTCTAAAAGAGTATATAATAACATAACATCTTACCTATTTAACATACCTCAATCATCTGGTGTACAATTGTCTTTTTATACCCTTCACACAGTGAAAGAGGGTATATATAGGTTTGTCATTCCGTGTGAAATTTTCCACAATTTTCATTTCCGACCCCATAAAGTATATATTTTCTGAAAGCTTATGAATAGGGGAGTCGATTAAGCTCTGTCAGTCTGACCGTCTGTCCGTGTGTATGTTGAAATCAACTTTTTGAAGCCCCCTTGACATAGGTTGGACCCGGGTAAGGTACTAAAATATCAGAAATATTCGGGAGTAGATCGGTATTGAAAATCAGAAACATTGGTACATAAACAACTGAGATATGAGCTAAAACCCACGACCACCTCGATTTTTTTTTCACAAAAACAACATAGAACAACAACATACATACATACAAACGTGTATACTGGTTAGGGAAAACGTGGCATCGAATCCCAGCTGAGCCAAAAAATTTTTTTTTTCAATATATTTAAATTTTTTTTTTGAATTTTTTTTTTTGTTTTATATATATTATATATAATAATTTATTTTTTTGTTTTTTTAACATACATACGTGAATTTATAATTTTACAATGGGATGTTTTTATATATGTATGTACGAATTTCATATGGGATGAATGGTGACACAAACTACTGTTATTGCATGACTACACGTTGTGAAGGGTATATAAGATTCGGCACGGCCGAATATAGCGCTCTTACTTGTTTACTTATAAAACGATACTTTCAAATTTATTATCATTAAATAATTCGTTTAGTGCTGGTCCAGATGAAATACCATATTGCGTTCTAAAAAATTGTGCAGAAATTTATGTTATGTTATGTTTGAGATACCAAATTATCGTGGCATTGCTAAGCTGAGCGATATTCCCAAACTTTTTGAAAAAATTTTAACTGATAATTTATACTATCAAATTTCTTCGATTTTGTCACCGTGCCAACATGGTTTTCGTAAACATCGTTCTACAACGACTAATATTTTGGAGTTAACTACTATAATAAATGACGGTTTTATAAACAACTAGCATTTTACCCGCTACTTCGATAGCGCAGTTCATATTATTTATTGAATACTCAGTTCTATTTTATTTATTAAATATTTTTGGTTCAATTTATGAAAATTTGTATGTCTGATTCAATTTACTTAGAAAAATAAAAAGTAGAGTAAGGATATATCGGGCATATATTTCCTAACTAAAAGCAAGATCAATGCTACTGAGTTTCAAAAATTAAGATTCATAATTTGCAAAAATGACCCTAAAAATAATAAAAGTAACATTTTTTTTTTACTAAAACTTCCACTTGGTTTATTATTACCTACATTCAGAATTCTATGTATACAAAATATAAAAAAAAATATTAGAAGTTAGACCTCGGATCAAAAAACACTAGTTTTAAGAATCTATGTTCACACAAACGTAAAAATACAAAGAGTACAATAAAAATGCGAAAAGGCTTTCTTGTGTCTCCAATATCATTTAAATTCTCGAATTGAATCAACAATCCTTTATTTCACAATTTTAGCTGCATAAACGTAGAAAATACAAAAAGTACCATAAAAATTCAAAAAAGTACCTGTTTGGTCGACCATTTTCAGTCTCACCTCGTATCAAGTCACTAATTTCAAAATTCTAGCTTCGCAAACGTTGAAAATACCAAAAGTACCATAAAAATTCAAAAAAGTACCTTTTTTTGTCGCCCATAACATTTTCAGTTTCACCTAGAATTAATAGTCCTTGATTGTACAATCCTATCTTCATAAACGTAGAAAATACCAAAAATACCATACAAATTCAAAAAAGTACATTTTTTGTCGCCCATAACATTTTTAGTCTCACCTAGAATCAATAGTCCTTTATAAACGTAGAAAATACAAAAAGTACCATAGAAATGCAAAAAAGTACATTTTTGGTCCAAGTTCCAAATTCCAAGATTAAAATTATCAAATATCTATGTAACACAGACATGATTTAAAGTCAGTAAGTCTACTATTTTTTTTATAAAAGTAATTATGTTCTAAAAAGTACCAAACTCTTTTCCCGCTTTTTCCCCTTTCTTCCCTGTTATGAATATGTTTCATTTTTTACTAAATTACATAATTTTGTATGTCTGGTGAAATCCTAATTAAAAATTTTGTGAAAATTGGCCGTCCAATTACGAATTACATACATTTTCCGCAATTTTTCCCTTTTTGGTAACTTTTTGTCCCCAAAAAAGTTTCCAAAAATTTCACCTAAATAATTGTCCATATTCTATTAAACAATAATAATTATCAAATTTTGTCCCATTGAATAATATAAGAAAAGTTTCTTTTAAAAAAAGTACCAAAAAAGGGACGATTTTTACCCCTTATACATGTGAATTTGAAAAAAGTGCCGAATTCCTATTAATATTTTAAAACAGTTTAAACCTTTTTCTTATCTTTATGTGTTGGGAAGTTACATAGGGTACCAAAAAAGTACCAAATTATAGTTTTTACCCGTTTTTCCCCATTAGGGTTTGAAAATTCAAAAAAAGGCCAGACACCTGTCAGCCTATTTTTTGTGCAAATTACAATACTTTTCGAATTTAATTTGTATCATTTTTAGTTTAGCAAATTCCTTCTTAGTGGAGCTATACATTGAAACAGGAACCGATTGTTCGAATTTCATGTCTCTAGCTCTTTGCGTTTGGGCTGTGCGATGATGAATCAGTCAGTCAGTCTGATTTCATTTATAAGAATAGAAGATAGATAGATATGCAAACTGATCTATCTACACAGATTTTAGTAAAGCTTTTGATAAGGTAAGCCATGATCTCTTGCTTAACAAATTGTCATTAATGGGATTTGCGAATATAACAATAAAATGGTAAAGATCATACTTGTTTTTTTGGAACTCAACAAGTTAAGTACGGAAGTGCTACGTCTAATGCTATCAAAGTTCCTTCTGGTGTTCTGCAAGGTAGCCACCTTGGTCCTATTTTATTTACCTTATTCATAAACGATCTACCTTCAGTTATTCAGCACTCTTAAAGTTTTGATGTATGCCGATGATGTCAAAATTTTTCGTTCTTCTAATAATCCCGAAGATCAACTTTTCCTTCAATCTCATATTGAGAAATTGGTTAATTTTTAATCAGGTAAAAAGTGGTCGAGGCCACGCCCATAAAAAATTAGTTATTATTTTTAGCTATTTGCACTTGACCGATATTTCTGAAACTTTGCACACCTATAGAGCTATCATGACTATAAAATTTCGTGATTAGAAAATTGGGCAGAGCCCCGCTCATAAAAAAAGTTATAATTTTGAGTTACTTGCACTGGACAGATTTTTCTAAAACTTTGCACACATATTGAGCTGTTATAACTATACAGTTTCGTAATTATAAAAGTGGGCAGTGCCACGCCCATAACAAAAAGTTATAGTTCTTAACTTCTTGCACTTGACCGATTTTTCTGGAGCTTTGCACACACATATTTAACTCTCATGATTATACAATTTCTTGATTAGAAAAGTGGGAAGTGCCACGCCCATAAGAAATAAGTTACCATTTTTAGCTACTTGCACTAGATCGATTTTTCTGAAACTTTGCACACATATTGAGTTGTTATGACTATACAATTTCTTGATTAGAAAAGTGGGCCCATAAAAAAAAGTTATAGCCTATTAAAAGTTATAATTTTTAGTTTTTTGCTCTTGATATTCAATTAAAATTCAGAATGCATTTTTATTCAGTAAGGAGCGTAGCAACGCGCGCCAGGTATAGTATGTATTTCTAATATTATAAATAAATATATATTTATATACAAAACAAAAATGTAATTTTTTGTTTGTTTTCAATACATTTGTTAAAATGAAAATTCGTTCGAATTTAGAATAACAGGCAGATAAATTAGTAAATAAAAATTTCTTGCACGTCACAGACACTGAAGAGGAATGGAAGAACATCGCTAAATATTTTAATGATTTAAAGCAATTTCCCCAAGTGCTAGGAGCTTTAGACGGAAAACATATACGAATAAAAGCCCCATCAAATAGTGGATACTTTAAGGGATTCTTTAGTATTGTTATTTTTGCGGCTGTTAATGCGCATTGCTGTTTTATTTTGTGGACGTTGGATCAAATGGCAAAGCATATGATAATACGATATATCAAGATTCGTTAGGTAGGTAGGTAGAAAAGGGGGATGCAGAAAGCAGTATCTGCCTCCTACACCCACACTCGGAGACCAATAAGGACCATTGCGTTACCCTTTCATATATTAAGGATAGACAAGAGAGAGAGAGAGAGAGAAAGTTTCCAAAGATATAGTACAGGAGAAAATAATAAAAATAAAAATGAGTTAGTAGGAAATAAAATAGAAGAAAGAAAAACATATTCTCTACGAGCCCCATTGCATGTTCACTAGCCACCCGATCCCCATGATGAATCCGATAATATTCCCCAGCTTGCACTTGATAATATCACCCAACTCATCGTGGAATCGTTTACCTAACCACTTTAGCCTGTGATTATGTAGCCTTGGGCAGTGACAGACAATGTGTTCCACAGTTTCCAACTCCTGCTCATCTTCACACATCCTACAATAATCCGGAGTGTCGCGATCCCATTTACTAATCCTAGCCCTCACAGGACAGTTCCCTGTTAAAACCCCAATAGTGGCCCTCAGACATACCCTACCCAGGCCCAGAAGAACCGTAGAGTCCGCTGAGTTTAACCTGGGCCATAAAGCCCTTGACACCGTGCAGTCTTTTCTGTCCCTCTACGCCATATCGGTCCTGTCAGATACCCAGGCCCTGATACGCCCAAAATAGTATCCTAACGGAGGTCTCACCATGTCCTCTTCGCTCGTCGAAACCAATGCCGATCCACCGCGCGCAATTTCATTGCCGACGATGCCATTGTGCCCTGGTACCCAATACAGTCTGATATCGAAGAGGTTCATGATCCTATTGAGTGCCCTGCTACACTTCCCAACCAACCTAGACTTGACATAATGTCCCTTCAAGGCCTTTAGCGCCGCCTGACTGTCAACGTATAGAGTAACCTCCCTACCCCTTGAAACATGATAGCCAGTATCTCCGCTTGGAACACACTACAGTTATCAGAAAGTGTGTAAGACCTCCTGATGTTTTCTCCCATAATATAGACACCTGCCCCTGTGCCTATATCCATCTTCGATCCATCCGTAAAGACTGCACACCCTTCAAACAGTCTGTCGGATCCTACCCAACAATTCCTATCTGGAATTATCAGCGGGGGTGTCCTAACAAAACTGATCTATGTGACCTTGTAGTCTGTCAAATTACCCTGACATCGCACACAATCCTGGAGACCAGTTTCCCATAAAATTCTAGTGTGGCCTATGATAAGTCCTACCCAACCCTGAATCACCTAGCCTAAACAAGCTCCTTGCCGCCATTCCCTTCACCCATACCTCTATAGGCATAGTGCCGAGAATGATGTCCAAAGACCCCTGAAGTGTGCTTCTCATAGCACCAGTGATGCCAAGTGAAGCACACCTTTGGACCTATAACAACCCTTTTATAATACCTCCCACCATACAGTACATCCATATGTTAGAATGGGTCTTACCACCGTCGTGTAAATCCAATTCACCACCCTTGGTTGTAGGCCCCAACTCTTGCCTATGGAGTTCCTGCAGGTGTAGTAGGCATTAAGGCCCATTTTCACCTTCTCCCGAGTGTTCTGACCCCATGACAGCTTACTATCAAGGACTACACCGAGATATTTTGCTCCGCTTGCTAACTCTAACTCTACCCCATCAAGCATCGGTCGCCTAAACGCCTGGTAAAGAGAACTAACTCAGTCTTCCCCGGGTTCACACCCAGTCCATTCTCCGAAGCCCAAGAAGATAATGTACATAGTGCCGATTGAAGTACCTCGCTAATCGTCGGAAGAAATCTTCCCCTGACCACCATGACTACATCATCCGCATAAGCCACAATCTTCATGCCCTCATTCTCAAATCTCCTCAAAATAAAATTGACCGTTAGTAACCACAACAGGGGCGATAAAACGCCCCCCTGTGGTGTCCCCCTAAGTTAGAATTTATAACCCTACTCTCCAACATCGAGTTTATCCAACTAACTAGAAAATCCCTGACCCCCAGCCCATACACAGCCGCTCTAATTGCCTCTATGCTAACATTGTTAAAGGCACCCTCCACATCCAAAAACGCCGCTAGCGTATATTCCCTATCCTGCAAGCTGCGTTCTATAAAACCTACTACATCATGCAGCGAACTCTCAACAGATCTACCCTTCAGATAAGCATGTTGAGCCCCACTGATTATGTGGGGATCAATAAAACCCCTCAAAAAAGACGAGAGGCTGATAGGTCTAAACTCTTTCGGCTTCGAGTGTCTTGCCCTACCAGCCTTGGGTATAAAAATAACCCTAACCTCTCTCCACCTCCTAGGTATGTATCTCCTCAGGAGACACGCTCTAAACACTCTCGTCAACAGTAAAAGAAAATGATCTGAGACGTTTTGCAGCATGGCAGGGATAATTCCATCCGGACCCGGAAATTTATAGGCCTCGAACGTATTAACCGCCCATGCTACTTTATCCGTCGATATCACCTCCTCAACTATCTCCCGTTCCCTGGTCGACCTCTGTAGAATGAGCGTCCCTCACATTCACACAGCCGGGAAAGTGTGTCTCCATAAGTAGATCTAGGGTCTCCGAGCAAGACTCTGTTTACGAGCCATCCGTTCTCTGAATATAACCAGGTCAAAAGGGTCTTTGGATAATATTTTCCTTAACCTTGATAGCTCATTTACAGACTCTATGGACTCGAAAAACCTCGTTCACGATGCCCTTTTGGTCCTCTTGAGTTTCCGTTTATACCTATTGAAACACACTTTATAGCTCTCCCAATCGTCGGCCTTCCTACTGGCCTTCGCCCTATTAAATTTCCTTCTAACCATAGACCTTTGAACACCCAGTTCCCTGGTCCACCATTTCGGCTGTTCCCTTTTCCCTGGAAAGACTAATGGACATGCCGCCCCGTAACTCCCCAGAGTGCTTACACTCCCCCATTGATATATCCCCTAAACCATACATAGTAGTCTCCCTAAAAGACGCCCAATTCGTTATGCGCGGGTTCCTATAGGGTTCCCTACTAGATCTGGTATAGTTCAATTCAAAATTGATTCTGCTGTGGTCTGAAAACGAGTATTCACTCACAACCTTCCATCCCCTTACAAAATCATTCCCCCTATTCGTCAAAGTAATATCTATAACTTCCTCTCTATCCCTAGTTCTGAATGTCGGCATACTGCCCTTATTACAAATATAGAGATTGTTAGTAGTTATGAAATCAAAAGTTTTCTCACCTCTTTCTATGTCACTACTTCCCCACTAGCTGTGATGTGCGTTGCGTTGGTCATCAGCAACATAAATCTTACAAATATTAAATATGCCTGCAGGATAAGAGACGAATTTAAAAAATTTTTTATTTCAGATGGAAATTTTGAATTCCAATGGAAAAAAATAACTGTTAAAAAAATTTTATGAATTAAAATAAACGATTAAAAAATAATTCAAGGTCTTTGTTAACGCCACAACCAAAATCTCCATGATTTCATCTGGCAACACCTTATTTTAAGTTCTAAATATTTAATACTTTTTCTAAATGTAACTCTGATGAACTTAACGAGAAAAACAGCTTACGTCGCCATGTTTAAGCCTTCGTCATTTTGAATTCATTCCAAGTTTTACCACGTGAAAAGAAGGCTTAAGCACTGGCTCGGAAAGCTACCAAATTTGTATAAAAAGATCTAGTGGTTTTCATACCAAAAAGTATGTAAACTTAATATTTTTATATTTTTTATAGAAATCTTAATTAATTTTATTAATTTAGGAATTTTAATAAATTTGCCATTACACTTATTAGTTTAATAAATCAAGTATTTTATAAAACTTGTGTATTTGGTTTTTATTCAAAATCCCCGTGGAAGTCACTAGACATCGCTTCGGCTGGCGTGCCGCTAACATTTTTAAAATTCTTTTTGTGGCAATATAAATTCCTGGGTCTCCTTTGCTTCACCATCTTGCCAATCGCAGTAAGTACAAAATGTCTTTGCCAAATACAGAGGGTCAACAACAACCTGAACAGCACAATTACGACTGTTCACTTTGCCATAACCCCCCTGACGAAAATATGTCAACTTGCGCTAACTGCCACAAAATATTTCATACAAATTGTGTTCATCCCGCTGACGACACAATTTTCAAATGCCTTTCATGTTCATCTATAAGGCCGAACTCGCCTACATTAAGTGCCACAAGTCGGTGCTCTAATCGTTCTCGTCTTTCGCGCTCGCAGAAAATTGATTTACAACTGAAAAAACTAGAAGAAGAAAGAGAACTTGACAAAGTATATTTAAATAAAAAATATCAACTTCTCGAAGAAGCTAAATCTTGTAGTGATGTGTCGTCCGAAAGGTCACAGTCTGTCCATGATTGGCTTGCCTCATCAGAGGCTAATAATACCAATGAGCAATCTGTGAGCAACAATATAAACAAAACCTCAATGTTTGAAACTGCTCCTTCGTCAGAACAAACTTTAAAAGTTTTATCGAATATACCAATTACTAGTGTGCCTAATGCTAGACAACAAACATCAACGTATACCACCTTAAATATAAGGCAGCAAAATTCTGCCACGTTTGTGCCATCAACAGTCACTACGGCTGCCATAAATTCGTCTACTAACGTGCGTGCAGTACCAAATTGTACAGCGAACACTTCCACCTCTAGTGGCTTTCAACAACGAATGCAGCCTTCAAGACCTACTGTTACAACTAACCCTCCTGGTGAGATACTTACTTCTTTTAATACAAATAATAATCAACCACAGTTTTTATTTAATACAATTCCGCAAGAATTTATTACGCGACAACCAATTACATCTACACTTAATTTTGCTGCGAACGAGTCAACAAATCCGACGACCTGTCCACCACCTCATTTGATACAGCCACATAGCATGTTACAAAACCATCTTAACTCCAGGCAGTCACTACCCAAAGAACTACCAAACTTTTCTGGCCAACCTGAAGAATGGCCAATATTTTTCTCCACGTATGAGTGGTCGACCGCAGCCTGCGCATTCACTAATGCGGAAAACCTTATTCGGCTTCAAAAAGCTCTAAAAGGGGATGCCTTATTCAGTGTGCAGCATATGTTGGTTCATCCGTCCAATGTACCTGGCGTTATTGAAGTTCTTCAGATGTTGTTTGGTCAACCTGAAAAAACAATAAATTCAATAAAAAATAGAATAAACTCGTCACCAAAAGTCGACGAAAATAATTTAAAAACACTTACCTCGCTAGCTATTAATGTTCGTGGTTTAATTTCCACTATTACAGCTAGTAATTTACACGATGAAATTAATAATTCATCTCTTCTTCTTGATATAATAAAGAAACTACCACCGTCATATCAAATGCAATGGGCAACACAAAAAATAATGTTGAGTAATCAAAACAAAAAACCAAATTTGTCCGAATTTGACAAGTGGTTGTTTGGTATTGGTATAACAGCTAGCAGTATAACACTTGATCACTACATAGAAAAGGGCAACAAGCAAAAAACAATAAATAATTCAAGTACAACAACAACAAATAAAAAAGCTTTTATTCACACTCATAGTGAACGAAAATGTTTTGTGTGTAACAACAACAATAATTGCAAAGCAGTAGCTAATTGCCCAACATATTTATGTATGAATCGTGGTGAAAGATGGAATATTGTTAGAAAAAACAAGCTTTGTAAGTTTTGTTTATTTAAGCACAATGGTGAGTGCAATAAGAAAAAAAAATGCGGTAAAGAGGGGTGCGATTATTTTCACCACACCTCATTACATCGATATTCTGTGCCAACAAACCAACAAAAATATAATAGTATGTCAACAGAAAACAAACCGGCAAGCACACAGGTTACAGAAACCTTTGCAAATAATGCACACAGTGCTGAAAATAAAAACGTTTTGTTTAAAATAATTCCAGTAAAAATTTATGGAAAAAATAAAGAAATAAATACATTTGCGTTTATAGATGAAGGGTCATCTATCAGTTTAATGGAAAAATCGCTAGCAAATCAATTGGATTTAAATGGTGTACCACATCCATTGTGTTTGAGGTGGACGGGAGGTATGGAAAGACGAGAAGAAAATTCAAAGAAACTTAAAATATACATTTCAGGTAATAATAATAAACGAGTGTGCATGGATGTGTCTACCGTAGACTCTTTAAATTTGCCTACGCAATCCCTGGACTACAAAATGATGTCACAGCGTTATCGCCACTTGCGAAAGCTACCAATAGAAAGCTACAGTGATGCTGTTCCACAATTATTAATTGGGCTAAACCACTTTGACTTAGGCGTGTCAAACAAAATCCGTGAAGGAGCACTAAATGAGCCTGTAGCTGCTTGTACAAAACTTGGATGGCTGATATATGGCATTATGACGACAGAAAACACAAGTAAGAATTTTAATTTTCATATATGCGATTGTTCAGCCGCTATTGATGAACTCAATCAGTTGGTTAGGAAGTTTTATTCCCTTGATAGTATTGGAATCAATATAAAGACTCCTCTAGAGTCTGAGGCTGATAAAAGGGCGGTAGATTTATTAACAAAATTTACGAAACAAAAATCAAATGGACATTATGAAGTTCCACTTTTATGGAAGTTTGATTTGATAGAATTGCCACAAAGTTATGAAATGGCTTTGAAGCGGTTGTTTTGTTTAGAAAGAAAATTAACACAAAACTTAGAGCTTCAAAATATTTTTAAAGACAAAATTTCTAAATATTTACATAAAGGCTACATACGTGAATTAAGTCCCCATGAAATTTATCGGGCCGATAAAAAAGTGTGGTATCTCCCTATTTTTGCTGTATTTAACAGAAATAAACCCGGTAAATCGCGTGTCGTTTGGGATGCAGCTGCTAAATCAAATGGTGTGTCCCTAAATTCCTTTTTATTAAAAGGGCCTGATCTGTTGGCTTCTTTGCCATCAATTTTTTTTAAATTTCGCCAAAAATCTGTGGCTCTTTGTGGAGACATCGAGGAGATGTTCCACCAGGTGCATATACGACCAGAAGATCGTGATGTTCAACGATTTCTTTGGCGCAATTGTCAACAAGATAAAACCCCCGATATTTATGTCATGGATGTCATGATATTTGGTGCTACATGCGCTCCTAGCCTTTCTCAATATATTAAAAATTTGAATGCAAGTAATTTTGAAAAAGAGTTTCCCATGGCCGCTAAAGCGATAAAAGAAAACCATTACGTAGACGATTTTCTTGACTCCGTTGACAGTTCCGAGGACGCTATAAAACTTATTACAGACGTTTCTTTTATTCATCGCCAGGCAGGGTTTAATATTCGAAATTGGATTTCTAACGATAAATTAGTATTAAAATCCATTTTATCACCTACTAGTATGGAGTTGGTAAAATGCATTAATATGAAAGAGGAAAATCAAATCGAGAAAGTTTTGGGCGTCTTTTGGGAACATCAAAAGGATGTCATAACATTTAAAATTTCTTCTTGGCTCTTAGAAAGCGATATATTTTCTGGCGTAAAAGCCCCGACAAAACGAGAAATGTTAAGACTAGTTATGTCAATATATGACCCCCTAGGTCTGATTGGACATATCATCATGTATGTGAAAGTACTAATGCAAGAAGTATGGCGTTCAAAAATAGAATGGGATGAACAGATTCCCCCTGAATTGCAATCTAAGTGGTCTAGATGGATAAGTATTTTACCTGATATTGGAAAAATAAAAATTCCTCGTTGTTATTTAAAATCTTTTGAAAATTATAACAACGTAGAAGTTCAATTACATACATTTGTAGATGCAAGCCAAGATGGTTACTCAGCTGTGTGCTACTTTAGATTGAAAAGAAACGACGTCATAACTTGCTCAATAGTTGGATCGAAAACCAGAGTTGCCCCTCTAAAGATTACGTCCGTTCCCCGCTTAGAACTTATGGCTGCCCTGGTAGGGGCTCGTTTTACGAATACGTGACAGAAAATCACAATATACAAATTTCAAAAAAATTTTATTGGTCTGACTCAAAAACGGTATTAAGCTGGATAAATTCTGACCACAGAAAATATAGCCAATTCGTAGCCTTTCGCATAACCGAGATCTTAGAATTATCCTCAACAAATGAATGGAGATGGATTTCAAGTAACCAAAATATTGCAGATGATGCTACGAAATGGTCAAAAATTCCAAAACTTAATAATTCCTCTCGATGGCTGCAAGGTCCCGAATTTTTAATGCGCTCGGAAAATGAATGGCCTCAAATGACGGCTATACTAAAATCAACTAACGAAGAATGTGTTCATCATATATTTAAAACTACAGAATGTAAAATAGTATTTGATGTTTCTAGATTTTCAAAATGGAACCGACTGGTAAGAACCGCAGCTTATGTTCTAAGATTTATAAATAACTGCTGCAATATTCAAAAACAAAAGCGGGAACTCAGATATTCCACTAGAACAAAAACGTCCTATTATATTGCCCAGGAAAGCTTATATAACTAAACTTATTTTAATGCATCTCCACATGAAATTTTATCACATGAACCATGAAACTGCTGTGAATGAAATCAGACAAAAGTTTTCAATTTCAAGACTACGTGCAACATATAAATCTGCCATTCGCTCCTGTCAAATGTGTAAAATTAAAAAGGCTGTACCTCAAAATCCACAAATGGCAGTTCTGCCTCATGCTCGTGTTGCTTCGTATATTGCACCTTTCACATTTACTGGTGTAGATTTTTTTGGTCCCATCATAATAAAGGTTAACCGTCATACGGGAAAACGGTATGGCTGCCTATTTACTTGTTTGACTATAAGGGCAGTACATATTGAAGTAGCAAATTCTTTAACAACAAACTCATGCATTTTAGCTATTCGCAATTTTATGGCACGAAAAGGAATTCCACATGAATTTTTCAGCGACAATGGTACTAATTTTGTTGGCGCGGAAAGAGAACTGCGTGAAGCGTTAGCAGATGTAGATAAAGACGAACTAGTAAAAGCATTAACTACAACGACGACAAAATGGAATTTTAATCCTCCGGCCCCACCCCACATGGGCGGCGCATGGGAGCGACTGGTACGCTCTATTAAAACAATCTTATACCAAATTATGCCTTCAAGGTCACCCACCGATGAGCTTCTACGTAGTATGTTAATAGAAGTTGAAAATATAATTAACTCTCGGCCACTAGCCTACGTTCCTATTGATGCAGAATCAGATGAGGCATTAACTCCAAACCATTTTCTAGTAGGAAGCTCTTCAGGGATGAAACCTATGTCGGTTTGTAACGATGCTGGAATATTACTTAAACAAACTTGGCTTATTTCACAACAATATGCCAACATTTTCTGGAAAAAGTGGCTTAATGAATATCTACCTTCGCTAACATGTAGGTCAAAATGGCATGATCGTTCAAAACCCTTAAGTCAGGGGGATTTAGTGATAATTGTTGACTCTTCAGTTCCTCGTAACGTATGGCTCCGTGGCAAAGTTTTAGAGACTAGATTGGCAAGTGATGGTCAGGTACGAAGTGCAAAAGTGCTCACTCAACATGGAATTCTGGAAAGACCTGTAACAAAGTTGGCGATTTTGGAAGTTGCTCCACAACAAGAGTCTGGCTACGAAGAATCTTCTCACCATACAGAGGGGGGAATGTTAACACCACAACCAAAATCTCCATGATTTCATCTGGCAACACCTTATTTTAAGTTCTAAATATTTAATACTTTTTCTAAATGTAACTCTGATGAACTTAACGAGAAAAACAGCTTACGTCGCCATGTTTAAGCCTTCGTCATTTTGAATTCATTCCAAGTTTTACCACGTGAAAAGAAGGCTTAAGCACTGGCTCGGAAAGCTACCAAATTTGTATAAAAAGATCTAGTGGTTTTCATAGCAAAAAGTATGTAAACTTAATATTTTTATATTTTTTATAGAAATCTTAATTAATTTTATTAATTTAGGAATTTTAATAAATTTGCCATTACACTTATTAGTTTAATAAATCAAGTATTTTATAAAACTTGTGTATTTGGTTTTTATTCAAAATCCCCGTGGAAGTCACTAGACATCGCTTCGGCTGGCGTGCCGCTAACAGTCTTTTTAGATAATTTTAAGATTTATGTATATAATCTATGTGTTACGGTTTAATCATACAAGTTAATGGCAGCTCGAAGAGAAATTTTGTTTCTCTTTTCTATATACATATCTGTATATGAAAAGTATTTTTTTATAATTAAAAATTGACGTTTGCAACATTATAAACTGATACACCTTACGTGCTAGGACCTTCCTATTTGAGACCATTCATTTGCATGTGTATTAATATGTTTCATTTGTTCATTTACCATTAGTAAATTTGACCAGTTTGAAACTGAGTAGAGTAACTTGTAACTCCTAAACATAAAATTATTATAATGCAATTGAGCCCTATATTAGCAAATAAATTAACAAAAGCGACATAATAAATAAATTTCCTTGATTTACATCAATTGAGTTATCCGTAGTTTTTCTGGTAACAATAGACCTGTCCAAGAAGGACATTTCGTTAAAAATTATTTTAATGATGGGATGTAATTTATCTCTGCCCCTGATCCGGATTTTTTCTTCATTTTTCTTTTTTCGCTTGTATATGTGATACACAACGAGCGAATTTTCTTTTTCACAATTTCTGTCACCATACCCATTTCCTTTGCAATTTCTTCGTACGACTTATTTTTAATATCATTGCGTCTATATAATTTGTGGTTCATGTCATGGTTAATTTTATCGTACTCTGATTATTTAATTTTACCTCCATTAAATTGGTTTATTTACTATCTAATTAGAGTTCCCAAGAATATCGCATATACAAATTTAAATGGATATAGTTGAAAAACATAATTTTTAATAAAATAATTGCTTTGTAACACTACTCTACAAAAAATTATTTTTTGTCTTCCCGTTAATTTAAACTATGTGGACCATATGTATTTTGATGCGCTAAACTCAAATCCGTTGTCGGTTTTTTTCCATCAGATCGGAATTTTTTTATGGGCGTGGCAAATTTTTTCCCCTAAATTAGTCAGGTACGGAGACATTTCATTCTAACTCGAGAACCAGTCATCCGAGTAAAACACCAAAAGATGTGTATCAAAATTGTATTTATTTAAGTCGAATAGAATTTTTCTCTATCTCTAATCGTTTTGGAATTATTCAAAAATTAATGGAGAAAAAGAATTTTTTTTCGTGCAAAATTCGTAATATTTTTCTATTTAAAAATGGAATTAAAAAAATATAAAGCAATGATTTAACATTTTAAACTTTTTTCTAAGAGCTTCTTATCTTAGAAAAAAACCGCAGGTACCCAATATTGTAATGCAACCAGCCTTACATATGATAAATGTAACATTTCGTTAGGTGAGCAGGTAATGGAACTAAAGTACAACGGTATTTTGCATAGTTCTTAGAATTAAAATTTATAACCGAATCCACAAACGCTTTCATATTACAAAATGTCAAGGATTTGTAAAAAATCTCCAAATTTAGTTTGTTACGTATGTGGCGATCTAACTTTAAGTACTCAACGGGAGACAATATCTTCCACGATTAAAAATGCTTATCGCCGTTATTTTGGGTTTCCTATCGATGATAGAGATAAAAATTGGCTGCCATAAATATGTTGTAGTAGCTGTGCAAGTTCTCTAAGGAAGTCATAAGTCTTTGCCGTTTATGAAGCCAGCGATTTGGAGTGAACCACAAAATCATCAAAATGATTGCTACTTTTGCCATACTAAAACACGTGGGTTTACGAAAAAAAACCAAAAATAAAGTTACTTATCCAAATACTTCATGCGTCGAACGACCAGTTTACAAGTAAATTTTTACCTCCATTGCCTCCTACAGACTGAATCCACTTACGCTAGCATGGGTGTTTCTTCGCATTCATTTGGAAGTCCAACGAGTAAACCTTATTTTCCAAATGAAACTGATATGAATAACTTAGTTCGTAAATTAGGGCTTTTAAAAAAACAAGTCTGAGTTTCTTGCATCCCAATGAAAAGAATGGAGTTTGGTGCAAAAGGACGTTAACGTCTCCTACTTTCGAAATAAAGAACAACCTTTTTTGAGATATTTCAGCAGAGATGAAGGTTTGGTATTTTGTGAAAATGCTGATGGACTTTTGCGACAACTGTGTTTCAGTCTGTTGGAGAAATTTATTCGCTAGAAATAAGTCTTGTATTTCCTATTGGGATGTATGTTTTATTAAATCTCCTTCTTAGACATAAATACTTATTATTAAAAGCTTTTTGCATTATCTCTACTGTAATATTACAAATAATATCAAAATTATCTTACTCTCATTGCACGTTTCTCACTGCCTTAATCTTATTTAAGTTCATTCGTTTTTATTAAATATGTATAACGGGTGTTATTTACACACAATAATAATGATCTTGTATTTTTGCTTTAATGTAAATCTTTAGTTGCTGTTTCTCTTTCTTTTTCAACATCTCAAAGTATTTTAGAAGCTATAGAAGTGGTGTCTCAGCAGTTTACAGACACTCACTATCAACTCATAAGTATAATTCGAGAAAAATCCATTAGCGCAGAAGAAGTGCCTTATTTATCCGAAGAAGTGTTTGAAGAATTTCAAGACTTTTTCCAAACGTTTAAAGGAAATATAAATATTAGATATTATCACCGAATCGCAGCAACCTAACTCCCCAATTTTTCACTCAAGTACATTTCATGCCTCAGCATCTCGACAGAATACAACAATAGCAGTTGAAGCACGATTACCAAAAATTGGCATACCAAACTTTTGTGGTGACTACTTGTAATGGATCTCATACCGAGATATGTTCATATCATTAGTATACAATAATTTGGCGTTATCAAAAATTCAAAAATACTATGTTCTTAAAGGTTCATGCTCAGGTACTCCTTTGAATATCATTAATGAATATCCAGCTTCCGAAGAGAATTATAAATTAGCATGGAATGCACTTAATAGACGTTATCATAACTGCAGGAAAATTGTTAGTACTCTTTTAGCTAAATTGTTTTCCATACCAAATTCTACTGGTTCAGCTGAGAGTATACAAACTATTTCAGATACTACGCGAAACTGCTTAGCACTGCTTAATACTTTAGGTGTTACACGAGAAACTTATGACGCAATAATAATTCATATTACGGTAAATCGTCTTGACAGTCAAACAAGAAAGGAATGGGAACAGTCTCTTAAAGCTTGCGTGGAAATTCCAAAAATTAGTGAACTTTTTAATTTTTTGGAAACTTCGTTTAGAACACTTGAATCTTTAGCTGAACACGCTTATTCTGTGCCTCGCGTAAAAACAAATACCAAAAGTAATTTTCGTAGAAGTATTCATTTAACAACATCTACTACCGATGGTAATTTTCCATGCTGCACCAAACGTCATTTCTTATATAAATGCTTTAAATTCATTTCAATGCCATCGAATGAAAAGCTTAAACTTCTACGGACAAAGAAAATTTATCATATTTAAGTGCCTTAGTGTTGGTCATTTTAGCCGAGCTTGTCTCTCATTAGCTCGTTGTCATATTTGCAACAAAAAACATCATACTACAATTCATAATGAAATCCGGTTGCCTGATGATAAAAACCAGACATTGTCAAACACAACAAACAGTTCTAATAACATCTCAGTACAATGTAGTGTACTTACTACACCTCAAGTTTTACTAGCTACAATGAGAGTTGATATTAAAACAGATTATGGTATATTCTCTCTAAGAGCAATTTTAGATCATTGCGCTCAAGCCACACTTATCACAGAAAATGCCATGCAAACATTAAGACTGCAAGCTTTTAAAACATTTGCGCAAATCAGCGGAGTTGGAAAAAATAAATTAATTACTAGCCATAAATATGTATGTCAATTTAATACTTCAATCAAGAACAGATAGTAAGTTTGAATTAAAATGCAGTGCACTGGTTATACCGTCTATTACACAATACCAACCCATGCATTCTAATAAAAGTAAACTTCCAAACATTGATAATTTTGAATTAGCAGATCCAGAATTTTTAAAACCTGGAGAAATTGATTTGCTACTGGGTGGTGATATCTATGGTGATATTATACTACCCGAACAAATGAAATATGTAAATAGTATCTTTTTACAAAAAACTCATTTCGGATGGGTATTTTCAGAACCTACTTCAAAGGTTAATTATGGTAGTGTAATTAATGTAAACATTTGTTCATTAGAGGAACAACTTAAGGCCTTTTGGGTACAAGAGGAATTATTAGAAAATAGAAACCTTATTTTCCAAATTAAACTGATATGAATAACTTAGTTCGTAAATTAGGGCTTTAAAAAAAACAAGTCTGAGCTTCTTGCATCCCAATGAAAAGAATGGAATTTGGTGCAAAAGGACGTTAACGTCTCCTATTTTGAAAAATAAAGAACAACCTTTTTTGAGATATTTCAGCATAGAGGAAGGTTTGGTATTTTGTGAAAATGCTGATGGACTTTTGCGACAACTGTGTTTCAGTCTGTCGGAGAAATTTATTCGCTAGAAATAAGTCTTGTGTTTCCTATTGGGATGTATGTTGTAATAACTCTCCTTCTGAGACATAAATACTTATTATTAAAAGCTTTTTGCATTATCTCTACTGTAATATTACAAATAATATCATAATTATCTTACTCTCATTGCACGTTTCTCACTGCCTTAATCTTATTTAAGTTCATTCGTTTTTATTAAATATGTATAACGGGTGTTATTTACACACAATAATAATGATCTTGTATTTTTGCTTTAATGTAAATCTTTAGTTGTTGTTTCTCTTTCTTTTACCTTATACTACATTTTCACCTAAGCGAAATCTAGTAGATTTGATTTAAAATCGTTATTAAAATCTAAACCTTTCATACCACTGTTTTTTGACATTTTGCAAGATTTTGTTTTCAAAACAATATACTCATTTACAAGGTGGTCTGAGAGGCTCTCTATGTTCTGCTTCTCGAAAATTCAAACTCCATATAAAAGCAATGTAAAGAATAAAATACTTGCGCAATTGCAACCACCTTATATATTATGATTGAATTTTTCTGTGTGCAGCGTAGTATATTTTAGTACAATTTAATAAAAACCACAGTTGCATCACGAAGTAATACTAGATTTTAAGTAGATTTTGCCTAAATCTAGTGGCGAAGTAGATTTCGTTTTGTATGGGAAATCTGGTAGATTTCGCTGAAAATCCCTTAAGTACTAGATTTTGTGTAGGTGTAAATGTAGTATTATTTTAAAGTCATAAAATTTGTACATCAATATTATTAGTAATCTGCCTTGCTGCTTAACACTACATATAATTATACAGCCTTGCTGCTAATAAAGTATATGATTTTAACTTTTTATTAATTTGAGTTTGATTATTTCTCATACACAGTCATAAATCTGAGGATTGGAGGCTTTTTATTGATTCATCCAAGACAAGTTTGAAAGCCGTTTTACTTCACAATGGCAACAAATTTCCATCGGTCCCACTCGCGTATGCAAGAAATATGAAAAAAAGCTATTGTAGCATTAAGATGATACTACAAACAAATTTTATATTCCCATTACTCATGGAATGTGCAAATTTGAAAGTCGTAGCAATGTTAAATAAATTGCAAAGTGGATATACTAAGTTTTATTTCTCCCTATGTGAATGGGATAGCCACGCAAAAGAAAAACACTACAATGTTAAAATTTGGCCGAAAAGAGTATATACACATGTAGGGGGAATATCGAAGCAGACCACTACTATCACGGGTCCCTTTTCGCCCCCTTCGCTCCTCAGTGATTTCGTGTCTACCAATCAGTATACCTTTAATCACTGAGTCCCGCGCCACAACCGGCGTTTGCTCTGGACTAGGAAAACGATTTCACACTGCCGACTGGTGATTGTCGACAATCCTCATCGCACAGTCCCTTGTAATCGCCAGCATCTCCCTCAGACTAAGGTCCCCCATCGCACTCACACTTAAAGTGTACTTGCCTTTGATCCTTAATCTTCCGCTCGCCAAAGCCGGACACTCGCATACTACGTGCGCTGCCGTCTCGGCATCCTCCAGGCACATTCTACAAATATCATCCACGATCTGCATCCTCTTCAGATGATGTTTGAAGTTACCAAGTCCTGTAATAAACGCAGTGATCCAGCTCATCATACTCCGATTAAAACCGAGTATCTTCACTGCACCCCTGCCAAGTGGCTCCCTGAGCACCATACGGGCATATCTACACGTGGTTCCCTTCATCCACCTTCGCAAGTTTATAGAGTTCACCCATTAAAAGATCCTCGCCCGCACTAACCCATTACCCAGAGCAGTTCTGGGTTCCGGTCCGCAGAATGCAGCCTCAGACCCCTTCCTCGCAAGTTCGTCAGCAGCCTCATTCCCAGCTATGCCCACGTGTCTCTTAATCCACATCAGCGTTACCTCATTTGTAGAGGCATACCTATTGAGCTTTAGAACACACTCAAGCACCAAAGAGGAGTTCATATCTATCCGCTGACACGTACTCCCCCAGATTCAGGGTGCAGACTAAATTCAACTCAGATGAGTATACACCAGCACCTGCCCTTCTGTCCATAAAGGACCCATCAGTAAAGATACTGATGTCATTCTCCATGCACTCGTCGAGCATGAATCCATCCGCTATGAGCGTGTGATGTAGCCTTTCGACCACTTTCACCCGACTCATGCGTTCCATCGGCATCTGAGCCTCCCTAACCTTTTTATCCACGAGGTCCAGGATTCTCCTATGCCCCAAAACCGGGCCAAAGCGATACCACATGCCATCGCTTCGCATCCGAATCGCCGATCTTGCCGCCTTCTCCCTTACAAATAAGTCCAACGGCAGCAATCCCAGCATTGCCTCCATCGCTTGCGTTGGTGTGGTACGTATCGCGCCACATATACCAATGCAAGCAATCCTTTGAACCCCGTCTAACTTCCGCTTAATCGTCGCCTGAGAGGCCTTCGGCCACCAGATGCGTAAGTGATCATCGGTCTCACCACCACTGTGTAAATCCAGTGTGCAGCCTTAGGTGTGATTCCCCACTTCCGACCGCAAACCTGTTTACACTGATGCAGAATCCTCTTTGCCTTCTGTACCCTTGTCTCAACATGATCATTCCAGGTTAGTTTCATATCCAGCGTTACACCCAGATATTTCACCTTCCTGGACACGTTGATCTCGGTTCCAAAAAGCATTAAGGATTCAATCTTTATGCCCTTCCTTCTCCGCGTGAAGAGCATAGCATCCGACTTGCCAGCATTTATGGTTAGTCCCTGTCCACAACACCATTCTTCGGTTACTCTGAGCGCCTGTCTCATGCAACCTAAAATGGTCTCCATGAACTTACCACCAAGCATAATTGCCACATCATCCGCATACCCTACCGTATGTATGCCCATTACCTCCAGTTTCCTGAGAAGGCTGTCCACAGTTATGTTCCACAGCAGAGGTGATAAGACCCCTCCTTGCGGACATCCCCTGACCACCCTTCCCCGATTCCTGCTGCTTCCGCTCCTGAGATTCACTGCCCTACATCTGAGCATGGCGCCGATCCACTTCACCACAACAGAATCGACCCCTCGCTCATCGAGAGCATTTCCCAGTTTATCAAAAGAAATCCTATCAAAGGCGCCCTCTATGTCCATTGAAAACCTCCCTCTCAGCAACCCTCACCAATTCGTGCAGGGCAGTCTCAGTAGCCCTCCCAGCCCTGTAAGCGTGCTGACTCCCACTCAATGGCCTATCCATCAGCGTATTCTCCTCCAGGAAGTCAACCAACACCCTTTCCATCGCCTTCAATAGAAAGGATGTAAGACTGATCGGCCTGAACGACTTAGCCTCCGTATAGTCCCTCTTCCCCGGCTTGGGATGAAAAACCACCCTGGTCTCCCTCCATGCCACCGGAATATACCCTGTCGAAAGACAGGCAACAAATATTTCCCTAATCACCTCAAGTAGGGTGTTCATACCCCACTGTAGTAATGCAGGAAATATCCCATCCATCCCAGCCGCCTTAAATGGGGCAAAAGACAAAATTGCACTTCTAACCCCATTAAGAGTTACTATCCTTTCATCATCCCTTCGCCTTACCTCACTGGCTCCCCTGTTAACGGGAACCCATGAGTCATTCGAAATGAAACTTCCAGGAAAGTGTACCTCCATCAGCGACTGTAATGTCCCCTCCATCACCTCCGTCATGCCGAAAAGAGTAAATTGTATTCCAGGAGAAAAAAAGTAGCGGAGCCTTTAAATCAAAAAGAACAAACTCTTCTGCCTTCTCTTCATATAAAGCTAGGCCTAATGAAAAATTTTGTCAAAGCAATGAACAAGGACTGTGAAGGATTTCTATACATTAAGAGCAAATTTCCTAGAATCAGAGATGCTAAAGTAAAAGAAGGCATATTTGTAGGTCCACAAATACGACAGCTTATGAAGGACGAGGTCTTTAGAACGAAATTGAACAATGTGGCAGAAAGAGCATGGACAACTTAAGCTACTTTTTTATTTTAACAATGTTTCCTAAATAAAAATTAATAATTATTAACAAAAGTTTTGTGTTATTTTAAATAAAATAGGCTGTAAATATTTTAATTTTTTATTGTAATTTGAAGTTACCTACGGGTGCCGTCAGGGTGGGTGCTTTATGCGAGGCGTTGCTACATAATTACAATCTGGCAAACTTTTTTCTTGTATTTGTTTTTGCTGTACGAAAATAGATAGATGTAAATAGTTGCCATTAATTGTTGCTACAAGGCGCTTTAGTGCGCCCACTCTGACGTTGTTTGCTGCATTACACATATTTGGCCAATATTGGGTACCTGCGGAAAAATTACAATAAAATCTACATTTTTAAACACATTTTTATGGTTTATGGCTTTTTTTATATTTCTAAGATAAGTAACTCTGAGAAAAAAGTTTAAAATGTTGAATATTTGCTTTATATTTTTTTCTAATTTCCATTTTTAAATAGAAAAATATTACGAATTTTGCACGAAAAAAAATTCTTTTTCTCCATTAATTTTTGAATAATTCCAAAACGATAAGAGATAGAAAAAATTTTATTCGACTAAAATAAATAAAATTTCGTTACACATCTTTTGGTGTTTGTTTTTTTTGAAAATCGGATGACTGGTTCTCGAGTTAGGATGAAATATGTCTCCGTATCTGACTAATTTAGGGGAAAAAATTTGCCGCGCCCATAAAAAAAAACTCCCGATCTAATGGAAAAAAACCGACAACGGATTTGAGTTCAGCGCATCAAAATCCATATAGTCCAGATAGTTTTATTTAATGGGAGATTTTTTATGTATAATTGAAGAATAAAGTAAAATAAATGTGAGTGTGTTAGTGAAGAAGTGTGAGTGTGTTGCGAATTAAATGAAATTACTTTCATGTGTAAATGCTGCGTGGTAATTCACTCTTGTTTTACAAGTGCTGCTAGCAAAAATTAACCAAAAAAATTTTGATTGTTTTGTATAGTATTCAAATAACTCACAAAAGCATAGTGACGAATCTATGTAAGTACAGGGTGTCCGCCGGAAAGGTATACTACTTTGTTTTGTCGCCATTTTTGTAAACATTCGTCTTGACAGTTCATATTTGGCAGTCGTGAAGTAGAGACGTGGCAAATTTATTATGAAACCAACGTGTTTTAATCGTTAAAACATTTTATCAAAACCAATCATCGATTACTGTGACGATGAGAAAGTTACGTTAAATTTTTGGGGAAAAACAACGTGCCAACAAGACGCACTATTAATCGTGTAGTGAATGATTTCGAAAAAAAAAGACTGTAGCTGATAGGCCCAAGCATGGACCACAACGTACTACAAGATCGGCTGAAAACATTACTGCTATTCAAGAAAGTGTTCAAAACAATCCAATGACGACGTGCTCAGGAGATTGGTCTGCAAAGAACAACTTTGGCCACAATTTTGCACAAAGATTTGCATTTGTTTCCATTTAAGATTCAGTTGACACAAGAGCTTCTTTCAGAAGACTATTTACTCCGGCTTACATATGCCAATAGGATGTTACAGCTCGCCCATGACAACCCCGATTTTCATGAAAATATCATAATGAGTGACGAGGCACATTTTAATTTGAATGGATATGTGGGCAATTGAAGCCCTCAAATTATTCATCAGTCACCTTTGCATCCATTAAAAAAATAAATGAACGAACCACCCACCCCACCACCTTGGAAACTAACGAACGATCAACAATAAATATAAAAAACGACTGGAGGACAAAAACAAAATATGAAAAAAAAACAAGTATGAGCACTATATTCGTCTGTGCCGAATATTTTATACCCATCACCAATTTTCTGTACTTTTATAGCTATTGTTTTTTTCCCGCAATTTTCGGGATCCCGCAGCAAAACAAATAAAAAGTAAATTTGTTTTTATTTGATAAAAAACTTTTTATTAAAAAGCACAAAATAGTTTAAAATATAAACGAAACACTTCAAAGCTATAAAAATTAATAAAGAAACTTGAATTTAAAATAAAAATTGAGTAAAAATATTTTTTATTGAAAAAATATTATTCTCTAGATACGAGATCAAATATGAGAACAACAACAAAAATACAGGTACTTCAGCAATAAGATCAAAAAAAAAAAAAAAAATCATTAGAATTCAATTTTAAAAACATGTAAATACAATGTAGAATTAAAAAAAATATAACGTTAAAAATTTTAACGACTTAGAAAATAATCTTTTAATATGCTCAAAGCGTTTATTGACTGGTCAGAAAGTCTATTTCTGAATTTAATTAGCAACTTGCCCTGTTACAGAAAACACTCGTTCACTATATATATGGATGTTGGACGAATAGTTAAAAGTGCATTTAACATACATATATACAATATTTTAAGTTTTTTGACTACGTCCCTCAAAAAATTTTAACTCTTTATTTATAGAAATTTTGAAGTATTGGTACCTCAAAAAGTATATCAAATTATTTGTAAAAATATTTTTAAATGTAAAGTTAAAAAAAACCTTGAAGAAAAATTTTTTATGAAAATGAAATGTTACAATGCTTTCGAATCGTAGCCACTTTTTTCATTTCCCCGGGTTCCGAAAGATAATCCCGGGATATCGGGAAGATTAAATAACTCAAATTCCCGGAAAAACCCTATTTATAGCACAAAATTTATTATTTTGTTATTAACAGGAATCGCTATGGAATAATCTCTTTATACTAGAATATGTATCACTTTCTTTGTAAAACTTCCATATGCTAGTAAAATGTTTTTGTCAATTTAGTCTTCCAATGAAAGTTGGCATTAAAGTAGGCGTGTCAATATAGTTTCTGCTAATAATAAAACTAAGATATTTCAATATAGTCCTTTATTCTTCCAAAAACTTTCTCCATAGAGAAATTATATAAATTTAAGATAAACCGTTATACGGGAGTTAGACGTTAAAGTGGGGATGTCACCTAAATTTTCAATGACATTGACTAGAAGGATATATGTAGCAAATTTTATCATCATACCTCTAATTTTGTCATTTTTATGAGCTTTTAAATTTCATAAACAGTATATAACGTAAAAAGTGGGTGTTATAGTAGGCGTGTCGAAGTTGTTTCTGCTAATGAGTGCAACTTAGATATTTCAATATAGTCCTTTATTATTCCAAAATCATTATTCATAGAGAAATTAAATGAATTTGAGATAAAACGTTATATGGGAGGTAAGCGTAAAAGTAGGCGTGCCACATTTATTTTTTGTTACAACAAATCCTTTGACCAAAAAGCAATTCCTGTAAAATTTCAGAATCGTACATCTTATTTTGTCAGTTTTATTACGTTTTAAATTTTTAATATACCGAAAAATATACTGTGCAGTATAAATGATCGTTCATTTTAATCTATAACTCCTTTCCTAATGCAAAGATTTAAGCAATTTTCAAGGAAAAATATTGTTTTTACTCAGGAAATATATATTCGAAGTTTCATGACTAAGTTTATTCGTCTGGACACAATTCCATTTTATTCGATGTTTGAAGGACACGGTTTTTTCGACCTAGTCTTGCATTACGAGCTATAACTCTCTTCCTACTATTCCGATTTCAATACCAAACAAACCTTGTGTATAAAAAAGATTCTGGCAAAATTTGAGCCCCCTAGCTTTTTCGGTGCGACCTCTATCGTGCTTTCAACAGACAGACGGACGGACATAGCTAGATCGTCATAAAATCAAACTCCTATTCAGAATATATATACTTTATGGGGTCTAAAATGGATATTTTGATGTGTTACAAACAAAATGAATATACCCCCACCATTTTTTTTGATGGCGGGTATAAAAAAATAGAGTTCGGTAAACGTTGTTGCTTGTTCATTATTGGTTAAAAAAAAGTAACAACAAATAGGAACAAGTAAGAGCACTATATTCGGCTGTGCCGAATCTTTTATACCCACCACCAATTTTGTGTACATTTAAAGCACAATAATTGTTATTTTGTTAATCGCTACGGAATAATCTCTTTATAATAAAATATGTTTCACTTTCTTTGTAGAGGGTGGTTAAACTTTAAGGGCCCATGTTGAGGGTGAACTACACCTAGTCTTTAAATTTGTTTTCTGCATTTCATTTGACATTTCCCAATCTCAAACTTACTCAATTTGATCCGTGGAAAGATAGGCAATCGAGCAACGCTTTTAAATATTAAAGATTTTTATAAAAATGGGCGTTCAAATCAAAATGCATTTCGTGCACTTCGTGATTCTTTTGATAATCGTTCGAATTCGTCCACAATCGTGAGAATTGTAAAAAATATTTAAATGTCTGCAAAGCAGTTCTGTATGAAATGTGAAAACATCTGTGAATGCCATCTTAGTTCGTTGAATGGGAAACATAGCTGTTTTTCACGATAACGTGGCAAAAGAGCAAGCAACCTCGACTCATCATCGTGCCCAATAATCGAGCATCAACAGTGTCATTGAAAATTTGGACTATAGGATCGTGGTGTGCCGCCTAGGTTTAGGGGCCATTTGGCCGATATTTTGTTCCATACATAATTGAAGCATACAAATATTATCATTATAAAAATAAATGATAATAATTTCATAATAATTTTATTCAAAATCAACATAGTCCCTTAAAATTAAACCATTATAACTTCGGTATGCTAGTAAAATGTTTTCGTAAATTTAGTCTTTCAATGAAAGTGGCCGTCAATAAAGTTTCTACTAATAAACATAACTTAGGTATATCAATATAGTCCTTTAGTATTCCAAAATCTTTATTCATAGAGAATTTACATGAATTTAAGAGGAAGAAAGTGAATTTGAGGTTAAATTTTAAGGGCCACAGGGTGATTTAAAATATACATTCTCTGCATTTTTCTAAAACGGCAAATTTATTAGTAAGATTTTGATTTTTAAACTTCTATAACATTTTGCTTTTAAAAGATTATCAAACGAAATAAGTTTTGTATAATTTTAAAATTTGTTAGCCATTAGTACATGAAAATAAATTGTTTATAATGTTTAGAGATAATTTTTTTTGACTTAGGTCAAAATTTTCCTAAATTCCCATTTTTAATAGAGCATAACTTCATGAGAACATAAGCATAAGTTGTTAGCATGCCATCTAGTAGTTGCTAGTAGAGTCGTCTATCTTATCATCTTTATCTTATATTTAGCTACAGTACAAAAAATGGCGCAGTGTAAGATGAATAAATGCTAATATATATGACTAATATATTTTTATAAAAATTTAAGGAAAAAAGTGTGCGTGGCACATCTATTTTCCGTTATAACGAAGACTTTGACCAAAAAGCCATGTTTGCAAAATTTCAGAATCGTACATATAGTTTTGTCAGTTTTATTACGTTTTAAATTTGAAATATACACTGTGCGGTATAAATTTTCGTACATTTTTATCTGTAACTGTTTTCCTAATGTATAGATTTAAGCGATTTTCAGGGAAAAATATTCTTTTGACTCGATAAATATATATTCGAAGTTTCATGACTACGTTTATGCGTCTGGACACAATTCAAAAGTGAAAGTGGGCGTTATAGTAGGCGTGTCAAAGTTGTTTTTGCTAATGAGTACAACCTAGGTGTTTCAATATAGTCCTTTATTATTCCAAAATCTTTATTAATAGAGAAATTATATGAATTTTAGGTAAAACGTTATATGGGAGGTGGGCGTAAAAATGGGCGTGGCACCTTAATTTTTTGGCACAGTAATGAAATTGCCTAGGGGGATAGACGTTGCAAAATTTATCATCATACCTCTAATTTTAGCGGTTTTATGAGCTTTTAAATTTTATTAACGGTAGATAACGTGAAAAGTGGGCGTTATAGTAGGCGTGTCAAAGTTATTTTTGCGAATGAGTACAACTGAGGTGTTTCAATAATGGCCTTTATTATTCCAAAATCTTTATTAACAGAGAAACTATATGAATTTTGAGATAAAGCGTTATATGGGAGGTGGGCGTAAAAGTGGGCGTGGCACATTGATTTTCCGTTAGAACAAAGCATTTTACCAAAAAGCCATGTGTGCAAAATTTCAGAGTCGTACATCCAATTTTGTTGCTTTTATGACGTTTTTGTTTTTAATATACCGAAAAATACACTGTGCGGTATAAATTTTCGTACATTTTGATCGATAACTCCTCTCCTAATGCATAGATTTAGATAATTTTCGGGGAAAAATATTGTCTTTACCCAGGAAATATATATTCGATGTTTCATGAGTCTACGTTAAGGCGTTTGGACACAATTCCATTTTATTCGATGTTCGAAGGACACGGTTTTTTCGACCTACTCTAGCTTTTTGAGCTATAACTCTCTTCCTAATATTCCGATTTAGCCCATTTTCAATGCCAAACAAACCTTGTCTATAAGAAAGATTCTGGCAAAATTTGAGCCCCCTAGCTTTTTCGGTGCGACCTCTATCGTGCTTTCAACAGACGGACAAACGGACGGACATAGCTAGATCGTCAGAAAATCAAACCCCGATTCAGAATATATATACTTTATGGGGTCTAAAATGGATATTTCGATGTGTTACAAACGGAATGACAAAATGAATATACCCCCACCATTTTTTTGGTGGCGGGTATAAAAAGACAAAAGGACAAAAACAAAATATGAAACAAGAAAGAGTGCTATATTCGTAATGTATACCCTTCACAACTTGTAGTCATGCAATAACAATTCATTTCATATGAAACACGTACATACATATGTATACAAAAACATCCCATTGTAAAATTAATTAATTGAGATTACGTATGTACAAATGTATGGTTAAAAAAAATAAATAAAACAAGTAAAAGCGCTATATTCGGCCGTGCCGAATCTTATATACCCTTCACAACGTGTAATCATGCAATAACAGTAGTTTGTATCACCATTCCATATGATATACGTACATACATATAAAAAACATACATATATAAAAACATCCCATTGTAAAATTATAAATTTACGTATGTATGTTAAAAAAAAAAATTAAAAAAAAATTTAAAAAAAAAAATTTAAAAAAAAAATTTAAAAAAAAATTAAAAAAAAAAAATTTTTCTTTTAAATAATTAAAATATATATAATAAATATAAAACAAAAAAAAATATGTGAAAAAAAAAATAAAAAAAAAATAATAAAAATATAAATAATATATATATTAAACAAAAAATAAAAAAAAAATAAAAAAAATTTTTTTTTTGCCTCAGCTGGGATTCGATGCCACGTTTTCTCTAACCAGTATACACGTTTGTATGTATGTATGTTGTTGTTGTAATGTTGTTTTTGTGAAAAAAAATCGAGGTGGTCGTGGGTTTTTGCTCATATCTCAGTTGTTTATGTACCGATGTTTTTGATTTTCAATACCGATCTACTATATTTCTGATATTTTAATACCTTACCCGGGTCCAACCTATGTCGGGGGGCTTCAAAAAGTTGATTTCAACATACACACGGACAGACGGTCAGACGGACAGACTGACAGGGCTTAATCGACTCCCATATTCATAAGCTTTCAGAAAATATAACTTTATGGGGTCGGAAATCAAAATTGTAGAAATTTCACACGGAATGACAAACCTATATATACCCTTTTTCACTGTGTGAAGGGTATAAAAATAAAAAAAAAATTAAAAATATAAATAATATATAAAATAAAAAAAAATTTTGTTTGGCTCAGCTGGGATTCGATGCCACGTTTAATCTAACCAGTATACCACGTCTGTATGTATGTATTTTGTTGTTATTGTGAAAAAAACGAGGTGGTGGCGGTTTTTTCCTTATATCTCAGTTGTTTATGTACCGTTTTTTCTGATTTTCAATACCGATCTGCTCCCGCGGATCCAGGCGATATCGGGGGCCTCAAAAAGTTGATTTCAACATATACACGGACAAACAGTCAGACTGACAGAGCTTAATCGACTCCTCTGTTCATAAGCTTTTAGAAAATGTATACTTTATGGGGTCGGAAATGAAAATTGTAGAAACTACAAACGGAATGACAAAGCTATATACATATATATACCCTTTTTCACTGTGTGAAGGTTATCTATCTAGCTATTTATATATGTATGTATATATAAAAGAGTAACGTGACTGACTGACTGATTCATCATCGCACAGCCCAAACGCAAAGAGCTACAATGTATAGCACCACTAAGAAGGGATTTTTGGAAATTCGTTCTTTAAGGGGGTAAAAACGGGTAAAATCGGTAATCTTATATCTGCTAAGCTAAAAATTATACAAATTAAATTCAAAAAGTATTAATTTGCACAAAAAAACAAGTAACAGTGCTATATTCGGCCGTGCCGAATCTTATATACCATTCACAACGTGTAGTCATGCAATAACAATTGTTTGTATCACCATTCATCCCATATAAAATACGTGCATACGTACACGTTAGAATAAATGTGACAAAATTTGATAATTATTATTTCCTAATAGAATATGGACAATTATTTAGGTAAAATTTTTTTAAACTTTTTTGGAGATAAACAAGTAACAGTGCTATATTCGGCCGTGCCGAATCTTATATACCCTTCACAACGTGTAGTCATGCAATAACAATTGTTTGTATCACCATTCATCCTATATAAAATACGTGCATACGTACACGTTAGAATAAATGTGGCATCGAAAAATTTTTCAAAAATTTTTTTAAATTTTTGTTTTAAATTTTTTTAAAATTTTTTTAAATTTTTGTTTTAAATTTTTTTAAAATTTTTTTTTGTAGTTTTTTTTATTATTTTTTTCTTATTTTTAATATTTTTTTTTTTTGTAATTTTTTTTGTTTGGTATGTTTTTTACATGTATCTATGTATGTATGTTGTTGTTGTAATTGTGAAAAAAAACGAGGTGGTCGTGGTTTTTTGCTCATATCTCAGAAAGTTATGGGGCGATTGTACTGAATTTCAATAGCGATTCATTCCTGGATATTTCCAAGAGATTAATACCATATACAGATCTGAGGAACATATAGTTGCTTCTAAAAGTTGATTTCAACCAACACACGGACAGACGGATAGACGGACAGACGGTCAGGGCTTAATCGACTCCTCTATTCATAAGCTTTCAGAAAATATATACTTTATGGGGTCGGAAATGAAAATTGTAGAAATTACAAACGGAATGACAAAGCTATATATACCCTTGTGCACCACAGGTGAAGGGTATAAAAAGGTACCAAAAAGGGGAAAATTACGCAAAATGTATATAATTCCTAATTAGACGGCCAATTTTCACAAAAATTTTAATTAGGATTTCACCAGACATAAAAAATTATGTAATTTGGTAAAAATTGAAACACATTCATAACAGAGTAGAAAGGGGAAAAATCGGGAAAAGAGTTTGGTACTTTTTAGAACAAAATTACTTTTATGCCTGACTTTAAATCATGTCTATTAAAATATTTTGTTACATAGATATTTGAACATTGTAAACTTGGAACTTGGACCAAAAATGTACTTTTTCGCATTTCTATGGTACTTTTTGTATTTTCTACGTTAATAAAGGTAGGATTGTACAATCAAGAACTGTTGATTCCAGGTGAGACTAAAAATGTTATGGGCGACCAAAAAGGTACTTTTTTGAATTTTTATGGTACTTTTTGTATTTTTTACGTTTATAAAGGTAGGATTGTACAGTCAAGGACTATTGATTCCAGGTGAGACTAAAAATGTTATGGGCGACCAAAAAGGTACTTTTTTGAATTTTTATGGTACTTTTTGTTTTTTTCTACGTTTATGAAGGTAGGACTGTACAATCAAGGACTATTGATTCCAAGTGAGACTTAAAATGTTATGGGCGACCAAAAAGGTACTATTTTTAATTTTTATGGTACTTTTTGTATTTTTTACGTTTATGAAGGTAGGACTGTACAATCAAGGACTATTGATTCCAAATGAGACTAAACATGTTATGGGCGAGCAAAAAGGTACTTTTTTGAATTTTTATGGTACTTTTTGTATTTTCTACGTTTATGAAGGTAGGATTGTTCAATCAAGGACTATTAGTTCCAGGTGAGACTAAAAATGTTATGGGCGAGCAAAAAGGTACTTTTTTGAATTTTTATGGTACTTTTTGTATTTTCTACGTTTATGAAGGTAGGATTGTTCAATCAAGGACTATTAGTTCCAGGTGAGACTAAAAATGTTATGGGCGAGCAAAAAGGTACTTAACGCTAAAGTCATGCTTAATACTACATTTACACCTGAGCGAAATCTAGTATATTTGATTTAAAATCTTTATTAAAATCTAAACCGTTTATACCACTGTTTTTTGACATTTTGCAAGATTTCGTTTTCAAAACAATATACTTAGTTACAAGGTGGTCTGAGAGGATCTCTATGTTCTTCTTCTCGAAAATTCAAACTCCATATAAAAGCAATGTAAACAATAAAGTACTTGTGTAATTGCAACCACCTTATATATTATGATTGAATTTTTCTGTGTGCAGCGTAGTATATTTTAGTACAATTTAATAAAAACCACAGTTGCATCACGAAGTAGTACTAGATTTTAAGTAGATTTTGCCAAAATCTAGTGGCAAAGTAGATTTCGTTTTGTATGGGAAATCTGGTAGATTTCGCTCAAAATCCCTTAAGTACTAGATTTTGTGTAGGTGTAGGAGTACAATTTTGACAAACATGTAGATTTACATATGTCTCACAAATTTTAAAGTCAGTTGTAAAAAACATACCGTGTATTATAGCCTTTAACAAACAACATATGACTGAATGCAAAGAATAATGAACATAGAAGTTTACATTGTGTTCCAAAGATAGCAACACACAGTACTCACATTCAACAGTATGCAATTTTTCGATTTAGTATCATTTATGCAGGACTCTACTTACAACAGAATGAAATTATAGTTTCTAACACTCTTTGTAATGAGTTTTGTTAACAGTTATAATGTGTATGTGAAAATTACGAAAAATGTTAAGATTCAAAGTATTGTTAGAAATTAGTGAGTGAAAAAAAGCTAGCTCTAAAAATTTTACAAAATCAGTTCAGGTCTTATTGGGTTAAGACTTTCAGGTAGTAATGGTGCAAGAATGATAGACTAAAGATTACGCGGTGCGCATGATTTCCCGTTAGGTGACGTATTAGTTCCATTTTAATGGATGCCAAGTCTATTTCATATTTAAAAATTACAATTTCTTGCGAAAAATGTATGTATTCTATGAGAGTTGGCAACCCAGCAATCAAAATTACTTTGACAGTTTAAAAAAAAATTTACATCGGTTCTTAAAAATAAAACGATTAACGCTTTAAATTTAACAAAAAACATAAAAAAAAAATTATATAAAATTTAAGTGAAGTGTGTTAAAAAGTTCTAATAAAAGAATAATTAAAGAGGAAAAAAACAAAGAATCTTTGTGAAAAAAATTCTAATTTTGGGTGTTTTTAATGTAGTTCTAACACTTATTCCTATAGCTGTATCGTTCTACAGTTTCCCGAAAGATGAAGCACAAAGGAAGTCTTGGGTAAAGTTTTGCAATCGATTAAAACTTAAAAATGAGAAAATTTGAGCCTTACATTTTAAACATTAGGATTTTGAAAGAAATCTTAAATTTTAACTGGGTAAGTTACCAAAAGTAACATTTTTTTAAGTTGATTACTTAATAATTATGTATAGGATTTAGCAATCGGCGTGCACCTAAATTAAAACCGGGAGCAGTTCCGACCATAGAGATTCCAAATGAACTTGAATTTTCAAATGAAGTTGAAATTTGTAATGATGTTGAAATTCCAAATGTAACATGCGACGAGAAAGTACTCTAACGACGACCGACATTAAAAAAGGTAGTCTACAACAGCACATAAAAACTTTAGAAATGAAAATGTATGTAAGCTGTTAAAAATTCCAAAAAAACTTATTTAAGATTATTTCTAGATATTCATTGCGCCAGAATAATGGTATGCTAAAAATGCTACAAAGCCAAACTGCTATCACAATAAAAAATTTGTCTCGTCGAGTTCAGTGCCTTAGTTTTGCAAACGTAAATCTAGAAAAATCATTAAGTTGTTTGTTTACTAAAGGCCAAATAAAAAAACTTAAAAACGGCGATAAAAGACAAAACTTTACAGAAGCAGATGTTGCCCAAGCAATCACTTTGTATTCCACAAGCGCCAAGGCTTACAAGTTGTTAAGGAAAAAACATTTTCCTTTTCCCTATTTTTAATTCTTGCAAGAATGGTCTCAAAAATTAGATATGTCAACAGGTATTTTGAAGCCTGTCAGAAACAGATAAGCTTTGTGTATTAAGTTTTGACGAAATGAAGGCGAAAAAAACGTACTGCTATGACAAGTCAACAGACTCTATGCTAGCATCAGCTAATTACATTCAGGTGGCTTTGCTGAGAGGTAAGTTATTACATCAGCTTCAATGGTTTTTATACAACGTCTGTCTATTTGAGCATAAGGTTTAATTGCAAAGTGGAAGCAACCAATATATTATGACTACGATTGCCCAATGTCAAAACCAATTTTATTTAATATATTGAAGACAATGAAGCAGTGTGGCTTCACAATTGTGGCAATTGTATGCGATTTAGGTGGTGGAAATAGAAAACTGTTTAATGAACTTGAAGAAGATTTTAATAATCCTTGGTACGTTCTATACAAATACGCATCTATGAAATTGTTATTATTGTATTATTAAATTTCCAGGTTTTTGTACGACGACACAAAAAATATTTGTGTTCAATGATGTTCCACATCTGATCAAACTGGTGAGAAATCATTTTATTGATAGTGGATTTATCATTTATAACAAGAAAGTTAAAAAAGATGTAATTTTGAATCGTCTGTCTCTCCAATCCGATGATTTATAGATCACATATAAAATATCAGCACAGAATTTAAATGTGGTTGGAGTTGGAAGACAGAAGGTTAAAATGGCTACCAAACTTTTCTCACATACAGTTGCACAATCTATTACGCGAGTTGCCAGTTTAAGATATTTGAGTAATCAAAATTGGAGCGAATGTAGTGAATTGTTTAAACTGGTAATGACTTATTTTTTTAAATAAAAGCAAAATTATTTTTGTGATTTTCCGTTACTAGACAAATGACTGGTTTGATATTTTAAATTCAAGAGTTCCAAGACAAGACACACGAAAGTGACTTCACGCAAATGGCTTAGCACTAGATATAGAAAATGAGATCTTAAATAATATGTCGCAAATGATGTTAGAGATCTGTGTTATTGGAAAAAAAACTATGTTACCATTTCAAAAAGGTATAATATTATATTTTTTTTTTAAATGTTTAATTAAAATGGCACAGGCATCATTCAATCAATCAACGCTTTAAAAATCATGCATACTGAATTGAAAAACAGATATAATATTGAATATATTTTAACGTATCGCCTTAATCAGGATGTTTTGGAAAACTTTTTTGGTATAATTAGATCGAAAGGCGGACTTCACGATCACCCCGATCGTCTAGAATTTAAACATAGGTTTTGGTCATATATTCTGGGGTACAATGAAGGCATTTTAAGTAACAACGCAAATGTGGAGGTTGACAATACGCCCGATTTAGAAGTAACAGAAGACTCTTTAACAGGTAAATTTCAACATACAATTTAAAACAAAAGATTTGAATTTTTGAAGAGTATTAATACTGAAATTCAAGAAGACATAAAAGAGGTAAGTAAGGAAACCGAGTTAGAAAACCTGAAGTATGGCGGTTTAGAGAACTTAGCTGAATATATTTGCCACAAGTTAAAGAATGTAAACTCACACCTTGTAGCTAACGATCTAGAGGAATCGACATATTCATGGGTTAGCCATTTAAATGAAGGTGGGCTAAGTAAGCCATCAAACTCCTTAATAAAAACCCTTAGATCGTGTGATACATTTTTTTTGAAATTAAATGGCGAAAAATTGTTTCTTAAGGCCATGACTGACTATCCTACAAAGTCGCGCGATTACGTCAAATAAAAATCTGATTTAGTTCTGTCCTACATGAGAAAATCGCAACAAAATGTGTGATTCGGTGCCACACTGTCATACAAAAAAGATGCAAAACAAAAAAGCAACCCTGATCGCACAGAAACTACTATTTTTTGAAAATTTTCAAAAGATTATCAAATCGGACACACTTGTCAAAAAATCTGTCGCACATATGAATTTTTTGTCCACACTATCACACTTTCTGAACACACATAAAATTTTTGACATATCAAATAATAAATTGTCCCACCGTTACTTTTACTCATAAACATAGTAGTTTGACAGCTGAAAACTGTTAGCTAATAGGAACACAGATTGCGTGACGTCAATGTTCCCATATGCGCAGAAAGTTTTAATTTTTTTTCGTGAACGCGTAATCTTTATTCTATCATTCTTGGTAATGGTGCTTAATAAAAATTCAAAATAAACGGAATTTGAACAAGTAAAAGCGCTATATTCGGCCGTGCCGAATCTTATATACCCTTCACAACGTGTAGTCATGCAATAACAGTAAATTCACGTATGTATGTTAAAAAAAACAAAAAAAAAAATAAAAAAAAAATTTAAAAAAAAAAAATTTAAAAAAAAAATTAAAAAAAAAAAAATTATTATATACATATATAATATATATAAAACAAAAAAAAAATAAAAAAAAAATTAAAAAAAAAAAAATAAAAAAAAATAATAAAAATATATATAATATATTAAATAAAAAATAAAAAAAAATAAAAAAAAAATTAAAAAAAAAAATTTTAAAAAAATTTAAAAAAAAATTTTTTTGCCTCAGCTGGGATTCGATGCCACGTTTTCTCTAACCAGTATACACGTTTGTATGTATGTATGTTGTTGTTGTAATGTTGTTTTTATGAAAAGAAAATCGAGGTGGTCGTGGGTTTTTGCTCATATCTCAGTTGTTTATGTACCGATGTTTCTGATTTTCAATACCGATCTACTCCCGAATATTTCTGATATTTTAATACCTTACCCGGGTCCAACCTATGTCGGGGGGCTTCAAAAAGTTGATTTCAACATACACACGGACAGACGGTCAGACGGACAGACGGACAGACGGTCAGGGCTTAATCGACTCCTCTATTCATAAGCTTTCAGAAAATATATACTTTATGGGGTCGGAAATGAAAATTGTAGAAATTTCACACGGAATGACAAACCTATATATACCCTTTTTCACTGTGTGAAGGGTATAAAAAGGAGAGACAAAAACAATTAGAATAATTTGAAAAAAATTATAAATTAATTAATTATGTAGTTTCAATTGTCCAGCTGTTTCTTTCTAAATGTATAAATAATTGTACATTTTTTCTTCTTCCTTCAAACTTTTTATAAATTTTTTTTAGCCTTATATAGTTACACCATGAATACAATTGTACCGATCGGTCTTGAAATGCTTATCATACTTTTCACCCGTGATGCCAAGGGTAATTTCTTCTATATTCATTTATAAATCAATAATTATATACATATTATAAAAATTTTAAAGCTTTATGTCCGTTTTTCTGTTGAAATCAAATTTTTAAAGCTGCAATATGTAATACCCTGTTCAGACAGATATTTTTAATTGTTTCAATTTAGTAATAGTTGAGCAATTAAAAAAGGTGTTCACACATACTCAATTTATCTTACTCCATTAGCATTTGATAGTTGTAAAAATACGATGTACTTATACCAAATCAAATAATGCTTTCTCTTTACTGTTTTTCCTGTTGATAAAATATATTTACAATTATATTTACATATGTATATTCTTATATGTATGTATTTAAATTTATTTAAACATTTTTTAAAATTTTCATCAAACATTTTCCATTTTATTAATTTTTATTTTTGTATATTTATTTGTTTGACATTAGAAAAGCCACCTATAAAATTTTTTTTCTCACTGAACATACTTCTCAAGAGTTGTATTTGGAGTTTTAGACAATAAGTGAAAAAATTAAGTATATATTGTTCAATATAAAAATAATTTTTAGTATTGTAAATTGAGTTCAATAAGGCCTTTAATTGTGATAATATTATAAATTGACAATTAAGGTGCATGTATGAACATAGTATTATGCATACCCGTAAAGACAACTGGCGGATTCAAAGTATCAAATGAAAGGGCTTGACTTGACTGACTTATTTCTTAATAAAAATCTAAATGGCGGACTACATATCCATCAAAATGGCGTCTGAAACAAGATTATAGGTAAAATATTTTTTTAACCCCTTAATGTGGATATTAAATAAAGGGGCTGGGCTAGTAGAATACAGCACACTACAAAAAATTAAAAATCCATGATTGCTATCACAATAAAATGGCGGTTTATATATTTTTTTCAAAACATCAAAACATTTATTATTTAATAAACTAGCTGAGTCGGCAAACGTTGTTTTAAATTAAAATTCTTGATAGCTGTCTAAACTTTCATCGAAGTCGTTACGTTATTTAGGTGAGGCATAAATTGTCCCTTGGGGTGAGTCACCCTTAATATTTAGAAGTATGAAAAATAGATGTCGACCGATTCTCAAACGTTTATTTCTGCATTAGCTGGACTATAAATTGTGTACAATTTGAAAAAAAAAAAATAATAATTAAAACTATGCATATCGATGCAAGTACATAATTAAAAATTTGAGTTACATAAATAGGCGTGCTTAAAAATTATCTTATTAATTATACCAGAGTCTTAGTTATAATATGTGAAAATTTCAAAAGATCGGTCGTGGAAAAAGGCATGGCGTTGAGGCGTATGAAAAATAGATTCTCAGACCTACCCGATATGCACATAAAATTTCATGAAAATCGACCATTTCGGAGGAGTTTAACCACAAATACGGCAACACGAGAATTTTATATATTAAATGATATGAGTAGGATTATTGTACTTAGAAGTGGGATCGGAAGCAATATTAAAATTTTTATTTTATTTAGTTATCTTTAAAAATTATGTAGGTTATTATTTTTTTAATGACAACCATGTTGATTTGTTGTGAGTTTGTTGAAAATGAGTGATAAAACGAAGTATGTACATACATACATGCCAAAATTATTTAAAATTTCCAAAAAAATCCAAATCCGTCCTACAAAAAATTGGCCAAAGAAATAAACACTATCTGGAGAATTTTTCCATTGATAGGAAAGAAAAAATACCTAAATTTAAAGTACATAAAACATCTTGCAAATGAAGAAGAGGAAGAACATGATACTCACAAGGAGATAATACCACCAATTGTAGTGAACTGTGTCCATAGTTTTTCGTCAGTCTTTGGACTAATTGAAGAATAGTATATGTTCAAAAGAATGTCTATTAGAACTAAGATAATATCAAGCTCAAGGATTCTGTAAAACGAGATCTTAAATGTACTAAGAACCAAGAAGTACCAGTTTTACACGCATGAAATAAAAGATGCAAAAACGTTTAAATTAGTGTTATTTGGATAATTTGTGATGAGTTTAACAAATCCCACAACGGTAAGTGTTAGCGAAATCACCACGAAAAGAGCAACCGTAGATGTTACGCTGTATTTAATTGAATTCGATCGCAAACATGTGTCGAAGAGGGATATCTTGAAAATTCGATATTTTAATGCTCTATGTATGTAAGTATGTTCAGGGTGCTAGGAACTGTAACAGAGTAGTAGTGTGAGCAGCCTGTGCAGATAATTATGAATTTGCAGATAGTCAATTAAACAAGCCCGATAATAGTGATAACATTCTCTACAAATGTTACAACTGTGCTAGGAAGAATTTTAAAAATGTAAAGCACAGAGCTGACGACCCGAAATGCCCGTGTAGTCAGTAATATCTGGAGATTCGCAACGTACCACAGCCAGAAATAAAGTACCACATAGTTAATTTTCTCCAATTGCCCGGTAAGGAACACCAAAATTATGCACGCGACTTTGATGCTAAAAATAATGTACTTTACTCTGACGTAACAAGAAGGTGCCAAAATAAGTGCGACAAGCTACGAGTGCTGGGAATGATGCTTCAACATGCCATATAAATCAACAGTTAGTCACAATGTTCATGTTATGCACAGCTTCACAGCTCAAAAAATTTTTACATGACATGGAAGTTGATATTCTCCTTATCAACACGGAAAAAATTATGCATAAATTTTTTCAATAAAATACTAATAAAAATTTAAGCAATAAAAAAATTAAAACATCATTAAAAAAGGTAATTTAAGGAGAATAATAGTAAATTTATAAGATAATTTGTACCTAAACTGTTATAAAGGGTCCGCCATCTAACTTTTTTTTTAACTAGTGCTTATTTCGTGAATAATAACACTTTGCTCGTGTCTGATTTGACAGATAATTAGTTTTATCTTTCTGCTGAACGAATGTGGTTGTGTATACGCTTGAACAAAGCTGGGAGATATTGCGACATTACTTTGGCCGATTTTGCGAAAAAAGGAATCATCTTTTCAGATGAAGCTCATTTTGATCTTGGCGGGTATATAAACAAGCAAACTTGTCGCATTTGGGGCACAGAAAACCCGCACGCATACATTGGAAAGCCGATACACCCAAAACGAGTCACTGTTTGGTGCGGATTTTGGTCCAGAGGCATAATTGGGTATTTTTTTTCGAAAATGAACACGGTGTGGCCGTAGTCAATGGCGATCGTTATTGGGCCATGTTTAACGAATTGAAGAGGAGGATATTGGCAACATTTGGTTTCAACAGGACGGCGATACGTGCCACACAGCCGAAGCTACACTTTTTTATAGCATTTTCAAAAAAAAAAAAAACGTTATTTGGCGGACCCTTTATTATATTTATAAATCCCTTTTTAATAATGTTAAAGAAAAATACAATTTACACTTTAAATATTTTCAACTGTATTTGTTAAATTTAATCATATATACATTGATATATAATTTGTTCTACCTACATATGTATATATAAAATTTTTATAAATTTACTTCACTTCACATTTTTCAATTGTTCAATAAACATTTTTTCTGTTTAATAAAACATCGTGTTGTTAATATTCTGTTAACAAATAATACCATTGCCAAATGTGGCAGGCTTTAAAGCAAATATTAGAGTCTAAGACGACGGCTTAAGTTTTTAGATTCTGACCACAATACATAAAACCGTCAGGTTTTTTCTTTGTAAGTATTTGATATAACTTGAAGTTATGAATATATAAATATAAGGCAAGTAAATTCATTTCAGATAAATATAGACTTTTCAATAAAATTTCCTCCGGCGTAAGATTTGCTTGACAGATGGTCTCAATTTGGGGATAAAATTTTATCAACCTTTCAAATAAAAATTACAAACGCTCAAGCTTCAAAGTTATTGAGTGATATTGATTGAAGAAATGAAGGTAATAAAAGAAAGCTTAATGCCAGTTCATTTCATAATTTGAATAATATTTTATTTTTAGAATCTAAAATTTTTTATGATTTTCTGGTTTCTTCATTATTTTTTTTCACCGCAATTAAAAGTTTCAACCGAACCGATCGCCGATTCCCAATGAAAACAAGCTCGAATTGTTTACACTCCAATGTCAGAACATTCAACCAAAGCTGTTAATAATTGAAGCAGAATTCATATACATATACATAGATGATATTAATTATCCATTTTTAACTGTTTTAAACGCATTTGATGCTTTATTTAATTTGGAATATCCAGAAGAATCTGATTTTTTTTATTATTTTATTCAATCTACTTTTTATAACTTCTCTACTAAAAAAAAATGCTATAATACATATGAATCCTTTAACTTTTTAAGAAATATTTAAATGTGTATTTATATTAAATTGTTTTACAACTTAAATGGCTATATTACTTTAAAAATCATCTAATTTGTCTAAAAAGTTATGCATATCGCCCATTTGCTGCGATGCAGAATTGTTCTATATATAATATTTCATGTTGTGTAAAAAATTCATATGAATACCTCATGGTACAATTATCAGGTAGCCTCATTAAAACAGCTAATTATTTTTTTCTCACCTTAAGGTTTAACTTAGATGTCAAATTTTGTTTATGTATGTGTATATATTAGGTTTGTTCGACGTACGTTACCGCGGGAACCCGCGGGCTCCCAATTTTACCGAAAAGCGTTTCTTGTGTTGAAAATTGGGTAAATGAGAACGTTCATAAGAGAGTAATTTGTGTTTCTCTTTTTACCAGACTTTACCCGTACTTTTTTTGCGTGTAAAATGGGAAAACTGTCAGATCACTAAATCAGCTGTTTTTAATTTGAAAAAAAATAAAAGGTTGAAAAGATTTTTTATTTTTGTAAACAATGAAATATACTTTGTCTGAGAATATAAATAGAGTTTTTGTAATTTGAATAATTTTAATAACTAATAAAACATATGCATTTCACTCTAGTGTTTGTTTGGACATACTTTAACAAACGTTAAACTTAAAAACTAAAAATTTGTTATACAATTTTTTTTAGCAAAAGCAGAGGTCCAAGCTGTTGGTAGAAAAACGGCGTGATGGCGGCTAAGTGCAAAAACTACCGCCGGTATATTGGAGCTGGTTTAAGAAACTATTAAAATAAAAAAAAAACGAAAAATAAGTGTTTTAACGAAATAAGTAGGTTTTGCGTTAATCATATTGTGCAGTCATATCTTTACGATTACAAAAACTTAGCATTCCACTATTTTTTATTACAAGAGTATTGATCCAGGATATATTAGTAAAACTCAATATATTAAATTTTAATGTGAAATATTTTTATTTTGGCTTAAGTTTATTTATTCTTTTATTTAATTTTATAATTCAAATTAAATTAAATTGTAACCATATTTAGGAATATATAAAGAATATGAACATGTTGAATAAAGAATTGTCATTTGATAGGTGAAGTAAAAAATTCAACAAAAATTTGAAAAATAATACAAAGATTCACTAATTCAAATTTCATTGAATTGTAACATTAATAGAAATTTTCAATAACATAGTAGTATACCGATAAAGAGTGCTGATGAGTCCACTCCGCTAATATCGGAAATAATTTTAGAAAGAATATTCCTAAAAATGGTTACAATTAATGTAATTAGAATTATAAAATTAAATAAAAGAATAAATGAACTTAAGCCAAAATAAAAATGATTCACATTAAAATTTAAAATATAGTAAAAAGTTCGAATAAAATATAAATATAAAACTCAATATGATTTCTTATATCAAACCTAATAATGATAAAACTATTTTAACGTTATCATACAGAAACTTCTGTTTTTTATAATAGAAAATTAAATTGATTTCGTATTACCATATATGCACGAATGAAAGCGAGTTGAAAAAACAACGATATACTATATTAATATGTTTGTCTTATAATTTTTAATGCAGCCGTAATATATATATAGTCTATGGTTTGATTGCGGACATAACAGAGTTATTTTAAATCTTTTTCATTAAAACTTAGTGCTAAGTCCCCTTTTACAATAGAGAAACTAAAAAGCAGACAGTCGAAATTCGGTAGCAACGGGTGGAAGTGCATAGTACACATTTATTGCTCTTTAATTTTTTTATATATTTTTTCATATTTCATATTATTTTTTTATCTCATTATCTCTTCAGTAGTTCGTTATACGATCTAAACACCATACGACAGCGAAAAAAATTAGAAAAATAAATTTCTTAATTGTAAAAATTTTAGGAAGTTTTAAAAGAGAATGAGAAAAATATATGCCTCTCATTTCTAGTTTGTTAAAAGCATTTAACGCCATCAGTCGAGATAGCCTGATACGGTTCATCCGAACAAAATAATTCGGCGACGGCGGTTAGCCGGCTGGGAGCATATCAACCTGGACCTCTAAACAACAGCCGTACAATTTTGACGTTTTTTTTCGGGCTTGAAACGTAGTTTTTTGCGTTCCAGCAAATTTTGGTAAATTTATCGTTTTCTGGGAGAATTTTTTGTTTACTCTCATTTTACCGGACTTTACCCGGATTTACCTCGAACAAACCTATTGTGTACGTATATATTCTACCGCCAAAAAAACACGCACACACATTTGCTTTTTGACATTTAATACCTCTTATACACTCTGGAATACACATGGAATACCTCTTATACACTCTGCTTGAGAAGAGAATTACCGTTATTTCATTTCATCTGTTTCAACTTTTTTTATACGTAAAAGCGACATATCTCAATTGTGCCACTGCTGCCGTCGTGTTAAGATCGTTTGGATTTCTCAAACAGAGGCATATTTTGTGTTGTGGAGTTCTTCGTAAAAAGGTAATGGTATTTTTAATCTAGATTATTTCAAGTACACAGCGCTAATTTGAGTTATGACTATGTTGTTGAAAAGTTTGTTTTAATTCAAACTTGATATATTACAAAATATGACGTTCGTCAACTTAAGTATTTCGTGTTATGACGTTATTACATATAAAAGAATGACTATTAAACAGTCAGCCTTTTACATTATAACAAAATGTGTCGTTGTTGAACATAGCATTATTTACAGTAACAATAAATAGCTCTCACTAACACAAAATATGACGCTATTGCTGATAAAAATTATAACTATAGGTCTGTCTGCGTACTTTTCCAGTAGCAAATACTCAGTAAATTTTTTTGGGAGAGTAAGACCAATTTTACTCTGGCGGCTAAAAATATATCAAAAAGTACGCAGACAGTATCCAGTAAAATTTTGCAAGAAAACAGCTGATCGGTGTGTAAACAATTGAAATTACAAAGCAAAAGAGTTTTAGCATATGTGTACGCAAAAGTGAATTCTCGCGGTAAATTAAAAAATTCTTATTTTATCGGTTCTGCCATCTCCAATCCACTTACATTACGGTAAAATGTTGTTTATTATAATATTTTATAAACGTTAAAAATCAGCACAATTCTAATTACTTACCTCTGCCATTGTTAAATTTCAATTTTTATTTTCGTTTCACAAAAATTTTTTCATAATTAGTAAATAAAAACAGCTGTTCAAACTAGTTGCAAAATCTTGCAAGAAGAAATTTCTCCAACAACATTTTGCAAGTTCTCAACTTCCAACTGTCAAAAAATTTTCTTTTTTGCTCTCTCGCTGCAAGAGATTTTGAGTACGCAGACAACATTTTGCAAGATTTTGTAACATTTTGCATAAAATGATGCAAAATATGTGTACGCAGACAGACCGTATGTATGAATAAAACGCACGATCACAATAATAAAAGTTGTTGTTTTAGCTTATTTTAAAATGTCAAACTGCAACAGCAGCAAATCCTCATCGTAAACTTCATCTTCAAGTTTAGCCCGATAATCCTCTTTTTCGGAAGACTGTGACGACTCCATGCCTGATGTAACATACTGCCCAAAATCACCGCAGCAAGAAAGTGATAGCGATAGATGAATTAATCCATCAGCCAATTCTACGACTGTATTCCGCCCAATTTCGGAGAATTGTACGCGTGACACCGCTAGTACAGTTGTGCAGTAAAGTGTTGATAGCACATCGATTTCTTACGCGGCACCACCATTCGGTGATTCACAACCTTGCATTTCATTTTCAAAAATGTTAAGTTCATTCATAATTCCAAATAGTCCATTGGAAAAGGGGGAAAAAGAGCAAAACAGCCAGAATTGAAGAGAAACATCATTGAAAAGAATACTGGAATGGACTATGAATCACATACGCTGATGAAAAAAGACAAATGAAAACTCCATGTATTGAGACTTGTAAGCTCGAATGCTACAAACATTTTCGTGATGAACGAAAACATTTGTTTAACTTATACTGGGCCCTTAGTAACATAGAAGAGCAAAGACAATATTTCGACAAATGTATGAAAAAAATTGAGCCCAGAAATCGGTACATGCGCATTGGCGGAACCAGAGGGCCTCGCCAAAATAATAATGGGGGTTTTTTTCTAACAAGGTGATAGGGTTGTGGGCGTTTGCAAAGTGTTTATTAAAAACGCCCTGGCTATCACCGATCGTTCAATTAGAACCGAATTGGATAAACATCGAAAAGTCGCTAACCAAATATTAGAACCCGACCAAAGAGGTAAACACGGGAAACAGGTAAAACATGATCCTAAGCTGAAAGCTGGAATTAAGGAATTCGTACATAAAATACTAAAAATTGAAAGTCATTACACAACCCGTACCAAGCATATATGTATAAGAACTACGTAGACATGTGTAAAGAAAACAAATAAAAGCGCTATATTCGGCCGTGCCGAATCTTATATACCCTTCACAACGTGTAGTCATGCAATAACAGTAAATTCACGTATGTATGTTTAAAAAACAAAAAAAAAAAAAAAAAATTAAAAAAAAAAATTTTTTAAAAAAAAATTAAAAAAAAAAAATTATTATATACATATATAATATATATAAAACAAAAAAAAAATAAAAAAAAATTAAAAAAAAAATAATAATAAAAATATATATAATATATTAAATAAAAAATAAAAAAAAAAAAAAAAATAAAAAAATTTAAAAAAAAATTTTAAAAAAATTAAAAAAGAAATTTTTTTGGCTCAGCTGGGATTCGATGCCACGTTTTCCCTAACCAGTATACACGTTTGTATGTATGTATGTTGTTGTTGTAATGTTGTTTTTGTGAAAAGAAAATCGAGGTGGTCGTGAGTTTTTGCTCATATCTCAGTTGTTTATGTACCGATGTTTCTGGTTTTCAAAACCGATCTACTCCCGAATATTTCTGATATTTTAATACCTTACCCGGGTCCAACCTATGTCGGGGGGCTTCAAAAAGTTGATTTCAACATACACACGGACAGACGGTCAGACGGACAGACGGACCGACTGACAGGGCTTAATCGACTTCCCTATTCATAAGCTTTCAGAAAATATATACTTTATGGGGTCGGAAATGAAAATTGTAGAAATTTCACACGGAATGACAATCCTATATATACCCTTTTTCACTGTGTGAAGGGTATAAAAATGAGCCGTTTTGCAACTACATTTATTTTAATATTTTAAGTTCAAAAGACCGTTTCTATGAATTATGTATATTTATTTTATGTTTATTTATGAAAATAGATACATTATTTTAAAATGTATTTTTAACATCAATAAATAGTTACATACAGTTTTAATTATATTTTGAATATAATAAGTACAGGGTTGTCCAACCAAAATGCACAGCATTATTTGTAAATAAAACAGAAAGTTTTCAGAGAAGTATTCTAATATTTTTTATTATAATAGAATGCCAAATGCTCGCCACGGCTTCCGTGGCATTCCCCAAAGAATGAAGTCTAACGGTGCACCGCGGTGTCACATCACATGATCGCGGCAGCCTTAACATTGCCACAACAAGAGAAAACACATTTCTCACGTAAAGGAGCAATTGTTTCGTTGTCTGTGTGGTAAATGGTACCATTTGAAACCACATATCGTCCTGCCATAAACTGTACCAAACAGTCACTCTTTGTGGATGCTTTTCAACAATTATTCGTGAATTTTTATTTGCCCAAATGCGGCAATTCTGCTTGTGAACAAAACCAAATTTCAATCAAATTTAGACACAATATATAATTTTTCAATTTTATTATATTATTCACACAAAAGTGGAAAAGGGTTTGTCATTCCGTGTGAAATTTCTAAAATTTTCATTTCCGACCCCATAAAGTATATGTTTTCTGAAAGCTTATGCATAGGGGAGTCGATTAAGCTCTGTCCGTCTATCCGTGTGTATGTTGAAATCAACTTTTTTAAGCCCCCCGATATCGCCTGGATTTTTTTTAATATTTTTTAAAATTTTTTTTTTTAACATACATACATACGTAAATTTAAAATTTTACAATGGGATGTTTTTATAAATGTATGTACGTATTTCATATGGTATGAATTGTGATACAAACTACTGTTATTGCATGACTACACGTTGTGAAGGGTATATAAGATTCGGCACGGCCGAATGTAGCTCTCTTACTTGTTTTAGACATACATAAACTCTGCTGATAATTTTAAAATGGAATGTTCTTATATATGTACGTATGTATTTCCTATGAGATGAATGGTGATATAAACAATTGTTATTGCATGACTAACTACACGTTGTGTAGGGTATATAAGTTTCGGCACGGCCAAATATAGCAATCTTACTTGTCTTTCAATATATTTTTTTCAGCTGACAGAAATTTTCAAGTTTTTGGAAAAAGTTTATCATCAATCAAGGCATATTTATTCATCAGGTAATTGCAGTTTGAAGAGAATTTTTTTGTTTATATTTTTTATATATGAAGTTTGACATTTAAAATAAATTAGAAAAGAGAGAAAACTGGTTTTTATTTATGCATTGTGACAACTGAAATTTAAAATAAATGTTGAAAAAAATAATCAGTTGACGAAACAAGAGTACCTGATGAATAAAATGCCTTGATTATCAATAAAAAAAAATTAAATGAATTAAAAATATAATTATATTTTTAAAATAAAACAATTCGACAATTAATTAAAAAAGTTTAAGCAATAATTTTTCTGTATCTCTATCCCTAAATACATACATAAGTATATAAAAATTACATACTTATATGTGCGTGATCGATAAACTCAAAAACTACTAGACCGATTTTGACAAAATTTTATATGCATGCTCTATGGGTAGTGAGAAGTGTTTCTGTGTAGTTTTAAGTTCGTCCGATAGATGGCGCAATATTAAGTTATTTTTGTGTTTTGCCCGATAGAGATTAGCAGTTAAAAAAAAATAAAAATTTGAGGCCAGCCACGCGGAGCGGGCCCAGCTAGTATTTAAATAATTTAAAGTCTTTTTTAATAAACAAGTTTTTATAGTTTGTATTTTTGCAAAATTTCATATTCCAATAATTACAGACGCCATAGTGAAGAGTGCCACCCCTCACATCCATAAAATTCTTAATATGATTTAAATACCTACATACTTAATTGAATGGTTATTTCGTGTTTTTTTGCTTTTTAATGCTTTAATAAAATTTTAAATTGTATCTTTTTCCCGTTAAATATATAAACACTTTTTTGATTTTAAATTTATTTTATTGTTGTTTGAAATTCCTACGCAGACACAATGGCAGACAATTAAATAAATTAAAAAAGAAACGAGAAGTGCTTAACGTATTAGATGGTTAATTCATGGAAAATCTTAACATATGATTTTTTCGCATTTTTTTTGTTGACGTAATAGACGAATTTCGATGAAAACCGTGCAATAGTCATATTCAAAATATGTACATATGTATGTTCCATGTGCGTATAGAATAGACCGCGTCGGGTAAACGAAATGAATATGTTTTTAATGAAAATAAAATATGTAATTATAAATGATTTTTTGTTTGTGTTAACAGAAAAACAAATTTTTCTTAATTTAATATATGTAAGTGAAATAAACGAACAGAAAACATATACATACATATACATACATACCTACAAACATACATACATATGTGTAAATATATACATATGTATAAATATACATACATTTTTTGGGATTAAACCATTGACCTCAAGAAAATTTAAAAAAGAAAACAACAAATATTAGTTTTTACATATTTATGGCAATGCTTCTTAGCAAAAGATTAAATATTACGATGATATTAGGGTGGTCCACAAGTCATTATGTGGTTTTAAAATTTAATAACTCTTTCGTTCGTATATTATTTTTTAGATTTTAAAAGACAAAAAAACGGAAGTTCTTGTACACTATGTATGGAATTTTCAGATGTAACGCCAAACCATACTGTACACCAGATTGGCTGCAATTGGCTTTGACTAATGACTCTTGGGTTTTCAGAACCCCAGAACTTACAGTTCTGATTATTAACATATGTAGTGTTATTACCGCTTAATTAACAACATTGTTTATTGTCAATATCATCTCCTACAATTTTCTGCCTTTGGTTATGTCTCCATATTTAAGTTTTTTTTTTATATTATCTTGCTCAAGACGAATTCACATCAGGTGGCAACATCTCTACAACAAACACAAGAAGGCCCAGAGAATGTCAAAACAGAAAAAAACAAATTGCCTGTTTACTTTTAATTAAAATTTTATTTTTATAAATTAAAATAAACAAGTATTTTTATTTTTATACATAATTAAAACCACTAGGACAAGCACAACGGGCTGAATTAAAAACATTAAAAATGTTTTTTATTTTAATCATAACTTGTATTTTACTTATTTATCAATATTAGTATAGTTATAATATAATTTTTCAACCAAGGCACATACATATTAATTTAAATGTAAACAAACTTTAACATTGTGCCGTTTTAAGTAAAACGAGCAAAAAACAATCAGCTGACTTTGTAACATCACCTGATGTGAATTCGCCTTGATCTTGCTTGTAAATTAAATTGTAAAGTGAATTTGTTACATTCAATAATTAATTAATTAATTAATTGAAATTGTGCATCTACTCTGTATTTCTGCATGACAATCACAATCAGATTTTCAATAAAGTTGATTTTATTTCTGGCTATCTGTTGAAATTTAGTCAAAAAATTTAAACCAATTGAATTTTATGAGAATTATAATAAATCTTTCTTTAAAATACGCCGTGGTGACGTACCAGTCATTCCGAGTTGAGCAGAAGACATTCTGGTAGATGTTTCTGGTGATTCGTTAACACTTTGATTTACACGTTCAATATTTTCTAAGGGTGACATTTTTGTGGTGACGATAAACTAAGCAACAAATCATTGCTAGAAAGCGAAATACTGACGTTGAAATTTCGTCATATACTCTTTGCATTAATTTTTCTGGTACTTTGTTCAGTTATAAATCTCAACATTGTTTATTCTTCAGGTGTTATTTATATAACTTGTGAGAGAGTTTTTAAATTGTTAAGCCCCATTGTGACTTTTGGCCCACCCTGTATGTATTACACTTTAATATCCGATTGAAAATAGCTAAGATGTAGTAGAAAACATAAAAGTTTGACCCCTACGTCGTTTGGCAACTTTTTATTTTCAAAATTGTCTTGCAATAGTGAAGTTCCTGAGAGGTTAGATATCTTTCAATGATGATTTTATACTTTTTTGTAATAATAATTTTAAATGTATAATCCATTGGATATAATTGGATGTAATAGTATATATTATGACACGAAAAAGCAATCTCTTATCTTTATTTTTTCAATTTAATTTTAAACTTATCAATGAAAAATTTTGACTTCACATAACTCTAAAGCAAAAGTCCAGAGATGAAATACAACCAGTATACAGGTCAAAATTAGGAAAATTAGATGTTCACTATATATTGTTTTTGGTGTCATCACGGACTTTAATTTCACTATTGGCGGGTTTGTTCTTTACTGCCTAATTTTCAGAGATATACGATCTTATTGTGAACTAGACCAAACAGAATATTTTTATAAATATAATGGTATTATTTTGTAAAATGATAAAGACATCAATTTGCAGATAGTTGGCTCGAAAAGTTTTTCATTTCTTTTTTATTATTGATCACCCTTTATATAAGTAGTTTGAATCACTTTAAATCTGCTTCAGCTGATGAATATTGAAACAAAATTTTGACGTTGCAAAATGGTGGTTTTAGCATTAAAGGCAATCTGCGCGGTTCTTGCAATCTAAATTTGGCAATTCATTTTAGGCAATTGGTATACGAAGATATTAAGGTGATCGACTTGGTTTTGAAACCGGTGACAAGCCCGGTTCTATTACTTTTTCAAATGTTGATTTTGCGAATGTCGAATTAGCCAGTTTTTTCTTATAAAAACCGATCTTTTATACCCTTCACACAGTGAAAAATGGTATACATAGGTTTGTCATTCTCTGTGAAATTTTCTACAATTTTCAATTCCGACCCTATAAAATATATATGTATTTTCTAAAATCTTATGAATAAGGGAGCCGATTAAGCTCTGTCAGTCTTACCGTGTGTATGTTTAAAATTAACTTTCTAAAGCCCCTGGACCCGGGTGAGGTATTAAAATATCAGAAATATTCGGGAGTAGATCGGTATTGAAAATCAGAAGCATCGGTACATAAACAACTGAGATATGAGCAAAAAACCACGGCCACCTCGTTTGTTTTAACACAACAACAACATACAACACATACATACAAACGTGGTATACTGGTTAGAGTGAACGTGGCATCGAATCCCAGCTGAGCAAAAAAAAAATTATTTTTATACCCTTCACCTGTAGTGCACAAGGGTATATATAGCTTTGTCATTCCGTTTGTAATTTCTACAATTTTCATTTCCGACCCCATAAAGTGTATATTTTCTGAAAGCTTATGAATAGAGGAGTCGATTAAGACCTGACCGTCTGCCCGTGTGTTGGTTGAAATCAACGTTCAGAAGCAGCTATATGTTCCTCAGATTTGTATATGGTATCAATCTCTTGGAAATATCCAGGAATGAATCGCATTGAAATTCAGCACAATCGCCCCATAACTTACTGAGATATGAGCAAAAAACCACGACCACCTCGTTTTTTTCACAATTAAAACAACAACCTACATATATACTGGTTAAAGTAAACGTGGCATCGAATTCCAGCTGAGCCAAAAAATTTTATTTTATTTAATATATTATTTATATTTTATTATTTTTTTTAGTCTTTTTAAAAAGTTTTTTAAAATTTTTTTTAAATTTTTTTTCTCATTTTTAATATATTTTTAATTGATTTTTCAAGCTCGAGGTCTTTATAAATATTTGTTGATTTATTTATTATTCAATATTTCGCTACTCCTTTGTGTAGCATCTTCAGGAAAGAAATTTTGTGTTTTTAAAAAATTTTTATAAAATTTTCTAACATAAAAATATTTTATAAACATTAAAAAAAAAATTTCAAAAAAAGTAGTATTACAAAAATTAACATAAAAATTATTATATGAAAAATGTAGCAAAACAAAGTATTAACACAAAATATTTATTACTAAATTTAAAGCTTGTGGAAATGCTATTTTTTGTGTATTAAATGCCTATAGTTCTGAGCAACATTATCTGTGTCTGCCTTGAAGTTAATTCTTTGCGTTCCTGGAATATTTATTATCTGTAACATTTCCAACATATATCTACGTTTGTAATTATGTTTAATGTATAGAACTGATACATTTTCAAATTTTGGATAGTGATTCGATTTAGAACAATGTGTTGCCAAAGCCGTTTTCTGTGAATTAATATTGTCTCTATACTTTTGGTCCGATCTATGTCCAGCTATTCTTGTCTTAAGTTTATTCTTTGTCGTACCTATGTAAACCTTATTACAACTCTCATTATCATTACCGTTACAAGGTATTTTATATACTACATTTGACATGTCCCACTTATCTATTCTATCTTTTGTCTTACTAAATAGTCTACCTAATGTATTATATGTCCTATAAGCTATTCCATATCTCTCACAATCAAAGATTCTAGATTTCCTCAAACGTTCTGAAATTTGCGGTACATAAGTCATAGACTTGTAAATTTTCCGTTCTGTTATGTCTGAATAACTATTTTTATTACTATTATCATTATTATTACTATTATTATTATTATTATGATTTTTTCTAAATTGCTTTAGCAAACTTTGAACTACTTGAATAGGAAAATTGTTGTCAATTAATATCTCCTTAATTCTGTCCCTATTTTCCATATGGAAATCTTTATCACTAATTGTTAATACTCTTTTTATCAAAATTTTAGCCGTATTCACAATAATCTGTCTGCCATGTTTAGAATAATAATTTATGATTCTCCCCGATGCAGTTGGTTTCTGATACCAATCCACTACTATACTGTTACCTCTCCTAATCAATAATGTATCCAAATAAGGGAGTTTCGAACCAACTTCCACTTCCATTGTAAATTTAATATTAGGATTGAATTGATTAAGTGTATCCAACATTTCATTAATTGCACATTCCGAAACAATGCAAAATAGATCATCCACACATTTTATTATCATCTTCGGTCTAATACTTAATTTTCCCATACAAGTGTCCAATAATTTATCCATAACTATATCCGCTACAATTGGTGATGCTGGAGATCCCATTGGTAATCCCTTTTTTTGTAAATACACCTTACCATCATATTGAAAAAATCTATTTTCTTCAATACAAAATTTAATAATTCTCAAAAATAAATTTTTCTCTATTTTCGTATATTTCTCTATCATATTCCATTTTTCTTCTATGATATCTAAAGCTAAGTCAACAGGTATACTTGGGAATAATGAAACTACATCTAGTGAAATCAATTTTTTATCATCTTCTATGTATTGGTCCGTTATTCTATCATTAAATTCTAATGAATCCTTAACATTATACTTAGAACTCTCAGTAATCTTCTTCAGAATGTTAGCTACATATTTACAGAGTTGGTAAGAAGGAGAATTAACAAATGAACAAATTGGCCTTAAGGGATATTCCTCTTTATGCATTTTCGGTAGTCCATATATCCTAGGTGCCGTAGCAATATTCGTCTTTAGTATGTTACGCTCAGTATTCGTTATTATCTCCAGTCTAAAAAGTTCCTCGACTATGTCATTATTCACCTTCTGTAATCTGTTTGTTGGATCTCTATTAATTAATTCATACTTTGTAATATGTCCTAGAATATTTTCCATTCTTATATCATAATCTTGTTTTCTTAAAGCTACAGTAGTATTACCCTTATCCGCTTTCAAAATTAGAATGTCCTTATTTCCCTTTAAGAATTTTCTTGTCTCATTTACTGTATCTAAAATAAACTTATCTCTATTCGTCAACTTCATTTTATTTAAATGATTATCTATAATTGTAGTTAATTTTGTCCTAGCTATTTCCTGTTCTTCCTTATTTTGTATTGTCTGTATAAAATCTTCCCCCTCTGTTACAATATTCAAAATTGGAAATTCCTCTCTCCTAATAGGTAATGCATGTTTATGTCCCAAAGAAAGAGTCCATTGTACCTCACTTGGTATGTTTTTGTCAGTTTTATTTACAAACCATTTTTGGTTCAAATTAATTCCTAAATCTCTAAGGCAAGTAAACTTCTTCCTATGTACCCTCTTTACTTTTTCATTTAAAGAAGCTGCTATTCTGTCTTCATATGTCAAAAACTCTTCAATTTCCTCTACTGTGAAATATTGTCTTAAATTTTGTTCTATCACTATTAACTCACTTTGAAAAGGTTTCAGTAATTCGTGTTTCTCCTTAATTGTTAATTTTAAAATTTTGTTGTGTAAGTCTTGAGTATATTTCTTGATATTTTGTTCAATTCCTGGAATTCTCCTTGTGCCAAACAAATTCGAAACATTTTTTGGTAGAAAATTAAGGCCAAATAAGAGCAATAAGAATTTTTAATACATTTTTTTTGTATTTTTTTTTTACATGTATGTACGTATTTTATATGGGATGAATGGTAATACAAACAATTGTTATTGCATGACTACACGTTGTAAAGGGTATATAAGATTCGGCACGGCCGAATATAGCGCTATTACTTGTTTTTATTATTTTTATACCCTTCACAAGGCTTTGTCATTCCGTTTGTAATTTTTACAATTTTTAAAGAAAAGAAAGGTATATATTTTCTGAAAGCTTATGAATAGAGGAGTCGATTAAGCCCTGACCGTCTGTCCGTGTGTTGGTTGAAATCAACTTTTAGAAGCAACCATATGATCCTCATATCTGTGTATGGTATCAATCTTTTGGAAATATCCGGGAATAAAAGGCTATTGAAATTCAGCACAATCGTCCCATAACTTTCTGAGATATGAGCAAATAAACACGACTGTCTGTTTTTTCCTATATTTTTACCACAAAAATTAAAATAGTTCAGCCATAGAATAATTTATAGGTACCTTTGCTACTATTTGTAGATATAACATGCCTCTAGAGATATTCGTGTAAAATTTTGGATAAATCGGGAGCTTAGCGGTAAAGTTATAGGAAAAAAATTTTTTTTTAAATATACATATATTCTAAAAATTTACAAACGAAAATTAATTTTTTTCAGCTTTAGACAACCGAGAGAATCAATATTGGTATCATCTGAAAGGACTTGACTAGAACAATAAAAGCACCATAAAAAACTTTAAATTTATGTTGGCTGCCACTACAAAATGGCGGACAATAAATTTATATATGAGCCAAATCTGGTATTTTAAAATGTAACTTTTTGAACCCCCTCAATATTGGTATCAATTGAAATGGCTTGACCAGTAAAAACAGTAAATTATTCTAGAATGTAATATTCAAGATAGCGTCTAAAACAAAATGGCGGATTCTTTTAACCCCATCAAAGGGATCGACTAGTTGAATACACTTAACTACCTAAAAATTCAAAATCAAGGATGGCGTCGGAATAATATAGAAAGAAGGGGAATAACCAGGGACCGAAAATAACAGTTATTTTGGAATTTAAAAGCAAAAAAAGCATTTAGAAGTAAATGTCGTAAAACGGATTTAAGTATACCATATTGATCCTTATGCATTAGTCTATCATAAAATATGTTGATTTTTAAAATTTTGATTTTTATTTTTTCGAGCAAACATAAAAGTTATTTTTTGATTTTTATCTTTTCGAGCAAAAATAATAGTTATTTTTTGATTTTTATTTTTTTTAGCAAAAATAAAAGTTATTTTTTGATTTTTATTTTTTCGAGCAAAAATAAGTTATTTTTTGATTTTTATTTTTTTGAGCAAAAATAAAAGTTGTTTTTTGATTTTTATTTTTTTGAGCAAAAATAAAAGTTATATTTTTGATTTTTATTTTTTCGATCAAAAGTAAAAGTTACTTTTTGATTTTTATTTTTTTGAGCAAAAGTAAAAGTTACTTTTTGATTTTTATTTTTTTGAGCAAAAATAAAAGTTACTTTTTGATTTTTATTTTTTCGATCAAAAGTAAAAGTTACATTTTGATTTTTATTTTTTTGAGCAAAAATAAAAGTTACTTTTTGATTTTTATTTTTTCGATCAAAAGTAAAAGTTACTTTTTGATTTTTATTTTTTTGAGCAAAAATAAAAGTTACTTTTTGATTTTTATTTATTTGAGCAAAAATAATGTTATTTTTTTATTATTTTTTTTTTGAGCAAAAATAAAAGTTACTTTTTGATTTTTATTTTTTTGAGCAAAAATAAAAGTTACTTTTTGATTTTTATTTTTTCGATCAAAAGTAAAAGTTACATTTTGATTTTTATTTTTTTGAGCAAAAATAAGTTACTTTTTGATTTTTATTTTTTCGAGCCAAAATAAAAGTTACTTTTTGATTTTTATTTTTTCGAGCAAAAATAATAGTTATTTTTTGATTTTTATTTTTTCGAGCAAAAATAAAAGTTACTTTTTGATTTTTATTTTTTCGATCAAAAGTAAAAGTTACATTTTGATTTTTATTTTTTTGAGCAAAAATAAAAGTTACTTTTTGATTTTTATTTTTTCGATCAAAAGTAAAAGTTACATTTTGATTTTTATTTTTTTGAGCAAAAATAAAAGTTACTTTTTAATTTTTATTTTTTCGATCATGAGTAAAAGTTACTTTTTAATTTTTATTTTTTTGAGCAAAAATAAAAGTTACTTTTAGATTTTTATTTTTTTGAGCAAAAATAAAAGTTACTTTTTGATTTTTTCAAGCAAAAATAAACGTTACTTGTTGATTTTTATTTTTTTGAGCAAAAATAAAAGTTACTTTTTGATTTTTATTTTTTCGATCATGAGTAAAAGTTACTTTTTGATTTTTATTTTTTTGAGCAAAAATAAAAGTTACTTTTAGATTTTTATTTTTTTGAGCAAAAATAAAAGTTACTTTTTGATTTTTATTTTTTTGAGCAAAAATAAAAGTTATTTTTGTATTTTTATTTTTTTGATCAAAAGTAAAAGTTACTTTTTGATTTTTATTTTTTTGAGCAAAAATAAAAGTTACTTGTTGATTTTTATTTTTTCGATCAAAAGTAAAAGTTACTTTTTGATTTTTATTTTTTCGATCATGAGTAAAAGTTACATTTTGATTTTTTTTTTAGCAAAAATAAAAGTTACTTTTTGATTTTTATTTTTTTGAGCAAAAATAAAAGTTACTTTTTGATTTTTATTTTTTTGATCATGAGTAAAAGTTACATTTTGATTTTTTTTTTTTAGCAAAAATAAAAGTTACTTTTTGATTTTTATTTTTTTTGAGCAAAAATAAAAGTTAATTTTTGATTTTTATTTTTTTGAGCAAAAGTAAAAGTTACTTTTTGATTTTTATTTTTTTGAGCAAAAATAATGTTATTTTTTTATTATTTTTTTTTGAGCAAAAATAAAAGTTACTTTTTGATTTTTATTTTTTTGAGCAAAAATAAAAGTTAATTTTTGATTTTTATTTTTTCGAGCAAAAATAAAAGTTACTTTTTGATTTTTAGTTTTTCGAGCAAAAATAATAGTTATTTTTTGATTTTTATTTTTTTTAAGCAAAAATAAAAGTTACTTTTTGATTTTTATTTTTTTGAGCAAAAATAAAAGTTATTTTTGGATTTTTATTTTTTCGATCAAAAGTAAAAGTTACTTTTTGATTTTTATTTTTTTGAGCAAAAATAAAAGTTACTTGTTGATTTTTATTTTTGTGAGCAAAAATAAAAGTTACTTTTTGATTTTTATTTTTTCCATCAAAAGTAAAATTACTTTTTGATTTTTATTTTTTTGAGCAAAAATAAAAATTACTTTTTGATTTTTATTTTTTTGAGCAAAACTAAAAGTTACTTTTTGATTTTTATTTTTTTGAGCAAAAATAAAAGTTACTTTTTGATTTTTATTTTTTCGATCAAAAGTAAAAGTTACTTTTTGATTTTTATTCTTTTGAGCAAAAATAAAAGTTACTTTTTGATTTTTATTTTTTCGATCAAAAGTAAAAGTTACTTTTTGATTTTTATTTTTTTGAGCAAAAATAAAAGTTACTTTTTGATTTTTATTTTTTCGAGCAAAAATAAAAGTTACTTTTTGATTTTTGTTTTTTCGATCATGAGTAAAAGTTACTTTCTGATTTTTATTTTTTCGAGCAAAAATAATAGTTATTTTTTGATTTTTATTTCTTTGAGCAAAAATAAAAGTTACATTTTTATTTTTATTTTTTTGGGCAAAAATAATGTTATTTTTTTAAGTATTATTTTTTTGAGCAAAAATAAAAGTTACTTTTTGATTTTTATTTTTTTGAGCAAAAATAAAAGTTACTTTTTGATTTTTATTTTTTCGATCAAAAGTAAAAGTTACTTTTTGATTTTTATTTTTTTGAGCAAAAATAAAAGTTACTTTTTGATTTTTATTTTTTCGATCATGAGTAAAAGTTACATTTTGATTTTTTTTTTTAGCAAAAATAAAAGTTACTTTTTGATTTTTATTTTTTTTGAGCAAAAATAAAAGTTAATTTTTGATTTTTATTTTTTTGAGCAAAAGTAAAAGTTACTTTTTGATTTTTATTTTTTTGAGCAAAAATAAAAGTTACTTTTTGATTTTTATTTTTTCGATCAAAAGTAAAAGTTACATTTTGATTTTTATTTTTTTGAGCAAAAATAAAAGTTACTTTTTGATTTTTATTTTTTCGATCAAAAGTAAAAGTTACTTTTTGATTTTTATTTTTTTGAGCAAAAATAAAAGTTACTTTTTGATTTTTATTTATTTGAGCAAAAATAATGTTATTTTTTTATTATTTTTTTTTTTGAGCAAAAATAAAAGTTACTTTTTGATTTTTATTTTTTTGAGCAAAAATAAAAGTTACTTTTTGATTTTTATTTTTTCGATCAAAAGTAAAAGTTACATTTTGATTTTTATTTTTTTGAGCAAAAATAAGTTACTTTTTGATTTTTATTTTTTCGAGCCAAAATAAAAGTTACTTTTTGATTTTTATTTTTTCGAGCAAAAATAATAGTTATTTTTTGATTTTTATTTTTTCGAGCAAAAATAAAAGTTACTTTTTGATTTTTATTTTTTCGATCAAAAGTAAAAGTTACATTTTGATTTTTATTTTTTTGAGCAAAAATAAAAGTTACTTTTTGATTTTTATTTTTTCGATCAAAAGTAAAAGTTACTTTTTGATTTTTATTTTTTTGAGCAAATATAAGTTACTTTTTGATTTTTATTTTTTCGATCAAAAGTAAAAGTTACATTTTAATTTTTATTTTTTTGAGCAAAAATAAAAGTTACTTTTTAATTTTTATTTTTTCGATCATGAGTAAAAGTTACTTTTTAATTTTTATTTTTTTGAGCAAAAATAAAAGTTACTTTTAGATTTTTATTTTTTTGAGCAAAAATAAAAGTTACTTTTTGATTTTTTCAAGCAAAAATAAACGTTACTTGTTGATTTTTATTTTTTTGAGCAAAAATAAAAGTTACTTTTTGATTTTTATTTTTTCGATCATGAGTAAAAGTTACTTTTTGATTTTTATTTTTTTGAGCAAAAATAAAAGTTACTTTTAGATTTTTATTTTTTTGAGCAAAAATAAAAGTTACTTTTTGATTTTTATTTTTTTGAGCAAAAATAAAAGTTATTTTTGGATTTTTATTTTTTTGATCAAAAGTAAAAGTTACTTTTTGATTTTTATTTTTTTGAGCAAAAATAAAAGTTACTTGTTGATTTTTATTTTTTCGATCAAAAGTAAAAGTTACTTTTTGATTTTTATTTTTTCGATCATGAGTAAAAGTTACATTTTGATTTTTTTTTTAGCAAAAATAAAAGTTACTTTTTGATTTTTATTTTTTTGAGCAAAAATAAAAGTTACTTTTTGATTTTTATTTTTTCGATCATGAGTAAAAGTTACATTTTGATTTTTTTTTTAGCAAAAATAAAAGTTACTTTTTGATTTTTATTTTTTTTGAGCAAAAATAAAAGTTAATTTTTGATTTTTATTTTTTTGAGCAAAAGTAAGTTACTTTTTGATTTTTATTTTTTTGAGCAAATATAATGTTATTTTTTTATTATTTTTTTTTGAGCAAAAATAAAAGTTACTTTTTGATTTTTATTTTTTTGAGCAAAAATAAAAGTTAATTTTTGATTTTTATTTTTTCGATCAAAAATAAAAGTTACTTTTTGATTTTTATTTTTTCAAGCAAAAATAATAGTTATTTTTTGATTTTTATTTTTTTTAAGCAAAAATAAAAGTTACTTTTTGATTTTTATTTTTTTGAGCAAAAATAAAAGTTATTTTTGGATTTTTATTTTTTCGATCAAAAGTAAAAGTTACTTTTTGATTTTTATTTTTTTGAGCAAAAATAAAAGTTACTTGTTGATTTTTATTTTTGTGAGCAAAAATAAAAGTTACTTTTTGATTTTTATTTTTTCTATCAAAAGTAAAATTACTTTTTGATTTTTATTTTTTCGATCAAATGTAAAAGTTACTTTTTGATTTTTATTCTTTTGAGCAAAAATAAAAGTTACTTTTTGATTTTTATTTTTTCGATCAAAAGTAAAAGTTACTTTTTGATTTTTATTTTTTTGAGCAAAAATAAAAGTTACTTTTTGATTTTTATTTTTTCGAGCAAAAATAAAAGTTACTTTTTGATTTTTGTTTTTTCGATCATGAGTAAAAGTTACTTTTTGATTTTTATTTTTTCGAGCAAAAATAATAGTTATTTTTTGATTTTTATTTTTTTGAGCAAAAATAAAAGTTACATTTTTATTTTTATTTTTTTGGGCAAAAATAATGTTATTTTTTTATTATTATTTTTTTGAGCAAAAATAAAAGTTACTTTTTGATTTTTATTTTTTTGAGCAAAAATAAAAGTTACTTTTTGATTTTTATTTTTTCGATCAAAAGTAAAAGTTACTTTTTGATTTTTATTTTTTTGAGCAAAAATAAAAGTTACTTTTTGATTTTTATTTTTTCGATCAAAATTAAAAGTTACTTTTTGTTTTTTATTTTTTTGAGCAAAAATAAAAGTTACTTTTTGATTTTTATTTAGTGGAGCAAAAAAAATGTTATTTTTTTATTTTTTTTTTTTTGAGCAAAAATAAAAGTTACTTTTTGATTTTTATTTTTTTGAGCAAAAATAAAAGTTACTTTTTGATTTTTATTTTTTCGATCATGAGTAAAAGTTACATTTTGATTTTTATTTTTTTGACCAAAAATAAAAGTTACTTTTTGATTTTTATTTTTTTGAGCAAAAATAAAAGTTAATTTTTGATTTTTATTTTTTTGAGCAAAAGTAAAAGTTACTTTTTGATTTTTATTTTTTTGAGCAAAAATAAAAGTTACTTGTTGATTTTTATTTTTTTGAGCAAAAATAAAAGTTACTTGTTGATTTTTTTTTTTTTGAGCAAAAATAAAAGTTACTTTTTGATTTTTATTTTTTCCATCAAAAGTAAAAGTTACTTTTTGATTTTTATTTTTTTGAGCAAAAATAAAAGTTACTTTTTGATTTTTATTTTTGATCAAAAGTAAAAGTTACTTTTTGATTTTTATTTTTTCGATCATGAGTAAAAGTTACATTTTGATTTTTATTTTTTTGAGCAAAAGTAAAAGTTACTTTTTGATTTTTATTTTTTTGAGCAAAAATAAAAGTTACTTTTTGATTTTTATTTATTTGAGCAAAAGTAATGTTACTTTTTTATTATTTTTTTTTTTTAGCAAAAATAAAAGTTACTTTTTGATTTTTATTTTTTCGATCATGAGTAAAAGTTACTTTTTGATTTTTATTTTTTTGAGCAAAAATAAAAGTTACTTTTTGATTTTTATTTTTTTGAGCAAAAATAAAAGTTACTTTTTGATTTTTATTTATTTGAGCAAAAGTAATGTTACTTTTTTATTATTTTTTTTTTGAGCAAAAATAAAAGTTACTTTTTGATTTTTATTTTTTCGATCATGAGTAAAAGTTACATTTTGATTTTTATTTTTTTGAGCAAAAGTAAAAGTTACTTTTTGATTTTTATTTTTTTGAGCAAAAATAAAAGTTACTTTTTGATTTTTATTTATTTGAGCAAAACTAATGTTACTTTTTTATTATTTTTTTTTTGAGCAAAAATAAAAGTTACTTTTTGATTTTTATTTTTTCGATCATGAGTAAAAGTTACTTTTTGATTTTTATTTTTTTGAGCAAAAGTAAAAGTTACTTTTTGATTTTTATTTTTTTGAGCAAAAATAAAAGTTACTTTTTGATTTTTATTTATTTGAGCAAAAGTAATGTTACTTTTTTATTATTTTTTTTTTTGAGCAAAAATAAAAGTTACTTTTTGATTTTTATTTTTTCGATCAAAAGTAAAAGTTACTTTTTGATTTTTATTTTTTTGAGCAAAAATAAAAGTTACTTTTTGATTTTTATTTTTGATCAAAAGTAAAAGTTACTTTTTGATTTTTATTTTTTCGATCATGAGTAAAAGTTACATTTTGATTTTTATTTTTTTGAGCAAAAGTAAAAGTTACTTTTTGATTTTTATTTTTTTGAGCAAAAATAAAAGTTACTTTTTGATTTTTATTTATTTGAGCAAAAATAATGTTATTTTTTTATTATTTTTTTTTTGAGCAAAAATAAAAGTAACTTTTTGATTTTTATTTTTTTGAGCAAAAATAAAAGTTACTTTTTGATTTTTATTTTTTCGATCAAAAGTAAAAGTTACTTTTTGATTTTTATTTTTTTGAGCAAAAATAAAAGTTACTTTTTTAATTTTTAATTTTTTAAGCAAAAATAAAAGTTACTTTTTGATTTTTATTTTTTCGATCAAAAGTAAAAGTTACTTTTTGATTTTTATTTTTTTGAGCAAAAATAAAAGTTACTTTTTGATTTTTATTTTTTTAAGCAAAAATAAAAGTTACATTTTGATTTTTATTTTTTCGATCAAAAGTAAAAGTTACTTTTTGATTTTTATTTTTTCGATCAAAAGTAAAAGTTACTTTTTGATTTTTATTTTTTCGATCAAAAGTAAAAGTTACTTTTTGATTTTTATTTTTTTGAGCAAAAATAAAAGTTACTTTTTGATTTTTATTTTTTCGATCAAAAGTAAAAGTTACTTTTTGATTTTTATTTTTTTGAGCAAAAATAAAAGTTACTTTTTGATTTTTATTTTTTTAAGCAAAAATAAAAGTTACTTTTTGATTTTTATTTTTTCGATCAAAAGTAAAAGTTAATTTTTGATTTTTATTTTTTTGAGCAAAAATAAAAGTTACTTTTTGATTTTTATTTTTTTGAGCAAAAATAATGTTATTTTTTTATTATTTTTTTTTTGAGCAAAAATAAAAGTTACTTTTTGATTTTTATTTTTTTGAGCAAAAATAAAAGTTACTTTTTGATTTTTATTTTTTTAAGCAAAAATAAAAGTTACTTTTTGATTTTTATTTTTTCGATCAAAAGTAAAAGTTACTTTTTGATTTTTATTTTTTTGAGCAAAAATAAAAGTTACTTTTTGATTTTTATTTTTTCGAGCAAAAATAAGTTATTTTTTGATTTTTATTTTTTTGAGCAAAATTAAAAGTTATTTTTTGATTTTTATTTTTTCGATCAAAAATAAAAGTTACTTTTTGATTTTTATTTTTATTTTTGCATGAAGTATAGGTTAAGCTATGATGTGAGATTATACCTATGTACATGATGGTGAAGGGTATTTTCAGATTCTGCACTGCCGAATATAACACTCTTACTTGTTATTATTATTATTGTGATTATTATTATTTTATATATTTTTTTATATATATTTTTATTTATATTTAAAAAATTTTTTTTTAATTTTAAAAAATTTTTTTTTTTTAATATTTTTTGTTTTTTTTTTGTTTTTAATAAATTTTTTTTGTAATTTTTTTTTTTTGAAACATACGTAAACTCAATTTATAATTTTGCAATGGGATGTTTTTATATATGTATGTTTTTTTACATGTATGTATGTACGTATTTTATGGTGATACAAACAATTGTTATTGCATGACTACATGTTGTGAAGGGTATATAAGATTCGGCACGGTCGAATATAGCACTCTTACTTGTTCAATATTTAAGTGTATGTTTAATTACCTTTGCAACAAACATTAAACAAAATATTATTGTTTTAACTGTTTATTGAATATCGAGGAAACTTTTTCTTCTGAAGCTAAGTTTGCATTAAATACAAGTCGTAATATTTTCCAAAAATGTATATAGAATGAAGAAAAATTACAATTATAAAGCGCAAATGCAAATAGTTAACAGTAAAAAACATACATACATATGTTACAAATTTGGGCAAGCGAACTATTTTCTTCATTTTTGAATCGTTTTAAAAAACTGAGATTTCATTAGGAGTATTTTAGTGAAATCATTGGCAAGAAAATAAAGATGTACTGATGATTCTACAACAATTAAATAAATTACATGCATAAGCAGGTTATCCGATTTTTTCTCAATTCTCAAAAATGCAACTGGTTTTTTTTATTAAAAATTTTGAACTATTTAGAAACCGGTTTTTGTTAAATACCGAATAATAGATAATCCTTTTTGCTTAAGTCATGCGTTAAAATAGACAAACTTGTTCGCTTGTTTAAAGTATTTGTGTAACAACACGATGCGGCACGATATTGCAAAAGTTGTAAAGAATATTTTTGAAATATTCAAATTTTTTTTAATAAAAATTAAGTAGAAAGAGGGGTTTTTTTTCTTATTAAAGAGTACGAACTAGTTTTAAAAATAAATGTTTTATATGAATACTTAAGAAATATAAATTTTCCGGTTTGCCAAAAAACTCTACTGGATTACACTTAAGATTAAATTTTATATTTAACTAAATTAGGGCCATATTGATCCTTTGTAATAATAATAAGAAGCAGTTTGCTTACAAAAAGTTTAATTTTAGTTTTTAAAAAAACTTTAACAAAATATATCGCTTACATTTCGTATGTCGTTGATTACTTAAACATTATTGTCATCTCAACACCAAGTTTTTGATGGATACTACATATTTACAAATTATACGTTGGACAAGCAATTCTAACATGACTGTGTAATACAAAAAAAAAAAATATGGAGAAGAAAGTGTTTACTTTTCTAGAATCAAATTCTTAAATTCTAACGTGATTAAAACTTTACTTAAGAGACTTTCTCTATAACTTGATTCGAAAATAAAACTGTTCAAATTTGTTTCAAAAGTATTCTTTCAAATCAAAATACATAATTCCTGATTTTTCATTTTTCTTTTTGATAAACTAGTGTCAAAGTTCATATGCTGTCTTCATATTCTATACTGTACTGTACAGCATACTAGAACATACATTTAAAAATATCATATCATATCATTTGTTTTCTTTTTATTGAATGTACAACATTTATTTTTGTATTAATTTTTTTCCGTCGTAAGTTTCTAGACGATGCAAAAATTATTGTTCTGTGATATTAACGGAATACTCGTATTAAAAAAGGAAATGAAATAAAAGAAGGAAAAATAAGAAAAGATAACTTATTGGACAACATTAATGAATGTCTTGCATTACAGCTGCTGTATACAATAAAAAGTAATATTCAAAATTTTTTTTAATTAAACTTATTATTTATACTAGTGTGATGAGCCAAATGGCACAAAAGATAAATTTTTTCAATTCTTGTAAACTAACATGTTTTGTGTAATTATCGTGTATTTTACCTTCAAGATATTGCTACAGATTTAGTCTGATTTACATACATTACGGCCCTTGTCACAGGCAAGACTCACATGTGCCAATAAGAGTTATGTTTTTTTAATTATATACAGCGCCAACAATTTAATTTAATGATTATAGAACATTGTAGTGTAGCCATCATGAGATACCGCTATATCGATTTTTTGATTCTGAACCATACTACAGTATTTTTCGGTTAATTGACCCTACGGTTAATTGGTTTCCACGCTTAATTGAACCACATGATCGGGCAAAAAATATTGCATACGAAAATCATGTAAATTTCCTCGGATAATTGAACCCGGTTAATTGATTTTCCCGCTTAATTGGTTCAAAATTCATGTCATCAAAAATAAATTTCCTCTTACTTTTACCCGGTTAATTGCATTATTATTGAAAAATAATCTGGCATCAGGCAATCAGGTTGTCCCTTTTTATCTGACTTCGAGAGTTTTGCGACTAAAGCTATAAACACAATCAAAGGCTACCGACCATCGATTACCGACTACAAAAGTAGCTGGCTACAAAAATAGCCAAGTCGCCAGCTACTTAATTCTTTTAACGACTACCGACCACTAACTACAAAAAATAAACATCTGTTTTGACATATGTATTAAAGTTAACCAAAACAAACTTAATTAATGGTGCCACTATAATAGTTTTCGCGTTTTTAATGGCGATATTTAATGTATTGCGTTTTTAAAACCACCATTTCATGCATTTATTGTATTGGCAGCACTAATTTGTTTTTTGTAGCCAAGAAAAATAGAAATTAGCCTAAGTTGGCTACGGGCTACAAAAGTAGCCGTGCAGTCGGTAGTCGTGTAGCGGCTAAAAGAATTATTCTCATAAGCACGCATGTATTCTATTTTTGACATCTTCTAGTCGATGGTCGGTGGACTTGATCCTGTTTATAGCATCACTCTCGCGTGGTTAACTGTGTGGCGTCGCGTAACTGTGCTTTAGATACAGTTTCCAGACTATTCTACAGTTAACCGCGTGTTTTCGTTTAAAAAAAAACAAAAAAAAAAATAAAAGTAAAAATCATACAGTGTAAACAAGTTTTGAATGATACATACGTAAAATCCGATTGACAATTTTCTCTGTTTATGCAATTTTTAAAATAATTGTGAGTACCAAATGTATCACGGTCGAGATTTCACACACAACGAATAACAAGTAAGAGCGTTATATTCGGCCGTGCCGAATCTTATATACCCTTCACAACGTGTAGTCATGCAATAACAGTAGTTTGTATCACCATTCATCCCATATGAAATACGTACATACATATAAAAAACATATATATATATATATAAACATCCCATTGTATTGTATGTATGTTAAAAAAAAATAAAAAAAAAAATTAAAAAAACAATTTTTTTAAAAAGAAACTAAAAAAAAATTATTAAAATCTATATATATAAAAGTGAAACTCTGTGTGTGTGTGTGTTAGCTATAGACTCTAAAACTGTAAAACCGATCGGGCTCAAACTTTGGTAAGTTGTTGTACACATACCACGAAGTGTTTATGGGTGAAAAAAAGTGGGCGGGGCCACGCCCATAAAAAAAGTTTTAATTTTGAGGTACTTGCACTGGACCGATTTTTCTGAAACTTTGCACACATATAAAGCTGTCGTGACTTTATAATTTCGTGATTAGAAAAGTGGGCAGGGCCACGCCCATAACAACAATTTTAATTTTGAGGTACTTGCACTGGTCCGATTCTTCTGAAACTTTGCAGACATATTGAGCTGTTATGACTTTACAATTTCGTGACTAGAAAAGTGGGAAATACCACGCCCATAAAAAAATTATAATATTTAGGTTTTTGCACTTAATATTCAATTAAAATTCAGAATGCATTTCGATTCATTAAGGGGCGTAGCAACGCGCGCCGGGTTTGGCTAGTATATAATAAACATAAAACAAAAAAAAAAAAAACAAAAAAATTAAAAAAATAGTAATAAAATTATAAATAATATATTAAATAAAAAATAAAAAAAACAAGTAAAAAAATTCTTGAAAAAAAATATAAAAGAAATAAAAAATATTTTTTTTGGCTCAGCTGGGATTCGATGCCACGTTTTCTCTAACCAGTATACACGTTTGTATGAATGTATGTTGTTGTTGTTTTTGTGAAAAAAAAATCGAGGTGGTCGTGGGTTTTTGCTCATATCTCAGTTGTTTATGTACCGATGTTTCTGGTTTTCAATACCGATCTACTCTGATATTTTAATACCTCACCCGGATCCAGTGTCAGGGGGCTTCAAAAAGTTGATTTCAACATAAACACGGACAGACAGTCAGACTGGCAGAGCTTAATCGACTCCCGTATTTATAAGGTTTCAGAAAATATATACTTTATGGGGTCGGAAATGAAAATTGTAAAAATCTCACTCGGAATGACAAACATATATATACCCTTTTTCACCGTGTGAAGGGTATAAAAACTGCAGTTTTTTTTATCAGATTGCATTTTATTTGCATCCAATGATATAAATTCGAAAACATTTTAGAAAATATTATGTTGAAAAGTGGTACGTTTCAAAGGATTTCAGATGTGAAATTTGATGAAAAATCCTATAATTTAAACACTGCTTAAATTTAACTTATTTCGTAAAAGTTCAATGTATTGTGTTAAAAATCAATAAAGGGCTTTAAACTTTTGTACCGTAAATATCAAGTTTTTTTTTATTGAACACAAAAGTTTAATTGATGAAATTTTTTTCCTGTAATAAATTTTTCCAATTTTTCAGTGAAAGGGAATTAAAATTTATAATGTATTTTTTTAATTATTTGTCTAATTAGAGGTATGCGACTTAATATCCCAAAGCTATACACACATTTTGTAAATATTTGCCGAAATAAGCGTCACCACTTGTTTAAATTATAACATTTTTGAATTAAATGATTATTTATTCATTAGGTAGAAATAAATACATTTTAGTGGTTACGTCAATTCAGGCAAATATTTGCTTAATGTAAACATACATTTAGTCACACTTTTTTCTTCACAAGATTTTTAACTTTTTATATAATATACATTATGTTCTTTTAGTGGGGTTAAACTGTCATGCGGATCTTAGATCTGGCAACTGTATTATATCGTTCGTGCTTAGTTTGGTTATTTTATCATTGATAAAGCCATAGCAATGCTAACAAATTGTGCTTATTAATTGCAGAAATTGTGGTTAAGTTCCGTGTACTACTCATTTTACGATGGGTTTAATCAACTCGATTAACAATGAATCGTTTTTACATCAAATAAACTCTTAATAATAATATGCATAGTATTATGTAAGAATCGAATGTGTCGCATTGCCCTTACTCAGCGATTAGCTCTATATATTGGTGGATGTTTTTAAGTTCAAAAGAGCTTATGAAATGGCGTAACGACAAAAGCACTGTTTTACTGAGCTTACTTCTTGACGTTTATGATCAGTGTACTCTAGCAAATTATCAAATTGAGGCTTTAACTCACTCTGAAAATCAGTCATCGATTTTAGCCGATTTTTTAACACACCATAATCAATGATCTTTTATTTGAAAATAGAGATTACGTTGAATCGGACGAGATATGTCTAAAATAATTTTCAAATGTTAATATTGTAGAAACAATTTTTTTTATTAAAATTTCCTTTTTATATATATACTAGTCAAGCCCGGCGCGCGTTGATATGCCCCTTAATTAATCTGAATGCATTCAGAATTTTAATTGAATATATTAAAAATAATATTTTATTGATTTTTATTGTAATGCAAGTAGGTATACAATATTTTTGCTTTTTCCATTTGCTGTAAAAATGAAAAAATTTTTTGGTGTTCCCACTCTGGAGCATGCGACGTACAACTGGCCATGTAAAAATCATGGATTTTCCAAATTCAATCCTGCAACACGCAGAGATTGTCCTTGTGCTTTGTTGATGGTAATAGCGAAGACAAGGCGAATTGGAAACTGTAGTCGCTTAAAGTTGAAAGCAGGGACCGTAACAGTTACGACTTTTTTAAAAAAAGTCAAAATATAATAGTTATTTTTTGACTTTTATTCTTTCGGTCAAAAATAAAAGTGAAAATTTGACTTTTATTTTTTAAGTCAAAAATTAAAGTTAAAATCTGACTTTTATTTTTTAAGTCAGAAATAAAAGTTAAAATTTGACTTTTATTCTTTCGGTCAAAAATAAAAGTGAAAATTTGACTTTTATTTTTTAAGTCAAAAATTAAAGTTAAAATCTGACTTTTACTTTTTCGGTCAAAAATAACAACACTGATGACAATATTATTTTACCGTTATTTATAGGGTTGCTACCTGTCTTCAACCGCTGGCATTTCGTAATTCTGATTTATCAACTTTGTTGTATAAATTTCTCTTATCAACCGATCGTTACTGTTCATAATAGGTGTGAACATGTACTTATTATTCTAAAAATAAAAACTGTGTTAATTAAAATTTTATTTAACTTTTTTAACATCTGCTTTCAATGGGAACAAAACTCAAATTTTAACTTTTATTTCTGACTTAAAAAATAAAAGTCAAATTTTAACTTTTATTTTTGACCAAAAATATATTGGTCAAAAAATAATTATTATAAAGTGACTTTTTGATAAAAGACAAAAAAATTAAAGTCTTTTAAGCTTATTATTCCTTAGCATAACAGCATCAATATGCTGTATTCAAATATCTGATAGACAAATTATATCCACCTGACTTTTTGATTTTAAATTTTAAAAATAACTGTTATTTTCGGTCCCTGGTTGAAAGACAAATCGGTTGGAACCCTTGGAATGCGTGGAAATTGCTGAAAATAATAACTTATTATGAATGGAGGTGGCACTGTCCACTTTTCTAATCACGAAACTGTATAGTCATGACAGCTCAATATGTGTGCAATGTTTCAGAAAAATCGGTGAAGTTCAAGTAGCTACAAATTATAACTTATTTTTTATGGGCGCGGCCCCACCCACTTTTTACCCCCCATAAACACTCCCTGAAACGTGTACAAAAACTTGCCAAAGTTTGAGGCCGACCGGCTTTACGGTTTCGGAGTCTGTAGCTAACACACACAGAGTTTCACTTTAATATATATGTATGTATGTAAGTATGTATGTAATATGTTATACTAGCCAAACCCGGCGCGCGTTGCTACGCCCCTTAATGAATTGAAATGCATTCTAAATTTTAATTGAATATCAAGTGCAAAAACCTAAATATTATAATTTTTTTATGGGCGTGGCATTGCCCACTTTTCTAATCACGAAATTGTAAAGTCATAACAGCTCAATATGTGTGCAAAGTTTCAGAAGAATCGGACCAGTGCAAGTACCTCAAAATTATAATTGTTTTTATGGGCGTGGCCCTGCCCACTTTTCTAATCACGAAATTGTAAAGTCATAATATCTCAATATGTGTGCAAAGTTTCAGAACAATCGGTCCAGTGCAAGTACCTCAAAATGATACCTATTTTTTATGGGCGTGGCACTGCCCACTTTTCTAATCACGAAATTATTTAGTCATGACAGCTCGATATGTATGCAAGGTTTCAGAAAAATCAGTCTGGTGCAAGTACCTCAAAATGATAACCTTTTTTTATGGGCATGGCCCTGCCCACTTTTCTAATCACGAAATTATATGGTTATGACAGCTTAGTATGTGTGCAAAGTTTCAGAAAAATCGGTCCAGTGCAAGTACCTCAAAATTAAAAGTTTTTTAGGGACGTGGCCCCGCCCACTTTTCTTATCACAAAATTATTTAGTCATGACAGCTCGATATGTGTGCAAAGTTTTAGAAAAATCGGTCATGTGCAAGTAGCTTAAAATGATAACAAATTTTTAATGGGCGTGGCCCCGCCCACTTTTTTCCACCCATAAACACTCCCTGGTATGTGTACAACAACTTACCAAAGTTTGAGCCCGATCGGTTTTACAGTTTCGGAGTCTATAGCTAACACACACACACACACACACACACACACACACACACACACAGAGTTTCACTTTTATATATATAGATTTTACAAAGTTTTATCTTACTTAAAAAACACTTATTATTTTTATTATTTTGTTTTTTTTTTAAGTTGGGAAAAACCACGAAAAACTTTCCATAAAAAAATAATGTTTGACGATCTTACTTGGATCCTAGTTCTTTTAAAATATGTTACCATTATCGTTACGTTACGAATTAGTTATCAATGGCCAGCAATAAAAAGTCGTTGTTATTTTGTATCCGGAACATAATTTTTAAACAAGCTGTCGTCACATGCAATAAGAAACATTATTTATGAAAAATGTTTGAAAAGTTGGTGTCCAAGATAGTGAAATTTTACGACTTCGCAATTTTTTCTTCAGTAACTTTAAACGACTTGGACGACAACATTGTGCGGACCAAAACAAATGATAAAAAATTGGTCTTCAAGAACAAGCTACATCCGAACCAGCTGCGGTGATTAATTAATATTTTGTATATTTTTTTTAAGTGTGTATACTAATTTTGTAATTCCGGCAACACTGAATGTGGGAAAACTTTTTGGGCATAAGTACTTTGCCAACAAGAGTCTATACTGCCACTAATGGGCTAATATGATTTGTGATTAAAGAGTCATGTGCACTGCATACATGTTGTTAGTTAGACTAACATGTTGTGCATGTGGCCAACTAACAATGTTTTATCAGCTGTACTAGACGCAAGTGTTGTCAATTTTTTTTTTTTTGGAAAATGATTGAAAAAGCTATTACAGCAATATGTTCGATAATTAACAATTTGCAGTTAAAATAAAAAAAAAACTCATGATCAAATTGAACATTTGGGTTTCAATGCAAATTTCTAAATAAACAATAGTTAATATAATCACTAACTTGTTCGGTGAAGGATATTGCTATATTATTATTAATTTTGTAAATAAATTACAGTTTTGTTGACTTGTGAATATAATTTTTGTTGTATTGGTTGTATGTTAAACGTTAAATTATATAAAACGTCAAGTAAAAAATTTGAATCTTTCTTCTGCAGAATTAAAAAAAGTAGTGAATTAAAAAAAATCCACAAAATCGTTAAGTTTAAAAAATTGAATTTATTTTTTGTTTATTAAGGGTGCGAAAAAATATTTTTTTTTTTTTTTTGGATTTCGCAAAAATGTTTTAATTTCCTATTCCTGTATAAATCTTTTACAAAACTTCAAAATATATATGAAATGAAATTGTATTGTTTTAAAAAATCTTTTAGTGGAAATTACCATGGTACAATTATCAGGTAGCCTTACTAAAACAGCTGATTTTTTTTTCTCTACCTTAAGGTTTAACTAAAATGTCAAATTTTGTTTATGTATGTGTATATATTGTTTACGTATGTATTCTACCGCCAAAAAAACACGCACACACATTTGCTTTTTGACATTTAAGCCGTCGTTTTCCAACAACAAAATACATGTAGAATTTTGTTGTTGCAGAACTGAGGCTACCTGATGATTGTACCATGGAAATTACTAACAACAAGCACGCAACAACAATACACAACAAGGGTGTTGTGTTTGTTGTTCTTATAAATTATTTTAGTATTATTTCTTTTACTAACTGACTCAGTCCGCATAAACGATCTTAACAAAATTTTTAAACAATTCTTATTAGAAGGTATTTCGAATGTTAATTTTTAGTTAGCGGATGGTTTTTGGTTCATTATACCCAATGAAAACTTATAGGAGCTGTTAAATCCCTTGTAGGCTAGTTAAAATTGTTTGTGCGTGAAATAATGCGTTTGTCAATATGTCCTTTACCAAAGCTCCATTTTATTGAAGCCACAATTATTTAGCATCGTCTAATATGTACCACCATTAATCGAGATTCAAACACCAACGTCATTTAAATGATAATATGGGTTTACTATCCTATCGGCCGATACATTTCGTCAAAACTACACTTAACTAGGTGTAATTGTTCCTGATAAACTGCTCTTAGATTCTCTGTGTCCTAAATCCTAAAGTTTTGCTTGTTGACGTAGCCATTTATTTGAGCTATTTGAGTTGTCTGGTTTTTCCATTGTTTTTTTTTTTTGTTTTGCTGGTAATATGTCGGCATTAATTCTTGCTCAAGTCGAATGTTATATGAAGAAAACAAGTCTAATATATTCAAAATTTTTGGCATCGAAAGCCGTTATGTTCCAAGTTGTGTTAAGATATTTGATGCTGTAGAACTATGCTGTACGTTCTCCTGTAAACGTTCAATATTTTGAGCAGTGTTCATGGTACATATGTGGTCTTCTGGTACTAGGAAGTTTTATTGTTTGCGCTGTGGATGCAATTCGCACATTATGCGGATATACATGTTGTGCCAGGACAATGAATTGACGGTAAAAAAATAAAATTTAATCGTTTTGCTACGTTCTTTGATTGTGTATTTAGTTATTCATATTAAATTCACAAAAAGCGCTTGTTTTCAGGAAGACAGACAGAAAAATAAAATTTCGAAAATTTTTTTTGGGCTATGAACATTACCTTTCTACATTTTAATCAAAAATTTCCAAACATGTTCCACGTATGTATGTATGTGCATGCACAGTTTTTTTTTTTAATTTCTTTAAAAGTACAGCTACTTTATTTCCAAATTTTTATAAAGTTATACTAAAGACCAATTGTCACAAAAGCTTATTTTTCAAACTTTTATAAAAGTATAAAAAAATACTAAAACAAAATCTAATATCATTAATTAAATAATCTTCATGGTACAATCATCAGGTAGCCTCACTAAAACAGCTGATTTTTTTTCTCTACCTTAAGGTTTAACTAAAATGTCAAATTTTGTTTATCAATGTGCAAGGCATATTTATTCATCAGGTACTCTTGATTCTTCAGCTGATTATTTTTTTCTTCACTTATTTTAAGTTTTAGCTGTTAAAATGCATAAATAAAAAACAATTTTCTCTCTTTTCTAGTTTATTTCAAATGTCAAACTTCATACATACATAAAAAATATAAACAAAAAAGTTCTCTCCGAACTACAATTACCTGATGAATAAATATGCCTTGATGAATGTGTATATATTGCGTATATATATATTCTACCACAAAAAAAAACACACACACACACATATTTGCTCTGACATTTCAGAATTTAGAATTTTCTTGTTGCAGAACTGAGGCTATAATCTTCATTATCTTCTTTTGCTTTTTCTTATACCCATGAAAAACACAAAACGTTTTAAACGCCAAAATTTTCATTAATGCATAGTGGGCGTTGGGTTGCTGTGTTTGAAGGTAGGTTGATGGTTTAATTGGTTGGTTGCGACCAGCGTTGCCGTTTTGGTTACTTTTAACCAAAATTGGTTGTTTTTTTTCTGATGTGTAGATGTGTACTTTTTTTTGATTTTTGTTACTTTTCACTAAAATTTTAATATGTATATACATTAATGTATTTTATATGCTAATTTTTCAAATCGCGCTTTAAAATATTTATGTGTAACATTGCAATGAAGTAGTAAGTATACAAGAAAGTAGCCAATCAAGCTTGCAAAAACATAAAAGTAAAAAAAATATACAACAGCTTTATAAAATTTTAAAGGAAATTCTGAAATTCTTCGATTTTTCAAGAAGAAATATTAAAAATCTTGAGATAATAAACTAAGTTAAGTTTAAAGTAGTTCAGAGATAAGTTTGGAATTTTTGTTATAATCATTCCCAAATTTAACAGGTGGTAATGAAGAAAAATTTTTATCCCAATGGAAACTATTGAGATTTTTAAATATTATATTAGACAGTAATATAAGTATTGTTGAGTTTTGGGATAAGTGTTCAAACATAAAAATGCAATGAACGAAAAGTATTTCGTAGAACTTATTTCTTTTGTTGAAAACTTAATGTATAGCTGCTGCAGAAAGAATGTTTTCACTGCTTAGTTTGATAAAAAGCAAATTTAGAAATAAGCTTGAGTTCCAAACAATAACAATGTTATGCAATCAAAAGAATTGTGCAAAAATCAAAATGATTCCCATTATGTCTGGTCTGCCAAAACTTAGTTTGTCAACATAGTATGAATTTAAAATTTGTCAAACTCTCTAAAAAAATCGCTTTATTTAGTTTTTTGCATTAAAATATGAAAAAAAATTAAAAAACAAATTTAATAAAATCAAAATAATTTTTAATTTTTAAGAAAATTTGGTTGTAAAATTTTTTTTGGCTGTGGCAACGTTGGTTGCGACCCGGTTGGATTGATTGGTTGCTTCTCTCTCGTCGTGTTGTTCTTTAAATAAGAGCAGGAAATTAATGTTTATCGAGTTTCCTTTAGAACAGTTTGTTATTAGACGACTACTTTGCTGGTGATGATAACGGTATTATTTTGGTTTTGTAAAATAATCAATTTAAAAGATTTTGTGGTCGTGTGTGGTAAAATACAACAGCAATACAAAAAAACAGTGTTTTTATAATTTTGTGGCTATAACGAAACAAAAACACACATACACAGGATTAGTTGTGTGACAAAATATGTTTATTCTTTTTGATTTTTTTAAGATTATTTTTCTTATTTGGTTTTTTGTTTATGTTTGAAGAAAAAAAGATTACACCCAGATTAAGTTTTGTAAATACAACAGCAAAAATTATAAATAAAAAGGCATGTATTTCTGTTTCTTAATAAAATAATTTAATATTCAACAAAGAAAAAATAAAATAATTTTTTTTAAAAACCATACAGTGTTTGGTTAGTTAAGCATAATGTAAGCTAAAAATACCGGCTTTTAGTTGCTGAAATAATTATACGGGCTTTGTTAAAAATGTAATAGGTATAAAACAAGTGATTTAAGTCAAAATTTTAGTTATAAAAAGTATATATGTATCAACGAAAAAAAGCACAGGAAAAAAATCAATCAAATTTGTTTAAAAAAAATTGTATTGTGTTTAGCATAAATTTGTCTATAACATGTTGGAACAACAACGAAAAGGATATTCGAACACTTCTTACTACAAACACCACCATGACTAGCAGCAACTACAGTATGTACCAACATCAACAATATGTACATCTGCTACAACTTTGACTACATAGTTCTACTACAACAATCACAGCAACTATGGTTATTTAGTCAAGACCTTTCAAACATAAATTCTGGTTAGTAGTGAAAATAGTTTACTTATAATAAACAAAAGAAGTGACAAGCACTTCTAGTATCTGTCCAAACTTTCTGTACAACTAATAGAATTATTAACCTGTTGTTAAGTTAATTATGGCGGTAATTTACAGTGAAAGTTAGTTAAACAAAATATCCATACAAAATTAAAAATACGGATTAAAATCAAATTTAATTTGAAATTTGATTATTTATGATAAAAACGTTTATTTAAGTTATAAAATACATTTTAAAGTAATTGAATTACACTAATGCTTGTTTAAAACGTTTATATTATAAATAGAAATATGTAATTCACTAATCTATTTATTAATAGACATTTGTGTGCTCTGCATAATTAAGTATTAAACATGATTTTAATTGATAGGGTTTCATTCAACTGATTATGTTTATTTAAACTCATAATTTATTGCTTTAAATAATTGTAGAGAAATTTGTCCGACAAACAGCTGATGTAAGCAGCATTTGTGTGTCACGCTGACAGTTTTAAATGAAATGTAGCTCTTTAACTTCTTTGTGGAGCGGGTTATGTTTGCACAAATACGACTTCAACTATTTCCAGAGAAGGAAGTGAAATCGGAAGCTTCGGCTGGCCACAAAAACGCTTTAAAACCCCTCCTGTTAGAACGACATGTTCTGCTTCCGGTAACAAAAATTAAGTCATTATGACTATACAGCGGTTGTCGTTCACCGAATCGTTGTTTACTAGACCATCTGTGTTGATTCTGTTCGCACATCGAACTAACAAATTGCAACACTTAAGAGAAATACCAGTTACTTCTAAAATCACCCTCTGTCTGACTAATTCTGCTATGAAGTCATGTTACCGTTATCCTATAAAAATCTCCTTATTCTATTTAGGAACACTCGGTATTTATCGCTCATTCAAGCAGAAAGCTGCTATAATCCTTGTTGTTTGGTTAATATAAAAAGAAAAAAGTATTGGTTGCGAGTATCAGAATTGTTGCCAATCGTATAGTTCAGTTGTGGTAGTAGAAATTTATGTTTTTATCTACAGAATTTCGATTCTGAATATAAGCACTAATATATTATCATTTTTGCCACAAAAGAAATGTTCGACTGTAAGAACGCAACATTCGATTACCAATAAATTTGAATGCGTCTTTATTGGGTGTATATAAATATAATAGGATATAGTCCGTTAATCACGCGTTTTATGGGAAAGATTTGGACATGTAAAGGAGTACATACATCATATACTTTAAAAAATTTTAATACATATCTTCAAATACTCTATAAATAGTCTGGTGGCAAACCTCATAATGATTAATCCAGAATAATGCTTAAATTGTTTTCTTTGGTCTGACATACAAAGTAAATTTCCAAAATTTTTAAAATAAACGAAGTTCAGTTTGTCTCGTGAACTCTAACAGAATATAATATAAACATTTTTTAAGATACAAATATTAAGCTATCGATTGCTAATAGACAATTCGCTATTTCATAACTCTTATTGCTGGTGTCATTGTCCCGTGAATTCATCGATAAAATTTTCACTTAGAAAAGTTTCTAAAAATATGCTTATGTGTGTCATGTATTTGAACTACGCCATTTTTCATTGAAATTGAGAAAATTCCAATTGAAATTGAGAATTCGTTTAGATACAAATAAGTTGGTCTTGAAAGGTGGGAGGAGCTAGGGATTGAGTTATCGGAGATTGTATTGGTTTGTGACAATGCTGCCTGCCACAATCGCCTCCAATTTATTTTTGAAAACACTCCAGCCACACTTTTACGATTGAACCCCACCAATGCTTAACCCAATTGAAAATATTTGGTCCAAAATCAAAAGCAATGTTAAAGCAAAGAAGAATGTGCCGAACGTAAGTCCCCCAAATGTAGGAGAGCAGAGGCTTGCCTCTTTAGAAGAGGTTATTAATGCTTCGAAAACATGTATTACTACCGGAGATTGCAGTAGAGATATACAGCAAACTACAACGTTTAACGAGTCCGCAATGGTTCTATCTTGTTTTTTTACTACACAATAATATTGTAATGTATCAGAAATTAAATAAAATTTTTATATATAATTATATTTTCTCATTTTCTTAATTTCATTTGAAATTTTCTTAATTTCATTTGGAATATTCTCAATTTCAATTTGAAAATCTCATTCTCGGTTGAAATTGTCGCAATTACAATTTGAAATTCTCATTTTCATTTGGAATTTTCTCAATTCTAAATTGAAATTCTCAATTTCATTTGGAATTTTCTCAATTACAAAATAAAATTCTCAATTTCAATTGGAATTTCCTTAATTTCATTTGGAATTTTTTTAATTTCATTTGGAATTTTCTCAATTTCAATGAAAAATGGTGTATAAGTTATGGTCGGTGCAATATAAATCCAAACTGCCATTTAATGTCTTTTCCTAAAATTTCCCTAATTTTAATCAACCTGCTGTTAATATTTTTATCGAAACGAAAAAAATATCTCTAGCAGATCCATAACCGCAAATTACTCTGAATAATCACGAATTACTGATTATTATTCTGAATTTAATTTTCTTATGCATTTGATTTTTTTCTTTGCTTTTGCTAAATGCTCTGGTATTAGTAAAGTGGGATATAAATAGGGGATACTTGATTTAAATTTTTAATTTTATTGTCAAAACCACAACAATGATTCGTTCTTGTTATATCGGATGATTCATCGTGAGGTTTAATTTATAATGTAAAATTAAATACATTTGACATTTATAATTATCAGTTTAAAGAACAAGTTATGGCATTTACTGTTTGAAAGGCCCAATTTTGGTCAACTCGTTCGAGTATAGCGACTGGTATCTAGCGAATAACACTATTAATGTTGGCTTCTTAAGCGTAAATCGTAACTAAACTATTTCTGAAGACCTCAGACTTCACATATTGCCAGAAATAATAGTAAAAAAAATGTAAAACTAACAAATCCATTGGTTCACGTGATTTATGGCTCGTAGTCAGAGCTCACCGAGACCATGCACTGGAATTTATGAAGCACATAGTCCATTAACATGGTGCGATTACGGTTGCTCATCAGTCCAAAAACGTCAATTTTGCTTACTAATGTATCCATTGAGTCAGAAATGTGTTTCTTTACACGTACGTGCCTTAAATCGCACGAAAAACAATTCTGACATTTCTGATGCTTTCGTAATAAAGCAAAACAATTTTAGGGCATTGTCGCGATGTGAGTCATTCCGTGATGACTTGCCAAAGGATACTGAACAAAAATGGCAAATAAGTTATGATATGTCAAAAAATGTCTATTGAAAATCAACCCTCACCGTAAATAACCCTATATAAATGGCTAATGGTCAGTGATGTATACACCCATTTGTTTCGTTCAAATATTTTTCTTAATATCTGGGCGGAAATTCAAACTTGCTTTATGAAAAATTATACATGCACTTTCTTCTGCGACGTTTATTTATGAAACAAATACTTTTGAAAGCAAAAATACATTAAAAAAATATTTTTTGATTCCGCAAAATAATTTAATTTCTCATCCCTTTATGAATTAAATACAACAATTCGAAAACATATATATGATGTGCAATTGTGTTTTATTACATTTTTTAATGAAAATTACCAACAACAAGCATACGCTACTGTAAACACTACAAATATATTTAGTAACAGTAGTAAATTACAATGGGGTTGTGAAATGAACAACTTATTGCAGGTATTAAATTGTAACAAAACTCGCTTTTCGAGAATTCGAAATGAATATCAAAACAAATTCTGTACTACCCTGTGTAATCTTTAAACTAAACTGGCAACATGACAAACTAGTGCTTTGGTTTTACAGCACTATAAATAAGCATTGCAGGTAGTAACACTATAATTGTCGTATGTGTGACGTGATATTTTTTCTTTCATACAAATTTGTTTATGGTATAATAGCACAGGGCAATAATATTTATAGAAAAACAAATTTAAAAATATTTTTACGCAAAAAAACAAAAAAAAAATGTAAACTGACATAAGCATGCTACCATATTAATAGTATTTGCCTATTCATCAAAATATAATTAGGAAGTCTATTCTTACCTACGTCACTTCACTGCAGTGGCAGAATTTAGTATATTATACCGGGTGTTTTTTTTACAGGTTTGTTTTTCGAATAGAGATAAAACTGGCATTTTGTGGTCAAATCTGGCAACTCTAATGTCATTTATGTTCAGTTTGGTTTGCCATTTCATCATGAACAGGTTGACAAAAGAACAACGCTTGCAAATCGTGCAAATTTATTTCGAAATGAGATTGATCTCGATGCTGATTTTCATCGCAAAATTTTGTTCAGTGATGAGGCTCTTTTTTGGTTGAATGGCTACGTCAACAAGCAAAATTGCCGCATTTGAAGTGAAGAGAATCCACATGAGACCCTTGAGACGCCATTACATCCACAAAAACTGACTGTTTGGTGTGCTCTATAGGCTGGTGGAGTCATTGGGACATACTTCTTTCGAAATAATGCTGGAGAGGCAGTTACCGTTAATGGAGACCGGTATAGAGCCATGATAACCGACTATTTTGTTCCCGACGGCGCTACATGCCACACAGCGCACGCCACAATTGATTTATTGAAGGAAACATTCGACGAGCGCATAATTTCGCGGAATGGTCCTGTCAATTGGCCACCAAGATCGTGTGATTTGACACCATTGGATTATTTTCTTTGGGGATATGTGAGTCGCTCGTCTACGCCAACAAACCAGAAACGTTAGGGGAATTGGAAGCCAACATTCGTGGCGTTATTGCCGACATTCGGCCCCATATGCTCGAAAAAGTGGTTAAAAATTGGACCTGTAGAATTGGCTTTATTCGGCGGCCACATGCATGAAATCATATTTAAACATTAATGGCATAAAATTATCCTTCCAATAAAGCCAAATTGATGGTCATTAAAACGATTTTCTTGTGTTTTATTTTAATTTAGAAGTTCTATACCACTGAAAAAAACACCCGGTAGATGTTTTATTGTGAAAAATTTAGGAAAACACTTAAACAAATTTAAATTTATTATATCCTACACTTGTGGTGCCAAAATAATAAATTAATATATCAAGTCCCTTAATATATTTCTTTTAGGGCTTTTCGTTAACAATTTTGTATAAATCGTTAGTTATTCGGTATAGTTACAGATAATATATATATACATACATAAATATATATAAGAGAAAAGCCCGGCGCGTGTTGCTACGCTCCTTAATGAATAAAAGTGCATTCTGAATTTTAATTAAATATCAAGTGCAAAAAGCTAAAAATTACCACTTTTTTAATGGGCGTGGCACTGCCCACTTTTTTAATCACGAAACTGTATAGTCATGACAGCTCAATATGTGTGCCAAGTTTGAGAAAAATTGGCCTGCAAGTACCTCAAGGTTATTACTTTTTTATGGGTGTGGCCCTGCCCACTTTTGTTATCACGAAATTATATAGTCACGAAAGCTCAAAATGTGTGCAAAGTTTCAGAAAAATCGGTCAAGTGCACGAAGTTAAAAATTATAACTTTTTGTTATGGACGTGGCACTGCCCACATTTTTATTTACGAAACTGTATAGTTATAACAGCTCAATATGTGTGAAAGTTTTAAAAAATCGGTCCAGTTCAAGTACCTCAAAATTATAACTTTTTTTATGGGCGTGGCCCTGCCCAATTTTCTAATCACGAAATTGTATAGTCATGAGAGCTCAATATGTCTGTGCAAAGTTTCAGAAAAATTGGTGAAGTTCAAGTAGCTGAAAATGATAATGTTTTTTATGGGCAGTGCAGCCCACTTTTCTAATCACGAAATTATATAGTCATGACAGCTCAATATGTGTGCAACGTTTCAGAAAAATCGGTCAAGTGGAAGTAGCTACCAAGGATAACTAATTTTTTATGGGCGTAGTCCCGTCCACTTTTTACACTTAATAAAATAAAATATTATTTTCCAGGTTTATAGTTATGCTTTTAACGCAGCATTTTTCAGTATTTTAAATACATTTGGCGAAAAAAAAATGTTTTGAACCACCCTAGTACACAATGATCCGTTGGATAGCGAAGCTCCAAACAAATACTTTTCTCATTTTTAGAATAATTTAAAAATTTTTAGTTTTTTGTGAGATGAAATTCTTAATTTCCCTCGGCTTTTTTAAATTTTAATTATATATTATAGAACAATTTTGTAGTTTTTGTCTTGATTGTAATAGTTGTTGTTATCTTTATAATCTTTGTTATCATAGACATTGTTGTGTGCCACTTTGTGTGTGTGCGAATAATATTACTACATGTGGTGTCAGCTTACATAAATTAAGACAATACATAAAACTTTTAAAATTGTGTTTCAATAACTTTTCTTTAATTTTTACAAAAAAGTTTAAACTACATATTAAAAAATTTTTAAATTGTTTAACAAGCTGGGACCGGTTGTTTACTTTATTATTTTTTTTATACCCTTCACACAGTGAAAAAGGGTATATATATGTAGGTTTGTCATTCCGTGTGAAATTTCTACAATTTTCATTTCCGACCCCAAAAAGTATATATTTTCTGAAAGCTTATGAATAGGGGAGTCGATTAAGCTCTGTCAGTCTGACCGTCTGTCCGTGTGTATGTTGACATCAACTTTTTGAAGCCCCCCGACATCAGTTGGACCTGGGTGAGGTATTAAAATATCAGAAATATTCGGGAGTAGATCGGTATTGAAAATCAGAAACATCGGTACATAAACAACTGAGATATGAGAAAAACCCACGACCAACTCAATTTTTTTTCACAAAAACAACATTACAAACATAGAATCCCAGCTGAGCCAAAAAAAATTTTTTTTTATATATTTCAATATTTGTATACCCGCCACCAAAAAAATGGTGGGGGTATATTCATTTTGTCATTCCGTTTGTAACACATCGAAATATCCATTTTAGACCCCATAAAGTATATATATTCTAAATCATGGTTTGATTTTATGACGATCTAGCTATGTCCGTCCGTCTGTCTGTTGAAAGCACGATAGAGGTCGCACCGAAAAAGCTAGGGCGCTCAAATTTTGCCAGAATCTTTCTTATAGCCAAGGTTTGTTTGGTATTGAAAATGGGCTAAATCGGAATATTAGGAAGAGAGTTATAGCTCGAAAAGCAAGACTAGGTCGAAAAAACCGTGTCCTTCAAACATCGAATAAAATAGAATTGTGTCCAAACGCATTAACGTAGACTCATGAAACTTCGAATATATATTTCCTGGGTAAAAACAATATTTTTCCCCAAAAATTATTTAAATCTATTTATTAGGAGAGGAGTAATCGATCAAAATGTACGAAAATTTATACCGTACAGTGTATTTTTCGGTATATTTAAAAACAAAAACGTCATAAAAGCAACAAAATTGGATGTACGACTCTGAAATTTTGCACACTTTGCTTTTTGGTGACACGCTTTCTTGTAACGGCAAATCAATGTGCCACGCCCACTTTTACGCCTACCTCCCATATAACGTTTTAACTAAAATTCATATAACTTCTATATTAATAAAGATTTTGGAATAATAAAAGACTATATTGAAACACCTAAGTTGTACTCATTAGCAAAAATAACTTTGACACGCCTACTATAACGCCCACTTTCACTTTTGAATTGTGTCCAGATGCATAAACGTAGTCATGAAACTTCGAATATATATTTATCGAGTCAAAAGAATATTTTTCCCTGAAAATCGCTTAAATCTATGAATTAGGAAAAGAGTTATAGATAAAAATGTATGAAAATTTATACCGCACAGTGTATATTTCAAATTTAAAACGTAATAAAACTGACAAAACTATATGTACGATTCTAAAATTTTGCAAACATGGCTTTTTGGTCAAAGTCTTCCTTATAACGGAAAATAGATGTTCCACGCACACTTTTTTCCTTAAATTTTTATAAAAATATATTTGTCATATATATTAGCATTTATTCATCTTACACTGCGCCATTTATTGTACTGTAGCTAAATATAAGATAAAAATGATAAGATAGATGACTCTACTAGCAACTACTAGATGGCATGCTAACAACTTATGCTTATGTTCTCCTGAAATTATGCTCTATTAAAAATGGGAATTTAGGAAAATTTTGACCTAAGTCAAAAAAAATTATCTCTAAACATTATAATCAATTTATTTTCATGTACTAATGGCTAACAAATTTTAAAATTATACAAAACTTATTTCGTTTAAAAATCTTTTAAAAGCAAAATGTTATAGAAGTTTAAAAAACAAAATCTTACTAATAAATTTCCCGTTTTAGAAAAATGCAGAGAATGTATATTTTAAATCACCCTGTGGCCCTTAAAATTTAAACTTAAATTCACTTTCTTCCTCTTAAATGTAAATTCTCTATGAATAAAGATTTTGGAATACTAAAGGACTATATTGAAATATCTAAGTAATGTTTATTAGCAGAAACTTTTTAACGGCCACTTTCATTGAAAGACTAAATTTACGAAAACATTTTACTAGCATACCGAAGTTATAATGGGTGGTTTAATTTTAAGGGACTATGTTGATTTTGAATAAAATTATTATGAAATTATTATCATTTGTTTTTATAATGATAATATTTGTATGCTTCAATTATGTATGGAACAAAATATCGGCCAAATGGCCCCCCAACCTAGGCGGCACACCACGATCCGATAGTCCAAATTTTCAATGACACTGTTGATGCTCGATTGTTGGGCACGATGATGAGTCAAGGTTGCTTGCTCTTTTGCCACGTTATCGTGAAAAACAGCAATGTTTCCCATTCAACGAACTAAGATGGCATTCACAGATGTTTTCACATTTCATACAGACCTGCTTTGCAGACATTCAAATATTTTTTACAATTCTCACGATTGTTGACGAATTCGAACGATTATGTTGACCAAAAGAATCACGAAGTGCACAAAATGCATTTTGATTTGAACGCCCATTTTTATAAAAATCTTTAATATTTAAAAGCGTTGCTGATTGCGTATCTTTCCACGGTTCAAATTGAGTTAGTCTGAGATTGAGAAATGTCAAATGAAATACAAAAAAATAGTTGAAGTTTAGATGTGGTTCACCTTAAACATGGGCCCTTAAAATTTAACCACCCTCTACAAAGAAAGTGATACATATTTTATTATAAAGAGATTATTCTATAGCGATTAACAAAATAATAAATATTGTGCTTTAAATGTACACAAAATTGGTGGTGGGTATAAAAGATTAGGCACAGCCGAATATAGTGCTCTTACTTGTTAAATTTTTGTTTATATTTTTTTGTAAATTTTTTTTTTAATTTTTTTTTTATGTTTTTTCTTTAACACACATACGTAAATTTATAATTTTCCAATGGGATGTTTTTATATATGTATGGAATGAATGGTGATACATACTACTGTTATTGCATGATTACACGTTGTGAAAGGTATAGAAGATTCGGCACGGCCGAATATAGCGCTCTTACTTGTTTTGTTTGGAAAACTTTATATATGCACAAAATAAATCATTGTTCATTAAAAATCCGGTCGTAACGAGTATGCAGGAACTAGATAAGTGTTATAAACAAATAGCAATACAATAAACTGAATATAGTTTAAAAAATGAAAAGAAATAAGAACTGTGAACAAATTTTAAATGTAAAGGAAGTACTGATAATATGTATGTAATCTATATATATAAAAATCAATGTGTCTTTGTATGTTTGTATGTTTGTTTGTGCTTTATAGACGGTTAAACGGCTGGACCGATTCCTTGAAATTTTCACAGAATCTATCTGTATGTCTGGAAGGAACTATAGGCTATACTTTGGTTTGAAATTGTAAGTGGGCGGGGTGTGTAATTCACCGCGTTAGTAACAAATTTCTGTAATGACCTGAGATTTTCTGGCCTTACTTTTAGAATATATTTGGGTGATTACTTAAGATTTTCTGGCCCCACGTTGGGCGCCAATTTATGTAATGAATCGCGTGCGAATGCGATGTGTATAATTTGGTAAAGAATCAACTATTTACAATATGGTCAATTCCTTAGCCAAGATATCGGAGAAGATGATTTTAGTTGTAGAGTTATGAAAGATGATCGGGAGCCATTTAAGCTGCTAGCTAACAGCCGGGTGGGGTGGTTCTTATCTTTCAGTTCTCTTTTACCGATCGAAATTCAGAACATAAATGTTATTATAGACTCCCTTATTAAACAAAAACAAAAAAAAAAAATTAAGATGAATGAGTTAGTTGATTTAAAGGAAAAGATGTCAATATTACCCCCATATATAATCAACCTAGCTACCGGAAAAAAATAAGAGTCGATTACATTTTGTTTTACAAGAATTTATTTATTTATTTGTCTTTTCGAAAAATCAAATAGCCGGTATAAATCAAATTCATATCTTATATGTTATTATTTTGTATTCACATTTCTTCTTCACTGTAATTGAATTTTAGATTCATTGTATTTGCTCTTATTACTCTTATTTTTCAAATTATTGACTATTTTTTTATCACGACGTGTAAGAATTTATAACTTAAAACAATTTAAGTGCATCGACATTATTAAGAGAAAAAAAAACCAAAAAAAAATTATGCATATAGATATATAAATATATACATATATATATATATATATATATATATATATATATATGCACAGTGACTTAAATGGGCACAGTTTTTATATATAACACCTAATATAAGAACATTTGCTTCATATGAGCTCAGTTCTCATTTAGTCTATATTCCTAGCGATTTATATGACGACATGCTTATTTGAGAACATTTTTTTTGTATTTTTTTTTTTTATTTTATTTGATTCCACTATGTTTGTTTGATATTCTTCTAAAGCTCTTTTATCGATATATACCTTTTAAATGTATTTTTTTTTAAATTTTAAAATCAAACGCTGCCGCCAGTTATGCCATACTTTTTCCCATATTTTCCCGGTTTTTACAGAATAAGGAATTTAATTTGATTGCGCCATTGTTGTTAACGCCGTTAATGTTTGTAAAAATTTAAGACTTTGGTTTGTGCGAAAAAAAAGTATTTCGGCCATGTTAAAAATTAAATTAACTACATTTGATAAAGTTTTATAAGTTGTATTTTTAAAATGTTTGTTAAATAAATCTTTGTTTTGTTGAAAATTAAAGAATATATGTATTAATATTCATAATAAAATAAAGGTTTTTTAAATTGTGTATAATAAAAATTTTTTCGTGTGCCGATTGATAATTTTGTTTTGATTGCCGACAGTTTCTGAAAAGTATTCAGTAATTATTTATAATTTTCAAAACGAAAAAAAAATATTATATGGCCTTCGTGAATGTTAGTTTTTTTCTGCAGTATTTATCATTCGAATGAAATGTTAAATACTTCCGAGGAAAAAACTTAATTTTGTTATCTCTTAAAAGTTTGGAGTAATCTTTTATATTTGTTAGACATATTTTATATTTTTTTGACATATATATTGTTGTGCTTTTTTTATAGGATTGTGTGAATTCGCTAAAGTGGTACAACTAATGGTTAGGAATTTTGTTAATAGAAGAGCAAATTACAGTGCTATGATAACTTGAAAGGTTGTGAGAAAGAAGGGAGAACCTGTTCTGCGATTTGACAATGCTTGTACGGAAAATTCATGCATGCAAATGTAAAATTTTATGCAAGATCCACAGGTTGTAAATCTACATATGTATATGGAGAATTCTAATAATTCAGGCATTATATATCATCAGCAGTAGCGTAAATCTGTGCATAGAAAATAATCCTTCCGAAACACATATACTGATGATGAGTTACCTCTATTTCAAAGGATATTTTAACACTAAAAGAACTCAAAGTCAACAAAGTTTAGTTTAAAGATACACATTCATAAACAAATTTTATATTTTTAAAGGTTTATATACCTTACAAAGTTTATTTTCTTTAACTTAAATTTTTATTAATATTTTGTTCCATATATGATTGAATCATACAAATATTATCATAATAAAAAGAAATGACAATAATTTCCTAAATAATTTATGTTTTATTCAAAATCAACATCGGCTCTTAAAATGTAACCACCCTTTATAGATTATATTTATGTACTATTTTTCAGAATTTATTCATTATTTATTATAATAATTTTTTATTTATACAAAATATTTCTGTATACATATTTATTTAAATATGATAATTTTTTATTTTATTAATACAAATAAAAATATTTTCAGTTCTTGGAAAAGAATATGTTTGTTGTTTATCATTTTGTTTAAAGTTTCTACATTATTTATATCTAACTACAAAGCCCTTTCATTTGATACCAATATTTTACAATATAGTGGGCTAATCCGTAATTAATATATGGGACTAATGTATCGTCAATTTTAATAAAGATATATGTACCTATTATAATATTTAAACTTTTTCATTTTTACTGTATTCTAATTGTCAACTACTTTCATTTGATTTGATTATAATTTTTGTACGCAATTTTTTGAAAATGCGAACAAGTACATTTTGCGTTAATCATATTGTTTTTAATCTCAAATTGGATAAATGGTTTAATTTCAAAACTCTGATTTCATAAGCGTAAAAAATACAAAAAGTCCCATTTAATTGCAATCTTAACTTGGAATAATAGTCTCTAGTTAAAACCTTATAGATTTATGAACGTATAAAATAGAAAAAGTAATTTTTAATAACAATTGTAATTAATAGTCTCTAGTTTGAACATTTAAGATTCTTATCGTTTAAAATACAAAAAGTACTTTACACATGTGAAAAAGTATCTTTGTGTCGCCCAGTTACTTTTTATGGTACAAAAATTACCATAAAATGCAAAAACGTACATTATGTTTCGCTCATATTATTTTCAACTTAATATAATCCGTAAAAAATAACCTTTTGTGTTGCTCATGAAATTTTCAGTCTCAGTTTTGATCAAATGTCCCTGATTTTAAAAATTTAGATTTATAAACGTAAAAAATACAAAAAGTCCATTTAATTTCATTCTCAACTTGGATAAATTTCAAAATTTTAGATTAATAAACGTATATAATAGAAAAAGTACCATTTCAATGCGAAAAAGTACAATTTGTAGCGTCCAATTTATTTTCAATATCTAGATTCATAAACGTAGAAAATACAAAAAGTTCTTTATACATGTGAAAAAGTACCTTTTGTGTCGCCCACTTGCTTTTTCGTCAAATAAATAATAAATAAATTCAAAATCTATATTCAAAAAGTAAAAAAATACAAAAAGTACTATAAAAATGCGAAAAAGTACATAATGTTTCGCTCATATTATTTTCAATATGAACTTTAATAGTCTAAGTTAAAAAGTCTATGTTCACAAACGTAGAAACTATGTGCTATTGTCAATATAATTTTCAGTCGCAGTTTTGATTAATTGTCCCTAAAAAATGGGTAAAATCGGTAACCTAATATCTGCTTAACTTAAAATGATACAAACTAAATTGAAAAAGTATTGTAATTTGCACAAAAAATAAGCTGACAAGTGTCCGGTCTTTTTTTTTTAATTTTCAACCCCTAAGGGGGAATAATAGGTAAAAACTATGATTTGGTACTTTTTTGGTACCCTATGTAACTTCCAAACACATAAAGCTAAAAAAATTTGAAACTATTAGTTAATCCGCAAAAAATATTAATAAGAATTCGGCACTTTTTTTAAATTCGTATGTAGAAATTGTCCCTATTTTTGGTACTTTTTTTTAAAAGAAACTTTTCGAATATTATTCGATGGGACAAAATTTGATAATTATTATTCCCTAATAGAATATGAACAATTATTTTGGTGAAATTTTTAGAAACTTTTAGGGGGACAAAAAAGGTACCAAAAAGGGGTAAATACCGGAAAATGTGTATAATTCCTAATTAGTGGGCGAATTTTCATAAAATATGTAATTGTGATTTCACAAGACATAAAAAATTATGTAATTTAGTAAACATTGAAACACATTCATAACAGGGTAGAATGGAGAAAATTTGGGAAAACAGTTTGGTACTTTTTGGAACATAATTACTTTTATGCAAAAAAGAGTAGATTTACTGACTTTAAATCATGTCTATTAAAATATTTTGCTACAAAAATATTTGAAAATTTTTGTTTGAAATTTGGAACTTGGACCAAAAATTTACTTTTTCGCATTTCTATAGTACTTTTTGTATTTTCAACGTTGCGAAGCTAGAATTTCGAAATTAGTGACTATTCATACGAGGTGAGACTGAAAATGGTACTTTTTGAATTTTTATGGTATTTTTTGTATTTTCAACGTTTGTGAACCAGAATTTCAATATTAGTGACTATTAATACGAGTTGAGACTGAAAATGTTATGAGCGACCGAAAAGGTACTTTTTGTGTTTTCAACGTTTGCGAAGCTAGAATTTTGAAATAAGGGACTATTCATACGAAGTGAGACTGAAAATGTTATGGGCGACCAAAAAGGTGATTTTTTGAACTTCTATAGTACTTTTTGTATTTTCAACGTTTGCGAAGTTAGAATTTCGAAATAAGTGACTATTGATGCAAGGTGAGACTAACAATGTTATTGTCAACCAAAAAGTTTTTTTTTTTGAATTTCTATTGTACTTTTTGTATTTTCTACGTTTATAAAGGTAGAATTTGTATTATTATGTTTGTAAACATAGATTCTTAAAATTAGTGATTTCTAATCCGAATTCTAACTCTATATGTTATGGACGACAAAAAATTCTCTTTTTGCAGTTTTTATATTTTGTATACATAGAATTCTGAAAGTGGGCACCAATAAACTAATTAACTAATGAACTGTACTTTTTTTTAAACTAAAATGAATCAGAGAAACAAATTTTCATAATTTTAATCAGAAAACATTTAGTATTTAAAAAATAGTAAGAACTGCGCATCAAAGTACCATATAAATGCGAAAAAGTACCTTTTGTGTCAGAGCAGTAAAATCTAACCGTTTTGTATAAATTTAATAAAAAAACAAGTAACAGTGCTATATTCGGCCGTGCCGAATCTTATATACCCTTCACAGCGTGAAGTCATGCTATAACAATTGTTTGTATCACCATTCATCCCATATAAAATACGTGCATTTGTATATACTGGTTAGAATATATGTGGCATCGAATCCCAGCTGAGCCAAAAAAAAATTTATTTTATTATATTTAATATATTATTTATATTTTATTATTTTTTTTTAAATTTTTTTTTAATTTTTTTAAAAAAAATTTTAAAAAATTTTTTTGAATTTTGTTTTTATTTTTTTTTAAATTTTTTTTTTTGTAGTTTTTTTTATTATTTTTTTCTTATTTTTAATATTTTTTTTTTGTAATTTTTTTTTGTTTGGTATGTTTTTTACATGTATGTATGTATGTATGTTGTTGTTGTAATTGTGAAAAAAAAACGAGGTGGTCGTGGTTTTTTGCTCATATCTCAGAAAGTTATGGGGCGATTGTGCTGAATTTCAATAGCGATTCATTCCTGGATATTTCCAAGAGATTGATACCATGTACAGATCTGAGGAACATATAGTTGCTTCTAAAAGTTGATTTCAACCAACACACGGACAGACGGGCAGACGGATAGACGGACAGACGGACAGACGGACAGACGGTCAGGGCTTAATCGACTCCTCTATTCATAAGCTTTCAGAAAATATATACTTTATGGGGTCGGAAATGAAAATTGTAGAAATTACAAACGGAATGACAAAGCTATATATACCCTTTTTCACTGTGTGAAGGGTATAATAACAAGAAACAGCTTTATAGTTCGGCATTAGCATAAACGTCAATGTTAAACCGACAATATAATACTTGCATATTTATATCTTCTTATTAAGATATTATTTCTAAACATAATTTTTATTTTTTGTGTTTAATTGCACATAACAAGAAATTTTAATATAATTTTGTTATAAATTAAAAAAAAAAAAAAAATATTTAGTTAAATACTTATGTCGAGACATAAATATTAACATTTAAGTTGTGTATATTGTTACGGAAAATAACAAAATGAAGTCGATTTTTAAAACTTTTTCTTACAGTTTCAAATCGTTTTGTCTAAATTTTATTTCAAAAAATAAATAGAGCTAAAATTCGATAACATAAAAGTCAATGTTATAACATTAGTAAAATACTTCATCACTAAGTAACCCCTGAAAGTAAATTCATGAAATTTCTGTATACGTATTATAAATAGAAATTTCAATGAAATAGAACAATTTCATGAAAATTACTTGTTCGTTTACACAGAAAAGCGAAATTTCATTTTAAAAATGTCGTCGAAGCATAGTGTCGCAATAATTGCTATATATTTTACATTGATGAGCTTAATTTGCCTCCATTTCTTTTACTACCTTTCGAGTTACCAAGAATATTTCACACTCAAATTTAAAAAGCAATAGTTGAAAAAACTAATTTTTGTTAATTTTTAATAAAATGATTGTTTAAAAATTACATCAATATTATTCTTTATGAATATTTGAAGAATAAATATTATAAATCTTTTCATATATACGAAAATAAGTTGTATTTACAATTATTATTTTACCACAATCCTGCAAATTTGTATAAGTTTTATTAATAGGCAACAGTGTTTACCATTTGTCACTTTACTTTCTTGAAAACGTCAAAATTTACTTCCTTGAAAAAATCGTTGAAATCTGAGTGAAAAGTAAAATAAATGTGAGTGTGTTAGAGAAGAAGTGTGAGACACAAGATTCGGCACGGCCGAATATAGCACTGTTACTAGTTTTTTGTGTTAAATTGTACTTGATGAGAAATTTTAACATTATTTCAATATAAATTTAAACTAACAATTGTTTAGTTAAATACTTATGTATGTCAGGTCATAAATGTTAACTTATAAGTTGTCTATAGCATAAAAGTTGACTTGACTACTTTTTCTTATAAGAGCAGTAAAATCGAACCGTTTTGTATAAATTTAATAAAAAAATAACAAGAAATAGCTTTATAATTCGGCATTAGCATAAACGTCAATGTTAAACCGACAATATAATACTTGCATATTTATATCTTCTTATTAAGATATTATTTCTAAACATAATTTTTATTTTTTGTGTTTAATTGCACATAACGAGAAATTTTAATATAATTTTGTTATAAATTAAAAAAAAAAAAAAAAAATATTTAGTTAAATACTTATGTCGAGACATAAATATTAACATTTATGTTGTGTATATTGTTAGTTACGGAAAATAACAACATAAAGTCGATTTTTAAAACTTTTTCTTACAGTTTCAAATCGTTTTGTCTAAATTTTATTTCAAAAAATAAATAGAGCTAAAATTCGATAACATAAAAGTCAATGTTATAACATTAGTAAAATACTTCATCACTAAGCAACCCCTGAAAGTAAATTCATGAAATTTCTGTATACGTATTATAAATAGAAATTTCAATGAAATAGAACAATTTCATGAAAATTACTTGTTCGTTTACACAGAAAAGCGAAATTTCATTTTAAAAATGTCGTCGAAGCATAGTGTCGCAATAATTGCTATATATTTTACATTGATGAGCTTAATTTGCCTCCATTTCTTTTACTACCTTTCGAGTTACCAAGAATATTTCACACTCAAATTTAAAAAGCAATAGTTGAAAAAACTAATTTTTGTTAATTTTTAATAAAATGATTGTTTAAAAATTACATCAATATTATTCTTTATGAATATTTGAAGAATAAATATTATAAATCTTTTCATATATACGAAAATAAGTTGTATTTACAATTATTATTTTACCACAATCCTGCAAATTTGTATAAGTTTTATTAATAGGCAACAGTGTTTACCATTTGTCACTTTACTTTCTTGAAAACGTCAAAATTTACTTCCTTGAAAAAATCGTTGAAATCTGAGTGAAAAGTAAAATAAATGTGAGTGTGTTAGAGAAGAAGTGTGAGACACAAGATTCGGCACGGCCGAATATAGCACTGTTACTAGTTTTTTGTGTTAAATTGTACTTGATGAGAAATTTTAACATTATTTCAATATAAATTTAAACTAACAATTGTTTAGTTAAATACTTATGTATGTCAGGTCATAAATGTTAACTTATAAGTTGTCTATAGCATAAAAGTTGACTTGACTACTTTTTCTTATAAGAGCAGTAAAATCGAACCGTTTTGTATAAATTTAATAAAAAAATAACAAGAAATAGCTTTATAATTCGGCATTAGCATAAACGTCAATGTTAAACCGACAATATAATACTTGCATATTTATATCTTCTTATTAAGATATTATTTCTAAACATAATTTTTATTTTTTGTGTTTAATTGCACATAACGAGAAATTTTAATATAATTTTGTTATAAATTTAAAAAAAAAAAAAAAAATATTTAGTTAAATACTTATGTCGAGACATAAATATTAACATTTATGTTGTGTATATTGTTAGTTACGGAAAATAACAACATAAAGTCGATTTTTAAAACTTTTTCTTACAGTTTCAAATCGTTTTGTCTAAATTTTATTTCAAAAAATAAATAGAGCTAAAATTCGATAACATAAAAGTCAATGTTATAACATTAGTAAAATACTTCATCACTAAGCAACCCCTGAAAGTAAATTCATGAAATTTCTGTATACGTATTATAAATAGAAATTTCAATGAAATAGAACAATTTCATGAAAATTACTTGTTCGTTTACACAGAAAAGCGAAATTTCATTTTAAAAATGTCGTCGAAGCATAGTGTCGCAATAATTGCTATATATTTTACATTGATGAGCTTAATTTGCCTCCATTTCTTTTACTACCTTTCGAGTTACCAAGAATATTTCACACTCAAATTGAAAAAGCAATAGTTGAAAAAACTAATTTTTGTTAATTTTTAATAAAATTATTGTTTAAAAATTACATCAATATTATTCTTTATGAATATTTGAAGAATAAATATTATAAATCTTTTCATATATACGAAAATAAGTTGTATTTACAATTATTATTTTACCACAATCCTGCAAATTTGTATAAGTTTTATTAATAGGCAACAGTGTTTACCATTTGTCACTTTACTTTCTTGAAAACGTCAAAATTTACTTTCTTGAAAAAATCGTTGAAATCTGAGTGAAAAGTAAAATAAATGTGAGTGTGTTAGAGAAGAAGTGTGAGACACAGAGCAAAATAAATTTTATTTGTTGTTTTTGAATTTTTTTAAGGAATTGCAAATACCATACGTTTAATTTATTGAACGTATTTATTAAAAGTAAAACTATCCTACAAAGTCGTGCGATTATGTCAAATAAAAATCTGATAGTTTTCTGTCCTACATGAAAAAATCGCAACAAAATATGTGATTGGATGCCACACTGTCATACTTGCTTACAAAAAGCAACTCTGATCGCACAGAAACTACTATTTTATGAAAATTTCCAGAAGATTATCAAATCGGACACACTTGTCAAAAAATCTGTTACTCATGTGCACTTTTTGTCCACACTATCACACTTTCTGGACACACATAAAATTTTTGACATATCGAACGATTAAATCTGATAGTCAGTCATGGCCTTTAATAAACAAGATTGCTATATTCAGTCGCGCCGATAGTACCCTTCATCATCACCATCCTCAGATTTAAAACTTTTAATTTTAGTGGTAAAAATATGTAAAAAAAAGAGGACAAATGTGTTGAATTTTAAAAGCGATTCATTCTCGGATATTTCCAAAAGATTGATACCATACATAGGTCTGAGGAACATGTAGTTGCTTCTAAAAGTCGATTTCAACCAACACACGGACAGACAAAATGGCTTAATCGACTACTCTATTTATAAGCTTTCATAAAATGTACTCTTTATGGGGTCGAAAATAAATATTGTAGAAATTACAAACGGAATGACAAAGCTATATGTAATTTATTACTGTAATAGCAAAAAAAAAACAATATACATATATTCATTTTAATTACCTTGCAATTGACATATGAAGCACTTATTTCAACAAAAAGGGAAATATTTTAAATGCTAATTCAAACTATATAATTTAAAAGTTATAAGATGTGTCAACAACTCGAGTAGAATGAACAAAATAGAATGGTGTATAAGCAAATTGTAATCACTAAAAAACATTTAAATCATTTAAAAAAATAACAATTAATTAGCTCAGAGATCTATTTTTATGGAATCATTAAGGTGCGCTAGTAACTCTACAGCAATAAAAAAAATATATATGTATACATATATATATTTTTTTATTGAGTTACATAGAGTAAAAGAAAATTTATTTTTATTTTATTGTTGAACTTAAATGTTTTTAAAGACTTTATTATTTTTTATTCTGGCTCTAGTTCATTTTAATACAAAATTTCTCATTATTATATGAAGAAATCAATTTTTATTTGTGATAGTGAAAGATTATACTAGAAAAGTAAGTTTTAATCCCGACACCAGCCGAGTGGAATGCATTTTCGTAAAAGAAAATTGTTTGCTGTTTCTGTAATTGTTGTAGAACTGCAAACACAAAAAAAAAAATCTAACGACTTACTCTTAATTTATTTTATTAATATATTTGATTTTAGGAACTTATTAAGTTAACTTAAGAATGCAGAGATTACACTTAAATAATATAAAAATATAATAAATCAAATTTGTGTGTTATACTAACTTTTTTAGTTTAAATTATTTTAGTTTAATCTTTATAAATAAATTAAAAGTATTTAAATATTTTATGATATTAATCCGACATGCATGTATCGGATTATTTATTTATAAAAACTTGCAATTAATTTTTATTATTTCGAAAGGTATACTAATAATTTTATAAAATGAACTTAATACAATAGATTCTTGTTAAAATATAATCTAAAATAGTTGTATAATTTAAAATAAGTTTTAAATTTACAAAAAATTACAATTTTCATTAATATTTGTATTCAATGTTGACACAATAATTAAATTGCTGCTTATTTACTAATTTTATTTTATTAAGCGGTTTTAATGCTAAAAAGTACTATGCGTAACACTGAAAAATAATTCAAAGTTCGTTGCTAACTTTGAAAAACCTGACGGCGGTAGAGAAAAAACGGGAAAATTTGCCGAATATATGGCAACAAATTTGGCTGTATACGTACACTATTATTTAAGAACATGGTTTCAAGTTAACCGCAAAGTAAAACTGTACCCCCATATAACCGGTTACATACTTAAAATAACGTTTTCCCAATATTATCGCGATTTAAGTAAAAATATCGGATATGTATATAATATTTTTTTACAATCTACAAAACTGCATCCAAAAAAGTCCATATTTTAACTGAGCTCATATAACGCGCAGTGCATATATATATATATATATATATATATATATATATATTAATATAGAGATATATTTACATATATATGTATATTAATGGTGCTGTTATCAATGAAGAATGATCAATGAAATTGTTCTCTCACTAGTTAATGAAGTTATGAATGAGTGTAGTAAACTCTAAAGCTAAAAATAGAACAGAGTAACTATGTATATATCAATATGCAGATAATAAAAGAAGGTTAGGTTAGGTTAGGTTGAAAAGGAGGGGTATAAAAGCCCAAACCCATGACAGGTATACACCTATGCCCAGTTGGCATGTTGTGCGCTCCATGTGGAAAACGGAATTCCCAAACAAAAAACCATAAACATAATTTCCCATAAATAACGGACGAGTCCAAGAAACCAGTCCCCTCAATGTAACGCCTTATGGATCTCCAGTTCGAGTTCCCCAGGTATTCCAAGTTCGGCATAGTATCCACTGTAAAATTTTCGCGACTAATATGCCCAAACGCATGACAATGACAGAGGTAGTGTACCAAAGTCTCATCCTCTTCCTCGCAAGCTCTACATGTTGTCTCCTCAGATAATCTCATGCGAGCTAGATGAGTTCTCAACTCCGTATGACCTGTAATTACACCGGTTAATTTCCTAAGTGTAGGTCTACTTAGTCTCAGAATCTCCTTTGACTTCCCAAGATTTGGGTCACCCCAGAGTGTTCTTGTCACCGACATCAGTGCTTTGCCATTTTCTGACATGTTCTTCCATTGCCCAACGTTTAAGTTCATCCTTAAATCGTTTAAGGGGTTTGGCGTTCTCCAAAGTTATAGTGCTCAGAAGAGCTCCCATTTTGGATAATTTGTCGGCTTTCTCGTTTCCGATCAGCCCGTGATGGCTTGGTATCCATATTATCTCCAGATGTTCACAATTTGCATATGAGTTTATCTCACTCTTGCATTGCAAAACGTTCCGGGATTCAACTTTCTCTTTTCTCAATGTCTTACTCACTGATTGGCTATCCGTAAAGATACGAATCGGAGTTTCGCTACTCGTTTCCTTTATCCATTTAATTCCTTCCGTAATCGCCATGATCTCAGCCTGAAAAATAGTGTTGTGATCTGGTAGACGGAAGTATTTGCCTCTATTTCGGCTTATGTCGTATAAGCCCATTCCAGTTTGGTCACCAATCTTTGAACCGTCTGTGTAAAGATCGATTCCGTGGGTGTTTCCCATCCTGATTATCTCATCCCATTCTCCCTCTTCCGGTATAATGGTGATGCAGTTAATATTCTCATATCTCATCGGGATTTTATCACATGTTAATTCCGTAATATTTCCCATCGGTAAGATATCCGTTATTCTTTGGTATCTGGTCTTATGTTCTCTTATAAGCCACTCATCTATTGCCATTAATCTTGTGGCAGCTAAGGCCGCTTCATATTTTACCTGTATCTCAATAGGCCAAATGGATAATATATTCTCAATGGCCATTGTCGATGTGGTCCTCATGGCGCCGCAAATACTAATGCAGCACTGTCTCTGAATCTTTTGAAGAGGTTTTATATTCACCTTCTTCTCTAAGGATGTCCACCACACTAACGAAGCGTACGTAATTGTAGGCCGCAGTACACTCGTATATAGCCAATGTGTCATCCTTGGGCTTAAGCCCCATTTTGAGCCAATCACTCGTCTGCAGAGGGCCCATATTCTTTGAGCTCTCTCCACTTTACATTCAATGTGGTCCTTCCAGGATAGTCTCCAATCAAGTACTATTCCTAGGTATTTGACCTTCTTATCAATCTTAATTGTCTTATTCCGAAAGATGGGATAGCTATGCACCGGTATCTTCCTCTTTCTCGTAAACAAACAGATTTCAGTCTTTTCCGGGTTGACATTGAGCCTTCGCTCCTTCGCCCAGTTATAGATAGATAATAAAAGAAAAAAATAATTGTAACAACAGACACCCCTTATTAAACAGAGTATGTAATTTTGTTAATAAATATTGTGAAATAAATTTTAATTAAATCAATGTTGTAAATTCTTACACAATTTAAAGCAATACCAAATTTAGAAAAATATAGTTAATAATATTCTTAAGCTAGGTTTAATTATAATTGCAAAACATAATTAATAAAAAAAATGTATTTAACAACTCACCCACTTAACTCGAATTATCTGCAACGCGGAGTGAAGAGGCCTTTTCAAACTGCGAAAAGTTGCTGACTGAAAGGGTTAAATTGGCTGCTTTGCTTTGCAATTATGAATTCTTTTCTTATGATTAATTTAACTTATAAAAACTATTAAAAAAATGAAATGCATTATTCTTATTAGGCTTATAATTATTTAAGGTCTCCAATTCTTTTTAAAATACATTATTTTTATTTTTCATTAAGCTATTGATGTTTTTATGTTATATTTTTGATTTTTTTTTATAAATTAGTAATTGAAATTTCAAAAATTAAACCATAATCTTGGTAAAAGATTTTGGATGCAAAATATTGAATTATAGTAGATTTTTCAATGAATAATGTATTTTAATGAAATGGGGTCACTTTCATAAAACAACACAACACTAAGAACACTTATTTGTATTTTTATTTTACACCACTCCTGGCTCCACAATCACGGAATATTGGCCAGTAGAACGTAGGATCTATGTTAGATGTGAAGCTAACGATAACCCATATTAGATTATTTGGGTTGTTGAGATTTTAACAAATATTCTGTTAATTTTTTTGTAATTTTGTAAATATATTAAATGCTTTAACCAAACTTTCTGCTGACGAGTAAATTTGTGTATGACTTACGTTTTAATATCAAATACCAGCTTAAGCGTAGCTTGCTTCTTCTTCCTTTTTTCTTTGCTGTTGTTTTATTACTCTTGATGATGATGTTTTTTTCTTATGAAAGATTACTTATGTTGCAGGAAAAAAATGGTACAGTGGGTGCTCCCTGGATGAGGCACCCACGAACTTAACGCAAAGTTATAAAAATTTTTGTTAACTATAGTAAAAAAATTAAAAGACACTATATTATATGCGCGGACGTTGTTATTTTTTTTTCAAAATGAGCTTACCTTAATTGCAAATTTTGTGTGTATCAACCGCATAGGTGCTATTTTACAGAAAAATATGGGTTGTTTCAGCATATAAGAAATACGCATAAATTATCAAAGGAGATTTTGCTTTACTGGAAAAACAACTTTATTCCACAAATAGAAAAAACGACTGCTAAAATAATTAGTTGTTAATTCCTTATAATTTAAGGTTATATATTAAAATCAATTTACCTTTAAATGGCCTTTGTAGTACTTGTAGCAATATTTGTTTTACAATTGGCATAAAATTATGATCAATAATATATATAACAAGTAACAGTGCTATATTCGGCCGTGCCGAATCTTATATACCCTTCACAACGTGTAGTCATGCAATAACAATTGTTTGTATCACCATTCATCCCATATAAAATACGTGCATACGTACACGTTGGAATAAATGTGGCATCGAATCCCAGCTGAGCCAAAAAAATTTTATTTTATTTTATTTAATATATTATTTATATTTTATTATTTTTTTTTATATTTTTTTTAAATTTTTTCAAAAAATTTTTTTAGAAAAATTTTTAAAAAATTTTTTTAAATTTTTTTTTAAATTTTTTTAAAATTTTTTTTTTGTAGTTTTTTTTATTATTTTTTTCTTATTTTTAATATTTTTTTTTTTGTAATTTTTTTTGTTTGGTATGTTTTTTACATGTATCTATGTATGTATGTTGTTGTTGTAATTGTGAAAAAAAACGAGGTGGTCGTGGTTTTTTGCTCATATCTCAGAAAGTTATGGGGCGATTGTGCTGAATTTCAATAGCGATTCATTCCTGGATATTTCCAAGAGATTGATACCATATACAGATCTGAGGAACATATAGTTGCTTCTAAAAGTTGATTTCAACCAACACACGGACAGACGGGCAGACGGACAGACGGACAGACGGACAGACGGTCAGGGCTTAATCGACTCCTCTATTCATAAGCTTTCAGAAAATATATACTTTATGGGGTCGGAAATGAAAATTGTAGAAATTACAAACGGAATGACAAAGCTATATATACCCTTGTACACCACAGGTGAAGGGTATAAAAATAATATTTTAAATGACACTTGCACTTTACTTAAAAATTTAATCTTTAGCACTTATTAAGTTAATGATATCTTAAGCCACGTCTGTTCTGGTAGAAAGTTCGATGGAAAAGAATTTTAAGTCGTCATCACAATGACGAAATAAGCCATTTTTCTATTTTTAGAGGTCAAAAGAACATAGAAATTGGCACGAGAATATGCAACTATGTACCTTTACTGGGTTTAAAAAAGTATGCGTGATGGTGCGTGTTAATGCGTTTTTGTGCGATCTATACGAAATTTTTGTCTTAACATAAACAAAATTATTATTCAAAATTTAAAAAATATTAAAACATAATTAACGAATCTTTTTAAAAAAATAAATGTAGCTTATTATTACCAAAAAAAAAAATAATAATAATAATACTAATAATAATAAATTTTTATTCATTATTTTATTTCAATATAGTTAGTATAAGAAAAATTATTTTTTTTTTAACAATATTTCAGTAATCAAAAAAATAAAATTATTAAACAACAAGAGAACTTAAAATCGACCATTACAGGTGCCACGCCCTATTAAAGAATATGTATTAAATATTATATATCACGAAAGTTAATGCAGCTAGAGTCTTTAAATTAAGTACGGTAAACTTTGACATCCACACAAACACTTGGGTAAAAAATGGGCGGACTTTGAATAGTAGGCGTGGCCACATGAATTGAATACTAAATTTCGTATATTTGGAAAACGATATCGATTAGAGGACTAGAATTTTGCAAGAGCAACTTTGACACCCAAATGAACATTAGGGCAAGAAACGGGTGCATTATCAATAGTGGGCGTGGCACCTACCATATGAATTAAATACTAAAATTCGTATATCTGGAAAACGATATCGATTAGAGTACTAAAATTTTGCAAAAGCAACTTCGATATTCAAATAAACATTTATGGAAAAAATGGGTACATTACCAATAGTGGGCGTGGCACCTACCATATGAATTAAATACTTAAATTCGTATATTTGGAAAACGATATCGATTAGAGTAGTAAAATTTTGCAAGAGCAATTTTGACACCAAAATGAACATTTAGGTAAGAAATAGGTACATTAACAATGGTGGGCGTGGTACCTGACATATGAATTAAATACTAAAATTTGATAGTAATGATATAAAAAAACTATATTTTCCATTTGAATCGTTTTGTATAGAGAATTGAAAGTGTTCATAAGTATTTGATTTAAAATGGTTTAAGATTCACGAACTTAAGTTATAATTAGTAAACTTAGAATGTATTAAATTAAATATCTGCTCCAAAATCACAGCTTTATTTCTATTGCTAATTGAACGGCTCCACGAAAAGCCGCAAATGAAATAACGCCCAGGAAACAATCCCCAATGAAGTAAACCCCAAAAAATTGGAAATAACACCCAAAAACAGTGTATGAAATAACATCGAAAAATAAATGAAATAAACCCCAAAGCGAAAACGAAAAAGTCCCCAATATTTGGGAGTAATTTCATATGAAATAACTCCCAATGATGAAAATGAAATAACCCCCAATGAAATAAACCCCATCAGCAACAAAAATTAAATTATGCCCAAAATTCGCAGGCGTCTTCTTCATAATAAGGATATATGCAACTTTGAAAGTGTGCCAGCGTTCATAATAAATTTTTTTTTGGTGAAGGAACATACAAAGCTCGTTTAATAGTGACTACTGTTGGTTTTGTAAATGGAATAAGTCCACTGCAGTTATTTTCTCCTATACGATGGAAGCAATTTCAGATCAGCCACCAACGAGCTATCCTAAAACTTTCGAATGGCTTAAAAATCCAACTCATGGGAGACGTTATTATAGTTACAATACTGTTGTTTTAATGGGCAACCACGTATGTCTTAAAATCAAATTTTTCAGGAAAGGTACAAAACCGTGTTAGTGCTGAACGATTTTTGAAAATATATAGAAGTTACGTTAATATGCCATTAAAATAATCGGAATAAGTTCATCTTATTTGAAAATTTTTAATATGGCATTATTAACTCAAGATCATATAAAATGAACATACGCGGTTGTCCATGAAAACCACAGAATATTGTAAAGGAGGCAGTAATTTTCTGTAATGGAGATGTGAGGAAGTATGGACAATATTTCCAATATATTTATTTTTGAAACCCAACTACCAAAAAATTATTTTCATGTACATACATAAATAATAAACTTAATACTTTATGCGTAAGAAATGGTAAAAAAAAAACAAAGTGGTTGCTCATGAATTCAAGATAGAGAAAATATACGTTGTATGTATAAATGCTACCAGTTGGTTACATTTTATTATTATGTACCTCCTCACTGCTTGGCAGAAGTGGAACCAAAAACCGATTGCTTTTGATTTAGGGAAAACAATCATTATTGCCGTCCGTAGACTAATTTCGTAGTCTGTCACGAAGGTCGCACCATCCAAATCCAGAACGTTATCATTTATGTATTTGAAAAAATGCTCGTAGCATTTTGTTGATTTTCTATTCGTCAATATGGAAATATCTGTAAGCATTCGAAAGATATTGTAATAAATTCACGGGCTAAAAGTTTTCTTGTAAAAGGCCTATTTTTATATAATTTATTTACAAGCAAATACACCAAAAACCAACAGCTTTAAAAATGAAATAACCCCCGAATACAAAATGAAATAACACCCAAATTATACACGCTATGAAACAAGCCCCGAATTTAAAAAATTTGTTGGATGTTATTTCATTGGAGATTATTTCATAATTTGAAAACCCCAAATGAGAAATGAAATAATTTCCAAAAAAAATTAAAAACGGTCCAAAAAAATTGGGAGTTATTTCATATGAAATAACACCCAAAAATGTATGAAAAAAATTTGGAGAATATTTCATTTCTCGTTTGGGTGTTATTTCATTGGGGGGCTTTCGTGGAGCCAATTGAACGTTAGCTGCAGAAATATTTAATATTTTATTTTAAACTATTTTATGTTTTACTTCAAGTAAACTTATTTTACTAGTTTATCTTATATTAATAGTAATAGTAAAATAGTAAATTTTTTTGTTACGCAGTTTATGCATACATTATAAACCGATTTCAAAAGGAGTTATAGATCCAAATGTACGAAATTTTATACCGCGCAGTGTATTTTTCGGTATATTTAAAACGTAATATAACTGACAAAAGTAGATGTATGATTCTGAAATTTTGCAGCCATTGCTTTTTGGTCAATGACTTTGTACTAACGGAAAATAAATGTGACACGCCCACTTTAACGCCTACCTCCCATATAACGGCTTAAATTCATATAAGCTCTCTATGGAGAAAGTTTTTGGAAGAATAAATGACTATGTTGAAATATCTAAGTTGTATTTATTAGCAAAAACTTTATTAAGACACCTTCTTTAACGCCCTTTTTATTGAAAAACTAAATTTACGAAAACATTTTACTAACATATCGGTGGTGGTTATAAACGATTCGGCACAGCCGAATATAGTGCTTTTACTTGTTCTGTTTTAAATTTGGTGTTCACTGTTTTTTGAATTTACTTTCTGCTCTAACAATTTTTTTGGGGATCATCAATGCGGTCTGGGTTCAGCTAATTGTGAAAATATAGTAAAATACTGAAATCTATGTTGTTTTAATGAGCAACCGCGTATGTCCATTTTTGACGATTTTAAGTTATTAATGCCACGTCCTTTATACACGCCTTCTATACATGTTCAAAAAGCGGTCAGCACTAACGCAGTATGTTAACTGACACTTACTTTTTCAGTTTTTCACCTATAATTACTTGTCTACAACCTAAGTTGATATACGCTGCTTTATCTGCACACACATTCAGACTTCGTACCACTTTGTTTATTTTGGTCTTCGCTCCTACATATGTAATGAATATAATTCAAACAATTTGTTGGGGCCAGCAGAACGGTCCGGGTTCTGCTAGTTCTCTACATAAAGTAATGTTCAATAAATTTTCCCTTCTTAAAAAAATTCCAATTGACTTTGTTATTCTCTTTTGAAATTTTTTATTCATTGATTTCTTTCTAAAATAAAAATTTGACAAACATTTTGATAAGTTTTTAATTTTTTAGAGCATATTATACTTGTTTCACCTTGATTAAATTGTTTAACAAATTCTTTATTACCATTAACCTTTTCGTGTTTTTATTAATTCAGGGCAAATTGTATATTGTTTTGCATTATTTATTTTTATTGAAAATATTGAAGAAAAATAACAAACAATTAAAATTTTTGCAGCATGACTAAGCAGCTGTGTGTATCAGGCACAGTCTGATGCACAGAAAAACAAAACTATTTATTTTAAATTGTTTTTATACCCGCCACAAAAAAAATGGTGGGGGTATATTCATTTTGTCATTCCGTTTGTAACACATCGAAATATCCGTTTTAGACCCCATAAAGTATATATATTCTGAATCAGGGTTTGATTTGATGACGATCTAGCTATGTCCGTCCGTCTGTTGAAAGCACGATAGAGGTCGCACCGAAAAAGCTAGGGGGCTCAAATTTTGCCAGAATCTTTCTTATAGACAAGGTTTGTTTTGTATTGAAAATGGGCTAAATCGAAATATTAGGAAGAGAGTTAAAGCTCGAAAAGCAAGAGTAGGTCGAAAAAAACCGTGTCCCTCGAACATCGAATAAAATGGAATTGTGTCCAAACGCATTAACGTAGACTCATGAAACTTCGAATCTATATTTCCTAAGTAAAAACAATATTTTTCCCCGAAAATTATCTAAATCTATGCATTAGGAGAGGAGTTATCGATCAAAATGTACGAAAATTTTTACTGCACAGTGTATTTTTCGGTATATTTAACAAGAAAAACGTCATAAAAGCAACAAAATTGAATATACGACCCTGAAATTTCGCACGCTTTGTTTTTTGGCGAAACGCTTTTTTGTAACGGAAAATTAATGTGCCACGCCCACTTTTACGCCCACCTCCCATATAACGTTTTACCCAAAACTCATATAATTTCTCTATTAATATAGATTTTGGAAAAATAAAGGACTATATTGAAACATCTAGGTTGTGCTCATTAGAAAAAATAATTTTCGCACGCCTACTATAACGCCCACTTTTCACGTTATCTATCGTTAATGAAATTTAAAAGCTCATAAAAGCGCCAAAATTAGAGGTATAATGGTCAAGTTTGCTACGTATATCCCCCTAGGCAATGTCATTACTGTGCCAAAAAATTTAGGTGCCACACCCACTTTTACGCCCACCTTCCATATAACGTTTTATCTAAAATTCATATAATTTCTTTATAAACAAAGATTTTGGAATAATAAAGGGCTATATTGAAACATCTAAATAGTACTCATTCGGAAAAACAACTTTGACACGCCTACTATAACGCCCACTTTTCACGTTATCTACCGTTAATGAAATTTAAAAGCTCATAAAACCGCTAAAATTATAGGTATGATGATCAAATTTGCTACGTATATCCTTCTAGGCAATGTCATTACTGTGCCAGAAAATTAAGGTGCCACGCCCACTTTTACGCCAACTTCTAATATAACGGTTTAACTGAAATATATGTAATTTCTCTATTAATAAAGATTTTGGAATAACAAAAGGCTATATTGAAATACCTTAGTTGTACTAATTAGCAAAAACAGCTTTGACACGCCTACTATAACGCCCACTTTTCACGTTATCTACCGTTAATGAAATTTAAAAGCTCATAAAACCGACAAAAATTAGATAATAATAATAATAATAATAATAATAATGATAATCAATGTTATTGTTTTCCAAAAAAGTTTGGGTGACACGCCTACTTTAACGCCTACCTCCCATATAACGGTTTATCTTAAATTCATGTAATTTCTCTAATGACAAAGTTTTTGGTAAAATAAAGGACTGTATTGAAATATCTAAGTTGTATTTATTAGCAGAAACTTTATTGACACGCCTACCTTAACGCCCACTTTCATTGAAAGACTACATTTACAAAAGCATTTTAGTAGCATATTGAAGTTATAAAGGGTGGTTAAATTTTAAGGGCCGATGTTGAATTTAAATAAAACACAAATTATTTATGAAATTATTATTATTTCTTTTTGTAATGATAATATTTGTATGGTTCAATTATGTATTTAACAAAATATCGGCCAAATGGTCGATGGCGCCACTCCTCTATCTGATGGTCCAAATTTTCAATGACAATGTTGATGCTCAATTGTTTGGCATGATGATGAGTCGAGGTTGACTGCTCTTTTGCTACACTATAGCAAAAAACAGCAATGGTTCCCATTCAACGAACTAAGAAGGCATTCACCGATTTTCTAACATTTTATACAGACCTGTTTTGCAGAAATTTAAATATTTTTTACAATTCTCCCGATTGTGGACGAATTTGAACGATTATGTTGATCAAAAGAATTACGAAGTGCACAAAATGCATTTTGTCTTGAACGCCCATTTTTATAAAAAACCTGAATAACTTTAACGCGTTGCTTATTTGCGTATCTTTCCACTGTTCAAATTAAGTTGGTCTGAGATTGAGAAATGTCAAATGAAATGCAAAAAAAACTTGTTGTTTTTTGTGTGTTTCAACATGGGCCCTTAAAATTTAACCACCCTCTACAAAGAAAGTGATACATATTTTATTATAAAGAGATTATTCTATAGCGATTAACAAAATAATAAATATTGTGCTTTAAATGTACACAAAATTGGTGGTGGGTATAAAAGATTCGGCACAGCCGAATATAGTGCTCTTACTTGTTTTACCTTTTTTATTAATTCTTGTTGTTTGATACAATATATTTATTATATTTTTTATTTTATTTTTTTACTTTTGTAGCAAAAACAATTATTACGTTTGATTAATCGTGAAATGTAAACCTAAAATTCTAATTAAATTTTTGAGTGCGAAGATAATGATTTTATAACTAAATCCCGTCTTTTATAATATGCAAAAAATATTGTGCTCGTCACATTATATTCAAAACAACAATATAGTTAAAGAAGTTAAAGAGTGCTAAACCTGATAATACCCTTCACTAAAATCTACATCGATAAAGTGACCACATCGAACTTAGCCTAGATTTAAAATTTTATGTTATACGCCACTTTATTTTTTTTATTTTTGATTATATAAAAATTTTTACATAGTTAACTAGCCCTTTTATTTTATATCCATATTAATGGGGTTATAAAATAATTTTTTCGCCATTTTGTCTTAGACGCCATCTTGGATTTTACACTTTTTTCAATAGTTTGCTGTATTGTAATAGTCAAGCCCATTCGTTTGATACCAATTTTGTGGTTATTTGGCTTATATATTCGCCATTTAAGCTAGAACGCTATAATGGAATTGTTTTTTTTTCAGAGTTAACTCTATTTAAATGGTCAAGTCCTTTTATTTGATACCCATATTGGCTCTCTCGGTGGTATAGAAACTGAATAATTATTTCAAATACACATAAATACAGCAATAAAATACATTTTAATAATTTTCTCCACATCAAAGAACAAGAACAAATTTTTGAGAGTTGCTTTGCTGATGTTTTATTTTTGAGCTGACAATTCGATGGCTAATGGAGATTACACTGGATTACAATATTTGCTGTGTTTGCAAATTTTATTCAATGTGGGTCGTAAAATCCTAAATATCGCAGCATTTGTTAAGTACTTTTTCCAGTTATAGTTTTCAACATATTTGAATTTTAATTAAATAATATGATTTGAAACTTCAGCTTTAGGTCCCGATTATTGGTAAATTTACTTGCACTCGATTTAAATTTCATCAGTATCTCTAGAGGCATATTATATCTACAAATAGTTGCAAAGGTTCCTATAAATTATTCTATGCTGAAAAATTTTAAATTTGGTGTTACAAATATGGGGAAAAAATAGAGGCAGTCGTGTTTATTTGCTCATATCTCTGAAAGTTATGGGGTCAATTATGCTGAATTTCAATAGCGATTCATTCCCAGATATTTCCAAAAAATTGATACCATACACAGATCTGAGGATCATATGGTTGCTTCTAAAAGTTGATTTCAACCAACACATGGACATGACTTAATCGACTCCTCTATTCATAAGCTTTTAGAAAATATATACTTTTTGGCGTCGGAAATGAAAAATGTAGTCTGGTTTAATGTGTGAAGGAATATGTAAAAAATTGTATCATAACACGAAATAATGTTCCGGATTAGATCAATATTGTAGTGGAATACTAGACTTGCAAGATCTGCAACGTTTGCATGATCTGTTTACAACGAAGGGTGATTTCCGGTATTATCAAGTTCAACGAGAACAGGTGGAGTTATAGTTTATTTCAAAAAGAATTGGAACGTAAGAAAAATTGCTGAAAAAATTGTGAACTCAAAAATTTGGCTATCCGCATATTTGGCAAAATACGAAAGGAACAAATTTTGTAATTACTGCTATATACAGATCACCAAGTAGTGCCGAGACGGAATTTTTGAAAGCCTTTGAAGAAATATTGGAAACGATAAATGATTTAAACTGCGATATAATAATTGCAGGTGATTTTAATATTGATTGGAACAAAAATGAGTTTTACAAAACTAAAATTTAATATATACAAAATGATAATGGCCTTAAGCAAATAATGGAAGAGCTTATGCGAATAACTCTAAACTCAAAGACAATAATAGATTATATTTTAACTAACAATAAAACATATCTGCGAAAACTAATATTACGAACGAAATATCGCACCATTGACATTATATTTAATAATAAAAACAGATCTAATGAAAATATAAATAGGGAAATTGAAATATTTAAGTACAACCTAAACCAATATAAAGTACAAATAAGTGGCTTTCAACTTATAAACAGCAATAATGATTTAAATAATAACGTATATGTATATCTTCGATGAATATTTGGAGAATGCAGTTAGAAATTTAACAACTAAAAATATAATTAATTGGAGAAATAACAACAAATGGTTTAATAATGAAATAAAACGTTTAAAAAAGGAAAAAATTGATAAATATCAAATAAGTAGCAGTAATTGAAAATAATAACGATTGATGGCTTAACTATAAAGCAATTAGAAATCTATATAAAGTCAAAATCGAATAACAAAATAAATGATGCCAACGATCAAAAGGAAATGTGTAAGCAGATAAAAAATTTAGTACAAACTGTGATATTTAATCAATTAAAATGTAAGGAAAATTTTGAAATATCCAACAACTTTAATAACTATTTTGAGAATAGTATTAAAACTATTAGAGATGACATCGATAATATGCAATATATAAACCATATAACTGATATAAACTCCAAATTCAAATTTTGTGCAATAACATTAGATGAATTAAAAAATGTATGTAAAAATTTAGAAAATAAACCCGATAACAATAAACTAAACATTATAATAATAATTAATTAATTCTTGAAATATTTTGGGGAAAAAATTACCAGATATAATAATAAATACCTCTTTAAGAACAGGAATATTCCCAGAAAACTGGAAAGATAACTATGATTACTCCAATTGAGAAAATTGCGAAAACGAGAAAATGTGAGGAGCTTCTCCCTATAAACACATTAAGAACGTCTGAGAATATAATCGAAAAAGTAGTAGAGAAATTTATAGGATCGAATAAAATTTTTACCAAATATCAATCGGGCCGGGAGACATTTTTCTTGTGAAACATCGGTCAACTATATAATAAACAGATGGAAAAAAATAGAAAGAAATAAAAAACATATTGCATTATTTCTCGACTTCAGAAGAGCATTTAAAACTATAGACAGAAATATATTAATACAAAAATTATATAAATACGGCATCCAAGAAATAGAACTAAAATGGTTTGAATCATATTTGACAAACAAAAACCTAATTACGAAAGCAAATAATATTAAAGGTGAATTCACCCATTTGTTCTGAACAAAATTTTTTCCGGAGAATAACATTTTTTACTGAGAGTTTTCTGCAGAACGATTCACCCATTTCTAAAAATTTGTCCGAAAAAACAAAGCTGCCATATAATATAAAATGCAAACAGTTGTACAAAGTGGAAGCACCGCTAGCAAACTATGTAAATAAATACAAACGTAAATTATTTCATTAAAATATATGTGAAGAAAATGTCGGATAGAAGAAAACTAAAATTATTATTTTTAATTGAAGTGCATAAAGTCAATTTGTTTGCAAAAGAAATTTATAAAAAAAAATCGAAAATAAAAAGAGTCGCTTCTATTTCATTCCATAAACCCTGTTTTAAATAATTATTTTTGTATGCACTATTGCTCATGTCATACAAACATTTTCTTCCTGGTTTTTTAATTCTTCTATTAATTTTTGAGCAATATTTTCATTAAATTCCATTTTAATTGTTAATTTTCGGCAAAAACAATTTTTGTATAATAAATGTACTGACACTGTGTGATGTGGCAACCAAATTCAATTTTCATGTAAATATTGAAATATAGTGGCATCCCAATTCAGTTTCTTCTGAACAAGAATTAAAATTAAACCAATTCAAGAAAAATCTTTCTGAACAAAATAATCTCTCTCTCTCTCTCTCTCAAAAGTAAAACATCAAACTCAATACAAAAAAAATTTGTTCTGAACTAAAATTTTATGGGTGAATCCAGCTTAAATCTAGCATAATTAATAATGAATACGGAGTACCACAAGGATCAATCCTTGGAGCACTACTTTTTATTACATATATTAATGCCAACTATAATTGATAATTGTGAAATAGTTCTTTTTGCAGATGATACCCTGATTTTTGCTGAAGGAAATTTAGATAACCACTGTTACGAAAAATTATATCGAGACTTTGATAATGTTAACAAGTGGATAAAGATGAACAAGATAAAACAAAATGAAAGCAAAACAAAAATAATGGAAATAAACACTAATAGTAATATAATTTATAAGATAAATAATGTTATAATTGAACAAGTAAGAGTGCTATATTCGGCCGTGCCGAATCTTCTATGCCCTTCACAACGTGTTTGTTTGTATCACCATTCATCTCATATGAGATACGTACATATATATAAAAAGCATACATACATACATACATACATACATACATATATAAAAACATCCCATTGTAAAATTATTAATTGAGTTTACGTATGTTTCAAAAAAAAAATTTAAAAAAGAAAACATATTAAAAAAAACAACAATAAAAAAAATTAAAATAAAGAAATTTTGTTGGCTCAGCTGGGATTCGATGCCACGTTTACTCTAACCAGTATGCCACATTTGTTTGTATGTATGTATGTGTTTTATGTTGTTATTGTGGGAAAAAAACGAGGTGATCGTGTTTATTTGCTCATATCTCTGAAAGTTATGGGGCAATTATGCTGAATTTCAATAGCGATTCATTCCCGGATATTTCCAAAAGATTGATACCATACACAGATCTGAGGAACATATAGTTGCTTGTAAAAGTTGATTTCTATCCACTCACGGACAGACGGTCAGACCTTAATCGACTCCTCTATTCATAGCATTCAGAAAATATATACTTTATGGGGTCGGAAAGGTATAAAAAGTAGAACATTTTAAGTACCTAGTAGTAGGTTTTATGATTAATAAAAACTTAAATTTGAAGAGCCATATTGACTATACATACCTGTAAAAAAATCGTCAAGAAAATGATCGGTCATAACAGCAATAAACATATACATATAATACTACGGTTAAGCCACATTTAGAATTAGGTCTACAATCATATACATATTCATTCTGCACAGCGAATAAAATTGAAAGACTACAAAAACTTCAAAATAAGGTAATGCGTGTCATATTGAAATGCAATCGTTCTACAACTGTACAATACTCTCCCGAATCACATTAAAATTTAGAATAATATAAATTTGTTTTAAAAATATGTCGTACTTTTGGTAACGACAAATAATAGAGCTTAATATGAAAAATTAATATGATGAATTGTTATACAAATGCAATGTTTTAGAAATAATTTTGAATACTAAAAAAGATTAAATAATAATAATAATTTGTTCTTGTGTAGTTGCCAAAGTTAAAACACCAAAAATTTGACATAAAAAATAATTTTAAATCGAGTTAACAACAAAAAATTGATCGTTTGCTTGAATATACATAAATAGTTATAATAGTTATGAATAAAGTACTGATTAGTCAACATTATTCGTACGAATCTGTTTATATGGAGTTTTGACTACAGTTAGCATGAAATATTGAAAAGAATACCAGGCTTAACAAGTTAGTTTAAAATATTTTTAAAGTGTTGTATTAAATTTATACAGGGATGGGAATTTTTTTTTTTTGCAGAGTTAATAAAAAATAATTTTTGTAGTTTTGTTTTCGTTTCCAAAATAGAAAAAAAATGTTAACTCAAATGTTTTGTTGTTTTTTTAATATTGTCTGATTTTTTACTGATTACTGATTTTTTATTTGCCTGACGTTTATAATTATTTGACGTTAAATAATACAACCGATATAACAGAAATTGTGTTCAGAAGTATAAAACCTTAACTGTATTTGAATAGATGATACAAAATTCAATGGGGGGTTGTGAATTTAACATAAATGTATATGTTTGTATGTATATTGATGATCGACAAACAGCCTAAAGTAGCAACAATATAAAACAGTTATTTAAATAAAAATGTGTGTGTACCTTGTATAGTCATTAGGTTGGTAAATATTTTAATTAAAGGTGTTTATAGGTAAAATACAATATAAATAGAATAAAAGTAATCGTCCACTTGATAATTTGCCACATGAGTCAAAAGATGTACGAGCACTCTTAAATTTTAAAAACCTTTACAATTCTTCCCTTTCCTTTGTTTGTAATAAAATGTTTCTACCAAACAAAAATATAAAACTAGTGTTAAAAGCGTTTATATTCAAACGACGTATGTTTTGAATATTAGTAATTTTTCTTCTTATATTTGTTAATAAAAAGACTACAGCACCATCTGTTGAGAATTTTCGATTTTTATTTCTTCCTAAATTATTATGTAGCAATTACGAAAAAACGCAGAAAAAATATCTAATTTGGTCTGATCGTTTTTAGGCATCCAAACAAACATGCTCGAACCTTGGCTTGTTTGCATTATTCGAATTATATTATGAATTTTTTTTTAAATCAGTTCTAATAAAAAAAATATTCTGGATGCCACAACCGGGACCATTCACGGACAACATTTTATCAAAATATGTAACGCCGTTCAGTTTGAGTTCAGTGGCAAACTTTAGGGATACTTACAAAAATACGCTGAAGTTACAGTTAGTAGTATGAGGTTAGAAATAATCTAGTTATTCTAACTTCAGACTAGATACATACTTATATGTTCTTATTTTATATATCAAACTATCGATTTTAACATTAGGTTGTCCTATTATCCCAACTTGTTCATTTGTATATAGTTTTATACTAGTTTTTGTTAGAGAGTAGTGTACTCAACTCACACATACCGGAAAAAATTAAAACAAATTTTACACAGCATTTTATGCATCAAGCGCTATAATTTTTTTTTTTTTTTGTTTCAGCCAAAATTTGAACCAAGGGTTCCCTGCTTTTGAAGTTGATATTAATAAACGGCCTTATTCATAACAAAAAGTTTGCATAAAGTTTATTCATAACACACATGCCAAACTCTGGCTAACGATTTGCTAAACTCTTGTTAACGAGCTGCCAAACGTTTGCCAACTTGTGAAAAACAGCTGTTCTGTGTTGTTGTTTTATATTACTAATATATTTTTACCTACCTATTCATACTGTTGCCAACTTACAGATCGTTTGTTTATTTATTTATTTAAGTCTATGGATTCTAGATCCTTACAGACTATAAAGCAATACATACAAATTGTTTAATATTAGTTATTCAAAAACAAAATAATTTTACATTTTACAATATTAACATTTAAGGAAAAATCAATATGTTGATAAAGTTTATTGAACTCGGTACAAATCCTCAAAAACGAATCGAAGTTGGCATAATTCGTTCTGAAAACTTTGACTGATAGCGGACAAAAATGACATGTAGAACGACATGGTACATTAAAAAAGATATTCGCTAATAGGAAATCAGAGCATATACATCCTTTTATTAAATTTAGAACAAAAGTAAAATTTAGCATTGTTCTTCGGCTTTTTAAAGTTGGCAGCTTTACTAGTGCAAGTGTACTTGTATAAGGCAGCTATTAATGTAAACATTGTAAGTTGGATCCCAAATAATTGAACCATACTCAAGAATAGGCCTGACAAGAGAAATAAACAATTGTATTGTTATATATGGATCTGTAAACTCTTTCGCCCAACATTTTACGAATCCAAGGACAGCACGTGCTTTATTAGCAGTTAAAGAGATATGCTCAATAAAATTTAGTTTAGCATCTAATAAGATTCCAAGATCGGAGACAGATTCCAGTCTTTTTAACGTATAACCATTTAAAACATAATTAACTTTAATATAACATCTACGAAAGAAACACATATATTTGCATTTTTGAGGGTTCAGCCATACATACATTAAAAGCATCTATATCCTTTTGTAAGAGGGTATAGAATATTTTTACGTCGTCAGCATACATAATAACGTTTGAGAATTTAATAGTATTTGGTAGATCATTAATAAATAAGGAAAACAGCAATGGACCAAGATGATTTCCCTGAGGAACACCAGAAAGTTCGGCTATTGGTTTAGAGATAATGTTTTTAAAACGAACATTTTGTTTTCTATTTGTCAAGTACGAATAAATCCACTTAAGGGAGTTCTGTGTAAGTCCCATTACATCAAGTTTTATTTAAAAGAAGTTTATGGTTAACTTTACCAAAGGCTTTGCTGAAGTCGGTGTTAATAACATCAGTTTGCTTTTGTTCAATAAAACCACGATTTACAAGCGTAGTAAACTGCAACAGATTTGTAACAGTCAAACAACCCTTACGAAAACCATGTTGTAATGGAGACAATATAGATGTTACATGATGGCAAAGATGATCAGTTATAATTTTCTCTAAAAGTTTAGGTATTGTGCTAAGGTTAGCAATACCTCTATGATTAGCGATATTATTTCTGCAGCCAGACATGTATTATATTATTATGAAAGAGTCCTTCCACATAGTAGGAAAATAACCGGATTTTATTGACATATTGAAAAGTATTGTAAGAGGAGAAACGAAAGCCTCAGCACATTTAATAAGAAGGCTACTAGGAATTCCATCAGGGCCATATTTATAAGAAAATTTGAGATTTTTCAAACTGCTGAAAACCGTTGATTTATCAAGAAGTGGAATTGATATAGCTGGATTTGATAATTCCATTAGTGGATAAGATTTTAAATCGTCGAATTTAGCGTCAAAATAAGTGGTAGAAAAGAAGTCGGCAAACGAATTACTTATTATTAAGTCATCATCGGATTCAGAATTACGGTACTTCATAACAGTTGAAAATGCAATTGGCCTCCTTTTGTAATTAACAAATTTGTAGAAGCTCTTTGGATCAGTTTTAAAATTTTTACGAATTTCGTTTAAATAACTCAAGTAGCAAGACTGATTCATTGAATTATATTGTGCACGAATCACCGAATATTTGGCATAATCGATAGAAGATCCAGACCTTTTGCATATTTTATAAAGCTTGTTCTTCTTATTTTTAACGGTAGAGAGATACTTGGTGTTTCACGGTGGGCCAGATTGTTTTAAAATAAAAGTTTTCGGAGTGGTTTGATTTCAATAAACATGTGGTAGTTAGTTTTTTTTTTTATAAGAAGAGCTTGATAAAACGGAAATTTTGATTTCAAGAAATTGGATCCGAACGATTAATAGTTATATCAGCACAGTCGTTTACAAAAATTAAATCTAATAGTTTAAAATTAACGTTGCATTTCTATTTTTATAAAAAATTTTATTGTTCGCTTATTTTTTGAATTTATTTTTCAATTCTAAAAATTGTTAATATGGATGGAAAAACAAAAAATGTCAAAACCAGGGACGATATACAAAAAATGGTTGCATTTTTGAGGAGTTTCCTGCAATTTCAGAGTTGATTTATGAAAAGTTGAAAGACGGATAAAAGTTTCTTATGAATAAACTATGTGCCAAAGAGCTGGCAAGCTTAATCGGCATTCTAGTAAGCACTTCTTTGTACGTAGTGTATAAATTATGGCTAACTTTTTGTTATGAATAAGGCCGAAAGTTTTTATTTAAAAAATAAAGTACTCTTAAATTTTGCGATGGTCGAGTTTGTTTATTTTCAGTCAATGCATGTGATATCTACCACAGTCTCGTTTCAACTAGTTATATGACTTGTTCAAAACGCAACTAGCTAAAAATTTACCATGGCATTGGTTAAAATTATTTGTACATATACAAGCATGGTCTATTAAATAAGGTCTATGTTACTCTACAAAAACAAAAATCCAAAAAAAAATTCACAGGCATTTTGTTAGTGTAAAACTACAATGAGGTTGTCAAAAACAGCTGACTAAATTACCAAAAAAACGCTTTACTTTTTTAGTGTATTTTGTGTTTTCCTTTTGTTTAACAATTTTTCAGTTTCCAAGACAACAAAAATAAATATTATGATTAATTATTACAAAGTTTTATTCGGTAAATATGTGCTAAAAATATATTTTAAAATAATGGCTGATAGAGATAAAATAGAAGTACATGACATTACACGCATTGAACGTATTGGAACACATTCGTGGATTAGGTATAGACGATGTCTTGGAGGAACCTGCTGTTTCACAAGGTATGGTGGGCCAGAAAAATGCTCGTTTCACGGCTGGTGTTGTCGTACAAATGGTGCGTGAAGACAAAACAGCTGGTCATTCTATTTTCTTGGCCGGTGAGCCAAGTACTGGCAAGACTGCTATAGCTGTTAATGTGGCTCAAGCCTTGAGTACAGAAACGCCTTTTACCAGCATGTCCGGCTCGAAAATTTGTTCGTTAGAAATGAAAAAAAACTGAGGTTCTGTCACAGGCTTTATGTAAAATTATCGGTGTACGTATTAAAGAAAAGACTGAGATAACATTTATAAATACCTGCAATAACAGTTTAATAAAAATTTTAACTTTTTTAAGGTCACTCTAAAAACCACCAAAACGGAAACCAATTACGATTTAGGTGACGAAATCATCATCATGTGGTAACTATTCTGGAAAAGTTAATAAATAAGGACGTACTTTTACTAGATCTGATTATTGTATTACGTAGTCCTCATGGCATACCTATAGATTTACTTGATCGAATGATAGTTATTCGCACTGTAGCCTGCACAGAAAAGGAAATAAGAGATTCTACAAATTCGTTGAGAAGAAGAAGATTGTCTAATGCATTCTGATGCTTTGACTATTTTAACAAAAATTGCAACAGATACTAGTTTACGTTATGCCATAAAGTTAATTGCAACAACCAATTAAGTGTGTCGTCGTCAACATAGATGCCGTCACAAAGCGAGATGAAAATGGGGCAGTAATGACCAACTAATAGGACATTAGATTTTTAAACAACATTTTTATTTATTTATTTAAAGTTTGGTAACCCAGCCTCTAGGCCATAATCGGCTACAAACTTCTACTAAAAAAAATTACAATGCTTTTTACTCTAAATATAAAAAAATAAAATAATTAAAAAAATGTTGTTGATTTAAAATCAATAAATTATTAAAAACATTAATTGAATGGTAAATAATTGATTTTTTTATTTCTAATTTAATAATATTATTTATTTTTTGTTTTTTAATAAAAAATAATTATGTTTTTATTAAACTTATAACACTTTTTGACTTTTCACTGCACTTTATATCTGAGGCTTGGAGCTAAAAGGGCCAATGTCACTTTTTTGCTCTTTTGAGTTAATCATTGCATTAGATTTGTTGTCTTGATCTATTTCATTATGGTTCATTCATAAATAAAATGCTGGCCAATGTCACTATAAAAGCACATATAAAGGTTAAAGTTCAATTAAAAATTTCTCAAAAGTAAATATTTTGACATTGGCCCTTTTAGCTCCAAGCCACAGATATAAACAAAAGTAGAAAAATAGAAATGGCGCGCTCAAAAGGTAGACAAATTTTGACAACTTTGATATGTAAACATAAGGGAGCAAAAAATGATCAACTGATTAGTTACACAGACCTTATTTAATAGACCTTGTGTGCAATCATGTTCTGCGGTCGAAGAAAAAATATGGTTGTGGTAATCATAATCTAAGAGCAACATACTGTGATTGAATTGTATGATTATAGTTAAAACGTATAATGATTGCCAATTATCATTATTATGTTTAATTAAAGTATTAATAATAATTATAGTATGTATGACTACAATTGAAATTGACAATATTTGCTTTTTTACGGCAAATTGTTGCATTCTACTTTAAGTTAGATAAACTATTTGTACTTACTATTTTGATTGCAATTTTTAAACAAACATTTTTTTTACATTTAGTTTTAGTTTATTTTTAAATTTCTTTAATTTTTTCAAAACTGTTTGTTTATTTTTTTTGACATCTCAAACTTTTAAAATAATAAAAATTTATCCAGCAAGAAGAAGAACAGTTGAAATCAAAATATTTTAATATACAAAATCATTGATTTTTTTCCTTCTAATCATACTGTTGTGTCACATATTATTTAATGATTATTTGTAATTTTTAATGCTTTGGAATATAATGCTTGGTCGGATTACTTTTTTTTTCAAGTAATACTATTTTTAGGCGACAACCATATCGAAATTTTTAGGAAAAATAAACATTAAATGATACAATGCAAACAAATGCATTTTGCAACATTTTTATTTATTTTGTGTTTTGCTACACACAAATGTATGTTTTGCGTATGGGTTAGTTAAGTAGCAACTTCAAAGACTTATAATTATAACACTATTGAACCAATTTTATTTCTGCAGGAAAATTTCTTTCAAATGGAATATTTTTTAAGTCGGTTGAATAATGAGAGCGTAAATTGCGTAACAAAAAATCTATTTCCCTATTAAGCTATAAGATGCTAAATATAACCAGTATATAACAAGTGATATATTCGGCCAAGCCGAATCTTTTATACCCTTCGCAACGTGTAGTCATGCAATAACAGTAGTTTGTATCACCACCATTCATCTCATATGAAATACGTAAATACATATATAAAAAAACATACATATATAAAACATCCCATTGTAAAATTAAAAATTTACGTATGTATTTTAAAAAATAAAATAAAAAAATTTAAATAAAAATTAAAAAAAATATTAAAAAAAAAATTAAAAAAAAATAATTAAAATATAAATAATAAATATAAAACAAGCAATAAAAAAAATTAAAAATAAAATAAATTAAAAAAAATAGTAATAAAAATATAAATAATATAAAAATGATATATTAAACAAAAATTAAAAAAAAAATATTTAAAAATTAAAAAATTTTTTTTTGGCTCAGCTGGGATTTGATGCCACCCACGTTTACTCTAACCAGTATACATGTATGTTGTTCAATACCGATTTACTCCCGAATATTTCTGATATTTTAATACCTCACCTCATCCAAGCGATGTCGGACACGGACAGACTGACATAGCTTAATCGACTCCCCTATTCATAAGCTTTCAGAGAATATATACTTTATGGGGTCGGAAATGAAAATTTTAGAAATTTTACACGGAATGACGACAAACCTATATATACCCTTTTTCACTGTGTAAAGGCTATAAAAATTGTAATATTCTTTTTTAAAAAATAACTTTTTGTTTGATATTATTTGAATATCATTGTTTCATAGTTTTTATTATAATGGAAAATATAAAAATAAAGTTTAGTTTTTGTAAAACCAATTTGCAAAATATAAAAAGAAAAAAATTTTTTTTTTAAAGCTGGAGTTACATACCATGCGTTCTATCCGTTGTTCCGTTGTATGCATCAGTCAAAAAGTAGAATCAGTGTAATTGTATGTGACAAGTTACACGGCAAAACGCATACAATGCATAAACGTATCAACGCAGCAAAGTAGGTTTACTTTCTACTTTTGTATCCGTCGCATAAAAGGTGAATAAATGTCAGCTGTTGTTGATAGCCATGGATGACAAAAAATATTTTTTTGTCGATGTTATCGATAAATTTGATTGTGTGGTGGATTTATTTTTTTCATTTTTTTGTATTAAAAAATGTTTTTAATAAAAGAAAAAGCATTCGAAATAAAGTTTACAATTACTTTTAAGAAAAACGTACATAAAAACTAATTTTAAACACAATTTTTTCATTACCAAAATTTTTATTCCACTTATCGATAACTATTATGTGCTGAGTGTCATCTCTGTTTATTATTAAAAGAAAACAAGTGCAATGGAGGAGATGCTTATTGATGCTTGTGTTATTTTTGAACTTTTTGTAGCACAAAATATCATGTACATAAACTAAATGAATTCCATAAATGCCCTTAAATTGTCAATTTTACTTTCCATTTTGGCAAAATTGTTTTTAGTTAATAAAAATATAAACACAACATAGGGTTGCCATATTTGAAAAGTGAAAAAAGTACGTTGAGGGGGAAAAACAGTAATTTAAAAAAAAAAGAAAAACAGTACATTTTGATTTTGATAACATAACTTTTACTTCAATACATCACATTTTTATTTAAAAATAGTTAAGAAGAAACATAAAAACATGTAAAAACGTGGTAAAAAACACAAATTTAACGTTGTTTTTCGATTTTGATATTGATACTAGTTTGAATAAACGAATTACCAATGCTTTAACATTTTTGACTATATTTCAGAATTATGCACTATATTTTCAAACTTTATTTTGAAAATGATCTAATGTATTTCAAAAGTTATTAATTATATTTGAAAAATAGTAAATAGAATTTCGAAATTGGTAATTGAATTTCAAAAACTACTAGTTGAATTTTGAAATTATCTATAATATGCAAATTCAATTAATTTGTTTCTTAAAATTACAATAATATTCCATTAATACTTTTTGAATACTATTTATAACGTAAAAAATATCACCTGTAATTGACAAATTATCAATTCTTAAGTAGACTTAGGGCCATTATTACAACTTTCCGTTAGCTACAGGCAGAATTTTGTTTGGCAGATTAATGGCTTTGCATTATAAACCCTTAATTTATTATTTTTTTATTCATTAAATATTATTAAAATTTATAATAATAACAATAAAAAAAAATGGAAGATGTAATAATCAAAAGCTATTTATCGAACAGACATAATCCTACCTTTAACTAAAAGCAAGTTGTAATAATGGCACTTAATCTATCACGCATAGAAATTGTTATTGAACTTAAAATCAATATTTAACAATATTTAAGAAAATAATTATTAGGCTCAACAAAAAGAAAACATTTCTTGTTAAAGTCGACTATAATATTACTTTTAATAATTTTTTTGAAGTTTATTTTAAAGACAATAACAATTTTTATGAACAATAAAGTAAAGTCTACTTTAAAATTGATAATTTGTCATTTAAAATTGATATTTTTTAAGTTATATATAGTAATCCAAAAGTCTTAATTAAATATTGTCAAAAAAAATCCAAAAAAAAATCAATTGAATTTTTAAAATGAATACATTTGATAATTTTTAAAATTCAATAAATAATTCTGAATCAGGGTTTGATTTGATGACGATCTAGCTATGTCCGTCCGTCTGTTGAAAGCACGATAGAGGTCGCACCGAAAAAGCTAGGGGGCTCAAATGTTGCCAGAATCTTTCTTATAGACAAGGTTTGTTTGGTATTGGGCTAAATCGGAATATTAGGAACAGAGTTATAGCTCGAAAAGCAAGAGTAGGTCGCCAAAAACCGTGTCCTTCGAACATCGAATAAAATGGAATGGTGTCCAAACGCATTAACGTAGACTCATTAAACTTCGGATATACATTTCCTGAGTAAAAACAATATTTTTCCCCGAAAATTATCTAAGTCTATGGATTAGGAGAGGAGTTATTGATCAAAATGTACGAAAATTTATACCGCACAGTGTATTTTTCGGTATATTTAAAAACAAAAACGTCATAAAAGGAACAAAATTGGATGTACGACTCTGAAATTTTTCATACTTTGCTTTTTGGTGAGACGCTTCTTTGTAACGGAAAATCGCCCACTTTTACGCCCACCTCCCATATAACGTTTTAATCAAAATTCATATAATTTCTCTATTAATAAAGATTTTGGAATTACAAAGGGCTGTATTGAAACACCTAAGTTGTAGTCATTCGCAAAAATAACTTTGACACGCCTACTATAACGCCCACTTTTCACGTTATCTACCGTTAATGAAATTTAAAAGCTCATAAAACCGCCAAAATTAAAGGTATGATAATCAAATTTGCTACGTATATCCTTCTAATCACTGTAATTGTTGTGCCAAAAATTTTAGGTGACACGCCCACTAAACGCCTACCTCCCATATAACGGTTTATCTTAAATTCATGTAATTTCTCTATTGACAAAGTTTTTGGGAAAATAAAGGACTATATTGAAATATCTAAGTTGTATTTATTAGCAAAAACTTTATTGACACGCCTACTTTAACGTCCACTTCCACTAAAAGACTACATTTACAAAAGCATTTTAGTAGCATATGGAAGTTATAAAGGGTGCTTAAATTTTAAGGGCCGATGTTGAATTTAAATAAAACACAAATTATTTAGGAAATTATTATTATTTTTTTGTAATTATAATATTTGTATGGTTCAATTATGTATTTAACAAAATATCGGCCAAATGGCCCCCTCCCCCCCATCCTTGGCGCCACTCCTCTATCTGATGGTCAAATTTTTAATAACAATGTTGATGCTCAATTGTTGGGCATGATGATGAGGCGAGGTTGACTGCTCTTGTGCCACACTATCGCAAAAACCAGCAGTGGTTTCCATTCAACGAACTAAGAAGGCATTCACAGATTTTCTAAAATTTTTTACAATTCTCCCGATTGTGGACGAATTTGAACGATTATGTTGATCAAAAGAATTACGAAGTGCACAAGATGCATTTTGATTTGAACGCCCATTTTTATAAAAAACCTGAATAACTTTAAAGCGTTGCTCATTTGCGTATCTTTCCACGGATCAAATTGAGTAAGTTTAAGATTGAGAAATGTCAAATGAAATGCAGAAAACAAATTTAAACACTAGGTGTAGTTCACCTTCAACATGGGCCCTTAAAATTTAACCACCCTCTACAAAGAAAGTGATACATATTTTATTATAAAGAGATTATTTCATAATTATTAACAAAATAATAAATATTGTGCTTTAAATGTACACAAAATTGGTGGTGGGTATTAAAGATTCGGCACAGCCGAATATAGTGCTCTTACTTGTTTCCTATTTCATTCTTCAAAAAATTACAAAATTCAATACATGTACACATATCCAAAAACAGTACAAATATAAAAAAACAGTACTTTTTCTTAGTTTTGGGTATTGTGAATATAACAGTACACATTAAAAAAAACAGTACATGTACTGTTTGAAACAGTACGAATGGCAACCCTAACACAACAGCTGATTAAAACATAAGAGTTGATGCATAAAACGCATTGTGTGTAACTTGAGTATAGAAACGTATAAAAAGGTGAAAAAGTATCAAACGCAACAACGCATGAACGGATGGTATGTAACTCCACCTTTAAGGCACAACACCCAAACTATAACATCCTATTACGGATTCTCTCAACCCTACGAAGTTCAATGAGAACCAATTTAGCATATTCACATACATACTCCCAACTGCGTGCAGAGGACAACATAATCTCCACTATATTACCGTGATCAACACTACAGCCTATCATCCCCTCAAGGTGTATTCTCTCCCTATCAAAACGCGGGCACGAAAAGAATACATGTTCAGCATATTCCTCGACATTACCATCACAGCTCGGACAGAACGGAGAAGTATCATGACTAAATCTGTATAAGTAAGACCGGAAACAACCGTGTCCACTAAGCAACTGCGTAACATAAAAGTCCAGATCCCCATGTGTTCGCCTGAGCCATGGGACTAAGTCAGGAATAAGAGAAAACGTCCATCTACCCTTCTCTGACAAGGACCATCGCCGCTGCCACTCAGCAATCGTTCCAATACCTGAGAAGCCTCTGATCTGAAGATCAATTGGCATCATTCCCGCAATCACCAATGCTGCATCATCTGATATAGTCCGGAAAGCACAAATAACTCGCAAAGCAGCCAGTCTATACACTGGGCTTATAATTCCCCTATAGGTCTTCAACCCAAGAGCACGAGATTAGATAGGTGATGCATACATAATCACACTCTTAACTACTCCAGCCAATAGTTTCCGTCGTAAGTACTTTGGGCCTCTCGTATTTGGCATTATACGAGACAGAGCAGTATATGTTCTCGAAGACTTCCCAGCAACATCTATTACGAAAGTAAGTCTTCTCTATAGCCAACAAGTATTTAGAAATGGCTAAACGCATGAGAGTATTCACTATAACCTCTAAGTTCGCCGAGTTAAATGCATTCCTAACGTCGAACGTTACCACTACTGAATATTCCTTTGTGCCATTTCTCCATCGTTTGCCCTCAATCGCCGCATAGGCCGTGTGAAGCACTACCTTCAAAGCATCCACAGTCGATGTTGTCTTTCTAAAACTAAATTGATTATCAGATAGACCTACGCACTCAACATATTCCTTTAGTCTTCCTACAAACTAAGTTTTCCAACAGTTTTTCAATAACAAAATAAGATTTTGCCTTTTCCACATACTCGAAAATATACCATGGAGTAAACACGAATTTATCAAAGGGATAACCTTACTATCACATTTGGTATGCCATCCAAGCCAGGGGTTTTTCCGACCCTAAATTTGCTCATGGCAGCTTCAACCTCAACTGTCGTGACAAGCGGAAAGTCAAATACCATATGAACAAGATTTCCTTGGTAAGGAAATAAGTGATCCACTATGCGCCTAAGTACTTCAGCATTCTTAGGTGGTGGAGGATTTATATACTTTATCTTTTTTGTTACCAGCTTATAAGCCAGACCACATGGTCGTTTTTAACCTCTTCAAACATCTGTATAAAACATGCCTTCTTACTCCTACTGATCGCCATTTTCAAGGATTTGCGAATGTGCCTGTCATACCTCGGCTTCTCGCATACCGTCGTTTGGCCCGAATACATTTCGACCGTAGTTGGGAAATTTCTCCGTTCCACCAATATACCGGTCGTTTGTTCGCACTCATCCTCCTTTTAATCATAGACGTATCGCATGAGTCTGATACCCTACTTATGAGCTGCGCAACCATTGTTTCAGGTTTCCCTCACATCCTCATATTGTCCACCGCTACTTCGAATAATTCCCTATCAAGGCTGTCCATTTTCCATCTCAAAATTCGTTCCGGGTGTATAATCATTGCATCTTCGCGCAATTCCTCCCTGATATCAATCAATATAGCATTGTGATCACTATGTGAGTATATTCCGCGCTAGCAAAGGCAACATCAATAATTGACCCGGATTCGCCTCTTGAGAAAGTTTGTTCATTTCCGTTGTTCAACGGAATCACATTAAGTTCAGAAATTGACACAACGAGTATCTGATCCCTAGAATTTGTGCATGCGCAGCCCCATTCTATTGCCCACGCATTAAAGTCGTCGGCAATAATTATGGGACCTCTTGAGCATGCATCAGAAAGGATATTGTGAACCATTCGTTCAATCTCTAATAAAGAATATCTCGATGGAATGTAGCAACTAAAGAAGCAAATCCCATGCACAATATCCCGAGTAAAACCAGTAAACTATGAGACAGGATATTGCATCCCATGTCGCTGACGTCTTGGTAATGTCCGATAACCAATTAACTGAGTCCCGGCATTGACACGGTTCACTTAAGAGTCTATATTCATCTACCGAACACTCTGTTTCAGAAGATCCTGTGCTGCCTGGCAGTGATTCAGATTTTGTTTAGATTTAGTCTAAAGCGTTCGATCGCTTTCCTGTAAAACGGACAGACAGAACAGCCAGTCACATAATCACTCTTTACACTAGGGTATTTATGTATGTGTTGTATGTTATTGTTTTGAAAAAAAAAACGAGGTGGTCGTGGTTTTAACCTCATATATCAGCTGTTTTTGTTCCGATTTATGTACCTTACGCGGGTGGAGGCGATGTCGGGCGGCTTCAAAAAGTTGATTTCAACATACACACGGACAAACGGTCAGACTGACAGAGCTTAATCGTCTCCTCTATTCATAAGCTTTCAGAAAATAAATACTTTATGGGGTCGGAAATGAAAATTGTAAAAAGAGAGAAAGCGTAACCGAAAAAGCTAGGCTGCTCAAATTTTGTCAGGATCTTTCATATACACAAGGTTTGTTGTGTATTGAAAATGGGCTAAATCAGAATATTAGGAAGTGAGTTATAGCTCGTAATGCAAGAGTAGGTCGAAAAAACCGTATCCTTCGAACATCAAATAAAATGCAATTGTATCCAAACGCAAACACAGTCATGAAAATTCGAATATATATTTATCATGTAAAAACAATATTTTTTCCTGAAAGAGTTAAGATCAAAATGTACGAATATTAAACCGCACAGTGTATTTTTCAGTATATTTTAAATTTAAAACGTAATAAAACTGCCAAAACTATATGTACGATTCTGAAATTTTGCAAACATTTTTGGTTATAGTCTTTGTTATAACGGAAAATAAATGCGCCACCCCCACTTTTTTCTTAATATTTGTATAAAAATTTATTAGTCATATTCATTATCATTTATTCATTGCAGACGGCACCATCTATTGAAACCTAGATGACGCCATTAAATTTTTGCAAACAATGTGGACAATGTCCTTGCTAAATATCAAGTAGAACACTAGATGACTCTACTAACATTTTTGCTAACAACCTTTGTCATTTTTTGCACAAACCACAAAGAAATTTTATAGGCGTTTGTGAAAACGAAAATGACCTATGTTGTTTAGAAAAATTAACTAGAGTAATGATATGTGCTCAACTTTACATATAGGTGTACCCCCAGTGTTAAGAGGTTAAAGATTTAAAAAATGTGCATCAGTAGATTGAAAATATGTATTTGAATATTTAAAACACATTTTTTACCAAATTATATTTTTATCTATCTATTCTTTTGTAAAGGGTGGTTAAATTTTAAGTGCCGATGGTGATTTTGAATAATACACAAATTATTTAGGACATTTAGATCATTTCTTTTTATAATGATAATATTTGTATGGTTCAATTATGTATGGAATAAAATATCGGCCAAATGGCCGCCGCGACCTCGGCGGTACACCTCTATTCGACGGTCCAAATTTTCAATGACGATGTTGATGTTCAATTGGTGGGCACGATGATGAGTCGAGGTTGACTGCCCTTTTGCCATTCTATCGCGAAAAATATCATTGTTTTTCGTTCAACGAACTAAGAAGGCATTCAAAGATATTTTCACATTTCATACAGAGCTGTTCTGCTGAAATTTAAATATTTTTCACAATTCTCCCGATTGTGGACGAATTTGAACGATTATGTTGACAAAAAGAATCACGAAATGCATTTTGATTTTAACGCTTATTTTTATAATAAGCCTGAATAGCTTTAACGCGTTGCTCGATTGTGTATCTTTCCATGGTTCAAATTGAGTTAGATTGAAATAGAGAAATTAAAATTAAACCATCCTTTATATTCCATACCAATATTTTATTATACCCGCCAACAACAAAAATGGTGGAGTTATACACATTTTGTCATTCCGTTTGTAACACATCGAAATATCCATTTTAGACCCCATTTAGTATATATTTTCTGTATAGGGGTTTTATTTTATGATGATCTAAGTATGTCCTTCCGTCGGTTGGAAGCACGATAGAGGTCGGACCGAAAAAGCTAGAATATTTCTTATACACAAGGTTTGTTTAGTATTGAAAATGGGCTAAATCTGAATATTAGGAAGAGAGTTACAGCTCGTAATGCAAGAGTAAGTAAAACAAACCGTGTCCTTCAAACATCGAATAAAATGGAATTGTGTCCAAATGCATTGTCGTCATGAAATTTCGAATGTATTTTCCTGAGTAAAAAAAATACCAAAATCTATTAATTAGGAAAATAGTTATAGACCAAAGCGTACAAAAATTTATACCGTGCAGTGTATTTTTCGGTATATTCAAAATTTAAAACGTTATAAAACTAGAAAAATTAGATGTATGATTCTGAAATTTTGATATCATTGCTTTTTTGGTCAAAGGCTTTGTACTAACGGAAAAAAATTTTACACGCTCACTTTTACGCCCACCTCAAATTCATATAAATTCTCTATGAATAAGGATTTTGGAAGAATAAAGGACTATATTGAAATATCTCTGTTTTATTTATTAGCAAAAACTCTATTGACACGCCTAATTTAACGTCCACTTTCATTGAAAGACTAAGGGCCATTATAATAACTTACCTTTAGTTAAAGGTTGGATTTTGTCTGCCCGATAAATAGCTTTGCATTATTACAACTTCCATTTTTATTGTTATTATTAATTATTTTAATAATATTTAATGGATAAAAAAATAATAAACTAAGGGTTTATAATGCAAAGCCATTTATCTGTCCGACAACATCCTGCCTTTAACTAAAGGCAAGTCGTACCTATAATTTATTGATTATTTTTAATTTTTAATACTTTTGAATATATGTATAGTTATTTTTGTCGGATTAGTTTTTTTTCAAGTCATACTATTTTTAAACAACAACCATATCGAAATTTTTAGGAAAAATAAACATTTAATGATACAATGCAAACAAATGCTTGGTTATCGTGACAAAATATATGATGAAATAAAATAAATTTAACTATTACTTGTTTTCGGCAACCAAACATTGGTGCAGAGAAAATAATATGACCATCGTGATCATGTCGTAACCATGGTTTTTCTTTGCGTGCAGATATTTTCTATGTATGACGTTCGGAGCAACCGTGTAATTCATAAGTTTGTAAGAACTTATAATTAACTTTTTATAATTTTTTAAAAATGTGCATGTTATTTTAAAATAATTTATTACTAAGTTTGACTGAAAGTGTTTAACTGTGGGAAAATCACCACATTGCGGTCACGCAATCTGGAATACAAAACAACATCACTTTTTTTGTCTGTTTCCTGAACATAGTTGATTAGAAAATACTTGATATCTAGGTTAATATATAGAATACTTTCAATGGTGAGATAATATTTCTTTTCCAACTGAAAATTTAAATATTGCAAATAAAAGGGTACACAAAATGATACTAGAGGGTTGGTAAGAAATAAATGCATTTACAAACACTAATAATAACAAAATATTAATTTGCATAAACAACGATATTAGAATATTAAAGTGACAATAAGTCTTGATATAACAATATACAATTAATGTTAGGGCCAGCAATGCAGACCGGGGTTAACTAGTTAATGTTTATAAATTTATGAAATCACCATTAAAATTTTCTAAAATTATGGTAAACGGTTTATGAGTGGACTAATTTTAAATTGTTGTCGAAGAGTTAACAAAAAAATCTATTGTCCTTTAGCTCGCAATAACAGATATTATTAAAAAACTTTACTGAATAGCACAATACAATACTTTGTTGTTGACTTTTTAACAATTCGACTATAACTTAAACAGAGGCAATAGTAACGAGCAAAACTGGTTGTTATGTAATTAAAAACTTGTGATTAAAATTTAACACCATTAATATTGACGTAATTTTTCTTCTTTGTCCTATATTAAGTGTTGACCCACATGTGACATTTTTAATCGTTTACTAGCGACATCAGAGTTCTATATCTTGTTATACCCTTCACACAGTGAAAACGGGTATATATAGGTTTGTCATTCCGTGTGAAATTTCTACAATTTTCATTTCCGACCCCATAAAGTATATATTTTCTGAAAGCTTATAAATAGGGGAGTCGATTAAGCTCTGTCAGTCTGTCCGTGTGTATGTTGAAATCAACTTTTTGAAGCCCCCCGACATCGCTTGGACCGGTGAAGTATTAAAATATCAGAAATATTCGGGAGTAGATCGGTATTGAAAATCAGAAACATCGGTACATAAACAACTAAGATATGAGCAAAAACCCACGACCACCTCGATTTTTTTTTCACAAAAACAACATTACAACAACAACATACATACATACAAACGTGTATACTGGTTAGAGTAAACGTGGCATCGAATCCCAGCTGAGCCAAAAAATTTTTTTTATTTATTTTTATTAAATTTTTAATGTGAACCATTATTTTTATTCTGGCTTAAGTTCATTTATTCTTTCATTTAATATTATAATTCAAATTTAATTAAATTGTAACCATTTTTAGGAATATTCTTTCTAAAATTATTTCCGATATTAGAAATCAGCTACGATTTTTTAATTTTTTTTTTTATTTAATATATTATTTATATTTTTATTATTATTTTTTTTTAATTTATTATTTATATTTTAATTATTGTTTTTAATTTATTTTTTTTTCAATTTTTTTTTTAACATACATACATACGTAAATTTTTATACCCGCCACCAAAAAAATGGTGGGGGTATATTCATTTTGTCATTCCGTTTGTAACACATCGAAATATCCATTTTAGACCCCATAAAGTATATATATTCTGAATCAGGGTTTGATTTGATGACGATCTAGCTATGTCCGTCCGTCTGTCCGTCTGTCCGTCTGTTGAAAGCACGATAGAGGTCGCACCGAAAAAGCTAGGGGGCTCAAATTTTGCCAGAATCTTTCTTATAGACAAGGTTTGTTTGGTATTGAAAATGGGCTAAATCGGAATATTAGGAAGAGAGTTATAGCTCGTAAAGCAAGAGTAGGTCGAAAAAACCGTGTCCTGCTAACATCGAATAAAATGGAATTGTGTCCAAACGGATAAACATAGAGTTATGAAACTTCGAATATATATTTCTCGAGTCAAAGGAATATTTCTCCCCAAAAATGTCTTAAATCTATAAATTAGAAAAGGAGTTATAGATAAAAATGTACGAAAATTTATACAGCGCAGTGTATTTTTTAAGTTTAAAACGTAATAAAACTGACAAAACTATATGTACGATTCCGAAATTTTGCAAACATGG